>CM077216.1:16501629-17891629 GCA_039654625.1 Rhinogobio ventralis | reverse complement strand
ATATTCATATTTAAAAATTATATATTTAAAATGTTATTTTATATTTTGTAATGTATTTTCCTAATAATTTTAATGTTCATAAAATTAGCTTTGTTCTTCCTTTAAATAGCCTACATCAATATTGCTTAAAGTGCAACATATAAAAACTAATTTAATTTCTAGTAATTTTACTAGACAAAATTCATGATTCACCACTAGAATATTTAGTCTCTGTTCGGATGTTGCTATGTAACAAAAATAATAATCTGCTATGGGAGTAGGGCAGTGATTTGGTGTTTATCGTCATACCTCGGATCTTTTTATATAATGGATTTTACGCTGTAGTATATTAACATTTCAGAAGCCAGAATACGAATAAAACAGCAATATAGTTATCTTATCTTTAAAAAAACAACAGCAGATCCGTAAAATACTGTAATCCCCTTCTCAATGACTGCTCTGTGCTTCACCCTCTGCCTCACAAACTCCGCCTAGTGATGGGGAGTCGACTCCAAAAGAGTCGATTCTTCGACTCTTAATAGCTCTAGTGTCGGAGTCGACTCCAGCACAGGAATCGACTCTAGTTGTCGACTCTGTTGCTGTGTGACTATGACGTTGTTTCTAAGAGTGAGCTATTTCAGACAGAGTTTTATCCTACATGTAGCTTATTTGCAATTAAATAACAGTCAATTACGTTGTAATTATACTTCCGTGCAAGTTTTTGCACTTCTACGGTGGGAGTCGACAATCAGAGTCGACTCCGAAAAACACTGATTCGAACACTCCGCCTCATCCCGTGCGCATCCCGTCCGCATTCTGCAAGAGGCACGGGAAAACAGGGACAGACCATTCTGAGAAACGGAGGGGTTTTTGTTTGTACGTACCACTATTTGTATTCATATTCATTCATGTTTAGACACTAAACATACTTTTAGGTTATTACAAATATGTTTGTTTTTATAACCAAGTAATAAAAAGGTATGTTTGTACAAATGAAGCTAACACCTGACAAGACCAAATTTAATTCCCCCCTTTTCCGAAGTGCGCCTTGAACTCTACCGTCCTGCTGCCATGTTGGATTGAAGGATCGTTTTGCTTTGGGAGTTCGGGATGAAAGTTTATATTATGCAGTCTGTCAAAAGTGGAAGAATTAAAGAATAAATAACCCACAGGAGTTAACGAGTCGCATCTGCATCGCCCGCGCATTGAGGGTAACACTGCATCGGGTCTACGTGCAAGCGGAATTCCTTACGGGATGAACCGAGCGCAGGCCATGTTGATCTGTGATTGCACATAAAATAATCTAATACGAGACAAACGCTCGAGTTCATCCGCCTCATCCGTCAACATGAGCGGCCACCCGCCCCAGAGGAGGGTGGCTAATGTGGGCTCTCTGCTTTTGACCCCGCAGGAGAACGACTGTCTGTTCAACTACCTGGGCAGGAAATGCATCGTAAGTTGTGTTTACTCTCACGGCCGTTCTGTGGTCCTTTAACCGCAAGTTCAAACGCAAATCATCCTGCATTTAAACGTGATTGCTAACGAAAGGCTTTAAGTTCTGGCAAGGGCCGTTTGTGATGTCCATAAGGGCGCATTGGGAACCTCCTCCTGACTGTCAAGGGTATGAGACTCTTGTGGTTGAAATTAGATGTTGTATACGATATTAGTATGATTGAGAGTTTTAGTAATATATTGCACGTGATATCAGAGTAGAGGGCAATAGGCCCTTTGCTTGAGTAAAACAGTACATCTTTGATAAACCTAGTGAGCTGCCTATGTAGACAGCATCATAAGTGCATTCTGAGTCAGCTAAATGATGCACGTGCCTGTGATGCCCAAATTATCTATCTATCTATCTATCTATCACTGGTTTTAGTTGCAGTACAAATTACAGCAAGACTCTTTTTGCTGTGTTCAGTCTCAAGTAGTTATCCATTTCTTTAATTTAAAGTTCAATTATTCATTGATGTGTAGTAGATAGATCCCACCATCAGCATCAATTTCTTCATCAAATTTGCAATCGAAGAAACCTTTGTGTTTGTTGTCCCTACTGGATCAAAGTAACATATGCAGCCCTTATAGCTTTTAGCTTTAAATGATTGAAAATGAAGATATTTAGTCAGTGAAGTCTATGTCCTACTTGAGGACCTGTAGTTACAGTGGTATTTAGACACTTAAGCCACACTTGTGTTTGACAAGTGTCGTTATTTGCATTGTAAAACAAAAGATCAAACACGATTTTTTAAACATTTTATAAAGAGTAGTTTCAAGAGTGTTAAACTGATCAAAATTAAGATACGTTTTTTTCTGGTTATCAAATGTTAGTAGAACATGTTCATAGTTAGTGTGATGAACTACACACTCTCAAAGGATATATATATATATATATATCTCGAGATTCCCAGTTTTGATTTCAATGTGGTAAAACAAAACAAAAAATGAGGTCAAACATTTAAGTCTCGTTCAAACTGTCAGTCCAAATCAGATTTAGCAAGTGTGAACGGCAAAAAAATCGCATGAAATGCAAGCTACATACACACATAGTTTTGAAGTCCGCTCTGGGAATTTTGCATGGTTAATGTGACTTTCTCGCGCTATGTAAAATGTAAGCGTCGGATGTTGTTCAAGGAAACATGCCGAAAGTCGCTGCAGAAACAAGGTTGTGTTGTTGCAAAGTGCCGGACGAGCAGAAAATGACAATAAAACGGAGACATGTTTTGAAACCGACGGAGATGACAGAACGGAATAAACCCACGAATACCAGCCTCCTACGTTTTCCTCCTACAACATTGCCGTCTTGTAAATAAGACAACATCTGTATTGCAAACCCTTCCATGTTGCAGTGGTTGTTGTTGTTTGCACTGTATACCTACCAATGCAACATCATTGCCATAAAAACCTATGCAGATAAAACGAAAGAGCGGCATGGGACACACTAATCGGATCTGAACAGTTGCGATACACAAAGTCAGTCATTTTAGATCAGATTTCAATTGGATACACAAATAATCGGATTTGGACTGACCGTGTGAATTAGCCTTTGATATCAAACATATTTATTGTCTTTTTGCAAAACATTCTGTTGCAGCTGAATATCATGAACAGAAATCAGCAGCGTAAGAACAACTAACTAATAAACCAGACTAATATAAATTTCATACATTAAGACAAAGCAGTCAGTAATATAATAAGAACAAAGAAGTAAATTGGCAATAGCACAAATAAATACAACTGAACAAAGTACAGAAATGTGTAATCAAATGTAAATGTAACATGTATATATTAATCCTTATTAAAGTTACAACAGTTATTCAGTCAAGATCATTGAGTGATTTTCTCTGTCTTTTGTTGTTTGATTAACATTAATGACACAGACGGCAGCAGGAATATAGGCTGCTGTCACTTTAAGACCTAATGCACGGATCCAATATACTGTTACATGCACATTTTCTTTCTCAACTGTTAACATTCACTGAAGACTGTGCTTACAAGAATATTTTGACAATTTCATGTGTATTTGTCTGTTCAAGCGCAAGAAGCCGCAAAAGAATTCAGAATTGAGTTCTCTTTCGCATCTTCTTGCGTTTGAATGGTTTAATACCACATTAGAATGCGCACACAGGAATCGATAAGCAGAATCGAAATTTTAATTTTATAACAAGTATCCTATTCCTGCCCTTAAGTAGGCCTCGAATCGATATTCGATTTCCAACCTTGCATATAAACATACTTTATCACTAGAAAAAATTTAAATAACCTGTTAAAAATAAAAGTATTAAGACATTTCTCCTTGTTTAGAACATTTTTGGCTTAAAAGGTTCTTTAATATTGTGTCAAGAAACCTAGGGGTTCTAAATGGAACCTTTTTTCCCTAAGAGTACCTGTGATTATTCTGTGTGAGCTTGAGAAACTAGAAATCACCTAGAAATCAAGCTAGTTTTTTTTCTTGCTCGATAAATGGCTTTATAATGTTTGCAGATCCCACTTGGCTTGGTGTGTTAAAACCAATATCCAAATAGTTCCAAATCTAAACCTTTCACTGTATGCTTAGAGTAAAAAAATAAGTACTCTTTTGTTCTTGTTAGAAATTTCCTGTCCCTTGACCTACAAGGAAACATTTGTTAGGAATGTTTCCTTATTTTTCCAAAATTCCTCTTGCAGCACAGACAGGTGACAAGTCACAAAATTTGGCTCTTAGGATCATAGACTAAAAAAAGACGGACGGGACGACGCACCTTCACTCTCTTCCATTGTGAAGTCGCCAATGTCCCAATATGGCGCTGATTTGGGAGTAGAGCCACACTATCAGGGCCCTGCCCACACTCCCACAGAATCGGTTAGTACAGTTTATTGCAGAACAACCCATTATGCTGAGAAAAACAGTTATTAAAATGTAGAAATTAAAGTTGAAGCTCCAATCTCTTCACGAAAATCCCCCAAAAAAGTCTGTTGGTGCCTCAATGACAACTTCACTCAGAGAAGCTGTCAATCATGACATTACACACCTGTTTTTATAGCATCAAATAACTAACTAAAACAAACTTATTTTTAAAAACTAGCATTTGAAGCTAACATCAGCGTGATAAAAACTGCCTAAAATGACAGAAAACATCTTTAAAGAAATTATTTGAAGTGTTATTTGATTGTTTAGTTTGCCTCATGTCCCATTAGATAGAGGCCGGGGTTTATGACCTATACTCGGACCAGCCACCTGGGGGCGATCGAGAAGTTTTGGCTTCACTTTTCAGGACGTGTGCGGCACACTTGCTTGATGTCAAAATGATCCCCATTCACACAGATCTGCAAAAATGACTAAAACTGCTGTATTATTCATGCCAGGCCAGTAGGTGGCGATGCCACTTTGTAAAGAAACACTACGTGCCTATAGACTGAATATTTAATACACATGCACATGACTTCACCATTTGGACAAATTCACATTTTTGTAGTTTATACAGAGATGATAACGGTATCGTTTTCAAAAACTTAAACTTTGAAACCCCATTTCCAAAAGTTTGCGTTTTCAGGCCCCCAAAATGCTGTTGTTGTGTAAATAAACGGCCAAAACGCATACGTTTCCAGTTGAAAATGTTGTCTTGTAAGCGGCTCTTTAGTAGAGTTTGGATATATCAACAAGATGGTCGTTTTGATAGTAATATACTTGGATTGCTTAAAGGAAAGGTAATTTTGCCAAATTAAATTGGGTTAAAATGGTTTTAATATTAGAGACTGTGGACTGTATAAATGGAAATAAGCTTGGCAAAGGAACAAGTGTTTCTTTTACGTATTTCGCATGAAATCTGATTCACAAATATGCCATTCTATGCCATCAGACCTACTTAAGTTGCTCGTCCATGTCTAGGTGGAAGCGAAGAGCGTCCGTAAGCAAGTGGTGTCAGTCCAGGAACCGCAGCCAAGAGCCGGGCCATAAAGTGGGCTTTCACAGGGAATGACTAAATATGAGACACGTTGTTTGGGGCCAAGATCCCGCAGTCATGGGTTCATTCATCACTGTGTCCCGAACCGGCACCGAAAACCAAGGGCAGAGGGTGGACACAGTCCAAATCGCACAATAGTGAGAGAGAAGGAAAAAGATAGGGGTTGGGGGTGGGTTGTGCGTGATCAGCAGTCTTTGAGGACAGGAAGTGAACTGATCTGCCTCCTTTCCATGGAGATTTGAGCTTTAATGAATAGGGCTGCTGAGCCAGTACTGATCCAGAATCAGGTTTCCAAGCAGACCAAACCAAATTCTGACATAAAGACGGTGATCCCTGTGAAAGTGGGGAAACATGTCTGAAGTACGTATTTATGTTTTTGGCAAAGACTTTTGCACACAGGAATGCCGTACGGATGCAGTTAACATGGAAAAGCCTGGCAAATATCCATCAGTCCCTCCGTTCAGTGTTTGTTGAGTGCGATTAAACCCAGCCGATCGATCAAACATATAGGATTACATATCAGTACGTTCATTGTTTATGCCATATGGAAACTCGACTCTTTCTTCAACTTGATGAACTCTGAATACAGTAGTTGTACGTTTAGTGATGTCTTTGAATCATTTGGCCCACCAAGACAGAATGAGTGCTTGGATTTAAATGCTGAATGTTCAGTCTCGGAGCATGAGGAAGCAGTTTTTCATCAGAAGAAATGAAGGGAAGTCTTGTTTCATCGATGCTGCCGTTATTGATGAGGCAGGATCACAATGAGCCGACTGGTTACCCAGCATTCTCTTTTTCTGCCTGTCTCTAAATAAATGTACATTTTACATGTATTAGTTTATTTATGAAATATGCATGTGCTGTTGTTACTGGTAGATGTTTCAGACTAGGGCTGTGCGATATTGAAGAAAAATGCGATATGCAATACCTTGTTAAATAATTCGATATTCGATATGCAGTACGATATTGCTTTTAGTGTGTGTAATATCTATTTAAATTATATTAAAAAAATTATTTAAAAACTGAGAATGATACCATTTATGTGTTTCACATTCTTTCTGGGAAAAGAAAGCCTCGCTACAACTTCTGAAAGTGACCAGCAGTGTTTTAGCAAAAATTAATGTCACAAATCTGACAATATAATTTTAACATCAATGTAAACAAACAAAAATGTAATGCCAATATTTAAATACCAAAAACTCTTTGCTTGACTTGGTAACAGTTATATCAACCTAAAACTTAACATCAAGAACATCCAGGTGAACAAAGACACCTGAACTAGGGGTGGATGATTATTATTGTTATTTTAATTTATCTTTATTAAAAATAACTAAAAACAGTAGTCTTCACATGAATTTAATATACACTGATACATAATAAAGCTACAAAGGTTATTCAGCCAAGAGCAGTGAGTGATTTTCTCTTTTTCTTTTGTTGTTTAACAGACAGCGGCAGGTTTACTGTATTAGCAGGCTGTCACTTTAAGACCTAATGCACGGATCCTATTGACACGCATTCGGTTTCTTTCCCCAACTGATATCGTTCACTTAAAGCATAACCGACTGTGTTTACATGAATACTCGTCAAGACAGCCATTTTGACATAACTGTGTGTATTTGACAGTTCGAGTGTGTAACAAGGCAAGAAACAGAACTGAAGGGATCACACGCTTTCAGAGAGGCGGCTTGTGCGCACGTTTCGGTGTGTGTGTCAGACAGCAGACAGCGCGAGACTGCAAGGAGTTGTTTTTCGCAAGTTATTGCGTTTAATAACTGTCTTTAACGTCAAGCAAATCACATAAATCACAGTCGTGTGCCCAGTCTATTCTCTGCTATATGCGTCGACCTAAAACGTACGCTTTTCACAATGTTGAAGTAACCTATTAAAATCATTCAGATATTGCGTGCTGTTGCGATATGCATACCGCGATATGTACATTTGCGATATTTCGATAATTTCAATATATTGTGCAGCCCTATTTCAGAATAATTGATCGTCAAGAGTTATGTCAAGTTCACAATTAACTGATTGTTTATTCTTTCTTTAGTTAAACTGGTTACTTTTGATAATTGATTAATTGGAGAAATAATCAGATTCATCAATTAAAAGTCAAAGATTATGTATAAGTATTTTACTTTCTGATTTATCTGATTACTTTTGAGAACCTTATTACATAATATGATAATCAATTAAACATTTCAATTAATTAATCGTATTACTTTGAGAAATATTTATTCAGTTTATTAATCCATATACTTTTAATAATGAATCTTATTTCAGTTAATCAGATTTATTTTGATAATTGATTCATTAGAATCAACAGATTAACAAATTAAAGGTCAAGTCAAAGTTTATAGTTTGTTTGTTTGATAAATTTTGGCTTTATAATCTATTAATCTGAGTATTTTTAATCTGATTAGAACCTATCAATCTGTTCATTATTTCTTAGTCCAAACTAATTACATTAATCCAATGGGATTAATCCAATTCTATTGCTTTAATCCTATTGATTACTTTTTTAATATTTAGTTAATCTTCTTATATTTGTTTATTTCTTCAGCTGATTAATCCAATTAAATGCACTTTTGTAACAAAAGTGGGTGACCCGAAGCCCTAAAATTCTACTTTTTTTATTTTTTTTATTTTGTTTACTAGATTTTATCAATAAATAAATAGTCATTTAAGCACATTCTTTCAACTCACACTTTCGCAGATGCAGAACAACACAACACATTATGTTGGTGTGAAATAAACAGTTATGGAAATGTATAAATTAAAGCTAAAGCTCCAATCTCCTCCTGAAAATCCCGAAAAAAGTCAGTTGGTACTTCAGAGAAGCTCTGTCAATCATGACGTCATGATTTTTATAACATCAAATAACTAACTAAAACCAAACTTATTTAAAAAACAAACACTTGATCATCAGCATGATGATAACTGCCTAAAAATAACAGAAACCATCTTTTTTTTTTAAAGTGTAATTTGATTGTTTAGTTTGTCTATGTCCCATTACATTTCATGGTGAGGGCGGGGTTTATGAGCTATACTGGGACCAACCACCTGGGGTCGCGATCGAGACGCTTTGGCTTCACTTATCAGGGCGTGTGCGGCAGGCTTGATTCAGATACACATGTAGACATTATAAAATAATTTTTTGGTAAAGTTTTGGCATTTTTACTTTGGCATGTTTTACGTTTTTCTATGTGTACTGAAGCATTCCTCTCATTCCATTCACTCCTAAGTGGGTCAAATTGACCCATGAGGGAAGGATTTGTTACTTTTTTATTAAAAGCACATAAACTCATCGAATCCAGTCAATTTTTGTGTGTGTATTTGTGGTTCAAGTGCGACAAAAGTCCTAAGGTCTTGGGCCACCCCGATTAATTATTTTTATTTTATTTTTATTTTTTATTTTTTTTGGTGTTTCGGGTCAAAATTACCCAAGGGAAGGATGAGGGTCCTGTTAATTACTTTTAATATTTAGTTAATCTGCTTATTTCAATTAATCAATCATATTACTTTTGATCAATGATTCATTTGTTTATTATTTTCTGTTAATTGATCAGAGTACTTTTGATTATCCATCAATATGTTGATAAGTTTCTTACTTTGTAGGTCTATATTTCATTCAAATGTTTTTAGGTTTTGTTCAATGATCTGTGGTGGTGTTGTACACTTTCATCAGAAATGTTGGCCCCATCTAAAGTGTACAAGTTCAGGACAAGTTTTTTTTTTGGTGTCCTATAATTGCTCTGCAGAAGCCTGTGTGTGCATGTGTGTGTTACTTGTCCATGGAAAATATTTCATCTTCTGTGAGATCTTGGCTGTCCTCCCTATGACAGTATTGCCAAGATTCTGGCCTATTTTTCTCTTCAGTAAATTAACCCATGTCCTGAAAAAGGGTGTTTGAAATGCTTCTTTGGGTCATGTGTATGGAACGCAGACACTTAGAGTAAGAGTCCCTGTGGAGAGAGAATAAAATGCCCCATCAAGTGTGTCTCCAAGTACTTGACTGCAGTTTAAATTACAGCAGTATTTGTACTAGTATCTGCAGTGGCCAGTGTGTGCAGCAAAGAACATCATGTAGTATTCATACACTGATTTCTGTGCAGTTTTTGTACAGTTCCTGCATGAAATTAATTTGCTGGTTAATGAACATGGGCTATTGTTGGTGCATGAAAGGTTTAATTTGCCTTGAGATAGTGAGTCTGCTTTACACTTTATTTATTTCATTTATGAATGAATGGAAAAACTTTAGAATTTGATTGATCAAAATATTTTTGAAAAACGTATAAAAAAATTTTTTTTCTCAATTTCGACTTATTTTTAGGATGCTTATAAGGTAATTGTGTGTTTACTAATTATATAATTATTTACTTGTGTCATTACAAAACAAACAACATTTGTATATTGTTTTTAGGGGTTGAACGACTTCAGATTTTTTAAAGTCGACATTTATGTGATGAAAGTCGAGTCAACGTCGACTAGCCGCTGATGACGTAATTTATGAACAAATAAGCCTGAACCTCGAGCTGAGTCACAAACGCGTTTTTTTGTGTGCACAGGACAGCTATGCCAAAAGGTTATTGCTTCTACATAACAGCTTTTGTTGATCAATTCTTTTGTCTTTGGGTCGTTATATTTCTCACAGATTTATGTTCATTCAGATCAGATACAGATAAAGTAGCACAGTAAAGATTACATCTGTGTGAATGCTATTGAGAGAGAGAGCGATTGCGTGTGAATTAATTCTACCTGGTAGCGTCTCTCTACTAATAGTGAAGCTGTGGGTTTAGTTATTAATAAATATATGCTAGAACTTTTTAGTTTCTAAGCTATTTTATTGATAAATCACAGAACAGTGTTGACAATACATTTCTGCGCTACTGAATGATTTTGTGAGGCGCGCGCAATCTCCGCGTGTTGTGCAAGCTATGTGTGTGCGAGAAATGAATAAACAAACTAACAAATACATTTCTGTATTACAAAACATTGTGAATTTAAGAATATCCAGCCACAATATTATTTTTCCTTTCATTTCCTCTTTCCTTCCCCCTTCTTTTTCCCTTGTCTTTCCTCTTTTCCTTTCCTCTTTCATTTCCTTTCCTCTTTTTTTTCTTTCCTCTTTCCTTCCCCCTTCTTTTTCCCTTGTCTTTCCTCTTTTCCTTTCCTCTTTCCTTTCCTTTCCTTTCCTTTCCTTTCCTTTCCTTTCCTTTCCTTTCCTTTCCTTTCCTTTCCTCTTTCCTTTCCTCTTTCCTTCCCTCTTCCTTTTCCCTTGTCTTTCCTCTTTTCTTTTCCTTTCCTTTCCTTTCCTTTCCTTTCCTTTCCTTTCCTTTCCTCTTTCCTTTCCTCTTTCCTTCCCTCTTCCTTTTCCCTTGTCTTTCCTCTTTTCTTTTCCTTTCCTTTCCTTTCCTTTCCTTTCCTCTTTCCTTTCCTCTTTCCTTTCCTCTTTCCTTTCCTTTCCTCTTTCCTTTCCTTTCCTTTCCTCTTTCCTTTCCTCTTTCCTTCCCCCTTCTTTTTCCCTTGTCTTTCCTCTTTTCCTTTCCTTTCCTTTCCTTTCCTCTTTCCTTTCCTTTCCTCTTTCCTTTCCTCTTTCCTTCCCCCTTCTTTTTCCCTTGTCTTTCCTCTTTTCCTTTCCTCTTTCATTTCCTTTCCTCTTTTCTTTTCCTTTCCTCTTTCCTTTCCTCTTTCCTTTCCTTTCCTTTCCTTTCCTCTTTCCTTCCCTCTTCCTTTTCCCTTGTCTTTCCTCTTTTCCTTTCCTCTTTCCTTTCCTTTCCTCTTTCCTTCCCCCTTCTTTTTCCCTTGTCTTGCCTCTTTTCATTTCCTCTTTCCTTTCCTTTCCTCTTTCCTTTCCTCTTTCCTTCCCCCTTCTTTTTCCCTTGTCTTTCCTCTTTTCCTTTCCTCTTTCATTTCCTTTCCTCTTTTCTTTTCCTTTCCTCTTTCCTTTCCTCTTTCCTTTCCTTTCCTTTCCTTTCCTTTCCTCTTTCCTTCCCCCTTCTTTTTCCCTTGTCTTGCCTCTTTTCATTTCCTTTCCTTTCCTTTCCTCTTTCCTTTCCTCTTTTTCTTTTTCCTTTCCTTTCCTCTTTCCTTCCCTCTTCCTTTTCCCTTGTCTTTCCTCTTTTCCTTTCCTCTTTCCTTTCCTTTCCTTTCCTTTCCTTCCCTCTTCCTTTTCCCTTGTCTTTCCTCTTTTCCTTTCCTCTTTCATTTCCTTTCCTCTTTTCTTTTCCTTTCCTCTTTCATTTCCTTTCCTCTTTTCTTTTCCTTTCCTCTTTCCTTTCCTTTCCTCTTTCCTTCCCCCTTCTTTTTCCCTTGTCTTTCCTCTTTTCATTTCCTTTCCCTTTCCTTTCCTTTCCTCTTTCCTTTCCTCTTTTTCTTTTCCTTTCCTTTCCTTTCCTTTCCTTTCCTTTCCTTTCCTTTCCTTTCCTTTCATTTCCTTTCCTTTCCTTTCCTTTCCTTCCCTCTTCCTTTTCCCTTGTCTTTCCTCTTTTCCTTTCCTCTTTCATTTCCTTTCCTCTTTTCTTTTCCTTTCCTCTTTCCTTTCCTTTCCTTTCCTCTTTCCTTCCCTCTTCCTTTTCCCTTGTCTTTCCTCTTTTCCTTTCCTCTTTCATTTCCTTTCCTCTTTTCTTTTCCTTTCCTCTTTCCTTTCCTTTCCTTTCCTTTCCTCTTTCCTTCCCTCTTCCTTTTCCCTTGTCTTTCCTCTTTTCCTTTCCTCTTTCATTTCCTTTCCTCTTTTTTTTTCTTTCCTCTTTCCTTCCCCCTTCTTTTTCCCTTGTCTTTCCTCTTTCCTTTCCTTTCCTTTCCTCTTTTTCTTTTTCCTTTCCTTTCCTCTTTCCTTCCCTCTTCCTTTTCCCTTCCTTTTCCCTTGTCTTTCCTCTTTTCCTTTCCTTTCATCTTTCCTCTTTCCTTTCCTCTTTCCTTTCCTCTTTCCTTTCCTCTTTCCTTTCCTCTTTCCTTTCCTCTTTCTTTTCCTTCCTCTTTCCTTTTAATTTTCTTTCCTATTACCTTTCATTATTTAATTTTCATTTCCGTCCTTTCCCTTCCTTGAAAAACTTTAGGATTGGCGAATCCTGGATGTTTTAAGGATTACTTGAGAATTTCCATCATATTTCTATTTATTTATTTATTTATTTATTTATTTATTTACAATAAGTATATGTGTGTTTTAGGGCTCCATATTGGTTTGGTTGTTTATAATTGTGTGCTTTTTCTTTTGCCACAAAGTTCATCTTTGTTCATCTTTTTGCAGACATTGTGCTCAGCGGTGGTCCAGGTATACGGGGCAGACAGGGGCTCGTCCTGGGCCAAGAGGTGCTGTGGCGTGGCCTGTTTGGTGAAAGACAACCCTCAGAGGTCTTATTTTATCCGTGTCTTTGATATCAAGGTGAGCTCTCGGAGATGATCAAATAAACAGCAAAGATATCAGATTCGTGACCTATCAGTTGAGCAGTGGTGCTCGCGTAAGTCATGAGAGTTCAAGTCCAGCATAATTTCCTTGAAACTTCTTGTTAAAGGGATAGTTCACCCTAAAATGAAAACTAAATCATCATTGACTCACCCTGGTGTTGTTTTAATGCCGTATGCCCTTCTTTCTTTTATGGATCACAAAAGGATTTTTTTTTTTTTAAAGCTTGATGCTGGTCACTATTCACTGCCATTATATGGATGAGCACGAGCAGCACATTTAAAACAAAATTCTCCTTTTGTTGTCCATAAAAGAAAACTATCCCTTTAACCCCGTCGTTTCCCTTCATTTCCCTTCTTCTTTATACTATTCCTGTTAAAAATAAACAAATACATAGGATTTAAATAAAGCCAGTGCAAACAGATGAAATTACGTAGGTTTTATAATATCTTTTCTAATTTTTGCAGGATGGAAAAACAAGGTTTGAGCAGGAGCTCTACAATAATTTCACGACCAATAGTTCGAGGTCATACTTTATTACCTTCGCAGGAGATGTGAGTCCTTTTTCTTCATTTTTCGCATTGTTGACCATTAACAAGAAAGCAAACTGAGAACTAGCCAGAGATGTTCTGTGGAATAATGTTTGTTTGGCTAGTCTTGTAAAACTGCTTTTAGCATTAGTGAGAATATGATCTGTCTTTATTGGTCATATGTGTGTTTTGCTCTTTAGTCTTGTCAGATGGGCCTCAACTTTGCCAGTGAAGAGGAAGCCAAACGATTTCGGAGTGCACTCAACGAACTTCTCAACAGACGACAGAGGAAAACCGGTAAATATGCTGGTTTGAATTTCTTTCTTTTCTTTTGAAAATATGAAAAAAATGAAAATTATGCCATTATTCACATACTCATACTGATGCTGTTTCAAATCCAGTCCATATGACTTTACTTGTTTTGTTTTTGGGTGAACTATCTCACACACACATTCAAAAGTAATCAAAGGTATGATTTTGAAGTGCCAAAACATTTTTCGGATACACTTTACAATAAGGTCTCATTTGTTAACATTAGTTAATGTATTAACTAACATGAACTAACAATGAACAGTACATTTGTTACAGTATTTATTCATCTTTGCTAATGTTAGTTAATGAAAATAAAGTAATTGTAAATTGTAAAAAGTAAATTGTATTAACTAATGTTAACAAATACAACTGTGTTGCCCATTTTTCATAATAGTTCACCCATAAATGAGTTGTATAATAATTTATGTTCACCAGAAATAAAGTCTTTGATTCTGATGTAGAAATAAAGGAACAAATAAATAAACATTTAACACATTAAACATTTTTTTTAATTAATTTTTTTAACCAATATAGCCTTGATTCTGATATAACAATACATAAAATACAATTTATTTATTTGTTTTTTTTATTTATTTATTGCTATATCAGAATCAAAGACTTTATTCTTGCTAAAACATTAATAATAGTATTTGTTTGTTTGTTTTTTGTATTTATCGCTACATCAGAATCAAAGGCTATATTTATGATAAAATAAATTAAACAGACTATCTTATCATAAATATAGCCTTTGATTCTGATGTAGCGATAAAAAACAAACAAATAAATTACAAATCTTCTTTTTATTTACCATGAATATAGCCTGATTCTGATGTAGCAATAAAAATTGTTTTTGTTTATTTGCTTTTTTAATTGCTATATTATACATTATATATATATATATATATATATATATATATATATATATATATATATATATATATATATATATATATATATATTATATTATATTATATTATATTATATTATATTATATAATATAGCGATTAAAAAAGCAAATAAACAAATACTAGTGTTTTACCATGAATAAAATTTTTGATTCTGATATAGCAACAAATAAGGGCGCAAATTAATAAGAAAATTATTTATTTTATTTCCTTGAATATAACAATAACTAATAAAACAAGTATATGAGAACTGGAGCTGTCAAGCTGTTCATATGAATTGTGCACTATAATTACCAATTTTGTGAAATCAGTAGTTTAAACAGAAATATACATTATTATTATTAGTATAAATGTGAACATCCATTCTAGCTCCACTTGGCACACTCATGAGAATAGTGATGGTTCATTTGTGAATTGGATTATTCTTTTGAGTCTGATTTTTTCCTATGAATTGGTTGATCCAGTTCACTTTACTGTTCCTGAATGATTAGATTTTTAGATTCAACTGATTTACGATTCAGTCTTAGCTTTTAACAGCTCACTAGAGGGAAGATTAAGAGTGAAAGATGACTTACATTTTTTAAAGACTTGAAATATACCCCACAACTCATATGGACTATTTTTATGGTACTTTAATGGGGTTTTTTTAAGCTTGTTGAGAGCTATAGTCATCATTGGAATGACATAAGGGTGAGTTTTTCTTTTTCTTTTAACAAGCTCATTTATGGCTCACAATTTCTTGTTAACTTGTTGTTTCCTGTTGCCGGTTGCTCATTTGCAGCTCTGTTTCTCTCTCCCCATCTTTCCTCCTGTTCTTCTCAGTGTGTTGTTGTAATCCGTCATAGTGTTGTAGTCGTAGCAAGTGTGCTGGTATCCTCTCCGTAGGATGTGTCGTAAAACCTTCACAGTGGGCCTTTTCTCCTCGTGTCCCCCTTGTAAACGCAGCAGGCTCTGTCTCTTCACTTCCTGGCTGGGTTCCAGTACTTCCTGCTCTGTTTTGCATGCTGCGCTTTGAAGTTTAGGCTTCCCTTTGCACTAACTGATTTTTAAAGAGGCCCTGGTGCCTTATACGCCTCTTATGTCTGCCTTGTCTGCCCTCTCTTTATGTTTAATGTGGTCGTATTATGAACAAACATGTTGGATCACTTGTGCGGTTTGATTTCATTCACGTACAGTGAATCATTCAGTTATCTTCTGGTTGTTAAAGGTGAAGTGTAGAAGTGTTTGCTATTAGTGGCACCAAATGGAATTTAAAATATATTTTATTAAAATATATTCTGAATTTTTTTGGAAAATACTTTAAATATATTATAGTAAATATTTTTGCCAGTGAGCAATTTATTATTTATTTATACACATATATGTATATGTACATTTACCATAAAGAAATTAATACTTTTATTCAGCAAGAATGTGTTAGTTTGATCCAAAAGTTACAGTAAAGACATTGTCAAAAAATATATATTTTTTTTTGTTTGTTTATTTAAGAATCCTGAAGAAATGGTCACGGTTCCATAAAAATATTAAGCAGCACAATTTTGTTTTCAACATTGATAATAATAATAAATGTTTCTTGAGCAGCGAATCATCATATTAGAATGATTTCTGAAGGATCATGTGACACTGAAGACTGGAGGAATGATGCTGAAAATTCAGCTTTGATCACAGGAATAAATTACATTTTAAAATATATTCAAATAGAAAACAGTTATTTTAATAATAATATTTCACAATATTTAAATGATACCATGTAGTATTTATTTATTTTATTTTATTATTTTAATTATATTTATAATAATTCATTTGTTTTATTTTTAAAAAATACATTTAAAAAAAAAACATAGGCAGATGTTTGGAAATGTCACTGTTATGAGCTCTCAAATGTAAAATATAAATAAATATTTTATTGTTGTTAAATTATATATTGTATTATATATGAAATTATAAAATAATAATATATTGTATTATATATGAAATTATAAAATAATAAAAAATGTATTTGTTTATTTATGTTTGAAATTGCTGATTAACTGCCATTCAGATGAAAATACGAGCATTTTAACATAGAATAGATTAACACACTTCACCTTTAAGATCAAGGTTATAAGAATATAATCTGTTTGCACATGAATGAACCACAAATATTGGTGCTAAAAATATGTACTATTAACTAGGACTGTCAATTGTTTTTTTTTGTTTTTTTTAAGTACTTAATTAATTTAATTCCTGGATGTTAGTGTCTTGAGAAAGGGCACAAGGGCTCCTCTGTTTACCATCTTCTTTCCTAACTTTTCCAAAACTAATGTAATTTAACATTTCCCTCTCTTTTGGTGACCTACCGGCTCTTTTCCTTTTACTGACATCAGTAGTCATTTAATTCGGCCTCCACATTTTAACAATGTTAATTTTGTTTTTGCAGAGAAAAGGCGTGACCCTCCAAATGGTATGTGTCCTGGTACTTACATTCACTACTCATGAATTTACTCCTAATGTTGACAGTGCTAATCAATTTGTTTTTGCTGTTGATGTTTTTACTCCCCTTTTTGATAGAACTATGTTGAAATGTACACTGAAATGGAAACATGTTCTTGTGTTAGCGTCGTCAAGCATGAGCGGGATTTGCACAAACACACATCCGCATTGTACATGACCTAGATGAGAGTAGCGTTGAACCCCTGACAGGAAACCTGGGGTCAGCGTGTGTGCTGGGAGCCATATGTATGCCACATGGATCCTTCCATGCCACTGCACTACTGCAGCCCTCTCCCATTCAATTACATCAAAGAGACCACGTTTCCTCACTTAGTTTAAATATTTTCTCATGGACGTTTATCATGGTTATGGGGCTGGTTTGACATCACTTAGGAACTGAGGTTGCAAGTTACTAAATTATCTTGTTGTCCCGTGACGGTAGCCTGTAACAGTACACGTGTGATGCAAGTTACAGGCCTATTCTTGTTCTTTTGTTTTAAGAATGCTATAGAATATATCAAGTGGTATATCTCAAACTAAATTCAATTAAAACACTAGGTTTAACATTAGGTTTGATATGTACCACTTGATTGGTCACTGTTATGAGCCCTCAAAAATGTAAAATATAAATAGAATATATAATTTAACAACAATAAAATATTTATTCTAAATTAAATATATTAATGTGTATTTTAAATGTTTCTATCTAATTAATTACACAGTGGCAATTCATTAATTGCAAATAAAAAATAACATCTTTAATTACCCCCAAAAGATAATTTAAAGTCATTATTGTTTTAAATGAGAAAAGCATCAAATAGACATTACAAATAGTAGCTTAGCTTTAGAAAGATAAGATCTATTTATTATTCAACATTGAATTTATTACACAAACTTTTAGGCTTTAATGGCCATGAGGTGAATGATGACAGAATTGTAATTTTTCGGTGAACTATACCTTTAATGTTTTTTTTTATTAATTTGGAAATATGAAATAACTTATTTAGTGATATGATACTCTAAATGAGAAACTAAAACTGCCAGTAGGTGGCGGTAAATGTCTTAAGTCGTTAAGTCATTAGGTGCGTTCCATTTGACAGGGTCCCTACACAGTGTTCACTGCTCCCTACTCCCTGAACACGGTATATCAGCTGAAGCTGACAATAATCGCTCATTTGGAACGCCCTGCAACATCATCAAAGAAAGGCAAAGACGGGGTCGCACAGATTATAATAGAACATAAATTAATATTGTAATTTACTTTACTTTCCAATTTAAAACCATATAATAAGCATATACATTTACAAAACACACAGTATGTATCTAAAAAATATAATTAAAACATTGTCTATTAGTTTTATTAGTTTACATAGGCCTATACCTGTATATTTAATTGACTATGAACAGATTTAAAGCTGTACCTGTCATTCAATATGAAAATACATTTTGATTTGGTTAACTATGTATCAATGTATTCTTAATCAATGGTCTTTGTAGCGGTCTCATCTCGTGCGCTTTCTTTCCCACGCGCAGCTGCATAGAAAACATTCCTGAGGTAAATAAAGTAAAATGTAAAAAATTACAACCCTCAGCTGCTTCTCAACACTTTTCATTTGTTTACATATTCATAAAATATAATATGCGAATGTAACAGTTATTGCCGTAACCATTCATAAATACTCTAGTTTGTATAATAACTATGAACATTCAAATGCATTCGTAAACTCCTCCATCGCAGAGCTGTTTAAAAACTCTTCCAACGGCTCTGCCCCATCGTTAGTATAGACTGGTGATGCGACGCACAATGACAGTTGGGTGATTTTCACTCTCCACTTCCTGTGAAGTGATGTATCGATGTACCCTTCTTTCCTACGCCGATCACAGTACCCTTCGAACTGATCATATTCGCTCCCTTTGGATTGGAATCTCACTTAAGATAGCGGAATTACGGATAGCGGATAGTCCACTTTGCAGTCTACTTGCAGTCGAACAGTGAACACACCCATTCATTCATTCATTCAGGAATAAAGTAAATGGCTCTCTTAAAGGTGCAGTGTGTGAATTTTAGCGGCATCTAGTGGTGAGGGTTGTGAATTGTAATTGCTCACCGCTCACCTCTCCCTTACCAAGAGAAGCTACAGGGGCTGACACATGACAAAAATGTCGTCGTCTGAGAGAGCAGAGAGTGACTAGTGCTCTATAGAGAAGTTTGTCCGTGGGCTACTGTAGTAACATGGCGGCGCAATATGGCCATTTCACTGTAAGGGGGCCCGCAGTGTATGTAGATAGAAATGGCTCATTCTAAGGTAATAAAAACATAATGTTTAATTATGTAAGGTCTTTATACACCACTGAAAACATAGTTATGTATATTATATTGCATTTCTATCAATAGATCTTCATAAATACTACACACTGCACCTTTAATGAATGGATCATTGAATCATTAGTTCACCTGATTGATTTGCTCAACGCAGATTCATTCAGAAACGAAGCACCACTGTGTGTTCGGAGATGCACAATAGTTCTGCTCTGGCTTTACAAGTAATATTGTCGTTGGCAAAATTTAGCAAAGACAGACAATATTGTGTCTAAAATAAAACACAATGTTAACTTATTTATTAAACTCTTGATAAAAATCAATATCACATTTGCTAATCGGGACAAAAACTCGTATGATATCATTACCCATGTGATGTTGCTTAACTATATCATAGGGATGTCACAAGTACTGGTACTTTGGTACCAAGTCGGTACTGACATTTTTAAAAATGTGACTGTTGCACTGTTGCTGTTGTCGGGCAGGTCCGGAGCCTCAAACAAACAGAGCAGTGTTTTTTAACATTACCAGCCAGTCAGAATAATTTCTAGTCTGAAATGTTATTATCTTTGACATTAAATCAACATATTTGCCCTAGATTTGCTACAGCAGCACTGGAGGCCAGTTTCATTTCTTTCCCCCTTTCTACAATCTGTTCACATTTCAAATTCACCTTCATAATTTATAGCTGTTGTTCCAATTATATTGTGGCCCTGCTTGACAACACTAAGAATGCAGTCATTCAAATCAGATTTATGCGACACGTCCTACTGTTCTCAAAATGTGTTTGTGTTGTATAAGGTATCCACCTGCATAAAAAAAAGCCAATGTAATCTTTCTCCAGCACATTTCCTTCTCCTCCGCTTCCTCATTGTGTAACTAGATTGGTGGTCGATATCTGACTGAGCATGCTCAGTGCAGCTGTTTTATCTTTGTGATCTAAAGGTGCTTTCTGTTCAGCGTTGATGAGTCGAGAAGCCAATCAGCAATTCGCTGCAATTCTGCACTGAAACATCTGTCAAACGCACTTGAGTATCGTAAATAGTGTGTGGCATTGCCTGCAGTTGAAGACTTGTAATGCTTACAGCAAATTTCAGAGATTAATCTGGATTAGCAGTTACTTACGTAATATTCTGCATTCGTAATTTTTCAGGATTTGACTAGCATGAGTGGGATTGGTTTAGTGGGCGTCCTTTTCACAAACCGTCTCAATTGGTTTAAAGAACGTCTTTGGGGACAACGCAGGCTGGTTTGTGGCTGCTTAGCTTGCTACCCTCTCGCTACAGTGAAATTAGCTAGCTGTCCGGTATCTTCACACCTCAATGCTGGGCCGCAGATGAGATGATGTTCTGTACGACCTTCTTATCTGCCCCGTCTGAGGAGATTTTAGACAGCTTTTCCAGGCCAGATGGTAGTTTGGTGCCTCTGCCATGCCTGGTGTTGTCGGGGGATGAATTTAATGCGTCTTTACCTCGGCCTTGTCTTAATACTCTGCTGAAATTCAGCGGCGAACGACCCTTCATCTCTACAGAGGACATCCTCTCAGGAGGTGCTCTGGGTCACGGTAGAGGTCACAGGAAGCTTGTGGCTCTCACACAAGGTAGGCGTCTGAGGAGATTTGCTCTGTAGGGGTTTAGCAGATATGGTGCGTAGAACGTGTGCTCCATTTTCAGAAATACTGATGTTAAAGAAGTTTCTTCTTGTAATTTTAAGGAGTTTTAATGTGAGGCTCTTATTTAGTTTTCTCTCAACATTACAAAGTTCTTTTTAATGGTCTTGAATCATGATTGTGTTTTGCAGGTATAAAACTAGGGGCAGTTTTTTTTAAACCGTGTTAAAATAATCTATATTCCTGCTTTTTGTTGCAAACTATTATATTAATTATAATTATATTAATCATATTATTTGACATTGATTAGACTACATGAAATGTATTATTATTATTATTATTGCAGTGTGGTTTGTTGCTTTTGAGATTTTTAATTTTGAGAAATTTAATGAGATGTTTAGGTTTATTTATTTATTTATTATTATTATTATTTTTTTTTTTACACTTTGAAAACTGGGGCAGGTTCTTTTTAAATTACATTAAAATAATATAATAATCCTGCTTTTGGCACAAAGAATTATTGATTACATAATAATATAATAATAATAATAATAATAATAATAATAATATAAATAACTTATTATATTAATGATATTAAATTAAATTATATTATAAATTAATGTCAATTATTAGACCATTTAAACTTAAAAAGAATAAGTCGCTTTTAGTCTATTTTTTAACAATTTGAGAACTTGGGCAGGATTTCTTTCAATTATATAATATAAAATTCTTTTTGGCACAATTTATTATTTAATATTTAAATTATTTGATCATAAATATTTGCATTTATTGCATTTGATGCATAACAATTTTGTGCTGTTACATTTTATATGTATTTAATATATATGTTTGATAACCGTTTTTTTTTCTTTTTATTATTATTTAATAAAAATGTATAAATTATTTATGCTTTGATACATCAACAGAATTAATATTTAATAACTATATGCATGTAATCAGTGCATTTAATAATTGTATACTTTATATTTAATATATTTATATTAATATATTTATAACATTAATATATTTATATAATAATGTATTAAATACATATTTTTTGATAAGCTTTTTTATTATTGTTTGATAATTGTTTATTTATACATTTTATGTATGCATTGATACATAAACAGAATTATCATTATTATTTATTATATTGCCATTGTAAAAAATACATATTGATCTAAAAATTGTGATTGAATGGCTGTTAAAAGGTAAAAGGTAAATAGTTAATGTAGACTTAATAAAATATGCCTTTAAAATACTGTTCAAAAAGCAAAACAATTATTTATTTACTTGTTTTCAATCTTTATTGAAGTGCATCATATGTCGTCTATGGTTCTGAGTTCCAGATTGAAATGATCTTGAAAGAGTTATCTTAAAAGTGAATGTTGGCGAATGCTTGTGGTTTTGGGGAAATTTTTACACAAAGCCTGTTATTCCAGCGCGTTCCTTTCTATGAAAGCTGCTTTTTATCACCCACATGTTGATAATATGATGAGAATCATGATGTCATGATTCAAAGTATCATGTGGCCTTGTTGGTCACTGCTGTATTTGCATAATGCGGTCATATTTATTTGAATTAAATAAATCTCATGAAATGTAGTTGAAACAAATTTTCTTGTTATGAAGTTTTATTTATATTTACACTTTTTGTTTTATTCTTTCTTTTTTATTATTATCATTAATATTATTCTTCTAACCAAAGAATCATCTTGACTTTGACTGCATAAACTTCCAGGAATGTGTGTGATTCATTCATCGTGGCTCACAAAGAACCACAACTTTCTGAGACGCCCCCTCTGTGCTTACGCATGGACCGAATCAGCTGTTGTTGGCAACACACACTCTCAGAGCTCGGCCAGCTCGACTCGCTTTCACAGGGAAATGTGTGCAACAGGTTGGAGATTCTTAGACGGTAGCTGATAACTTTTGTCATGTGCCCAGGACCCACTCTCCCGATGGCGACGGTGGACATCAAGAATCCGGAGATAAACAACATGCGCTTCCACAACAATTCCCACATGAATAACATAGTGCACAGTGGCCTTAACAAGAAGGAAAAGAAGGTCAAGGGCAAGAGGAAGAAGTTGACAAAGGCTGACATTGGGACACCAAGCAACTTCCAGTGAGTCTTGAACTGTTTCAGTACTTCCTGTGTTGGCAGGAAGTGACATCAGTAATGCATATCAAATGCTTTCTAATGAGTCTTTATCTTTATTATGATGTCTTTTTCTGTCCATGTGCTCAAAAACTATGGGCCCTATCATACATCTGGTGCAATGTGGCGCTAGGCGCGACGCAAGTGTGTTTTGCTAGTTTCAGCTCGACGCAGTTATCATTTTCACATCCTGCACCACGTTGTTTAAATGGCAAATGCCCTCACGCCCATCTGTTCACCCAAGGGCGTGCTGGTCTGAAAAACGAGGTGTGTTCAGGCGCGTTGCTATTTTAAGGCAACTGAAAACGACTGCGCCATTGACCAACAAAAACCTGGTCTAAAGTCAATAGCGCAGTATTTTTTGTGTTATTTAAAGGGCGTGTTACTAATATGCGCCTATAGGCGGTGCACAACGCACGTACGCTCTGCTTATTACACACACAGGGACGTGCAGCACAAACATTTTTAAATATTAAAAATAAAAGGATTAAAATGTAAAAGATTATTATTGTGTACATAAATATAAAAATGCATACATGTCATTGCTTGTATCAGAATAAGCCTACCTATTTGCAGTAATGACGAGCAAGCAGGTGTCATTGGATGAGCAGATCCGTTTCCTCACTAGAGAAGCGTTCAGTTTTTATGCTTGTAAATTCCGCCATGTAAATAGTGAATCCACCATGGCGCGAGCACAACTGGCTTTTAAAGGGAATGGGAGATGACACTGATTGGTTTATTGCACGTTACGCCCAAAACACACCCATTACTCATTAAGAGAATAGGGACAACTCTTTTAGACCATGCGCTGGGCACGCCGACCATTTTTCCAGTCGTTAAACTAGCAAAAGTAGATTCAGACACGTCCTAAGTGCACTTGTGCCGTGCGCTTTAGACCATGCACTTAGATCGTTAAAATAGGGCCCAAACACTGCAACATGTAGATTGGTTTTTATGATTTCAAGTTAAAAAATTTTACTTTCCTCATGTTGTATTTGTACAGAGCCCCTAAAGCTGGTGATAGAAAAATATGATATGGGGAAAAAATATGTTTCAATGCTTTTGCGTTCTTCTCTCGCAAAAGATTTGCATTCCCCCAAGAAATTTTGCGTTCGCTTGCAAAAAACACAAGTTCTACTAGCAAACACAAAAGTTTGGTTTGTGTAAAGTTTTTTTTTATCCCATCATATTTTTTTTCCGTCACCATCTGTATGTTTGTGCCGTTCTGACTGCTCAACGCAATGTTTTTCAGGCACATCGGTCATGTAGGATGGGATCCGAACACAGGCTTCGATGTGAGTACAAAACAATGACTTGCTCTGTCACCCCCACCGACACACTCACACGCTCTCAATGTCGTACACGCTCTTACATGCATATTGAAGAATCTCTCATAGGAAAACAATGCTGACCTGTGTAGTAATGGCATGATGAAATGCCTCAATAGCCTTGTGTTCATACAGGCTGAAGCATCTGATGCTTGAATATGCAGCCTGTCGCCCACAACACAACCCAGATTGTGTTTGTACACATATTTGCTCTGTGTATGGTATTTTAAATCATTTTATGGTAAACCGTTTGCTATGGAAATAATGCAGATTGCCATTTTATGATGCATTTAGAAATTCAGGCCACCTAGTGCACTAAAATGGGATGGTGACACTGAAGTCACTGGAAAAATGTGCAGATTCTCTGAAGAAGCTCTTGCATTTCAAGTTTTGCATTATGCATGCAGCTGGAATGTTGTGCATGTTATAATGGATGGGTTTACCAGAAATGTTTACCATTAGCAGTTTCCCCACAAGGTGGCAGGATTGTAAAGGATTTGAGAACGGCATGAAAGCTGGGTTATGGTAGTGCTTGCAAGGCAGAATTGCATTGAAATTTCTGTTACAACTTTTATTAGTTTTATTAGTTTATATCTTGATTGTATCTTAAAAGTTTGTCTTAATGTAAATTCTTAATTATATATTGAAAATGCATTTATTTATTTATTTTATCCTTTAAGTTTCTATAAATGTTATACTATTTAAAGAAATTTAAGCTTACATTTAGAAAATTCCAATTAACTTGCACTTGAAAATGTTATTATCTTTAAAAAATATTTATTTATTTTTATTTTAGCCTGAATGTGCTATTTTATTTTCTATAAACATTACACCTTTTTAAATAAATTTTAGATTAGTTTGTAATATCAATCCCCATTGATTTGATTTACACTTGAAAATGTTAACTTTAAAAAATATATTTGTTTTACTTAAAAACAATTATTTATTGATTGTATTTATACCGTAATGTTTTTTTTTAGTTTCTATAAATAATAACTTTAAAGAAATTAATATTAAAGTTTGAAAATCCTTATTAATTTACACTTAGAAAGTTTTTATCTTTTAAACACATATTTATTTTTTAATCTAATTGAATTAAAATGACATTTATTATATGTGCTATTTTTATTATATGTGCTAATGCTATTTTTAGTGACTATAAACATTATACCCTGAAGAAATTTAAGCTTGCTGTTTGAAAATCCCCATTAATTTACACTTGAAAAAAAATAATAATAGTAAATAACAAAAAAAGAAATAATAAATAAATAAATCGTTTTTACATTGATTTTACTAAAAAAAAGTCATTAATAATTTTATTTATTTATTTTTGCTGTAATCCTATTTTCAATTTCTATAAACATTATTCCTTTAAAGAAATTAAGATGAAAGACAATCTCTTAAAAATGTTAATATCTTTTAAGCAATATTTTTGTTTCATTTATATATATTTTTTAATTATTTTATCCTAAATTTAAGACTTTATACTTTTTAAATACATTAAAGTTTAAAGTTTTGAACATTTCCATTAACACATACAAATTTTTTTTTAATTTTTTTATTTTAACCTTTATTTATTTATTTATTTATTTATTTTTACATTTTTTTCCTTCCTATAGACAATATACCTTTTAAAGATATTTAAGATAAAATTTTGAAAATGCTTTTAACTTACACTTAAAATGTTATTTTAAAAAATATGTATTTATTAATTTTATTTTTAACATTTATTTTGGTCGTTTTAATTTTCTTACTTTTAAAAAATTGATGATTGAAGTTTGAAAGATATTAACTTAGTTCAGCATTTAAAAACTAACCAGTGGTGATATTTGCATACTTGGTTACGATTGGCTGTCTTCCATCTGTTTGCACACTGGAATGTGATTGGGCCTTCTGCTTTTGCATCCATTTAATTAATCGTTTTGGCATATTATCATTAATATCTCTCTCTTTCTCCCTCTATCTATATATAGTTGTGCTTACTAAGGCAAGCGTCACTAATACTATTGCTCATACTTAAGGTTGGTGATCTAAACAAACCCCTAACCCTAAATATACAATTTTGGCACATAACTTATAAATGATACCTCAAACTATTCGGCTTATACCTAGCAGACAGAATTCAGGGGTAAAAAGAAAAAATCCAATTTACTTACATTTTTGAGTTGGACCAGTAAGAAAGCATGCAGAACAACCTAGCAATCCAGCCGGAACACATTAGCAACTGCTTAGCAACACCCTGGCAACCACTCACAACACCCTAGTGTTGTGATATGATGTTTGCACAGATTTTCTACAGAAAATCTAAAACTTCTAGTTTTACCTAAAACTTTATCACTATTCTTTTGCTGCCTTGCAAGCACTAGTATTTGAAATCTAGTAAACAAACAGTTCCGCCACTACTGGTTGAATATGTGTCTATTACAAGCTATTGTATGTGAAGTAAAAAAGAAAGGTAACACGTTTTATGACAACTTTCAATAATAAATTATTGTATAATGCTTAACAGATCATGAGTTAATAAATACTCAAATAGCTAGAGAATGTGCTCGTTAATGTTTATTTACAAATGATTTTAACAGGTGTTCTACACTCACCTAAAGGATTATTAGGAACACCTGTTCAATTTCTCATTAATGCAATTATCTAATCAACCAATCACATGGCAGTTGCTTCAATGCATTTAGGGGTGTGGTCCTGGTCAAGACAATCTCCTGAACTCCAAACTGAATGTCAGAATGGGAAAGAAAGGTGATTTTAAGCAATTTTGAGCGTGGCATGGTTGTTGGTGCCAGACGGGCCGGTCTGAGTATTTCACAATCTGCTCAGTTACTGGGATTTTCACGCACAACCATTTCTAGAGTTTACAAAGAATGGTGTGAAAAGGGAAAAACATCCAGTATGCGGCAGTCCTGTGGGCGAAAATGCCTTGTTGATGCTAGAGGTCAGAGGAGAATGGGCCGACTGATTCAAGCTGATAGAAGAGCAACTTTGACTGAAATAACCACTCGTTACAACCGAGGTATGCAGCAAAGCATTTGTGAAGCCACAACACGCACAACCTTGAGGCGGATGGGCTACAACAGCAGAAGATCCCACCGGGTACCACTCATCTCCACTACAAATAGGAAAAAGAGGCTACAATTTGCACGAGCTCACCAAAATTGGACAGTTGAAGACTGGAAAATCTCGATTTCTGTTGAGACATTCAGATGGTAGAGTCAGAATTTGGCGTAAACAGAATGAGAACATGAATCCATCATGCCTTGTTACCACTGTGCAGGCTGGTGGTGGTGGTGTAATGGTGTGGGGGATGTTTTCTTGGCACACTTTAGGCCCCTTAGTGCCAATTGTGCATCGTTTAAATGCCACGGCCTACCTGAGCATTGTTTCTGACCATGTCCATCCCTTTATGACCACCATGTACCCATCCTCTGATGGCTACTTCCAGCAGGATAATGCACCATGTCACAAAGCTTGAATCATTTCAAATTGGTTTCTTGAACATGACAATGAGTTCACTGTACTAAAATGGCCCCCACAGTCACCAGATCTCAACCCAATAGAGCATCTTTGGGATGTGGTTGAACGGGAGCTTCGTGCCCTGGATGTGCATCCCACAAATCTCCATCAACTGCAAGATGCTATCCTATCAATATGGGCCAACATTTCTAAAGAAGGCTTTCAGCACCTTGTTGAATCAATGCCACGTATAATTAAGGCAGTTCTGAAGGCGAAAGGGGGTCAAACACTGTATTAGTATGGTGTTCCTAATAATCCTTTAGGTGAGTGTATAATGATTTAAAGGTTATTTGTTAATGTGCATTTGAGTGCTTACATTCATTTAAAGGCTTAATGAACTGCATTGTTTATTTTATAATGTTGAGGTCCAATTATAATCTTATCAGTATTTTTACATTTAAAAAAATCCTAATTTAGAAGTAATAAGCCATTTTCTATCCTGTTTTTGACCCTGTCTTCCAAACACTCATTCAAGACTTGGAAGTAAATGCCCACTGCTCTGATTTAATAGCAGTTTTGCATATTCAAATAATTTCCGACGTCCCCGCCATTCAGAGGTGGAAAGTAACGAATTACATTTTACTCGCATTACTGTAATTGAGTAGTTTTTCTGTGTACTTTTACAGATTTTTAAAACTATTTAAAAAAGTAGTTTTACTTAAGTATGTTTTAAGTATTGTACTTTGCTACATTTTAAACCATATCCGTTACTGAGTAAAAATAAATAAATAAATAATACAAAGGGGGGAAAATCGCGCTCCGGAAACTACTGCATTGAATTGAAGGGCGGGAGAACAAACGCACAAAAATCACAATAAGATGGAGACGGACAAGATAGACGTCAGTGATGCAGACCCATCTGAAAGGGAAACGCCGTCGTGAACCCCTGGCTAGTATGGAAATAGTTTGGATATAGAAAAAAAATAACGTGTGGTTGTCCTGGAGGATATCCAGTTTGCAAAAAAATGTGGATGCAAAGTGGCTGCAAAAGGAGGAAACACATAGAACGTGTTCGGGAACACCATCCCTCTGTGCAGATTAAGGTATATTTATAACTAAAGGCTGAATGATTTCTGTGATGCCGAGGGAATCCCGGAATCCAGTCATGAAAATTGAATTTACAGTACTGATGGATGAATGAATAAATCGAAAGTAGAGCTGTACAATAAATCATATCGTGACAAAACACTGCTGTATAAATATATGATCTGCTTGTTCTGTCTCTGTGTGAATGAGCAGCGCCACTTCGTCTACTACACACTCAAGTACGCGTGATGCTCATGGTGTTTTTAATGTCTCACAAACCATATTTGGACATGAACACATGAACATTTCCAGAGCTGATCTGAGAGAACCCTTAATGAGTGTTTTCATCATTTTATTTGAATAAAATTAATAAAATAATTGTCAAATACAATCTAAAACAGCTCTTTACTACAACCCATCAAAATAAAAGTTTGGTTTAACTAGAAGAAATTATGACAAACATATTTTACTATTGTAGGCCTATTTTAGGTATGTACATGTCAATAATAATAATAATAAATAATTTAGTAAATCTCTGTTTTGCAGCACTTTGCACAAAAAGGAGATATGATCTGTAAAGCATTGTTTAATGATTTATTAATGAAGCTTTCAATCATTGTAAACCATCTGTCAAAATCATATGTAGATTAAGTCTATGATCTATATTGAATATTAAGCATTTCAATTTACATTAAATAATAATAATAAAAAATAGCATTAACAAGCATATCTCATATTTCTAGCCATGTCAATCTAGCTAATGATCTGTTAAGCATTATGAAGTGTTTATTTATTAATGAAAGTTATAAATAAAGTGTTACTAAAAGGAATGTCTCACTGCTTTACCTTTTTTTGTTTTGCAGTTGAATAACTTGGACCCAGAGCTGAAGAACTTGTTTGACATGTGTGGCATCTCTGAGGCCCAGCTCAAAGACAAGGAGACGTCTAAGGTCATCTATGACTTCATTGAGAAGAAGGGCGGCGTAGAGGCTGTGAAGAATGAGCTGAGGAGACAAGGTGAGACTGATCGCTGACTGTCACACACTTGCTGCACTGAACACCTGCGGTCTGTGGCCTTCTCGTATTGACATGTCTGTCCATCAACCGTACGCTGTCAGAAAATCTGGCCTGAATCAACAAGTAGTTTTCATTCTAACTACGCACAAAAAATTCCATACAAACGGTTTTCTCTCAGAAATTGATCTTAAATTTCTCAATTACTATACTTTTATGATATTAAAGGGTTAGTTCACCCAAAAATGAAAATTAGCCCATGATTTACTCACCCTCAAGCCATCCTAGGTGTATATGACATTCTTCTTTCAGACAAATACAATTGGAGTTATATTAAAAAAGTCCTGGCTCTTCCAAGCTTTATAATGGCATTGACTTGTTGACATCGACTTGCGTACTGCTGACCGCCGGAAGCTAGTTATTTTAGTCTATAAAGTTTTAAATATGGATATTTTTCTTACACAAACGTGCCACTACACTTCAGAAGGCCTTTATTAACCCCCCGGAGCAGTGTGGAGCAGTTATATGATGGATAGATGCACTTTTATGGACTTCAAAAATGAACCAAGAAGTCACTGCCATTATAAAGCTTGGAAGAGCCAGGACTTTTTTTTTTTATATAACTCCGATTGTATTCGTCTGAAAGAAGAATGTCATATACACCTAGGATGACTTGAGGGTGAGTAAATCATGGGCTAATTTTAATTTTTGGGTGAACTATCCCTTTAAGATAATGTAGCTGTAACATGTTCCTCCAAAGTTTTTACACAGAAGTCGGGTGCATATATTAGCATTTCTATATTTGATCAGTACATGTGGTTTTCCTTCAGGTCCTCCCAGGTGGAGCGGTAGGTAGAATGTGTGTTTCATGCTTAGATTTGCATGTATAAGAGGTCTGAATTTTTGCAGATTGGCATGGGTTGTTTAAAAAAAAAAAAAAAGGATAAGTGAATGCATTCATGTTTTTGTTTTTTTATCTTACATATTGTACCTTTAATACATGCTTTAGAAGTGTTGTTCATTGTTAGGTCATGCTAACTAATATCGTTAACCAATGTTGTCAATGGACCCTTATTGTAGTGTTACCGAATATTTTTTTTTAACACGTTGAAATACTTTGTAGGTATAACCGAATTCTGTTTAACCTACATTTAATGCAACTTTATGGGAGAATATTTGTGTATATATGGATACGTTTCATGATCCTTCGAGGCATTTGCGCTGATCTTTTAAAAACATGTTTGATCTCTTAATAATATGACTTCAGTAATATGTCTTGAGAAAGTAAAGTGTGAAGTAGGTCTGCACGATTAATCAAATTAAACCGCGATTTGGCAAAGGCTGCGATTTTAATTATATGCAGCTTGTAAGTAACTGCTGAAAAGCCAGGGGGTGCTTTTGCACAGAAACTCCAAATATACGCCCCGCAGATGTATGATAACGCACGTCATTCCTGAAAATCCCTATGAGCATCATACTATCCCTGTAGCCGAATAAACAGAAGTTTGAAACGCTTTGATTAAACATGATTAATAAACACACGACTACGACAATATTATTGGAGTTCTTCAAGCCTTCTCTGTATTTTCATGATAGTAAATTATATTTATACTTCAATGCTAATCGACATAGTCTTTATCACTGTATAGAATACTATGAAATATGTTGTGTGCTTTATTTTGTGTAAGAAGCTACATCAGCTCACAGAAGGATGTTTTCAAACACTCAACTGACGTTATGAAGTGATTTATGGAGTAAAACATAATTTTGTCTTTTGTTCATTAATGCTTCTCATGTTTGGAAAGATGTTTGACGTGTGTTGCTTTTTTTTAAATGCACGTTGTAAGCGACTCAAACTTGCAGTGCTTTTAGACGGAGCAGTATTTACTACTGACCACATAGCCGTGCTTCACTGACAAGCTGTGCATAAAAAAATAATCACAGCCTTTGCGATTTCATAATCGCACTAAGCCAAATTGGTTTGAGTGCGATTTCGGGTACATTACGATTTATCGTGCAGCCCTAGTGTGCCGTGCCATTTGTTGCTGATTGGTGTGATATTTTTTTTTTTGGTGGTGCAACACTTTGGTAAGGGTTCTTCCTCTAGAATAAAAGTCTTGCTCCAGCATTAAAGACCCCATGAAATGAGTAGACTGTTTTCTATGTGTTAGATGAAACAGGAAGTTAGACAGGTAGATATCAAAGTGGCTGTAAGTGGTCCACTGGCTAATATCACAACCCACTAAAACGAATGCGTTTTTTATTTTTATTAAATCTTACTAAAACGTTTTTTTTTTTAGTATATTCAGCACAGTCACATGTACCAATGTTCTGCAATTAAAAAAAAAAGATTTAAATTCATTTTGATCATTATTATAATTATTTATAATCTAATAATTTTTTTTTGTATTTGAGTATTATCATTATTTTTTTTACTATTATTAGTATTTATGTAATTCTGTTGTTACTGCAGTTTTGCCAGAAGAGAGAATTTTAAGTGCATATATCTGCTAGTTTATTTTTTCAGCTTTTAAGAGTACACTAGTGTACAGATGCTTCAAAGCGAATAGATATGGATTTAAATCTCCAATTTTGGTTTCATGGGGTCTTTAAGCTATGCATATACATGAAAAGTATGTGTCATTTTTTTTTTAATGCCTACTAATCTTTTTCAGCACCCCCGCCTCCTCCTTTGCGGGGCGGCCCGCCTCCCCCACCCCCTCCTCACACTCCTGGGCCCCCACCTCCCCCACCCCCAGTGCGGGGGCGAGGAGCCCCACCACCCCCTCCACCTTCAAGGGCACCCACGAGCGCTCCCCCTCCGCCTCCTCCATCCCGGCCGAGTATGGGAGCGCCTCCACCACCGCCTCCCAGCAGAGGGCATCCTCCTCCCCCTCCACCTGCCCCCGCCTCCATGCCACCTCCCCCGCCGCCACCACCTTCATCTGGAGGAGGCGCCCCTCCTCCACCTCCTCCTCCACCACCTCCTCCTGGACCTCCTCCACCTCCTGAAGTAGATGGAGGCCACGGCGAATCAACGCCCTCGCCCATGGGCGGGAAGTCAGCTTTGCTGGATCAAATCAGGGAGGGCACTCAGCTAAAGAAAGTGGAGCAAAACAACAGGCCAGTGTCGTCCACAGGACGTGACGCACTGCTCGACCAGATTCGACAGGGCATCCAACTCAAAACGGTGAGGAGTTGTAAACGCTTACCCATCCTGATCTGTCCCCAAAAAATAGTGAAAGATCGCCTGCTCACCTGCCAGTCGTCAACAGGTTTTAAAGAACTAGTCACCTGTGGCGATGAAAGTTTCGGAATTGTACACACACAATTTTTTTATTTAATTTGCCTCCATATAATTGTTTATATATATTTTATTGTATGATATGAATGTATAAAATATACTAGCATTCAAAAGCCTGGGGTCAATAAGATTTATTTTTTTAAAGAAATTACTACTTTCAATGCAATGCATTCAATTGATCAAAAGTAACAGTAAAGACCATTATAATTATGTGGTTCAATAGATCACAAAACCCACGGTTCGGATCATATTATGGTTTTTGATTCATAGATTAGATAATTTTTCAGATCAGCAAAAAAATTATTGAGGGTCGGGGAGGGGTGGCAAATGTAATATTGCTAGGCTCCAAGGTTCGACACACGTGTTTCAAGGATTAATCTGTGAAGTGCATGCGTGCCGAACCTTGGGGCCTGGGGGGTATTCCAGAAAGCAGGTTATGTGACAAACCTGGGTATGTGTAAAGGGGGGTATCACACACAGTTTCTGTCAATTTCATGTCAATCTTGAGTACCTATAGAGTAGTATTACATCCTTCTTGTCTCCGAAAAGTGTTTAGTTTTATCATATTTATAAAAGACACATACGCTGTACTGTCATATAATTTCAATGAAGAAGCAACGGCTGGAGGCGTATCGTGTGGGCGGAGCTAAGTCACGAGCGCGCGCAGCTATTGAGACATCTGAAAGCTGTGACATCCTGTTTTTAGAACACCATGTCATGCGTGAGTTTTACAACATTTGTGTGTGTTTAATCATGGTTTATGAGGACATGATTTAGTTTATGGACTATTGTATGTGACTTAGCAGTAGCAAGGAACGTTTTCGCACGTCAGACTGCGTGTTTACATAGAAAAACAATGGAATAGTAACACATTTGAATGAAGCGCAATTTGTGTGGTTTAATATGAAATAATTCATTTAGTTCAACATATTTTCCCACTCTTTGTGTATTGTTATTTTGGATGCGATTAATCGATTTGACAGCACTAATTAAAATAGAAAACATTTGCATTACATTTTAATAGTATTTCACAATATTACCGTTTTTACTGTATCAAATTAATGCAGCTTTGTTGAGCATGAGACGTCTTTCAAAATCATTCTGAATAAAATAGAAAAGGTTAGAAAAGTTAAGTTAGTTATAAAAGGAAAGATCTATTATCGTTTTCTTGTAGACTGATTTGATCATTTGAATCTAATGCAATCAGACACTTTGCATTAGTGTCCCATACAGTTAATGTCCCATGCAGTTAAGTCTCCATATACTTTTTTAAATAATGTGAATCATTATATCATCTTCTAGTGACAGTGATTTATCTGATTCCTATATTCTTGAATGTTTAGGTATCAGATAATGACTCAGGACCACCCACCCCTGCTCAGTCAGCGGGCATTGTTGGAGCTCTGATGGAGGTGATGCAGAAGAGGAGCAAAGCCATCCACTCCTCAGGTAAGTGCCTGTTTCACTCTCTCAAAGGTTTGTCCTAAATGGGCCACTCAACAGCTGCAAATTTTGTTTTGTTTTTTGTTGTTTTTTGGTCCTCAGTTTGATTACTCGAGCTTACATGCTAGAAAAATGCTCTAGTATTGCTTGCGGCCTACCGTTGGGTCACATGACAGATTATCGGTTTTCTCTCTTAATTCTTAAAACAACATCTACGTAGCTTTTTCGTTTGGTTCACTTGAATATGAGCATGAGCTCCGTTTTCAGTAAGTAATGAGTTATTCACGGTGGTTATGCATCTTTTTTGGGTCCTCAGATGAAGATGAGGATGATGACGATGAAGAAGACTTTGAGGATGATGACGAATGGGATGATTAATCCCCCAACATTAACCCCACCCAGTAGAGTAAATGATACTAAATTCTCACTTCCCCAAATTTTACTCTCATTCTGTTTTTTTGTTTTTGTTTTTTCGAAATCGCTGTATATTTTTGTTGCCTTTTTTGCTTTTTTTTTTTTTTTTTTTAAATAATCTGTGCAATACCTCATGTAATCTGTAAAGTTTTGTCATTTATCCTCTGTAAAATAATGTCCTGGAATAACCATGTGAAGTTTTATGCCAGGATTCATGATTTGTTTCCCTGTGAGTGGGGAAAGGGAGATGGACGGGACGCTTGATGTCCTTATTAATTGTTGATTAATGATTTAGATAACACTATTTTCATACCCTACTTTTCTGTACCTTCGATTTTCTTATTCAAATCCTAGTTTAGCATTCTTAGATTTGGTAAGAGGTTCTCCTATCAGAATATGTATGTCCCCTGTATTGTTTCCCTTGTAAATGTACACCAGGCTGATATATTGAGGCTATATATATTTTTGCACGAATAACAAAAGGAAATTCACTGCAGGAAGAGAAAACATTGGCTGAACACTAAATATGATTTCTGTGGTAATCACGATCAGCGACACACTACATTGCACGTCACAAATAGACCGTTTGGAGTTTTTGATTTCACTTTATTAACAAGAAAATAATATACAGTGAATTCAAACCGGCAAAGTCATGAGTACAGCTTGTTCCTGAATGTGAAAAGCCATCAATTCACAAATATAGAATTTCCAGTCATATCAAGAAAAAATGAAAAGAGAAAAAAAAGCACTTCACAAAGTTACAATTTAAACTTCCATTTGTTACAAGCTTTTACAGGTCAATGCTTGACTGACAACTACATTTAAGGTCATGGAAAAACAACAAACCTTTGTGCACAATTAATGCTGGTTTAACAGTATTGTCTGTCTGAAATGAATTTTCTGTCCTTGTCAATTTAGGATAGTGCTGAAAAATGTGTAAAATTGACATCAGATCTTACAAAAGGGTTGGAATGTGGAATGAAAACACTAAATTCTATACTTAAATAAATGGTAATATTTACAAACCTGAGATATGGTGCTTTTCTTTTTAGAAATCTACATTTTTGCAATGCATCTAGCTTTGCCAACTTCTATAAATGTTTTTTGCATGCCTTTTTATCTTTGATGGCTAAATTTATTGAATCAAACAGGATCAATCTTAAGTTGCATGACCGGTCTAATTATGGGAATCAGCTTTCAATGCATGTCTATTTACTTTTTGGATTTTTCTCGTATGATTTAAGTTACAAAACAGCTGTCCAAACTGTACCGGTACTTATTGAGCATAATATTTTGTTGGCGGAAAGAAATTCTGAAATATAATATTGTTAAATATATATGTATAAAAAAAACCTAGGTCAATTTCAACATGGGGAAAAGAGAAAAGGTTTTCATTTGAGTTATTTGTTATACAGATTAATTTTATCAGAGCTGTTTCATACCTCAGGAACAATAATGATTGGTGACCTGCAAGAAAAAAAGAAAATGCTGGTCATTTTAATGTTACAGCTACCAAATATATTATGGAAAACAGTCCATATCTGCAGCATCCATGGCAGATACATTGAGCGAAAGCCACAAATTGTACTAATAATGTCTTTATTTAGGATCTTACAGGAATAGTTCTTCCAAATATAAATTCTATGATCATTTACTCATCCTTATATTGTCCCAAACTTGTATGTGTTTTTTTTTTTTCTTCTGTTGATGCTGATAGAAGTTTTTTCCACGGCCTGGATAATGATTTCATGGTAACCTAGATTATCTCATCCAGGACAAACACTGAATGAATCATTCAATTCTTGGTATAAAAAGGTAATTATTGCTTAGTCTTGCAACCAATTTCCAAGATACCTGATTTGGCAGGGTTGGTGTACACTAAACCCTTTTTGTGGAAGTTCCTATTCTGCAAATTTGGGTACTGTTTTTTTTTTTTTAAGGATTGGCTACTCTATGTCCTGGACAAATGCTAAACATCTTACCCTTCGTAGTGTACCAATGCTGCTGCCACGAATGGCTGCCAATAGATCATCACGTGTTGACCCCTGGGTGCCTCCCAGATTATTTCTGTCCTCTTGTCTTCTCAAAGGTAATATTTTTTCATCTTGAAAAATTTTATTGTCATGTTTGTCCCCTGGGAGTTTGTGTCCTTTATTTGCATTAGCCTGGTTTCGACCTACACTATCCATTGCGGTTTCTTCTTGTTGCTTGACCATTTCAGCAATTTTCCTAGTTGGCACATTCTTCACACCATTTGGCTGACTGTGAGGTTGTTGTGGTAAATGAGCAGACACCAAGTTCTGCGTCACTAGTGTAGTGTCCTTGTCTGTCGAAATGTGGAATTGAAGTGACTGCGTAGTGTCCCATGTTTTTGATTGTTCTTTACTTCTTTCCAAATGGTCTTGCTCTTTCCTTTGCTGTAGACGCTTTTGCCTCTGGCGGTCCTGGTTGCGGGTTAAAATCCCAGTTGCGCTCATCCTTGGGCCAGGTAAGTCAAAGTGGTATCCTAGTTTCAACAGGGTGGTGTTGTCCCTCAGCAGTTTCACCATCTCCATTTCCACTTGGCCTCCACAGATATGCCGCTGGTTGTGGAATCGGAGCTCCACCAGTGTGGTGTTGTACTGAAGTGACCCAATCAAAGATAGGATACCTTTGCCTGAAATGAAGTTGGACTCAACATTAAGGTTGGTGATGCTGCAGTTGTTCTTCAGCATTTTGGCCAAGGCCAAAGCTACTTGGTCATCCGCATGGGTGTTGGCAATGCTGAAAACCTCAACATGAGTGTTTGAGATTAAGGCATTAGCAAAACTCACTAAAATCCCTTGGGATATGTTCTCGATGTTATTTAGGTTGACTTCACTCAAGGAGGCGTCATTACTCAAGATGTTCTCCAAGGTCTTGTCAATATCGGTGGTGTTACCACTTGGCTTATCTGGGGAAATGTGATGGTGGAGGGCAACTTTATGGATGCCATTAGGTTTTCGACCACTAATGCCATTCCTCTTGCAATCTAAATCCACAAAATTCCAATTGCTTGACCTAACTTCTTTCTCCCCATCACCCCCCTTTCTAAACCCCCTATTTTGTTGCTCTCCCTCCTCTTCATAATCCTCAGGCTCTTCACTGCCACATTCCTGTTCGCTCTTATCTGTCTGGCACTTATCCATGCTGTCCTGTGTGTCACCATAGAAAGGAAAAACAAGGTTGAGCACTGGCATACCTCAAGCAATGACTCTTAATTAAGAAAGACTATCACCAGCTGAGACAACTGCACAAGCAAAGCAATAGCAGTTGTGTTACTCTCATTTAAAGAAAATTTAATCTGAATGTTTTGTGGCAGTGTTATTTCTATATATCAAATTATGAACTGCTCATTGAGTTCCAGTGTTCTTAAACTAAGCTAATCATGATTATCCCACATATCACCCCTTATACCAAGGGGTGAGCTACACTCAGGAGCTAAGTTTGACGGTCCTGACTTAACCGTACCCCTAATTCAGGGATGTCCAATCCTGTTTTTTTCCAACCTTATTTAAAGGGTTAGTTCACCCAAAAATGAAAATTCGTCATTAATTACTCAACCCTCATGCTGTTGCAAACCCGTAAGAACTTTGTTCATCTTTGGAACACAAAGTAAGACTGAGCCGGCCTTCTGACGTAGAAGCCGGAAGCACTGAACTGTTTATACAACGTGACCAGCATCAGAGACTGACTTGCACTAATGATGTCTTTACTACCTTTCTGGGCCTTGAAAGTGGTGATGACAATATTTTTGATGAAATCCAAGAGCTTTCTGACCCTGCCCTGAAGTCTCTGTGGGGTCAGAGAGCTCTCAGATTTCCTCAAAAATATCTTCATTTGTGTTCCGAAGATGAATGAAGGTCTTACGGGTTTGGAATTACATGAGGGTGAGTAATTAATGACAGAAATTTCATTTTTGGATGAACTAACCCTAAATGCACCCGAACCAGGTAGTTTAATGTCTTCAGGAGTACTAGTAACTTCTAGGTAGGTGTATTGGTGCAGGTTGGAGCTAAATACTGCAGGAAGGTGGCCCTTCAGGAGCGGAATTAAGGACACGTCTGCCCTCAGTGGATAACTCACAATTACTTTAGACTTAATTCATAAAGGGAAAAAAGTCATTCTTAATCCCTTTATGAAGCTGCAGATTTTCTCGTCCCCAAACTGGGAGCCTGCTTGTGGAGAGCTCCCAAAGGTATGGGTCTTCTTGAGTTCCCATAAAGTAAGCCTATCTTGACTCCTACACATATATAGGCATAATTTTTGTTGTTTTGAAGGATACACTTTTAGAATATCTCATAGTACCTTTAGGAGTGTGCAACTTACAAAGGGTACTAACCAAACATTAAAAATTTAATTTAACTGGTACCTCAAAAAAACATATTGCTCAATTGCTGCATTCAGATCCTACCTCTAGCAATCTGTGAGTCTCGTCTTCCCAGTACTTCAGCAGAGCCTCTCTGCAAAAAGTGCCTGTTGGCTGCTTGGCCGTCTGGTCTTCCTGCCTTAACCCGGTGGGTACGTTCTCATCAGGTTCCATTTCAGCCATAACCTTCTCCAGCTCCTGGAGCTCCTCGCTGGTCAGAGAGGCCAGAAGTTCATCTTCATCTATGTCCTCATACTTGCCGAGCTCTTTTCGGTACCCAAAGTTGCTCATACTTGTAACACTGTGTCTCCTTTGTGTGCATGAACTCTTACTCTGCCTTGTATGTGGGATTAGTGCCCTGCACAGGCGTGTTGAGTTTGTGCGTGTGTTAGATAGATACACTCTTTGTCTAATCTGGGAAGCTGGTGGAGGAACTTAAGGGGAGGAGGGTGCAGAACAGAGTTTCTGCATATGATGAGGTCTCTCCATGGGGACACCAAGATTAGCTTACAAGAAGAATGTGAGTTAATTTTGCAGTGGTGAGACCTGTCAGCAACTGTTGGCCAAAAACGACATAGGAACTAAGGAGACCACTAAAAGCCATCTAATTTGTGTTAAGTGCCCATTAGTCGCATTTTTTTAAATTGTGAAAATATTGTCGTACATAGTCTCCCAAATACTGTGTCATTTAAACAATGATAGAATTTAAAGCTACTTCTAAGTCTTTGAAAGTCCAGAGGTCTGATTTCATATAATAACAATATTATTAAGTATGTATTATTAAATCTGTTGATGTTATGATGAGCATGCAAAAAAGGGGTGTCTCATGCAGTTTAGTCAGTTTAGGAGATTTACCATGTTAGATCAGTATCTGACACTGTACTTATACTTTCTTGTAGACTGGGCTTGTGGTGTATGATTGCATAAAAAAATAAATATGTTTGTATTGAACATTGATGGAGCAATAGATTTTGTGCGAAAAAAAAAGTTTTATTTTGTTTAAAAATCTCTCACAAAAGGGGTAAAAGGCTCACATTATTTATACAAATACCTAAGCTAAAATATGTTTTTAATGTTCAAAGCAATCACTTTGGCAAAGTTTGTACTATTTTGTTTATTTTGATAAAATAATTTATTTTTCTTCAATAAATACACTGTCATTAAAATATATATTTAATATATATTTTAAAATACAGAAACAAAATTATTTTAAAAAGTTAAAGATTCTGAGAGCATTTAAGGAGATCCCATAATAATTTAAAATAAGATTTACAGTAGTAACAATAAATTATATTTTATTATGATTCATATATTTTTTTAAATATGATGGTTTCATTATAAATATTGTGATTATCGCCAACCCATCTTAATATATGATCTTTTCCATCTCAATCTATCCATGTCATGTCAACAAATGGAAAAGTCATCCAGCTGTTTATTATCATGTTTTTGTGTCCGACAGCAGCCTTTTACCCCAAATACCATCTTTTTACATATTCTTCCAGTATTGAAAAACTGTTGCTTTAATTAGCTTGAACAAAACTGAAAATCATTAAGACCTTTGTCTCAAAATATATTCAATAATTTTAGCGATATTCATTTGCTACTTAAATCTACAATATTTTTAAATGCATCAAATATTAGATCAAATTAGCACAGAATCAACTTTGCGCTGCTGCTCGCGATCGCATCAAGGTGCGCCTTTAGCCCCGTTGTACCCTACGGCTACCTTTTACGCTAATCTGTATTGCCTATTTGTGGATTAAGTACTTTTCCCAAATTCTCTTAAAAAAATGTACTTATTTCTTGAAAGTTGGCATTATGCAATATTGAGATTTTGATTAGTAACCATGGCAAAGTAAACTAGACAGTTCAGGACCCCCGGAACCAAAAAAACATTGCAGTGTCATGATTTGCTTACATTTTTCAAAAGTTAACCATATTTATCAGATGAAATGATCATGTGTTCTTGGACAGGCACAGATAAGTACACAGTAAACTACAAATATGTCTAACAGTTTATGTCTAAGGTTAGGTGGTAAGATTGTGATTTATACACAAGTCAAAGATTTCTCCTTGACAGGTTGCCGAACATGCTTGATGTTAAAAGGGCATAAAGCTATAAATAGATATGACCTGCTTTAGTTACTTGAATTGTGATAATGCAGGTCATTCTAGGTCCACAGTTTAGCAGTGCTTGATATGTGACATGTAATCACATGGTCAGTGTCAGAGACACAATAATCACCACTGTGTGTGTGTGTGTGTGTGTGTGTGTGTGTTGTAAAAGTGCTGTATTAAAAGTTAAAAGGAAAACATGGAACATCTTGATTGTACACTTGTATGTGGCACTAAGTAGAAAGCAGCCTGAATTCATAGAACAGGCATCAACCCTTTTATATTTTATCTGATATAAACATGTTTTGTCAGCAGTTAGAACATTTATTTTATTGCACAAATGGCACCAATACATTCCTTTGGAGGCAAAGTACTTTTGAAGTGATGCAAAATTCACATTCTAGTGTTAAAAACGCTTAACATTCACACTTTTAAGTGTTTTTGAACTCATGATGGACAACTAGCGAAACCTCTGGTCATGTCAACCTCATGTTAATTTCTGAATAAAACTTAAAGTCCTTTCTCCTTAACATTTATCTTGAGAAGAAACCATCACTCCTGACATAGGATTTTTCCATACAAATCATATTCTTTGTACATCAAGTAGCTTCTCAGTCCTGGTGGGAAAGGACCCGAGTTTATGAAATTTGGGTCGCCCAGCCTTTGTGGGGTCATCTCTCTCCTGATGACTAGTCTGCATAGCTGTTGCAGTGAACGAGGACTCCCTGGAAAAGTCATACATCCATGAGAAAACGTTGTTTTAATTACTGTAAGTTTATAATTTATCTAATGCTATGTCATTCATATTTTTGTAAGTGTAGCTTAAGTGTCCATGCTAGAACTGTTTATGCTACTCACCCAACATTTCTGAAATTTCAGCCCACTCTTTATGCCTCTTTAGAACCATTTTCAGCTTGGAGCAAATGGGAACATGATTGACATAGTCAAGGAGAACCCGCACAGCTCTTCCAGAGAACTGTACTAGCCAAGAGACGCTGATGAAATCGCATAACTGCATGCAACAGAAGATGGAGACAACTAAAGATGCATAGGCCACATATACAGATGAAAACAAATGTCCATCAGAGGTAAGATAGCTTAAAATATATCAGCTCTGTTCCAAAACCTAGTGAATTACCTTGTTACTCACTGCTTGTTGTTAATTCCCCAAATAATCTTTAATATAAAAATGCAAATATTGGGAAAATTTGGAATGCTTTACATAGAAATCAGCTCATAAAGTGTGCAGGAGATTTGACTTACAATTGATTTAAATAGTTTGCTATTAGCATGTTGCTAAGCTAATGTCACAATCTTAAAGTCAATAATTGTATCCCTTAAAAATCATTTTTGATCACCAAAATGACATATTTAAAGTTTTTTTTTCCTGTGAAAAAAATGTCTTCGTACCTTAAAATAGCTTGAATGTAACTACAGTAAGTTGGCCGACTGTATTTCTGAGCTTGTGCAAATGAGTGGGGGCGGGGCTAATTTGCGTATTCATGAATCTGCGTGTATTAAGTATTAAGTAGTACTAAGTATTCATGAATATGCAAATTAGCCCCGTCACCACTCATTTGCACATGCTCAGAAATACAGTCGGGCAACTTACTGAGGTAGCCGCTGCACAATGGCACATAACGGTAATTAATATGATTATCCTTTTGCTTGACTATATTATTAAACAGCTAATAATGTGTCACTAATGTTACACAAACCATGTTCCCGTTTGCCATCTCAGTCTGCCTTCAGTGTCAGTCAGTATCCTCAGAAACACTTTGAACAACTTAGAACGTCAGTGGAGAAAGGCATATAGTTCATCATAACATCGTAATATACATCATATTAGGGCTGCACGATTATGACAAATCATAATTGTCGATTATTCCGTTGAAATTGTAATTGCGATTTATTAAATACGATTATCAAAATTTACATTGAATGATGTTTTGAATAGCTTTATACTGTTGTTTGAAGCAACTGCGTCATATTTTTATATAAAAATAAAAGCTGAAAACACTCTTTCTGAAAAACTTTTATTGCTTTTCTGTAGCATTAATCCTCAAATGTCAACTATACATTGGTTTGGTTTCTTCTTTAAATAAAAAAAAAAGTAAAAAATATGCATTCAATAATATAGGGGCTTTCGCACCGGGTAGTTCTAGGAACTAGGCATCAGGGTGTTTCCCCGAGAACTAAATGTTCCCCTAGGGTCATTTTCCTGGTTGCATTCGCACCACCAGTAGGAACTCTGAAGTGACGTAAGCCACGCTTATTGTTGTGACCAGAGCGCTCACATTCTCCGTCTTGATTATCTTACGGTCTTTTTAACAGTCCTGTCTAATATGTTATTAGGTAGAACTGCTATACAAAGAAAGTAGACATTATGTGAAAAAGTATTCGCGTTTGCCGTGTGGTTGATGTCTAATGCGACTAGCTGAGCAGAAATACATAATCATGTTTCTATTGTGCTGGGCTAGATCCTACTCTGTAGTTGTGTGATTCACCTCTCACAACGTAACATGCTCTAAACACACCTCTTAAGCACACAGAATAATATAAGTGGATTTTTTTTCTGTAATCGCGGCTTTGAACGATTACATAATCGTGGCATCCGTAATCGTAATCACGATTAGAAATTTGATTAATTGTGCAGCCCTACATCATATACATAATTCACCCGCTATATTGCTAAAATCTACCCGATTTTTCATATCAACAGAAAAATGAATGGGATAACCTGGCTTTTCTTGAGACTTTGTCCACTGCTTCAGAGAATAGTAAGTGATATGCTAAAACCCGCTGCCGCATTGACGTGATTGGTTACAAGGTAGTTTGTGATTTCAGAAACACCGCGATTTCAAACCGTGTTTTTGAGACTTTGGTTCCCTTCAGTTTTAAAGAGAAAACACTCAACAATGGTGTTGACTTGTCAATTTGTTTGTCTAACGCATAAGGGTGTGGCGAGATCTTGTGCCAAGTGTGAAGATTTCTCTTCGAGGTGAAAAACTGTACATTATGACGGAGTGTGAGGGTGAAGTTAGGATAGAATATGCCACTGCAACGTTTACATTATGCCTCCACTGTCGTTTTGCTTTTTATAGAAATAAAAACAATTGAATTGCAGTGGATAAAGGTCGCTTCAATTCCATTAGCTCATCCAACACGAGCTGTTCGAGTCGACCATAGTGTGCAGCACTGATCACGTGACGAGAAGACTGACAGGACCGTGGCGGAGGATTCATTGCGCAACAGAAGTGTCTGACAAATGTATTATCTTGTAAAATGCGCATTCAGCTCCCTATTTACATTGTAAGACTGGAAAAAGGTTGCATATGCCAGAATGTCTCTGAGAAAATAAAGGACATTAGCATCTGAATCGACTCATGCATTTAGCATCCCCATCCGAGACAACGTCACACTGAGTGATTCATCTAAATTTACATGTCTCTCCTTTCACCTGCATCTACCCCCATCTCCCCTCCAGAATTCACCCAAAATCTATATGGTCTAAAGTGAACAAATACTATACAGAATTATACATGTTTGATATCATTTCAAATGTCTCAGTGCGACTGGTACAAAGGTCTCCTCCCCACAGAAGTAAACCAAGAAGTAATAAAGGTTTTGAGAGTTTAGAGATACTTTGCTTATTACGTTGGGTGTGACTTTAGCCATTTGGTCTTTTGTCAATACAGGTCTATGGGACAGTGATTAAATGTAAATTCCCATTGTTAACACGTTTCCATTTGAAAGAGGTTTCCGTCTTGGTCTGGTATTTAAGGAGATGTTGCAAAGAGGTCGGGGCTCGAACCTTTACATCGGTCAGCTTGTAACGCTGAGTGTCTCTTAGATGCTCAGTGTTATGTAATTCTCAGAAGGTCAGGTATCCATATTTTATTCTATACTTCAGAGCATTTGATGTTATGTATGGATTATCTTTGAATTGATTATGTAATTGGCATGATATATTTACCTGACTAATAATAAATTGTTACACTGATTTATTCTGACTTACTCTGGAATTATTAACTATGAACGGGTATAATTTCAACAAAGGGTTAAACTGAATAATTAAATGTGTAAACTATTAAATATAAATGACCAAATAACCAATTGGCATTCTAACCTAAATTCGAGGTCATAATTAAAATGGAGTCAGATAAAGATAAATTAGAATTAAATCTCTTTGCCCCGCTGAAAAGACCGAACGCGCAAGAAACCTTCAACCACCAATCGTACGCCTCCATTGGAACGATTGGGTGGGCTTACAACATTGTACACACTATCGCGAAATTGAAAGTAAAAGTAAACCCGAGCACACATTCAAACACGATTTCTACAAGTTATCGCTGTTTGAAAGCGTCTCCCTGAGGCATGCAAATATCTCCCAATATGAAAACTATCTTAAGCTGGGCTGTGTAGTTGTAACTATAGCTTAGCTCTGTATCATGCTTAAAGAAAAATTCGGTCTCTATTTGCACTTTGAATATTGAGATAGTACTTTGATTATGGTTGCACTTATTGTTTGCACTTCTATGATCAATTTGCGGAAAGGAGTTCAGTTAGGAGGTCAAAAGTTGTAGAGGCTCTTAAATCATGTGCAGTCACACCCCTACTAACACATATTATAAACAACACATGGACATATATACAAATAAAAACTTGACTTTCACCACAGGGGGTCTTTAAGTATCATATTGAGTAAAACTATCAATTTTAATTAGATTGAACTTTTTATTGATACTTTTAAGTATTCAATGAATATACAGGTTTTGGAACAGAGACATTAGTGGTGAACTTACTGGAATCTTCTCGCTGGTGTGTTCTGAGGAGTGACCCCATGTTGAATCATGAGGACAACAGAAGCATTTTTCTGCATCATAACCACCATTTAACAGCAGTCGCATCATCATCTCATCCCTCAGGCAGTATTGTAAGGCAGTGGGAAACACTGTGTCATTGACCTCTGTGAAGTAACAGTTCACATCGGCTTGGCTGGCTAGGAGAATCCTGACAATCTCGTACCTCCCAGCTCTTACCGCCACTAGGAGGCAGCGCAGAGGATCCAGGTCCGTTTTGGCTCCGGCATTTAACAGCAACTGGGTGCCGGTCACATCTCCATTGGAGACCGCAAAGTACAAGGCGGTCTTTCGCATGTCCCCATATTTCTCAGAAATGTGTGCGTCTAGAAGAGCATTAACGTCGAAACCTTTGTCCACCAGGAGCTCCAGACATCGGACATGGCCTCCATCTGCAGCTGTATGAATTGGGCTCTGGCCCGAGAGACGGAGCGCTCTCTTTGTGGTTACTTTGATTAACATTCTCAAGGCACTGAAAAGAGATTGTACAACTAGATTTTAAAATTTTTCTGAAGAAAATTTAAAGTGGTGGGACATTTACTCATCAACATTTAAAGGGGTTCTATTATGCTTTTTCAACTTTAGTTGGTGTGTAATGTTGCTGCTTAAGCGTAAAAAAGATGTGCACGGTTACAAAGCTCAAAGTCCACTCCAAAGGGAGATATTTTATTTAACAGACTCCACTTTCCAAGAACTACAATGAAAGACTTGTTTGGACTACAACACGTTTATTCCGGATCTTGTGAAGTCACAATGTTACTCATTTAAATAATCTCCTCCCACAGAATACACAAAAAAGGGGACGAGGCCTGGTTTAGCTGCATTAGAGTAGACAGTGTTGTCGCTGTCAGATACACCCCGTTTCCAAATCTCATTTGTTTGACCTTCCTAAGGCCGACGAACTTGGTTACGGCTGACAAGACACTATTGCTGAACCCCAAGTTTATCTGTGTGCTGCACATTATATGGAGAACAGCTTCCAGAAACTAAGAGTACAGTGCAGGCTACGCACAAAAGCTTCTCCTGAAATGGAGCAGTTCCCACTTTGTCGGGACAATCTGTTGTTTGTGGATCACAACTTGACTTATTATTTGTACTTGCGTTTCTATTAACAGGTCCAATTATAAGTTTTATGTTGTTGCTACGTTCGCCTGCTAGCTAACATTTTAGTGTTGATATAGTGTTTACTGTAGCTTTTGTAAACTCTTTTGTAAGACTGTTGAAAATGAAAATTAACCATGGTGTTGATCGATTACTGTTTATTATTACCATAGTTTTACTACAAATATCATAATTAAATGGTGTATCTAAAAACATACCACTCTGAAACATCCTGTGAAATCTGTGCATGAAATCCATTCTGGACGATCCTCTTGTTTGTTAACATTGTTAGGGTCTGAATCGGGCTTGAATTTGCCACCATCCTTAATATTTACACTAGAGAAGAACTCGCAGTTATGGAGGGGCGGGACATTTTCCGAACACACGCTAAGCGGTGCCAATCACAACACACTGGGCCAGCTAACCAATCAGCACATTTCATATTTCGGAAGGAAGGCTTCATCGAAACGGGAGCTATACAGCGTGTTCAATCCAGACTGGGGAGAGAGGTGCTGTAATAATGTAAAATAAGTGAAAAATGTGTTTTTGAACAATCAAGCATGAAATCCTATTCTAGTACACCCCAAAAAACTAAATCAAGACTTTGTAAAAGGGCATTATAGGACCCCTTTAATACATTGGGTTAGTGCAGGCCAGGGGTTCTCGATTCTGGCCCTCGAGATCCACTTGCTTGCAGAGCTTATCCCAACCCTAATCAAATACACCTGAACAAGCTAATCAAGGTCTTCATGATTAATAGAAAATTACAGGCAGGTCATTTTGATCTGGGTTGGAGCAAAACTCTGCAGGAAAGTCGATCTCGAGGGCCAGAGTTGAGAACCCCTGGGTTAGAGGTTTCTTCAAAACCTCTTGTGAACAGCAGTGTATACAGTGAAATGTATTGAATTCTGATTAGATATGGTGTCTACAGACAAATCATTCAGTGCTAGTCCTGTCTCTAGTTGGCTTCCAGTTCCAAAGTCTAATATAACTTTAGTTAGAGATCAGGGGTGACAAAACTAGCAAAGGAGTAGCATATATCTTTGAACTTACAGGTAATGCCCTTTGTATGCTGCATGATGGATGGGAAGCTGCAAGGAAAGACTAGCGACATTAGGATCGGCCCCATGTTGAAGTAAAAGCTCAATGCAGTCAGGATTGCCAGAACCAGCAGCGTCATATAGCACACTATCTCCATTTGGTGCCTGAGCATTTACATCTCCACCTGTTGGTGCGGAGGACGTCATTCTGTTAGTTTACTGGTTTAAGTTATATGTATAATGTTGTAACTGCATTCTTCCTTTGTGAATATCAACTAACATCCTCTGTTTTTTTACCATAGTGAATAAGGATGTCCAGCGCTTCTGCATGTGAGTACTCTGCGGCAATCCCCATGGGCGTCACTCCATGCTGATCTGTCTCCAAGACGTTTCCTCCATGTTGCAGAAGGAGCGCAAGTATGTCGCTACAGCCCACCTTGGCTGCCTCATGAATGGCCGTCCACTTTTTGGGGCAGGCTTGGTTCACTGATGCTCCTCGTGATATAAGTGTAAAGGCGATTTCAAATGAGTCTGTTCTTACAGCTCCAAAACAAAACAGGAACTTATTACCAAGGCACTAAAGACACTATAACAATTGCAAATGAGAACCTACCCAATAATAAAGGAGATTCATTTTTGCTGTTGATCCTATTAGGTGAAGCTCCGTGCTCAAGCAGAGTGCTAACAATCTCCACCAGCCCAGCTTGAGTCGCTAAAATCAGTGGTGTCTCTCCATCTGCCGTCTCCTCCTCCAAACTCAACCTGTAAGAAGCTTTTCAACCAAACCACTGAGTATATGAATATATCTGACTTGAAACTTGAATTTGCTAATTCAATAACGTCACTGTCATTGTTAATGAGTTGCTGAATCATTCACTTTGTTCAAAAACTATAATTCATTCAGGAATGAAACAATGAGTCATTGACTCATTTACTCAACCAAACATCAAAACTAATCCGGATGCATTTGAAAACGCTTCCTTTTCCTCTAGGTTTTTGCCTTCCGTAGATGCTCTCCCAAGTGGATACATTTGAAAAAGCTGTTTTCGTCTTTTAGTGTGAACTGTAAAAATGGAGGTATCTGAAAACGATAACGCATGTTTAGTCATATTGCACAAATTGTACCAATAGATGACCATGTTCATACCAGTATGTGCCTGCAAATCTTGCAAAAACAAATCCTTCCCTCTGGGGTCAATTTGACCCCCTTAGGAATGAGAGGAATGCTTCAGTATGCATAGAAAAACCTTAAAAAATGCTCAAAAATAACACAAAAAAAATGCTTAAACTTTACCAAAAAAAATCTTTTAATCTCTGCATGTGTATCTGAATGCATTCGGAAGAGATAAATTCGAGAACAGACTTTAGGACCCAGTGGAACAGCTCATTTTCTCCATATAGAACTGTAAGGCCATCTAGTGGCAAGAGTCATGAAATATCATGTTATATAATTTTTTTTTGCACAAGAGGTCAGCAGAGACACCCAAATTGACCCAATGTGTGATATTTTGAGCTGGTTATTCCATGTATTGGAGAATTATTTTGAGTTGAATGTCAAGAATGTGCTTAAACTATATTATTTATTGATAAAATCTAGTCATTTTAATAAAATAATCTAATAAAAAATCTCCCAAAAAAATTGAAGTGATATAAGAAAAAAAAAAAGTATAATTTTAGGGCTTTGGGTCATTTTGACCTGCGAGGGAAGGATTTGTTAAAGAATGCCAGGGAAGGATCCACTTCCTGTAGCAAAATATGAGGGGTTTTAGACCGTACATGGAATGGCAATTGAGTACAACCTGGACGCACCTGTAAGTGGTGGGATATTTTGCTAATAAAAGGATTGTGCCAGAAGTTGAAGTTATGTTTTGTGCATTCGCAGTAAGATGATTTTAGTGTTGTTTCAGTGTGGACGAGAAACTTTTGGAATATGCTTAAAAACGCAAGTATGGACAGAAAGCATTTTGAAAAGAAAATGCCTGTTTTATTTATCCGAATTTATGTAGACGTATCCTACTGTGTGTTGCTCCGAGACATGCAACGCTTGCAGTATTGTCTAAAATTTAAGTTACTTTATTTTTATTATTTTTTTGTTTATTGAAATGTTGTATAAAAGCACACTTCCTTTTGAAAACTACAGCAGTGGACTTTCTACTCTAGCTCACCATAAAGTACCATCTCCAGCACCTGCACAGACTGCTGGACAGCAGCCCTATGAATTGGGAACCACCCCTTAGTATCCATCTCCGTGAATGCAGCAGGATAATCCGACAGCTCCTGCAGAGCAAAGAGATCGCCTGTGGGGCCAGATGAAATGATCTTGCACTTAGCAACATAGCTAAGCATCTAACAATGCAATTCACCCAAATAAAATAATTGTATTTTCCATTCAACCTAATTGATTTACAGCAAGCATAAAATCTAAAGGGAAATTTCACCTCGGAATATTGCATCCAAGATCTTTTGATGTTCCACACTGGATTTATTTGCAGGATAGAAAAGGTAGTTGGTAATAACAATATATATTTGCTTTATTTCAAGATTCCAAAAGGCAACTTCTTATGTGAACATCACACCTTCCGAGGGAGGCGATGTCTTTACACGATTCCTGAATGCTCAGTTGGATTGCAGCATCTAGAAGCTCATCTTCCTCGTCTAGGTCATCTGATAGATCCATTGTCCTAGAGGTAAATAAAAGGTTTTATGTGAACACGTGCATTGTTCTGGTTATGTGTTACAAGTCATCTTTGATGTCAAGTATATTAAGTATGTTCTCAAAATGCTTTCGTATGACAGTGGTCAAGTGACCAGTCAGTTTCCAGAAAGATGCTTCTGCTGTCTTCCAGAAAGACGCTTCTAACCAAAAATAAAGTTCTCAGAATGCTTTCATATGACACTTTAGCCATATAATAGAAAGTCTGAAGTGACCAGTAAGTTTCCAGAAAGATGCTGCTTCTGTAGTTCAAAGGAACTCAATTCAACGGAGTTGTTTTTCACAGAAACATTTACATTTTTACAGTTCTCACAGCCGAGCAGGCAGACGTCAACTTTTATACACAGCTAGAAACGAACTTTGCGTTAGTTTCAAAGAAATGCTGAACTAGGGCATGCATGCACAAAGCGACACTTCGTCCGCCACTTCCCATGAATCATTCACGCTTCATCGAACAGTAAACAAAGGCTCTAATCTCACCTTATGAAATACAGTTCCAGTGAAATCACGCGTCTCGCACTGCTGTGCCAGTACTTCAGCTGCACCCAATCTGAATTTGACTACCCCCCTTTGCAGGCCCAAAACAGCAACAGACATGCATCTAAATTTGGCGTTCACCTGCTCTGGTCTTTGCCATGCGAGTCAGTTGACACGACCACATGTTCACTTGATTTTTTTTCTGTGCATTAAAGTATTTTTAATAACAGGTGCAAATAAGCACCTGTAATTTTATTTTATTTTTTCATTTTAATACACCATAATACCAATTATGGCAATTCAACCGCTTTTCAACTTCTGCATACAGCCTTCTGTAAATGTAATTGACCCAGTGCAGTGCAGGCATAACTTTGCAGCTGGGGAAATCCCAGAGTCACTGTATTGTAACCACCATGTGTTTAATGAATAACTAGAGAAGGAATCTTGGAAAGTCTTGTACAGTGGGTCGAAGAAACCTTGAAAAAAATGCTTCAATTGTCTGTCTTATTGTTTAATCTTTTACAGGTCTTGGGTAATGTGTTAGTTTTCAGTCTACATGCTCAAAAGGAATGAATAAAAACGAGACTTTATGAGGTTGTGTTATGAAAGAATAACTATGAATGTGAGCATAAATATAATCAGAGTTTACAAATTAACAGCATAAAGGGTAAAACTTTAGAATACTGATCCATTATTAATGAATAACTACACAGGAATAAGTGAGTAATGCAGTATTAACACTCTAGTAACTACTATTAAATAAGAAACTCTGATTAATAAATTAGTAAGTAGTGCTTAGTCGAATGTGGTAGTTCACTATTAGCTAATCAGGTACTACTATTTTTTTCATACCTCACAGAGGACTACTAAGAACTACTATATACAGGTTCATAATTAATGAGAATAATGCATTATGTATAATTAATTCTAAAGTGAAGATCATGGTAACTCACTAGTAATGACTCGGTATTATTAAATCCTTCACAATGAGCTTATTATTTGGATCAGTATTCTAAAGTGAAAAGCATAATAACTCTGTAGTAATTACTGAAGTCATTGTAAACTTTTGACGTTTGTAAGGTTTTGTAAGGTTACTACATACTTCTATGGGAATTACTAGTTATTTGGATCAGTATTCTAAAGTGAAGATCATGACCCACTAGTAATTACTTAAGTGTTACTATCCAAAACCTTAAAAAAAAAACTCAACTCAAAAGCATGCAATGACTTGATCGGAGTTATCATGTTTTTCACTTTTAAATACGGATCCAAATAATTAGTAATGTTTTTAGTAGGATGTAGTAACACTTAATTCATTACTAGTGGGTTACCATTACCTTGTATTATATATTATGCATTATTCTGTATATATTAATTATGAACCTGTATGTAGTAGTTCTTAGTAGTCCTCTGGGAGTTATGAAAAAAATTGTAGTTGATTAGCTAATAGTGAACTACCATATTCAACTGAGCACTATTACTTACTAATTTGTTAATCAGAATTTCTTGTTATAGTTAATAGTAGTTACTTGAGTGTTAATATTGCATTACTCATTTGTTCCTGTGTAGTTATTCATTAATGAAGGAACGGTATTCTAAGGTGTTACTGCATAAAGATGTTTATAAACCAATAGCCCCATGAAATTACAAGTTTGATGATTTATGACTGCATGGTTTATAAAATGGAGGGTGCTATAGAAAATTTAGAGGATAAAAATGGAAAGAGTAGGATGATAGACAATGATGTGGGGGAAAAAAAGCTTATAGAAGGAGTTTAGCAGCTGAAACAAAGAATAAATGACAGCACAATATGCTTGATAATAATACACTGGCACTGATGTATGAGTGAAAATACATTTCATTTAATATCCCAGACAGTTGCAAAATCATTTTAGGACACACCATGTTGCATGAATACAATTAACATTATAAAATATTTAAATGGTTAATATGGGAAAAAAACTTATATCAATTAATAATTTATATACAGTCAAACCAAAAACCAGATCAAATTTTTTACTAGTGGGTGCAGGACACTATAGTTCATTTTATGTAAGTGAAGATAGCAAAATAAAGTAAACTGTGTCATATTATACCCAAATATTCTTCATACAGTGGACTACCAGTAAAATTGATAATAATTTGGGACCAAAATTATCAGACACTTTGACCTGACCATGTTTTGCTTAAGTGTTTTTTCTTTCATTGCTAATGCGACCTTTTACACCACAGACTGAACAAAATGAAGCATTGCTTGGTCATTAGTTGACCAAAATTGGTATTATCTAATTGTGTACTTAAATTTAACAGCTGACAGCTGATTGGTTGATTGTAATCCATTACATACCTTTCTATCAGTTATCTGACATTATCAAGATGAATTTGTTCTGACACAGCTTAACTCTTGAGTTCGTCATATTTTATTACCATTTTCTAAACTATAGCGAATAAATTATGATAATGTGAGAAAATGTTGAAGGTGTCTGAATAAATTAACAACTAGATAACATGTACAGTATAACATTCAATGAATAATATTACATTCATATTTCAGTCAGATCATGTTCCTTGTACAGCAGGTAATTTCTAATTGGAGGTGGAAAGGAATCCATTATAATGGTATTATGGAGTCTTTTAAAGGTCATGTGTTTTCTGATTTCCAGACGACAGAGGTGCTTCAGGGATCGTGGGTTGTCTGAAACAAATTCAAAAGCTATTAGTCTGCATTCCCTGAGACTAGAGCACCATTGATCTGTTGCTAGAAAAGGGATATAACAGGTACTATCTTTTCACATGCATTTGTTCATTTTGGGACTATGAGCTGTAAGTTTAAGTTTCTTCATTTGACCCAGAATGCGACTTCCATATGTCAAGAAAGATCCGGCGGAACAAATAAATGATTAAATGCGAACCCAGTGAACTCACTCAAGATGGTGCATATCTCTGCCCACTCCTTTTGTTTCTCCAGGATACATCTAAGATGTGAGCAGAGGGGGACGTGGTTGACATAGTCCAGCAGGATCAGTACCACTCGTCCAGACAGATCAACCAGGCAGCACAAACTTATGAAGTTACAGAACTGTGATGTAAAGGCAACAGAAACAAGTGAAGTTTTGTCTCCCATGTAGCACTGTAAATGTAATAATATTAACAATTTAGTATTTTAAAATTAATGACAACACTTCACAATAAGGTTCAGTTAGTTAACGAATTGGGTGTCATAAACTGAAACTAAACAATATTTTTATTTTTATGTTTACTTATAAATATGCTATTTGTTAATTCATGTTAGTTCATAACGCATGAACTAATTTAAATTTATACAACTTTATACAAGGGATAGTTCACCCAAAAATGAAAATTACCCTATGTTTACTCACCCTCAAGCCATCCTAGGTGTATGACTTTCTACATTCAGATGAATACAATCAGAGTTATATTAAAAAATGTCCTGGCCAAAATTTGAAGCCCAAAAAAGTGCATCCATCCATTATAAAAGTACTCCACACGGCTCCGGGGGGTTAATACAGGGAGTGCAGAATTATTAGGCAAGTTGTATTTTTGAGGATTAATTTTATTATTGAACAACAACCATGTTCTCAATGAACACAAAAAACTCATTAATATCAAAGCTGAATATTTTTGTATCAATATTTTAAGTAGTTTTTAGTTTTAGCTATTTTAGGGGGATATCTGTGTGTGCAGGTGACTATTACTGTGCATAATTATTAGGCAACTTAACAAAAAACAAATTTATACCCATTTCAATTATTTATTTTTACCAGTGAAACCAATATAACATCTCAACATTCACAAATATACATTTCTGACATTCAAAAACCAAACAAAAACAAATCAGTGACCAATATAGCCACCTTTCTTTGCAAGGACACTCAAAAGCCTGCCATCCATGGATTCTGTCAGTGTTTTGATCTGTTCACCATCAACATTGCGTGCAGCAGCAACCACAGCCTCCCAGACACTGTTCAGAGAGGTGTACTGTTTTCCCTCCTTGTAAATCGCACATTTGATGATGGACCACAGGTTCTCAATGGGGTTCAGATCAGGTGAACAAGGAGGCCATATCATTAGATTTTCTTCTTTTATATCCTTTCTTGCCAGCCACGCTGTGGAGTACTTGGACGCGTGTGATGGAGCATTGTCCTGCATGAAAATCATGTTTTTCTTGAAGGATGCAGACTTCTTCCTGTACCACTGCCTGAAGAAGGTGTCTTCCAGAAACTGGCAGTAGGACTGGGAGTTGAGCTTGACTCCATCCTCAACCCGAAAAGGCCCCACAAGCTCATCTTTGATGATACCAGCCCAAACCAGTACTCCACCTCCACCTTGCTGGCGTCTGAGTCGGACTGGAGCTCTCTGCCCTTTACCAATCCAGCCACGGGCCCATCCATCTGGCCCATCAAGACTTACTCTCATTTCATCAGTCCATAAAACCTTAGAAAAATCAGTCTTGAGATATTTCTTGGCCCAGTCTTGACGTTTCAGCTTGTGTGTCTTGTTCAGTGGTGGTCGACTTTCTGCCTTTCTTACCTTGGCCATGTCTCTGAGTATTGCACACCTTGTGCTTTTGGGCACTCCAGTGATGTTGCAGCTCTGAAATATGGCCAAACTGGTGGCAAGTGGCATCTTGGCAGCTGCACGCTTGACTTTTCTCAGTTCACGGGCAGTTATTTTGCGCCTTGGTTTTTCCACACGCTTCTTGCGACCCTGTTGACTATTTTGAATGAAACGCTTGATTGTTCGATGATCACGCTTCAGAAGCTTGGCTATTTTAAGACTGCTGCATCCCTCTGCAATATATCTCACTATTTTTGACTTTTCTGAGCCTGTCAAGTCCTTTTGACCCATTTTGCCAAAGGAAAGGAAGTTGCCTAATAATTATGCACACCTGATATAGGGTGTTGATGTCATTAGACCACACCCCTTCTCATTACAGAGATGCACATCACCTAATATGCTTAATTGGTAGTAGGCTTTCCAGCCTATACAGCTTGGAGTAAGACAACATGCATAACGAGGATGATGTGGTCAAAATACTCATTTGCCTAATAATTCTGCACTCCCTGTAAAGAGCAGATCGATGGGTTTGTGTAAGAAAAAACATCCATATTTAAAACTTTATAAAGTAAAATATCTAGCTTCCCCCAGACCGCCTTCCGTATTCAACTCACGGAAAAAGCGCAAGTGGTGCGCGACGCATGACGTCGGCTGTAGCTTAAGTGTTTTGAACTGCGAGAGGCATTACACTTTCTTCGTAAGTTGAATACGGAAGGCGGTCTGGCGGTGGCTAGGTATTTTAAACATTTTTAGGCTTCAAATTTTGGGCTGCCACTCACTGCCGTTATAATGCTTGGATTAGCCAGGACATTTTTTAATATATCTCTGGTTGTATTCGTCTGAAAGAAGAAAGTCATATACACCTAGGATGACTTGAGGGTGAGTAAACATGGGATCATTTTCATTTTTGGGTGAACTAACCCTTTAAATATCTTGTACATGTAGAAATTCATATTAGTCTAGATTAATTCATGCCATAAAGTTTTCTTTTTTCATTTGTTATTTTGTGATGCCTAATGCATTAACAAATTAAACCTTTTTGTTAAGTATTACTTAATAAATAAATCAAGTTAAATCATGTTCCAAAACCTACACTGTAAAATGATTGCTGTGATTAGTTATCACAACTTAAAATTTAACATTAGAATAAGTAATAATGTGTTGTTTTAACTTAAAGTATGCGTTTGTGCTTGACTTAAAATTGTAAGTTTAGTTAACTTTAGTTGGATATTTAAGTTATCTCTGCAAAAAAAAAATTCTGCAATTAAAACATTATGAAGTTGTGATAACTAATTGCATAAACATTTTTTTAAAGTGTAGCTTCTGGTCTGCAGCCAGCAATCGTTATATTTGTCGGAAAGAGACAGAGAGACCTACAGCCAGCTGACATGAGAAAAAGTAATGCTAAAGTAATGTAATGCATTACTTTCCATAAAGAAACCAAGTAACATAATTAGTTACTTTTTTTAATGCCCTGATATTGTTTAAATGAAATCAAAGAACGAACTGACGCTTGCGTAATAAGTAGGTGTGCTTTGGGGCTCCACCTTTTTTGACGTGAAAATCTTTTCACTCCTAAGCGAAGAACGAAAAAGAATTTCGCAGCGAGTGTTTCAGGGCCTTTAGGGAGTAACGCAGTATTGTAATGGATTACTTTCAAAAGTAACTTTTCCCAACATTGGTGATTAGATACCAACCAAAAGTTTTTAATTTACAATGAGAGGTGGTGTTTTAGGCAACTTGAGGGACAGCGACCACTAACTGAGCAGCGACACTATGACTGCCGATAGGAGAAAGTACATTGTTGCTTGTTTTGATGTTAGCATGTTGCGAAGATAATGCTGTGATACACTAATAAGCACAACAAATATGTAACACAAAGTATTAGGTGAAATAGCTTTTTTCCTATAAATTTTGCAATATTGAATACAAACACTTAAGTATATTTCTTTAGATTCTGCCAGCATAGATGATGTTTTTTAACTTGGTCCATTGCATTCTGGGATTTCCCTTATGATGCTTTCTTAGGATTTGGCCAAAACAAGGTATCATAATTATGCTGCTATTTGGAATAAGTTGGGAAGTTTGTTTTCTGTGTAGGCTTTGGAACACAACTTTTCCACAAAATGTTGTTACTGTAAGATGTTAAGTCTATAATCAGACCCAAAACTCACAGATATTTTGTTTTCTCCATCACATACACAACATGGTCTATGTGCATGTATGTCCTTCCAAGAAAACCCCATGTTGAAATGGAAATCATGGTGACAATGGAAACATTTGTCTACATTATATCCATTATTAAGAAGTAATCTCATCATCTTCTCATCCTTCAGGCAATACTGTAGAGATGTGGGAAATACTGTGTCATTGATCACTGTGAAGTAACAGTTCACATCCGCCTGCTTGGCCAGAAGCATCTTGACAATCTCATACCTCCCAGCTCTCACCGCCACTAGGAGGCAGTGCAGGGGATCTAGGTCAGGTTTGGCTCCTGCATTCAACAGCATCTCGATGCAAGTCACATCTCCATTTGAGACAGCAAAGTAAAGGGCGCTCCTACGCATGTCATTGTAGTTGTCAGAGATGGTTAGGTTGAGTAGAGTGTTGACATCAAAACCTCTGTCAATCAGGAGCCGCAGGCACTGCACATGACCTCCATCTGCAGCTGAGTGTATTGGACTCTGGCCAGACTCAATAATAGCTCTCTTGCTTGTCACTGATAGCAGTATTTTTAACACACTGTAAATGGAATTGGTATGATGCAGGTAAGTAAGTTCATGTCTGTAAAGTTTACTTTTTACTTTTGACTGTTAATGGGGGTTTCTTCTACTTAAGGAACTTTTTTCATATCTCTGGGTTAGATTTTTATTAAAACAATACATTCATTTTGTTATTGTTGTTTTTAAATGAAGATCCCCCTCCCCCCAATGCCTTTTTATGTAGATTTGTTTTACCCTTAGACTTTCAATCTTAAACTTTGAAAATCCATCATTATATTTTGGATTATACACTCACCTAAAGGATTATTAGGAACACCTGTTCAATTTCTCATTAATGCAATTATCTAATCAACCAATCACATGGCAGTTGCTTCAATACATTTAGGGGTGTGGTCCTGGTCAAGACAATCTCCTGAACTCCAAACTGAATGTCAGAATGGGAAAGAAAGATGATTTAAGCAATTTTGAGCGTGGCATGGTTGTTGGTTCCAGACGGGGCGGTCTGAGTATTTCACAATCTGCTCAGTTACTGGGATTTTCACGCACAACCATTTCTAGAGTTTACAAAGAATGGTGTGAAAAGGGAAAAACATCCAGTATGCGGCAGTCCTGTGGGCGAAAATGCCTTGTTGATGCTAGAGGTCAGAAGAGAATGGGCCGACTGATTCAAGCTGATAGAAGAGCAACTTTGACTGAAATAACCACTCGTTACAACCGAGGTATGCAGCAAAGCATTTGTGAAGCCACAACACACACAACCTTGAGGCGGATGGGCTACAACAGCAGAAGACCCCACCGGGTACCACTCATCTCCACTACAAATAGGAAAAAGAGGCTACAATTTGCACGAGCTCACCAAAATTGGACAGTTGAAGACTGGTAAAATGTTGCCTGGTCTGATGAGTCTCCATTTCTGTTGAGACATTCAGATGGTAGAGTCAGAATTTGGCGTAAACAGAATGAGAACATGGATCCATCATGCCTTGTTACCACTGTGCAGGCTGGTGGTGGTGGTGGTGTAATGGTGTGGGGGATGTTTTCTTGGCACACTTTAGGCCCCTTAGTGCCAATTGGGCATTGTTTAAATGCCACGGCCTACCTGAGCATTGTTTCTGACCATGTCCATCCCTTTATGACCACCTGATGGCTACTTCCAGCAGGATAATGCACCATGTCACAAAGCTCGAATCATTTCAAATTGGTTTCTTGAACATGACAATGAGTTCACTGTACTAAAATGGCCCCCACAGTCACCAGATCTCAACCCAATAGAGCATCTTTGGGATGTGGTGGAACGGGAGCTTCGTGCCCTGGATGTGCATCCCACAAATCTCCATCAACTGCAAGATGCTATCCTATCAATATGGGCCAACATTTCTAAAGAATGCTTTCAGCACCTTGTTGAATCAATGCCACGTAGAATTAAGGCAGTTCTGAAGGCGAAAGGGGGTCAAACACAGTATTAGTATGGTGTTCCTAATAATCCTTTAGGTGAGTGTATATATATCTATAAAAATATTTCCAAAGATGAACATTTATTAAATTATATACATAGATTTGTTTAGAAATTACAGAAATTACAGTCCTGCAGAGCCCCTAGTGACATGGTGATAGTTTAAAGATGAGGAAACGTTCACTCGTATTTTATGGAAATAAAATGGGAGAAAAAACTATATTTCATTTGAAATTTAAGTTTTCCTCCCATCTAATTTTTTTTTCACCATGTCCCCTTAGGAGCTCCAAATCTTCCACCACAGCTATAATTTCTTCTCCTAATAAAGTTTTTTTTTATTATTATTATTTTTTTTTTACTTTATCAAAAAATAGTGAAATATAAGAAATGATTTGCAATAGATAAATAAAAAGGAAAAAACAAGGTATATATCACAAAATAATATTTTTGTGTATTATTTCCAAACAAATTTTGTAAATTTGTAAACAAATTTTGTAAAGTGTGAAAATATTGTTTAAACGTGTGTATTTATAATACATAACATGCTAGCTGTAAAAATAGCCTGTTTAAAACTGATTATATATAACTGTTTAAATATAATCTGAGATGTGGTAGAAACGGCACTGTGGTGAGAATTTTCATTAATTAATAAAAAATAAAAAGATTTCTCGAGTGATGTTAGACATTGTTGGTGTTTCCACAGGACCAAAAGTGTCAATAGTGGAAGAAAGACCCAACTACCTTCAGGTTAATGTATTTTAGTGTTTAACTAATTCAAATTATTGTAGACTTACAGGTAGTGGCCCTCGAAGGCTGCGCGATGTATAGGAAGATGCCTGGTAAAACTGGCCACATTTGGTGAGGCTCCATTTTCAAGCAGAAGGTTCACACAGTCTGGGTTTCCAGAACCAGCTGCATCCATCAACACACTTTCACCCTTAAAGGACTGTGCATTCACGTCGGCTCCTTGTCAAGATGGATGGATTAAAACTGATTAAACCATACTGTGGTTAATATTGGTCTCATTTGCGAGATGAAAGGTTCTTACCTATTTCAATGAGCACTTGAAGGACTTCTAGATTGGCGTACTCTGCTGCTACACTCAACGGAGTCACTCCATGAACATCCCTCACTGACACTTGGCCACCTCGTCTCAGCAGCAGCAGTAAGATGTCAGTGCAGCCCACTCGTGCTGCTTCATGCAGTGCCGTCCACTTCCTCGAACACACCTGATCCACTACAGCTCCATGTGTGGTGAGAGCGTACACCATTGGATAAGATCGGACTCTTACCGCTTGGACCAAATAAAGAAGACTATTATAGTTATTCTGGAAAGTACATGCAGGTACCATTGACAGGGCAACTAATCAACAGTGAAGTTGTGCTTCACCCAGCAGAAGTGGAGACTCATTTTTGCTGTTGAAGTTGTGTGGTAGTGCTCCATGTTCCAGAAGGATCCTGACGTTCTCCTCCAGTCCAGATTGAACGGCTAAAGTCAAGGCGGTCTCTCCATTCCAACCTTTTTCCTCCAAGTCAAGCTGGCAGGAGACTGTGGATTGAATGATCATCAAAACCAAATGTAGAGTACATGGCCATTTTCACACAGCAACAGAATATGGTTGTCTGTTCTGTATTTGAGTCCTTTAATAAGGTTACGTTCTCACAGCTATTTACGGGAGTGACAACCGAATTCTATAACCCAACTCACACCCGTACATTTTTAGGAATAATAACAGCATTCTCCGAAAACCCTTGCTGTGTGGACAAAAACTGAACTGGATAACTAGTTGTCTGTCACATCTTAGGCCCTGTTCACACCTGGAATTAGGATGCGCTTAGGTCGATCGGATCACAAGTAGACGAGGGGGACACTCACCTGTTTACACCTGGTGTTTTAATCCGTCTCTTTTGTCCCCTTTCAACCACTTCGGTCAGGAATTCTTTGAGAGGGAGGGTCATGTATGGGTAAATGTATGGGTTTTTTCAGATCTTTCAATCTAATGGACAAAATAATAGTGCACGATTTACATATGGATGCACACTGAGACGAAAAACCTACGGAGAGCAAAACCGTTAGAAATCAGGAATTGATTAGGTTGTGACTAAACTTGGGTCTTCAGTTGCCTGGTTAAAGCGCTTCCCATAATGTTTACGCATTAGTCAGTAGGCAGAGAGTAGGTGGTCTTTTGTGGCTGTTCAACATTCGATCACATGAATGTCTACACTATGGGAACAAGCTCAAAACATTTTAGACCCTGTTTACAACTGTATTTAGCGTCGTCCACTTGTGATCCAATCGACCAAAATGCATCTTAATACCAGGTGTAAACAGGGCTTTATAGTGCGAGAGAACTGTACAAATGCATGTCTACCGTGTGTTGCTGGTTTTCATGTGTGGTTTTGGTAACTAACAGCAACAGAGATATGAGCTGTGTGTCATCTAAAGGTTTTAGATCCAGTCACTGTTCTCGACCGGAGCTGCTCCACACCAAGATATAAAAGCTACTGTCGGTAAATAAAGATTTGATGGATGAACACATGTCAGAAGTGGTAAGACTTCAGTTTTCTGGATGTCACCATCTTTGAGAGACACCACTGTAAGTTTCTGTGTGAACGGGACATTTCGAGACTCACACCTGTAAGTAAATGCGGTTGTCAGTCCCAAAAACTGACAGTGTGAAAGTAGCCTGTATGTCAGACACAGTCTCGTTTTCCAGCAACTTATCCAGCCCTTACATTTTTATCAGAATTGTCCATCCATGTCCAGGACTCACCCAGAACTGCCTCTAGTACTTTTCTTGATGGATGCATGGCGGCTCTGTGGAGTGGAAGAAGTCCACTACTGTCCACTTCCTTAAAGGCTGAAGGAAATCGCCAGAGCTCATGGATGACTGCAGTATCACCTTATGATCAGGATACATAGAGATTATAGACGTATTTGCCTTGTTCCACACCAAGGTTTCCTTTATTACATGCACAGTATCAGCTTGATCAATCTACATTTCTGTATATCAATGTGGAAAAATCTCATAATAGAAATGAAAATATATTTTAGGGATTGGTGAAACTCTTGAGAACCTCTAGGCCCCCTTTCAAAAAGGGCAGTTCTATGAGAAACTCACAAGTTCCTGCAAGAACTCTCAGGAATCATAATACTATCATATGGGAAAGACTTAAATGTATATATATACATATATATATATATATTGAATTTTTTTAAATACACAGTAGGACAGGGGTGAGCATTCCTGCTTCTAGAGGGCTGCTGTCCTGCAGAGTTTTGTTCCAGCCCTAATTAAACACATTAGAAGCAAGGTAATCCAGGGCTGCATCCGAAAGCTTATGCAGCTGACTTGTTTACCTCTATGCCCTTAGTCTAATGACCTACAACAAAAGACATTTGGTGATATCTAAGTGGATATTTATTTACTGCAATACTAATTTCTCCAATTGCATTTAAAAAAAAATTTTTTTTAGCTCAACTATCACAAAATCGAATGCACAGGACGTTGCCTTCAAAAATTTATCAGATGAAGGTTTCTTACTAGACAGGATGTGACACAATCATTAGATTCGGACGTGCCTTCTTGCCTTTCTACCTCCATATGCTGCCAGTGCAGATTTTTTTCATCTTTCAGATGTAGCCAAAGTCTTCAGCATTACTACAATTTTCCAGACAGGAATGTTGGGACAAGTTGGAGCTAAACTCTGCAGGACATTGGCTGTCCAGGACCAGGATTTGATACCCCTGGATTAGGATATCTGTGGCACCTTCAGAAGGGTCCTGAGGTCCTCAAGTGGGTTCTGCAAGTGTAGCAATCTGAGGATACTCGAGTATCTTTTAATTTTTATGGCGATATAACAGAAATAAAATATTTGAAGGCATTAATCCATTACCTGTTTCGATTGCTGACAGCAGTTTCAAATTCTCATCACTGGCTGAGCTTCAAGAAAACAATAATATTGTTCTGAGACGAAGTATTTTGCTATACTTTTTGCTATTTTAAAGGGTTGGTTCACCCAAAAAATATAAATTCTGTCATTAATTACTCACCCTCATGTCGTTCCAAACTCGTAAAACCTTCGTTCATCTTCGGAACAAAATCTGAGAGCTCTCTGACCCCTCCATAGACAGCAATATAATTTCAATGCCCAGAAAGGTAGTAAAGACATCGTTAAAATCATCCATGTGACTTAATTTTATGAAGCGAAAACAAAGAAAATAATGACTTCATTCAACAATTTCTTATAGTCTGTGTCAGACTCTAACACTGTTGACGTAGTGTAAACGTTGACTACGTCAACAGTGTAAGAATGACACAAGCAAGAGGAATTGTTGAATAAAGTCGTTATTTTGTTTGTTTTTTGCGTACAAAAAGTATTCTCATCTCTTCATAAAATTAAGGTTGAACCACTGTAGTCACATGGACGATTTTAACAATGTCTTTACTACCTTTCTGGGCCTTGAAAGTGTTAATTAAATTGCTGTCTGTGAAGGGGTCTGAGAGCTCTCGGATTTCATCAAAAATATCTTCAATTGTGTTCCAAAGATGAACGAACCTCTTATGGGTTTGGAATAACATGAGGGTGAGTAATTAATGACAGAATTTTCATTTTTGGGTGAACTAACCCCTTAACTGTTCAGTTTCCTTCAAAGCATGTTCTACATACAATAAAAGACATACATACCTGTATTCATCTTCATCCATCTTGTCCAACACAACATATCTAGAATATGTGTCCCATGAATCAGTGGCCATAACATAAGAGCATCAATGACTGTTGGAGCTAAGCAGAGCAGAATACAATCAAATTAATTCTATTTGCAAACATAAACATTTCATTAAACACAGCTGCAGGCTCACCTATGTGACTAGACTCATCAAGGTAATGTTTCTTGTTCCAAGTGATATGAGCTTTTATATTCAAGCATGACCTTCTTTCATTGCCAATGAAATGCCATGCAACAAATGCCATGCCATTAGGTACAGTCTGTTTCTATTGTAGTCACGTAGGCAACACACACCTGGATAAAATCTTTTCTGGGAAGTGACACACGAGTTGATTCCCTTTTTTCCCCCACTATTACTTGTTTAATTAAATCCCCCCCAAAATACCCTAATCCTAATCTAATCTGCACACTGAAGCACTGTCTGTTTTTCATTATTTCAGAGACATCACAGGCACATTAGGGGGCAGGATCATGTCATGTGACATTAAGCTTGATTCAGTTCAGTGAAACGATTCATTCGGACGGTAATTCGGTTCAGTGTTTCCAAAACGAGTTACAAATGTTTTTGTCCCCCACGGGCATCTTGTTTTTCATGTTTGTAGTAAAGTTGGTGCTTTATAACTGTTTTATTAGGTTATATACAGTGTGTCAAGTGTTATTGTATTGTTAACATGTACACTAAGAAAAGCACCTTGGTGTTTTGAACACGGTAGGCCGAGGCTCTGTATATTGCAGCACATTCTTTGAAGTACCCATTAAATGCCATGGTACAGGGATATACTAACAAACACATATGGAATATATTAAAGTATGATAGTATCGGAAGGCTCTGTAAGGAAAATCCACCATTGTTCCCCGTTTTGTTAATGTTAATTCTAAATAAATTGTTAATGATTTATTAATAATGTTAATAAAACTGTAACCATTTCACCAACCACCTAACCAAAATAATTCCGTTCAATTGCATACGCTTTGCGAATCGGTTCAACCGACTCGTTAAAAAGAATCGGCTAATTTGCGAATTGGACATCACCGGCGACTATGGTTACCATAGCAGCGGCCAAACACTGTGAAGTCAATATTGTGAACCTAAACTCGTCTCTTTTATTTTAAACGTTAGCAAATATTTTGCCGGCAAAGTGCTAATTTTGAGCTTTGAGGTTTGATCGTTTAGGTGTGCGAAATTTGCCATGTCAGAGCAGGAGAGTGAAACTGAACCCAGTCGCGCAGCGGACCAAACAATGTCACAAGGAATCATTCTGTCTACGTTTCATGAGGAGGATGATGATGCTAAGGAGCAGAGACGTCAAAACGATATAAACCAACAAGGAGGCGAAACCAGCAAGATAATTTCCTCCAGCGATGTTGGACACTCAACAGCAACGGGTGAAACACAATTCTGGAATTTACCCCAGTATTATACAATTAGAATGGTATGGTAAAATACTATGGTATTACTATGGTACGCATGGTCGGGTTGGGCATAGTATCTTGGTAATACTGTTGTTGTTTTTTTACATATTGTAAAGTAGCTTGGATCAGGGTTCTTGATTAGTTAAAATTATTTAATGCAGAAAAAAAATTAAATGAAAATTAAAAATGTTGCCTTGTCAACTAAAAACATTTGTTGGTCATACTTGAGTTTGGGGAACACATATTCACTATTACCTATGACTTTTGCCTCAATACACTTCTAATTTACTGCTTAGTAGGTATAGGTAGTTTAGGTATAGGGTAGGAATAAAAGGATAGTTCACCCAAAAATGTAAATTCTGTCATCATTCACCCTCAAGTTGTTCCAAACCTGAATGAATGTCTTCCTTTTGCTGAACACAAAAGATATTTTGAAAAATATGGGAAACCAAACAGATGATGGGCTCCATTGATTTCCATAGTATATTTTTTTCTACTATGGAAGTCAATAGGGCTCATCAACTGTTTGGTTACTGACATTCTTCAAAATATCTTCTTTTGTGTTCAGCAGGGAAAAGTAATTCTCACAGGTTGAGGATCTTAAAGGCACAATATGTAAATTTTTTGGTTTAAAATATCCAAAAACCACTAGAACAATGTTATATATTTTGTTGACTTGTGTACTAACATTATCCCAAATGTTTCCAAGAATGTTTAAATCCAGAGAAATAATCGATTTTTAACCAGGACATGGTGCGTGTCCGTGCGTTGCCTATCAATGACATCATACACACGTTACCCTCGATTTCCGGTTTTATTTTGTAGAAACCATGGAAACACCAAAGACGCTTTAATATATTATGTTTTATTAGACAGGTGAGCAGCTGTTTGGAGACATTCATCGACAGAAAACGAATCACTCTTATATATCTCAACACAGTTAGTCTTATTGTTTAAATCTAATTTTCTTGATTTACCGCGAATACCATGTTTTACCATGCCTAATATCAATCTAACTATCAATCACTGCAGTGTGCAACAAGTGTCTCATAGTAGCTGCCGAGCAAACGCACAGAGTAGCATTATAACACAACTTTCAACACATTCAAATAATGTATCTAATATAATAAAACAGTTACCCCACATCATAGACCCACATACGCATGACCGGAAGAAGCGGAAGCGGTCGTCTGAGGCATAATAAAAGCTCTGCGAAATCAAGGCCTCATCAAGCTATGCCTTTGTTTTGAATAAGCGACATCAAGCAGTGAAAAATTACATATTGTGGCTTTAATAAACAGCCCATATGCTAGCAATATGCAACCTAATAAGCAACAAGTAAATATTGAGAATTGGTTCCTAAAGTGTTACCAGTTTTTTTAAGCACTAAAAATAAACTTAGTTCTGGGGAAAATATTTTAATCCAAAATAGAAGTTAAAATGGAATAGAAAATAAATGTAAAAAATCAAAATTTTAATAAAAAAAACTATAATAATATAAAAATAATACCAAAATAACACTGGCTTGGAATACCAAGTAAATACCATGTAATAGGAATGTGGTAATCATTCAATACCATGGTAAAAAAAAAAAAGTGGTACCATTACCGTTCCATAGTACCATCTAATTTTTTTTGTATATTCATATTAATATTTATACAGTAATTTCTAATGCAATTGTATTTCTTGTTCTTCCAGTTAAGATCTTGCTGATGCCAGAGAGGCACATGATAACAGTGGCCTTCACTATTGGCCTCACAATCCTGGATCTGAAAAAACACTTCAGCTTCGAGCTGAGGGTCCCATCAGACATCATTCAAATTACTCTAGACGGTAAGACACAAAAGATTCTTGAAATTGTCCTTCATAAGAGAAATCGTGGAAAATCCAGACATTTCTGAGAATAAAATAACTGTACAATGATGGAAAGGACACATTAAAAGTCTCTGGGATCTTTTTAATTTAGTTTTGCGTTTTGTCTAGAAAAAAGTGTAGATGATGACCAGACGCTGATGGATATTGGCGTACAGCCACATGGGATGGTCCAATTTGAGATGAGCTCGCTAGACCCGGAGAATTACCCCGTGAGACCAGTCAAACCACAGCAGGAGTACAACATGCCGGATGTCATCACTGTCAGAGTGCAAACAGGTACAGTCAAACTTATGGCTGACTAAGGCATTACGAGGATAGACTTTTTTTTTTTAAGTGTTTCAAGTTTCTGGCTTTAAGACACAGATGCATGTCAGGACGTGGTGGTAGAAATAGAAAGAGCCACTCGCGGGAAGGCATTTCTGGGAGGATACCGTCATAAGGTGACCAAAGCTGAGTATCATCATGCTGCTGTACAGACAATGCCTAAGAAGAGGCCTGACAGGGGCATCGAGACCTTCAGCAGGGATACACAGGTGCACACATACATACACACTATAAAATGGAGTGTATAGCTGCTTTTCCACTGTCGGGCCGAACGGTTCTTGGATTGGTAAGGAATGGTTCCAGTTGCGTTTCCACTTGTGCCTGGTACGGCACGGCACAATTACAAACCGTTCTCGGCCTGGAATTCTCGGCACGGTTGTCTAACCGAACCGAGAATCCGTGAACTGCCGTCACCCCTCAGGATTGGTCACTTGTCTGTTGCCTGGCTACGCGCTCTATTTAAACGACGTAAACACAAATTAATAATAAAATTCAAAAAAATATCTGATCATCCTCCATAATGCGGTCGTTATTTACATATCATCAGTAAACCATTGTGTTACCACGGCAACGACTGACGCTTTTGTATTACATTCCAAAGAGCGTCCGTTATCAGCCCCACAGTGGAAAATGAAACCAGAACCATGCCAGCTAGCCTGGATCGGCACGGAATGGAACGGTTACGCAATGAGAACCGTTCGGCCCGATGGTTCATTCATTTACGTTAAATTAAAGGAACTATAATTTAACAGAAGGATGGCACATAATGCATTTGCTAATTAAATACACTTTTAACTAAACATTTAGTAAATCATAAAATAAACATATTTTATAGTAACACATTTAATAAACATACAAATTTGTATATGTGACCCTGGACCACAAAACCAGTCATATGGGTATATTTGTGGCAATAGCCAACAATACATTATATGGGTCAAAATGATAAATTCTTCTTTTATGCCAAAAATCATTAGGATATTAAGTAAAGATCATGTTCCATGAAGATATTTGTAAATTTCCTACCGTAATTATATAAAAAATGTATTATTATTAGTAATATGCATTGGTAAGGACATCATTTGGACAACTTTAAAGGCGATTTTCTCAATATTTAGATTTTTTTGCACCCTTAGATTTTAGATTTTCAAATAGTTGTATCTCGGCCAAATATCGTCCTATCCTAACAAATCATACATCAATGGAAAGCTTATTTATTCATTATACATCTCAATTTCAAAAAAGAATTGTGGTCCAGGGTCACATACAGTATATAATGTATATATGTAAAAAATATTTTGTATTTTAATATTATTGTAAAATATAAAAATATATTGTATTGTAATGCTGTATATACAAATATTTACGAAATTTTTTGTATAAAAAATAACCTTTTTATATTTTAATGATATAATTATTTTTATAACACACACACACAAACATAGACACACCAATAAAGTTTTTTACAAATTGTTGAGAAATTTGTTACCTATACTTTTTAATTATTTATCAAGTTGAAATGTCAAGACAATTACATTTTTAATGAATCATATTCATATAATATTTTGCCAAAATCACAGTATTATTGACATATTTTATACTTTTGTAATCTAAATCAGGTACTACATATAACTTTTATTAACTACTTTTATTAATTACTTTTTTTTAATTACATTTATTTTTTGAAAATTTGGATGAATAAAATACATGTTCCAATGATTCTATGTCTTTTTCACAAAATAAATAGAAGCAAAAAACATATGTGATTGCGTTATATTGTGAATATAATCTTGTGACATTAAGTACTACCATTCAAACATTTGTGGTCAGTACTTTTTTGGGAGAAATTAATGTTTTCGACCTTGATACTAATGATGCTGAAAATTCAGCTTTGTAATCACAGGAATAAATTACATTAAAAAAAATATTCAAACATAAAACAGTTATTTTAAATTGTAATAATATTTCACAATATTACCGTTTTTACTATATATTTGATCAAATAAATGCAGCCTTGGTGAGCATAAGGGACTTCTTTCAAAACATAAAAAAATCTTACCGTTCCCAAAAGTATGAACGGTTTAGATTCAAATCTTAGACCAATTTTGGATTGCTGTTTGGACTGTACACCCCCTAATTTTCTTTTCCCTTTAACCAGACAGTTGAGTTGAAAGACCAGGTTCAGCAGTGCTATAGGAACGCCTCGACTCAGATGACTAAAATCGGCTGTTATGTGTCCAACATGGAGGACAAGCTCATTACCCCAGGGACTTACATCACTGCAGAAGAGTATCACAGCAAGAGACTGAGAGCTGTATGTGTGTTTGGAGGGGTTGAGACAGAGTTGCGTTCATTTTGTGCATTCACTGTTCATGACAAATGCTTATATGTATATGTTTTCCTTAGGTCATTACACTACAGTCACATGTCAGGCGCTGGCTAGCCAAGTGTTTCACAGACAGCTTGAGACAGGCTAAAGAGCAGCACCTGGCGTGGATGGAAAATGAAAAGAGAAGGAAGAAAGAGGAGAAAGAGCAGCAGATCAGAGATGAATATCACCGCAGGATGAATCCGGAGTCGAAGGAAGACTTTGATCTGCTTTATAATGCCTTGAAAAGTGAGTGTGTGAATGTTTGTAGCTTACTACAAGCAGCAATGCTACTAACCTAAAAGTGAATAATGTATTTTCTGCACCACTAGAATCACCAACTGGAATAGCAAAAATAATGACTTTTTTTGTAGTCTCAAGTCTTTCTGAAAAAACATAATCACACAGGTAGTCCCGCCTCCAAAAACTTGCCATTGGTTGAAACAGTGTTGCTATGTCAGGCTAGTCAGGATGCTCAAACAAAAAGAGCAATTTTCAGTGTTTAAACTTTTCAGGAACATCAACCTACAAATTACTTATATTTGACTCATAATAATTTTTACAAGCTACTGCTTTTTCGGTCACATTATATTGCATGTGTCATTTTTTAGCCAACTGGTGGGTTATAGCCGGTTCATGCAAATGTACTGGTTAAAATAAATGCTTCACTGGTTTACTTCAGTTCTTTCGTTTTTTTAAGCGAAATATTTTTAAATATTTTAAATACTGTTTACTGTTACCATCACTAGGTTTTTTACACTACCGTTCTTTCATAATTTCAGGGTTAGTATGTTTTTTTTGTTTGTTTGTTTTTAAGAAAGAAAGAAATTAATATTTTTATTATCAAGGATGCATTCAATTGATCAAAAGTGACAGTAAAGACATTTATAATTTTTAAAAAGATTTCTGTTTCAAATAAATAAATATGATGATATACACTCACCTAAAGGATTATTAGGAACACCTGTTCAATTTCTCATTAATGCAATTATCTAATCAACCAATCACATGGCAGTTGCTTCAATGCATTTAGGGGTGTGGTCCTGGTCAAGACAATCTCCTGAACTCCAAACTGAATGTCAGAATGGGAAAGAAAGGTGATTTAAGCAATTTTGAGCGTGGCATGGTTGTTGGTGCCCGACGGGCCGGTCTGAGTATTTCACAATCTGCTCAGTTACTGGGATTTTCACGCACAACCATTTCTAGAGTTTACAAAGCCACGACACGCACAGCCTTGAGGCGGATGGGCTACAACAGCAGAAGACCCCACCAGGTACCACTCATCTCCACTACAAATAGGAAAAAGAGGCTACAATTTGCACAAGCTCACCAAAATTGGACAGTTGAAGACTGGAAAAATGTTGCCTGGTCTGATGAGTCTCGATTTCTGTTGAGACATTCAGATGGTAGAGTCAGAATTTGGCGTAAACAGAATGAGAACATGGATCCATCATGCCTTGTTACCACTGTGCAGGCTGGTGGTGGTGGTGTAATGGTGTGGGGGATGTTTTCTTGGCACACTTTAGGCCCCTTAGTGCCAATTGGGCATCGTTTAAATGCCACGGCCTACCTGAGCATTGTTTCTGACCATGTCCATCCCTTTATGACCACCATGTACCCATCCTCTGATGGCTACTTCCAGCAGGATAATGCACCATGTCACAAAGCTCGAATCATTTCAAATTGGTTTCTTGAACATGACAATGAGTTCACTGTACTAAAATGGCCCCCACAGTCACCAGATCTCAACCCAATAGAGCATCTTTGGGATGTGGTGGAACGGGAGCTTCGTGCCCTGGATGTGCATCCCACAAATCTCCATCAACTGCAAGATGCTATCCTATCAATATGGGCCAACATTTCTAAAGAATGCTTTCAGCACCTTGTTGAATCAATGGCACGTAGAATTAAGGCAGTTCTGAAGGCGAAAGGGGGTCAAACACAGTATTAGTATGGTGTTCCTAATAATCCTTTAGGTGAGTGTATATATATATATATATATATCATGGTTTCCACAAAAATATTAACTTTTTTCAACATTGATAATAATAAATGTTTCTTGAGCACCATAAGAGATTCCTTTCACAAACATTAAACAGTCTTACCGACCCCAAGCTTTTGAACAGAATATTAAATAATTTTAATTTGAATAATTAATTAATCATTTTAATGAAATAAGAGAGATAATACAAAATGCATGTTATTTTTTATTTAGTATTGTCCTGAATAAGATATTTTACATAAAAGATGTTTACATATAGTCCACAAGACAAAAAAATTGCAGAATTTATTAAAATGACCCCGTTCAAAAATTTATGAAGCCTTGATTCTTAATACTGTGTGTCGTTACCTGGATGATCCACAGCTGTTTTTTGTATTGCGATGGTTGTTCTTGAGTCCCTCATTTGTCCGGAGCAGTTAAACTGCCCAATGTTCTTCAGAAAAATCCTTTCCAGCAGTTTTCCTGCATCTTTTGCATATTTGAACTTTTTCCAGCAGTGACTGTATGCTTTTGAGATCCATCTTTTCACACTGAGGACAATTGAGGGACTCAAACACAACTATTAAAAAAGGTTCAAACATTCACTGATGCTCCAGAAGGAAACGCAACGCATTAAGAGCTGATGGTGAAAACTCAATGATCAAGGTAAATTTGTACTTAATTTGTCTTCCAGAAAACATGTAAGCATATTCTGTTGCTTCTGAAGGGAGTACTAAATAATAATAAAAAAGATACTTAAACAAAATTAAAAAAATTCTTCATCTTCATCCTGTTCAAAAGTTTTCACCCCCAGCTCTTAATGCATTGTGTCTCCTTCTGGAGCATCAGTGAATGTTTGATGGTGAACCAGTGAACCTTTTTTAATAGTTGTGTTTGAGTCCCTCAATTGTCCTCAGAATGTATAGTCTTGTGGACTATATGTTAACATATTTTATGTAAAATATCTTATTCAGAAAAGTACTAAATAAAAAATAACATGCATTTTGTATGATCTCTCTTATTTTGTTAAAAATATTCACATATTCTGCAAGGGGTTCATATACTTTTTCTTGACACTATATATTAATGGATATGGAGCTATATGTGTTGTAATGTGTGCAGTAATTTCGATATAAGTCAGTGTAATGGTCCTTATTCTTCATCTCTGTATGTCAGAATGGAGGATAGAGGAAGTGGAACGCATCAATGTCACCTTATCTGGTGCGGAGAGAAAGGCAGAGCTGTGCGCTCTACTGGAGCAAGAGACCCAGTTCATCTCCTCCATAGAGCGGCACAGAATGGATGCCGGCACAAGGAACCAGGATAAGGCTATAAAAGCCTTCCTCAACAAGGTGTAAATCTTAGCTAATCGGCTGTATCACCATGAGCATGCTGTATTGCTTTAGAGCGAAACCTTTTTTATAGTGCAAAAAAGGAGATGATTGAATATGTTTATTTGATTTGGAACCAAATAGAACATACAGTAATTGTTATATTATTACTTTTAGTATATCTGGGTGGCAGAAGATTCATTTGGTTTAGTATTTTGAATATTGTTCCTTCATAACTTTCCCCATTGTGTCCATTGTGCAAGGCGCTTAACCTAATGTTGCTCCAGTAGAAATATCAGTGTAATAAAATGCGGGTGGCTAATGATAACTAACTGATAGTAAGCTAGATCAAAAGTCAGAACAGACACCCTAGTGTTTCATTTACGTCCTCTATAGCAGTGGTTCTCAACTGTTTTTGCTTCATGACCCAGAATTTACATTAGCTATAAATAAACAAAGCTGTCCTTAACATTTTCTTTAGTCTAATATTGTCCTAGCATTCTCCTAAATGCAAAATTTGAAATTTCAAAATTTAAGACGTTTGTTTTTGACTTCTCCTCAGTCTGCAGCACCGAAGAGATGGCGAGCATTTGACGGGAAGGTGACACAAATGGACACGCAGTTCACCATCAGAGCCAAGGAGATGCGAGACCTATACAGTAGCGTCACACAGGCTCAATTCACAAAGGACGAGCGTCTGGATGTGCTCCTTTCTCTCAAACACACAGTGAAGGCCAGTTCCAGATCTGTTGTCCAAAATATGGACAAAATATAAACACTTTCCTAAACACATATATTTGCTCATCTAATTTTTCCAATGTACTTGTGAACAGGAACATAAATGTAAGCTAACACAGGACATAGTGGACTTGATTGACAGGGAGATGGACCTGCTGATGAGGGGTGTGAAAAAGAGCAACCTGGATGGGTTGAGAAAGAGGATATCAACCCTCTTCCTCCAGTACATCAAAACCCCTGCGTTCAACCCTCAGGTGTCCAAACTTCTACGGGTATGTGGCTAAAGCAGTGTTGTAGTTGAGATTAGCTCATTCAAGTCTGAGTCAAGACCAAAAGAAGGTTGAGTCCATGCCCACATGCTCCCATGTCTATGACAACATGAAGGCGATATTTTCATAATCTTGGTACTTGAGTCTAAAGACCATATTTTCATGATGATGGTCTTGGTGTAGGTCCTCGAGTCTGAGTCGACCATTTTCTCAGTCTTGGTCTTAACTTGGACTCCAATAAGCTGGTTTCGACTACAACACTGGGCTAAAGTTAATGTGTTAATAAGTAGAAATTATTGTGAGATTAGCTATAACATCACTTCCAGTTCTTAAGACAGTGAAATGCAACTTTATGCAAGTTTTGGTTGGTTTTCTCACTCTTTGAAACAAATCTAATATTTACCCTGCTCTCCACAGGTGCCTCAGGATCCTGCTGATCTAAAAAAAAAAAACATCTATTTGTGTCGTGGCTGTAATGAGTATCAGTCATCCACTGACTTCGCTCTGAAGACTAACGCATCTTCAGTCGGCCTCTGTCGCCGCTGTATGGAATTAGACAATGAAGCCCGTCAAAGAGAAGACTTCTCTCTTTACAAGAACATTCTCAGGTCCTTGCGTGACACTGAGTCCGAATGCAGCCCAGATGCCAAAATCACTTACTTGCTGCAGGTAAAGTTTATGCATGTGTTGGTGATTCATTTTAAGAATATGGAATGAGTCGTTTGGTTTCCGCAAAACCTGCGGCAGTGAAATCAGTAGTTTTTAAGGTGCAGTAAGTAATTTTTTTTGAACACTGAAATTAGTCTACATAAACAAATAATAGATGACTTGACTCCTACTAGTGTGGATGTGATGTTTTTGCTTATTAACTTGTCAAAGACACTGTTGGTCATGTGATTTCAATGTGGCCACCAACATGAGGAGGGACCATCCTAATGTAGAATAAAAACAGCTTTTTCTAGGTTGACATTTTTTTTTAGAAATTATTAAAGTGCATCTCATGTGGGTCTGCATGATTTGTTCAATTTCCTTTTTTGGCGGAAAACAATTGCTTAGTCCACCTTTAATAGATGAATGGAACACCAAGTTCATGCTGTGCTCAAGACATTTATTGTCCTCATTAGGAGCAGGACCTGCGGTACCTGGTGGATGTGCTTTGGGGAGCTCAGTCTGTTTTGAGCGGCTGGAAAGACCTTCATGATTTAATGCTAGTGCGCTGGGAGAAGCATTTGGACTGGAGCCCATGGAACTGCATCCTCCTCACGAAGGACGAGGCCACTGCACATCTGAAACTGGAGAACATTGGGAAGGTACTGCGGCCACAACTGCTTTTGAATGTCTTTCACACTGAAAAGGATTAAACGTCAAAGGGCAACTCAGTAAATAAAATAATAGCAGATATTTAAAGTGATAGTTCACACAAAAAATGTTATTCTGTCATTAATTACTCACCCTCATGCCGTTCCAAAACCGTAAGACTTTCGTTCATCTTCGGAACACAAATGAAGATCTTTTTGATTAAATCTGAGAGCTTTCTATCCCTCTATTGACAGTCTACGCAACTACCATTTTGACACTTCAAAAAGTTCATAAAGAGATCATAAAACTAATTCTCGTGTTAAGCAGAACGTTTGAGCTTTTGCAAGAACCAGTGAGGTTCATTCTCTTATGCAGCACGTTTGAGCTTCTACAAGAACCAATGAGGTTAATTCTCGTGTTACGCAGAACATTTGAGCTTCAGCAAGAACCAATCAGGTTCATTCTCGTGTTACACAGAACATTTGAGCTTCAGCAAGAACCAGTGAGGTTCATTCTCGTGTTACGCAGAACGTTTGAGCTTCTGCAAGAACCAATGAGGTTCATTCTCTTACGCAGCACGTTTGAGCTTCTACAAGAACCAATGAGGTTTATTCTCGTGTTACGCAGAACATTTAAACTTCAGCAAGAACCAATGAGGTTCATTCTTGTGTTACACAGAACATTTGAGCTTCAGCAAGAACCAGTGAGGTTCATTCTCATGTTACGCAGAACGTTTGAGCTTCTTCAAGAACCAATGAGGTTCATTCACGTGTTACGCAGAACGTTTGAGCTTCTGCAAGAACCAATGAGGTTCATTCTCTTACGCAGCACGTTTGAGCTTCTACAAGAACCAATGAGGTTCATTCTCGTGTTACGCAGAACATTTGAGCTTCAGCAAGAACCAATGAGGTTAATTCTCGTGTTACGCAGAACGTTTGAGCTTCTTCAAGAACCAATGAGGTTCATTCACGTGTTACGCAGAACGTTTGAGCTTCTGCAAGAACCAATGAGGTTCATTCTCTTATGCAGCACGTTTGAGCTTCTACAAGAACCAATGAGGTTCATTCTCGTGTTACGCAGAACATTTGAGCTTTAGCAAGAACCAATGAGGTTCATTCTCATGTTACGCAGAACGTTTGAGCTTCTGCAAGAGCCAATGAGGTTCATTCTCGTGTTACGCAGAACATTTGAGCTTTAGCAAGAACCAATGAGGTTCATTCTCATGTTACGCAGAACGTTTGAGCTTCTGCAAGAACCAATGAGGTTCATTCTCATGTTACGCAGAACGTTTGAGCTTCTGCAAGAACCAATGAGGTTCATTCACGTGTTACGCAGAACGTTTGAGCTTCTGCAAGAACCAATGAGGTTCATTCTCTTACGCAGCACGTTTGAGCTTCTACAAGAACCAGTGAGGTTCATTCTCATGTTACGCAGAACGTTTGAGCTTCTGCAAGAACCAATGAGGTTCATTCTCGTGTTACGCAGAACATTTGAGCTTTAGCAAGAACCAATGAGGTTCATTCTCATGTTACGCAGAACGTTTGAGCTTCTGCAAGAACCAATGAGGTTCATTCTCATGTTACGCAGAACGTTTGAGCTTCTGCAAGAACCAATGAGGTTCATTCACGTGTTACGCAGAACGTTTGAGCTTCTGCAAGAACCAATGAGGTTCATTCTCTTACGCAGCACGTTTGAGCTTCTACAAGAACCAGTGAGGTTCATTCTCATGTTACGCAGAACGTTTGAGCTTCTGCAAGAACCAATGAGGTTCATTCACGTGTTACGCAGAACGTTTGAGCTTCTGCAAGAACCAATGAGGTTCATTCTCTTACGCAGCACGTTTGAGCTTCTGCAAGAACCAATGAGGTTCATTCTCTTACGCAGCACGTTTGAGCTTCTACAAGAACCAATGAGGTTCATTCTCGTGTTACGCAGAACATTTGAGCTTCAGCAAGAACCAATGAGGTTAATTCTCGTGTTACGCAGAACATTTGAGCTTCAGCAAGAACCAATGAGGTTCATTCTCGTGTTACACAGAACATTTGAGCTTCAGCAAGAACCAGTGAGGTTCATTCTCATGTTACACAGAACATTTGAGCTTCAGCAAGAACCAATGAGGTTCATTCTCTTACGCAGCACGTTTGAGCTTCTACAAGAACCAATGAGGTTTATTCTCGTGTTACACAGAACATTTAAACTTCAGCAAGAACCAATGAGGTTCATTCTCGTGTTACACAGAACATTTGAGCTTCATTATTGTGTTATGCAGCATGCTTGAGCTTCTGCAAAAACCAGTGAAGTTTGTTCTCGCGCGTCAAACAGGTTTGGTTGAGCTTCTGTTTATGTTCGCTGATCAATGGTTATATGTGAATAAAAGCCTAAATTAAATCTGTTCATCATATAAAGCGATCAAGTCTCTTTAGAAAATTTTTGCTACACCGCTCAATTCATATGGATTAGTTTTGCGATCTCTTTGCGAACTTTTTGAAGAATCAAAGTGGTAGTTGCATAGCTCTCTATGGAGAAAGCTTTCAGACTTCATCAGAAAAGATCTTCATTTGTGTTCCAAAGATGAACGAAAGTCTTACGGGTTTGCAATAAGATGAGGATGAGTAATTAATGACAGAATTTTTTATTTTTGGGGGAACTATCCCTATAAGAACTATTAAGGTGATAATACTCAGGGCAACTTTTTTGAGCAGTGTTGCCAAGTGATGTTGATTGGGCCCTTTCTTATTTAGAATAGGCAACAAATTTCTATCTAGATACTTCAAATTGGTCGTGGGCCCTGTGTCTCACCTGGTTGCCCGTTGACGGCAACATTTCCCAGCAACATTGCTCCAAAAGTTGCCCCGTGTATCATCACCTTTAGAATATAATCTAAGTATTGAAACTAGGTAGAGTAATTTGAGTGAAAACCTGTGCAGAATAGTGTAATATATAATAACACTTTGATCTTTATCTGCCAAAACTCTATAATCGGGACTATTCACTGTACACCTGGCAAAACTCCATTTTAGAGATGGCGTTTACATGTAATGCATATACAAAACACATTTGTCTCTGCCACCACTTTGAACACAAACCTATATGTTCCACCATACAAATGCCTGCTGTTTTCACTTGCAGGCATACGATGTGGTAGTTATCCGTAATGTCAAGCAGAAACACGCACTGGCCAGGAAGTACTTCTCTCAGATACCTGTGATGGCCGAATGTCTGCACAATGCCGAGATTCAGCCTGCTGCCCTCGGCAAACTGCTGTTCTCCAAGCCCATCACCAAGGCGACCAACTAGAATCGCTAAGAGGCTACCCACTATCCTGCGGGTGCTCAGGGACTTCTGCAGCTTCACTATTTCTCGACTTCAGACAGTTCAAGCATTCTTCCTTAAGATCATTTATCGAATTTGAATATCTTATATGGTAATTAAAACCAGGAGTTGCTGGGCCATTTGCTGGACCTGGTTTTGTTTTCCATTTCCATTAGAAACATTCATTAATATTAATTAGTTATCAGTTGGCAGTAGACGATGGAGTTTTATGATTTTCATAACTTCTTTGGTATTTTGTAAAATACTAATTGGTAAAATAAGCAGCAAACATTACAATCCTGTGAAAAATGCAGCATTAGCATATTTTCCAGCGTTAAACTTTAGTACAAAAGCTGCATATAAAAGTGAGATTAGACAGACAAAAAAAGTAGATTATCCCTCCATGATTACTCCATAATACCACACAAGAATGAACTGTAACGTTATTTCCGGGAACACTTTGAAATCCTAAAAAGCTCAAGTTTAAGAGGTTTTAATTAGGCCTTCGCAAATGATATATAGCCTGGATCTAATCAGGAGGTGAGCAATCTAAGATCTGCAATTATAGGAAAAGGTCAAGAACCTCCTCCTGCGTTTCCTTTTGAACAGATGTGAACGAGACCACCAGCACCACAGGACTAACGGCTAAAAAGAACGACTGTAGATGACTGATATAGTGATGAAAGGTTTGAGTTTTATTTCTGTCCCTCTATGATGTGAATTTCTAAGATCAGCCTAATAAAACTGGTTTTATTAGACATTTGGCTTATCATGTTCTTTAGCACAAACCCTATCTCTGTCATTCTGTGATCCTGTAAGGAATAATATTGATACTTAATCAAACTTCAAATCTAGACAGAACTGTTAAGAAAAAGGCAGCTAGTAGAAAGTAGAGGATAAATGTAAAAAACAAGTTGTCAAATAAGACTGAAAATTATGCATTTATTTGTTGTTGATTGGTTGTAGTGATGCATTGAAGAACATCAAAGATCAAATAATTTTTTTGATATAAGTGGAATATCAGCATTTTTGCAGGTTCCTGCGACTTTAAAAACTGTAATGGTTACTGTAATCCTGGTTTAACAAAGAAAACACTTTTGCTGAAATGAAGGTATTATGAAAAACTGGGTGGGCTCTGAAGGCAACATGAGGTTGTTAGGTTATTGTTCGATCTTTTTCGCTTAAGTTGTCTGTGTATGAATAAAGTAAGTCAAAGGTAAGTCAAGATTTTTCCCACCAGTATTGTGCAATCTTTTGTAATCTTTGGACAGTGGAAAAGGCTTTTGATCTTTATATTGCTCATATTGATAACTAATTAGTGGAGTTTTATGTAATCTCTGATAGAGCAGTTCTGTTTGTTCCTTGAGAAAGCTTGAGGATTGCGATTAATGTGTAATAGTACAAGGGATAAAGAGAGTGTTCTGTAAAACCACTGAGCCCAAGTTATCCAGTGATGTTTCAAGGAAACACCATTTTACATTTCAGATCCTTGGTAATCCTGACTGTGAAATGACAATCGTAAAAGGAGGTCATGAAGTCATCAACTAACCTCGACACCTTCAGACAGATTTGACATTACAGCTGGTCATAGGCCAGCTCCTTGTAACTTTTTCCACTGGGTTTTCAAGTTTTCCATTAGCAAATTTTACATTATATGATTCACAAAGTTATAGAAGCCTTTTTCTGCCTCAGTTAAAAATAAAAAAGGCAATTGTAAGATAAAGATTAAAGTAGGAATTAAAGCTGTAAGAAATAAAGTAGCAGTTGTGAAAGAAAGTCACAATTTTGAGATGTACAGTAAAGTTGCAATTACGAGAAATAAAGTGTCAGTTCTGAGATATTGTGAAATACAAAGTCATGATTGCACATAAAAACTCACAACTGTAAAAAAATTAAGTCAGAATTGTTTGGAACTAAATAACAATTGTGAGATGTGAAGTTGCAATTACAAGATATAAATTCATAATTATGAGAAACAAATTGAAATATTGTAAATTATTATTATTATTTTCCACAGGTCAACTCTAATTCTTTGGAAACAAACCCCAGTACGGATTATCGCCTGCTGTGTGATTTCTGAGAGTTTGTGTTTATGAAGTCTCCCAGGTTGTTGTTTAACTGACCCCAGTTCAGCGCCAGATTAGGGCCCAATAAGGTGATGACGTTTGCTGTTAGGAGAAAAAGGTGTAAATTCCAGGTCATTGTCTGTGGCAATGTCTCGTGTCAGTGGGTTTGTGTATATTATGCTCTTGCTTCTAAACTCAACTCAACCTCATATGCAAATTTGTTGTTAACTTTGGTCATAAAATGTAAATATAAGTGGATCAAGTTAGGAGGGACTTAAATTAGCTGTGACTGGCAGGAGTCTAATCTTAAAGCTTAATCTCCATGGCCATAAGGCTTTATGACATGCCCGGAATGGACCAGTAACAGTGGATGCGGATGGCACCAGGGCAAAGATTAATCAGCGCACATTATTTAAGAGGCCATCAGACAAAGTCCCTGAGTTGATTCCATTTCAGTCACAGGATGAGGAGACTTTCTTGGAGCTTCGTGAAACCCCTAATCATCATCAGCACACCATTGGCTTTGCTACCGCTGCCACTGATCATCAAAACAAAGGTTAGACATGCTTGAACACATATGTGACAATTGCATATGCAGAGACTTTCTATAAGGTCAGCTCTGAATGAGAATAATGTTAAAATTCATTTTTGTTGAGAGTAAAACTAATGTAATGAAGTAAGAATAATGAAGCAAAGCTTGTCTTTTCTTATATTATATTATATTGCACATTTTCTGAAATACTTTGGCACATCCGTATTGCCTTTGAAATGTATTGTCCGTATTGTCAATTTCTCTCACATCACTTTCAAACAAATGCCTTTTGCAAAAAGACATTTTGATAGGCATTTTTTGTCTTTTCATCTTCTGAATGGATATAAACACTGATATCATGTCCACTAGGAAGCAGAATGTGCATACATCCTGATATTAATGGCTGTCTACTGGATGACAGAGGTCTTGCCTCTGTCTGTGACGGCACTTCTCCCTGCGCTGCTTTTCCCTCTTTTTGGGATCATGAAGTCCTCCCAGGTACACTTTCCTGAGCCAGTTGCTTTACTTTTGGAAAACAAAAGTAAAATCTCATGGAAACCTAACTACAATATTTCTGGACTACTAATGTGGATAACTACTGCAAACACAAGATGTCATTGACCGGCCATTTTTCTTTAGGTTGCATCTGTATATTTCAAGGACTTCCACTTGTTGCTTCTTGGGGTCATCTGTCTAGCAACAGCCATTGAGAAATGGGGTCTTCACCGGAGAATTGCCCTCAGATTGGTGACTGCGCTTGGAGTCAACCCTGGCATGTGAGACTTTTATTTTATTAAGATGTGATGTGTTGTGATAAATTATAGTAGGATCGACCAATGCAAACACTGCTTGTTTACTGTGAAATGTGTTTCACAGGTTAATGCTGGGGTTCATGGTTGGCTGTGCTTTCCTCTCCATGTGGTTGAGCAACACCTCAACTGTGGCGATGGTAATGCCAATTGTGGAGGCAGTGATCCAGCAGGTTTTGAATGCAAATGAAGAGGCTAGCAAAGACCACAAGGGGGCGTTAAGCGGCATCTCCAACCCTGCTCTTCAGCTTGAAGGTAAGCTGGTGCAGCTTTCATTTAACTTGAGTAATAAATTATAATTTTAAACTTTAACCTTCTAGTTAAAGGTGCAGAATTTAAACATTAAACATCTGTTTCCAGATATTGAGGCCCAGTATGACCAGTCTGAGAAGATAAAAAGGTGAACATATATATATATATATATATATATATATATATATATATATATATATTTATATCTTTTATTTTTTTAAATGCAAAAGAAAATAGATTTTTAAGACTGAATGAGATTTTTTTTTCTACTCTTATAGCATTGAAGCAGGCATTACGGAGCCAGTTCAGACAGCTCCTGAGGAACCAGAAACTGTTAAGGTCAGTAAAACACACACTGACATTAAAACACACAAGCCGTATCCTTACCTTCATATAAAATGGTATTTCTCAATATTTTAGGCACCAACTCCACCATATAATGGGAAGTACAGGACTCGTGAAGATCACATGATGTGCAAAGGATTGTCACTTTGCATTGCCTACTCTTCATCAATTGGGGGGCTGACCACATTATCAGGAACATCCACAAACCTCATCTTTGCTGAATACATCTATCAGTGAGTGCAGTACTTACCTTTAAACTGATGCGTGCAACTATATTAATACATATTGTTCCCATTATTTCTACTATATTATCTGTTCATTTGTTCAGTCTTCCATCTTAGCTGTGCATGTTGTGCACTTTTATGACATTTCCTCAGGTACTACCCAGAATGTACCATCATTAATTTTGGAAACTGGTTCGTGCTTTGTCTTCCCATCTGCATAATTATGCTGATTTTGTCATGGATATTCCTGCACTGGATGTTCCTCGGATCCAAGTGAGTGATCGTAATGTCTTCTATTCAATAAGTCATTCCCTGACCCCTCTCTGTCCCTCATTTTTACTCTTCGTCATAGGATTTCATTTAAATTCATAATTTCAAATCACGTTGCAAGCACGTTTGCATTTTTCCCACCTCACCATTTCAGCTTCCTCTATGTGTCTTCAATCTTCTTCGTCCTGCTCAGAGTCTCATTCACAGCCTCCCAATCTCATCGCCCTAGGATAATCTTGTTTTATTGAGCGGAATTTTTCATCTCACAACTGTTGAGATTTTCTTCTTTCCCTGATGAAGAATCACTCACTGAACATGGAAGCATGGACTATCACGGAGATGTGATTGTTCGCATATGTAGTTTAAATGGATTTTAGATTTCAGTCAATTCGTCCACTCATCAGAATGAACTTCATGTATGCATTGAAATGGCAGTGAATGAACCAAACAATAAAAGTATATCTGCTTCTCCATCCATCCCTAGCTTTCGTGCCAGTCTGTGCTCTAGACAGCGATCCGAAAGGGAAAAAAACACTGCCAAACTGCTTCAGGATCAGTACAACTCACTGGGGCCCGTAAGGTTAGAAACTCTTATTTTATTTTTTAGAAAAATGTGAAAGTGACAAATTCATATAATTGATAAATAATGTATTTGTCCCCATGTTTTGCTCAATCAATGGCATGATTTTGGGGTAGGTTTTTTTCCAAACAGTGGGAGACCTATCCCCAACACTTATCCTTACCTTTAAATTGTAAATGTGCATTATGTGTTAACATGTTATAAGGCAATGTTAGAAGGATTCCAAGACCTGATTATTTCTTTATTATTTTGATTATTATCATAAGTTATTTCTTCTTAAAACCGGAATACACCACACAACTTTTAGGCATCTAAGCATCATACAACTAGGCATGATGCAGTTGAAGAAAAACTGGGCATTATTCACTAAATGAGTGAGGATCACCGACTACCAGACTTTCAAGTTGTTCTAAACTCAACAAACTTATGCAGAAACAAGCATATCATTGCTAGGGGCAAAAGTCATGTAGTGTATTCCAGCATTTAAGGCAATGAGATGTCTGAATTGCTGACCAATTTTCTATATCACTCTTTCTCATCTGATTCAGCTGCCAGGAGATTATCACCTTGATCATCTTCATTCTGATGGCAATATTGTGGTTTACGAGAAACCCAGGTTTCATGCCAGGCTGGTCATCACTGTTCTCTGAGTGAGTGTATTCATATCTTTCAATGTCTTTTGATGTAGATGTAGAGATAACTACTGCACTTTAGAAGTCATCATTGTATTCAATACTTGTCTTTAGACTTCTTATTTATCCTTTATACTGTATGTTATTTCTACAGTCACCCAGGTTACGCTACGGATGCCACTGTAGCTCTGTTGCTGGGTTTCATGTTCTTCATCATCCCTGCACACAAACTAAGAGCAGATCACTATGGTACGGCTTACTAATTTCCTTTATGCATGTGTGAAAACCTTCAAAATGATTAGAGGCTCACTGTCAGCAGTTTTGTTTCTGATTAACGTTGTCGATCCTTTTGACAGAGGCCTTGATAACGTGGAAGGACTTCCAGGCCTGTATGCCATGGGAGATCAGTCTGCTCGTGGGTGGCGGTTTTGCTTTGGCTGAAGGCACAAAGGTAGGATCATTATTTAATGGAAACCCAACTATATCTGTAAGAGAAAAAAGAGAAATTAATACAAAATTGCAAGAACGCATTAATAGATGAATCAGTTAATGGCCCTTTTTAACAGGCCTGGATTCAATTAAACAGGCCAGTTTAATTCACTGGTGGCTTTGGACAGCTCAATTGCTCCCTTTACACATAATCTTAAACATTAATTTCCTTTTAAAAGAAATAAATGAAAAGACGGATCACATCAAAGCCTCGTAACAGCGTGTAGCCCATTAATGTTGCGAGGAGAACAACAATTTTACTATGTCACTCTCTGTCTGCTTTGACGTTCCATTCAAGCTAATTACATGCCTCCATTATAAGACTGGCACTGAAGCACGTTGTTTCAGCATAACGGCTCCTTCTTCATGTCAGTCGCAAAAACTGGAAACAAGAGCGTCTACTTCTTAATATTCTCCTGGTGTAGGGGGGCTGGGGTGGGGTCTTATCATCAAGGCTCCAGCGCTGTTTTGATCCAGACACCCAAATGTCATGGCAAGTCCAGTCTTTAAAATCTTCAAAGCAGAAAGGGTGACTACTGTGCTGCATTCTCCATATGCATGCCATATCTTGACAAACAGCTAAATTATGACTCCAGACTCTGTTGACAAGCATACAAAGAAATGTTGGTACATTTATCAAAGCAGTTCCGTTTGAGTTCATGAATATCTTGGTTGGACAATTTCACTCACCTTTCAAAGATGATCTGAAAATTTTCCATTATTTTTCACCCGACAGATTTCTGGTTTATCGTCTTGGGTTGCTGAATTGCTGACTCCCTTGGGAAGCCTTCCTCCTTTAGCCACTGTCACCATCGCCTGCCTTATTGTTACCTCTATCACAGAGGTGGCCAGCAATGCTGCCACAACAACAATCTTTTTGCCAATACTGGCCCCCTTGGTACGTGTTATTTCAATATATGTAAAATATAATGAATGTTGCTTTCATGTCACTTTTTTTGGGCTATTCTCATCACAAATGATCTTTGTCAGGCTGAGGCAATTGGAGTCAACCCTCTGTACATGCTGGTTCCCGTGGCCCTGTGTGTGTCCTTTTCGTTCCTGCTTCCGGTTTCTAATCCTCCTAATGCCATTGTCTTCACATATGGTCATCTTACAACCATGGACATGGTGAGTCCCTAGGATTTTGTTCCTTGCAAGAATTTTGCATTATAAATTTCATAATGTATCAAAGGTAAATACTTCTATACAGTAACTAAGCTTTGTATGGTTTCCTTATCACTATAGGTAAAGGCAGGGCTGGGCTTAAACGTTATAGGCATTCTTACAGTCCTATTAGCTCTCACAACATGGGCAACACCTCTGCTTAACCTGGACACCTACCCAGCCTGGGCACCAGTGGTTAACAACACTGGAGTATGACTATCACTATGAAAAGTATAGAAATGTGAACAGTTTAGTTTTAAAATTACATGGGACCCCTCGCAGTTGGCTGAATTGTTGACAGGGCAACTTCCACAATCCAAATGTTTTACTTGTTTGGATCACTTAGGCAAGAAGGTATGACCAGCTTGCCTTAAGAAATACAACAGACGGAATGCTTTGGGTTCCAGGAGATGTTCGGTTTGAATGTCATTGTTTATATGTTTTTGTATTATAAGCAGTTTTAATAATCTTTGTAATGATTGTCTCGAGTCTATGATTAATTTTGCCATTTACTAGTCTTCAAAGAGACCAGTAAAAGCTGTTTAAAACAGGATGCTTTGGTGAACAATGTATGTGCACAATTCAACAGTGCAATGTTTATAAAAAATGTATTATATTAAAAATATTTCTTAAGCTTTAAGCAGAATTTGCATGACAGGGTTAGTCCCGTCGGTTAACATAGCACTTATGTTTTATATGTTTGTATATTTTTGTTATACTCTAGAATGTACATATATACAGATAAGTGAACTGTATAAGTAGAATGTTAAAATTACATTGTGAACAAAAGAGATCAAAAGTAGAGTTAATAACACAACATGAGAAAGTCTCATGTTCAACTTTATTCACTGACTTATAACAAACTTGCAGTGGCCAGCAAATAATAGCTATTGATTTTAGGTGAGTTACTCAGCTTCTTGCAAAAAGTGGCCATTTCCAACTGTTGCTACTGTTGAGTTTTAACGGCATCAGTCAGAGTATTCGATAGTTTTTAGTTTTTTTTGACATATTTTGTTTTTAAATTTAGAATGTGTTTTTGTTTGTACTACTTTAAAATTCACCTCACAGAATACTGCACTTTGAATGGAAACTCAGCATTGATTTTAAATAACATCTATTGTTCATGTGCTTCTTGTGAGATGTTTCTTGTTACGACTAAAACTGTGAGACAGTTACATTCTGTCTGTGTGTTCTTTTGAGAATTATTTGTCAATACAACACAGTCTAGACTGGACATGCGTTTAACTTTTTTTTACAATTAAAAAACATACATATACAACCAGAACCATTCATAGTCATCATGTTCTAGCGGGAATTCATACTGATTAAAAAAAAAGACGCTTTGACAAAACTGGTATCTGTATCAATGTTAATTGAACTGTGCACTGAGTGGATTGTCTCGTCTCTAATTACTGAATCCCAAAATTAAATGTTTTGGCAAATCTAGTCAGGGTGGCAGCCTTATCAAAGAGATTCAAGAGGCAGATTAGCTTTAATGAAACGAGGTTACAGAGAAAAATTGTCATCTATTTATGTATGTCTGCAATGGAAGCTGTTTAGAGATAAGTAATGCTTCTACACAGAAAACATCTCCTTCCCATTTTCATTAGGGGGAAAACTGTATAATAAAACATTTAAGACGTTAGAGCTAATGTAAAACAAAAGAGGAGGCTCCAATGTGCCATCTGAATGGGCTTGGGCTAATATTTGTTCTCAAAGTGAGGCAGTGATGAGAACTAATTCTGTAAACCACCCACGCTATGAAAATTCATGCTTGGATCCTGCAGCCATTGTAATTCAAGGTCACTGTTCAGTTATGTCTGAGGTAATGACATATGAAGTATGAAGGGTCTAATCTGATTATGTATTATTTAATACTTATTTCTTACTTAATTATGGTGCAAGGACTATTGAGTTTAACAATTAGGAATCGCTTTTCTTCCAGCTCTGAGTCATCACCATCATATAATTTCTTTCTGGGTACATAGGTCAGCAAGCTGAATATGAACAGTGGTTTGCTTTTATCGTTCAGATATTTTTCACATAAAATATCTATTATTGGATTAGGTTTCCATTGATACTGGGTGAGGTGGCTTTTCACTGTCTGTGACCTGTGACGTGTGTCGCATTTCACCCCCTAGTGATAGTCATATAGTAAACTCTCAATTTATTTCTGAAGCCACATTTTTTACCAATACAGACCTGACTTGTTTCTGTTAATGGCTAAAATAAAGTAGAGCAACAGTAAGAACATTTACTCTCCTTTTATTGAAGATAATTGTCTGTTCTTTGGAAGAAGCAAGTGTTTTGGGTAGAGTTAGACAAAAATTGGGTTGCATACTGGGTGGTTTGAAGGTTGAAGGTTAAAAATTTAAACGCACCTGAAGCACAATTTCGATCTAAAATCTTGCATTCACAGAGGGTAGCAACTCTGTTCAAGACCTTGTGACTCTCCATTAGAAATTAATGACTTCTAGTTCATTGTCTGTGGTAAGAAGGTTGCTTTAGTCAGGGCAGACACCACATTTCATTATATAATATCTGAATGAAAATGAGGCTGTGAGGGTCCATTTTGTATTGATTGCAATGTTTTTCACTTTGCTGTCGATCATTCATTTGATGGAACATTTCAAAACACACTAATATTAAATCAAGGGCCCTATCATAAACCTGGCGCAATGCAACGCCAGGCACGACGCAAGTGTTTTTTGCTAGTTTCAGTTATCATTTTCACGTCCGGCGCCATGTTGTTTAAATAGCAAATGCACTTGAGCGCATCTGTTCGCCCATGGTCTGAAAATGAGGTGTGTTCAGGCGAATTGTTGGCGTGTTGCTATTTTGAGGCAACTGAAAACGACTGTGCCATTCACCAACAAAAACCTGGTCTAAAGTCAATGGCGCAGTATTTTTTGTGTTATTTAAAGGGTGCGTTAAATTGGCTAATTATTTGACCAATCCTGGCAATATACACATGTATTTAAACCGACTCGTCAGGTTGAGGGTGTCTATATTCCGCCATGTAAATAGCAATCCACCATGGCGTGAATGCAACTGGCTTTTAAAGGGAAAGGGAGATGAGACTCTGATTGGTTTATTGCATGTTATGCCCAAAACACACCCATGAATCATTAAGGTACAACCCTTTTGGACCATGTGCCTGGCACGCTGACAATTTTTTCCGTCGTTAAACTAGCAAAAGTGGATTCAGACATGCCCTAAGTGTGTGTTCACACCGCCGCTGACGAGACTGTCAAAATTTGTCCGGGCCGCCCTGCCAACGACGCTCTAGAAACCCTGATTCGTGGACACTCTGGCGTAGATCGAATGCTTGGTCCAGGTTAAAGTGCAGCATTAATGCAATTGGTCAAATCGGTGTGCAAATGAATTGCATTCCCGCTGAAAAACAAGCGTTCTAGCATGAAAATGTTGCCTATAAATAGTGTTGCGTGCCTTCTTATCAAACCCATTACAGCAATGTACACCCTCTCCTCCATTTTGCTTGGGAACGGATGTGGTGGAAACCAAAGTTTCTCTGGGATCCTCTCAACCGGAGCACTTCTACATTCTGATTGGTTGCCGCCGAAACACGCCATCGCTCATTACCATAAAGTTGACCTGATTTCAACACTCCTCGACGCCCAAATCAGCCAAGATGTGCCGTGCCGCTCTTGCCGGAGCTCGCCGCCGGCTCACATTGAAAATTAATGACTTCCGGCCACTTTGACGTTCTCGCCACCGGTGGTGTGAACGCACAGTTAGTGCACCTGCACTTCAGGGCATGCGCTTAGCTCATTAAAGTAGGGCCCCTATTCTCTGATGACATGTTCACTGGCATAGGCGGGACAACCCATCATTCACAAGATTGCAGCGATAGCAAGTGACAATGATCCAATCAATTCCCGATGGCCAAAATCAAGTCCTGCCCTATCAACCTTATTTTCCACGTAAGAGTGGGCGCGGCCACTTGTATATTGAATGTGTCTAGTTTCCAGTTATTTTTAGCTGTACAAAAAAGCTTGTTATGCTGCTGCATACTGCAAACTGGTATTTCTTACCCTATTATTTTAATGTATTGTCAAAATTATAAATACACTGGTTTGTAGCGCAAATATTTGTACCGTTTACAGCACTTTGTTATTCTTCTCGTTATTTCCTTATAGCGGCTAATGAATCAAGTCTCGCACATTCACAGAAAATAGCTTACTTCTGTGTTGAAAAATATGGTGGATACATTTTTTTTGTTTGAGAAGCCGTTTCACTCGAATATACATCACAATAGGGAAGAAAAGACTATCACAACTTCCGTTTCATGCCGACTTTAAATTTGATTATTACAGGACTTTTCATATTTTTTTGTTAATTATACACTAATTAATATCTGTATATGTGTGTGTATATATATACACATAAAGTATATTTTAGTTTTTTCTACCATTTCAAATTTTTACTTTTCTATCTATAAATGTCCTGCCAATTGAGATATACACAAAGAATTACAAAGAGATTGTTTAATTGAAATTGATTTTGATAATCAATCAAAATTAATAGGTGCAGCAACGCTGAATTTAAGAATATCAACGTACTAACCAGTTTATTAGGATGTAAAAATTAACATGAAAAACATTAAAGTTGTATCGTTATCTAGACTGCACCTTTAAGAAGGGAACCTCCCACGTGTTGCATGTTGTCCATGCCACAGGTTGCCTACCTGTCTCGCATAACTCTGCACTAACCTCCACACACTCGCGCTGTCTCCACAAGAGGATAAAAAGAATGTGCCTCAATCCAACCGTCACCGAATCGTTCTCGGATTGACTCCGCCCTCAAAAGTCTCGCGACTGACACATTTTGACATTCTCTCAGAAAAAAAACCTCAGCTTTTGTGGTCGAGGTCGTCAGAAACCTCTCGGGTTTCTTAGCTTTTCCCACAGCTGTGAGGAGTTGTCGCCTCTTGAGTGTCGACTATGCTGGACCCGTCCTCCAGTGATGAATCTGAGGGAGAACTACCACCTGAGGACGAACAGCCCGTTAAAACTGGGAAACCTGTTAAAAAGAGTCCCAAACCCGAAAAGACGTCGGACGCCCCGCGAACCCAAACCAAGGAACCGGTCCCTTCTCCCGTTGAGGCGGACAAAACCGAGCAGGAGAGAATTAAGAAAGAGGAGACGGAGAGGAAAATTAAACTACAGATTTATGTGTTTGTGTTGAGGTGTATCGCGTATCCGTTTAACGCTAAACAGCCTACAGATATGGCTCGCCGTCAGCAGAAGGTGAGTGACCGTTAAACCACTGTTTACAATATTTCGCGCTTCAAATTAATGCGCGCGTGCCGCTCTTGCCTCAATCCATTGATATTGCCGCTTTCAAACTTCTGCGTTTTTTTATACAAAAGAAGAGTACTTTTACAGGTTTTAAAAGAGATTTGTAAGACTGACAACTGCAAATTACTGAGAATCACACTTTTGATTGATTAGAAAGGTGTTTGTTTACTGTGCTCACATACCTGTGTCAGCTATTAACTATCAAGCTAAATTAAGCATTGGTAAAATAGTGCAAGTAAAGGTTAGTATCACGCTTTAACCCTTTCTATTTTGAAGTTAGAAAATGTTTGATTGCTTTGTGTGTGTGTGCGCGTGTGCAATAGATGGACTTTAACAAATACTTTTTAGGTATGTTGCTTAAAATAACATGCTATAATGGAATGAAATGAATCATGCTTTTATTTATTTAAAAAATTTGTAGTGAAAGAGAGTGATGTTAAGTAGGCTAATGTTAAACAATTTTCTTACACTAAATATTACTGCAACATCACAATTCACACTTAACTTTTTTACCTTAATTCACCTGATATGTAAATTCTAAAATATAGTAATGAATAATACATATAAAAAACATATACCATGACAGCTGCAATGTGCACAATATTCCTCATAGCATAAATAACATAGCATACAAATATGTGGCTTCTTTATGATGTGAGAAAAAACAATTAAAATAGATTTTAATTTAGGCAGTTTTCCAGAGCAAAAATGTGCAACACTGTGCCAGAAACAGATCTTAAAGTGACCACCAGGATGTAGTGTGACTAAGAAAAAGTTTTATTGCTTTATGACATCTCTTCATATTTTTGCTGTCATATTATATGCAGCATGTGCTTAAAAAATGTGTACAAAATGGATTTGTTACCCTGAGGCAACAGGGTGCAATATCAGTGTAAATACAAAAATATAATATGTATAATATGCCCATTTGGGGTTCTCAGACTACCACTCCGGTAGACTCCTTTCGATAACCTCTAGGCACCGTTACGAAAATGTCAGTTCTCCAAGGAACATGCAACTTCATTCAAGAACTCTAAATAACACAATAAGTCAGTAATTCCCTCAGTAACCCCATCAGAAGGGAAATGCTTTGAAGCACTTGAAACATATTTTGTTTCAAGTGCCTCAAAGTTTTATGTGTACTTTTATGTGTGGGTCAATGACACATAAGGATTTTCAACAGGCCAATTTTAAAATACAAAAAATAATAATATCTATTGCAATTGTTCAAACATTAAGAATGTTGTGTACACATACATTTATATTAGTGATTTTACTGTTTTTTCACCTAGATGAATTGGCCGTAGCCTTAAAAAATGTCATGTGGTGCGGCCGTGATTTATCTTAAAATTAATTTCCTTAACATGCTTAAATTTTTTTTACAAGTTCTCAGTAATTAAAGTGTTTATAAACAAAGTATTTGCATTTCTTTTGAGTTTTTGCAAAAGATGATCTCACATTTTGTTTTTAATTTCAGAGTTGCCTTCTTAAATGTAGTTAACAGACTTATTTTTCTTGCAAATTGCATAAACCTGATAAAAATGTTTTAAAAATAGCATTCACTTAAGTATTCTGTATCAGTGATTCCTATTTCAGCCACAGAAATTGGATATTTTATTTTTAAATTTAATACAGTTATTGCTATTATTGGTCGCACCACGTGATGAGTGGTCGCTCCAAATGACATGAACATCTCGAATATTATTAAAAATCTATTTAAAGAGATCAATAAACAATTTCATACAAAAAAATAGATTTAAACCACATTTTATTAATTTCACAGGATTGTTTTTATGAACATAAACAATTTTTTAAAATAAATTGCAATCAAGTGCAACATTTCATTTAACTTGACAATGGAGATGATGGAAAAAAATCATTTTGATTTAATTTTGATCAGAACCATGTATAATCATGGAATAATGCCTTGAAATGAAGAGTTTTAAGTAAATGCACATTTGTGACCCTAGAGCACAAAACCAGTCATAAGTCTCATGGGTATATTTGTGGCAATAGCCAACAATACATTGTATGGGTCAAAATTATTGATTTTTCTTTTAATGCCAGAAATCATTAGGATATTAAGTAAAGATCATGTTCCATTTTGTACATTTCCTACCATAAATATATCAAACATGTATTATTATTAGTAATATGCATTGATAAGGACTTCATCTGGACAACTTTAAAGGAGATTTTCTCAATATTTAGATTTTTTTGCACCCTCAGATTCCAGATTTTCAAATAGTTGTATCTCGGCCAAATATTGTCCTATCCTAACATACCATACATCAATGGAAAGCTTATAGATGATGATATAGATTTTAAATTACCCTTATATAACACATTTTTGGCCTTGTGAACAAACGTTTAATTAAATTTTGACAGTCATCATGCTGCTGATGGGTATTTGTAACATCTGTGAGAAAGTGCGGCACATGGTGTTAACTGCAGGCATTTCTTTAAACCCAGTTATTTCTGAATTTTGCCCAATCTTGGCTGCTCAATTTAGAGTAGCGAGAGGTTGGCTCAGGTTTACTTTGGACCAATGATAGATGACAGCAGATGATCATGTTAATGAAAAAATACATTTCCACCAGGTAATGGAAAACACACAAGAGCAACTCCATGTTGCTTTATTTATAGTTTTCATTTAACATTTTTTTAACACACTTTCCTCTTCTCCTGGCAAGATACTCTGCTCTTGCTGCAGGGTCAGAGTTAACACGCTGCCTATGGCGAGCTGTTTTTTCTTTGCTTGGCAGTGGCACTGGTAAAATAGACGTAAATAGTTATAAATAAATAAATAATAAATGACTAATAAATGCATAATTACTCAAAATGAATGCTCTAAATATTTTTTATTTAATTTTTTCTCATAGTGTACACAGATTAAAAATAAACCGTCTGAAATGTTTGTAAATTACCCAAATTGGATAAAAATCTATTCTAAATAATACTAAAATAAAGTACTTTATGTATATGAACCATCAATTGAATATAAAAGCACAAAAACTGCCAATCTAGGACATATATCTATAATGGAAAACACTCTGCAGTGGTCGCACCACATGATATTTGGTCGCATCGCATGATATTTTTAAATTCACTCAACATTTACAGGCATAGAATTGGCCACCTAAACAAAACAAGCTAGATTCCCACAAAAGGTCACTATGAAATTTATAATAAAAATATATATTTGTAGAAATAACTTAATATTCATTGTTTTTTTTGAGGTCGCACCACATGATATCCAAATGTGGTAACTACATACCAGCCATTAAAAAGGTAGTTTTTTTCCAAATTTGAAAGAGAGTTACAAACCTGCTTGCTGCTTCAATGGGTCCTTGGCAAATTGGTATATGATGCAACTTCCTGTCTCTGAATGGTCGCACCACATGATATTTCATAAAATGGATATCCTTGGACAATGTTTGTTTGTATATTATAAAAGAAGTAAAAAAACAAATGCTTTGCAATTTTGTGCAGGATTATAAAACACTTTGGAAATCATGCCAAATAGTATAGAAAATAAATTTGAATAAATTTAGAGTCATTTCAAAGGTGTTTCCAAATCAGAAGTTATGGCCGGACGGTCGCACCACATGATATTTTGACACTTTAAATAACAGAAAAATTACAAATAACTAATGTTTTTTGAAAAATTACAGTGAGTACATACATGGGAGAGGTACTACATATATATGGTATCTTTTTATGCATTTAAACCAGTTTTTAACTGAAAAAAAAATGCAATCGGACAGAAAATGTAGGCGTCACGACGTCATTGACCTGTGTACATACACAATATTTGAGGCACCTTCAGAAGGGTGCCTAGAGGCTCTCAAGAAGGTTTTGCCAGTGTGGCAGCCTGAGGAACCCAAGTATCTTTTCATTTTTATAGTGAATGTTTCACCATGTTGCTTCAGGACAGTAAACCAATTGTCTTCATTTCATAAGTACTTGCAGATAAGATGGATAATAATAAAGATGACTTAGGGAAAAAAAAGATGAAATGTAAAAGTAAAATGATTACTCTTGGTCACACTGCGTCATTGTCATTTTAATATAATTTTATGGCATGGTATATTGTGCAGAGAATGAAAATTCTGTCATTGAATCCAAACCAAAGCCTACATTCATTTTCGGAACAAAAATGATGAGAGAATATAAAAAAATCTTTTTGACCATCCATTGAAATTCTAGATTATCAACATTTTCAAGCTTTGGAACAACATGAGGGTGATTGAACGATGACAGAATTTTCATTTTTGGGTGAAATATCCCTCTAAAGGGGACCCATTATGCCCCTTTTTACAAGATGTATTATAAGCCTTAAGTGTCCCCAAAATGTGTGTGAAGTTTCAGCTTAAAATACGCCACAGATAATTAATTATACCATACTCAAAATGCCCATTTTTGGGTGGAAACAAAAACACACTGTATCTTTAAATGCAAATGAGCTGCTGCTCCTCCCTTTTCCAGAAGAGGGCTGTGCCGTTACTGCTTGTGCCTCGGATACTCTGACAACAACAAAACAGGGGAGACAGTATGGCGTAGTTTCCACAGAACAATGCTCTGCTTTTCCATTATTTACTATGTAAATGCACTAGATGGACCTTGCGTTTATTTCTCCCATTCGGGGCCATTCACAAACAATTAGTCTTTGCATCTAAAAATGCGAGACATGGCAATTGAAAATGCAAGGTGTCAAGACGTGTTTTTAAAAAAAGTTAACTTCTTTTAACTTGAGTGCTACAATTTTAGAACGCCATTTCCTGCACGAGATGCTGTAAAAGATGCTTGAAATATGATTCACTGTAAACCCTAACGCTCAAAATAATGAATTGGTTTGAGTAGAGCCAACTCAAATTAAACAAATTAGTTCAAACAAATGAACTTTTATGAGTATTTAGAACTTTCTTTTTCTTTTGAGTTCTCAAAACTGACATTTTAAGTAATCAGAATTGTTTCATTGTTTTCCCAACTGGGCTGGGATTTCTATTTCCCAGCATGCTTTGCCATGACACTCAAAAGGGACAGTAAATGCCAAAATTGTTATATTATGTATTTTTTGTGTGCAAAATTAACGTTAAGTGGGAGATTTAGTAGTGTTTAATGTTTTGTTATGCTAGTTTAGAAGAGTTTCTGTCATGTTGTTTTGGTCCTTATTCAGCAAGTGCTATGCTATGCTAATGCTACCAAAGCATTGTGTAATCAATTAGCAAGGTGGCATTTATTGAATTAGCTAGTTAAAGCTAGACAAGCTAGTTTAGTTAGAGTACTCAAATATTTCAAGTTCAGAGCAATTCAACACCAGTTGCCTCAAATTTTTGGAGTTTTGACAACTTATTCAGGTTTACAGTTTTTGAATTACTTCAAAAAGGAAAGTGCAACATGTGTAGATGGATTTAATGGTAAGGCTGTTTTTGTAATCAGGCTCTCTAAAATTATATAAAAATTTGGATTTAGATGTATTGGCCAGTATATCAGTTATCGACTTTTCAAATATAAAGAATTATCAGTTATCGGTATCGGCCAAAATTTTCATATCAGTGGATCCCTAACATTTATGTTCAAACACCATGTAAAAGTGAATTTTACATAAAAGGTCCACTAAGTGAATATGAGAGCGAGCTTTAATGTATATCATTGAATAGCAGCTTTGTTTTGAAATAGTTTCTCTACTCTTGGTCTAATGTAGAATCGCTTATAAGAACAAGCACAGATGCTATTTTTACCAGCACACACCCACTACCTCTAACATATACAGCTTTTGGACTCATCCTGTTAGTGTTTTTAGATTCTGTTTAATGCATGTACACTTCTAAAGCTGGGAATATAAGCAACTGTTAAAAAAGGATCGATAATAACCTATTATCAACTTTGCATCTGTGGGACATGTAAATTACATTCCAATTCCAGGTGCCAATCTTAACCTTTTTTTTCTGTGTAAGCTTGCGAAATACTTCAGAATCTTAATTTTATGCATGAACTACCCGCAAACAACAAGCGACACGTGAGAAAAGAGACCCCTTCCCTCAAAATTAATATGTTCAAGGTTTTTTTTGTCGAGGAGTAATGTACCTGAGAAAGCCATCAAAACAATGCTGATTGGCTGATGGCACCATAAGCAACTATTCTAAACTATGACAAGGGCAGCAGACAGGTAGAAATTTAAGGGACATCTTCTACAATATAATGAAATATTTGCATCATTTTTTTGCAGCTAGAAAGTGTAGTTGGTGCATTTAACAGCAGGGGCTAGTAGGACCATGCTAGTAAAAAACATCACAACTTAGTGACTATTCACAAATGCATTTGCCATGGATCCTGCTATAGTGACCTACATTATTATTATTTTTTTCTTTCATTTTTAATTCATAAACTCCACTTGTATGGATTTCTAGAATGAGCATTAGAAAAATCCCACCTTGTATCTTGGATCCTCTTCACATTCAACAAATGCACACTGTTGATAGAAATAGTAACGGAAGAATCTCTGGAGACCTACTGACTTAAAAGTGTACATGTTTTTTTTTAACTAAATCTTTTTGTACAGAATGGCACATCGATGGCAAGGTTAACAGTATGACATAGTCTATTATTAATCCCTTCCAAGACCCCCCCCCCCCCCCCCCCCTATTTTAACTAACTCAATGGTCAACAAGCAAACAAAAAGAAAAGCTGACAAATATTATTCGTTGTCAGTTACCAGTGAGCAAGTTATGCCTTTAATGTAGTTCAAAAAGGCATTCCAAGTCTTCTAAAAGGATTTAAATGAGCCAGAGAGCGAGCATCTTAACTTTTCAAGTCTAATGCGGCCAAAACAAATTGTCCTGTATCCACCTGTCATGTTTCAGGGGGAGAAGCAGGTCTAGAGGAAACCTCAAAGAGGGCTAGTAAGGGATCAGGGTCTATATTACTATTGAGAGCTTTTTTAAGTGTGTCAAATACGCTGAGCCAAAAGGTTTCCAACTGCCAACACTTACAAAACATATGCAGGTGATTGGCAGGTGAATGTTTGCAATGGTTGCAGGTGGTGCTCCTGTCTGCGGAAAAAAATGGCCAATTGGGCATTGGTTAAGTGTGCTCTAAATAGTATTTTACACTGTAGTAAACAATGCCTGGCACATATGGAAGAGGAGTGTAAGGGGTTAAAGATGCCATAGATCCTCTGAGATGGCAACTCCTAGGTCATGCTCCCAAGTATCTTTAAAGCAAGGGACACAACAAGCCTACTTAGTTTTTCCGGTGTGTTCCGCATCGTTGGCTCTAGTCGGACGCCATTTTTTGTTGTTGTTGGCTGATTCAACATGTAGAATCGCTGTTTGGGCTGTCGGTGAGAGAGAGAACTCTGATTGGCTGTTCAGCTTAGCGAACGAGTCAGTGTACGAGAATAAGAGCAAAAGTGATGAAAGCGAGCAATTAAGTCAAAACTGAACAGACAGAAGGCTGTTGTAATTTTATGTCATCTAACCTGAGCCACACTGTGTGAATATTTTCATAATAACATGAGCAGAGTAAAATAAAGAGCGCGATCAGCATGATTGATATTCAAAACGGTAAGCACGCACTGCTTTGATTATGGTTTGTATACCTGCAGTCTTAATTTCGCTTTCCCTTTTTGAATGACAAATATAGACGAATATATCTGCTTAAAAAGACCGATATCTCCTTTACGCGCAGGTGCAGAATGCAAATGCTAGTTGACAGTCGCCTGTAGTCCTTTTGGTGTGTTCAGGTGCTGTTTTTTTCCCAGACACAGGCGACACGAGGTGATGTAAACTATGTAAACATTATGTTTCCTAAATTGAACCCAAATTTTAAGCGGAACTAAAGGAAGTTGAGAACCTCTTCGACAAAGTTTCTGTATGCACCCATATTGGACAGTTTTCAGAGTAGCTATCCCTGCTCCAAAAGAGAAGTTTATTAATGTTGCAGTCCCAGTAATATTTCTGGAAGTTTGGAAGTGCAAGGCGTCCCTTAGCCTTGGAAGTTGTAGGATTGATTTATTAAGGCGAGCGGGTTTATTCCCCCATAGAAACGAGCACAAAAGACTGTCAAAGCCAGTAAAGAAAGATTTATTAATGAAACTCTGTATGTGTTGAAAGGGGTAAAGAAATTTAGGCAGAATAACAGTTTTGACCAAGAGATAAAGGCAGAGAGTCCCACCTACACATATCCAGCTTGGATTTATCCACGAGCGGTTGAAATTTAAATAAATTAATGAAATTGTAAGAATTTGTAAAGAAGACCCCAAGGTATTTGAAAGGGTAGGAGTTATTGTGCAAGTTTTTTAGCTTCAGTTTAAAAAAAAATTCTCTTTTTTTTGTAGATTTATCTACCAAAGCCTGATAGGTGGCGAAATTTGCAAGTGTACATATTTTTTTTTAGATTTCTTACTGTCAGAAACTTTACGATGTTCACAAATATGAGTCTATATGATCCTCCTGGTCATAGAGTGCGAGAGCAGAAGAAAGCTGAATTATGCACTTTTAATGAGACCCCATGACCTCCACTGAACTTAGAATTTGATTGTTCAATCAAAATGCTTAAGGGCACAACATGGCCTCCCCGTAAAAGTCAGACAACCCAAGTATCACCCGTATTTTATACGTAAAGTCGAGAAGAAATAACTCTACCTTTAGCCTGTGTTGATATTCTCAGTTGGAGGAGATCTTGAGAGTAGCTAGGGGCAGATTATTGATTTTTCTGTCATGGCGCATTGAAATATCTTTGCTGCCTAAATGAGAAGGTAACCTTCCTGGCTTTGGAGATCTGATCAGATGCTATTCAAATATTCCCTGAGGCACTATTTTCCTCATGGATATGATGCAGGTAGTGAAAGGACTCCTTTACTGTGCTGCATGTGATCAGCCATCTTTCACTTTTGATATTCCACTCCACATGATAGAAGAAAGTCAGTGTAAGTATGCTGCCGGTTACCCCTTTACAGTCACTAGGGATACATACACACATCTTTTGTCTTTTGAGCTGTCCAGAGTGTCTGGATGACTTTGTACAAGATCGTACATATGTTGAATGCATTATTATACATAATCTTACCATGCTTCTTTAATCTCAGATACACTGTCAAAGTAACAATGCCTTTCAGAGTCTGTAAGCACTTTGAATTTAACCTTCTTAATGGCTTCTCTTATAGTGTTTTTCTTTCTTATATACAGTCTCCGTAACGAGTAGCTTTGGGCTCAATGAAGCCAACATTTATGTATTTTTCCCCAAAGCCACTATGCTGTTAACCAACTTTGGTGTCATTCAAGTGCATTGCTGAGCTTTTATTTGGAGCACATACTGTTAGAATGAAATTACGTGCAAACAAACAATGGTTTTGTATATGGGCATCTTGAATTTGTTTTGAAGCCTCATTTGGATTAAAACATGCTATAATTATACCACATACTGTTTAAATGCATGCTTTGATTCAGGACTGGCTAGTGTACTAACTAATACTGGATATTTTCATGCATTTTGGGATAAAAGGAGATTGTTTATTTAGTCATATAGCTTATTCCAGGATAAGATTTTTCCCATGGTTCCCTTGGCTCATGCAGTGACATAACACATAACCAAAGAGGGAAAAAACACTTAGTATATGTATGGCAGTATTGTGTTTAGTGTGCAATGGAACCAGATTTAAACCAAGAAAAATTGCAATTAAACTTGACAGTAAGAGTAAGATCACAATGCATTTTTCTATAGAAACAAGCATTTTTGAAAAATATTTTTGTAAGGAAAAGTTTGTACAGACGTGAGGGTGTGTAGAAATTTCAGTTTAACTGAAAAGTAAGTAAAATTAAATAATGCCTATTTTTGTTTTCACTGAAAAATTACTCTTACTCTGAGTGCTGCAGGGACGACATTTTTGTAGGTCAAAACCTGGAAACGAGTTAGCATTTTAGCACTTACGTGTCCATCGTCCCAAAGTCAATGGGTTCTTTGAATGGGATTTTGGTTAAAAGCCTATTATAAGGTCCGTGATGAGCACAAGCTCAAGATATTTTTACATTTTAGGGTGCTTTCACACCCAAGGGTTTGTTTTTGAACCTGGTGCGTTTTTTCACTTGGTTTGGTTAGTTTAGGCATATGTGAACACAGCAATCACGCTCGGATCCACACCAAAACACTGACCAAATGGACCAATGAACCAAATTATATTATAATTCATAACGGGAAATGTGCAATATAAATAGCAATAGTGTCTGATTTTGTGAGTGAGCACATTAGATATCACAGTTGAAAACCAAAAGAGCACCTCTTCATCTTAAAATGTTGTGTAATTGCGCTTCTCTGTACGAGAATGCTGACCCGATGAAGCCTTGATTCATGCTCTAGCTGCATTATAACATTCGTATAGTGTTTGCGTGTGTCTTGAGTCTTGACACTGTTAACCTCTAGACAGCGCTGGGAGATCCAGAGAGAAGCTCAACCGAACTTGAATTCTATAGTGCGAGAACAAACTGCAGTTACACGTAACACACGAGAATAAACCTCATTGGTTACGCAGCACGTTTGAGCTTCAGCAAGAGGTTTGTTCTTGTGCGTCATTCAAGTTGGGTGCGTCACACATTTTGGTACGCTTTGAAAAGTTGCCTTGTAAAAGCGAACTGAATCAAGAAAATGCAACATTGTAACAAATTAAGTCAGTTTCGGAACAAAACAAATGATCTACAGGTGTGAAAACGCCCTTATTCTACAACATAAAACACACCAGTAATACCCCACTCGTGATGGGGTATGGAAAAAGGCGGTTGCTAACATGTTGCAAATGGGTCTACTGATGTTGTGGGGGACATTTATAGCCTAAGGTTAGCTTTTTATTTTCTGATGATTGTATTTAGGCTTCAAAATTCAGATGACACCTTTGTTTTTGCCCACAACTGACACAAGACATTTTTCACTGAAACTCTCTAAAAGTAGCTTCAGTCTTTTCCCTTTATTTGTATGTAATCCAGATCACACTCATTATTTGAATGTCATCGCCTTATATGTTGTTATTGCCACTGGCTAGTTCTGTAGCCTGAAATGTGGAAGGTGTAATAAAGGTGCCAAGATGTGCTTCACCTGTAAATAAAACAGACATCCCCGTAGGCATTATCGCACATTACTGTCTCATGGCAAAAATACACCGTCATTAAATATGTTTCAAAGGTAATTAAAATCAAAGTTTAATGGAGAGTTGAAGGTAATCTGTTGCTAATCAGATTTTGTGTACTCATTCTTAATGGATTACTCACCAGAAAGCCCCTCATGCACCTGATCACGTCCCCGTTAGCACATTTCAGGGATCTCCCAGTTTTATGCCAGCGTGGGAAATGTTTCATATAAGACTGTTGTGTAATACTTCCCCCAGATGATAAACTGAATTATGTTGTCAGAATTGTAATGCTACAAGATGTTTGATTGCAATACCACATTTTCATGAAGAATAATAAACATCCTTGTGTTTCTGTTTACAGTTTTGCAGTGACAAAATAACAAGAAGTCATTGACAATAAATGTTGTCAGTTTGAGGCGACTTGGTTGATGCGGCGAGTACTAATACAAGAGAGCCACTATATGTTGGAGCTTATACAGTTAGAAACTTCAGTCAAATGTGATATTTAGGGGTTTCTTTCTTTCATCTTTCATCCATTCCTTTATGGATTTGATTGTTTTGAGCCATTGTATTGTTGCAAATTCCATATGGTTCAGCTTCAGCTTGAAAGATGCCCTCACATTCTCCTTCAGTAATGTGGCATTCATGGTTGAATCTTTGATGACATGCTCTCCAGATTCTGAGCCAGACTTCTTATTTTTTCTTTTGTTCTTGGCAGGTTTTATGTTTTTTTTTTTCACCTGTAGAGTCTTATTCATTCATCTGCTTGCCGGTTTATAATTGATCACTGCATAGCTAGAAGCAAGATGAATACAAAGAGAAGAGAGAGAGGTTATATTGGGAGTCCATTTTGTTTGGTTGTGCACCATTCAAAATTGAATTGAGAATGTATTTTAATTTCCAATTCAATTTCTGAATTTAAATTGAGGTAGCAAATAGAATTTAAATGTAAGAATTAGGGCTGTCAAGCAAGATAATTTTTTAATCTAATTAATTACACAATGTGCCAATTAATTGCACATCAAATTTGGCTGAGAAATTACCCCAAATATATTTTAACACTAGAACTATCAATTGAAAAATTTAGCAATGTAATAACTTTTGTTGAAAAATAAACCCATATAGCCATAGTACCCTGACTTTTCCTAAATGTGTGTATATTTTGTTCTAATAATGTTATTTTATTAAAACACAAAAGAGTTCTGAGTATTTCTACCTAGAATGGCCATAACGGTCAAATTGACAGATGGCGTATGTCTCAAATTATTTTAGTGTTTGCTAGTTTTCCCCGCCAGTGAAGATGCGTGTCACTGTTGCCTAGCAACTTTCTAGTTGTTTGTATATGCTATTGCTAAGCTAAAACGTAGCTTTACCTTTGAAATGTCAGCAAGAAAGAGATTGACTGGCGCAGAGGTTTTAACCTTGCTTAAGAGCCTTGATGATGCTGGTGGCTGCATAGGATTGTTTCTGATTTGTGTGATCCAAACATTTCCAATAACTCCAGAGCATTGTAAAGTCCACAAGTCAAAATGAATTGAAAAAAGATAGATCTAATAATTTCCAAAATTCACAACATGGTTTTATCTAATGAAATATTCTTCTTCAATCCATATTTGTTGGCATTTAGACTTGTGGTGAAAAAACTTTGCTGTCCTGCTCGCTACACACAAAGCGAGGTCTAGTAGCTCTTGCACAATTATATATTACAAAAAAGTAATATGTAGACCTATCTTCGTTCGCATGGCGCAAGTGCACTTAGGGCTTGTCCGAATCCACTTTTGCTAGTTTAACAACGGAAAAAACGGTCTTCACGCCCGGCGCATGGTCCAAAAGGGTTGTCCCTATTCTCTTAATGAGTAATGGGTGTGTTTTGGGCATAGCGTTCAATAAACCAATCAGAGTGTCATCTCCCATTCCCTTTAAAAGCCAGTTGTGCTCGTGCCATGGTGGATTCACTATTTACATGGCGGAATTTACAAGCATAAAAACTGAACGCTTCTCTAGTGAGGAAACGGATCTGCTCATCCAATGACACCTGCTTGCTCGTCATTACTGCAAATAGGTAGGCTTATTCTGATACAAGCAATGACTATCCATTATGACGTATGCATTTTTATATTTATGTACACAATAATAATCTTTTACATTTTTAATCCTTTTATTTTTAATATTTAAAAATGTTTGTGCTGCACGTCCCTGTGTGTAATAAGCAGAGCGTACGTGCGTTGTGCACCGCCTATAGGCGCATATTACTAACACGCTCTTTAAATAACACAAAAAATACTGCGCTATTGACTTTAGACCAGTTTTTGTTGGTCAATGGCGCAGTCGTTTTCAGTTGCCTCAAAATAGCAACGTGCCAACAATGCGCCTGAACACACCTCGTTTTTTAGACCAGCACGCCCATGGGTGTGCAAATGCATTTGCAATTAAACAACGTGGCGCAGGACGTGAAAATGATAACTGCGTCGAGCTAAAACTAGCAAAAAATACTTGCCTGGCGCTGCATTGCACCAGGTGTATGATAGGGCCCCATTATTGTGTTAAATGAGAAAAGCATCAAATAGACATCACAAAAGACATTTTCTTTCTCAGAAGCTGCATCTGGATAGATATATTGAATAGAGATATATTTACAGACCAAAACATTTTGGTTACAAACATTCTTCAAAATATCTTCTATGTTCTACAAAAAAAAAAGTCATGCAGGTTTGAAACGACATGAAAATGATTAAATGTAAATAAACACTTTTTTTTTTTTTATGAAAATCCCTGGTATCTTGAACTTTAGAGCATCTTCCTGCATTCTATAGGCTACTCAAGCAGTGAGTTGTTGCCCTGCTTCATGTTTGTCACCAATCAACTTTATGAAATGTAAGATGACCTACACAGGTCGGGTGCATTAAATGCATTATATCATTTTATTTGTGTTATTTTTCCATAACTAATTAACGCGTTAAATTTACAGCCCTATTTTTTCACTATGTAAGCAAATTTATTTGTTCTATTACATCCAAACTGGCCTTAAACAAACAAAACAAAAAATCTGTAGCCATTTGAAATTAGAGGCAACCATTACATTTATCACACTTCAAACAAACATGCAATGAGCAGTTGTTTTTTATTTAAATTAGATTGTATAATTTCAAGATTTAAAGCGAAAACAGAATGGTCTTTAGCTTTGTGAAATGATGCTACATAAAACAAACCTGCACAAAACAACAACAGCAGACAGCCTGAATGAAAATACAAATTCACTCTGATAGTAGGTGCTGCCTATGGTACAGCAGCGGTATAGTGTTTCCTTGGTTACCGCTGTACACAATAGGCATTATATAGAGGTAAGAGGAAAAGAAAATGTCACCGAAACTTTTCTGAAGACATTCAGTTCCCTTCAGAAATGTATTCCCCCACCCCCAATTCAATATTTATGTTTTTCTTCCAATATTTCAAGCAATATTGCGAACAGTGATTGCTGCACCTGGTACAGTATTTCCTCTGCTGGTGCGTCTGTGCTCTCCCCTCCTCTTTGCGTCCGTCTTCAGCGTGTCCCGTCTCTGGCCGGTGTTAACGTCCTGTAATATTTCCACACAGACTACATTTTAGGGAAATGATTACAATGCAGTTTGTGTTTCTGTGCAAAAACAGGTTCAAATGGATGACTGTCGACCCAGGGCCATCGCCAGAACATACAGAATGGGGGGGCATTTCATTTTCATAGGGGGGGCACACTTTTTTTATGATCTACCAAACAGACAAAAAAACTAACATCCCGTACTTAGCCTAATATAACTTAAATAGACCGAGTTCTATATTAAAACAACTCCAAAATATGAATTTTCTGATCATAGGCGGAGGGTGAACCAACACATATGGATATACACTCACCTAAAGGATTATTAGGAACACCTGTTCAATTTCTCAATAATGCAATTATCTAATCAACCAATCACATGGCAGTTGCTTCAGTGCATTTAGGGGTGTGGTCCTGGTCAAGACAATCTCCTGAACTCCAAACTGAATGTCAGAATGGGAAAGAAAGGTGATTTAAGCAATTTTGAGCGTGGCATGGTTGTTGGTGCCAGACGGGCCGGTCTGAGTATTTCACAATCTGCTCAGTTACTGGGATTTTCACGCACAACCATTTCTAGAGTTTACAAAGAATGGTGTGAAAAGGGAAAAACATCCAGTATGCGGCAGTCCTGTGGGCGAAAATGCCTTGTTGATGCTAGAGGTCAGAGGAGAATGGGCCGACTGATTCAAGCTGATAGAAGAGCAACTTTGACTGAAATAACCACTTGTTACAACCGAGGTATGCAGCAAAGCATTTGTGAAGCCACAACACGCACAACCTTGAGGCGGATGGGCTACAACAGCAGAAGACCCCACCGGGTACCACTCATCTCCACTACAAATAGGAAAAAGAGGCTACAATTTGCACAAGCTCACCAAAATTGGACAGTTGAAGACTGGAAAAATGTTGCCTGGTCTGATGAGTCTCGATTTCTGTTGAGACATTCAGATGGTAGAGTCAGAATTTGGCGTAAACAGAATGAGAACATGGATCCATCATGCCTTGTTACCACTGTGCAGGCTGGTGGTGGTGGTGTAATGGTGTGGGGGATGTTTTCTTGGCACACTTTAGGCCCCTTAGTGCTAATTGGGCATCGTTTAAATGCCACGGCCTACCTGAGCATTGTTTCTGACCATGTCCATCCCTTTATGACCACCATGTACCCATCCTCTGATGGCTACTTCCAGCAGGATAATGCACCATGTCACAAAGCTCGAATCATTTCAAATTGGTTTCTTGAACATGACAATGAGTTCACTGTACTAAAATGGCCCCCACAGTCACCAGATCTCAACCCAATAGAGCATCTTTGGGATGTGGTGGAACGGGAGCTTCGTGCCCTGGATGTGCATCCCACAAATCTCCATCAACTGCAAGATGCTATCCTATCAATATGGGCCAACATTTCTAAAGAATGCTTTCAGCACCTTGTTGAATCAATGCCACGTGGAATTAAGGCAGTTCTGAAGGTGAAAGGGGGTCAAACACAGTATTAGTATGGTGTTCCTAATAATCCTTTAGGTGAGTGTACGCTTCCCCTTTAAAAACATTTTTGGATTTCTTTAAAATAGTTTTAAGTTTCGTGTCACTGCACAACCTACACACCCCAGCATAAACGGTAAATTATTTGTTCTTAAAGCGTTTACATTTACAAACCACTGTTTTAACAGAATTTTAACAGAAAAGAAAGCATAATATATGCGGGATTTGGCATGGCAGAAAACTCGCAAGAGTGCTCATTTTATTATCATTAAAAAGCGTGCGTTATACATCTTCATCGCGATTTCCCAAAGTTCCATTATAATCAGTGACGCTGATGCACATTGAATCTCTTATAATTGCTTATTATAACGAGAAGGATTTGCTAGCGTGCAGAACTCAGAACCCACTCATCGTTCAATTCTTTCATTACCGAGAAAACTGATCCAAGACCAGCGTTATGGACAGCTTGTCCCTCAAAAGCAATCAGAAGCACATGAAAGCTTGCTTCTGCCACGGAATTTAAAAAAAATAAAAAAAGATTATTGCTACTTTTTATCTCACAATTCTGACTTTATAACACGCAATTGAGACTGTATATCACGCAATTCTGATAAAAAATTACCTTTTATTTTGTATTCAGTGTGGAAACAAGCTTCCATAGCAGCAGCAGGTAATTGAATGAGAACAAGTCTGTGGCCAGGGGAAGATGAGCCTTGCCCAGCCTTACACACGCTCCGCCTAATTTCTGATTCATATTTCTGAAGACAATGTGTTATTTAACGTTACAGTTCTAGAGATTAGTGTTCCTGTGAGCTAAATGCTGCTAAAGAAGTTTCGTTATGAAACACGTGAATCGCCAAATCCACAGAATTACTAGTTTTTTTGCTCTCAATAGTTAGGCTACCATTCGATTAAGCTTGTGTTGACTCCTTTTATAGCATTACCCATTTTTATTTGATATGTAGGTACAAGTATAAATAAGAAATGGCTACTTGTGCAGTATGTTTGTATACTGCTATGAGTAGGAGTGTCTGCTGAATAACTAAATCTAAATGTGAATATCTGCCCACTGGGAGACTAATCTCTGTTTATGAGCCAGATTCCCTGCAGATGAAAGCTAGCTTCTGTCCTCACAAATTGTTTGCTTTGCTTTGCTTTACACTCTGACTGTCAAGTGGGCTGAGGCTTTTCTCTCTCGCTGTCTCCTTGCATTTCTTTCATACCTTTTTCTCTCTGCATCCCTCTTTTCTGTGTTTTCTCATATGTTCATTGTCTCTCAGTTTTCTGAAGAGAAGCCCCATATGTTTGTGCTCATGTGCTCGCTATTATGATAGCTTATCCATTTCTTGATGGCGAACAGCAGCCTGAAAATCACACTGATGGATGTCCCACTCTTCCCTACACATATGTCTAATCCCTTGGCACAGTTTTTTGGTCTGTTTTCCTCTTCTGAATAACTGTATGATTTAGTTTATGTAAGCAGACTTGCCTCTGCTTCTCCACAGGAGATGAGTTCTTGACTCTGGTGGGGGAGATTGGCAGGCGGTTGCTCGCTGGAGGCAGAGTCCCATCTTCTTTGTCATATTTTCCTTCCCTTGTCAGTTTTGCTCTCCATGAGATGCATATCTCCACACAGTGTTATGTAAGGCCATCTCCTTGCAGTGCAACGATAGGAAGTCACAGCAAGGTTCAGTGGGTGCTTACCTCGCTTTGCACTCTGCTCTATAAGGCACATTTGGGGCAAGTGCACTGTATAAAGTAAGTATTCCAACACTGACAGTTTGTGAGCGACTCACTGTTTGTGAGAAGTCTGCTGGTAGGTTATGACCTTGCAGAAGAATCAGCTTTGTGAGAATCTGTAGAGAACAGCAGGTGCATAATGAGGCGTTGTGGAGCGGCGACAATTGTTGTGCTCGCTGAAATCTCTTGCATTGGGTAATTCCATTACCCACCTACCCACGTAATCTCTGCCTCTTCCTGAAAAAGGTTTAGGCTCTACCAGAAGCCAAGCAGGAACTTTGCAGTGTGGTGAAAGTGCCATGGCGTTGTGCAGAGCGAAGACAATCTATCAGCATTGCTGTCTTATCTGAGCTGCGTGGTCGACATTAATGATTTGTTTGTCCGGTATACAATGCTATCCGGATATCTGTGCGTCATCCTCCATTCCCATAAAACCTTGGTCTATTTCTTGAATGGTTTCAGTTAAACAGAATCTCTCTCTAACTGATGCCCATATGGTTTGTAACAGGGTTTGTAACAGGGTTTGTAACCAAGTGCTAGGTTGTTGCTTCTTATTTAGTCACAGCCAATGGCAGCTTCGCATTTGATAAGCTTTGTACTTTGTGTCAGTGTTGGGTAGTGTTTTATTTGGATTTGCAAGAATTTAGTTGATGGGATCTGAATATCTGTTCAAGCATTACATCGCTATTTGCTGAAATTCTCATATTGGATTACAGATAAAAAAAAAAAAAATTAACCTGCTTCCCAGGCATGTGTTTTGTGTTTCCACTACTGATTGAATGAATCGTGCTTGGTTCGGTAGATCCTTTTGTGTGAAATTGGGAATGACACTTTATATAAGCGATCATTCCGACTTTCATGCTTTATCTGTCAGCTTACAATATTCTCTGATGCAATTTTGTGTGTGTGTGTTACAGTACTTTTTAAACTGTTCTTTTATGAATGGTTGTGCCAATAGGTACAGATGTGATTCACTTGCCTCTGAGCATGTTTTATACTGTTTTATTTTTTATACTTCAACTTTAAAATTTTAGGGGTTGAGGGCTAATGTAAATGTGTTATTCTTTTCAATTGCTGGTAAAAATTACTCATTTGACCCAATATGTACCTTAAATTCATAAAAAAAATGTAATCATAAAAGTAAAATGTTAATTATCTATTGTCCAGGTTATAATTAGATTTTTCTTTCACCATAAAGTAGTCCATATGACAGGTTTGTTTCTTGCCCTCAATGTAGCTTTCAAATATAATTTGTGCATGCACATATTCAAAATTGTATCTCAAAATGGCCAAATATCAGTTGATTTCTTTGTCTATCAGCTTTTTTATTTGTTTACTCTGAAATATTACTCTGTCTCCTGTTTCTAGCTATTTGTGAGACATCACAATATATATATCAATTCCTGAAAAACTTTACTTTTCTTGTTCCTCCTTTACACCTACAGATCTCATTGGTGATTGTTGTGATGTGAAGTGGGCAGCCTTAAGTCTGTTGAGCTCGGATTAAATAAAGAGCTGGAAACTTAAGGCTTCAGAGAGGGACTTTAAAGAGTGACAAGATCGAGATCGCTAGGAGAAAGAAGAGTTTGTCAAGGGTCAAAAGCATAATTGCAAGCTCCTTATCTGGGTAACGGTTCTTACACTTTTGCCTGAGGATGCCGGAAGCTCCCTTCTGCCTCACGTTTTGTGTGACTCAGTGCAAAATGGTACAAGAATGGGGGCTGAAAAAGGAAAGAGAGGAGGAGTGGAGAGATTGAGGAAGCGGATGCTGTTTAATGAGAGGAGGTGAAAGCGAGCAATCGCCCATAAAGGACATATATATGCAGATTTAATTTGCTTCAGTCACCCACCTACGTACCCTTGGGAGACAGCATGCCTATATATTACTTCAAACGAGGGACATCCTCTGGTGCTGAGATGCTGCAAACTAATAAGCAGAGATTTGAACGCTCTCCACTCTGAAAATGAGTAGTATGCCCAGCTACAATAATTACACAAGTCCCATTGGATTGCCTATACAAAAAAGCCCTTAGTCAGAGTAGATGACGTATTTAACTTGACGCCAATGAAAACAAGAAGTCTTGTTGGACTGTTACTGCTTGGTCACATCTGATTTTCACAACCTGTGATTAGTTGTTGTTGTTGTCCACTGGAAATGTCAGCAGAACATTGGCATCCAGGTACATAACAGTAACAGACTGTACTTCCTGTTTCTCGCTGCCTCTTTTTCCACTTATATCAAATTGCACCTTCAGAATCAACAATCAAGGGAAAAAGACCATAGCCAGAATCAACAAGTTTTCTTTCTTTACCTACTAGTGTAAAAGTTACAAAAAGGAAACGAATGCCAAGCTTTCTGATGTGTTGTATCTGAGACTTTAGTCTACATGGCTTGATCGCATCAGTCCAGAACCTTCAGAACACCTTGTTTGCTTCCCTCAACAAGATATGACACATTCTCAAAGCAGTGTGAGGGTTCGGAAATAAGCAGGAACAGCTGAAAAACATGGTGTGGGTGTGTAAACGTACACTCACACACAGTATGCAGGTCTTAATCAGCGGCGAGCAGAGAGGAGCTTCAGGGCAATGGGAGTCGTGACAGACCTGTAGGACAGCAAGCTGCTCCATGGTACTTCTCCCCTGCTGCTACCCACAGCTCCTTCACTTTCCTGTGGGAAAGGACCGGCGAAATCCAAACATGACATGAGGAATCAGTGTTTTCGTCTTAGCAGATGGTGGAATGCAATAGGAAGGGACAAACACTTCACAAGAAGACCAGATCTCACCTAAAAATAAAGTAACCTTCGGTTTCAGATAGACTAAATTGGTTTGACTTGTTGGCAGACGTATTGACAATTTCTGCAGGAGATTTCAAGCAAGCTTCAGTGGCATTCTGTCAACACATCATCTCCTGTCCACATCCATGTGTCAGACCACTGACAGTACTGTCAGAATAATTTCATATGACATGATAAATTGTGAGCTATGGCAGGTAGTGTGTGTGTGTGTGTGTATGTATATGTATGTATATATATATATATATATATATATATATATATATATATATATATATATATATATATATATATATATATATATATATATATATATATATATACACATATACATATATATATATATATACCTGTTTAATACCTACTTATGGTGCTGCTTGTGAAAAAATGTTGGTGCTTTCTTTCGTTATTATCCACCCACTACATTCTACCGGTTGAGCTATTTTCAGTCAGGCATTTGTGTGGGCTCCTATCATTTGAGTTCTTATTGCTGGCCTGAAGTGCTATTCTGTTTCATGTAGTGTCTTCATCAACTGCAACCTAATTGTGCCACTACTTAGAAACCCTCTCATCTTTGAAAGAATAGCCGTGGGGAGATGTTTTCCTTTTTTCTTTTCTTTTCCATCTTCAATATCATTCAGCCCGTCGCTTGTCTCGTCTGAATGTCTGATCTTTGTCTTTGTTCCTTACTGTCACTTTTTCTCTGTAAATGTTCTCTTTTCAAGTCACTCCCACCTATTCTTCTGAGTTCTGTCCTACATGATTTCTGTAAAATCAATATGAAATCAGATTTGACACTGTTTACTTTTCTTGGTCTTATTGTGTTCATCTGAGCATTTTACAGCAAAACATCTTTGTAATCTTTTTTTAAATTGCTCCACTGCTAAAAACTACTTTTGATTTTTGGCTATGGCACGTTGGCTATTGGTTAATAATATTAAGTGCGGTATGTAGGATTGACAGCTAGTGGTCGAAATAGGTACTGCTGTCCAAATTCAAAATATTGGAGAGCGTTGTTTCACCTGCCCCCTCCTCGTCAGACTCAACGCTCATGCTGGTTGCCAGCTTGAGGACACGCAACAGGAGTGAGCGCAATTGATAATGAAATCCACACTGTAAGATGATGAGTTGATTAATCCGCATTTTAATATGCTCTCATTCATAGAGATTTTTAGATGGATGCTGAGGCTTTTTAGGTCGGGTAGAATCTGCGATCTCTGACCCAGTTTGTTTGCTGGCTTCCATGGCTGATGCAATACGCTGTGTTTTCCACCAACTGGCAACCTGGCGTGTCGAAATACTATTGGGTAAACTGGCAACGTGCGGTTTTGCACAGACAAAAACAAAAACAGGCATTCCGACACAGAACGCACATTTTAAAGTAAAATAACTGGCTGTAGCTTTGTTTTTCTGAGAAACAAGTAGGTGACTTTAGCATGTTTTCTAAATATCTGCAAACATATTATGGTATTTTTATGCTTTAGTAAAGTTAAAAACATACACACAGCACCTTTAACTAATGTAGTTAATTTGGCCTTACTGAAATCTTGGTAATAGTTAACACAGAATTTTATGTATAAAGTACAGTTATGGAAATAATAGCAAAAAATTGGATTTGAAAAGGGTGTTAGAATTGAGATGCTCTCAAGGGTGAATTTGAACTTTCATGCTCCATTTCCTGGTCAGAAAGTGGCATTTCAGGAGGGGAGTAGTTCTCCACAATCGACCGTAAACTCTGTAGAAGGACTTAAAGCTCTGTTTTTATAGTCCAATCAATAAAATGTTTATTTTTTCTTGTTGAACATCGTTTGCCTCGAAATACGTCACATTATAGAAGTTAAATTGGGTTGAGAATGCAGTTTTATGTTGGCTTCAATCACGGACAGGCCCCAAATGAAGACCTCCATTATACAATGGCAGGAAATAGCTGAATAAACAGAGAATTTCCTTCCTGACCTTAGGTCTCTTATGGAAAATGGTGATGATGACTTTCACTTAGAGAGCAAATGTGCAGATCCTTCAGAAAGTTAGGTTGTTGCCCTCAAATATTGAGGTTTACAACACTACAAACCTGTGTGTAAGGCACACTTTGGTTTGAGTGGCTGTTTGGTGCCATTTTGCAAAGCGTTTCCACTAATGGGCTCGAACAAAGGCTTGTGGCGGAGACTGGAGCAGCCATCAGGGTTGTTAGCTCTGCATGTTGTTCTGTGATAAATGTCTGCAACGTTTCTTCTCCATTAGCTCCCAATGGTGCCGGTGGGAATCACTGTCATGTACAGGTTCTTTATAGCTCTCTTTGTTTCTGTCTCTTTCTTCCTTTTTGCCTGTTGATCCATATAGTTGTAGTTGCTAGGGGTGGATGTTTGTTTAGAAAAACTCAATCACATGTAGCCATGAGTGTATATGATGACTTAAGAGAGTGAAGGAATTGGTAGCTTCTGTTTGGGCTTAATCGTTTTTCTCTAACAAGGTGAGATTTAACCCTCTTTTGAGTCTGGTAATTGCTCAGATGGCAGGGTTTTAAAGGGCCACTGATGTGCCTTGAAACGCGCAGCATTATTCAGTGTGTTGAAGTGATTTCCCCTGAAACAGGAAGACAGGGCGGGACATATCAAGCAACCCCTTCCCTTTTTTTAAAACAGCCAATAGCGTTTCGTTTGTATCACAGTTTGACTAGAGCCTTTCAGCTCGGTAAAGCTGCCGTTTTCTCCTAATCTCTAACCATTTCTCATCATAATCTTTTCCATATCGCTTTAAAATACAGCATTCTGTGCAGAATTCAGATGGGTCCGATATGTTTTGTTGTCTGCGCTGACTCACGCATGTGATCCACTCTGTGCTCTTGTGTCTCTGGACCGGAGAAGACTGTGTGTGTGCACTGCGGCAGTGCGCGTGAAACTAACGTGAAACCAGACTTCATTCGCCTCAACTGAAAGCATATTTACACATGTGCTATTCATCATGTAGAAAATAGTAAATGTGTGAACAAGTGACCGATTTCAGCCGAAGCTTCAGCGTCTATTTAGGGGGTGGGAAGCTTCAGATTCTAGAGAGCATTTTGATTGGAGAGAAGATATGATGAGAAGCTGAAGTCAGCGGTGATGTCATGAAAATCCATGATTTTAGTGGAAGTGAGAGACCCCATTTCCAAGATGGAGGCCATTCACTGAATTAAACTTGCACATTACGTCATATGAGGTCAAGTGACAACAGTGTAGCACAGTGTTTGAAGACTGTTTTTAAAAAATATATATTTTCAAAACTGATGTAATGCATATTTTGAGTCATGATTCATGAACATTGGGCCTCATTCATGAAACACGAGCAGAACAAATTTTTGTGTAAATTGTTTGTAAAGCCGTTCTGATGTTCGGATTCACGAAAATATCGTATAAATTTTAGTTGGTGCGAAAGAAATTTACACCTGCTCCCTACCACATGTAAATGGTGCGTACAATTTTTGAGAATGGGCCGACTGATTCAAGCTGATAGAAGAGCAACTTTGACTGAAATAACCACTCGTTACAACCGAGGTATGCAGCAAAGCATTTGTGAAGCCACAACACACACAACCTTGAGGTGGATGGGCTACAACAGCAGAAGACCCCACCGGGTACCACTCATCTCCACTACAAATAGGAAAAAGAGGCTACAATTTGCACGAGCTCACCAAAATTGGACAGTTGAAGACTGGAAAAATGTTGCCTGGTCTGATGAGTCTCGATTTCTGTTGAGACATTCAGATGATAGAGACAGAATTTGGCGTAAGCAGAATGAGAACATGGATCCATCATGCCTTGTTACCACTGTGCAGGCTGGTGGTGGTGGTGTAATGGACACTTTAGGCCCCTTAGTGCCAATTGGGCATCGTTTAAATGCCACGGCCTACCTGAGCATTGTTTCTGACCATGTCCATCCCTTTATGACCACCATGTACCCATCCTCTGATGGCTACTTCCAGCAGGATAATGCACCATGTCACAAAGCTCGAATCATTTCAAATTGGTTTCTTGAACATGACAATGAGTTCACTGTACTAAAATGGCCCCCACAGACACCAGATCTCAACCCAATAGAGCATCTTTGGGATGTGGTGGATCGGGAGCTTCGTGCCCTGGATGTGCATCCCACAAATCTCCATCAACTGCAAGATGCTATCCTATCAATATGGGCCGACATTTCTAAAGAATGCTTTCAGCACCTTGTTGAATCAATGCCACGTAAAATTAAGGCAGTTCTGAAGGCGAAAGGGGGTCAAACACAGTATTAGTATGGTGTTCCTAATAATCCTTTAGGTGAGTGTATGTACCATAATAATATCTCACGAGTTTGCCCTGTCTTTTTTTTCAACTGTTCAACTTTTGGTAATAGGCAGCGCTCGTCACTGTCACTTTTTACCCAGCCGTCCAATCACAGTGAAGGACCAATCATTCTACTTGTACAACGACTGAACAACAAAGAAGTTACTGCATTTTTATATTCAGTAATATTCTTCAAAATGAAATACTAGTAACACATTACTGCCATGGGTATTCTGTATCATAGCAACCAAAGTATCTCAGCTGGAAAAACGTTGTGCTTGCTAAGTGCTTTCAAGCGCCACCAGCTGGCAGTTTTCAGAAGAGCACCAGGCATTTTAGCTGACTAAAAATGCTTTGGTGGACACGATAATCGAATATTGCTAGGCCTATGACCAATTAGTCTCTTTTGCATTTATGCAATATACTGGAGCCAAACCTGAGAAGGAGGTCCTTCTAGTTGTATGTATATACTGTATTTGTACCACCTGACTTGGAAAATGTACCAACCTACCCATACTTGAAAACAGCAGTTTTTACCAGTATACAAACCTTTTTACTCTGCTGCAAGGATCAGTTGGAGTCATCTGGATGATGCATTATCATGTTTAGTTATTACCCTGTCAATTCATAATAAAAGAGCCATGTTTGCAGTTGCACCCTGATATCTGAGAATATACAAATTGCTGGACAAAAGTTTTTCAATTATCTCAACAGCTACTGATATTTATAAAATGATGCCATAGTATAGTTTTTAATTTTTGTATTATTAAGACACCTTTTTAAATAGTTTCCTTAGTCTGTTCATTTGTTCAGACAGTTTTGCACCACCTGACATTTTGGGGGTTTAAGAAAACAAAACCGAAAATAATGTATTATTTAAATGTGCTAAAAAATGAATTCAAACTAAATAGGTTTTATAGAATAAAGTGATACATATAATTAATTTATCAAATTATTTTAAAAGGAAATAATGCACAAAAATATGCTTGTCATGTCATTGACCCTTATAACATACTTTTCCTGCCAACTATTTCAGGGAGTAAAGCGATGCAGTGTTGCATGTTTGTTGAAGGAGAGGTGAGTGTGTGTGTTTGATTAGTAGGAGGGGTGGTGTATGTTTTGTCAAGGCTTGGGAGGAGAGTGCCAGGTGACACCTGCTCCATGATGGCCTTTGTGGACTTACTTGCTTGAGCCTCATGACACTTGATTTTTTTTAAATGAAGGAAAAGTTATACTTTTGTTATCACTGTATATCATAGTTTTTATGATCAAGTCATCAATTTAGTTCCTTGAAAGTGTTAAAAGAACAATACACCGAAAAATTTAAACATAGTCATAATTTTTTTTAGTATGGCCCTGTATGACTTCATAAAGGGCGGAATTCCTTATATGGGCACTTCTCCCGGATGAGTGCATGCGCACATCAATCAGAGCAGCAAGAGAACGCGCTTCATCAACGAGCTTCGTTTGGGTTACAGAAGCCGTCGGCAGCGCTGTTATTTTGTTTTTAGACCATGAAATCAACAATGTCACTAAAGAGGTGTGTTTCTGGTTGTGAGGGAAAGATAACCTTGTTCAGCTTCCCAAATAACCCAGCATTAAGGAAACAGTGGATGCAGTTTTTTTTTCCGGAGCAGCAACAGAGTTCTGCAAGTGTGTTTGTTTGTTCCCGGTCATGAGTCGAAACTGCAGGCGGTGAGTATAACTGCATCAAAAGTTTGTTTTGTTGGCAATCAAGTGCATATAATGTCAACAACACAAACGTATAGTGAATCTAAAGTTATCCAGGGATAATGCCATGATGTATTGTGTGTGTGTGTGTGTGTCATAGGTGTGTGTGTGTATGCTTGTGACTCTTTAGCTCCGCCCACTGCACGCCTCCACGAGTTCGGCTGTTTTCGGAAAGAATCGGTACAGCGTATCTGTCTTTTATAAATCTGATAAAACTAAAGACTCATTGGAGATATGAAGGATGCAATACTACTCTATAAGTACTGTGTGTTATGTACCCTTTAATCATTAAAAACACTAATATTTTATTTTATTTTACACCATTAAATGTAATCTTTAGCTAATTTTAAAATGAATATCCAATTTTTCATTCTCCACATTATACTGTAATGCTGTGATGTGATACCTAAATTCACTTGTAGAATCCAAAATAAATGATTTCAGCTTTATGTATTTTAGTGTTTCATTGTAGGCTGCTGGTGTTGACCAGAAGTTTAATATGGATACAGTACTTTTCCTCACACATCGTATCGTGTGACTTGATAGACTTGAAATGTAGTACACAAGTCACCACTTTTATGGTGCTTTTTTTGACACTTTTTGTGTTTGCTTTAGTCGCTGTATATTTTAGTTGGATGAAAAAAGAGCCGGATTGTCAGAGTTTCTGCTTTTGTGTTCCATGTAAGAAAGAAAAGCATACTGTATTAGTATTGTCAGATTCTTTCTGTGCTCACATAACCATTTTATGATTAATACACCCTCTTAATAGCTTTTAGTTCTGTTCAATTGTATCTGCTGTAGCATTTTGACTTCTTACCTTGAAATACTTCATACATATTTCTAGTTCAAAACTTCTTTTACTCAATCGATTAATGGTGGTAGCTAGTAGTCATTTAATGATTGGCATTTTACCCTTTGTCACTGATCTAAAAAGAAAAATAGAAAGTGACTGCTGCAGCAGCCAGGCTGGTCTTTGAAAGCCGACTCTTGCCACGCAGTGGATGATGTTGCCATGACGATGTGAAGGGGTTGTTATGCTCAGGGAGTGGCAAAAGCAAAACGCCAACAATGTAAGAATGTGAGAAAAAAGAACAAAAGAAAAATAAATTAAGAATGAGAAACTGGAGACAATCTGAACAACAGGCTTTTAATATAATACCAAAAGAAACAAAAATAAATTCCCAATACTGTACCAAATGAGCAGCTGTAGTGTATACATAAGAGTGGTGGTCTCACCCCCTTAGACTCCCTTTGGGAGCATTAATTAAGTTAATAAAGTACTCATGTTGTGTTTTCTGGGTGGGTGTGTGAACTAGAGTAAACCTGAACTGTAAGGCTCAAATGCTTTCGCCCACTACACTAACCATTTGAGAGATTTTCCCTGAGCTGATTTTTCACTATTAGAGCCACAAACCAATAAACGTTAAATTTCTGTCCTCCTTCGCTCCCTCAGTCAAGTAGTTCTAGGCTTTCTACACTTGTATTTTGTATTGGCTGCAAAAGAGAGGAAGCGGTAATCAAAGTTGAAAATCAGTTCAACTGATTTCACCTGCAAAATTTCGCCAAGCAACACTAAATGTGACCACCTTTATTGTGAATTCTTTTGGCCACAATAATCATGTTGTGAAAATCTGATATTGTGACAGCCCTAGTTTGATTCCACTTTGCTGTCTCTTTTCACAATGCATTATTTGGCATTGAAGGCCTGTTTGCCCACTGTATATCACCTATGTACAGCTTTTTAAGTGTGACTAAATGCCAGTTTCATTTTCCCTACCGGAGACCCTCGGAAAACACCTTCACACCAAACAATATCAGCTCTGACAGCAACCAGACTCAAGCCCACCACCAAAAATGTTGTGAGAAAATGTCATGTCCTTTACACAGTCAGCATCTTGCACGTAACTAGAAGTAATTCATTTTCAGTGAGAGTTGGTGATTTTTGAGTGACATGAGCAACCGCTGGTGACCATTGCATGTCCAGTGAATTTAAATTGTTAGGCATCAAAAGTCTATGCCTCGTGAAGTCTTGGATGTCTGCAAGAAAGCTAATTCAGTTTCTAAATACAAACAGATCCCATGCTGATTTAAACACATAGCTGGTGTTGTTTACCATGTTGTGAATGTTTCTGGTTGCAGTGCTATACGCAATTTAACCAGAGACGGTCATTAATAAGTGCACTTGTTCGTAACATCAGCACAGCAACAGCATAGTTTTTTGCATCTCCTCCATGTAGCACTCGCTGTCGTCTATGTGCAGATAGTAAGTTTGAAGAGCTTAGGTTATTGGAGTTTGGTTCATAAATTGTACTGATGATTATATGTCAGTCTTATGCCGTGTTCAGATTACACAATATTTTTGTCTGTTACTATAGCCACTGTGTCAGATTATGGGGAACACTTTAGTATGGGGAACACATATTCACAATTAACTATGACTTTTGCCTCAATAAACTCAATTTACTGCTTATTAATAGTTAGTAAGGTGGTTTTTGTAGCGTTTAAGTTTAGGTATTGGGTAGGATTAAGGGATGTAGAATAAGGTCATGCAAAATAAGACATTAATATGTGCTTTATAAGTATAAAATATCCTAGTAATATGCATGCTAATAAGCAACTAGTTAATAGCGAGAATTGAACCCTAAAATAAAGTGTTACCAGATTATGCGATTTTTGACTCTTATATTCTTGTCATGACTTGGACAAGAAACATGTCAGACTACACGCTGCTTCCCGACCAATCATCGCTTGGCTTCTTTAACGACGTGCATGATGTCATCGAGATGGCGGAACTAGCGACTCACACAAGAGTGTAAACAAACAATTGCTACTGAAGCGGTGTCCTAGCTTACTGCTAATTCCAGTACTCACACTGGGTTGCTGAAGCACCTCTGTTATCGTTGGCCAGCATTTATCTTTTTTTATCTTTTACTCTGTCAAGGTAGTCCCGGGAAAAATATTTACTTTCTGTCGGGATGTCGTGAAAGATCGTTGGTTGTCGTCCACTATGACACACTATATGAGATAAAACGGTTGATTATTGCGTCCTGACGCCCATTATCATTAACAAATCACCAAAATAATGCTTTGTCAAATTCATCTTGACCAATGAACTGCACTCAAAATATAAGTATAGGGAGGCAGAGAGAGAGTTTGTAATCATAACTGTCAAAAGCATACAAGAACTTGCTGTTGTTCAGCACTTTCTGCTGACCTTCCCACACTGAAGAGGATTTTTTCAGGGATGGGTAGAGTGTCTCGCCTTCGTCACACTTTTTTCTCGTTGTCTGATTTTTATCTTTATTTTGACATGAGTTTGTGCGGCAGTAGTAGTTCCAGATTCTGAAGTGTGCATACAGTGGACACTTTGCTATCCCTAGAGGCCACAGGAGAGGATTTGCGATTGGCAGTGAAGCTATGTAAATAATGCTGGTAGGTCACATGATAATGACAACATGGCGAATGTAATAAGTTTAGATATACATAAGTTTTTAGCATTCGCAAAGAAAGTACTTATTCAAAATAAGTACCTACTCAAGAGAGTTTGCGATTTTGGACACAGCCATTGCATCATTGTCTCCTGCTGGGTGGCATCCAGCATTAAGGTGCAGTAATGCCACCTTAATGGCATTACTGCCACCTACTGTGTTGGAGTGTCAACCAGATGCTTAGTTACTGGCAATGGATTATTTACGTAATGAACGTATGTGTTGTATTAACATATCAATGATACTAGCACAGTCTTATACTTTATCACTTTTTTTCTTTGCCACTCACTGAATGCCGCCGGTGTGGGGGATATTAGAGTGAGGCTTGCCTTACAAACAAGAGAGACTGAATGTCTGTCTCACGAAGAGACAAGATCGAATCAATCACAACAGAAAGTGAATGAGCCACTGAAAGCGAGACGACAGCGAGTGCTACATGGAGGAGATGCAAGCACTATGCTGTTGTTGTGCTGATGTCACAAACAAGTGCATTTATTAATGACTGTCTCTGGTTAACGCTGACTGTCTCTGGTTAATAGCACCGCGACATGCTAAACAACACCAGCTATGTGTTTGAATGGGATCTGTTTGTGTTTAGAAACGGATGTCTGCAAGAAAGCTAATTCAAAGACTTCATGGGCTCACCATGTATCCGACAGTAAGGGAAATAAACAGAGCAGTTTGCTACAAAACTTGACTGCTTTTCAGGATCACGGTCAGGGTCAATGATCTCTTTGTGTTCTATAACATTATATCTGAATTTGTCAAAAATGGTAATATAATAGTGCTTTACATCTGAAATGACCATGTATGTCCTAAGAATTACGTGTGTCCTTCAAGAGTGATTTGTGGCATAGCTACATGCTTTATTTGCAAACAAATCTGACTTATTCATTGTTTACACTTCGTACAATGTATCAGCTAGGGGTGTGACAATACACTTAGATCATGAGACGAGACGATGCACGATATTGGGTTCATGAGACAAGACAATATTTTTAAAATATTAATGCTATTTCATGCATTCTGACTTATTTATACTGTTAAAGAGTTGGATTCTCATGCTAAACATGGCCAAAATTTCAAAAAATGAGTTGGACGTATGTGTATGTCCTTGTATGTGCACTTCTCCTGGTTGTGCGCATGCGCACATCAACCAGAACTAGAGCAAGAGCATCAACAACAAGCTTCGTTCGGGTTTAAGGAAGCCGTCGGCAGCGCTGTCATTTTGTTTTTAGACCACAAAAGCAACAATGTCACCTAAAGAAGTGTGTTTCTGGTTGTGAGGGAAAGATAACCTTGTTCAGCTTCCCAAATAACTCAGAGTTAAGGAAACAATGGATGCGGTTTGTTTTTCCGGAGCAGCAACAGATTTCTGCAAGTGTGTTTGTTTGTTCCCGGTCATGAGTCGAAACTGCAGGCGGTGAGTGAAAAGTTTGTTTTGTTGGCAATCAAGTAAGTTGGGGTAAGTGCATATAATGTCAACAACACGAACGTATAGTGAATCGAAAGTTATCCAGGGAGTGTGTGCTGAGATTTTTTAGCTCCGCCCATTGCATGTCTTCTTGAGTTCAGCTGTTTTCGGAAAGAATCGGTAGAGCGTATCTGTCTTTTATAAATCTGATAAAACTAAAGACTCTTCGGAGATATGAAGGATGCAATACTACTCTACTTGTATAACACTATGTAAAGCGACCTTGAGCTATGGAAAGGCGCTATATAAATAAAACTACTACTTCTTCTACTCTATAGGTACTCAAGATTAACATGACATTGGCAGAAACTGTGTGTGTTATGTACTAGGGCTGGGCGGTATATCGAGTTTGTACAATATATCGATATAGTTTTTACAAACGTTATGGAATAAGGCAATACCGTTTATATCGATATATAGTAGATTGATACGAACGCATCTGAAAAATAGCGCAGGACGCAGAATGAGCTGATGCAGGGAAAGTGCATGATACAATTTGAAATGTCGTGCTTTCCTCAGTGCATAACTTACATTTCACAGGTATATTCTCCATCTGTAAATGTTAGAAAGTCATGCAAATATGTCCATTTTGCTGTCAGGAGAGGATGAGCCTTCTGCAAGTTAATCTCCCTAAAATTCAGGCTTCCGTGAATGAGCGCCGTCATGCGCATTCGCGCCAAACAGACTGGGCGCAATAGAATAGGAACGCAATAACTCTGACTAAAGTATACATATTTCTAAAATATTTGTTGTTGGACAATAAATATGCCATATGTGGAATTTTAAACCTACAAGTAAGTATATTTTTTATGAAAGTGACCATTATAATGTGGTAATCAAATATAGGCTAACATGCTTTTGTTTTTATAGTTTAATTTTTAGTTTAGTGAATTTAAAAACTAAATTATTAATTTTGTTTTTAGATTGTAAACCCCCTTTTTGCACATAATATATTGCATAGCCGACATTACATTCACTGTAACTTTGTTTATAGCCTTCAATATCAACATTGTTTTTAGGACATCATTGGGCAGGATGTGAAATAAAATTTATTATTAAAATGATAAATACAGATTTTTTTTATTCCAAATAGAAAAACGTAGAAAATACCGGGATATATACAGTGTTTCGCCATTCAACCAGCCCTATTATGTACCCTTTAAGAAATCTTCAATGATGAAATATATTTCACTGGAAAATTTGTCTTTTATTAGACTGAAAGTTACAAAATGCAAAACAATGCAGGTGCATTTTGAAAAGTTTTAACTAGAGCTGCAAAATTCTGGATACATTTGAGAATCACGATTTTGTTATTTCAAAGAGAACATGATTCCCCCAAGATTCTGAACTGACAACTAAACAAATAACATGTCATGGAAACACTTAGTGTTCCGACATTTAATGAATAACTACACAGGAATCAACTCAATATTAACATTCTAGTAACTACTTTTAACTAACAAGAAATTTTGATTAACGAATTAGCAAGTAATAGCGTATTGTTTTAGTAAGTAAAATTGTAAAATGTGTAATTTGTATAATTGTGATGCAAATTTTCAGCATCATTACTCCAGTCTTCAGTGTCACATGATCCTTCAGAAATCATTTTAATATGCTGATTTGCATTTCTTTTTATTATCAATTTTGAAAACAGTTGTAATACTATATATTTTTGTATGATAATTTTTCAGGATTCTCTGATGAATAGAAATTTCTAAAGCATTTACAGGTGCTGGTCTTATAATTAGAATATCATCAAAAAGTTGATTTATTTCACTAATTCCATTCAAAAAGTGAAACTTGTATATTATATTCATTCATTACACACAGACTGATATATTTCAAATGTTTATTTCTTTTAATTTTGATGATTATAACTGACAACTAAGGAAAATCCCAAATTCAGTATCTCAGAAAATTAGAATATTGTGAAAAGGTTCAATATTGAAGACACCTGGTGCCACACTCTAATCAGCTAATTAACTCAAAACACCTGCAAAGGCCTTTAAATGGTCTCTCAGTCTAGTTCTGCTGACTTGACAGTTGTCCAAAAGACGACCATTGACACCTTGCACAAGGAGGGCAAGACACAAAAGGTCATTGCAAAAGAGGCTGGCTGTTCACAGAGCTCTGTGTCCAAGCACATTAATAGAGAGGCGAAGGGAAGGAAAAGATGTGGTAGAAAAAAGTGTACAAGCAATAGGGATAACCGCACCCTGGAGAGGATTGTGAAACAAAACCCATTCAAAAATGTGGGGGAGATTCACAAAGAGTGGACTGCAGCTGGAGTCAGCTGTCGCATTCCTTGTGTCAAGCCACTCTTGAACAACAGACAGCGTCAAAAGCGTCTCGCCTGTGCTAAAGACAAAAAGGACTGGACTGCTGCTGAGTGGTCCAAAGTTATGTTCTCTGATGAAAGTAAATTTGGCATTTCCTTTGGAAATCAGGGTCCCAGAGTCTAGAGGAAGAGAGGAGAGGCACACAATCCACGTTGCTTGAGGTCCAGTGTAAAATTTCCACAGTCAGTGATGGTTTGGGGTGCCATGTCATCTGCTGGTGTTGGTCCACAGTGTTTTCTGAGGTCCAAGATTTCATGACTGCAGATTTCATTTTCCAACAGGACTTGGCACCTGCACACAGTGCCAAAGCAACCAGTACCTGGTTTAAGGACCATTGTATCCCTGTTCTTAATTGGCCAGCAAACTCGCCTGACCTTAACCCCATAGAAAATCTATGGGGTATTGTGAAGAGGAAGATGCGATATGCCAGACCCAACAATGCAGAAGAGCTGAAGGCCACTATCAGAGCAACCTGGGCTCTCATAACACCTGAGCAGTGCCACAGACTGATCGACTCCATGCCACGCCGCATTGCTGCAGTAATTCAGGCAAAAGGAGCCCCAACTAAGTATTGAGTGCTGTACATGCTCATACTTTTCATGTTCATACTTTTCAGTTGGCCAAGACTTCTAAAAATCCTGATACTGAATTTTGGATTTTCCTTAGTTGTCAGTTATAATCATCAAAATTAAAAGAAATAAACATTTGAAATATATCAGTCTGTGTGTAATGAATGAATATAATATACAAGTTTCACTTTTTGAATGGAATTAGTGAAATAAATAAACTTTTTGATGATATTCTAATTATATGACCAGCACCTGTATTTCAAATAGAAATCTTATAGAACATTTTAAGTGTATTTAATCAATTTAATCCTTGCCGAATAAAATAATTAATTTCTTTAAATAAAAAAAATATATATATTTTTTGAACTGATTATTTGAACTGAGTTTTGGGGTGGGATATGAACTGCTGGCTCATGTATGCGTTTTGTTTCTTGACGGCTCCTTCTAATTTCCAATCATAGACGAGGTCTTCGAAATGGCCATCCTGGATGTTAATTTATGAGTCATAAATATGATTATGACTAAGAAAAGCAGTTAATAGTCCTGATTTCTGAAGCAACCTCCTCTCATGCTCACTGTGGATAAATTTGATTGGAAATAATCCTCTCCAAACAACATCAAAGAGTATGACTAATGTTTTGTTTTTTTTTCAAGCAGAAAACATTTTTTTTATTAAATCACTATTTTGAATAAAGATGTTTTTCCTCTAAAACATTACGAATGCATTTGTTCCACAGTTCCTGCTGATTTTGCATCAGCTTTGGAAGCATATTAAAGGATGGGAAAATAATTGTGTTTTTCCCCTCATTATTCATAACCAAAACATTTATGAATACAAACGAGTAAAATGAGGATATTTGTATTTATGGAAAGCCATTTCCATGTGCAGTACTAGTGAATTGCAATTACAAAATAACAATTTAGCAGAAAATGGCATTTTTATATTGACATGCTCAGCACTGCATCACATTCTTAGTGTTACCAGAAGAAGTGCTGTAGTAAGCATTATTATAAACTCTCTTCTATGGTCATTTATCTCTTTTTTTTTTTTTTTTGTCTGAAGAAATTTGAAGTGATGCCACTGATTTTCCACTGATCACATCTTCAGTAAACTCTTGTTTTTTCTCTTTTCTTTTCTCAGCTAAACAAGCAGCAGTTACAGGTGGTAAAGGAGCGTTTCCAGGCCTTCCTGAAAGGAGAGACACAGATTGTCGCGGATGAGGCTTTCTGCAATGCCGTGCGCAGTTACTACGAGGCAAGAATGAAATTCATTTCTGTATCAAAAATTACTACTTTTAACGTGTATGGCCATTAGAATGTGGCCGAAGTGACCTTTTTAATGTTGTCATTTTGAGTTCGTAGAATTATTGTCTTTGTGTTGTGTGTCTGCAGAGTCCGAAACTGCATATTGTCTAAGTAGGTGCTACGTTCCATGAGGAACGAACTTCGCGGCCGTTAAAAAAATGGTTTTATTGAGTATTAATGTGTGTTGTATGAAAGAAATCCAGACATACTACAGTACATCCACCATGTTTTCATAGTCATGTGACTGAAGCCGAAAGTATACGTCCTTTTTTTTAAACGTACGCGAGCGTATGCGCACAGTCGAACGTACAGCCTTGCAAAGTATACTTCTTGTGACTCGTACTCATACAAAGGCGTTCGACGCATGCGCAGTTTTGAGCAATCTCTCGCCACGAGTTACAACCCATGTAAATACTGCGCGTTCAGTACGCACATACTCTTCTTATGATGAAATTCGCATCATGCGCACTGTACGCTGAACCTCGTGCATGGGCGTAAATTTCATCTAACAGTTGGGGGGGACAATAAACATAAAATTTCTCAAGGGCAATTTTTGATGGGGACACAAATAATAAAGCCAAAATTGTACTTTCTGGTGCACTGAAAAATTATCTTATGTCTGTTCTTTTCTCTGTTATTTTATCTGGCCAACAACACAAAGTTATCATTTAAAATATGAGTTATCATAGGTTCACCACGCTATTAAATTATCTTGCTGCTTCCACATAGTATTGAGCAAAACCCTCTCTACAATATTATCTTAATATCAGTTCAAACATAGGCGTATTGCTGTGTTTGTTTTTTATAGTCAGACTCATTGAAAAATACATTGGTTATCATAATTTTTTTGTCATTGCTAATTTATTAATAACTCAGCATCGTCTGTATTAAGAAAAGAATCACTTCATCTGATGTTTAAAGTGAATAAAATAGCCTTAACAGCTACTCGTTGGAGTTCCACAACTACTGAAGAACTTTGTTCTCTCCCACCGGATTTGTGTGTGTATGTGAGGTGTGCGGTGGACCAAACCACTGTGAGGCAAGAGAGGGGGGGCTCAAAATGTTTCTAAACGTTTGTATTGTTTTACTACTTACACAATTATTTAAAGTAAATTTCATTATATTATGTACAATACACAATGTGGTTTTTAATGACATTTTTAGGGGGGACAACCCTCAGATGGGGTGGGTCCTGACTCCTGACCCCCCTGACAAAGGACCTACAAAAATCCCAGATCCAAGAAGAGTTTCTATTTTGCACCTGCAGAAGAAAGGCCCTTTGTGCTTTTGGTCAGCTGATAAATTATTGAAAACTGATTGGCTGAATTCTGCTGCTCGAGTGGGATTTATTGAATTGCTTTTGAATTGAATTGTTTTTGCTGCCTCTGTTCCATTTCTTTTCTTTCCCACACTTTTTTATGTTTATTCATGTCTTTCATGTTCGTTTAATGGTACAAAGAGGCATGCAGAGTTTCCAGAGAATAACAAACAGGCGAAACAGATGGTCTGCTAAAATAAGACCGCATCAGTGTACAGTGTCAAACAAGCCGTTCAAATCAGTGTTTTTTACCTTTTTACGTCTTTCATTGTCAATCACCCTCTTTCTTGCTTTCATTACTCGCTCTCTTATTTTATTTTTCTTTTAGAACAGGACATGCCTATCACGTCCTAATAGGATCATCATGTCATATCAGTTGACTCTCCGCTCTATTAATTGCACTGGATAGGAAGCAGCTCTTTGAAGTTTGGTCTGATAGTCGCTCAAGCACATGTGGAGGACGCTGGTTAGGCTGATCAAAGTTCCAAATTGTCATTCACTGGCCATCGTGCAGAAATCAAAGCATCTCTTCGGCTTCTGTGGGTTTTTTGTGGCATACGCCACCTTGTTTCACCAGGAACTTGTGGATTGTGTTGTCATTTCATTATTTAGAAGATGAAGAGTAGCAAGAAATGTCTGATGGGGGTTGAGTAGTGAATTATTGGTTAGTTTATCACTTTTTTTGTTATGTTGCATCACTTGTAGTGGAGACGGTAAAAAAGGGGTATTCATGCAACCTGTATGGAGTGCAACAATGAATGCCCACCTTTTCAGCAGCCTTGGTTCTGGAAGATTTTAAAAAGTCTTCATTAAAGAGTTATAAGCCATGAACCAAACCAGCAGCTATGAGTTGAGTCACATTATAAACTTTGATTTGAAGCAAAAAATCTAAATAAAAGACAACATTTCAAGACTGTGTTACCAGCTTTAGTAAAGGAAAGAACTGCAATCCCTTGAATCATTGCTTCATTACTTAAATTAAAAAAGGATGGATAAATACTGTTGATTTAAAAATATTGATTATTGTATTAAGAAACAGTGTATTTAAAAGTTATTGCAAAATACACATACATACAAATATTTAAAGATATAGTTCACCCAAAAATGGAAATTCTGTCATTAATTACTCACCCTCATGTCATTCCAAATCTGTAAGACTTTTTTCAGAGCTTTCTGTCCCTCCATTGACAGCCTGCACAACTACCACATTGAAGCTTCAAAAAGTTTATAAAGAGATCATATGAATTGAGCGGTTTAGTCCACATTTTCTGAAGAGACACGATCACTTTATATGATGAACAGATTGAATTTAGGCTTTAAGGGTTTTCAGCAGTTTCTCTGAGCACTGCAAGGTCTGATCTTAGGGTGAATTTGCTGGGACGTCTACTCCTGGGAAGATTGGCAACTTTCTTGAATGTTTTGCACTTGTGAATAATGTTCCTCACTGTAAAATGATGGACTTCAAATCGTTTGGAAATGGCATTTTAACCCTTCCCAGATTGATGGGCACCTGACTGCTACTTACTCTATTAATTCCTATGGAAGCAGTAAGGGTGTAAGGGTGTACTTAGTCTTTCACTTTTATCCAAAGCGATGGATAAAACAATAGGGCAACAATATGCAATGCTGTGATTAGTCCCAGTTAGTCTAGCACAGCACAGTACACTACACACAGAAAGTTTATATAAAATAGATATGTAGAATAGTAAGTGTTAGTCTTAATGGGTCAAGTGTTGACAAAGAAGATGCGTCTTCAGTCGATTCTTGAAAATGGCTAAAGACTCAGCAGCTCGGGTTGAGATGGGCAGGTCATTCCACCAGCTTGCTAAGGACCAGATGATTTTTATTACGTAAAACCATAGAATTCAAAGAGGGTGTACTTTCTTTTTCACATGATTGTACATCCCTTAAGTTGGTGCAAACCTAGTCTCGCATAGCCAGACCTTCAGACTGACGGCAGAAGGTCTGGTCTTCAGCTTTCATTGGCCAAGGACTGCATAAGAGGACATTTGACTGACATGTAACGCAACCAATCACAGTTCGTTTTGTTACGCATCATCGATGTCCCTGCAATAACAGGCGTCCATCTATAAATTATTCATTCAAGAACGTTGTGCAAGTTTACTGCAACAATGGAGCTGCAAACTTTACATACTTTTGAAAATCCAGCATTTAGTTGATCTTGGTAAGCACTCATTGTCACAGTTGTAAACACTACGGCGTTCTTCTGGGATTTGGCGTCATGGCATTTGTTTCCAGACGGACCATTAAAGAACGCAACACACACGTCTCGCGGACATCTTGTAGAATTCAGCCAATCAGATGACGACTTCGAAACTCCTGAAATGTTTCCAGATAAGTGTGCCATATGCATTAGATGTTCAGCGAGCAGTCCGTGGGTGTGAGTCTGAGGCTGCGACTAGGGCAAACCGGCATCAAGAAATCCTCTGACCAAGAAATTGGACGCCACAGAAGGTTTGAAGGACCCAGGGAACTAGGGAAGGTGGGTCCAGATTCAATCTGTCTAGTGTCAGCTTCAATGTATCTTGTAATGAAAAAACTAATGATGGCTCAGCACCATGGAGGTCCGAGCCCACATCACTATAGGAACGCTGAGTGACTGGGACAATGGAGATGATGTGTCTTCTGAAAAGGAATAATGACCTTGTTCAGGCTCAACCAAGGAAACCACAGCAGCTAATGAGACCGTATCCAGATTTTCTTAAGAAAAGCTAACTGCTCTATACTACTCACCTGAATATCACTGGAGATCCCTCCGACATAACACCTTGGATAACCAATGGGCCCTTAAGTCAGACAAAATCTGTTCTTGAACCCCCGCGGGATCCCATACAAATCCAACTATGTATCCATTCCAAAGTTAAGCTTTAAAGTTATTTAAAGCTTTTAAATGTGTCACAGTTGTAGTGGGGAGCTAATGCCAGACCAACAAACTGCACACACTTGATGAGATCTCTCCTCGAGAATGACAGAGACAGACCATAACGTAAACAGAAGCTTATATGGACTCCGGGATGTCATTGGTCAAGGCCACGGTGACTGAATCAATACAAGATTCTCGTATCATACGCAGCGCATGACCATTTTTCACTGTTTAACCGTATCTGGCAGTCTGGAACAGCTATGATGATGGCAAACACTTTATTAGCTGATTTAATTTAAATAGGTTGGATACATTTGTGTATATAGCACAGATTGAACTTTGTATTGACCAATCAGCATCTAGGATTAGAAGTATCCTTTTTATCATTTTTAACTGCAGATAAAATTCCTGTAACCTTAACTGAACTTTTGACCATGCAATGATTATATATATGTGTTCAAATATTTGTCCATTTTAATAGTTATCGGATGATATTTAAAATTAAGAGTAAACACATCAGAGAACACATCTCACTTTTTTGCATCTCATTTCTTTATTTCTTCCTGCTTCTCCCCATTTCCTTTTGTGTTAAATGTTTAAATCGTACTTCTGTGTGAGTGGGCTGGCCTCAAATTAAAGCATTTAGTTATTCTTTAACTCAACTCTTTGAAAGACTTTGTAGACTTTACAACCCTTTGTAGACTTTACTGAAGCAATAGAATGCAGCACTCAGAATCACAGTGTAACCCAAGCTGGGCTAAAATCTCTGAAGATCTCATACATCACAAACACACATGCTTTTTATGAGGAAAAGCCAGGTTACCAAGTAACCTGTTGCGTCTTAGAGCGTCCACACTTTGTTTTTTTGGTGCAAAGTGAGACTTTGTTCGTGGTCACATGCCTTGTGAGGCGATCAGTAAAGTAAAATACTCATAAAATACTCAAAAAGAGGTTCTACACTTTTTTAAAAGCGATTTAAAAGCACCAATTCTGACACAAATAGCTCTCATCTTCACAGTGTAGTCATAACTCTCATTAGTGTGTCAGTCAAGCAGGAGCTGCCTGCCACTGCTTTCATTGATTATGACAGAATGTGCTGTGAATTAAAGATGTCGGATTAGTCCCTGCAGATGTCTTCCTCTCAGCTGAGATATTTTTAGTGGGTTTGCAGGACGTGGGAGTATCCCACTGATGCTGATGCCAAAACCAAGAGGAACTGCAGGTCTGAGAACGTTCAGAGCCTTTGGTTTGGCCTTTGGATTGCCCAATGCTCAATGTTTGTAAAAGAGGTCAACAGCTTTTCAAGTGACCATGAAATCAAAATTGACATCTTATTTTTTTGTGGAATGTTGCAGTATGTATTATAAATACTTTAACTATGCACATCATCATTTTAAAATAATGTGCCCTCATAATTTTTAATCAAAATAACTTACCATCCCTCTTGCAGCAACGTCTCTTCTCTGATGATGCGTTTACTGGCACGTGGGCAGGACAACCTGTCAATCACATGAGATCAACAAATAACAAACCATAACCATCCAACGGTCCAATCAATTCCCCATGGACAAAATCAAGTCCCGCCCTTCTCGTTTAAGAAGATGTTTCCCTCACATATACGTCACAAAAGGAAAGAAAAACTATATAAACATAAACAGTAAAAAATAAAAATCTAATTAAGATTGAATTAAATTGATTAAAAGATTTAACTTTTTTGTTGTACTTTACTTTCAATTATTTTACATTTATTATATATATTTTAAAAAATTATCAATTTATTTACCTGTTTTTTAGTGTTTTCTGTTGGAATTCAGGCTGAATACAGGGAAAATTCTGTTTTCATATTTTATTTATACATCCTTTTTTTAATCCTCCAGCAGCCTAACATATTTCCTCTAGCCTGTTTATTATTTTCCCACAAGCTTCCATCTCCCTTAACATCCTGCATTTGCAGATCTTGTATGTTGTTTGTTTTTGATAAAAGACTGATGAGATGTTTAGTGCTTGCTGTTTGCAAGTTAAGCTGCTCTGTACAGGCACTAAGCTCAGAAACGCAGTTCAGAACGCACTTCCTTTTATTACACTCTGAGGACCTGTCAAATCCGCTTCAATTATAACAATAGAGCTATTGTGTGTGAATAGAAGAGCTGCCATTTTTATCCTCTGTCCTCAGCTATTGCCATTTATTGATTATGGCAGCTTTTCATTGTGCACAGCATCAATATGTTGCCATAGACTCATTTTGATCAGTAATGACATCAACCTTCCCATTACGGCCTAATAAAATGTCAAATTAGGCACCATATGGGTGGTAGTAGCCTGATGGTTAAAGTTCAGGTATGCTAATATAAAGATTATAGGTGAGATTTCATGTAGCGGTGACCCTGGAGTTGGAAAGCTAAAAGATTTCCATGTCCATGGTGAGACATTTTACCCAGTTGCACATTAAAGAAACACTCCACTTTTTTTTTTAAATAGGCTCATTTTCTAACTACCCTAGAGTTAAACAGCAGCGCCTGAAAATAGGCTAACTTCTGTCAACATAACCAACGTGACAACCTGCTTGCACAGGGAACCGTGCTGGGGACTATTTTCAGGCTCTGCATAATACCATTGCGCCTGCTGCACCCATGGTACGGCAGCAAAGTTCCTTGATTATTACGCAGGAATGAGAGTATAGTTCCTAGCCATATCGGGCTAGAAAATCGCGACTTTTCATTTTCCGTCGGTCTTCGTACACAATGTAACTACGGAATAGTCAAGTTTTAAATAAGAAAAATATCGAAAGTCTTTGGTCATTTTTGAGTGAGATGCAAATGGTCTAATCAGATTCAATGATCTATGCTAAGCTATGCTAAAAGTTGTACCGCCAGATCTGGAGATCGACTGAATGGATTCGAAGACAGTAAAACTCAACTGTTTAACTCTAGGGGAGTTGGAAAATGAGCCTATTTTCAAAAAAAGTGGAGTGTTCCTTTAAGGCAGGCATCTATATTACTATTGATTTAATGTATTTAATGTAACTTCAGCCAACCGTGCATTTTAGTGCATCTCCTCCCTGCTTCATTGGTACTTCGGACATGAGTAATACATCAGATCATATGGCTTGTTGAAGAAAGGTGTGCTGTTACTTTCCACCTTTGAGGAGAGGTGTGTTATTACTTTTCTTTATAATATATAAAACTCAAGTTTTACTGTTTGACTGATACATGCCAAGAAACAAAGTTACACTATATTGCCAAAAGTTTTGGGACGCCTGCCTTTACATGCACATGAACTTTAATGACATCCCATTCTTAATCCGCAGGGATTAATATGGAGTTGGCCCACCCTTTGCAGCTATAACAGTCTCAACTCTTCTGGGAAGGCTTTCCACAAGGTTTAGGAGTGTGTTTTATGGGAATTTTTGACCATTCTTCTAGAAGTGCATTTGTGAGGTCAGGTACTGATATTGGACGAGAAGGCCTGGCTCGCAGTCTCCGCTCTAATTCATCCCAAAGGTGTTCTATCGGGTTGAGGTCAGGACTCAGTTTGGTATGGAGGAACTTGACTGGCCTGCACACACTCATCCATGTCTTTATGGACCTTGCTTTGTGCACTGATGTGCAGTCATGTTGGAACAGGAAGGGACCATGCCCAAACTGTTCCCACAAAATTGGGAGCATGAAATTGTCCAAAATGTCTTGGTATGCTAAAGCATTAAGAGTTCCTTTCACTGTAACTAAGGGGCCAAGCCCAACCCCTGGAAAACAACCCCACACCATAATCCCCCCTCCACCAAACTTTATACTTGGCACAATGCAGTCAGGCAAGTACCGTTCTCCTGGCAACCGCCAAACCCAGACTCATCCATTGCCAGACAGAGAAGCGTGATTCATCACTCCAGAGAACACGTCTCCACTGCTCTAGGTGTGCTTTAAACCACTGCATCCGGCGCTTTACATTGCACTTGGTGATGTAAGGCTTGGATGCAGCCGCTCGGCCATGGAAACCCATTCCATGAAGCTCTCTACACACTGTTCTTGAGCTAATCTGAAGGCTTTCATGTTGTCATGTTTTGTGTGAACACGTGGCTTTTGAGTGTTCTCGTTGGCTGCGTGTTCATGTCTTGTTTTGTTTGGGCACATTGCTTGCGATTTGTGTTTACTGGCCATGTGCTCATGTGTTTGTCATGTTTGGTGTGATCACATGGCTTGTCATGTATTTCCTTGTGCCATGTGCTCTCCTGTCTATTGTCTAACCCCGCCCATCTTGTTTCCTGATTATTGGTTCATTTGCCCCACCTGTCTTCCCTCGTTACCCTCTTTTGTTTGCTCCCTATTTATTCTCCTTGTGTTTGCAGTCCTGGGCCTTCCCTGCTTCTTGTGTCAAGTCAAGTTAAAGTCAAGACTTGTTTTCCCCCCTCTGGGTTGTTTCTGTTTGTTTTTGTTTTATTTTTATTAATAAAAGCCCATTATTGATCCTGCAATTGAGTCCTCGCTCCTTTCATCCCCCAAACCTGACAGAAAAGAGGTAGTTCAGTTTTTGTTCATGTCACTGATTTCAATTACATTGTCTTCTCAGAAATTATTTGTGGGGGGAAAAAGGTCCATTGTCAATTTACATAGTGATGTATAGTACTGCTCACACAGAAGTCACTTTCAAACCAAGCATCTTTCTGTTGGTCAGCATGGTGAATTTGTGTGACCATGAACATGAACGTGAACATGAGTAAAAGCTGCATGGGAAACTTTTTTGCCCTCACTCGAAAATCCCAAACGTGTGGTTTCCTATTGAAAGCTGTGTTTACATTGCAAGTCTTAATGGATAGATCTTTTTTTTTTGTCCAGCCGGTTTACATTCACTTAAGACACGACTTGTATCCGATATCTGTGTTTGCATTAATCCCCGCCCAAAATGATTCACACTGTTAAAAAAATCTTTGTGGGCAAACTTGTCGCCCTTGCCTTGTGGTGGCTTGGAATTCCAATGGATGTGTTTAGACGTAGATCAGATGTCCAGATATTGGATATGTATCTGATTGGATATGTATCTGATATCTGGATTTGGAAGTTGCTCAAAATGATTTGGAAGTTGATCAAAATGGATGAAAAAATTTGAACTAACTGACAGCTTTGGTGATTATAAAAGGAGCGCTCTTTACTTGCTTTTTTGTTTAATTCAGTCACAATTTGAAGAAAAGTTTTTGTTTTTCATGAGACTTTGGGACTTCCTACTTTTCCAAATATTAGAGAGTGGAAAGGGCTAACTCAATAAGTACTCCTCTGTCGTGATCTACTGGTTATAGTGGGCATTTCATGTCTTTATAAAAAAATTTACAAAAAAGGTTTATTTGCCATGAAGTGTTAGTTTTCCTTCATCTTTAAACTTTGTTTTACAAATCATCACATTAAAAGTAACATTAAAATTGGATAATATTTAGAGCTTTGAAGTCCTTGAAAAGTGCTTGAATTTCACTCTCAAAAGTTTGCATGAACCCTAAAATGACTCGACATTCGACCATTTCTGCCACAATACCATGGTTAGGTAGCATTACTACATTAAATCCATGGTGAATGATGGTGATTTGTGGACTAGAGAGCCTTATATAACTTGTTCATTCATGCAACAATGTTTCTCCTGGTTTCCACGTCAGCGCTGATATGGTTTATAACAGAGAATTCTGTGCTGAATTCTCTGTTCCATCCCACTAGATCTCGCAGCAACGTTATTAATTCTGTTGCAAATTCAAACACTTTCTCACTGATTCTCTCAGCGCTGTGTAGTAACGGTGTCGCGTGATCGAGATCGGTGTGTGAGTACCTGCTCTGAGCTCACGCTGCGCTGTCTAATGTCTATTAGACATTAATAATAGACATTACTCTGAGCTGATAAACGGTCTGCGCTCAAACGAGTAGCGTGGTTTTGTTCTGCTTTCATTTTGTTTGCCGTTTGATGTTTCTTATGTGCAACAGAAATGGCAGTTCTTATCAGTTGGGCAAAAAATTAGTTGCACCAGCAGGAAAAAAGGTCGCAAAAAGTCTGGAGTCCTGCCTTATTAGATTGGACAGTGTAGATGAGTCAGGAAACAACAGGGAGGAGAGAGAGGGGAACAGGACCTCGAGCTGAACACGGGCTTGTCTGAGCTGACACCATGTTAGAACACTGCTCACAAGGCTATTGCTTCAACAATAGCCAGACTTTTGACTAAAGTCCGGTCCACATTGCAGCTTATTCTGGCCAAGAACTTAAACAGGAAAAGCCGCCTGACCAACATGTAAAATGGTCAGTCATGGTTTGTTTTGATTTTTACATGCTGTTTAGTGGTGGTTCTCTGTTCTAGATGCCTCAGAACTATATCCAGAAATATATCAACCTATTACCTTGTAATCAGCCAATTCGATTGGCTTGCCAGGTCGTAAAAGTGCTTTCCAGTTTTGCATTGAACGGACTGTGAACTAGACTCGTGACTACATAGTGGACATCTACACGGTGGAGGTAAAGAAGAATACACACACTAAAAGCATTTCAGTGCATCCTTTGCAACGTTGTGCGAAATTATTGTGAAATTAAAAGAATATCCGAAAGGTCAGGAGAAACTGGGGGAGAAACTGGCGGCCAGATATGCATAAAGGGGTGAGAATCAAAATCGATCCTGGGGTGCATTACTCACCGTATGACCTTTTATTTTCATTTTACAGAGGGTTGTGCAGTTTTACATAAGTTAAGACTCCCATATTCTTCAGGCGCCCCAGCAGTGTTTAATTGGCATTCCTAAATAGTTTGGTTAATTGCGTTTTCTCTAATTTCACTCCTGAAGCTGTGATTTAAATTTAAATTGGACATGGTAATCACATTAATTAAAAACTGAACTTAGAATCACCATGCCCTTAAAAGAAATTGTATCAAATAAATCTGAACATTTCTTCAAAGAATAGAGGTCATTTTAGTTCATTGTGCATTTTATTTTTTTGCCTTTTGGGTCCATCCAGGTTAGCATGTCCACTTCAGAGCCCACCGCCAAGAGTAATAAATGCCTCCACAAGATCAACCTTCAGCCTCCCTCTATTATTATAGGAAAAAATAGCCAATCATGCAGAGCTGTATTCGGGTTCCCGCAGGTTAGATCACTTATTTTCTCAATGCTGTTTATGAAAATTATTTCTGCTGTGCTCGACGAGGGCAGACAGGGCAGGAAATTAGTGTTGAGAGGCTGTAGGATTTGCTGTATTGTAGTGATTAGGTAATGAAGTCAGCCCTCTCGCCGTATAGACTGGCTGTCTGTGTCGTCTGCAGGCCATAACCAGTAGTTATAAGTTGTTGAGATAAAATAAGCCCCACTTTATGGATGACTGATTGTGTAATGTGGCACAGTGCTCTGTAATTTTTCATGCTTGTGTCGTGCAAAAATCCTGTACCCCTTGGACTCCAACATATAATCCACCACAAAAATGCAATCATAATTAAACAGCACTTTAATGAGGATAGTATTGTATAATATTAGTCTGGATTTTACATTTAATTGTAGGTTACACTTTACAATAAGGTTAGATTTGTTAACATTTATTAATGTATTAAAGAAGTCCTATAATGCCCTTTTCATAAGATGTAATATAAGTCTCAGGTGTCCCTAGAATGTGCCTGTAAAGTTTCAGCAAAGAATACACCACGGATCATTTATTATAGGATACTTTGAAAGCCCCTATTTGGGTGGCAGCTAATAGAATTCGCAAAGATGGATAAATATAAAATGTTTGACCAACTCCATTTTCAGAACATGTAAGTACTGCACGTTATATATTTTGTGACTGTAAGCAAATTGCATTTGTGAATGTGCTGGTTAGGACACTATATGGTGGCTAAAGTTACCATTGTCTCTGTATTCACAGAGATCAGAGCTATGTCATTAGTTTTATTTTTTAGAAGTAATAAATGTGCGTTTCTGAATTGTACAGGCAGTGAGCATTTTCGGGCTAAAAATAACAAGCTCTGGTCTCTGTGAATACAGTAAGAGACAATGGGCTTTAGCCACATTAGCACATCAGAAAGGCGATTTGCAAACACACATGCGGTACTTGCGTGTTCTGGTTATGAAGTTGGATCACAAAGAGTTGGATTTGATCCATCTTTGAGAAGCATCTTTTGTGCAAATCTTGCGTTTACTGACCCTCGTTTGCAAATTTAGCTAATTTCTTTGGCACATTACCTTCGCAAATTAAATGATCCTCAGTGGCTCAGATGCCAGGAGTTTATTATTACAGCCAAAAACAGAACAGTTATAATGTTGAAATAGATGAGACATTTTATGACTAGCTGCTCTAGTCTACTTTTGCCATGGTGTTAGAACTGGTACACCTCTGTCACTTGTGAAAACAAAATGGTGGCACCATGGGTGGAAACGTGCAGATTAAGGTGCGGTAATATTATAATAGGATCCCCTTCCTACGTCACTAGAGGAGTGAAATCTGAGCGGCTTGTTTTTTCATTTTATTGTCCTTTTTCACGTTTTCTGGGTTGGTAGATGGATACGATTATAGCACTTGAAGTAACCCTTAAAGATTATAGTCCCCTTAAAGTAACATACCAAAACTTCCAAAGAACATTTTTTTTTTTTTTTTTCTCAATTGATCTAGATTAATTTTAATTTAAAAATTATTATTTTAGTATTATTCATAGTTAGTTCATGCTAGCTACTGTATTAACTAATGTTAATTTTTGTGTGGATTCCCATTAAAAATACTGGATTTTGCCCGTGAAAATTCACTGAATGGACCGCACCTTAATGGATGAAACATGGTTGTGAAAAACATTTCACGTTGGCTGTGAAATTGTAGGATTTCTAGCAAGGATTCCCCAAAAAGTTCCTTCTGCTAATGAAATCATTTTGGTGTGTAGGATAGAAAAGATTTTGCGCAAACTCACCAAACCAAAGCATATATGGGGTCGATTTATCATGGTGTTTGAGTTTTGCACCTTACATTTTGACTAGTCCCTCTGCTTCTGACTTTTTCACCATTGTCTTACAGGGTATCTTGAGGAATCAACAAGGCTTTGCCCTTAAACATGTTCCTAACACAATTGCAAGACAATTGAGTCTCGACGTGTTTGTTTTGTTACAAGTTGTTTGCCCTTTAGCCAGGGCAGATTCATTTCTGTACACATTCAGCCTGAGGTTGTCATGATCTGCTATTTTATTCGTTCCTTTGCCCACTCCACATTCTCTCTCTACCTCACATTTGTTTTTCACTGTTTCCCATGTGTTTACCACCCAGAGGTTCTCAATTGGATTACCGTGTGACAGCATTGCAAACAGAATAGCTGCAGGCGCTGACTTTGAAGGCTGTCAGAGCCATAAGTAATGTTTTTTTTGCTCTCTTTCTTTCTCTCATTCCCATTCTACATTTCTTTCTGACGTTCATTCATATAGTTACATCGCTTTTTTTTACTTTACTTTCCTTCAAAACTTATGAAAAGCTTCCTACTTTTCTGTCTTTCTCTTTTTGGCTCTAGTCTCATACATTATATCTTTTTTGTTTTGTTTCTTTTGTGTTCATTGTCACAGAACACTCCAAACAAACTCAATGTACAGTAGGTCTGTAGATCTAGTATTATGGGGTTTTACTAGAGAAGAGCCAATTATAGTGTTGACTGACTGGTCATGTGTCCAGGCACGATCCTGTACTGCTCATTACTTCCAATCACTCTCATTTGGTCTCTTGTTTCTCTGCTTTTTCTAGAAAGTTTCCAGATTGGTATTGTGTCTTGCCAAGGAGTTTGTCAGTAGCTCCCTTTCTGTTGCCAATGGAAACTTGCATCATAAGTCTTCGAATCGGTATCAACAGTTTTGAATTGTGTACAAAACATCACTTCGTCAGGTTTGAGGTGATTTCCCACATATTTTGTTTTCTCAGGGTATGATTGAGGCTGGAAAAGCATTCAGATTTCCATTCAGATGTGAGTAATCGGACTGCCAAGAGCGAGTCCGAGGGCAGAGCTCGAGTTCACACGAAACCCGATAAGAGGAAACGCTTGAGTGAATTTGTGAAAAGGGACAAACACAATAGAGATATAAATGGAGCAGTTTTTTTGCCAGTGGAAGATGTGACTCAACATTCATTTTCATGTAAATACACATGTAAGGGAATTGCTTATTGTTCTAGAAATCAAACAAAAGGGCTTGAATCAGTCTCATGATGAGCGACTCTAAAGGCGTCTTCAGTTTCGCAGTCATTTTCTCAGGCTCTTGAGCAATAAGCCATCCTATAGTTGTTTATCCAGTCACCCCATCTACATTTCGAAAATAGGTGGTGAGAAAGTGAGAGAGAAGATTTAAATGTTTTTAATGTGCGAATAGCAGGTATGTTTTATTCATGAGGAAGCTTATAATACGGTCTGCCACACACAGTCTTTTCCAGACCTTATGAGAGATTTATAAACAATCTTTAACTTTTGACCATTAAAGGCTCTATATATCAGTATTGAATCACAACCCTCAGGCTTAGTTTTGCTTTAAAAGATATTTGTTCAAATTTGATACCGGGTTATACTTTATACACACTTAATATGTATGCAAATTGTACTTTATACGTTTGTATTTTGGCATGAGGGGCTTGCGTTAGTCATCCATATCCTCTGGTTGAGATCAAGACTGTTACATAAGCCCATTTCTAAAATCTAGTGAGTGGCCTTGCTGTCTAGTGCATACAGATGGAGGAACCTCGTAAGTTGTTGATTTGAATCGCTCTATTAAGGCAGCAACTCTGTGTTAAACTAAATGCGCAGTTTTGTTGAAAGCATAAAAATGCATAACAGACATACACTGGGTAAAATAGTTCTCAACTGGTTGTCAAAATGTTGTAATCAAATTTTTAAATGAATAATGTAGAATATATTAGTTATTAAAGTTATTAAAGTTTTAGGACACTGGGCTAGCATACTGAATCTAAAACTACAACCAACAACTGTATTTAACTTTGACCTGCCTAAAAATGTGACCAAATCTGAGCTTAGGTGTCAGTATAAATCCAATACTTTTGACAGTTTTTTTTCTTCTAAGAATTACTAAGTGCACTTTCAAGTAAACAGTTAGTTATAATGAAACAAATAAGTAAATTAAGAGCAGTGAGTGTTTAATAAAACTGCAGTTGCCTATTAAAAACAAAAGATAAACAAAAGATATCATATGGCTGTGTTTTTTTATTTAATACAGTTGTCGTATCAGAAATCACACAAAAAAAATTAAGTAGTTTTTGTTATTAAATAATAATTTACAAAGAAGAAAACACTGTTAGCATAGGCCCTATTATGTGTAAAGCCATCACACACTAAAACGTCTGATCTGAATGTCACACCAAAAATATCTTTTTAAAATTCAACTTTGCATCACAGGAATAAATTTCATTTTAACCAGTGGCTCTGTCCCAAATGACACTTTCAGTCTTGTGGACTTACCATGGCTGCCGCGTACGTGTGTCCGTTAAGTCCATGAGACCTTAGGGTGTCTCATTTTAGGTTTCAGAAGGGTGCTTGTGAGTGCCCCCTTTGCGGTTGATATGCGCCCTCAATGTGCACTTTTGCTGCAGCAGACGACTTTCTGACAGTCAAAGCAGTGTTACGACTGTGAGTGTTTAGTGTGCCATTTGGGACAGGGCTAGTAAGCTTGTTGTAGTGCATTCTGGGATTTGCCTTCTTTGCAAAGAGTGCAAGTTATGCTTTACAATTTGGCTAAAGGATGGTATCTTAAAGGGATAGTTCACCCAAAAATTAAAATACTTTAAAAATCAGTTATAAAAAATGTCTGTATTTTGTCCATGCAATGGCTGCATCCGAAATGGCATACTTCCCTACTATATATAGTAGGCGAAAAACAGTGTGTGACACTGATCAGGCATAACATTATGACAGGTGAAGTGAATAACACGGATGATCTGTTCATCACGACACATTTTGTCCTCAAAATTGATGTGTTAGAAAAATGGGCAAGCATAAGGATTTGAGTTTGACAAGGGCCGACTGAGGTCAGAGCGTCTCCAAAACTGCAGCTCTTGTGGGGTGTTCCCGGTCTGCAGTGGTCAGTATCTATCAAAAGTGGTCCAAGGAACGAACAGTGGTGAACCGGCGACAGGGTCATGGGCGGCCAAGGCTCAATGATGCACGTGGGTTGGCTGGCCCGTGTGGTCCAATCAAATAGACGAGCTACTGTAGCTCAAATTGCTCAAGAAGTTAATGCTGGTTCTGGTGTCAGAATACGGCATTTCAGAATGTTTGTAAACAATAGGCACCAAGATACTTCCGGGTGGCAGAACGCGAGCGGCTTCTACTGACCAACTGAAGAGATCCAGCCGGCTACTGTAAACAGTTACATAGTTAAAAACGTTGTTGATCAAAGTTGAAACTATGAAGAAATGTGTTGTGTTTGGGGTTGCGCCGCCAGATATACAGCAAAAGGTGTAGTATTTTATTGATTTCCTTCAGAAAAAAGCAAATATATCTAGTGAAACCTGTGGGTGCTGAGGAGGTTAAAGCGAGTGGACTTTGTGTATACTCAAAACTGTCCATCTACAAAATCATAGCAGAGCATAATTATCTTCAGCTGGGGAAATTCGAGACTAGTATTAGTCTCAAACTCTGTCACTGACTACGTTTACATGCTTCCTCATAATGCGATTACAATAAGGTTTTGACAATATTGAGATTAAACTTTACCTCATGTAAACGCAATACTTCAATCAAACTAATGCGATTTAAGCTCATAATCGTAGTAACCATAGTCGCATTAAACTAGGTGGCTTACACAGATTTTAGTCGCAATAAACAGGCATGTAAATACCATAATCGCATCATTACCATTCTGACCAAAGTGCGCATGTGCGCGGACGTACACGGATACCGTGTGTTGTTCACACAACTTCATGAATGAACTTTGTGACATTATTCTGAAGTTTTCTCTTCTCCAAATCACTAAACTCTGTCAACACAACTCGCTGCGCAGTCTTTGCTCTGTATCTTCATGTAGACGGCCCGAAGAACACGACGGCAGCGTAGGCAAACCCGGCATTGCGATGTTTATCACGACGCCGATAATATCCAGTAAGCTACGTCCATAAAAATGTGTTTTAAATTTGATGCGAATAGATTAAAACAATGGCCGGTAACATGCATACTGTATGCCTATCTGAGTGAGGTATAACCATACTTATTAGCGAATAATCAGAATAATGAAAATTGCATGTAAACTGGAGTGAAGAGTTTTGCTCATGTCATGTAAACATCTTACTGCGATTAAAGCCGGGTGCACACTGTGCGATTTATAAAAGTCCTTTCCGATTGTTCCTTGTCAGACTGTACGAACATGATCCTCGCTGTAAGCCATGTCACACTGTAAGATCGAAGTTGTCATTAATGTCAGACTGTACGATATTCAAGGCGCGCTAAAAACGGACGCACGCAAGAAAACTCGTCCAGAGTTTTATATCATCAGTGAATGACACGTTCGGTGGCGGTGAGCTGCATTACACGCAGGATTGAAATGATGGCTACAAAGAAATCTCTAGCGCTCATTTTGGTCATAGTTTGTCTTGAAAAACGAAGATAATTTGACGGTCGTCGTAGGAGAAGTCACACTGCAGGACTGTGCGCCAAATCTTCTGACACTGCCAGAATTTCGTCTGAGGTAAAATTTGATCGCAGCGATCATTAATCGGCTGCCGGTGAACATGTCAAACTAACTATCAAAGACTTCAGATTTTAGCCTAGGATCAGAGGAATCTTTTAGGATTTGCAAAATTTGTCCCAGACGGCCAAATTGTGGCCAAAATCGGCTTAAGACCTTACTCTGATTATTATAAATAGTCGCATTATTGGTGCACATGTAAACGTAGTCCCTGCCTGAAGTAAAAGTGTTATACAAGGAAGAGACAGCACTTCTAGTGTCATGTAGGCTACTGATCAAATGTCAATGGAAGAAATAGGAAAAGCAAAACATAGTTGTAGGCTACTGCTGATGGATGATTGATGCGTGTACCACATTGGTTTCATCATCACCGCGAGTTTAGTTTGAGTGAATGCCTAGCTGAGTAGCGCTAGTCTACAGCGTGCTACCCTTTTCACCGTCAAAAAGCTCACGTCTGTGCCGTCCGACAGAAAACGATCATAGCCTTTTTAGTTAGATAACAGGAAAATAGACCATCTACCATAGCCTAACGTATTGTAAGTCAAATAGCAACAGTCACTAAAATAACTACTCAATGGTAGGCTAAGGCTCATTTAAAAATTATGGTAGTAGACTAGTGCTACATCTACTAGACCAAGGTTAGGCATTTCATGTATTGCTATCTCCTGAATTAGTTAATCAGTCCCTCAATGATCATGTTAACTATGTCTGAATTTCCACCACGTCTGTTTTTTAATCAACTGTTGAAATGTAGATTAGGCTACTGCTGAGTGCCGACGATGGGTCTCCCTTCCAAGCAATTTACTAGCGTTGCCATAGGAACGCTTCGGCTTTTGCCACCCGGAAGAACGTCTATTATTGTTGTGACGTCATGGTGAATTGTCGTATTCACAGTGCATCACAGTTTGTTCCATATGGGGTTGCATAGTCGCAGACCAGTCAGGGTGCTCAAGCTGACCCTTGTCCACAGAGCCTAGTCTGATGAATCACATTTTCTTTAACATCACGTGGATGGCTGGGAGCGTGTGCGTCGCTTACCTGGGGAACACATGGTACCAGGATGCACTATGTGAAGAAGGCAAGCCGGCGGAGGCAGTGTGATGCTTTGGACAATGTTCTGCTGGGACTAATACAATATTAGGACAATATTATGCCTGATCGGTGTCCAAATTCACAGTAATCATAAAAAAGTAAGCAAAAAGTACCCAGATAAGTGTGCATACGATGGACTTTTTACTATCCCATGAGGCCACTGGGGAGGATTTATGAATGCCAGTGAAGTGACATAACCAGAAGTACCTACTCAAGAGAGTATGCGATTTCAGATGCAGCCAATGTTTTGGATCTCATTGACTTTCATTGTATAAACAAGAAGTTAAAACAGCCTTTAAAATATCTTGTATGTCCCACCAAACAACAAAAGCCATGCAGGTTTGGAACGACATGAGGATGGGTAAATGATAAAGCCCTATTTATACTTCTGCGTCGAGTGTACACCGTAGCTACGTCGTAGGCTGTGTGCTGCACGCGTAGCCTACGGCGTACCCTGACATGCACCTCTCCAAAAATGTCACAACGCATCAATTCTATGCGGACCTCAAGCGCTGTGATTGGTCTGCCTGAAGCCCTCCCTCAGGGATACACATGCTCCCTCTGCATGTGTAACTGCGCATCACCGCGGACAATGACGCAGGTCCGGTGCAGAAGTATAAATCAGCCTTAACACTTGTTGACTAGGTTGCTTCCTATACTTTTAGGAACAGCCCTCATGATGCCTTCTAGGTAGACAACTCACTTGGTTTTGGAACAGAGCAATAGTGTCAGAATAAACATGAGGTTCAAAATTTAGCTACAAATAAATGTTAACATAATGCCTGTTGAAACTCCTCTCAAAAATGAAAATGTTTGGCATTGCTAAATCTGTTCTGTTAATTAATCCCCCTCCAGCCTCCTCGCTCTCGCACACTAATAATCTCTCCCCTCCTCACGTTTATGGCAGACACACCGCCCCCTATGAAGTCAAATATGCCAATATAATCTCCATGTCTTCCTTCATAACCTGCTCCCTGCAGTTAGCCAGGCAGTTCGGCCATAATTCCTGCACTAATCTACAATCATTCTTACGACTTTCTCCTTCATTCTTCTGCCAGGATTAATTCCTCATATTAGCTTTAATTACACAAATGGCTCTGTATCTTATTAATCTCTTCACTGCAGACAGGGCACAGCTCTGCACACCGTTGGTTATAAATAATTGAATGAGATTTTAAACCACCAATTAAGTCAAGCAGCAGGGAGAGAGGAAATCCCTTGGTGGGCGATTCATTAGTAATAATGTTTGACATTTTTAAAATGGAGGCATTGGACACCATTGTGTAATTGCAACTGTCTGCAGAGGTGTGGTACAGTTTGGACAGATGCGTATGAGGAATTTAAGGAAATAAAACTTTCTGAAGCACAGTTTGCTGTCTAGGTTTCCTGCATTTAAAGTAGCACGAAGTACTTTTTTTTTTAGGTTTCACCTGTCAATCAATGTGAATTTATCATTTATTTTCCCTGCAAAACAGTGAATAGGGAATTTAATGGGTGTCATTCTCAGTGTTATAATGAAGCAAGGAGACTTGTTCGGCTTTGAGTTCCTAATTGCTTTAATAAAAGTTACATAATAAGAGTATTTAATATAAAAATATTAAATAAATATTTAAATAAAATATAGAAAAATAATAAATATTACACTTAACTTAATAAAAAATAAAAAAAAATAAAAAAAAATATATATATATATATACACTCACCTAAAGGATTATTAGGAACACCATACTAATACTGTGTTTGACCCCCTTTCGCCTTCAGAACTGCCTTAATTCTACGTGGCATTGATTCAACAAGGTGCTGAAAGCATTCTTTAGAAATGTTGGCCCATATTGATAGGATAGCATCTTGCAGTTGATGGAGATTTGTGGGATGCACATCCAGGGCACGAAGCTCCCGTTCCACCACATCCCAAAGATGCTCTATTGGATTGAGATCTGGTGACTGTGGGGGCCATTTTAGTACAGTGAACTCATTGTCATGTTCAAGAAACCAATTTGAAATGATTCGAGCTTTGTGACATGGTGCATTATCCTGCTGGAAGTAGCCATCAGAGGATGGGTACATGGTGGTCATAAAGGGATGGACATGGTCAGAAACAATGCTCAGGTAGGCCGTGGCATTTAAACGATGCCCAATTGGCACTAAGGGGCCTAAAGTGTGCCAAGAAAACATCCCCCACACCATTACACCACCACCACCAGCCTGCACAGTGGTAACAAGGCATGATGGATCCATGTTCTCATTCTGTTTACGCCAAATTCTGACTCTACCATCTGAATGTCTCAACAGAAATCGAGACTCATCAGACCAGGCAACATTTTTCCAGTCTTCAACTGTCCAATTTTGGTGAGCTTGTGCAAATTGTAGCCTCTTTTTCCTATTTGTAGTGGAGATGAGTGGTACCCGGTGGGGTCTTCTGCTGTTGTAGCCCATCCGCCTCAAGGTTGTGCGTGTTGTGGCTTCACAAATGCTTTGCTGCATACCTCGGTTGTAACGAGTGGTTATTTCAGTCAAAGTTGCTCTTCTATCAGCTTGAATCAGTCGGCCCATTCTCCTCTGACCTCTAGCATCAACAAGGCATTTTCGCCCACAGGACTGCCGCATACTGGATGTTTTTCCCTTTTCACACCATTCTTTGTAAACTCTAGAAATGGTTGTGCATGAAAATCCCAGTAACTGAGCAGATTGTGAAATACTCAGACCGGCCCGCCTGGAACCAACAACCATGCCACGCTCAAAATTGCTTAAATCACCTTTCTTTCCCATTCTGACATTCAGTTTGGAGTTCAGGAGATTGTCTTGACCAGGACCACACCCCTAAATGCATTGAAGCAACTGCCATGTGATTGGTTGATTAGATAATTGCATTAATGAGAAATTGAACAGGTGTTCCTAATAATCCTTTAGGTGAGTGTGTATATATCTATATAGGAATATAAAAGGAATTGGCAAGTATTTTTAAATGCAATTAAAAAATTATTACATACATAATCATTATGATTGTTGTTGTTTTTTTTTTGTTTTTTTTTACATTTTACTACATTAAATATGAATTGGTAACACTTTATTTTACAGTGTCCTTGTTACACGGACTTACTGTAGTAATAACTAAATTATGCATAATTACACACAACTAACCCTAAACCAAACCCTAATCCTAACCCATAGTAAATACATGTAGTTAATTACTATTACTCAGTACTTAGATGTATAATTACACGGACACCTTAAAATAAAGTGTAACCCATGAATTGTATTTATTGTATCATGTAACTAGGGTTGAGTATCATTTGAACTTTAGCGATTCTGATTCTGGTTATCAATTCCGATTCTTATTGATTCTCAGTTTAGATTCCAATAAGGTAAAAAAAAAAAATTCAAACATTTAGATATTAAACATAACATAGGCTATTCTTTTTTCAGAACATTTCTTTGCTGCTGAATACCATGAACAAAGATCAGTAGGAAAATCAGAAACCTTAAGAACACTTGCACAAGGAAATAAAATAAGAACAAATTAGCAATAGCACAAATAGATACAACTGAACAAAGTTGTAATCAAATGTAAAATAACACTGCATAGTTAGTTCTTTTTATAAATGAAAAGTAGATTAATCCTTATTAAAGCTACAAAAGTTATTCAGTCAAAATCAGTGAGTGATTTTTCTCTGTCTTTTGTTGTTTGAATTTAATAATTTCCTTCATTTTATTTTTGATTGGCTCTCCTGTTTTTATGTGCCATCTTTCTGCTGGACGGCATGGTTATGGTATTGATATGGTAACCTAATTTGTCTAGTTGCATCAGAATGATTTTCTTAGATTCAGTGTCTAAATGGCACAGAGGAAATGAGCAGGCCTGTGTCCTCCCAGCATGCCTGCCTGTCTGTCACTTCACCTGCGTGTCCTTTTTGAGGCAGGAAGAAGCTATTAATTTTCTCTGCAGGAAAGTAAGCCACTCTCTCACTGGCTCATTCAGGTACTAAGAAGCACTGCAAGATATCCATTATATCAATTATTGTTGTTTTTTTTTTTGCCACCATTTGAAAGAACTTTTAATGGAACCAATGACGGACGAACAAGTAGGTACGTTTTAAATTTCCAAGATGGAAATTTCAAGCCTTTTCTCTGTCCTCCTTGTATTGTATTTGCCGAGTTGAGCTGTATATTTTTGTTTTGCATGTATTCCATTTGATTCTTAAGGTAAGTACCTCCAGATGCTTATGTCAAATGGACCTAAATGGACACTTTCCTCAAATCTGAATAAAAAACAGTGTAATCTCTACAGGTGTCCAAGTAAAAACAATTTGAGTGGAATTTCCCCTCTATGAGGTTGCCGGGTTGCCTCCTGTTGCACACTGATCTCTGTCATCTCACCAGATCACGGCAGTTTCGACAGAGATACAGTATATTCCCCTGCCTTTTTGAGACAAGGCAGCTGAAGTGTCTTTGTTCTGCTCCATTACTCGCGGTTAGGAGCTGCGATTCGTCTCCATCTGCTGCTTCTGTCGCGCCTCACCAACTTCGGTTTCCCCCAGACACGGTCACCGAATGAAATTACTGAAAAGTGGTGAAGTGTTTTCATGGTCTTCTGTGCAGATTTGCCACTCTCTCAGCGGGGCCTTTCAAGAGAGAGGAATCATTGTGTTTTCTAAATTTAATTGAATTTTGGCTTGTTACTTCAATTCATTCCTTGTGTATCTTTTGTCTGTAATGTGCGTATAATGACAAATTTATGAAAACAAGTATGTCATCTGTATTAAAGGTGCTGTGGCCATTCAGGAATTTAGAAAACCCCACTGTTGAGGCCGTTATAAGATAAAGAAAGGGATATTTTTTAAAAAATACTTGTGTAGAAGACAAAAACGTACTTTTTGTATTCCTGTTGGTATGTGCCATATTCAAGGTGTATGTGTATAATGCACAAATTTTCAGAATTATTCATTTATAAACTATATTACATTTTTGGGGAGTCATACCACATGACATTTAATCATTTTAATCAATGGCACCATGTCATTAAAAAAAAGTTTACACATTTATTCAAATTTTAAGAGACTTATTGATAATTGTACTAAGAAATAATAATAATAATAAAGTCAAATTACTCTGTTTATGAAAAAAATTTCTGTCATTTTGATATTAGGGCAGTTGTTTAACTGCGTTGTAGTACTGTCAAACGATTAATCGCATCCACAATAAAAGTTTGTTTACATAATATATGTGTGTACTGTGTATAATTATTATGTGTATTTGAATACAGACACATACATGTATACATGCTTTATATGCTTTATATATATATTTATATCATTTGTATTCTATATGAATATAAATATTTTATATATAAATAACATTTTTTTCTTAAATATATACATGCATGTGTGTGTATTTATATTTACATAATATATGTGTGTGTACTGTGTATAATTATTATGTAAACAAACTTTTATTTTGATGCGATTTAATCGTTTGACAACACTAATAACAAACATTTATTTTAATTCAGAAATTAAAAACATTTTCTTCATATAATGGTGTATTCAAGTGTATTCATTTTATGTATGAACTAGGGCTGCTCGATTATGACAAATCATAATTGCGATTATTTTGTTCAATTTTGAAATCACGTTTATTTAACATAATTATTGGTGGGCGATATGATCAAAGTCTTATTTCACGGTATTTAAATATCAGTGAAATTTCACAATTATCGATACTTCAGCAAAAACTAATACTAGGTTATTAATGTAAAAAAAAGGTCCTCAAAATAATTATATAAGACAAGTAAACAGTCAGCAATACAATAAGAACAAGAAACGAATTACAAGCAAAATAGACAAATAAATACAAATACAAGTAATATCATTGCGCCGCTGCACCCATGGTACGGCAGCAAACTTCCTGGATTATTACGCAGGAATGAGAGTATAGTCCCTAGCCATATTGGTCTAGAAAATTGCAACTTTTAATTTTCCGTCGGTCTTAGTACACGATGTAACTATACACATCACAACATGTAAATAGGAAAATGTTGGCGTTATTTTGTCACTTATTGAGCAGTAGGCTAGATGGAGCCGTTTACCTCCAGTCTTCGTGCTAAGCTAGGCTAGCGGTGGGTGCGTCAGACAGAGTAATGGCACGCACGGAGATAAAAATGGTATGTATGGACTTATCTAACTCTGGGGGATACAGTGAATAAGCTAAAGTCCCAAAAAGTCGGCGTGTTCCTTTAATGGCAGACTGCAGCAGAAATATTAGGCTGCTGTCACTTTAAGAACTAATGCACGGATCCAATATGCTGATACACACGTTTCCTTTCTCAACTGTGAATGTTTATTTAAGACACAACCCACTGTGTTTACGTGAATGCTCTTTTATGATCGTTGGAAGCCATAATCGAAAAATCAATTACGATTAATCGCACAGCCCTAGTATAAACTGAATTTATTTATTGAATTTATTTTTAATGGGTGTCATGTCATTTACCTAATAATCTCAGTATCTCAAAGTATCTCTTAGCAATACTTGATATGAAAAGCTTTGCAGTATTCATTATAATGTAGCGATGGATTCACCCTGTCCGTTTCTTCCGACAGGGCTTTCTGAAGAGCGAGCGAGTGGCCCGCATGGTCCAGAGCGGAGGCTGTTCTGCTAGTGACTTCCGCGAGGTCTTCAAGAAGAACATAGAGCGCCGTGTGCGCAGCCTGCCCGAGATCGACGGCTTGAGCAAAGAGACTGTCCTCAGCTCCTGGATCACCAAATACGACGCCATCTACAAAGGAGAAGAGGACCAGCGGCGGCCGCAGGGACGCATGCCCTTCAGCGCTGTGTCTGAGCTCATCCTCAGCAAGGAGCAGCTTTATGAGATGTTTCAGCAGATCCTGGGAATCAAGAAGTTTGAACATCAGCTGCTCTACAATGCCCTTCAGGTCAGTAGTAGCTGAGTTTTAAGGGTCTGTAATGTTTTTTTCCCGAAAGTACTGGATGGTATAGGGCTGCATGATAAATTGAAATAACAACAAAACCATATGGCTCTGCCTCTGCTCTGAGCTTGGGTCACTTTAACGTGCATTTGGGAAGACATGCGCCAACCAACTTCCCAAACTTGTAATGAGAAGTGCTTTAACAGAAGATAAGCTTTAAGGGTTCCCTGCTGTTTTCTGTCAAAAGATACGTTTGATGGTGCGTTCCATTTGTCCTCAGAAGTGGGAAATTCCTTTTAACTGGAACGCCCACTCAAGTTGGAGTTGTGACTGGGAAACTCAGGGGAAGCACAACAATCCCGACTTCAGAATCGAATCAACTGTACTGAAACAGTTGTAATATATTGTATATTAGCACTTCTGTTGTCTGCGTCGCAATAAACTCAGTGGTGCACACAGTACTATCCATGATACTTCAGCATTATCTGTGCAAAATACCATTTGCATTCCACAAGAACAAAGCAAGAGCAAGCACAACAAAGGCTTGTCTGGACGCACACGTCCATCTTAGTTTTCTGACTGTCAACTCGGGTGTGATGTCATTCCCAGCTACGATATCCCTCTTCCAAGGTAAATAGAATGCAGCATAAGACAGACATAATTATTAGTATTGTATGGTAAAGTATGTAAAGTCTATGTAAAGTAGAATTATTTTAATCATTTTCTTAAACACAATTTTGTTTATTTAAATGTGAAATATTACAATATAGTATTTCCTTTTTTATGTTTATTTAGTAGAAGTAGTAGTAATAATAATAATAATTATTATTATTATTATTACTGTTTTATAGCCGCCTTGATAAAATCACAAAATGTTGGCCAAATTGTGCAGCCCTACAAACTAGCAGAGCAAATTTGGAATTTATTTAAAGTGCATTTTAAATTGCAGTCACAATTTTTTTTGTCAGAAAAATTGCAATTGCATTTTTTCCCCTAAATCATGCAGGCCTAATATAATGGCAGAGATGGTTTAACACTTGGAGCCTCTTTGGTCAGAAATGACCAAAAAGTTTTGACCTTTTTTTTTTTTTTTTTTTGCTGCATCGGAAAGGACACTTGGTGACTTTTGATACATTAGCTAACACACAAAAAAAATCATGGACATGATTTGGATATGTTAAAGGGTCGGAAAAGTCACACTTGGCTCAATCGCAGTCACAAATTACCAACATAGGAAATGAATGGGAAATACGAAAACCACTTTTGGTGGTACAAACTACAAATCAGTCACTGTGCAGAAAACAGCCCAAGACTGGTTTCCCACTGAAGCTAAGCAGGGCTAAGCCTGGTCAGTACCTGGATGGGAGACCTCCTGGGAAAACCAGGTTGCTGCTGGAAGAGGTGTTAGTGAGGCCAGCAGGGGGCACTCACCCTGTGGTCTGTGTGGGTCCTAACGCCCCAGTATAGTGATGGGGACGCTATACTGTAACAAGCACTGTCCTTCGGATGAGACGTTAAACCGAGGTTCTGACTCTCTGTGGTCATTAAAAGTCCTATGGCACTTCTCGTAAAAGAGTAGGGGTGTAACCCCGTTGTCCTGGCCAAATTCCCTCCATTGGCCCTTACCAATCATGGCCTCCTAATAATCCCCATCCATTGAATTGGCTCTATCACCCTCTCTCCTCTCCACCTATCGCTGGTGTGTGGTGAGCGCACTGGCGCCGTTGTACTGTGGCTGCCGTCGCATCATCCAAGTGGATGCTGCACACTGATGGTGGTTGAGGAGAGACCCCTGACATGAGTGTAAAGCGCTTTGGGTGTACAGTAGTAATATTATTTTCAATGGGGAAAAATAGCTCATAACATTTTTATAAATATTGCATAGTATCACAAAATCCCATCAAAATTCTAAATAATAATAAAAAAAAATATTATTGAACAAAAATAAAAAAAGTTACATTTCAAGGCTTAGGTCACTTTTGACTGCGAATGAAGAGGGCCAGAATGTTAAATCGTTGTGAAATGAAATTCAATTGAAAATTACATGTATTGTCTAGATACTTTTTTTTTTTTACATTCTCTTTAACCATATATGGCAGAGTTTTATCTCTGAGTGCTTTTCAGAGATATGAAATGTCTGGGGGTTTGGCCATGACAGCTTCATCTCTGTGGCTTTTAGAAATGGCTGACTTCACAACTCAAAACATTTTTGAAAAGAACAGTCATAATTATCAGTTGTGTTTGATTTTCACAATCTTTCTTAGAAATAAACATCTCAGGAAACAATTCTGTGAGTTTTCAAAGCACCAAACGGAGTAACATATTTTTCATTGTTCTCTGACATTGTGACATGTATGGTGTCAGAACAATCGGCCAAATTCCCTGAATGTCCTCAAAGCGGATTTTTACAAAGGACAGAAATTAATTGCTGGTTCCCAGATTCTTTTGGCAGATGATCTGGACAAAAGATTTTGGTCCCAAAACATTTTGTTCCCACCAGACCTTCGGAAAAGGTCCAAAGGACCAAACAGTTTAAGTCTGTTTGTGCTTTTTGTGTGAGGGACATATTTTTTTGGTGTATAATCCCTTTTTTTCCATAAATGGAGTTGCACATCATACATTACTGATTTAAGGTACAAGATATCCTTAATATTGAATAAAATATTGTGTAGTCATAGCATTTACACCGTGGATAAATTTTTTATTCTGATTTGAGGAAAATCTGTGGAATTCTACAGAACTACAGTACCTTATTTTTCCGACAATAAGCCACACCTGACAATGCAAAGTCACACCTGGTCAAAATTGAATTGTTGAGAGAAAAAACACACATAAGTTGCATCAGCGTATCAGTTACATTTTATTATTACATTCAGAAATAATGTAAAACAGTATAAAAGCATATTTTAGTTCCCCTCTCTCCACAACAAATCCTTAAATTGAACAGAATTCAGAACAGAACAGGAATTAAAAACATATTTATAAAACAAACATATATTTTAGTGGCATTCATTATAAACAACATTGATACAAACGCCAAGCTTAAACAAATTTATTTCAAACAAAACTGAAACTATCGGCATGTGGGAAATGCATTCTACTAATAAACTTGCGTAACTCTCTCATTAGGCACAAATCCAAATGTCACTTTGGAATATGTATCAGCATGTTTCTGATATAAAAAAAGCTTTATAATGAGAGTGAATTATTTTTTTTGAAGCCCAAAAAAGTGCATCCATCCATCATAAAAGTACTTCACCTGGCTCCAGGGGGTTAATAAAGGCCTTCTGAAGTGAAGTGATGCGTTTTTGTAAGAAAAATATCCAAAATGATACGTTTATAAACCGTAATCTTTAGCTTCCGATAATGGCTGTCCGTACATTCAGGAGAGCCGAGTTCCAGCGTATGAGGTAGGCGTATCATAAGCTTAGGTCAGAGTACAGAGTTCTTTTGGAATTTAACGACTTTTTACAATGACATGTTGTGTTGATTGTGTTTCCTAATCACGGTAAGCAGTTTAGTGCCTTTAATCCTTTGCCCTTTACCTTAATCACCTGAGCACAGGTGGCTTTATCCTATCATCAGCCTCTTTGAAAACATCCCAGAAAGGTCAGGGGTTGATAGAAAATGGTCCAACTGGCTTGCCCTCCTGTTATCTTTCACTAGCCTTTCCCCAGGGGACAGGAAGAGTAAAAGAGATGTGGTGGGTGGTCTTCACGGACGTCTCTTTTCATCGCAATTGCAGTTAGCAGATCAGTGCAATTAGGCGGGTTGAGCCCAACATTTAATTGGCACGTTTGGCATCTAACTGAGATCTTATGGCTGGGTAAAAGCAGGGGACTGCACATTGTTCTCAAATTATCTTCATGTTTGTTTATTATTTACATTTATTTATATATATTTATTTAAATCTGTTTGTATTTTTTTGATGTATTTGTTTATTTTTTGCTGTTATCATATTTTTACAACTCTAGCTATTCTCCTTCATCTTCAGATACTGTTATTGGTTCAGTACAAGGGATAAAACAAATAATTTCATCCCTTCATTTGTAAAAACAAGCAAAAATCACATTAACAGTAACATGCTGTTAATGGAAGTCTATAGGGCAAGTGTTCTGAAAGGCTTAAAAGCTGAAATATGCAGTGCATGTGGCTTATATTAATTGTTACCTACAAAAATGTGTTTTGTTTGAGCTGTGAAACTGTCTTGGTCGTTCTGTTGTAGGTGAAAGAAGTCTATTGGATATAATTGGACAGACAAGGTTAGTAAGCAATTTTGTCATGCTAGCCTCATTTTAGCACATGTAATGTTGAAGTGTGTTTCAACGTGAATCCAAGTGCAGTGTCTTGCTGCATAGACTTCCATTGTAAAAGCATTATTATAAAACAATTTCGCTTGCTTTTACAAAAAAACTGAGGGAAGAATCACAATTATTTTCTGTAATCGACAACACAGATGCTTTTGATAGGCTTAACTTGTATTGGACCCGGAACATTCCTTTTGAAGGGAAATGATCTAACATGACGTTTCCAAAAAATAAGGAAAATAAGGAAAAGTGAGGGGTTTTAAATGGTGTGCCTCCGAGTTAATTTGTTTTGTGCAGGGCTCATTTCATCTGCATATGTCAGATCTGTTGCCATTAAGCACAGCATTGCTTTTAAACTGCACATCTACGATTCAGAAGGCAGCATGTAGTTTTCTGAAAGCTTGCACACAGATCTCATGTACATTTTCTGAATCTTTTTTTGTACCTTATGTTGTTGTAGACTAATGAGGTGAAATTGCTGCATTGTTCCAATCAAATCAGGCTTGAACTGCTGGTGCTAATCTCTCACGGTGCTTTTTAAGAATTTACGCACCTGTGAGCATTTTATGGATCCGTGTCAGCTGACATTTAAAAGTTTCTTTGCTTGCATGTTAGATTCGGCATTCACTGGTGGCTCAGCATTCAATAAATCACTCATGCGTATGTGTTTAAAGGGCAAAGAAATGTAAATTTATGAGTGGTGTTGTAAAAAATACAAGGAATACTGTAGAGCCAAGCAAACAGACTGGGAAATAATGACTGTGGCCGAACTAGAGATATGAAGAACAGCGTATTTTCCGATTTAATTAGTCAATCTTAAGGAAGGACTGTCATCTTAAAAATGCAATGCATTTTGTAAAAAAATCTAATATCTAAACTTTTAAGTATTGTCAGGTTGTTTACCACAGACCATTTCACTCATAAGTGTAAAATCCCATAGAACAATCTCATGGGAACCACTGGTGGATCCCTGCACTACTCTATTGTTACCAAATCTGTTTTGTTGTGCTTCAAAGGGAAGACCCTCTCCAAGAAATGAATTGCCTTAAAAGCACTGCTGTATAAAAAATGAAATAAAAACCTAGATGAACTCGGTAGTCAACCCTCTACAATGCGAGTAAATCACTTGCATATGCAAGTAAATCTTCACTCTGGGGGACTAAATAATATCTATCATTAGCCATTGGCTAATAAATGCTTAGATTTTACTCTTCAGTGTGTGTGTTAGAGGCTAAGATTAAGTTTAGCATAGATATATTTTTACTCGCTGAACACTCAGAGAAACAGAGTTACTCTCCGTCAAGCGATCTGTCTATTTCAGTTCAGCTCATCGGATGCGCATGCGTACCTGTATTTGACGTACCGTAAACTCTAGTGTGAAGGCGCACAATTCGTATTCGCTTTGCTGAAAGCGCTGTGTTTCTTACACACGCAAAGAGAGAGAGTCTTAAATACCACGCAGAATCGACGTGCTACATGTAAACCATATTCTTTTTTGTATTTTCCTGTCAAAAAGTTCATTTGAAATTATTCAGCTTTTAAGAACAAGCAGAAGATATGCGGTTTCTCTGGTAGTGGGCGGGACTAATGCGCAAAAAAACACCACCAGTCCTAAGTTCAATTAAAATATCAAATATGTATTCATACGTGTGTGTGTGTGTGTGTGTGTATATACACTCACCTAAAGGATTATTAGGAACACCTGTTCAATTTCTCATTAATGCAATTATCTAATCAACCAATCACATGGCAGTTGCTTCAATGCATTTAGGGGTGTGGTCCTGGTCAAGACAATCTCCTGAACTCCAAACTGAATGTCTGAATGGGAAAGAAAGGTGATTTAAGCAATTTTGAGCGTGGCATGGTTGTTGGTGCCAGACGGGCCGGTCTGAGTATTTCACAATCTGCTCAGTTACTGGGATTTTCACGCACAACCATTTCTAGAGTTTACAAAGAATGGTGTGAAAAGGGAAAAACATCCAGTATGCGGCAGTCCTGTGGGCGAAAATGCCTTGTTGATGCTAGAGGTCAGAGGAGAATGGGCCGACTGATTCAAGCTGATAGAAGAGCAACTTTGACTGAAATAACCACTCGTTACAACCGAGGTATGCAGCAAAGCATTTGTGAAGCCACAACACGCACAACCTTGAGGCGGATGGGCTACAACAGCAGAAGACCCCACCGGGTACCACTCATCTCCACTACAAATAGGAAAAAGAGGCTACAATTTGCACGAGCTCACCAAAATTGGACAGTTGAAGACTGGAAAAATGTTGCCTGGTCTGATGAGTCTCGATTTCGGTTGAGACATTCAGATGGTAGAGTCAGAATTTGGCGTAAACAGAATGAGAACATGGATCCATCATGCCTTGCAGGCTGGTGGTGGTGGTGTAATGGTGTGGGGGATGTTTTCTTGGCACACTTTAGGCCCCTTAGTGCCAATTGGGCATCGCTTAAATGCCACGGCCTACCTGAGCATTGTTTCTGACCATGTCCATCCCTTTATGACCACCATGTACCCATCCTCTGATGGCTACTTCCAGCAGGATAATGCACCATGTCACAAAGCTCGAATCATTTCAAATTGGTTTCTTGAACATGACAATGAGTTCACTGTACAAAAATGGCCCCCACAGTCACCAGATCTCAACCCAATAGAGCATCTTTGGGATGTGGTGGAACGGGAACTTCGTGCCCTGGATGTGCATCCCACAAATCTCCATCAACTGCAAGATGCTGTCCTATCAATATGGGCCAACATTTCTAAAGAATGCTTTCAGCACCTTGTTGAATCAATGCCACGTAGAATTAAGGCAGTTCTGAAGGCGAAAGGGGGTCAAACACAGTATTAGTATGGTGTTCCTAATAATCCTTTAGGTGAGTGTGTGTGTGTATATATATATATATATATATATATATATATATATATATATATATATATATATATATTATATACACAGTGGTGGTCAGAATTGTTGGCACCCCTGGTAAATATGATCAAATATGGCTGTAAAAAATACATCTGCACTGTATCCTTTTGATCTTTTATTAAAAAAATTCACAAAAATCTAACCTTTCATTGAAGTAAAATAATTGAAATTGGGGGGTAAATCACATTATCAAATAAATGCTTTTCTCCAAAACACGTTGGCCACAATTATTGGCACCCTTTTATTAAATACTTTTTTGCAACCTTCTTTTGCCAAGATAACAGCTCTGAGTCCTATAATGCCTGATGAGTTTGGGGAACACCTGACAAGAGATCAGAGACCATTCCTTCATACAGAATCTCTCCAGATCCTTCAGATTCACAGAAGCTCCAGTCGTGTCTGACAACTGAATATGCTGGAGTTTGTTTCTGGATGAGCAAGAAGGATTTTTCTTGAATCCCTCCCAAACAACATGTGGTGATTGTAGGGTTTTTTATTTTTTATATATTTATTTATTTTTTTAGGCTTTCTGACCCCAAGACTCAACTAATCTCTGCGATTCTCCATCTGTGATCCTTGGAGAGTCTTTGGCCACTCAAACTTTCCTCCTCGCCGTGCATTAAGACAATATAGACACACGTCCTCTTCCAGGCAGATTCTTAGCATCTTTAGTTGATTGGAACTTCTTAATTATTGCCCTGATGGTGGAAATGGGAATTTTCCTACAGCCACTTTCTATTTTGTGAAGCTCAACAATCTTTTGCTGCACATCAGAACTATATTCTTTGGCTTTTCTCATTGTGATGAATGATTAAGGGAATTTGGCCTTTGTGTTTCCTCATATTTATACTCCTGTGGAACAAGACATCATAGCTGGACATTTTCATGTTCCTAGTCACCCTGGTGTGCTAAAAAATGCAAATATTAATGGGAATATACTTCAGAGATATTTTACTCAAATTATTGGGGTGCCAATAATTGTAGCCAACATATTTTGGAGAAAAGCATTTATTTCATTATGTGATTTATCCCCCAATTTTAATTATTTTACTTCAATGAATAAAAGATCAAAAGGATAAACAATGCAGATGTATTTTTTACAGCCATATTTGATCATATTTACCAGGGGTGCCAATAATTCTGACCACCTCTGTGTATATATATATATATATATATATATATATATATATATATATATATATATATATATATATATATATATATATATATATATATATATATATATTTATATATATATTTATATATAAAATGTATATTATATATAAATATAAATATTTTATATATAAATATAAAAACATTTCTTAATTATATACATGCAAGTGTGCATATTTATATACACATAATAATTATACACAGTACACACACATATATTAGGTAAAATAGTATATCAGTCTGGAGAGTAAACAAAAAAATGTACTAGCCAATGGCGATTATGTTGCCAAGGTGTGCGTAGGCAGTCTCACTAATCGACTTGACAATCCTGACCCATCTGGATTTTTAAAATAGAGGAGTCTTGAAATTAGATGTGGATGGCTGTTAAATATAAAAAAGGAAGAAGAAATGAGAGGATATGGGGAAAAAGGAGGGAGGGGGTCAGTGAGAGCTATTCTTGGATCTTTCCATCCTTGGCCATTTCCTTCATTGATTATTATCTTACACTCCTGCACATTGACTCACCGGCTTGCTATTAATCTTGTACCTTCACACTTACTTGCACGTGTGTCCTTTAAAGAGGGGCGAAGTTTTATCTTTCATAAGGCTGAATATTGGTACTTTATGCATAATATGCCTATTTAAAAAATGTTTTAACATATATATATATATAATATACAATCTATAGGACTGTGAAGATTTGGGGGTGTTGATGGACTCAATCTACTCCATATATGTTTTGATCATCGTTCTGAATCCGATCTGGATTTAATCTTTGACAAAAATGCGATTTTCTCAGATTTTTGCTAAAAATGTTTTTTAAACTTACCCATATTTAAGTGTTGATAAAAAAAAAAAGAATGCATGAAGATAGACTTTTTTTTGTTTAAGAGCAGAGGGTCTGTTCTTTCTTTTGATATATGTCATATATATTTTGATATATATCATTTTCACTGCCAAACACTTATTTAACACACAGTGCATTGTTCATTTTGATTTTCCACCTCAATCTGTCTTGCTCTAAACGCGTAAGTGTTTTTTCTCTGATAGCTGCTCCACCCGGTGTCAAATTCTTTTACAAAGTGAATGCCAAGAGAAGAGACGGGGGAAACCAAAAGAGACTGGAAGCATGACAATTGAAATGTCAGTAAGTGGAGAAGTGACAGACTAAGGGGAAAGACTGATGTGTTTGAGTAGAGGAGGATGAAGACAGAGGAGATCCATGAAACTACAAAGATCAATAACACAGGAAGTAAACAAATAAAGTGAGATTGACTGATACTGTAGATACAGACAGACTAACGGAAGGTAATGAGAAGTAAAGAACAATGGACAAAAATTATATTTTGGGATGGGTATTTGGATGCAAAAATAATAATACTTGAGGGTGCCAATTTAAATACAGCTGTGGCAAACTGGAAATGCTGTGATAAAATTTAGCATTTTCCATATTGTGATGTAGATCCGAGTGAAAAAATCTAGAACAGGACTTGATTCAATTCATCATGATTTGTCATGAAGATTTACATTTACATTTATTCATTTTGCAGATTCTTTTTGCTCCAGTAAATCCAGTACTACACAGACTGAAATGTGGGCCTAATTTTTTATAATTGGATTGGCTATGCATCATTTTTAGCAGTACTTTGCAGTCCAAAAATTCATCAGTCAGCAGTTTTGTGTCAATGCAACGTTTACAGAAACATTCTTCCTTTAAAAAACTGAACACATTGTAGAACTGAAATGATCTTGAGACAAATTTTTTAAAGAGTTTACCTATTATAAACAAAAAGACAGATTTCTGCAAACCAAAACCCTCAAGTATTCATGTAATTTGGGGTAATCAAAAGTTGAGATATAAAGAAAAGTGTGCTAAAAAAAAACAAGTTCTGTTATAATTGAAACATAAAACATTGATTAATGTTTATTTTCAAGATTGTAAATTTGAGCCTGATACGGACCCAACATTTTATAAAACCTCATAGCCAAAGATATAATAACGGGATGTGACCAGCCTAACCAGCCGCAACGACACGCGATGATTCTATTTTAGAAACGGTTTCTATTTCTGCGACGTCGCAGCTGGAAGAACACAAAATATGGCAATAATAATATCAGGTAGTGTTTGTGCTTTATTTAATGTTAAAAGTGTGTAATGTGACTTTGAATATAATTAAGTGCTTTGCAACATAGTCGTACTAAAAGCAACAATGGATAATTCACCTCAGATTTTAAAATAAATTTTGAATGACAAAGATTGTTTTAGTAACTCAGTATGTATTTTTAGTAATGTTTAAATGATGTAATATTTGTGAATTTGATTATGTACTTATCCATTTCCTTGTGAGTGCCATCAAGATTAATCTCTGGTGCGAGAGCCCGCCCACACGCTGTTCTGATTGGCCGTGGTTTTTGATTGATTTGTCGCATCTCGTAGTCGCGTCTGGTGTGGTCAGACAAATTACTTGTCGCTGGAGTCTTATCGCGTCGCATGTAATTAGGACACTGTGTTACTTTTAAATTTATAACAACAAGTTACTTTTTCAAATAAGTAAGTTACTTTGTTTTCCCATTTGTTGACCTCTGCTGTACAGGCATAATTTTTGCATTTCTTTCAGCCTGAGGCTTTTGGTGCCAAAGGGCTTTACGGTTGACAAAAACAGAACTTTTTTTTTGTTATTAAAAAACAAACAAGCAAGTCCAGCCCAGATGAGAAAAAGTAATGTAATGCATTACTTTATATAAAAAGTAGCTAAGTGACACCATTAGTTACTTTTTTATGAAGTAACTAAATATTGTAAAGCATTACTTTTAGAAGTAAATTTCTGACAGTACACAGAGAGTAACTATGTTTACGTAACAATAAGTTCCTTTACCTAGGATAGTAGTTTTACTTAAGGAGGACTTTACAGCTTAAATAAACATTTCTTATTTATTTTTTCCTTTTCAGTTAAGTTCTTTAATCAGAATATGAGCTTCACATTTAAATTTGGCACGAAACGAAATGAAAATATATTTTTAAATGCATGTTATAGATCTTAATGTGAACGATTCTTTCACATATATGTTTGGTTTTAAAATGTAGGGTTGCAACTAACAATATTTTTGATAATCGATTAATCTGTTGATTACTTTTTCGATTCATCAGATGAAAAATCCCATATTTATTATACATTCAAAATTCTTTTTAATCGATTATTTGAAACAATTTTATTCCATATCCTGCCCAATGCTGTCCTCCAAACAATGTGTAATATAAAGCCTATGAAAACAAATATAGTGAATGTATCTATGTAGGCTATGCTGTACATTATAAGAAAAATAAAAAAAGGTTATAATACAAACATTACTTTCTAAACCTAAAAACAACTGATTGCTTACTAAAGCAGAAATAAATTAAACAACTAAATTAAAAATGATAATAAACAAAAACAAAAGCACAAAATGTTAACTTTAAAATGTACAAGTTATGAGGAACAGGCATTCACTCGTCTTAACATATAATTATATTACATTAATGGGCTATTCCAACAATAGTGCCTTTACTGTTACTGCTATGATACGATAACTTGTTTTACATGTAGAAATTTAAACCTACACTTAATTTCTAACAAAAAATATTTTAGCAAAATGTGTATTTTAGTCAGAATTATTGCGCTCCTATGCAACTGCGCTCTGTCTGTTTGGCGCGCATGCGCCCACCGGCGCTCATTTATTGAAGTCAGTGAAATTTAGCAAGACTTGCTTGTTGTCAGAATATGCAAAACGGCAATGCTCGCAGGACTTTCTAACATTTACAGATAAGGATAAAACCATAAAATGTAAGTTATGCACTGAGGAAAACACATGCATTCTCATGTTTCTGTCAACTTGGATCATGTACCTTTCCCGGAGCAGCTCCCTGTGTGTCCTCCGCTATTTTCCATGTGCGTTTTGTCCACAGAAATGGGCTTTTCACAACTGTAAAGCGAAGTGACTAGCTGGTTTCCGAGCACAGACGCGACTAATCAATAATCAAATTCGCTGTCGATTATTTTCATTATCGATAATAACCGATTTTATAGATTAGTTGTTGCAGCCCTATTAAAATGTGTCATTATATTTAATCAAAATCTTCCAGTGAAAACACAGACTTCTCTCTGGTGATGTATGCCGATTTTCTTACAACTGACTGCAAGCTCACATTTATTTTTGTCGCGACTTCAATTTCTCTGGAATCAATGCTTACCTGCTAGGTGTGAATTTTAACCTGTATTATTCTGTAACTAATCTGATTAAACGACAGAAATGGAAATGGAGGAAAATCAGGGGAAACTAATCATATAAATCACATCATCTCATGGTCAACCATAGATGACCACATTAAATCAGTTAGCTGATCATTAAATAAAGCACCCTGTGAGGTGTGGAACATCTTGTTGGGCAGGCAGGCCGTGCCTCAGGTGGACACAATGAGAAATCCAGCGGTGCCCTTCTGATCAGAGAGGCTCGTCGCTGTAGCTCAGCCCTCCCTGTTCTCTTCTCAGCACCTGTCATCCTCTTTCTAATGAACACATTCAGCCTGGCCTTGCGCTCTTGCCACCCTGTCATCTCTCGTTAGCTCGCCGCGTCGGGGCCGGAGGACGCGCCGGCAGATGAGCCACCAGGAAGCAGTAATGAATTACCGCCTCTGACGGCACAGCCATACTCATATATGTCTGACAGGGTCAGGGAGGACCATCAAAAACAGAGGCGTTGCGTCCCACTGCAGACACTTTCTGGCTTAAGGCTAAAAATGATTAGTTATAAAGTGTTTTAATTCCTTTTTTAGTTTAATATTTCTTTTTTATTTATGGAAAAAGCAAGGCATTTTTCACATTGTTGATATTTAAAGCTGCAGTCCGTAACTTCTTTTGTTTAAAAATTATAGAAAGTCATACATACATAACCAGCCAGTGTTCAAAACTATGTCCTTACCTTAGCTCAATTCAAAACTGTAAGCTTGTAATAATGTGTTATAATCCAGGAAGATCCAAACGTCAATCATCAGTGACAACTGGAGATTCACCCGTAGTCAAAAGCAAAAGATTAGACTGTACAGAAATTAAAATCTACAGGTAACGCCAATACACACTAAATACACGTAGTCACACAATGCTGATGGTGTTAACATTAACAATTTGAGAGCAAAGTATAACAATAATAATAACTTGCACGGTTTAATGTGATATGAGCTAAGCAACTGTTAGATTTAATCACCGTTGGTAGCGTAATTTATTGTAATGCTTTTTTTTGTCAGTTGGTCAGAACAAAAGTGGCAGATATATTACTTGTTCAGGTGACATTTTGCGGGGAAAATTCTTATTTTGGTCATACTTTCAAGACATAGAATCTGTGATTCCGAAGTACAGTATCCACACTGATGCGGTGACTGACAGCCACACAAACTCCTCAAAAAAAAAACATTAGATTCATCCGTGCTGAGGAGCCGTGCCGATTCACAACCCACGCAAAGGCGATAATTAACTATAATTAACAAATAACTGCAATTGCAGGTTTCAAACAGAGATAGTGACAAAGAGGCAAAACTTAAGGACTGTAGCTTTAAATACATTTAATTGTTAATTATTCAATATATACTGTAAATACAAAGTATTAAAGAATTTGATTGAAACATTTCAATATGCAAAGTGTCACAAGGCGTCTCATAAAAAAAAAAAAACATTTTTAAGAGATGATGCAAAATAATCTTTGAATCAGAGTTTTGAATCGATTCATTAGATTTCACAGATGAACAGTCAAATTCATTTGTATAGCACTTTACACAATACACTTTACTAAGCAGCTTTACAGAAAATCGTGATGCTAAAGTTTACGATATCTCAGTGTCTTCATTCCTTATAGTCACATGGGCGATAATATAGTTTACATGTTACAATAATAGTGTATATTGCCTTACACAAGTATACGCATGCAGATAAAGTTGTGCATATATGTGTATATTCAACTTTATAATGTATTGTGAATATTCAAAGTCGACAGGACTAGTACAGAAAGACAACCCATGCTTTTTTCCCCAGTTTTTTTGCAAGAATAAAGCTGGGTGAATGGAGACGACTGCCGTTTAATTGGTTTGCTAATTTAGATGAGGGGGGTAAAGAAAGCTCGAGGAAGATTAGAGCGTGACAGTGGCATGTTTCTCTCCAGGCTGGTGACGTCTTTCATTATAGGGCACTACTAAGGCTTGTTGTCATAGAAATTGTTGCCAAACTAACCAAAATAGAGCAGCTAAAGAAAAGCGAACAAGTTGGTAACACGGCAACAGAAAAGAATCTGGTGTGCATAAATGTGTGGCTCTGAGGAGGTGATTGAGTACGTTTTCCTCAAAGAAAGCCACAATGAAGCCATTTTAATGCATTATGAACACTAACCTGCTGTGCTGTGCTGTGCCGCTGGTATATTTCAGTGGGATGTCCGTGCCGCTGTCCGTGTTTTTGCAGTTTTATTATTCTTTATTCAGCCACTGTTTGCGTCATTGGGCTGGGAAATGGCTGACGTGGTCATTCCGGCTGTCAAAACCAGCAATTCATGACAGAATTATCTGGTCGGCTGGGGACATTTCAAACTGTCAAACTGCCCATCATAATAGATTTCCAAAGCTTGCTGTATAAAGGCAAGAACAACTTAAAATTGTCAGCACTTGGACATGACAATTATAAATAAGATTACTAATCTTATTTTAGCTTCTGTTTTAAATTTATTTAAATTATTTAAATTAAAAAATGTAATTACAAAAATTATAAAGGTACAAATATTGTTCGTTGTTGTTGTTACTACTACTACTACTACTTACTACTACTACTACTACTAGTAATAATAATAATAATAATATCCATCCACCCATCCATCCATCCATACTTTGTAGGGTCACAGAGCTAGAACTCTGTTCCATATTAATTATTTTATATTAAATTGAATTATTTTATATTATATTATATTATATTATATTAATTATGTTATTATATTATTTATAAACATATGGAAATAAAATCACTAATCCTAATTTTAGCATGTTTTTAATGGATTAAATAAAAAATAAAAATAAATTGATTAAAATTATGTAAATTAAAACTTAAAAATCAAAAATTGCATGAATGAAAAATCTAATTACACATTGTTTGTTGTTGTTAATAATAACAGTCAAAATAATTATTGTTACTATTAAATTATATTATACTTTTATATTATAATTTTTTCAATTTTGTATATTTAAAGAAAATATTTCTGATTTCATAGCAGCTCAATTTTCATTAAGAGCAAATAATTAGGAAAATTAATTACACTAGCAGATATTGGAGATTATTATGATATTAATTCATCTCGTGGTATTCTGTAGGAGTAACAGATGGGTCATTTCATTGGAACTTTTTGTAATTCACTGAGTGCAACAAGTGAAGCTGAAGCAAAATCTGATTGGCCCTGATCCTTACAGGTCCAATCTTGTCTTAATTAAATGTCACATTTTTTGGTGTGTACATTCAGACATATACAGTAGCTCACAGTCTAAATAGCATGCTGACAGCAAACACAAGAGTTATTAGTCACTAATTAGTTATAAATAAGCTATGAATGTTGTTGATTATGTGCTTTTGCGCAGGCCTTAATTACCTGTCTGAAAGAGATGGCACCATTATTTCTTAATTAGTGGCCAATATCCTAATGCATGTTTCATTCGATTCCCTTAGAATGTTCTATTAATTATGCATTTCCACATTTCCCACTAAATTAAAATATTCTTCAAACCTGACAGATATGAAGACCTCTACAGTAAAGTCAAACCCATGGGGATGTTTGCATGTGTATTTACTTTATTCCCGCTGTAGCAATCAAAGTGCAAATGTAATTCACAATTCCCAGAAAACTGCAGCCATTATCACATGATTAGTTGTCCCACCCTGACCTTGAGCTCCTGTTGTTGGTGGGGTCATTAGATATATTATTAGTGGATTTTAACAGTGGTTTTCATCCCTGTGATGCTCTCATTACTTCCTGTGTGTTTCAGAGTTGCACTTTTTTTTAACACCAGTTGGCCTCTTTCCATCTGTGTAGATGTGGCTAACTACATCATTAAGGCCTCCCACAGCGCCGGGCTGACGAGGCCTTCGTCTGGTCTGCTTTCTCCCACACATCTCCTTCTGTGAGATTTTGAGGCGTTTGTGGATTTGCATATGTTAATAGAATGAGTCGATAATGAACGTTGATGTGATGGGAGCTGTAGATCGGCTCAGCAAAGCACGGCAGACATCACCCGGCCTCATTAAAGAGACCGTCACACTGCTTCACTCAAACAATGTTCTCATAAAACCAGATCTTTGCATGTTCTTCTGCTGTTTACATCAGTGTTTTTGATGCAACAATTGAAATCAGAAATGTTCAAACAGAATATTGTGTTACACAGCGAATTGATTGTAAAATTGTCATTGAACAGAAGCAGATATGTTTTATTTAAATTTTCCAGCTATGGGATTATTTCTGAAGAAAATCTAAATGCCATTTGATCATTGAAAATCCTTGGTTGCCGGGGCGCTGATATGCGCTTGCTAAGATTTTCTGGGTGGTTGCTAGGGTGTTGTGGGAACTTTATATTGGGATCTGGGTGGTTACTAGGTGGTTGCTAGGTTGTTGCTTCGGTGTTGTGGATAGTTTATGGGTGTTCTGGGTGGTTGCTAGGGTGTTCTGGGTGGTTTATAGAGTGTGGGTGGTTACTTCAGTTGTAATACAACTGCTAAAGTGTTCTGGGTGGTTAATACGTGGTTTCTAGGGTGTTTGGTGGTTACTAGGTGGTTTCTGGGGTGTTCTGGGTGGTTACTATGTGGTTTCCAAGGTGTTCTGGAGGTTACTAGGTGGTTGTTAAGCACCCTACTAAGGTGTTTAGGGTGGTTGCAATTGTATTCTTAGTTTTTGCTACAAATGGTTACTAGTGTGTTTTGGTTTTTGATAGAATGTTCAGGTTACTAAGGTGTTCAAGGGGTTTTTCACTAGGGTTTCCTGGTTGGTTTATAGAGAGTTGTGGGTGGTTTATACAGTCATGTGAAAAAGAAAGTAAACCCTCTTGAATTCTATGGTTTTACGTATCAAATAATCATAATAATCATCTTGTCTTTAGCAGGTCTTAAAATTAGGTAAATACAACCTCAGATGAACAACAGTGCATGACATATTACAGCGTGTCATTATTTATTTAACAAAAATAGTCACCTTTATTTATATAGCGCTTTATACAGTATATATTGTTTCAAAGCAGCTTTACTGTGATAACAGGAAAATGATTCAACGATGCAAACAGTTAATTTAGTCGGTAAAGCAGCTCTAAAAAGAAAATAGTGTCATTGTTCAGCTGAAATCAGTTCAGTGTTGATTCAGTTCTGTTAGTTCATTTAATCTATAAAGCAGTTCTGCAGAAACCAGCGATGTCATCTTCCATCTTTGAAATCAATAATATTGTTAAATATTAAGTTTTCCCAACTAAGCAAGCCAGAGGCAACAGTGGAAAGAAACCCACAGGTCAGGTGACAGAATGGAGGAAAAAAACAGACTCAGTTGGGGGTCCAGTTCTCCTCTGGCCAACTAACGAACACGGTGTGATTATGATTCAGGCTGCATCACAAGTCAGAATTCAGATTGTGGATCGGTAGCATTCAATATTTCATCCAGTTCCTTTATTAATTAAGAGGGTAAGTTGCAGTCAGGCGCTGCTAATCAAATGTCTTTTGATTAATTGATCATCAGGAAGTGTGACCAACTCTATAAAAGCAGAAGTGTTGGCAGTTTGCTGCTCTGGAGACTTCAAGTGTGTGTTAAAGGATTAGTTCACTTTTAAATAAACTTTTGCTGATAATTTACTCACCCCCATGTCATCCAAGATGTCCATGTCTTTCTTTCTTCAGTCGAAAAGAAATTAAGGTTTTTGATGAAAACATTCCAGGATTTTTCGTGACCTTTTCAACATAATTGCGTATTACGTGACGTCACGAACGCGCATCACAGAACAGAGCAAGGCGAGCATTTGGGCTTATAAAACTTAAACTTTTTTTTTTTTTTTAAATGACCAATCGCTTCGCTAGACAAGACCCTTAATCATTGTCTGGTATCATTTAAAGCCCTTTGAAGCTGCACTTAAACTGTCATTTGGACCTTGAACCGTTTGGTGCCCATTGAAATCCATTATATGGAAAAATCCTGGAATGTTTTTATCAAAAACCTTAATTTCTTAACCTTAATTTCTCACAATGCCATAGAGGAAAGACATCAGCAATGATCTTACAGAAGCAATTATTGCTGCCATCAGCCTGGGAAGGGTTACAAGGCCATTTCCAAACAATTTGAAGTCCATCATTCTTCATGAGGGGGAGGAGGGTTACTAGGTGGTTACTAGGGTGTTGTGGGTGGTTTATAGTGTTCTGGTTACTAGGGTGTTCTGGGAGGGGTTACTAGGTGGTTACTAGGGTGCTGTGGGTGGTTTATAAAGTGTTCTGGTTACTAGGGTGTTCTGGGAGGGGTTACTAGGAGGTTACTAGGGTATTGTGGGTGGTTTATAGAGTGTTCTGGTTACTAGGGTGCCCTGGGAGGGGTTACTAGGTGGTTACTAGGGTGCTGTGGGTGGTTTATAAAGTGTTCAGGTTACTAGGGTGTTCTGGGGGTGGGGGTTACTAGGTGGTTACTAGGGTGTTGTGTTGGGATGGGCGATATCTTATCATTTGCGATATACCGGTAAAAATTCTCCCAAAAAAAATTGGTCTTCCCGCGATAATAACAATAAAGCCTAGTTGATGATGCGACCCATTCGCAGCCCATGGGCAGAGCGAAAACAACTATGGCGGAAGCTGCAGAGGAGTTTGTCGCTAAAAGAGGAACTACCTCTACAATCTGGAACCTGTACACACAGATATATTTTCACTCGCTGAGCACTTGGACTGAGCGCTTCAGAGATTTGCTTTTTGTCAAGCGATCCGTAAAGCGCGCTATTTCAGTTAATCTCAATGAATGTGTATTTGACGCACAGTATAAACAGTGTGAGCGCGCCCCGACTGAGAGCGCTCCGTGTTTCTCATACACTCAGAGAGAGAGAGAAGAATTGACGTGCTACATGTAAACCATATTCTTTGTTTTATTTTCCCATAAAATTACGGCGTTCATTTGGAATTATTCAGTCTTTATGAACAAGAAGAAACTAATGCTCAAACGGCAATCATTTGCTGGCGCTCACCTATTACTGTGCCTGTTTTGATTTCAGCAAATCAGTTCGAGCGAACGCTGATAACGTGAGTAATATTCATGAACCCAGAAGCTCATCAATCCTTGATGTGGTTTATTTGTTATTAGTTATAGAATCCGTAGTATTATTGTCTTATCAGTATTATTGTTGTTTTTTTTTTTTTTTTTTGTTTTTTTTTTGTTTTTTTTTTTTTTTTACAGAAACACTGAATGACCAACAATGTCTGGCACCACCACCAGTTCTAAATTCAGTTAAAGTGACAAATATGCATTTATACTTTTTCATTCACACATGATTACCAAGTTTTAGTTCAAGTTACTTAAATTCTATCATTAAATTATTTAAATTTTTGTAATCTGAAGACATGGTTGGGGTTTTACTTTTGCTGTTTGCACCATGAGAATATGAATAAATACAGAATCTGTATTTACATTTTAAACTTGTCATTTGAATTATTATTGTTTGTATTGTGTGATGTTTTTAATCACAGTTGCACTTGTACAGAAGAAAAGTATATCTGCAATTTTTCCATTTCTGAAAAGGCTGGTGTTTGGATATTTACTTTTTTTTTTTTTTTTTTTCGTTTATGTAATTTGTTTATTATAGGAGCCATTTGATGATGGGTATGTTTTACTTTAGATCAGTGTTTGTTTTTCTGAGGCTCTCAAGAATGCATGCAGCTCTCACTTATAGCCAAACATGGGGAATGGTACTAAATTTATATCGTCATTGTTATCGTTATCGCAATAAATACCAGAAAATATTGTGATAATTTTTTTTTTAAGTCCATATCGCCCATCCTTGCGGGTGGTTTATAAAGTGTTCTGGTTACTAGGGTTTTCTAGGGGTGGGGGATACTAGGTGGTTACTAGGGTGTTGTGGGTGGTTTGTATAGTGTTCTGGTTACTAGGGTGTTCTGGGAGGGGTTACTAGTGTGTTGTGGGTGGTTTATAGAGTGTTCTGGTTATTATGGTGTTCTGGGAGGGGTTACTAGGTGGTTACTAGGGTGTTGTGGGTGGTTTGTAGTGTTTTGGTTACTAGGGTGTTCTGGGAGGGGTTACTAGGTGGTTACTAGGGTGTTGTGGGTGGTTTATAGTGTTTTGGTTACTAGGGTGTTCTGGGAGGGGTTACTAGGTGGTTACTAGGGTGTTGTGGATGGTTTATAGTGTTTTGGTTACTAGGGCGTTCTGGGAGGGGTTACTGGGTGGTTGCTAGGGTGTTGTGGGTGGTTTATATAGTGTTCTGGTTACTAGGGTGTTCTGGGAGGGGTTACTAGGTGGTTACTAGGGTGTTGTGGGTGGTTTATAGAGTGTTCTGGTTACTAGGGTGTCCTGGGAGGGGTTACTAGGTGGTTAATAGTGGTTACTAGGGTGTTGTGGGTGGTTAATAGAGTGTTTTGGGTAGTTTATAGAGTGTTCTGGTTACTAGGTTGTCCTGGGAGGGGTTACTAGGTGGTTAATAGTGGTTACTAGGGTGTTGTGGGTGGTTAATAGAGTGTTTTGGGTAGTTTATAGAGTGTTCTGGTTACTAGGTTGTCCTGGGAGGGGTTACTAGCTGGTTACTAGTGGTTACTAGGGTGTTGTGGGTGGTTAATAGAGTGTTTTGGGTAGTTTATAGAGTGGTCTGGTTACTAGGGTGTTCTGGAGTTGTTACTAGGATGTTCTGGGTGGTTTATAGAGTGTTCTGGTTACTAAGGTGTTGTGGGTGGTGACTAGAGTGTTCTGGGTGGTTACTAGCGTGTTGCAGGTGCTTCATAGTGTGATCATACATACTGAATCTGCAGTGCAAACAGTACTGATCAAGTTACCTAATACTTTGTTCAAATCCTCAAGTATGAACCTTAGCAAGTGCCACTTAATTGAAAAAACTTTCTGAGCTAACTAGTATGGTGCAGTAATAGTGCAGCGTGAAATGGGAGTCCACCCTACTGCCGCCGCAGGGAGAAGAGCTTATCAAGTGGAAACAGTGCCACGGTGGGGGTGGTGCGTGTGTGTGCGTCCATGATACAGAGAGATTTCCCAGTCATGGAAAGGAAACCCTGCCTTGACAACATGCCAGCAGTGCTGTGTGGGTGTATTTGTGTGCCACTCCAAAAAAACGCTTCATTTGAGGACATGCCAGAGCCGCTCAGTGAACAGATAAAGACATTAAATTTTTTTATGATCTCATATCTCCTCGGTATGGCCCGTCCAAGTACCACCACTGCTTCATGAGGCTCAAAAGAGATTACATGACTAATCATGGTAGCTATTAAGCTCATCTTTCCTGTCTTTTCACCACGGTCAGCTTTGATCTATCCAGATCTACCTGTGGGTAATGGGTTTAGTAAACCGTGTCAAATAGATAAGCTTTGTCTTCTGTTCCCCGGGCAGCTGGACAATGTGGACGAGCAGGCGGCACAGATCCGCAGAGAGCTGGACGGGCGACTGCAGCTGGCCGAGAAAATAGCCAGAGTAAGAAACCTTCACCTGCTTCTATCTTTACAGTGAAAACACCAACAGATTGCTGTCAAAAATGGAATTACTCCTGAAAATGTAGTTTTTCTTTCAGATTTAGTGTCTTTTTTGTTTGTGTGCGTCCATATGCGTTTTAATTACTTTAGATATCCTCTTGTGAGGTGGCATTAGTTCATTACAGAGTGCACATCAGTGTTTCCTTTACACAGGAAAAGCCATCATGTCTGATTTGTGGACAAATAATTAAAACCCGGTTCTTCTTGATGAGTCCATCTGAAAGATTCACAAAAGTCTGGAACTAGCCATTTTGAGTCAGACTCGGTGAATCATTCAGAGTAATTATGGAATGAATGAATAAACGAACAAACAAATAGGAATAAATAAATAAATAGGAATAAATAGAAATAAATAAATAAAAATAAATAAATAGGAATAAAACATTTTATTTAAAATATTATTTTGAAAATAAATATTATTGGTTATGCTGGTTTTATGGACTAATTAATGTTTTGCAAAAAATATTAGTTATGGTATTTTTTTAGCATATTGTGGAGTAAGTCAGGACTAAATAATAAATCATATAAAATAACATACAAATAAATAAGAATAAATATTATTTAAAAAAACTTGTTTTGCAAAAAAAAAAATTTTTTTAGTATAAAGTGGACTCAGTCAGTGAGTCATCCAGAGCCATCATTAAATAATAAACATTACATAAAAAAGAAGAATAGATGTTATTAAACATATTAAACATGAAATGTTTTTGTTTTTTCCAAAAAAAATACTACATTATTTTAGACCAATCAGTCATATTGTGACAGGGATGGATGGATGGATGGATGGATGGATGGCAAATTGTGCACTAATTGTAAAGTTGACTCAACTGTACGAGTACTTGACAGTCAAAATATTTGTTCTGTTTTATGCTGCGTCCGATAGGAGAGGAAGTTCCCAAAGTTTATCTCCAAAGACATGGAGATGATGTACGTGGAGGAGCTCAGGTCATCCGTTAACCTGCTGATGGCTAACCTGGAGAGCCAGCCTGTGGCCAAAGATTTCAAGCCTAAAATCAAGCCCAAACTCACACCCATGAACAGCTTCCTGGACATTGGTGATGAGAACGACTTGCCTCTCTCCAAATCTGACGTTGTGCTGTCGTTTAGTCTGGAGGTAGAGACTGATAAAGATGCCATCAATCATTGCTTTACAGATTGCCATGGTGGTTGTGATGGTTTTCATTTTGCATGAAATCTTAAATGTATCACATTACACAGCTACAAAACATTAGAATGGTTGAATAAAAAACATTAATTCCACTAGGGATTTTCAAAACTACATGCTTTCATTATGGGTCAGTCAGTGGGTTAGTTGAACAGCTAGTTGCCAATAAAACATACCCACAAAAAGTAGTCAGAAATCTAAATTAAGTTGAATTGTCGCTCATTCTGATCATGTGGTCTTGTGACTTTTGCTCAGATTGTGATCATAGAGGTGCAGGGGCTGAAATCCGTTGCTCCTAACCGAATTGTATACTGCACCATGGAGGTGGAGGGAGGAGAGAAGCTCCAGACGGATCAAGCCGAAGCCTCCAGACCGCAGTGAGTATGGTGTTCATAAAAATAAGAGCCCTTTACATGATATATACTTGTATACTTGTGTTTCTATCCATCAAAGAATCCTGAAATAAATGCATCACGGTTTCCACAAAAATATTAAGCAGAATATTACAATATTAAACTGTTTTCAACAATAATGATAATGTGAGGAGCAAATCCGCATATTAGAATGATTTCTGAAGGGTCATGTGACACTGAAGACTGAAGCTGATGCTGAAAATTCAGCTTTGCATCACAAAAATAAATGACATTTTACAATATATTCAAATACTGTAGAAAACTGATATTTTTTATTATATTGTGAAATGTGTATTGAATAATATTTCACAGTATTAGTTTTTACTGTACTTAAGATCAAATAATAATGCAGTCTTAGTGAGCATAAAAGACTTTAAAAAACATTTTTAAAATCTTACCAACCCCAAACCTTTTTTTAAAAAAAAATAAGGTAAACTGGAAAGTAAGGTTAGCAAATCCAAAGGTCAATCCTCAGACAGGGTCATGCAAGGTCAAGAAAGAGTCAAAAATCCAATATCATATCCAGTATTATACCATAAATGAAAAATAAAGGTCAAAAACAAGACTTCATGAAGATAGACAGCTTTATATCTCACAATGGGACTTTAAATCTCACAGTTGTGGCTTTATTTATCATAATTGCAACTTTAAATCTTGTAAATGTGACTATATATCACAATGTGAGATGTATTTCTGAATTTCTTATTTTATTTATTAACTTCATCTCACCCTCAACTGCTTAATTTTTTATTCTGGTGGAAATGGTGAAAACAAACAGGAGAGTCAAGCTAATGTTTTCTGTTAAGGGCTCCCTCTGGTGGTTGGGAGCTTTATCAGAAACAGATGCAAGTCCAGGTGCCAGTTACAAATAATTTTAAATAAAATGTTCTTATATGTTTTAAATGGCTTGAAAGCATTTCCCAAACAGTCATTCATTATTCAGATGTACACAATGTACACAAAAAGTACACAATTAAGTTCACTGCTCTATTTTATTTCTGTAGAACGCTGACTTGCAAATTTGTTGGCAACATCTCACACTTGCTTTCTATCTTCAAACCTTGTGCATGAAATCCCTCTTATCTCATCAGCTCCCCATTAGTGTAGTGACTTGTTTTGACACTGCAGACACATTGAAAATATGCCAGCTGTGCAGCTCTGAAGTGCAAATCCGGCTCTGACACACTTCTGAACCCAGAATGACACTCTTTCTGTATTTTATTAGGCAAAACGGATAAAACAAAGTGTGTAAAAAATTTCAAAATCTTTTAAAACATTTTTCCTTCAGTACACATTAAAGAGAAAACTAGAGACAAAATCTGTTTTAATGACTGAAATTTTTGTCTTTATACACTTGCACTCTCAATGACGAGACCACTTTAATGTGCATTTTGAAAATGTATAGGAAACAAACAAATCATTTTCACCATTGGGACATCCCTAGAGATTGCAGACTCCCTGGCCAGTGTACTAACTAACTAGGGGCTGAATGAGACACACAGATTTTATGTGATTTCCATAACATTGTTTACTTAGAAACGTGGACTGTTATTACAATCAATACAGAGTCAGTCAATACTTCTCCCCCCAATTTTTGGATCTCATCTTATTGGTTTTAGTTTATTAGATTCCATATTTGCTCTTTGTTGAGTAGTTATGGAGTTATTGTGTATTTATAGTAAGTAAATCGTGTTCTCAGTATTTTAAGTGCACTTTGATTGCTGACTTGAACTGATTGCTACTTTGACCAGGTAAATGCAGGAGTCTTTTTCTCAGAGAGCTCTTGAATCAGTCTTACCTCCAGGAGTTCCACTATAGGCACGACATGACAAGGAGGAGGAATTCATCAAGCCTAGATGAGCTTTTCTCGCTCTCTGTGAAAGGCAGGTGGCCTTTAAGAATGTAGCGTTAAGCGGAAAGATGACTCAGATCACACTCATTTGGCCAGTTATTTAGCAATATATTCTAAAATGCAGGCAAGGAACGCAAAGTCTGGAAGAAATGGCCCATCGATGAACAGCTTGAGATTCAATGTTGCTCCTAACTTTGTGTTGGAAGAAACGTGGGTCTTTTTTTAAATGTGGGTTTTGCTATGATGACTAAAACTGTATATATACAGTGATGGTCAGAATTATTGGCCCCCTTGGTAAATATGATAAAAAATGGCTGTAAAAATAAATCTGCATTGTTTATCCTTTTGATCGTTCATTTGAAAAAATGAAAAAATCTAACCTTTCATTGAAGTAAAAGAATTGAAAGTGGGGGGTAAATCACATTATGAAATAAATGTTTTTCTCCAAAACACGTTGGACACAATTATTGGCACCACTAGAATTTTTTCTGAGTAAAATATCTCTGAAGTATATTCCCATTAATATTAAAAAAATTTTTTTTTTTTTTTTTTTAAGCACACCAGGGCGACTAGAAACATGAAATTGTCCAGCTATGACTCCATAGGAGTTTAAATATGAGGAAACACAAAGGCCAAATTCCCTCAATCATCCATCACAACCAAAGATTATAGTTCTAATGTGCAGCAAAAGATTGTTGAGCTTAACAAAATAGAAAATGGGTGTAAGAAAATAGCTAAAGCATTAAAAATCCCCATTTCCGCCATCAGGGCAATAATTAAGAAGTTACAATCAAGATGTTACAAATCAAAGAGGACATGTTTCTATATAGTTCTAATGCACAGTGAGGAGGAGAATTTGAGTGGACAAAGAATATCCAAGGATCACAGGTGGAGAATCGCAGAGATTAGTTGAGTCTTGGGGTCAGAAAGATTTTTAAAAATTATCAAACAGCACCTACATCACCAAAATCCTCCAACATATTCAGTTGTCAGACACGACTGGAACTTCAAAAGGGACCTGGTTCTATGGTCAGATGAAACTATAAAAAGAGCTTTTTGGCAGAAAACCCACCAGATGTGTTTGGTGCAAACAGGGATAAAAAGTACCCCATGTCCACGGTTAAATATACCGCTGGATCTTTAATGTTGTGGGCCTATTTTTTTGCTGGAGGTCCTGGACATCTTGTTCAGATACATGGTATAATGGATTCTAGCAAATACCAACAGATAAAAAATCAAAACCTGACGGCCTCTGTTAAAAATCTTATAATGGGCCGTGGTTGGATCTTCCATCAGGACAATGATCCAAAACAAACATCAAAGTCAACACACAAATGTGTCACTGAGCACAGAATGAAGCTTCTGCCATGACCATCCCAGTCCCCTGACCTGAACCCTATAGAAAATGAGTGGGGTGAACTGAAGAGAAGCAGCACCAACATGGATCTGTGAATCTGAAGGATCTGGAGAGATTCTGTATGGAGGAATGGTCTCTGATCTCTTGTCAGGTGTTCCCCAAACTCATCAGGCATTATAGAAGAAGACTCAGAGCCGTTATCTTGGCAAAAAGACGTTGCAATAATTGTGGCCAACTAGAAAAAAACATTTATTTCATAATGCAATTTTTTTTTTCTCATTATTTTACTTTAATGAAAGTAAAAATGAAATTTTTGTGATTTTTTTTTTATTTTTTGAATGAATGAAAGATCAAAAGGATAAACAATGCATATTTATTTTCACATCCTGCTTTGCTCATACAGTATTTACCAAGCGTGCCAAAATTAGTGGAGGGCACTGTATATACACTATATTGCTGCCTTTACATGCACATGAACTTTAATGACATCCCATTCTTAATCCGTAGTTCCTTTCACTGGAATTAAGGGACCAAGCCCAACCCCTGAAAAACTTTACACTTGGCACAATGCAGTTAGGCAAGTACTGTTCTCCTGGCAACTGCCAAACTCAGACTCGTCGATCGGATTGCCAGACAGAGAAGCGTGATTCATCATTTCAGAGAACACGTCTCTCCACTGCTCTAGAGTCCAATGGTGGCATGCTTTACACCACTGCATCCGACGCTTTGCATTGCACTTGGTGATGTAAGGCTTGGATGCAGCTGTTCGGCCATGAAAACCCATTCCATGAAGCTCTCTACACACTGTTCTTGAGCTAATCTGAAGGCCACACGAAGTTTGGAGGTCTGTAGCTATTGACTCTGCAGAAAGTTGGCGACTTCTGTGCACTGTGCGCCTCAGCATGCGCTGACCCCGCTCTGTGATTTTACGTGGCCTACCACTTCATGGCTGAGTTGCTGTTGTTCCCAGTTGCTTCCACTTTGCTATAATACCACTAACAGTTGACTGTGGAATATTTATTAGGGAGGAAATTTCACGAATGGATTTATTGCACAGGTGGCAACCTATCACGGTACCACAAGCGACCCATTCTTTCACAAATGTTTGTACAAGCGTCTGAATGCCTAGGTGCTTGATTTTATACACCTTTGGCCATGGAAGTGATTGGAACACCTGAATTCAATGATTTGGTGGCAATATAGTGTAGTTATATAGTTATAATTATCAGCTATTTTCCTCCAGCGGACACTTTCACTTTAAATCTCATCAAGGTGAATGAGTGGCTTGTGAGATGATTACAGTGTTTTTATTTTGCCAACATCTCTCAGAGTCATGTGGTTAAATCTGTTAATGCTCACATTTGAACTGACAGTATGATGTTCACTCAGCACAGAGGAATCAGATCTTGCTCCTCCCAAGATTTGTGCATGAGGCCATTTACTCTGTTAAAAGGGGAATAATATCATAAAAAATATACTGAAAAATTCCTCAAAATCGTAAAAAGCTATTTTAAAATCATGTAAAACTAAATTAAAATGTTGACTTTATTAGTGTATCCAAAGGACAAAATATATTATTTATTATTATGTATTTTGTTTTATATGATATTACTCCTTTTAATGTAATGACTATTACAAGTGATAGTTCTTCCTGTCAGATGTCCTGTCCTGTATTATGTTGGAATTAAATTAGAATTACATTTACTGGCCAATGATGTCATTTCCTGGAAATGTGGTTACAGAGAAGCATTATTGTAAGGCATTAGATGTTTATTCTAGGTCTTTTATTGGCTTTTTGCATAATGAAACCCATTTTCTTAAAGGTGTTTTGACTCTTTTTTTTTTTTTTTAAGTTTGAATGCTGCTTTTTCCTCGCAGAACTCAAAGATGAAACTCTCCACTGTAGATCTCTTGAGTTTTAAAGATGATTATTCATCTTAATTAATGTCAGTGGCTGGTTTTGAAGACATTAGCATGTTGCACACAAATGCAACTAAATTTAGAAAGTCCTTTTAATGTGAATTATGCATTACATTATTGTACTGATTTTGATAAGATGTGAAGAACTGTTGTTTTGTTGCCTTGACAACAGTTTGCTTATTAAATGGTCCTCCTTTCTTGTTTGGGGGGTTCAGACAGCCTCTAGGCAGTGAGAGGTCATTTTAAGACCAGTAACACAAACAGATCTCCCAAAATATCATTCCACTGATGGAGCTCCCCAAGGCGGTTTTGGGCTCTAGATAATGTCAATAAGAGTGAAGACAAAAGGATCTCGTCTGTCGTTGTCATTGGCAAAAGCTGTAGTCGAAATTCAGTTTAGTAAACGATAACAAGTAAGGAATCATGGTTTAGTTGGTTAGCATTAGCACCTGCTGGTACACTGAAAAAATAGTCTAAATGGCAAAATTATGGCTGTAAAGAGTATTTGTCTCCATTGGCGGCCATGTTTTCTCAGTGAATCTCATTGAGATGAATGGGAGGCCTAACAGATAGCGTTCTCCAGTTATTACGCACATCCTTGGTAACATTATAAGGCCAATGGAAACCCAGCCGAGATTCACACTGAGGCTCAGACACCAAAGACTGTCTAACCAGACAGTGATTCAGCTTTATGATTCAGTGTTTGCTGTAGACACACAGTCTAGACTAGCTGTGAAAAGTGTGTGAGTGTGCTGAATCATGATTAAGGAGTTTAATGCTTAATTTGATTTAAGAGATTCATTCGTTCCAGCATTTGTTCTGCTGGCGTATACTTAATTCATCAGTATGTTCAGATCTCATATGCTATAAGCTCAACCAAGTGTACAGTACAGTTTATCTGCATTACAGGCCTCGTTTTAGTGCTTATACTATAGAGAAAACATGCTTGGCTTGCCATATGACATTCAAATGCTGTTTGTGGGCTTGATTTGCTTTAGAAAGCAGAAGAACTAAATTAGATGTGAGAGCCGACTCCTACAGTCAGTTTGCTGCTTGAGAGAGAGTCAGTTGGATTACGTTGTTGTGTGTTTACTCAGCTATAGATATACAATATGTCTGTATTTTATAGAGATTCTATCTCAGAAACTCACATATAGACACACACTCACAAGCTGATATGCAAGCATGCCATACTTCAAGACGACCCTCAGTCATGCTCTGCCAACTTCTCTGACAGTCTTGCTTTTAGAGTCAATTTTTGAGTCTTTCTTTTGCAGTCCTTTTCATTTAAGTCATGTTTTTAGAGTCAAGCCATTAAAGTCTTGTTTTTTTTGGAGTCCAAAGGTGTGTTTTTAGTCTTGCTTATGGAGTCAAGTCTTGCTTTTGAGGTCAAGTAACGTTTTTAAGTCAAGCCATATTTTACAATCTTGTTTTTTGGAGTCAAGTCATTTTTTTAGAGTCAAGCTGTGTTTTAAAATCGTGGTGGTGTTTTGTAGAGTCAAAATGTGGGTTTTTTTGGAGTCTTGCTTATGTTTTTAGAGTCAAGCCATTAAAGTATTGTTTTTTTTTTTGTCTTTCTTTTTCATCCAAGTCATGTTTTCAGAGTCAAGCCATGTTTTATGTGTTTTTGTTTTAGTTATGCTTTAGGAGTCAAGTCTTGCTTTTGGAGTCGTTTTTTTGTTTTTAAGTTGCTTAAGTCAAGTCGTGGTTTTTAAATCATGTTTTTAATTTGAGTCATAATTGGTTTTTATGCCCTTTGATGTTTGTAAGTCTAGTTTTGGAGTCAAGTTTTGTTTTTGGAGTCAAAATTAGTTTTTTTTTTTAGTCTTGCTTTTCGTGTCAAGACATGTTTTAAGTCTTTTTTTTGTAGTTGAATTAGTTTTTTTTATGTCTAGTTTTGTAGGTAAACTCATGGATTTAGTATTGCTTTTGGAGCCAAGTTTGTTTTGGGGTCATGTTTTGGCTTTGTAGTCAAGTTATATTTTTAAGTCTTGTTTTTTAAGGCAAGTCATGTTTTAAAGGGCACCTATTATGCAAAATTCACTTTTACATAGTGTTTGAACATAAATGTATGTTGGCAGTGTGTGTACACAACCACCCTATAATGGTAAAAATCCACCCACTCCTTTTTTTTTAATCCCCATAAATCATGAGCAGTGTCTCAGAACAAGCCGTTTGCAGATTATGGGGAATGTGACATCACATTTCACAGGCCCCGCCCACAAGTGTTGATGGACACTGCCGTATTAGCATAGACCCCGCCCTCAGAGAGCTGTACACAGTCGGCCATGTTTATCTCCTCGCCAGAGAATTTAACAGTAGCATTCAAGTAAGAATGTGTTCTTAATAAAGCTACTAAAGTTCATTCAGTCAAGAGCAGTGAGTGATTTTCTGTTTATCTTCTGTTGTTTGATTCATATTAACAGCAGATATAGCAGTAGGTACTGTATATTACACTGCTTTCACTTTAGTACACAGATCTAATATACACGGGATTTATGTACTTGCTGCATAAGTGCACAGACATAACCAACTGTTTTCATGTGAACTTTGTGTGTTTCTGACATAATCTTGTGTGCATTTGACAGTTTATTCGCAATAACACATGAAAGAGAACTACTCTAGTTTAATAGCTTACTCACGGATGCACCGACATCCAGCTCTCTGTGCGCATGCGTCGGGTGTGTGTGCTCAAGTTGAGCATAGACTGTAAGGTTGAGAGTGAAATGGCTTTAAAACGCATGCAGATGATAATATTTCATACACCATAGAGATGATCATCAAAACAAACAGATATCATGTTTCAGTTTTCATTTGCCTGTTTGAGCTGAAGGCTCCGCCCTCTGGGGTGGGGAGCAGCAGCTCGTTTGCATTTAAAGGAGACACACAGAAAACAGCTCATTTTTCTCAAACCCAAAAATTGCCATTTTCAAAATGGTATAATAAATGATCTGTTAGGAATTTTGATCTGAAACTTCACAGACACACTCTGGGGACACCTGACACCTATATTACATCTTGTAAAAAGGGGCATGATAGGTGTCCTTTAAAGTCTTTTGGAGTCAAAATGTATTTAAATAGATTTTCTGAAGTCATGTATTTTGAGTCAAAATTTGTTCTTCAGCCTTACTTTTTGGAGTCCATTTTTTCCCCAAGTCATGTTTTTAAGACGCTTTCAGGAACGTAATTTGTTAGTCTTGCTTTTGAAGTCAAGTTATGTTTTTAGTTTTGCTTTGGAGTCGAGTCTTATTTTTTGGAGTCAAATGAGTTTTTATGTCTCGTCTTTGAAGTCAAATCATGTTTTAAAGCTTTATTTTTTAATTCAAATTGTGTTTTAAGTCTAAAGTTCAAATTTAAATCAAGCCTTACATTTAGAGCCATGTTTTTAAGCGTAGATTTTGGAGTCAATCTTATTTTAAGTCTTGCTTTAAGAGTGAGGCTTCAAACCTTGCCCCACACGCAAATTAGTTTAATTTTGAGACAGGAATATACTGTATAAATAATACATTTTGCAGTGGTCTCTTAATTTTTTCCAGAGTTGTATATGTTTGAATGCAGATTATTTCCGTTTAACAAACATTTTATTTGACTTTTTAATTAATTTGAACCTTTTTAGTAGTGTCATAATTGTTTAACACTGAATAAACAGTGTAAACACAGGGAAAAAACAAAAGCACTGCCTTACAAAAACAAATAGATACTTTAGCATCCCTTTAGCATCCCACATACTAATTTAATCAAACAAAGACAGGAAATATTCAGCAGGCACTCCATTGTGGGTCTGGAGTGGTGAATGCAAAATGAAGTCTCCTATTGTGACGGCTGATTTGTTTTCTTCGGCTACAGGTGGGGCACACAAGGAGATTTCACCACCACACACCCCCTGCCCGTGGTCAAAGTCAAACTCTTCACCGAAAGCACTGGTGTCCTGGCTCTGGAGGACAAAGAGCTGGGCAGGGTGAGTCTGTCTGTCCATCGCTGAGGTTTACAGCAAGCTGCCTCTGCGTTCGATCTCCACAATGTGCTCAATTATTAGCTGATGTTGTGGGAACAGATGTTCCGCACACAGTGTGTGAACCGTGATGTGCGTGCACATGTGTCCGTATGTGTGCCGAGAGGAAAGTGAGCTACAGGCGAGGAAATCTCTAGTCATTAGGGCTCACGCTCCCACAGTAACAGATGGAGACTCCCCATTAGAGACTCGCACCAAACAGACTGCACCTCCTCTGTCTCTCTCCTATAGTAACCCTCTTTTTCTCTCGTCTCCCGTCATCCCGTCATCCCCTTCACACCTATTTCTCCAGCTGCCCATCCAGGTGTATGTCTTAATAATTTGCTTGTCTTTTTCTCTCTTTCTTACTGTCTGTTGTTCTGTCTAGGTGGTCCTTCACCCCACCACAAACGGGCCTAAAACGGCAGAGTTTCACAAGATGGTAGTGCCTAAGAACAGCCAAGACGTGGATCTGAAAATCAAACTGGCGGTTCGTATGGACAAGCCCCCAAACATGAAGCATAGCGGGTACGTCTATAATGATGCTCATATCATGACCTAATATAAGGGTCTTTACTCGCATGTGGGGAATAATCTGTATTATTATATAAATATAGAATTAATATATAAGTCCTTAGGTAAACTTGTAATATTAATATATACTGTATATAATTTGTTTTGGGTTATATAATGGGTTTTTTTTCTTAGTAGGAAAAAACCCAAAACCCATTCAGCAGAAAGCATGTTACATGAACGTGGTACATTGAGAAAAGAGTGATTATAGTGCCATCTTGTGTGTGGTGATTGTATATTTCATATATAGTCCCCTGATGTCACACATTAAGTTTACTTGGAATAGCAGGAGTCTCTCAGGAAATTGTATGACACACTGACACCCCCAAGATTATTCATAAAATCCCCAAAGCTAGCTCTATCTACCAAATCTATAATTAACTTCTTTTTTTTTTTTTTTTATAAACTGGTCCAGAATTTTTAAAAAACAGGGAGGCAAGGGAGGAAAAACAGATTACAAATTAACTAATTAAATAATCAACATTCAAATAAATAGCATCATTAAATAATATTAACTAAATACAATGGCAGCATTAAACATAAGTAAATAAAAAACTAAAAGAAGAAACAATAAAATTGATCTAATTAATTTTCTGGTCAAGAATTTAGATTTGGTGTTTTTAAAGAGAGGAAAAAAACATTAAAAAAATTAATCATTTACATTAAAATAAATAGCAACATTAAATAACATCAAATAAAACGCAGCAACATTAAACATAAGTAAACAAAAAATAAAAAATAATGCATTTTTAATTTGTTGGTCAAGAATTCAAAATTGGTATTTTTAAAAGCAATGAAAATTCAAAGGAAAAACATATTGCAAATTAAAAATAAAAAAAAAGAACATTCAAATAAGTAACACCATAGAGAAAAGAAAAAAAAAGTTTTTAATCAAATAAATTGTAAATGTTTAGTTATTTTATGACAAAAATCTGCTCCTCCTGTCTGTTGGTTTTCACTCATCCAGTATGAGCCCTGTCAGTAAATGCCATAGTTTCCAAAAGTGAGTAGCACCAGAGAAGATGTGCGGGACCAGCTGCTGGGGTCCTTCTCTGAGTGGGACGAGGTCAGGGGTCAGATCAGTGCCATCAGCCTGCTAATTACACAGAGGCCCTGCGTGATTCCTCTATAGAGCGTCTTCCTGAGAGGCCTGTCCTAATTAGCAGAAGCCTCTTCAACCTGGAATTACCTCTTTAACAGACCTCACAAGACATTGCAGAGGAGGACCACTTACATGCTCAGACAGATACAGACTATCTCAAACCATTCTCACACAGAGACATATTGGTAATCAAATTTATATAATTAATTGTGACATTTTATAAAAAAAAATAATTGCTTACTTTACCCTCTTCTTATTTAGTCACCCTCTTCTGTTTTCTTTTTCCATGGGACACCTCAAACAATATTTTTAATGAATAATGGCTTAAATTTCAGCCTGTTCCTCACACAAATGTGGATTCGGAAGCCACACAAGTCAGACATTTTTTGTGATGCTTTTTGGCCTTATGATACTCATTAAACATTTCAAAAATGAAATCTAATTATTGACCAGCAAATTATAAATAAATTAGAGTTGGTATTTGTAAAAACAAGGAAATTACAATGGAGGAAAAACCGATTGTAAATTAGAAATTAAAAAAATAAATAGCACCATTAAATAACATTTAAATAAACATTTGGCAACAGTGAACATTAGAAAATAAAAATATATTTATTTTATTATGTTTTCTTTTAATTTATATAATTTAATTTAATTTATTAATTTATATTATAAAAGCAGCAGCATTACAAGGGAGGAAAACTTAAATAATGAACATTCACATAAATGGAAAGAAAGAAAGAAAATTATAAAATGAATTTATTGTTGTTTTTCTGGTCAAGAATTAAAATGTGGTATTTATAAAAGCAACAAAAGTACAACAGATTACAAATAAATAAATAAATAATGAACATTCAAGTAATAGCATCATTAAATTACATTTAAATAAACATTTGGCAACAGTAAACATAAGTAAACCAAAAATTGTAAAAAAATTATTTTTATTTTTGTAGTCAAAAATTATGATTTGGTATTTATAAAAGCAGCAGCATTACAATGGAAACTTAAATAATGAACATTCAGATAAATAGCCACATTTAAAAAGTATCAAATAAAAAATTGGCAACATTAAACCCAAGTTTTAAAAAAAAATCAATAAAGAAACCATTATAAAGTAAACAATTCAATTCAATTTTGTTTACCTACTTAAACAGCAAAGTTTTGAATCAAATCATTTGTAAATGTTGGTTCATTTGATTTCAATTTTCTTCATTTTCCCAGTTAGACAAATATCTGATTTCTTCAACAGGTCTTATGATCATCTTTTGAGATTTGCAAGACCAAAATCATAGCATTTCAGTCTTCGGTTTTGTCCAATTACTCATATACCCACACACATCCACCAAAACAAACACCTGATGACTGTCCCAGTGCATGGGAAGAGAGGGAGCAGGATTTTCAGGTTGAGTGCACCCCATTAAAAGAAGCCATCTGTTTATCAGCAGAGCGACGGAAGAATTGGGAGGCATTCAGTTCTGTGGAGTGACCCAGCGTGGCCCTGAGAGAGAGAGAGAGCTGCCAGATCTAGTCTGATCAGTCTGTCTCTGTCTCACTTACGCTCACTGGCGCGCGCTTTCTCCCCCATGCTCCTTTTTTTACTTCTTTTCGTACCCCTTTAAAACCGTCTTTGCCCTCATTCGTTTGAGGGCCAGGGCACACATTAAAGCCCCTTTTACACATTCACATTTTTCTCTCATAAAATCTCCTTTAACCTCGCCCGCCCGTCGGTCACAACCGCACATTGCATTTGTGACTCGTTGATTTGTGTTATTGCATGCAATATTTTATACTACATATTGCTAAGTCAGTTATTTTAACACATTTGCTATTGGAATATTTATTAATATTTTGAGTTGACGCTTATTTTTATATTTTAAGTTTTCATTTTTATTACAGTTTTAGTTGTAGTTATTTTAGCACTCAGTCATATTTATTTCAAATAGTTTTCAGCTTTTGAAGCCTTTTGAATCTAATATTTGTTATATTTTATTTCAAACAGCCAAGAAATGTTACACTAGTTTAAAATCCCTTTGAGAGCATAGATACAAGGTTTTGATTTTCTAGAAGAAATAATTTATATGCAAATTATTTGTGAATTTTTTTTTTTTTTTTAAGTATGAATGCCAATTTATTTACTAATGATTTTACACCACAGCGAAATCCGTTCTGCTTGTGTTTTACAAATGAGGCCCAATGAAAAAATGTATGTGCAATACTTCCATTCAACCACATGGGGGCACTGCTACCGTTGTAATAACTTCTAACATTAATCTAACTTTTTACAGTCCTATTGCCATAAATTGTGAGCTTAACAGTTGTATCATGTTTAAAAGCTGAATACAGTATCTTAACGTGCATTGTGCATTTTATTAGTAATGAACCTATTGACTTTTCCCGGATGTTGGTGGACCCTGAGAACAGGACGTGGCAATTTAAAGAAAATTTTTATACGAACAGGTTGAGCACTTTGAAGAAATTATACATCAAATCAGAGGATTCAACATAGTGGTTTTATTTAGCCATTGTTGTGTTTTATGCTATTATAATTTATAAATCAACCATGTCATGTTAATTACTTGATGCGTGAAATTGAGCGGGAAGACTGAGTTAAGTTTTATTATTGCAGCTCTTTTCCACCCAAAAACATGAACTCTTTCATTCTAATCTAACAAATGTTGTGTATTTTTAGAAAATTATGATCATTTATCCGACGCAGAGTGAGCAAAATCGGCTGGAAAGTGCCTGCGACGCACCCGTTCACCCAGAGGTCGTCCTGCCCGTTGTTTACCGGCCATTGTTGCCGTCTAAATGGGATCATGTGTATCAGAAAGGTGTCGGAGAGTGAGCTGAAATCACTTTCACAAGTGGATGATTACCTCTGCCACATGTTAACCCAGATTGGCCCGCTTCCATGCACTCATTGCTCTCTCAACCTTGACTGGAGCTTCCCCCCCCACAGGCCCTATGTGTGCATTTATGAAGAATTGATTTCACCTCACCCATATCTCTGCACACATCCTTCTTTTTTGTTATATTTCCAAGAATGTGTGTTAATCAATAGCCTATGATTCTCCATCATTGAGTGAACGTGATAGAATTCAGGCTTTTGGGAATTAATGAATGGCAGCTGAACTCCATTTTAATCTTAATCATGGTCTTTTTAACATGATTATTTTTTCCTGTTTCTGCTGTCAATTCGATGAATCCATGACACTCATCATAATGTGTTTTTTTCTCTGTAGGTATCTTTACGCCTTAGGCCAAAGAGTCTGGAAGCGATGGAAGAGGAGATATTTTGTGCTTGTTCAGGTGGGCAAACATCCTAATTATAGCTGCGAAAATTTTGTTTTAAAAATATGTTTGAAGAAATTCAACATGGGCTGAAACGTCTGCTCTTTGGTCTGTTTTTAGACACTTTTCACTTGTTTGCCCTTTTTTCACTTGGCAAATGTTAAATTAAGGACATATTTTGGGATTTCTCAGTGTGCGGAGAACTTCTGCAGTTTTGTTGCGAAAATAAAAACACTTATTTCTAATGGTTTTCATGCGTTTTGTATTTACTTATGGATATTTAGTTTTCCAAAAGAAAACTTTCATTTTCTAGTGTTTATTTGAGCTTTGTAACACCATCAGTTTAATAAAAAAAAAAAAAAAAAAGCTAAATCACTATCATACATAAGCACCATTTTCCTGAGGTGATGGCAGAAAAATCGAGAGAGAAAATTTGGTGTATGATTTATAATGTGATATTAATGTAAAATGGAAAAAACTGGTATCATTTGAATTCTCTTGTTTAATTTGATGTATCATACACACACACAAAGAGAGAAATATGGCTGACCGGTATTATTAGTTACATAATAATATTTTTTTTTATTTAGTAAATTTAATTAAAATACCACAATTCATCCATGCACAAAATGTAAAAATTCCATGTTTGTTCAAATTTAGGACAAAAAGGTTACAATGATCTCCTCTCTCTCTCTCTCTCTCTCTCTCTCTCTCTCTCTTTCTCTCTCTCTTCTGTTGTTCAGGTGAGTCAGTACACATTTGCCATGTGCAGTTATCGGGAGAAGAAGTCCGAACCGCATGAGCTGATGCAGTTGGACGGGTATACGGTAGATTACTCCGATCCGCAGCCAGGTACACTCACGCTTCAACACTAACCAGTTATTTAGTAACTCAGATCAAATGCTTCTGTGGGCATTCAGATCTTATTTCACAATTGGATGAATAATCATGGTTACAATACATTTCAGTGACCTCTGTCTTGAATTTTGCATTTAAAATAAATAAATGACCCGAGGACAAATTATTAAAGAAAACGAGAAGCTATTTAATTACAGAGAACGAAATAAAATGGGAAACAGCATTTATAGATTCAGAATATTCTGTATTATTATTAATAATAATAATAATAATAATAATAATGTGCAAATTAATTCAACGTGCCTTAAGGGAGTATGGTAAAAATGTATTACATTTTTTTTTATGTAAAAATATAAAATGTATTATAAATATTTACAGTGTAATGTTGTAAATTCTAAATAAATTTTCATTTAGATTTTACATTTATATTCTTCATACATATATTTATAACATATTGTATTTGCATATTTTAAATTATTAATTAAATGTAATATTTAAATAAAATATATTTTTTATTTAATAATCTAATTTTATAAATGCAAAAAAAATCTCAATAGCAGTTTATGTGAGACAATTGTGTCTGTGAGACAATTCTCACAGACACTTTATTTTAAGGTGTCATTGTTACAGTGTAATTCTATATTTAAGTACTGTGTAATATTAATTAACACCATGTAATTACTATAGGGTTAGGATATGATTAGGGTTAGTTATTTGTAATTATGCATAATTTTCTGTTATTACTATGGTAAGTACATGTAACGTATGTAACAAGGACACTGTAAAATAAAGTGTTACCAATAATTTAGATGTTTTGGTAGCACTTTATTTTACAGTCCTGTTCCACGTGTACATACTATGTACTTATTATTATTATTATTATTATTATTATTATAGCAATTACAATAACTAGGTTATAACTATGTACTAACCCTGAACCTACCCATAAACCTTACCTTAAACCATGTAGTTACCTTATATTATCAATACTTTCTTGGGTAATTACACTGTAAGTACACATACTGTAAAATAATGGGTTACACTTTATTTTAAGGTGTCTTTGTTGCATATATTTAAGTACTGAGTAACATTAAGTAACTACATGTACTACTAAGGGTTTGGTTTAAGGTTAGTTGCATGTAATTATGCATAATTTACTGTTATTACTATGGTAAGTACATGTAACAAAGTAATTTTTTATACAGAGTATAGAGCAGTTTTACTTTGAGATCATCATCAACTGAACAAAACACATTATAGTGAGACATTATGTGTAGTAGATGCATAAACTGAGCAACAAAAACACACGTATATCAGGGTTTTTTTAGCGAAGTGTTCTTGAATTGACTGATACAGATCAATTTGCAACAACAACGTCTCTGCAGGTCTTCAGGGAGGCAGAGCATTCTTTAGCGCTGTCCGAGAAGGTGATCTGGTGGTATTCGCCAGCAATGACGATCAGGACCGCACTCTTTGGGTCCAGGCCATGTACCGCGCCACAGGCCAGTCCTTTAAACCAGTAGCGCCCGCCCAGAACCAGCAGAACTGCAGAGGAGGAAACGCCCAAAAAGATGCCCCTGTGTCCTTACTTAGTACGTTACCTTTTATTAATCTCTTTGATACTAATATGATCTTAATAACTAAGCGTCTTTGAATGACATTGCAATGCATTGTGTTCTGCTTGATTTCAGATGTTTTATTAATGTGTTTTTTTAAACCTTCAAAGATTGCTAAACAAATGTGTAAAAATGAAGAGAAAGTGGGCTCTTTTTCTGCCACCTTCAGCTGTCCCCTCCTGAATGGACTTTGAAATTGGAGGTTGTGGTGGCCAGCCATCGATCCATTGGGCCGCAGCACAGACACAAGTCTAAACAAATGTCAGCGGGGGGCTTGAATAACCCAAACACTGCTGCTGAGTGAAAGGAGGAACCCTTACACAACTGAAATGCTACAGTTTGCTCACTTTCAACAAACAGAGAGTGAGCCGAATGAGGTTTATATCATTATCGCTCCTGAAGAACCGCTCTGAGAGCTACAGGGCATTCATTTAGTGCAGAACCTTATCTAAGTGCTAAGGAACATGCTTTAAAACTAGCATTTCGATTGAGAAATACAATCTCATCTGGTCATATGTAAGAAATCACTATTAAGCATATATTTTTTATGAGCACTGATGGTGATTAAAAACACGAAAAATGGCTTTGAGTTATGAATAATGTGTCTTCCTGAAGCCTGCATCAGCACTCGACTTCACGAAGTGGCTCTTTCCTTGCAAGCGCCGCCATTGACTTTCATAAACCATTTTCAAGGTCTTGTTTCTCTTGTCTTACTCTACCTCATACACAGTCATTTTTCATTGCATCTTTTCATGCAAAAGGCACCTCAAATGATGGTGAATTGTATGACAAAGAACATGGAAAGAGCATGGAGAAGTTCCTCAGTGCCTGTCGGATCACGGAAACAGCAAGATTGCCTGTTCTTACTGTGTGAATACCATTGAAGCCATTGATAACCATGGTATTTGGCCAATTAAAAGGTCATGAATTCTTTCAGAAATACTTGAATTGTATTGTGTATTGTCAAAACGAATTTCAAAATGCCACTAAATGAATCCAACAAATTCACCTAAAACCCAAAAATCCAGACCCATTTGATGTTTCGCTTCACGAGTCGATGAAGTTATTAACTCGCCCTGACACTGGACTTCCTATCATTGATTGATTCGCTCAGATCTCAGCTCTGAGCTGTCTCACTGCCTTATACTCAACGGTGACCGCCGTCCTCTCATAGACAGATCTGTGTGTTTCGTCAAAGGCTCGGGTTTCATATCCAAGCGCGTGAACACCGATGTCCTGTCCTGCTTCATTAGTCTTTCCAACTCTGGCTGGTTTCACTTGAAGCGACCCGCCAGGCCGTACCTGCGATATCACCCCCCTCCCCCCGCCGCCGTGTTGATACCTGTCATAAAGCTCCTGTCCGCCTTGTCAGGAGATGTCAGATGGATGTGACTGCTGACGTGACCGCCTGCCTCTCCTGGACCGGGAAGCACACGAGGCACGTTCCCGCCCCCTTCAGCTGGGATTAAAGACAACGCACCCCCTCCACTCTGAGTCCGTCCACTTGTCCATGGACTTAAAGTTGACATGGATCAATGTGCTGCTCCTGTCAAACCCTATCCATCACACTTGCAACGTAGATCAATACCACGCCTCGCTCCTCTTTATCTCCTTTTGTCTCTTTTCTATCCCTTTCTCGATGTAATGAACTTAAAATGACCTACATCGAATTAAAAGGACAGACAATGGGCAGACTCGATTGTCGATTGGAGATCGTACTTCTGCTCACCCAACAAGTGATGTTTTGGGGGGAACCAACAAATGCCCACACTGCTTCCAGGCACATACAGGGCTTTTCCCCATCAATATAAAGTCGTTGGCATGCCAGAAATGGCAGCGTTAATAAAAGCAATCACTAATGCTCGTCTCAAGAAGGTGCCGCTGGCCATGGAGGCGTCAGGAGATGTGTCTCAAAAGCCTTGGTCTTTTGTGGTCCTTGAGAAGCGAAGGCCCTCGCTCCGCACATGTGGGCTCTCAACACGCCGCCAGCGAGTGTTAGGCTTTTCACAGACCTCCCATTAGCCCATTTTGAGGATGTTTGTGAAAGGACTGGAAATGAACTTGGGCACACTTTTAGTGCTTTCTCCTGCTTTTTCTGCCTTGCTTCTTTCTTTCCTCTCCCTCTTTCTCTGACTTGCCCTGACCCCTCGGCCTCTTTGCATCATGCACTACGTGTCGTTTTTTTTTCTCTCTCCTGCATTCAATTTCCTTGTGTCAGGAAGTCTGAATGCGTACGTTAGAAACCGTCAGCGGACGTGCGCCCGCTTTCGTTCTAATTACAGCGCTCTCACAAAGGTGAGCTCCTTTTACTCAAGGTCGAGACTCAATCAGCGCGGTCTGAACGAGTGACATCACTTTTATACAACTCACCTGTCTTCACCAGCCATCGAAGAAACTGCTTTAAGTGCTGGGGAGTCACACATTATTGTTTATATGCTGTTTCCACACACGTTTAATGCGCTAAAGATCAAGACATTCAGCCCATCGTAGCTTAGCGAAGGACAGAGTGTTTTTTAGCTAGATCTGCCCTTTATTTTAAAAGAGTGAAAGCTGGTTTGAATGCGAGAGGTGTTTGATTGATAAATTAGAGAACTTTGGTGCAGATATTTATGTGGGCATGTGGACAAAGTGCTAATATTTTACAGCAGTTTACAGCCACGCTTCCCTAACGTTTCAGAGCGCCTGCCAGTTTTTGCAGCTGAAATGTGGAAAACTGAATTTCACAGCATAGCTATGGCCAAAAGAGGTGAAATACAAACACTCGGGATGTGTACGAAGATGGAGACTTTGTAACCAAACACAGATTTCGGTCTTTTACACAGCTTTTCAAGGTGTGAACCACACTTCTGTGCCATAGTAGTACATATAAAATTGTTTGAGATATACATTTACCCTTTTATCTGAAGCTGGGCATGCTATCAACGATGAATTTGATCATAATCTAATGTTTTTTTTTCTTTTTGCTCTAATGAATCTTCATGTATTTACAGTATAAATGGGCATTAACTGGCCATCTCTCATGGTGGGGATGAGATTCACAGCACAAAACGACTGGTATGCCTGTGCGTGCCAGACTTCTGACTGTGTGTGTTTCTGGCACAGGTCTGGAGAAGACTCAGAGACAGGGAGTGGAGGAGCTCATCTCTGCCATGCCCTGCAACTTCGACCACGCCAGCCTGTTCATCGTCCTGCAGAAACACACGCTCGCACATCGCATGAGCGACTCCTTTTCCTGCCTGGTGAGCCGAGAAAAAGCACAAATCTGTGTTGTGAAGAGGTGTTTGTTATTTGAATAATCACACATATTATATGATGTGTTTTTATTCAGGTAGCTAGCGAGTCCTCTGAACAATTCTGGTTACTTTATGATTCCTAATGTTTTTTAGTTCTTGAGAAAGAGAAATGTATGGGAAAAAAATTGGCAAGTGATGATATAAATGTACAAATGTAAGCTGTGTGTGTTTGACACAGACCGATTGAATCGAATTGTACTACATCGGTTGCGCTGCATGGTTATGATTCATTAATATGAACTGACTCTTAAGAATCCTAAATTTGGGAATCGGTTTTACTAAACTTGTTGCGCTGATGTTTTTTTATTCACTAAAACAAACCGGCTTCAGGAATTGTTTGGACTACATTTGTAGTTGTTGCGCTGTATGATTTTTATTTTCTAAAATGTACTTGTAGGAATCATTTGTTCGGGAATCGATTGGGCTAAACTGGTTGCACTGTATGTTTTTGATTTAATTGAAAAGAACCAGCTCATACAAGTAATTTGTTTGGGTGTTGGCCTACTCTGGTTATGTTTTTTATTCTAATAAGATCACTAATAAGAACAGACTCAAGAATCATTAATTTAGCAATCAGTTGGACTACTCTGTTTTGATTCTCTAAAATGAATCAACTTAATAATTAGTTCAGGTATTGGTTGGAATATATTAGTAGTGCTGTGTGGTTTCAAATACTGAAAATAACTTAAAGCTAAGAATCATTTGTCCGGGATTCGATTGGGTAGCGCTGTATGTTTTTGATTCACTAAAAAGAATTTGCTCATAAAGAGACATTTGTTCGGGAGTTGGGCTACACTGGTTATAATATAAGCTGGCTCGTTTTAGTGAATCAAAACCATAGAGCACCTATGGTTTTGATTCACTAAAACGAGCCAGCTTATATGAATCATTCATTCAGGAATTGCTTGGACTTCAATGGTGGTGATGAATAGTTATGATTTTGTAAGGATGAAAATCAACAAAGACTTCTGCTTTGTTTCAACCCCCTCCAAGGGCCATTTGGAATTCCTAAAGGCATAGAGGTGCTAATAGTGATCAAGATGTGTGTACATCTGCTAATTGTCACACCTTTATTACGGTGGGGGAAGTTATCATCTGATTGGTCAGTTTGAATATCTCACATTTGGGTTTTAGTCACATGGTCAAGAAAGTGATAAAAGAAGAGTAACTGTTGCTCTGGCTCTTCTCTTTTTCTAAAGCCACTCTTTCTCTCTTTAGTCTCTTTCACACAGAGATTATGGAAAATACACTGATAATGTGTCCTGGGATCATTTGATTTTTGTTTCATTCACACTGCCAATGATTTTCTGGAATCTGTGCGTGCGTTCACACACATCCCGTAAAGATCCCGTAAAGACACGTAACATCAGGATATGACATGTAATGTTTTCAATGATTTCTCCCCCCCCCCCCCCCCCGAATTAGCATAAAGTCTGTTGATTCCATTTGTGCCTGCTCGCAAGTGAGTGTGTGATGTGTTGGTGAAAGTATAATAGAGAAGGGGTTTATACTGTATGACTGGAGGGGAGGGATGAAACCCTCCGGCTGAGTGAGGGCTCACGGTTTAGACAGGAATAAACACTTCCAATCAATACAACCCAAATAGGAAAACCATTCACTTGCATCCCGTCTCCTCCATTTACTGCCTTGAGTAAAAGATTCCTGCTGGGACTGAGTTAGTATGTTTATGTCTTTGTGCGTGTGATGAAATTGGAACAGTCGTTATAGGAACATATGCTGGTAAATAGTTCAGAATGGACTACAAGATAGGAGGAGGTACCAAATAAATCTGTATATATACTAGGCATGAGACAGTATCAAATTTTCATGTTGCGATAATTGCTAAAGCTTTTATCACAGAATACAGCATTATCATGATATTGAAATAAGTTGCAAAAAAGTGTTGTCATACTATAACAGGTTTAATAATTTTAAATATAATAATGCAATACACAAAAATGTATAAAGTAAACAAATGTTTCAAAGTGCAAAAGAATTATAAAGAATAATAGGTAATACTGCATTAACTAACATTAACAATGAGCAACAGCTACATTTGTTACAGAAGTAACTATTCTTTGTTAACATTAGTTAAAATACAGCTGATTATTTAGTTCATGTTAGCTCAAGTCCATTAAATAATACAGTTACAACTTTTGATGTAAATGTATTATTAAATGTTGAAATTAACTAAGATTAATAAATGCTTTCATTAACTAATGAATTAACTAATGTTACCTAATAGAGCCTTATGTGTTACCAAACAATAATAAACAGTATAATAATGTATAATAATAAATAATAATAATAATTAGAAAATTTTTCAATCAAAATCTAGGGCATGTTGTAGTCCAGATTAAAATGTAAAAATGTTTAAGTTTGAAAATAAATAGCCAATTAAAGGCACTTAATATGTAAGATTTTTGTACTAAAATATCCCAAAATCACTAGAACTTGTGAGAACACTTGACTTGTATACTTGCATTATCCCAAATGTTTCCAAAAATTTTAAATCCAGAGAAAAAAGCAATTTTAACCAGGACACGGACCGGGTCCGTGCGTCGCCTATCATTGACATCATACCCGCGTTACCCTTCACTTGCGATTTCCAGTTTTATTTTGTAGAAACCATTGAAAAACCAAAGACGCTTTAATATATCATGTGTTTTATTAGACAGGTGAGCAGCTGTTTAGAGACATTTATCGACAGAAAACGAATCACTCTTATATAGCTCATCACAGTTAGTCTTATTGTTTAAATCTCGTTTTCTTGATTTACCGTGAGTACCATGTTTTACCATGCCTAATATCAATCTAGCTTACTGTAGTGTGCAACAAGTGTCTCATAGTAGCCACCAGAGTTGCATTATAACAAATTTCAACACACAAATGTATCTAATATGATAAAACAGCGTTTTGTTACCCCACATACACATGGAAGAAGCGGATGCGTTCGTCTACGGCATAATAAAAGCTTTCACAGTGTGTCATGCTCGTCTCTTTAATTAGCAATTGCTCCAGTGGCCTCGTTTCGCTCCAACGGTGTTCAGCGTTAATAAATCTTCAATACATTAGCTCATTCATGAATATGATTTCTGCCCGATTCTTTTCCACCAGCTGTAGAGGTGAAGACTCCCATGATTCCGCAAAATCAAGGCGTCATCAAGCAACCTCTAGCGGTGAAAATTACATATTGCGCCTTTAAGTATTTAGTGCTGAGATACAAAAATCTGAATGGCTGTTCAGAAACAGAAAGTAGCTGCTTTGTTTACGAGGTTACTGTCTGCATATTTGCTGTTCCATCAGCGCCATCTGCTGTCAGAGAGTGAAAGTGCATTTTCATTCACTCTTTACTCGTTCCGCCATGCACTGCTCATGCGTGCTGGGCTTGTTTACATCATGCCACTTTGACAGGATACAGTGGTGTTGTGCATTTTAAACAGTTGATGGAAAAGTATTCTTAAAAGGCATCCTAAAAATCGATAATCCATAAATAATTCGTAATATTTTGCTATTATAACTGCACTTATTTTCTTTGTTGGTATATATATATAAATAAAATAATATATATAAATATACATTTTTCACCATTTGCTGTTAACCAGTAGCATTAACTGTTTTCCCCCCCTCTCCTTTCTTCCCCATTGTCGCTTCGTACCTGCTCCAAGTGAGCACCTTCTGCTATCCATTCAGCTTCTCAATGACTCTGTCTGCGTTTGGCTCTTTGTAAAGGCTCCCCAGCCTTTGTTCAAACTTCTGTGTTCAGCTAAAAGGGAGCCACAAAAGCCACCTGAATGTGCTGCTTTTCCCATGCCTTCTGGGATGTGACATCTGTGGGGGAGTGGGCATGTTTTCAGGGAAACGAACGGAGGGGGAACGGATTTTTCAGTAGACCACTTGCATACTATATGATTGACTACAAAATGTGTCTTAGACTATATATTATTCAAAACATACTTTAGTCCTTTCTGTCTTTAGATTCAGATTTTTTTTTTTGTGCAATCTTTAAGACGATCCGTTTGTTGAGACAGTTTCAGCAATATCTGTTTACCTGCATCAGTTGCTATAGTAATGTAAGCACATGTACATTTTTATGCTGTTATTTATTTGTCAAAAAACTACTTGGAATCCGATCTTGAACATTCAGTACAAAAAAATCTGGTTTTAATCTGATTTCACACCACATTTGTGATCATACTGGATCAAATTTGTGTTTTGCTTTCAAAACCAAAATGATTTGAGTCAGATGCATAAAAAAAAAATGTGTGTGTGTATACAATATATATATTAGCCTTAAAGTCTCAGATTTTCAAGCTCACCCTGAAAAACTCACAATCAATACATATGGCCTCAAGGAAAATCAATAAGTGATGCTGTTGTAAGGTTCAACTTTTTTGCGTCAGCTGTCGTTTGATAGAGGGATTAGGTTCAGTGAGCTGTTGGTGATTCAAAGACCAATATTTGGATTTTTTCCCCCTCTTAACTACAGGGAATGTTAACACTAGAGTCATTGGACTGCGTGTACATCCTCAGAAGTGACTAAAAAAAGTGTATATTTGCAATCCAAAAGTTCAGGCTGTGAATGTGTCCTCAAATTAGGGACAGTGATGACCAGTCATGCTCCAACCTTAATATAATTACTCACATCCCCTTCACCCTCCATCCCATAATCACACACTCTCTCTGTGACACACTCCTCCATGCTTGCCCTTATTAACAAGCCATAATGGCCTATAGATGGTCCATAAAAAGCTTTCTATTACTTTCAGTTACTGGTGGAAATAAAGTGATTCAGGCCTTGACCACACAAGGGACGAGTATAAATCCAGCAGAAGCGACTGTTGACTTATTAGCTTGGTTTGTCAATTATATTGAAATAAAAGAAGTTCTGAGGTGCCAATTTTCTAAAGTTATGTAATTTTAGTGTCTATTGCACTAGCGACCAACAAACCAGTTTAGCCGAGAGCTAATGTGCTGAAATAGCCCTAATATCAATTAAGTAATTGTTGTCGTTTTCGCTGCAAACGTTTCTTTGTATATAAATTATAATATAGAAAAAATTATAAAAAATGTTATATATATATATATATATATATATATATATATATATATATATATATATATATATATATATATATAAACGCTGTCAAATCACTTGCCAATTTGGCAGGTTACTTAATGTTTACTCACTTTGCTGGGGAAGTTCGTGTAAGCCAAATTTGTGTAGATTTAGATTAATACTCAACTCGTGAGTCATCATGATATATTAAATACAGCTTATTGTGCAGAATCTGCTCATATCTGGCTTACTTGAACATACCCGTCACTACACAACAAATAACGTCTTGCTTGTTCATTTGCATTGAAGCAATAGCGAAGATTAAAAAAACATAATAATGTGGCGTTTGTTTAGTGCCGCATGGTATTTGATGTTCTTTGTACTGTATTGATCTGTCCACCTAAAATACATTTTTGGTGAAAAGGATGAGGATGAAAGAGGAAAGGAGGAGATGGCTGGATGACAGGATTTTGTTTGAATTAGAATGTATGTAATAAAAATAAAATCCAAAATAAAAGTTTGTCTTTACATAATATATGTGTGTGTACTGTGTATAATTATTATGTATATATAATACACACACATACATCTATATATTTAAGAAAAATGTTATATTTATATATAAAATATTTATATATAAAATATATTTATATATAAGCTAAATTATATAAATATATATACAGTATATACATGGAAATATTTCTTAAATATATACATGAATGAGTGTGTATTTATATATACATAATAATTATACACAGTACACACACATATATTATGTAAACATAAACTTTTATTTTGGATGCAAATAATCGATTGCCCAGCACTAAAATAAATATATATTATATACGCTGTGACGTGTGTGTGTGTGTGTGTGTGTGTGTGTGTGTGTGTGTGTGTGTGTATATATATGTATATATATATATATTACTCTACATTTATTTACTATAAATATAATATATATTATTAAATCATTTTATAAAAACATTTTTTTAGCATTTACTGATTTAGAAAATCCAGTTTATACTATACTTATTTTTGTTTTTCTTAGTGAACTTTTCGTGTATAATATATATTAAGCCAAGAAACCAAATTGGTTTTGTCGTCCACAATCAAGGTTTTGTCGTCAGTCTCCTCCTGTGTGTGTGTGTGTCTGTGTGTGTGTGTGTGTGTGTGTGTGTGTGTGTTTTTTTTTTTCTTTTTTTCTCCGACACGGAGAGCCAGACTGGGCCGTGTTCGTTAGGATGATGCTGCTGCCGTCTCAGTCGGTCGTTAGCGGTTAATTGAGCGGTAGGAGCCAAGACACGAGCAGGCCATCTGTTTGCCAGAGTGGAACATCTTGTGGCACTCGGCTCGGCGCTGGGCCACCGTGCCTCAGCCCTGAATGGTGCAATATTAATAGATCTGACCAAGACGGGAAGAGACGGACTGTGACAAAGAAGAAAGTTGAAGGGAAAAAGTTGAAAGATGGGCAGTTGCTCAGGCCTCAGATTTATTTATTTTTTAATTTACATTTTTTAATTTTTATTTTTTTTGCTGGCCGAGTTGGGCGAGAAGTTAAGTTTGCCCTGAGAATATTTCCACTGGCTCCATACATTTTTTTTTTTTTTTTAGCATTTAAAAATTATTATAACTAATACATTATTTTAGTAACATACAAATGTATTCAGACACCTTCAAACATTTCCCACAAGTTTATTAGCTATAGTTTAGAAATGGTAATAAAATATGACAAGAACTCAGAGTTAAACTGTGTCAGAACAAATTCATCTGGATGATGTCAGATAACTGATAGAAAGGTATGTAATTTAACCATGTCATTTTGCTGTTAAATTTAAGTACACAATTAGATAATACCAATTTTGGTCAACCAATGACCAAGCAATGCTTCATTTTGTTCAGTCTGTGGTGTAAAAGGTCGCATTAGCAATGAAAGAAAAAACACTTAAGCAAAACATGGTCAGGTCAAAGTGTCTGATAATTTTGGTCCCAAATTATTATCAATTTTACTGGTAGTCCACTGTATGAAGAATATTTGGGTATAATATGACACAGTTTACTTTATTTTGCTATCCTCACATAAAATGAACTATAGTGTCCTGCACCCACTAGTAAAAAATTAGATCTGGTGTATGAATAATTTTTGGTTTTTTCAGAAATAAATATTTTTTATATATTTTTACTACTACAACAACAACATATTAGGTTTTTAAACAATAATAGCTGGGAGTTATAATTTTATGTTCTTCTATGGCAACAATAAAGACTTATAATTAAGTATATTGTGCACATCACAAGTTATTGTTGAGCCCTGTAGATGCTAGAGATATAAAGGGTCCAAACTTGATTTTTTTTTTTTTTTTTAGTAGTCATAAAATTTCATTTGACATTATTTTTATTGTGCTTTGTCCATATGACAATGTTATTATTTAACATTTTATTGCATGTTAAGTGACGTTGCATGAGTCATTGTGTCATGTACATCATCATACAGTATATGAGATTAGATTTTGTGATTTTTGTTCCTCATATTTTCATTTTAGATGTTTAATGTCACTGTAAAGAAATATTTTTCTAAGTCTGGAATACGTTTTACAAGAAAAAACTATTTAAGACTTTCACATTTAATTCAACGCGTTAAGTGCCAGTTCTTTGTAATTATTTTTGAAATTTGCTGAGTGACGATTGTTTCTGCACCAATTCTTTTTTTTAAATACTCCACAAATGTTACCACATGGAGTTCTGGAACAAAAAATACCTCCTTGATAAACTTCTGATGAATTTTCCACAGAGGTAGAAGTTGTCAGAAGACTCGACAGATGTTTTCTTTAGTAGATGTTCTATAAAGTTACCAGCCAACTGGTTTATTTACTCACCAAAACCAAATTTTACTCAAAGTTGAGAGTTTATTCATATGAGAAACGTGGGAAACTTGCTTTGAGATGGCTAGATTGGATGCTCTTTGTGTAGCATTTCATGCGCATATTCATATAGTATCTGTAAATATTGTCTGGTTGTAATATAAGCACTTAACTGCCATTTACAGTAATGTGAATAGCAATAGAGCAGGTTTGTGTAGGTCAGACAGACCTTTTGATGAAGAGACAGAGAAGGACAGGTTGCAGATGAGGTGACAGAGAGACTGAGCTATCAAGTGCACGAATCTCAAAATACACCAGCTTTGTTCAAATCGTGCATCATCGGACTTTAATGAAGCTTTGCTCCTGACGGAAGGTCAGAGGGTCTCGGTATCTCGGCTGCTGCTCAGTGCCGTGTGCGACGGTCCCTCGTGACTGCCGGTCTCCTGCGAACGTCTCAGACGCATCGCAGTTCTCCTGATTCGCGGCCCTGTGCACCGTCGTGGGCGAGCGGCCCCCTCAAAGTGTTAATTTGCTAACGTTCCTTCAGAGAAGGCGTCTTAATTAAGTTTGTAAGATTCATGCCTAATTTAGTTATTATGTGAGGGATGAATGAGCTAATGAATGCAACAGGAGCCTCGCGGCGATCTCCACCCGCCCGCATTATGTGTGACTTTTCTGCATATGAATTAATTGTTTGCACTTAACCTTGCACTCGTTTGTTTTAATGTTGGAAATAGACGGGGTGTTTTTAACAATATTTTTTTGGAAGAGCTCGTCTCGCACACTGCGGTTTGGTTTTGTGTGTGTGTGTCTTGGCGTGAAATGAGAGGAGTGCTGAAATTAGACACTTCGCGTTCAATTAGCGTAGCCGTGTTGTCGAGGAGAAAGTAGGTACGGGTGTATGTTTGACGAATGTCTTTACTTCACGGAGGTCCTGCTGGGGTCAGCTGCATTTTTAAAACTTTTTCTTCGCTGTTTACTGTGGTACTTGTTGCTTTTGGCCCTCGGATACAGAACATGTGCATGTTTTATGCCTTTATTAAGCGACATGTATGCAAAGTCCAAAATAAACACTCACCAAATGCAAGTGCAAATTGACTTTCTTGAGTCACATAATAATACGCTTTTTTGCTGCGAGAATGATGCTGATGTACGTGATGTGAGCAAACCAAGTGAAAGACATGCTGTACAAATGTTTATTAAAGAACATTGTTGTGACTCACGGTTTTCACGAAACCATAATAGTTTTAGGATTCTTTAATGAATAAAAAGTTCAAAAGAACAGCATTTATTTGAGTTATGTTTTATGTTTTATGTTATGTTATATTATGTTATGTTATGTTATGTTAATGTTAGATTGTACTCTGGTCAGGAATAGCTAATTTCTTGCTTATAGTAAATGTGTTTCATTCTAATCATGTACGTGGTGTTAATAATAATTGTTGTGTTTGCAGGGTTGGTTTAGCCCCGGCCAGGTGTTTGTTCTGGATGAGTACTGCGCTCGATACGGGGTGAGGGGCTGTCATCGTCACCTCTGCTACCTGAAAGATCTGATGGATTTCTCGGATAACAACGCCCTGGTGGACCCCACCCTCCTGCACTACAGCTATGCCTTCTGTGCCTCACATGTCCATGGAAACAGGTATTAAAATATGTTTTGTTATTTTGTGCACATTTTCGTTTACATTACATTTACATTAATGCATTTGGCAGATACTTTTATCCAAATTGACACATTATGTGTGTTATGTGCACCCCTGGTTTTATATATATATATATATATATATATATATATATATATATAACCAGGGGTGCACATAACTGGTGCGCATACGTGGTAAAAATATATGATGAACACCAGAAACCGTGGAGGGAAGCGCTTTTGAGTACCAACATTTTTGGGGACAGGGACACGTTTGCTTACTGGAGTAGGATTTTTTTCTACATCTCTGGTAAGATAGCTATAATGATGATAAGTGTGTTCATTAATTATTAGGGGTGCAACGGCTCACAGTTGATCTGTGATCCGTACGGACCAGGCCCCACGGTTCGGCATGCATGTGATTTGCGTATTAACTGCTAAGTTTAACCATCATAGAGTAAAAGTTTATCATTTGCACGTGTGTTTTCTTGCCAATTTACACATTCAAAATTTTTTAAAAACGGATGAAGAGGCGAAAATCGGGACTTGTGCGTTATCTATGCGCACAGCACACACACGAAAGTGAGAGAGAGGTGCATTTCAGACAGCACTCAAACACCGAATTGATTTGAATTGATTCCTCTTTCGCATTTACTTGCGCTTGAACGGACACATACACACAAAATTGTCAAAATACCTGTCTCGGCAAGTATTCTCTCGGTTATGTCATAAGTGAACAGTTGAGAAAGAAACCGGATGTGTGTCAGTATATTCGGTCCGTACATTCAACCTTAAAGTGACAGCAGCTATTTCCTGCCGTTGTCTGTCTTTAATGCTAATAAAATAGAAAATACAGCTTTAACAAAGATTAACCTATATTTAATTTCTACAGTGAACAAATAGTGTTATTTTACATTTAGGATTAATTACTTGTAGGATAAGTGTGCCTTGTAAGCACCAAGCAGCATGTCCAGGTGCTCCTTTGAGAACCAGACCAAAAAAGTTATGTGCACCCCTGTATATAACCCATGCTGGCAAAATAAGTCGCAATGAGCAAATTTTCAAAAATATTATTTTTATATTTTATATTAGGGTTCAGGTCAGGGGACTGGGATGGTCAGGTTTAGATTTTTTTATCTGTTGGTATTTGCTAGAATCCATTATACCATGTATCTGAACAATATGTTCAGGACCTCCAGCTAAAAAATAGGCCCACAACATTAAAGATCCAGCGGTATTTTTAACCGTGGACATGGGGTACTTTTTATCCCTGGTTGCACCAAAGCCATCTGGTGGATTTGCTGCCAAAAAGCTCTTTTTATAGTTTCATCTGACCATAGAACCAGGTCCCTTTTGAAGCTCCAGTCGTGTCTGACAACTGAATATGCTGGAGTTTGTTTCTGGATGAGCAAGAAGGGTTTTTCTTGAATCCCTCCCAAACAACATGTGGTGATGTAGGGTTTTTTATTTTTTATTTATTTATTTATTTTAATTTTTTTTTAGGCTTTCTGACCCCAAGACTCAACTAATCTCTGCGATTCTCCATCTGTGATCCTTGGAGAGTCTTTGGCCACTCAAACTTTCCTCCTCGCCGTGCATTAAGACAATATAGACACACGTCCTCTTCCAGGCAGATTCGTAACATCTTTAGTTGATTGGAACTTCTTAATTATTGCCCTGATGGTGGAAATGGGAATTTTCCTACAGCCACTTTCTATTTTGTGAAGCTCAACAATCTTTTGCTGCACATCAGAACTATATTCTTTGGCTTTTCTCATTGTGATGAATGATTAAGGGAATTTGGCCTTTGTGTTTCCTCATATTTATACTCCTGTGGAACAAGACATCATAGCTGGACATTTTCATGTTCCTAGTCACCCTGGTGTGCTAAAATGTTTTAATATTAATGGGAATATACTTAAGAGATATTTTACTCATAAAAAATTCTAGGGGTGCCAATAATTATGGCCAACATGTTTTGGAGAAAAGCATTTATTTCATAATGTGATTTACCCCCCACTTTCAATTCTTTTACTTCAATGAAAGGTTAGATTTTTGTGAATTTTTTGAATAAAAGATCAAAAGGATAAACAATGCAGATTTATTTTTACAGCCATATTTTACAGTCATATTTACCAGGGGTGCCAATAATTCTGACCATGACTATATATATGCACAGTAATATTAGGGCTAACAAGCAATTACAATTTTTAAACTAATTAATCGTAATTTAATCACATTTCAAATAAGTAATATATATACACAGACAATTACATTTCAGATGGGATGGTAGATTTTTTTTATTTGTATATCATTTTTAAATAATGTATATAATAATTTTTAGTATACATTTACATTTATATATATTTCATTAATGGTGATATTTTAAGGGTTTGTTCTTTGTTATGGGGAAAGTAAAAAATAAAATAAAATATGTGGTCTGTTATAAATAATATATAAAACCAAGCACTTTAACAATGCCATATAGCCCTTTCAAACAGCAAGGAACATTTGGTTTCCCTGGAGGTTGTGCATTTTGAATTCTCACGTATTAAGTGTTTGAAATCAAGGATTTCATTTGTGTTAGACAAATGAGAAGTCCCACATGTTTGATAGATCACAAAAAGAGAAAAAAAAACACACACTCAGAATGGCTTTTGTCCGCACATAATGGGTGGGCATACAAAAGGAACGAGAAGACAGAAGAAATACTTTAATCACTCGGGAGGCGCTCAGCGTGGCAGCCATGTTCAGCATCACTCAAAGAGAGACTGAGAGCGTCTGCTTGGCAAATTAATTAATGGTTCTCTATTATCTCAAAACGCAAGGCAATTAAACCTTAATTACAAAGTCCATTTGTGCTGCTTCTACATTTTAATAATTTTTCTTTGATAAGGCCTCTGAGGATCAGAATTTTATACAGGCTTGTTTTCTATAATTGATTATGCGAATTATTGATGGTTTGACATTACTTAAAGACTAAAATGTGCTTGCGTTAGCGGTAAGAGGCCTGAATGCAGCTTGTGGTATGAGCAATGTCCCTTGTCCACTTGTTGGCGAAGTCCTTTGTGTTCACGTATACTGAAAGCTGTTGGTTTTCCACTTACCTTGAATCACCCGTCAATTGACTGATTAGATGTTAAATACACACGGATGTGCTCCTTCTCTTTAATGGCTAATTTAGTCAATTAGGAACAGTAATGATTAGCCTCTCTAGATAATCATCAGTAACAAACGAGGAAAATTGGCATGAGTAGCTTTTTGTTGGAGGGGGATGTCATTTGAATAATGACAGTTCAGCCGCACAGTCGTGTGTAGAGAGTGTTCATGGGAATATATAGAATTTTTGTGCTGCTACTACTTTTGACTCTGGGCCATAATTCAATATGACTTCTTTATACAGTCCTGGTCAGAATTATTGGCACCCTTAGTAAATATGAACAAAGAAGGAAAATAAATCTGCATTGTTAATCCTTTTGATCTTTTATTTGAAAAAAGTCACAAAAATCTAACCTTTCATTGAAGCAAAATAATTAAAAATGGGTGAGGAGGGGATCTTTTTATGAATGTTTTTCTCCAAAACACGTTGGACATAATTAACGGCACCCTTTTATTCAATACTTTTTGCAACCTCCTTTTGCCAAGATAACAGCTCTGAGTCTTCTTCTATAATGCTCCTGTAATGTTTGGAGAACACCTGACAAGAGATCAGAGACCATTCCTCCATACAGAATCTCTCCAGATCCTTGTTGATGCACTCTCCTCTTCAGTTTTCTATAAAGTTCAGGTCAGGTGACTGCGATGGCCATGGCAGAACCTTAATTTTGTACTCAGTGACCCATTTTAGATTTTTGTTTTGGATCATTGTCCTGAAAGAAGGTCCAACCACGGTTTCGATTTCTAGCAGAGATGGTCAGGTTTTGATTTTTAATCTATTGGTATTTGATAGGTTTGCTGCACTAAAGCTCTTTCTTTGTTGTTTCATCTGACCATAGAAGCTGGTCCCTTTTTGAAGTTCCAGTAGTATCTGGCAACTGAATATGCTGGAGTTTGTTTTTGGGTGAGAGCAGAGTATTTTTTTCTTGAAAGCCTTCCAAACAACTTGGGGCGATGTTTGTGCTGTTTAATTTTTTTTTTTTTTTTTTTTTTTAGGCTTTCTGACCCCAAGCTAATTTCTGCAAGTCTTTAGCCACTCAAACTATCTTCCTCGCCGTGCATTAGGACAATATAGACACACGTCCTCTTCCAGGCAGATTTGTAACATCTTTAGTTGATTGGAACTTCTTAAAGCTTCTAATGCCCCTTTTTATAAGATGTAAAATAAGTCTCTGATGTGTGTGTGTGTGTGTGTGTGTGAAGTTTTACCTCAAAATACCCCACAGATATTTTTTATGACATGTTGAAATTGCTTTTTTGGGGGGTAAGAAAAAACATGCCGTTTTTGTGTGTGTCCCTTTAAATGCAAATGAGATGCTGCTCCCCGGCACCCTTTCGAGAAGAGGGCGGAGCTTCAAGAGCTCATGCTTCGGCACACCGTCAGCAACAAAACAGGACAATCTCATGCACTGAAAATGTCAGAAACTGTAAAGCTGGAAGTATACTTCGGTTTTTTAAGCGTACGCAAGCATATGCGCACAGCCTTGCAAAGCATACTTCTTTTGACTCGTACGCGTACACAAGCGTTTAACGCATGCGCAGTTTTGAGCAATCTCTCGCCACGAGTTACAACCCATGTAAATACTTCAAAAACATTAAATGCACATGTGCAACCTTACAAAAATCCGGCGGTGCGCGTTCAGTACGTGTTCTCTTCTGATGACGAAATTCCCGTTACGTGCACTGTACGCTGACCCTCGCCTACGCGAAAAAAGTGATGTACACTTTGGCCTTAAGTAGTGGTGTTTAGCCTTGTATGTTCAGTCATCTGTCATCTGACTGTACTGTGCATAATAAATGTGCGTTTATGTATTACGGAGACAGTGAGCATGGCGGGAAAAAAATAACGACATAGCTCTAGTCTCCTGGTGCCTTCACATGCTATCTGAAGTTTCCTAATTCCCACTTCTGAAGTCGTGATTACAAGCTCTTCTCATTCAAGTGGGCGACTTCAAAGGGCGTATATTTTTCAATTTAAAATTTTAACTAGGAAACTCGGATTTATGATATTTCTGATCAGTGAAAACAGGCAGAGACAATGGTAGCTTTAGCAACATTAGCCGTACAGAGTGCCAACAAGCTCTTTCAGAAAGGCAATTTGGAAGGACTCACAACATATGACGTGGAAAACTTACTTTGTCTGGATCTGATGTTTGTGACAAAGCGTCGGTACTGACCCATCTTTCAGAATCAACCTTTTTGAAAATCCAGCATTAAAAAGACCCTTGTTTGTGAAGCAGTTTGTCGCAAAATGATCGAGGCAAACGTATATGACTAGCGACTATTTTCTTCGGGACAATTTCATGTTCCTAGTCACCCTGGTGTGCTAAAAAAAAGTAAATATGAATGGAAATATACTTCAGAGATATTTTTACAATAATTGTGGCCGGCGTGTTTTGGAGAAAAACATTTGTTTCATAATGTGATTGAAAGGTTATATTTTTAAGAATTTTTTAAGATAATGCAGATTTATTTTCACAGCTTTCTTTGATCATATTTACCAAGGTTGCCAATAATTCTGACCAGGACTGTACCTGTAACGTGAGTTATGGTATCAGATTACTTTTTTCAAGTAACTAGTAAAGTAACGCATTACCTATATATTTACAACAAAATATCTTACAACAAAAATAAGTAACTTTTTCATATAAGTAATGGAAGTTGTTATGTTTTCCCATTTATTGACTGGCATCTCTCATGTCCCCATGTTGAAAGAAATCGAGAGTAAGTGTAGAGGCTTTTGTATGTGCTGTGTGAACATGATTCTTATTGTAGTTCTAGACCATATGTGAGCATGCATTTACTTATCTCACTTTTTATTAGCCAATGTCTTTGCTGCTGACCATCGATGATCCAATTCAATCATACCAATAACCAAAAATGACTTTAGATAAACACCACATTTGTGCTTCATCATTGTTGGACTTTCTTTTCCTGTATCTTATTCTTCTGCACCGTAGAATGGCAGCACAGCTAAGGTAAAAACGGCTAAAAAAGGGAATGCTAAAATCCACAAATTAGATTGTGAAGAGCTTCAAAGCTTTTTAAATTGTGCGCAGCTGGAAAATAACAATAGCCTAGTCCAGAGAACCTCTCATCTTCAGTTCAGGTGAAAATGCATCTGCTCAACTGATCTAATGCGTCAGTCAATAACTCAAGGAACGGTTATAACAGGGCAGCCTTTCTTACGGTGAGTGTGCAGCTTAAAACCTGTGAAGATTGTTGCCATCTTCTTTATCTTCACTTCTGATCTTGTACCCCAGAGACCACACACTTTTTCTGCAGACTCGGGTCTGGGAATTCATTTTCCCTGTAGCGATTTTTAAAAAAAAAGGATCAATAAAGAGTTGTAAGCCATGTGTTAGTGATGCGCGGATCGCATTTATATCTGCGGGTCGGGTGGGCCGGGAAATAAAAAATAGCATTCCAATGAATTAAAGGTGGGTTGCTGGTGGATGAGATAAATCATTAATGATGGAAAGTTTGGGAAGTTGCACTGACGGAAACATTGTAAAGCCTGTAAAGTCAGGCTATGTATTAAGGGAATGTAATTTTGCCCAAGAAGAACTTTTACTTAAAGCTGCAGTCCGTAAGTTTTGCTTCTGTGTCGCCATCTCTGTTTGAAACCTGCAGTTGCAGTTATTAGCGGAGTTATCATCTATACATGAGTTGAGCATCAGCTCCTCAGCGCGGATGAATCTAATGTTTTGAGGAGTTCACCGCACCAGTGTGGATACTGTACTTCAGAATCTTGGAGTATAACCTAAATAAGAATTTTCACCGGAAAATGTCATCTGAACAAGTAACATGTCTGCCACTTTTGGGGAACAAAACATTACAATAAATCGCGCTACCAACAGTAAATCTAATGATTGCTCATATAACATCAAACCGTGCAAATTATTATTATTGTTATACGTTGTTCTCAAATTGTTAATGTTAACACCATCAGCATTGCGTGACTATGTGTATTTTGCGTTACCTGTAGATTTCAATTTCTGTACAGTCTAATCTTTTGCTTTTGACTACGGGTGAATCTCCAGTTGTCACTGATGATTGTCATTTGGGCCTTTCTGGATTACAATCCGCCATCAAAATGATACGTTTAATTACTCCAGCTGCTGTGAGAAAAGGCTATAAATGATCCGCTGAAGAACATGCTCCTCACGTGCGTTACTACTACTAGCCGGACTCTTTCTTTATGTATACAGACGTGACGTAATGACACAAAGACATGCTTGAATTTCCCACAGAAATCCACCATACCACTCAAATTATAACACATTATTACAAGCTTACCGTTGTGAATGGGGCTTAGGTAAGGGGGAGTTTTAAATACTGGCTTGTTGTGTACTTGCTCAAAAATTTATTTTGAATATTTTTTAACCAAAGAAGTTACGGACTGCAGCTTTAATGTTAATTTAAAAGCAGCCTACTTCAGTGTAATATGTTTCTATATCATCAGCTAAATACTGAGAATTTGAATAATTGTAATGTGGTGATCGGGTGTGGAGAAAATCATAAATTCGGGCGGGTGGATGATTTGTCTTTAACAGCGGATTCGGGTGACGTTACAGCTGATCCGTGCATTTCTACCGTGTGTCCACTGTGTATTCGGACTATAATCACATTTAACAGTGAAAATGATGTAATTAAAAAGTATATAATGTATATTATAAAAAAGAGTATATATATATATATAACAGTATAATATATAAAACTGTATAGATAGATTTTCTAACAATTTTATTTTACAATATTGCGGTATTTATATTTTTACAATTTAAATATTATTCTTTAAATTATATATTTAACATTTTATTGAATATTAATTTAATATTTATTATCATACGTTTTTCACATAATATATTGTCAAATTTTTGTTTGTAATATAATAATTATTATAAAATATATATTATTTATTTATTTATATATTATTTATTATTCTACATTTTTCCACAACAAAATTGAATGTTATTTTCATTACAAATAAAATTTGCTACAATAGCTTGTAGATATTATGCAAAAATATATTGTAATTATACAGACTGTTCCCAAAACTGCTGAGCTCTTTTGCCATAATTTGTATTTCTACAGTAACAGCCACTTCTCTGATTGGTGGATATCTCTTCAGAATTATGGGTAGTGAAGTTTGGCTAATAAATGTCATTATGAAAGTTGAAATCAAATTGACTGGGGGCATCTACTGAAGCATTTGTGACCCTGGACCACAAAACCAGTCATAAGTCGCACGGGTATATTTGTGGCAATAGCCAACAATACATTGTATGGGTCAAAATTATCGATTTTTCTTTTATGCCAAAAATCATTAGGATATTAAGTAAAGATCATGTTCCATGAAGATATTTTGTAAATTTCCTACCGTAAATATATTAAAAAAATTATTAGTAGTAGTAATATGCATTGCTAAGGACTTCATTTGGACAACTTTAAAGGTGATTTTCTCAATATTTAGATTTTTTTGCACCCTCAGATTCCAGATTTTCAAATAGTTGTGTATCGGCCAAATATTGTCCTAACAAACATCAATGGAAAGCTTATTTATTCAGCATTCAGATAATTTATAAACATCAATTTTAAAAAAAATTGACCCTTATGACTGGTTTTGTGGTCCAGGGTCACACATATCATTATCATTTTTATCATATATTATTTATCATGTTGAATTGAGATGAATTCAAAATGAATTGAGACTTTTACTTTGAGAAACCAGCTGTGCTCAATTGTGATGTCAAACTAAATCATTGATTCTGTAAATTCTTAGATTGTAGGTGACGGTGGTACCGCTTATGAAGGCTGTGTTAACCGAGACTCCTTTCAGACATGTTTGTCAGTGCAGACATCCTTGTGGCACATTTCAGTCAGTGTCGTCTGCGTTTGACTGACAGATGCACCCTGGGCTCGACAAGGCTTGAGACTTAGAAGCAAGTACGCGAGAGGAAACAGACAGGTGCTGCTTTATGTGTGAGATGAACTTGCAAGGGCGTACTGACAGCGACGAGAGTGACAGTAATCACAAGCTAACCTCTTTCTCACCTGTCAGTCTTTCTCCCCTCTTTCGCCTGTCCATCATGCTTGGCTGCCCCATGTGACGAGTATTTACCAGTCGGCACACTCAGTTACTCACTGTAAACATGACATACATCCAGATCGTCACCCTTTGGATTGTCACTTCTGTCTTGTCCATGGGGTCTTGATATGATCGGATATACACCAACCCATCTGTCATAGATGATGGAGTGCATAGTTTCCATTTGTATACTCTATACTAAGCCATATCGTGATATCAATCTTATTTCAATATATATTGTGCAGCCCTAGTAGCCAAGACACAACCCTTGCAAACCGCAGCTCTGAACCTCACAACCAACTTACTGGACATGTTGGCACGGCCAGACTTTCCCAAGACTCCCGGCACCGTTTAACCCTCGTTGACTGGCCCCGGACGGGTCAACGTTTCACTCGTCTCAAACACACTCGCTTCATCAGGCGCAAACAAAAAGTTGGCCCCCCAACAGGCCGGCACACTGCACCCACTCCCACTAGGGCTGCCAAGCATGAGGCAGCGCTGCGTGAGGTGGAGGGTAACAACACTTTCACAGGGTTTTTTCTGCACATTTAAGTTCCTTCACTTTGAAATGAAGTATCTTGGAGCTTGTTGTGATTGTGTACTGTATACATCTTACTGTTACATTTATGGTTTTGCAGACATATTCAAACCAAGCAATTTGGAAAAATTAGTGCAACTACTTTACATTTTCTGAAGAAAATGTTATTGGTGCTTGTCCATTTAAAATCCACTGCCTGTCAGGGTTGCCACATCTGCGGTTTTCCCGCAGAATTGGCCTACTTTTAAACTGTTGCCCGGGATGACCCCCCCAATTATAATTGACTGAAATGTTTGTATTGAAATATTTTATATTGTACTAATAATAAAACTGTGCTACAAGTTTTGTGATCACTACTATATATATAAAATTGACTAAATTTTAAATATTTACATTTATAAAAACTTTTTTTTTAAATATTTAAATACATTTAAATATTACATTTTAATGTGTACATTCATAATTGTTTAATTTATTATTTGTATTATTTTTTTTGTACATAAATGTATTTACTTTTATGAAATGGTAGTTTATTTGAACTAGTTTATTATAATATAACAGTAATAATATTATAATTTATATATATATATCAAATATTGAAAAAAAAAAAATCAAAATGCACACAAGCACGCACACACACACACACCAATATTATTATATTATATTTTTGTATTCTTCTTCTTTTTTCACATTTACATTTTTTTCAGAAAATTTTAGTTTTATGTACAAATGCACGTGTACACAGTTTTGCAATATTAGCTGGAAATTATATAGGTATTATAACTATACAGAAGACTCCAAACATATGTAAATTCATAAAGACTTTTACTGGAAAATAATGGCATAAACAGCAAAACATACTGATTAGTTTGTCATTTTCAACTCATTCTTATGTCATTCATGCAGTTTCATCAAAACGTCATGTTAGCTGATGATTTGACAAGCTGCACTGGCAAGCAGAATTTACTACCAAATGTCACAGAAAATTAAATGTTTACATTTTTTGAGGTATAAAACTACATGCACGTGATCAACACGACATACAGTGGCGGTTCCATCAACTGGCCCCAAATTTTCTCACATTGGCCCCCGGCCAGTGGGACGTCCTTATTATAGAGCCCTGAATAATGATAGCAAAAGTGATGCCTTCCTTAGCAAACACCACTAATAATGTTGTGTTATGTAAGGTAGAATTGGATGTGTTTCAAGGTTTGAAGGATTCGTTTAGCATTAGTCAAGTCAATGGGAGGATGTGTGAATTGTGAGAGACTTAATTACTGACTGAAGTCGTAAGGCTTTGGTAGCCGTAGGTTTGGTGATGTACTGGGAGCTACAAACACGGATAGACTCTAGTGATTCTCCCTCGTGCTAACAGTTCAATTCCCAGGCCTCTTGTTAGAAGCAGTTAAACTAAGAGGCCTTCCTTAAGAACTAATGAGCCTACACAGTACGACAGACAAAGACACTGAGATTAAAGGGTCGATGTTGAGTTTATACACTCCTTAGCCTTTACTATAATGCAAAAAGGAGATTTTTCTTTTCTTTTCATTTGTAGGCGCTGATCCCCCCCCCCCCCCCCCCCACCCCCATGCTCGCGCATACACATCTTCTGCCGCTCTTCACACTCCCTCTTTGTGTTCTCTTGGGATTAGCTGGCTCTTGTCAAAAAGAGAAGGCAGATTTCATTTAATGGAGAAGAGGGATTTGCAGAACAGACAGGTTTACAAGTTGCCTTTACCTCTTCGTGTAAGGAAAGCGCTTTCTCCACAGCGCTAAGCTGTGCCATTCAGAAAGTGTGGAGGGTTTGGATAGCAAGGCACAATGGCTTCTAACTAAACTGCCCATTGTCGACAGTTAAAAACTGAAGTTTGGAATGATTACTTTTATGCTATGCTTAGTGGTTGAACATATGCTGGCTACATTTGATTATTGCATTTACGAGGTATTGAAAAAGCAATTTTTGTTTAAATCTGTGACTTAATGAATTTAAATAAATAGTAAATGATTGAAACAATAATGTTATCCTAAATAAAATAAATATAAAATAATGTTTAGGAAATAATTCAAATAAGAATTTAATTTAAAATAAAAGAATGTCTTATCTATTAAATATGATTTGATATCTATTTTATTTAATTAGTTTTCTTCTTTAATTTGTAGTCTTATTTTTTATTTTATTTTATTTTGATTGAACATCTCATTTATTGTCTCATATCTTCTATTATTGTGAACATTATTCAAACTAAAATTAAATTAATAAATATAACATTAAAAATGAGACTGCACATTATTCAAAGAATAGTTTTATTTAAAATCTACGAGATTAGACATTTACTAAATTATAAATATTTAAATTTATAAAAAATATTAAATTTTTTAAAAATACATTTAAATATAACATTTTTATTTGATTTTATTATTTTTATACATAAATGCTTATCAAATTTCAAATGTTTCGTTGTATTGATATGTGTTTTCACATTCTCATTCTGGCTTGTTTATTGTTAAAAATGAAAAATCAAATGTTTATCAAATGGTAGTTTATTTTACAAAGAATATGCATTATATTATATTGTATTTCCAGTATAATAAATGTAATAATATAGTATAATATTATCAAATACTTAAAAAAAAAAAATCTAAATGTACACACACATACCAATATTATTATATATTTTTGTATTTTTTATTATTCCATTTTTTTCCACATTTACATTTTTTTTCAGCAAATATTAGTTTTATGTATGAAGAAACATACATAAAAACATACACAAAAAATATTTATTTTACTTTAAATAAACTCATTTGAAGAATGTGATCTTTTAAAGATATTTCCAGTTGCTTCCCTTCTTGCATTACCTTAATATGATTCACCAAGGATAATTTTTTTTTAATATTCTTATATTTAAGAGTTTTAGATTGCAGAACCCTTGTATGAGAGCTGAAGCATTGTTCAGTTCAGCTGGAATAATTGTGAAACTTACAGCTACCTTTGAAACATCTTTTGATTATGAAGTTGAAGCACAGGATTCAAGGGCATGTGGAATGAAAGAACAGGTGTTGTAAAGAATAAAACCGAAAATTGAATGTTTCCTCCTTGTTTTGGCAGACCGGATGGCATGGGCACAGTTACAGAACAGGAGAAGGAGGAGTTTGAGGAGATCAGGAGCAGACTGTTGACTTTATTGGAGAAGCAGATTACACATTTCAGGTACGACAAGCTCCCACATCCACTTCTTTCCTATAATCTTAATAATGTACATCAATTTATTAAAGGGATAGTTCACCCAAAAATGAAAATTACCCCATGATTTACTCACCCTCAAGTCATCCTAGGTGTATATGACATTCTTCTTTCAGACGAATACAATTGGAGTTATATAAAAATGCCCTGGCTCTTCCAAGCCTTTGTCATATGCGTGTTCATGAGAGGCTGGCGTTCCAGCGTATGACGTAGGCTGGTGAGAATATACTAGTTCTCGCGAGAACCATGTTTTGTTTTGCTCTATCCTCTGCGCTTCCGCGTTGTCACCGGAACTGCTACGCCTGCATCCTACGTCATATGCTGGAATGCCGGTCTCTCGTGAATACCAGTGTTAATTTCATTGACGAATAATTTTCGCCAACGGCCTTCTTTCACTGACGAAAACGAGACAATAACTAAATAAAAGCCAGTTTTGGATGACAAAAACTATGACGAAAATCTAATGTCATTTTCATCAACGAGTAAAAACGAGACGAAAATGTTAGGAAGGGACAATTAGAAAAGAGATCCAGTCAGTACTGATGTCCTGTTTAATAGATGCGCACATTTGAATTGTAACGTGCGGATCCAACCGCGGGAAAACGCGGCGCTTCGCAAGAGCAGTTCGCAATCAATGAATAGCGTACATTTATGCCAGGTAATTGTTTATGAACTAGTGCTGAGGAATAAATGACAATGTTTACTTTGCGATGTTTATATAGTAATATGTTTTAGATAGTTGTAACAATGCATATTTTATCTCCCTCATATGAATATGAATGAGCAGCTGCAACTGCAATAGTAAGGCATTTCAAAATAAGTCAATGTGTATTTCGAGCTTGTTTATAATTAAGTCACACATTATATGTTTTTGGTTACACAATAAACTGTATTTAATTTTATTCCCATTTAATTCATAGTCAGGAGGAAAGACTAAGAATAGTATTTGACACATATTATTCAATAAAGTATCAGGGTTATAATAGTTAACTAAAACCATTAAAAAATATTCATTACTTGAAATTAAATAAATGTCAGCTGAAATAAAAAAACTTAAACTTATTTAAAGCTTTGGCTTAACCTGATTTATTAACTAAAACAGAAATACAACATTATAAAAACTATATAGTTACAAAAAGTTAAATTGAAAAAAAGTTAATTGAGCTCTCTTTCATGTATTTTTGCGCTTGAACAGTCAAGAACACAATTATGTCAATGTCAGTTTTGACATGTATTCAAGTAACAGTAAAGCTTAAATGCTCAATTAATGCATTACAATTTAACTAAACTCATTAGATTTTAGTCGACTAATTCTACTGTAGATTTAGTCGACTAAATATCATAAGATTGAGCTAAAAACAATTCAGGTGACTAAAATATGACTAAAACTAAATGGCATTTTAGTCAAAAGACTATGACTAAAACTAAATCAAAATTTGCTGTCAAAATTAACACTGGTGAACATGCGTACGACAGTTAGCGGAAGTTAGAGATTACAGTTTGTAAAGTTTTAAATATGGAGATTTTTCTCACACAAAGGCCTTTATTAACCCCCCAAAGCCGTGTGGAGCACTTTTATGATGGATAGATGCACTTTTATGGACTTCAAAACAGAAACAGCCATTTACTGCCATTATAAAGCTTGGAAGAGCCAGGACTTTTTTTATATATATATCTCTGATTGTATTCGTCTGAAAGAAGAATGTCATATACCCCTAGGATGGCTTGAGGGTGAGTAAATCATGGGCTAATTTTCATTTTTGGGTGAACTATCCCTTTAAGATAACTAGTCTGAAACAAAATACAAAAATGGTTGTCAGCAAATGGATTGCATATCTATTTTGATAAGGTTGCAAACATCAGGGAACGAAATCCAAATAATAAACTAACTTTATAATTATGTAATTACATAGTAATAACAGTGTATTAACAATGTAATATCTGGTCACTGAAGCAAAACCAGTTGATAACCACTGTATAGCATCTCAGCTTACGGTTTACTCATTTACCACACCCCCTCCCGATTGGTCCTGGTTTTAAACTGACCTCCTGCTGGCCCCCCTCCATAGAGTGCTGGAAACACTAGTAAAGAGGGTTTGAGTCTTGCGGTTGCAGCCGAACCTAATAACCACTCAAACAAAAGCTACAAACAACATCTCAGATTATGCAAATGGAGGGCAGACAGAGGCAAGGCCGGTGCGGGGCGTGCCGGGGATTAAGCGTGGTTCCCAGCCCAAGCTGATTAGACCTTGTTGAGTCACTTGGTAAGTGTGCCTCTTGCCCCACATGCATGAAAACCGCGTCGAGGGCCGCTCGGGGGGAATTTAACACCTGTGGTGTGAGGCCTTTATGAGAACCACTTCTCTTTCGTCTTCATTCATCTCTTTTAGCATTTTCTGTATGTACGCTGACACCTGTCCCTCCTCAACAGGCTTTGGAAAACATCTCTATTTAAAAGACATAATTATTGTCCCATGATAGCTGAGAAACAGCGGTTTGTGACTGACTCCTTCAGCTTGTGCTCAGTCTTCTTTCTTCTATGCCTTAATTACCACTCGAGTTTTACTCTTGTCTTCTTGCCCGTAGGTACTGTTTCCCCTTCGGGCGACCAGAGGGGGCTCTTAAAGCCACACTCTCTCTTCTAGAAAGGGTGAGTGTCCACCAATTAACTGTGCATGCTTTGCACCTTATATGCATGTCTTGTGTGTACTAGCATGTGCTTGAAGTGTAATAAATGAGAGAAAAAGTGTGTCATTCTTCAGGCTCTGATGAAAGACATCACCACTCCGGTCCCAACTGAGGAGATGCACAAGATAGTTCAGAAGTGCCTGGAAAAAGCTGCTCTCATCAATTACTCTCAGCTGACTGACTACGCCCAGATCGAAGGTTCTCACAGAATACTTTTCAGGGCTCAACAGTAAGGATTTTTTTCTTTTGCTGGCCCTTGTCAGCCAGTAGTTTGGATTTAAGAAGAGGAAATCTAGCGGAACACCTGCCAATGTTTTCAGTGGCCCCAGCACAAAAACTTACACTACCGTTCAAATAAATTAATACTTTTATTCAGCAAGAATGCATTCATTTGATCCAAAAGTTACAGTAAATACATTTATAATACTACAAAGGAGTTATATTTCAAATAAATGCTGTTCTTTTGAACTTTCTATTAATCAAAGAATAAAATGTATCATGGTTTACACAAAAAATATTAAGCCTTACAACCAGTAGTTCCTTACAATTAAGCCTACAATGTTTCTTCAGCAGCAAATCCCATATTAGAATGATTTCTGAAGGATCATGTGACACTGAAGACTGGAGTAATGATGCTGAAAATTCAGATTTGCCCATTTTAAAATAAAAACCAGGTGTAGAGATAATTAATAACCAAGGAACTAACTAGGAACTTAGGCTGGTAAAACAGGAACTGAATACAGGGCCGTAGACAGGGTTTTAAAGTCACTGAGGTCCCAAATTGGAGCTAGTTAGAGGGGAGGGGAGGGGTTGAAAATTTAGATTTCTCTGATCTACATATGTGCATTCTAAGCTTTCAAAACCATGTTAGTCGGCAGAAGAGTATTTGTCATACCTGCTCTCTCCTCATCACTCTCTTATTTTCATCACTCTCTCCTCATCTCCATCACTCTTTCTTTTTCTCTCAGTCTCCTTCTCTTGCCCTGTCTCTTCCCCTCCTAAAGCTGAGCTTGATAGACTGATCAGTGTCAGTGAAGAAAGTAAACATAGGGTCAACTGATGTTTAGCCTATATTTTATTAAGAATTGTCTTAGACAAGTTAATTCACTGAAGATTAAATTCATTCACAATATGTACACATTTATTGTCTTATTCCTAATCTGATGAAATCGGCTTTGTTAATGTTTCTTGTCTCCTTATATTGACAGTAGGCTACTGACTTTTTAAATTCAAAATGGTGAAATTAGACAAAATATATATAGTGTACACTGGGGTGTGATGAGACACTTATCTCACGAGACGAGACAAGACAAGACACAATATTGGGTTCACGAGTACGAGGCAGGATTTTTACATAGTATTTTTAAGAAATCCTCAATGATGAAATACATGACTAGAAAAATTGTTTGCAGGTGTATTTGAAATGTTTTAACTCATCATCTTGTAATGAATGTCATTTCAGTTCTACTTTCTGAGTATTAATTATCATATGCAGTAAAAGACAACAAGCATTGTAAATGTTTTGCCAAAAACTCAACTGACTGGCTTCTTTCCTGTATGATTGTCTCTTCAGACCTTAGAACTGCACATGAGCTTCTTTTGACCTCCAAACTGAACTCCTTCCCACAAATTGATCATAGATATTAAAACAATAACCATAATACCATAATCAAAGTACTCAATTTTCAAAGTGCAAATAGAGACCACATTTTTCTTCAAGCATGATACAGAGCTAAGAGATGGTTACAACGAGATAGCTTTTATATTGGGAGATATTTGCATGCCTCAGGGAGCCGCTTTCAAACAGCGGTAACGTATTGAAATCGCATTTGAATGCGCAATCCCGTTTACTTTCACTTTCGCGATCGTGCGTAATCTGTGAATAGTGGTGCTGAACGCGCATTTTAAAATATAAGTGTGACGCTTCTGCTGCGCAAAGAATCCTCCTCTACGGTCCAGTCCACTAACATGTAACACACACTCGTAACACAAGCTCAATGAGAGTGCTTCACTAACACGTAACACACACTCGTAACACACGGTCAATGTCTTCTCGTCACATGATCAGTGCTGTGCACTATGTGCAACTCGAACAGCTCATGTTGGATGAGCTGATGGAATTGAAGCGACTGTTATCCACCTGAATTAAATTTGTATTTCTATTAAAAGCAAAACTAGAGTGGAGGCGTGATGTAAACGTAGCGTTGGCATATTCTATCCTAGCTTCACCCTCACACTCCGCCATGACCAGGTCGTAATGACATGACACGAGACAGCTTTTCACCTCGACGAGAAATCTCGTCACCGTTTAGTCTCACGAGATCTCGTCACACCCCTAGGGTACACCCCTAGTGTACACCCCTGATGTACACTATAAAAAATTGTTTCAACTTAATTAAGTGTACATGCTGCTATAAAATATAGAAGTTTAGTTAACTTAAAATGTAAAGTTGTATTAACAGTCAGCTTTTTTACAGTGTAGCTGGCCAAATCCTTTTTGTTGAGCCCTTTAGATCTATTGTTTTTAGTTCTTGCTAAAAGTGTTTGGCGTGTTAGACATGTGGTGTGACTGTTTGGACGTCTGTGTGTCGGCAGATAGCAGCCAGGCGCCTCCAGAGAAAAGACTGGAAGACATGATCAGACTAGGAGAGCTGTGTATGGAGGTGTTACAGCAGAACGATGAGCATCACTCTGAGGTAAGACCTGTGGAATATCTGCTGATAAAGAGTTATTGCTGTTAAAAGACCAACCGGTGGCGTGTTTTATAAGTCCTGAATATTTTCTGCTATGAAAGCCTTTTTATTTTCATTATGTCTCCGTATCAATGCTCTTTCTTTCTTGTTTCTCATATTAAACGAAGGCTGTAACCATGTCTTGAACATTGGGGGGACCAAAGATTTTTTTTGAGGGGAGGGGTGGTTAAAGAAATTAAATAATTAAAGGATTTAAGGGGGAATAAAGAAGAAATAAGAATGTAAAATAAGTTCCAGGTCTAATTAAACATATCATTATAAAACAGTTGTCAAATATTAAATGTTTAGCTATCTATATCTTATCACGCACACACTCTTTCACTGTAAAAACCAAAAGGGCCACGATGGAATTCACACTTATCTTCAGTGAATAGTAAGTCCTGCTTTCTTTGATCTGATTGGCCATTATTTTGACATTGACAAGCGCTGTTAGACCACTCAGGCAGACCAGTCTAAAAGTTTAACCTTAAACATCTGTCATCCTAACAAACAGTGCGGTGCATAATGGAGAGCAGCATTAAGAAATATCAAAGATTTTTACCATTTCCAATTATTAGGGGGACTTATCCCCCACAATGTCTATGGTCCTGTATTAAACACAATATTCCACACAGCACCACCTTTTTGTTCATAGTGAATTCACCATTGATCCTGTCACATCTCTTCCAGTCCTTTACAACATAAGTTCAGAAAAACCCACAGTCACGTAAGACAGAGAATCAATCTTTGTTTATCATCGGGCCTTTTGGCTTTGCATGTTTCTCCAGAAGGTATTGCATGATCATTTCAGAGCGGACTCGTGATCATTTACCGTCTCGCTGTCCATTTACTTCCCAACGTTGCCATAACAGCTGTTAGCGAGTGACAGCTTACCCGTCCAATGCCAGCTCATAGTAGCGGCACAGGAAAACAACGCCCACGGCCCATCTGCACAAGGCCAGCGCCCGCTATCGCTCTCACATCAACATAAAAAAAAAGATCAAAGGAAATTCGTCAATACTAGGTGTTCAGGTTTCGTAGACAGTAAAAGCGATAATTTTCCTAACTAAAAATGTGGATGTAGACATCTGCTGGCAAGGTACCGGGCTATTTTTAGGCCTCAAGCTTTCAACAGCTGTCACAGACGACAGAAACAATGATGCCAGACTGCAGGCTGTGCCTAACAAGACGAATGTCCCACAGGCTGTCACTAAGGAAACATCAAGGTGTGTGTGCGTGATGTGCTTAGATCTACATTTATTATGGTCACACTCACAGTTTGAAACAAGAAGTAAAATAGTGTCTAATCAAATGTGTCAAAAGTGTATCAATGTTCACTATGCATAAGAATGTGTATGTCTATTTTAAATTTTTCTCTCTCTCTTTCTTTACCACTCCTACGTTTGTAATGCATTAGGGAAGAGAGGTAAGGTCCATCTTATATTTCACTCTCGTGTTGTGTTATTTAGCATTAGCAAGAAATACATGCCACCTTCTCTTTATGTTGTAGACTGGATGACATCATTTATTTTTATTCATCATTTATGCTTTTACAAACAAAACATATATTGGGTGTCATTTATCACAGCTTATTTGTGTTAAAGCAATTTCACACAGACAATAAAATCAATAACTTGCCCTCTTTTTTTTTCTAAATTTATATCCATTAACCACTAACTCTTTGAACTACCCAAGTCTGATATGTATATAAAATATAGATCAAACTTGTTTGGAATCAGTAAGATTTCTTTCTTTTTTTTGATTCTTTAATTAATAATTCAGCAAGAATGCATTAAATTGTTCACAAGTGACAGTAAAGACTAAATGCAGTCGCCAGAAGTAAAAATCTAAAGGTAGGCTATAAACGGACTACACCACGGTCCCACGACTTCAACGTCACAATCACTAAGTGACGACGTTTAATCTCCTCGATAGCCTCTGTAGTCTCATTTAGCCACTTGTTAGCAACCGCCTTTTTCAAGACACGTAACAGCTTTAAAAAATCACGAGTGGGGTAATACTGATGTATTTTATGTCGTAGAATAAAATGTGAAAGTGTCTTGAGCTTATGTTTACCACAGACCTTATTACAGCCATTTAAACAAAATTCCATTCAAAAAACACATTGGGCACTATTTTAACGATCTGAGCACATGTTCTGAAGCGCATGGCTCAGGTGCACTTAGGGCTTGTCCAAATCCACTTTTGCTAGTTTAACGACGGGAAAAAATGGTCGGCACATGGTCCAAAAGTGTTGTCCCTTATTGAGTAATGAGTGTGTTTTGGGCGTAACTTGAAATCTCCCATTCCCTTTAAAAGCCAGATGTGCTTGCACCATGGCGGATTCGCTATTTACATGGTGAAATTTGCAAGCGGAAAAACTAAACGCTTCTCTAGTGAGGAAACAGATCTGCTCATGCGCGAGGTTAAAGCGCTCGAGCAGACCATCTACGGGACAAGCCGGATTCTACCAAAGCTCCCTGAGCATATGACATTTATATTTATGTACACAATAATAATCTTTTACATTTTAATCCTTTAATTTTTCATATTTAAAAATGTTTGTGCTGCTGCGTGTAAAAATAATCTCTTACATTTTAATCCTTTAATTTTTACATTTTAAAATTGCACGCGTGTGTGTGATGGATGTTTTATCGTGTGTGTGTGATGTTTCCCTGTGTGTAATAAGCAGAGTGTACACACGTTGTGGACCCGCCTATAGGCGCATATTACTAACACGCCCTTTAAATAACACCAAAAATATTGCGGCATTGACTTTAGACCAGGTTTTTGTTGGTCAATGGCGCAGTCGTTTTCAGTTGCCTCAAAATAGCAACGCGCCATCAATGCGCCTGAACACACACCCATGGATGCACAAATGGGTGCTAATGCATTTGCTATTTAAACAACGTGGGCAACGTGAAAATGATAACTGCGTCAGGCTGACATAAACGCTTCAGCGTTTTAGCCTACAGAGTGATGTCATACCTGCACCATTCTATTAAATTTATTGATTAAATGTAAGAAAGGTAAAAATCAACCACCCCACAGAATATGAAGAATATCAAAAGTCTTAAACCTGCCAAGGTACCAACACAATAAACACACTCAGTAAAATATCGTCTAATTATCGTTAACAATAAAATCCCAGAAAATATTGAGAAATTATTTTTTTCAATATCGCACACCCCTAGCTCAGAAAAAAATCATTGGCTCTGGTTTGGTCAAACTACACCTATGGTTTTAGACTGAAATGGATATAGCAGTGAATGACTCATTTTGATGTTTGTCAGCTCTATATGCCATTCAAAACCTGCCTCTGAAAGCCCCGAAGACTAGCTCCCTCAAGGCCACCGACTGTAAAACATCTAGTCAGACAAAAGTGACGTTCACCCCCTCCCCACACACACGCTCAGGTATCCGTACACAATAGCACCCTTCAATAAGTCAGCATTCTCCTCTCCACCACATATTCTTCACCATGACTGATTGCACTTTTATCCTTATCACTACATGCCGACCGCTTTGGATGGAAAGTTCTTGGCTCGCACACTGCCACAAAGAATACAAGACAACATGAACTGGCTGTCTTTGATACTCTCAATTAAGTTGGCTGCAGACGTCCCCAAGAACCGCCGTGTGGAAGAATGCAAAGAGAGAAATGCATTGATGGACTTGGATCTTTTCAGAAGGGCCTTCAATGCACATACTGGCAGACAATAGGGAGCTCGGCACAATGTAGGAAGACGGCACTGAATTTTTCTCAGGGGAATTTAGTAGGGATGCATGGGCTCTGGTCCTCTGCAGTCGACCACAAAAGACGCATGGATGGCTAATTGTCCTTTTGATCTTTTAGCCTTTTTGACTTTCTAGTGAAATTCCCTTTTCCAAACGTGAAACATTTTTTAAAAAAATTCAATAATTTGATGCTATATTTTTATGTGCATTTAATTGTTACCTTTAACATTTAAATCAGTGTGTTGATGTATTTAAAAGCGATTAACGTTAATGTTATTTCAAATGTTATTTCCTATTTTTCCCCATAGTATAAAAAACATTTCATGATCATAGGGAATTTTATAAAATGGTTTCCATGGCGTTGCTAAAGTGTTCTATGTGGTTGCTAGAGCATTGGTCTATATCAAAGGAGCCCAATCACAAAAATCTATTCTATACTATTCTGGCGAAATTTTGCTTGCAAAATTCAGTAATATCAATAGAAATTTCACATCAGTTTAAAGATGGTCACATGAATTTGCACCGTTCCATTGACCAACCAAAAGCTGTTTGGTTTAAAAGCGTTCGCTACAATACAATAGATAATGGACCTTTTTCCCCATGAAACTTCAGTGAAACTTCATCAATGTGATCACAACTTAATTCTGTGGGATTTCTGTGCATATACACTATAAAAAATTATTTTTCGAAGTTGTAAATAAAACAAAGATTATTGGAGTATGTTTTATAAGAAAATTTCAGTCTTTTTACTTCAAAATTTCACGTTCAATTAAATGTGCTTGCCGTTGTAATTATCTGTGAAATGTAGCAATTTCTATAGGTAAAAATTGTTTCACAGTAAATCCTACACCATTTTTTGTAAATGGAACTGGAACTGTGTAAATGGAACTGAAAAATGAAGTGGAAATCATAAGTCAAATTGCTTAAAGTACCTCCAGAAGCAGCGTGATTTTGAGTTTTTGTATGTCTGTAGCACAAACAATGCTCGATGACTTACACATGGAAATTTTGCTTATCTTCTACTTGCTTTAATTCCTTGTTTTTATTGTGCTTTGTTGTGAGTATCCAAGTATACAATCATACTCAGTATTGTATCCTGTTTCTCTGTATTTTTACACTATTCTTTTTGGCATTATTGTTTGTGATCGTAAGTTTGACGAGGTGAAGAATATGTAGCATATTTCCAGCTTTTTACATGGGTGATTCTTTTCTAATTAGGGGAACTTTTATGTCCATTGGGATGATTTTAAGGAAGAATTTTCTAAGGAAGAAAATAAATAATAATAATAAACGTTAAAGGCACAATATGTAACGTTTTTGGATTAAAATATCCAAAAACCACTAGAACAATGTTATATATTTTGTTGAGTTGTGTACTTACATTATGTAAATGTTTCCAAGAATGTTTAAATCCATAGAATTAGGCAATTTTAATCATCCAGTCCATGCGTCACCTATCAATGACTTCATACCCTTGATTTTCGGGGGGGTTTTCGGCGAAAAATTATATATTGTGGCTTTAACTCAAATAAAATGTATATTATATTTTTCAGCAACTTGCCATGGCAGCTTTTCTCGTTTTTATTTAGTTTAACTTGAAGTACTAAAACAAAATAATAAAACAATAAAATAAACACATTTTAAAAAATGACAAAAACAACAAATTAAAAGTGAAAACCGAAAATATAAAATCTAATTCAAACCAGTGGCTACACAAGTGGGGGGGCCGGGGGATCTTGAGCCCCTGCCCATTTGAAAGTGAAAGTGAAAGTGCCCTTTTCATCGCGCCGCGGTGCCCCTGTGAACGCAATTTTTACCGAGGGGGACCCCGTCCGGAACACGATTCTTACCAGCACAAGAAACTCCCCCCAACAACCCAATCAACCCCCAACCACCTGACACCACCCACCCCCCAACAATGCAGTTGACCCTGCCCCCGTGGAGGTCTGTGCACGCCACTGATTCAAACTATAATATAGCAATGATCCTGGTCCAGAACATGATAAATGTTAAGCATAGAAAAAAGTCAAAAGTGTCCTTAACTGATGAATCACCCAAATAAGACAAATATAGCTGTTTATGAATGTCTGTATTTTTCAGGCCTTCTCGTGGTGGCCAGAGGCGATGGGTGAGCACGCCGAGACCTTCCTGTCCCTCTACACGGTGGACATGGACGCAGCACTGGCTGTCCAGCCACAGGACTCCTGGGACAGTTTCCCCCTCTTTCAGCTGCTCAACAACTTCCTCCGAACTGACCGTGTGTAGTGTTTGTCACCTTTATTTACATAGCGCTTTATACAATATACAGATTGTTTAAAAAATGGGAAAATAATGATCAGTGATGCAAACAAAATTAAATTCTGCTGTAAAGCAGCTCTAAAAAAAAAAAAAAAAGAAAAAAAAAAAAAGACAATAGTGTCTTTATTCAGCTAAAGTCAGTTGAGTGTAGATTCAGTTCAGTATAATGACTGTGTAAAGCAAGGCCGTAACCATGTCTTAGACATTTGGGGGGACCAAAGTGTTTTTTATTTTGTGTGGGGAGGGTGGGGGGGATATTGGTCTTATTGCTTTATTTAAAGGAATTCAATTATTCAAGGATTAAAAGAGATAAGAACGGTAAATGTTACAGTTCTATTGTAGTTATGAAGTAAACTATTTGCAAATAATATTTTTTTTAAATATGCACACATTCACTCTTTTTTTCGTCTGCCTAATATGTAAAAATGCAAAACGTTTCTTGTCACATCAAATTCAGTTATAATTTACATAAATAATGTCATATTTTCGATTCAAAATGGTGAAATTTCATAAAAAATGTCAAGTTGATTATTACTGTTGGTCGCTGAACGTTTTTATTATAAAACCATTGTCAAATATTAAATGTTTAGCTATTTACATCTTACGACGCACACTTTCATTGCTATAACTTGTCACGTTGGAATCCGCACTAACAGTAAGCCCCGCCTTCTTTGATTTGATTGGCCATCTTACTCATGCTGACAGTGACGAGCGCTGTTAGAACGCTGAGGCAGACCAACCTAAAAATGTCATACTTTTGTCATCCTAGCCACAAACAGAGCGGTGTGTAATGGAGAACAGCACAGCAGCGTCAAGAATATCAAATATTGGGGGGTGGGCAGTTTGGCTATTACTAATTATTCGGGGGGACTTGTCCCCCTCAATGTCTACGGTGGTTATGGCCCTGTGTAAAGTTCATCAGTTATGAAATGAGTTCAGTTCAGCTGTAAGCAATAAGTTTTCCTGTCTTTCTCCTCGCTCTTGCATTGTTTCTCCCCCCTTCCGCTCCCGTTTGTCCAAAGTTCTGATTGCATGTTCTCACTGCTAGGCGTGCTAATTAACACCAGTGTTGCTTTGGACAACAATACTTGTTAGGAGAGCAGGTTAACATGCTGTACTCTATTATTGTCAACCTAATTAGATATACAGTGTGAACGGTTAGTGGCACTGGACCGTTTTGAAATTTGACAGGCCAAATATCTGAACCCTAACGAGGAGGGCAGTTTTTGTGAAACCCAGAGTGTCCGACATATCCTGAGCATAGGTATCTCTCGTAACCAACCAGAAATGATCCCAGAATATGGTTTTGAATACTTCACAACATGAAATTAATTGCGCGAGGAGCTTTTGGTCTATTGATAGAACAACAGCTACAGCCAGTTAAAGTTTGACGACTGTTTCGCGTGACTGTGACATTTGCAACGGTAATTAAGAGGCTTTAGTGTCTCGTTCAAACAGCAGTTTATTTGGAGTAGATATGTTTGGTTATCTAGGGAGCATGACAATAGAAATGGCAGCCTGTAATAACACAGACAATTGGCAGAAAGATATAGGGAACTCCCACGCTCTTTCATATATGAACTTTCTTGAAGAAGATCCCCTCATATTGCTTTCCTCTGCCCTGTTCTCACTAAATTAATCTCACAGAAATGAATCTCTTTTAATCTCAGAGGTAGAATTCTACTGAGGGAAGCCTGCTGGAAACATGTTAAACATTTTGGGAAAATTTGGAATTTAATTAGTAGTGTTAATGGAATATATCATACAAAATGTCATAATTTACTCTTATACCCTTATGTTGTTTCAAACTCATGACTGACTTTCTTTTGTGAAACTCCAATGAGAAGTTTGGCAGAATGCTCTTTTTCATTTTTTTTCAATATGTAGATCGATAGCACTAATACTCAAACATGACAAAAAAAGTCAAAATCATAAAAAAATACGACCACCTCTGAAGCGATATCATTTCCAGTGCAAGTCACATGAGGACATAAGTTTTTGTCAAATCTGCTGAAACTCATTTACACTACCTTTCAAAGGTTTAGGTTTTTTTAAATAATTTAATTAGTGCTGTCAAACGATTAATTGCGATTGAATTGCATCCAAAATAAAAGTTTGTATTTACATAATATACACTCACCTAAAGGATTATTAGGAACACCTGTTCAATTTCTCATTAATGCAATTATCTAATCAACCAATCACATGGCAGTTGCTTCAATGCATTTAGGGGTGTGGTCCTGGTCAAGACAATCTCCTGAACTCCAAACTGAATGTCAGAATGGGAAAGAAAGGTGATTTAAGCAATTTTGAGCGTGGCATGGTTGTTGGTGCCAGACGGGCCGGTCTGAGTATTTCACAATCTGCACAGTTACTGGGATTTTCACGCACAACCATTTCTAGAGTTTACAAAGAATGGTGTGAAAAGGGAAAAACATCCAGTATGCGGCAGTCCTGTGGGCGAAAATGCCTTGTTGATGCTAGAGGTCAGAAGAGAATGGGCCGACTGATTCAAGCTGATAGAAGAGCAACTTTGACTGAAATAACCACTCGTTACAACCGAGGTATGCAGCAAAGCATTTGTGAAGCCACAACACGCACAACCTTGAGGCGGATGGGCTACAACAGCAGAAGACCCCACCGGGTACCACTCATCTCCACTACAAATAGGAAAAAGAGGCTACAATTTGCACAAGCTCACCAAAATTGGACAGTTGAAGACTGGAAAAATGTTGCCTGGTCTGATGAGTCTCGATTTCTGTTGAGACATTCAGATGGTAGAGTCAGAATTTGGCGTAAACAGAATGAGAACATGGATCCATCATGCCTTGTTACCACTGTGCAGGCTGGTGGTGGTGGTGTAATGGTGTGGGGGATGTTTTCTTGGCACACTTTAGGCCCCTTAGTGCCAATTGAGCATCGTTTAAATGCCACGGCCTACCTGAGCATTGTTTCTGACCATGTCCATCCCTTTATGACCACCATGTACCCATCCTCTGATGGCTACTTCCAGCAGGATAATGCACCATGTCACAAAGCTCGAATCATTTCAAATTGGTTTCTTGAACATGACAATGAGTTCACTGTACTAAAATGGCCCCCACAGTCACCAGATCTCAACCCAATAGAGCATCTTTGGGATGTGGTGGGACGGGAGCTTCGTACCCTGGATGTGCATCCCACAAATCTCCATCAACTGCAAGATGCTATCCTATCAATATGGGCCAACATTTCTAAAGAATGCTTTCAGCACCTTGTTGAATCAATGCCACGTAGAATTAAGGCAGTTCTGAAGGCGAAAGGTGGTCAAACACAGTATTAGTATGGTGTTCCTAATAATCCTTTAGGTGAGTGTATGTGTGTGTGCTGTGTATAATTATTATGCATATTTGAATACACTCACATACATGTATATATTTAAGAAATATTTGCATGTATATACTGTTATATATATATATCATTTATATTATTTATAAATATAAATATTTTACGTATAATTTTTTTTCTTAAATATATACATGCATGTGTGTGTATTTATATACACATAATAATTATACACAGTACACACACATATAATGTAAACACAAACTTTTATTTTGGATGCGATTAATCGTTGGCCCAGCACTAAATATAATACTTTTATTTAGCAATGATGCATTAAATTGATCAAAAGTGACAGTAAAGACTTTTGTTACTGTTTTTGTTAATGTTACAAAAGACTAATATTTCAAATAAATACTGTTTTTTTTTTTTACTTTCTATTCATCAAAGAATCCTAAAAAAAATTATCATCACAGTTTCCACAAAATATTAAGCACTGGTTTCAGCTGATGATTATAATAAATGTTTCTTGAGCATCATCAGCATATTAAAATGATTTCTGAAGGATCATGTGATACTGAATTCATCCAATGTTATTTCAAATCCTTAGATAACACTATGTAGGATATTACAAATGAATGAAGGATATTCCTGATTTTGGACAGGGATTAGTTTCAGTTGTGAGTGCTTTTTACAGTTTTTAGTGTGTGCACATGACAAAAAATTGTGGTGACATTGACACTAAATGCTCAAATGAGTTTCATCATTGTTAAATGGATGGGAAATGAACTCACACCCATGAGAGTAAAAAGGCTAGTGTTAATGATGAGGAAAAGAGAGATGGGAATTACACTTAATGATGCCTGAGGAGACATGCCTCTCTCTCTCTCTCTCTCTCTCTCTCTCTCTCTCTCTCTCTCTCTCTCTCTCTCTCTCTCGGACCTCCATTTCCTTCTAAGTGGTTTAATTACATCGAGTGCATTTACATGTACGGGAGATTGGGGTAAGCTGTGCCACTTTTACACACAATATGTTGTCTACTAAGTGAAGTGAAGGAGAAATAAGAGGTAAAACGAGGGAGTCTGCAATCAGGAATAGAAAAGAAAAAAAAGAAAAGTGGGAAAATCGTGAACATAATTGAGAATTTCTTTTTAATATATTTTTAATATTTTTTTATAGACCATTTTCACAGACTGATGTATTTCTACAGTTATTAACATTGTAAATCTGAGAGTTTTTATTTTTAATTTATTTATTTCTAAAATACATAATACTTCATGTAAAATTGCCTTGGCATTAAATGACAGAAAACAGGTTAACGCTTTTGCTTAAGTTTTTCGAATACAAAAGCTGAGGGAGTGATGGAAAAATTTGACACATTTCTCTTTTCTGATCAATGTTTTATTTTACGTTTTCATAAACCTTTACAACTTTTCTAAAATTTCGCATTTTTGGACAGATTTTAGACCTCAACCACCCGAATGCAAAAAGTGGATGGTTCTGCACAAATCGGCTAGGGCTAGGCTGTGAGAATATTCACTCTGAGCGGGACACTTGGCACACTTTTTTATTGCCTTTTTCGTTATCACATATTATAGTAATCATCATAAATTAGGTATCATTCGAAACGTAAACACTCAAAATTCATCCTGTGAAAAATGTTTTTAGCAGGTTCATTATTTGTGATATCATCTTCAAATTTGGAACACAACTTGGTTAGATATTTTCCAAATTATTTTGTTAAATATAAATTTTGTATCAAATAAAAAAAGTTTAGATCAGAACATTTGCTTTACAAATTCAACTTCTGTAATTTTTTTACACTTTCATTTTTTGTTATGATTTCTGCAATAATCTGCTGATTGTCTTCTTTAAAAAGAGACATTCATGAGCTATAACCATAGTTAACAGGTAATTCTGAATATTTGAATGTAGAATATATATATTGGGTCCTTGTATATGTGACAAACATAACCTCACCCACAGTTTGATAGATTAAGTGTGACACATCTTACCCCAAAAAAACTTTCAAAAAAACTTTACAACAAAACATAACTATGAAAAATCTGCTAATTTTAAAAACCTTATTAGTAGTTTATATGCAAACGGGTAGCACGACAACACAACACCACCATGCTTACATGAGATTTTGAAACAGTAATTCTCTTGTTATGCTGTATAATATCACCAAATATTGGAACACCACAAGTGTAACAAGGTGGGAAAAAATCCCCAAAAAGAACTAAATGAATCCCCAAAATTCTGGGAAGTAGTTATAGCCTGTATGAGGAAAGTCAGTAAGTTTTAGTCCAATACGATAACATTAACTAACATTTTCAGAGAAAAGAAAATCACATATCATTTGATACATTGTAAAGCCTTCATTCTTCCTTCATGTTCTCCAGCTCACCTGTACAATGGAACGTTTCATAAGCACCTCCAGGACCTGTACATCCCTCTAGTGGTGCGCTACATTGACCTGATGGAGTCGTCTATAGCTCAGTCCATTCACCGCGGCTTTGAACAGGAGACATGGCAGTCTGTGAAGTAAGAACCTGTTTAACCTCACGCTAATAAACGTGATTTTGATCAATGAATAGAATGCAGAATACAGTGCCGTATTTGGCTATTTCTAGCAAAGCAATTAACTTGTTCATGTTTCAGAGAATAAAAAGATGATTGGAGAGAGGGGAAAGAATGGAGCCTCCAAGATTGTCCTCCTCCCTTTCCATTAATGCTTTGTACTTTTCTGATTTACTTCAGTTTCCTGGTTATTCTCACCATATTTCATTTGATGTGAATGAAAACAAGGCTGTAGTGGTGAAGTCAACTCTGTATGTTGGGTCGTGATCATTCAGTTGACAAAACAATTTCCAGTGGATGCAGAACTGCAGAAAACACTGGTTGTGAAAATTAGACCTTACATAGGACTTAACTCTCATGTTCTGTTTCTCATTTATGTTTGGAATCCCAATGTCCCCCATAATGTACATATAAACAAATATATAGTAATTAAAATAATAATTTGCCCTTAATCAGATCCTCTGACCTAATCAAAATGCTCTAGGGGTTTTTATTGTTAATATTTATTAATTATAATTATTTATAAATCTTAATAGTAACTATTATTTTTATTACTATCTATTATTATTATTTATGATAATAATTTGTAAGAAATTAAAATAATATAATTATTATTATTTGATAATTTGCCTTTAAGTCCCTTTGACCTAATAAATAAAATTGTATTTTGCCCTTTAAACATTTCAAATAAAAAATAAATTGTCTTTAGTAAGTTAGTCTGACCAAATTTTCTAATAAAAAACACATAGGGTTTATTATTATTATTATTATTATTATTTGTATTAATACTTAATAATAATAATAATAATAGATAGTAATAAAATATTAATTATCTAATTATTTATAACAAATTATATAATTTATAATATTTAATCATTTAAGTTTATATTTTTTATTGTTGTTATTATTATTATTAATAATAATAATAATTTATAATATAATTAGTTAATTATAAAAAAAGTTATAATAATTTTTATAATAATTTGCTTTTAAGTTCCTCTGACCTAATCAAAATCTCTTTAGGGTGTGTGTGTGTGTGTAATATATATATATATATATATACACACTCACCTAAAGGATTATTAGGAACACCATACTAATACTGTGTTTGACCCCCTTTCGCCTTCAGAGCTGCCTTAATTCTACGTGGCATTGATTCAACAAGGTGCTGAAAGCATTCTTTAGAAATGTTGGCCCATATTGATAGGATAGCATCTTGCAGTTGATGGAGATTTGTGGGATGCACATCCAGGGCACGAAGCTCCCGTTCCACCACATCCCAAAGATGCTCTATTGGGTTGAGATCTGGTGACTGTGGGGGCCATTTTAGTACAGTGAACTCATTGTCATGTTCAAGAAACCAATTTGAAATGATTCGAGCTTTGTGACATGGTGCATTATCCTGCTGGAAGTAGCCATCAGAGGATGGGTACATGGTGGTCATAAAGGGATGGACATGGTCAGAAACAATGCTCAGGTAGGCTGTGGCATTTAAACGATCCTCTAAGGGGCCTAAAGTGTGCCAAGAAAACATCCCCCACACCATTACACCACCACCACCAGCCTGCACAGTGGTAACAAGGCATGATGGATCCATGTTCTCATTCTGTTTACGCCAAATTCTGACTCTACCATCTGAATGTCTCAACAGAAATCGAGACTCATCAGACCAGGCAACATTTTTCCAGTCTTCAACTGTCCAATTTTGGTGAGCTCGTGCAAATTGTAGCCTCTTTTTCCTATTTGTAGTGGAGATGAGTGGTACCCGGTGGGGTCTTCTGCTGTTGTAGCCCATCCGCCTCAAGGTTGTGCGTGTTGTGGCTTCACAAATGCTTTGCTGCATACCTCGGTTGTAACGAGTGTTTATTTCAGTCAAAGTTGCTCTTCTATCAGCTTGAATCAGTCGGCCCATTCTCCTCTGACCTCTAGCATCAACAAGGCATTTTTGCCCACAGGACTGCCGCATACTGGATGTTTTCCCTTTTCACACCATTCTTTGTAAACTCTAGAAATGGTTGTGCGTGAAAATCCCAGTAACTGAGCAGATTGTGAAATACTCAGACCGGCCTGTCTGGCACCAACAACCATGCCACGCTCAAAATTGCTTAAATCACCTTTCTTTCCCATTCTGACATTTAGTTTGGAGTTCAGGAGATTGTCTTGACCAGGACCACACCCCTAAATGCATTGAAGCAACTGCCATGTGATTGGTTGATTAGATAATTGCATTAATGAGAAATTGAACAGGTGTTCCTAATAATCCTTTAGGTGAGTGTATATATATATGCTTGTTTGTTTGTTTATTTAATTCATTTATTTTTTTAAGCTTTAACTCTGTTTTACAACAAAGAAGTAGTTATGAAACTTTCAGAAATTTGATGTCCCAGCAAAAGACATTTAAGAAAAATTTTAAAAACAAATAAAAAATCTTGGGTCTCTTAAACTCCAAGCTGAACATGACTCTTAAGACAGTACAGCATTGAACAGATTGTATGTCTGTTTTTCACAACCAAGTTTTCATTTACATGAAAACTAAATGAAATATGCCGTCTTCTCCAACTAAGGTGAATTTCTTCCCTATCAATAAGCTGCTTCCCTCCATTCGGATGCAACAGAATGATCAGTCATCAGCTGTTTATTCTGCTCTTCATCTGATGAACTGTCTGATTGTTCGCCACCTCTCAGTGCTTTCTGCTCTTTTACTCTCTGATCTCTGGCAGGACCATCACCAACAATCTGCCAAGCGTTCCTCTGCCCAGGGTTCCCAACCTGCCTCTTAACCTCCCTCAGATGCCCAGCTTCTCAGCCCCTTCCTGGATGGGGCCGCTGTGTGACAGCACGTGTGTATGGGCCAGCTGGGCGCCATCACTGCTTACTGTTCTTGACATATGCTTATTATAGATGCAAAGAGGTCACATGACTAGTTAGAAGGCTACAGCCCTTAAAAACACTGAAATATATTTATTACAGCATATACATTTGAAACGCAGCCTAGTGGATGCTTCCAATTGTAGGTTTGATGAAGCTCAGTTATTGCTATAATAAGCATTTGTGTTAAACATAAATTATAACAAAAATTAATACATTTTAGCATAATGAATTAGTATTTTTAAGTACCCATAAAGTGCATCCTCAATTGCATGACTATGTGAGTGTTATGATAGTTTTTGTTTAGACAGCCTGTCTGACAGTCTGTCAGCTTGGGTTGGGAATCAAGAAGCTGTTTTTATTCAGAACAGGTTCCGTTATCTAAAAAAAATACTTCTGTGTTTTTTGGTGCCACTCTCCAGAAACCGCTGAATACAGCACCACAGCAAAAGAAATCGTTTTAGCTGAGTTGCAAGCTATTTCGCACAACGATAAAAAAAATCGTGTGTAATTTGTGATTGTTCTTTTTAATGAACTGGCTAAAAACGTATGTTTAGTCTAACCGAGTTATTTGTTTGAATCAGTCTGCTGACTCACTTGAATCTAGTTGAATCACTTGCATTTGAGACTTTTTACTTAAAGGGATAGTTCACTCAAAAATTAAAATTACCCCATGATTTACTCACCCTCAAGCCATCCTAGGTGTATGTGACATTCTAATGTGACACGATAAATGTCCTGACTCCATATGGCTCCGGGGGGTTAATAAAGGCCTTCTTAAGTGAATTGATGGGTTTTTGTAAGAAAAATATCCATATTTAATGCGTTATAAAGTAATTTTTAAGTCCTTAATTCAATGAAAAAGAACTAATTTGTTATGAGAAATAGTATGGATTTTGTTTAGTATATAGTTAAGGCCAATTATATGCGGTTGGGCTTCTTCAAAAGTACAAACAAATCGTTAATGGAATTGTTAAGGAACCAGAATCATTAAATGGAATCTGAATCAGAACCAAATGATTAAATTGCTTTCGATTCTCATCCCTGTTGCCATCAGAGTGTGATGATCCTGTTTGAGATGTGATTGCTTGAAAACGTTGGTGTGGTGTTGTTCATTTTAGTGTGTTTTGTGCCAATGTGGCTTATCATTTTTAGGTGGTATCGTGTTATTCATTGGTTAAATTTAACACAGTTATGCATTTGATTTACAGCGGACAAGGAATTAATTTGCCAGATATTTTGTGAGTACCAGCGATATCACATGCTTGTGTTTGGTGTGTGTTGTGCCTATATCCTGTTTTTTAGTATGAAAGTCAACAAATTCACAGAAACCTGTTCAAAAGATGATTCACATGGACACCCGAGTCTCCATAAACATTCATTTTCTTCTTATAGTGAAGTGCACAGGTATCATCGGTTCAATCGCGAGAGCATTTAATCCCGCTGTGAGCATGTGATGATAAACAGCAGCTCTATTTTCTCTCTGCCGTCTGGGGTTATCTGGGTAACACTAGAGTATAGTGACCTCATACACCAAAACCAGATTTATCCCAGAACAATTGGCTGCTCTCAAAACAAGATGTAATCAGCGTCGCTCTACAAAAGAACTTCTGACAGCTACGAGAGCCTAAATAATGTCGGAAAGTTAAATTGCATCCATCTCAATTAGCCTAAAGAGTGTGAACTGCAAAAGCACACCAGCTTTCAGGCCTGAAACAGTGTCTGTAGTGGGTGTAGTCCTGTGGGTGTCTGTCAGAGGGGACTCTGTGGTTAGCTGGTTGTTAGATTCGGCGAGAACTTTGTGTTCTCCCTCAGGGAGTCTCTTCAACAGGCGAGAAACTCGTCCATTTGTTCACCCTGCCTCTTTCCTCTGCTCGAGGCGGAGGCGCGGACCCCCGAGGGGGCCCTTACGGACCGTACCGCCGCTAATTAATCGAGTGGGAGCTTGTGCTCGCCCCTTTTAATTGCACAGTGGACTTTGCCAAACGATTTATTTTCCCGGACCGCCACTTGTGAAGGTAACAGTCTTTTAACAGCGAGCAGAACGAGTGGCCTTTTTTTGTTGCGTCACGCACTCGAGTGCTGCTTACGTGAGCCCAGACTGCGCGTTGCCGTGTTGACTGCGGTTGACACGGCAATGTCGCTCCATCTGTCTCGCTTGCCGAAGATCTCTTGAGCCCCTTCAAACCCAGCGGAGTCAGCACACAGCATCAGTGGAAATTGCTCTCGATCTCGACTCCCTGCAGCTTGTGGTAGAGCCACTCTTAGACTGACTGTCCTGTCTGCTGCACTTCAGTCAGCTGGGTGCAAGACAACTTGATTTTTACTGAGTCTCTCTCGCACGATTAGTTGTCTGACTGTGCTTTTTAAAATTTGGGGATGACTTAACTATTCATTGACAATGTAAGATATTTTCACATCGGGGTCCTCAGTCTCTGAAGCCTTTAATTCATTTACATTAATTTACCAAACATTTGCAAATGAGAAATTGGATTCATCGTAGGGGTTACATTAACGTGAGAAGTGCTATAACGAGGTGTGAGATCACTTCACCATTGAGGCCAAAACTTTTCTTTGCTTTCGTACTGTCTTTGGCCATTAAAATGGACTGAGGTGTAATTTTGATTGTGGCTAAATATAATATCATTAATATATCAAATATTCTTTATATATATATATATATATATATACACATATATACACACACCAGTCAGGCATAACGTTATGACCACCTTCCTAATATTGTGTTGGTCCCCGTTTTGCTGCCAAAACAGCCCTGACCCGTCGAGGCATGGACTCCACTAGACTCCTAAAGGTGTGCTTTGGTATCTGGCACCAAGATGTTAGCAGCAGATCCTTTAAGTCCTGTAAGTTGCGAGGTGGGGCCTCCATGGATCAGACTTGTTTGTTCAGCACATCCCACAGATGCTCGTTTGGATTGAGATCTGGGGAATTTGGAGGCCAAGTCAACACCTCAAACTCGTTGTGCTCCTCAAACCATTCCTGAACCATTTTTGCTTTGTGGCAGGGTGCATTATCCTGCTGAAATACCGTATCCATCAAAGGGTGTACATGGTCTGCAACAATGCTTAGGTAGGTGGTACGTGTCAAAGTAGCATCCACATGGCATCGTCTAGCCATCACAATTTGGCCCTTGTCCAACTCGCTCAAATCCTTAAGCTTGCCCATTTTTCTTCTAACTTCTAATTTTGCTTCTAACACATCAACTTTGAGGACAAAGTTGACAAATGTTAACTTGCTGCCTAATATATCCCACCCACTAACAGGTGCCGTGATGAAGAGATAATCAGTGTTATTCACTTCCCCTGTCAGTGGTCATAATGTTATGCCTGATTGGTTTGTGCATATGTGTATATATATATATATATATATATGAAGAAGATTTGCTGTTTATATTAATTATAATATCATAATAATATTACATATTATTTAAATGTTATTATAATAAAAAAATATATTCTATGAATTAATTACTTTTGATATTAATATTTATATTGTTTTATTATAATTTTTTTTTTAAATCCAATTTCCCAATAAAGAACATTCAAATAAATCAAAATTCTCAGACCCCTGAAACAAAGCAAATGTGGCCAGCTATATACTTTTTCTGTATGCCATTATGTAATCTTTTGGGTAACACTTTATAATAACTTTAATAACATTTACAAACATTATGTTAAATAATGCAGTAAATTATTAGTTCGTGGACATTCAAATTGTTAGAAATGCCAAAAAACTGTGATATTATTAAATAGTTACATGGACATCAAGTACTGATTTGTTTTGCATGACATGTCTGTTAACAAATTCATTTTATTATTATAAAGTGTCTTTTGTGTACTTTGGCCTTGGCATTCATGCTTTAGTTCTACATGTTTTACAGTTTTTAATTTCTCCTTTTTAGATTTGTAATGTATTTGCAGTGAAAAAATTATGTAAAGTCGAAATGTCTAACTTTAGGATCAAGCATGCACTGACATGTCATGGTTTCTGTCTTCCTCAGTAACGGCTCGGCCACATCAGAAGATCTATTCTGGAAGCTGGATGCTCTTCAGATGTTCGTGATGGACCTGCACTGGCCAGAGCCGGAGTTCGCCAAACATCTGGAGCAAAGGCTCAAACTGATGGCTAGTGATATGATGGAGGCCTGTGTCAAAAGGTCAGCTATCTAAGAACGAATAAATGGCTGTCCTTTTACAGCCAGGAGCTTCACTTAACTGATTTCTTTGCCATCTCTGATATCTAGGACCAAAGCTGCCTTTGACTCCAAAATGCAGAAGTCTAGCAAGTCCACCGATTTCCGCGCTCCCTTGTCTGTGTGCACAATGTTTAATGTTCTCATGGACGCCAAGAAGCAGTGCTCCAAGCTCTGTGTTCTCGACCAAGGTCAAGAGGTACGTCACAAACTTGCCAGGGCTCTTTGAGCAGACACATCTATGTTTATCTTAGTACTGTAGATGTTTTATGAACACCATAAGTCTCATAAAAACATCTGGTCTCTGTTCTGACAGCAAGGAGGTAAAAACAAGATTAAGAACATTAAATTACATTACACTAATCAGCCGTTTGAATAGCTGTCAAACTGGCAAAGATCCATCAGTGTCTCTTTTTATACCTCAAACTTGATTTTGAATTGAACTAGCACAGGTGTTATTGGTTGGTGTGAAGTGTTTTGTCCTTCCTTTCTGTGGGCGATATTATCCTCCTCTTCGTCTGCCTAGAGATAAGTCTCAACCACTAGTCCTTATGCTCTGGAGGCCTTGAACAAATCACAACCAAACTCCCACAGACCCTTCGGCACCCAGAACTGACTTTTTGATTTCAAACAAGACAGTTCATTATACTGGCTTCTCATTTGCATAACAATTACGATTATACTTTGTCTAGATATTTAATTTCCTTTTCTCTTTGTGAACATTTTACATAGCTTTTCATTAAAGATGTAGTATTCTTCAAATACTTTATCCCAGCGTGATGTGCAGAAACTACTATAAGTAAGCTGTTCAGATACCACCTAAAGTGAATGGACTCTATCAAAACATTGTTCTGTCAACTTCTGACTAGAGAGCGAAAGATGTTTAGATTGTCTTTGAAAGCTCTCAGTTTGACAATTATGATTCAGAGTAGAGTTTGGAATTACTTATGCTGTGTTCACACTAGAGACAAATCCAAATTGGTTTTTAAATCCGAATTGAATGTCACAGTTCACTATAAGTAAAAATGAGTGTACTCAGAGACAATTATATGTGATATTTCACATTTTATATGACGTTACATGCACCACATACTGAATGATGAAGGAAACAAATTGAAATCTGATTTGGCCATTCACACTGAGACTGAGATTTCAAACTGCATATTAATTTTGAGAATGTGGTTTGTATTGTGTTTATTGTGTGTGCTGTTCAGCCTACTAATAACAAAACTGAATTGATTCAGATTAAAATTTGCTATAAATAAACTTTATGTTTGTGTTTTTGGACCTTTTTAGTTTACTTTGAAAATTGGTTTAGACTTTTGTTTAGCTTCCAGAATTAGTGATTCAGACATTAAAGGCACAATATGTAATTTTTACCACTAGAGGTCGCTTATTCAAAACGCCTTGATTTGGCGGAATCATGGGGGGAGTTTTCTTCACCTCTACAGCCGGTGGAAAAAAATCCTATGGAATTTATTAACATTAATGTAGTATGAAGCAGGGTGGGACTGAAAGCTGTTGGAGCAGAACGAGGCCACTGGAACGATTGCTAATGAGAGACAAGCGAGACACACGGCTCAAGAGCAGTGGAGCTTTTATTATGCTGTAAGCGACCGCTTCTTCTGCTTATGCGTATGTGGGGTAACGCAGCACTGTTTTATCATATTAGATGCATTATTTGAGTGTTAAAAGTTAGATTGATATTAGGCATGGTAAAAGATGTTACTCACGGTAAATCAAGAAAACAAGATTTAAACAATAAGACTAACGGTGTTGAGCTATATAAGAGTGATTAGTTTTCTGTAAATGAATGTATCCAAACAGTTGCTCACCTGTCTAATAAAACACATGATATATTAAAGCGTCTTTGGTGTTTCCATGGTTTCTACAAAATAAAATCGGAAATTGAGGGTAACGTGGGTATGATGTCATTGATAGGCAACCTAGATCCGCGTCCTGGTTAAAATGTATTATTTCTCTGTATTTAAACATTGTCGGAAACATTTGGGATAATGTAACTCCACAAGTCAACAAAATATAGAACATTGTTCTAGTGGTTTTTGGATATTTTAATCAAAAAATCTTACATATTGTGCTTTTAAAGTGGCAGTTTGATTGTTTTTTTTTTTTTCTTTAAAAAAATGACTGTAAATCTAATTTCATAGTCTTCCTTCTGAAATAAGCAAGTTTGTTAGATTTTGTGTTGTGTTTGTTTATTACCTAGTTTAATTTGACCTAATTCATCATACTTAAGATGAGTTTTATTTATCTTTTTATTGATCTGATTGCTGTCTGTTAACCAGCTCTGAGATTAGTTTTCATTCAAGTATGTTTTATCTTTTTGTTCATTGTCTTTTTTTGACTCATCCCCGCATGTCCTGCACATTATTGCATGAACCCAAGGTTGACCAACAGTGGGTAAGTGTACACTCCACCCGCCTCAATGTGTGCAGTTAACATTTAATGAGATATTTCACCCAAAAAATAAAAATCCTGTGATCATTTACTCACCTTCATGTCATTCCAAACCTGTATGACTTTCTTTCTTCTCTGGATCACAAAAGCTATTTTTGAAGAACGATGGGATTCAAATAACATTGACTTCAATTGTATGGACAGAGAACACTGAGGCATTTTCAAAATATCACAAATTAGTGGAATCTCTTGTAAACACACTAGTGTTGTTTTCATTTAACCAATTCAGTTGCTGCTTCAAATAATTGTGATCACTGCCATATTTCTTTCTGTTCTTTATATTAGTGCACATTTAGATGTATGAAAGTTTCTGAAATAGAAGTAAACTATTTGTAGTTGAGATCCTGCTCTCTCTCTCTCTCTCTCTCTCTCTCTCTCTCTTGTGAATTGTGTCGTCGTAGTCAATACTACTCTTTCCAGTCCTAACAAAAAAATAATAATAAATAAAACAGGTGCTAACTTTACAGAAACAAATCAGAATTTTCTCCTACATTCACACCTAAAGTATTTGGCCTTGTGCGGCGAGATAGTCGAGAAACTGCCACTTTTATTTACACTTCTGGGTTAAAAGGTATTTCTCAACTGATTTTCCTTCACATGGAATTGAATTTAATGGCCAACAGTGCGTATCGGCGTGTTTGTGAAAGACTTTATTTAAAAACAAAGAAAAGATTATTTTACCCGAGTTTGCCTGCCGCTTTATTTCGAAATACAAGGTTATGCTTTATAAGCCGCCATCTCGCTGAAGTGACTCTGAAGTGGATGGCTACCAGATAAATGTTTTCAAAAGAAATTATTGTTCTTTTGGTTTTCACACACACAGCAAAGACCTCCCCATTTAATCGGCGATAATGCAAAAAAGAGCCCTCGCTGTTTAGCCGTATAAAAAGCAAACATGGAAGTGTTAATTGAGGTAAAAAGTCCTCAAGATTCTCCTATAATGCCATTTATGAAAAAAACTGCCATTTTGCGTGCAGGAAAAAAAAGGTGAAAAGAAAATTAGAGCTGCTGACAGTGACCTCTTAGCACCCTCAATTTGTCACCGATCTGCGCGCATTGTTGATTGAAATTTTTAATTTGGGTGTCCTTTAGATTCGCCGTGAATGGCCATTGTTGGCGGAGATGAACTCCTGCTTGCCGTGCATGCAGCAAAGGCATCTATTCAACACCCAAATAGATGCGCTCTCTCTCTCTCTCTCTCTCACACACACACCCCCTGAGCCCTCGCTTTCTCCTTCCTCCTGTCTTTTTTTCCACAAAATAGGTGAATAAGACTTATCAGAAATGAAATGGCGGATTAATTGAATGTAGTGTGAGCCTTTGGTCGCCGCAGCTGGACGGGTTCTTTAGAAAAACACAAGGCTGCCCTAATTGTGGCCCACACAAAAAGTATCCTTCAAATTCCTTTGCCCTAAACGAGAGCAGGAATGCCATTCATTGGCATAATGGGCCTAATAGCTGCTTAACTCAGCCCTATTGCACAGAGAGGATTTTTCTCTCGCCTGAAATATGTCTTTGTGAGCGTGTTGTTCTTTTAGGATGCCTCGCGATCCGTTTAGCGTCGTATTTGTTGATGTTTCTCCTCCCCGTCCCCCTCTTGTGTCCTACAGCAGCAGTACCACTCGAAAATCGATGTCCTGATCGATGAGGCCTTTAAGGAAATGATCTCCTCCTTGGTCTCAAAGGTACTCCCATCAGGCATTGTCTCAGCCTCTTTTGAGCCACCACATTTCATAACATTGAGATTTGGCTTTTGCCCATTCTTTTCAGCCGGCCTTCACTGTGACTCAACACATAGCTTTCCAGTGAATGAAACGTTATATGGCGTTTTCTTTTTTCCACCCTGTTGTACCTTTTCAGCGAATGTTACTTTGTCCTAAATTGTTAATTGTTACTCGTGCTAAAGGTGTTTGTGCCTGTCACGCAAACATTGACTTACTTTCACAGTTTGCAGCTGTTTTGGATGGGGTGTTGTCCAAACTCTCACGATATGACGAGGGAACATTCTTCTCCTCCATCCTGTCATTCACGGTGAGTATTTTCATGTTTATCACACCCCTTTCCGGGATCTGATTTCGCACTGAAGCCAAAGATATTAAGCAGGTACTTTTTTTTAAAGGTAAAAGCGGCAGCCAAATATGTGGACGTCCCAGTAAGTGTCATTTTGGACGTATGAATGGTAACTGTGCGCTTGGTGCCCTGTGTGAATATTTTCGTGCATGCTGCTTTGCATTTGTGTATGTGTGTTTTATTATTTACTTAGGGAAACAGATTCTCTATTCAGCTTTGCCAAGCATTTCCATCTTGCCTTGTTTTTAATATTTAAAAAAGGCTTAATGCGTATTATTTCATCATTACTTAACACAATTACATATTTTTTTTAATCATTTGCGACTCATGGCCAAATGAAAGCGGGATTTGGAGTGTCTTTCAGAGCTGGCTGAGCAAGACTAATTAGCAACCCCATTGGCTTAAAATCAGTCTCACGATCTGCCACAGTGTTGACAATGGGCCGTCACAAGCAGAGAAAGATGCTAATGAATCACCAGGAACCAAGACTGTTCAGAGCGCAGACCGTGAGCAAGCAGAAAGAAACTAACACGGGTTAAGGGGAAAGACTGAGTAATCACATGACCCCCTGAACCGAGACGACAGTATTACCAAAGGGCTTTCTGAATAAAAATATGAACAACTTCTCATTCCAGTTAGTTTCCTGTGACGGCAAAGCTGAAATTTCAGCATCATTACTCCAGTCTTCAGTGTAGATAAAACATTTCTTATTAATATCAGTGTTGAAAACAGTTGTGCTGCATAATATTTTTGAGAGAACCATTTGTTTTAATTAATAGAAAATTCTAAATAACAGCATGTCTTTTGTAAAAATATTAATGCCTTTACTGTCACTTTTGATCAATTTAATGCATCCTTGCTAAATAAAAGAATCAATTTCTTTTTAAAAAACATTTACTGACCCAAACTACAGTAGATGATGATATACAGTGGCCCTAAAAAGTATGTGGAAACTTAAGTCGCACTTTAAAATGTATAAATGTAATTTCATTTGATGATGAAACTACTTTTTTTTTTTTTCTTTTAGCAAGATCTACAGTTAAACCAAAATGTATTGAGACACCTTCAACATTTTCTCACATGATCACAGTTTATTAGCTATAGTTTAGAAAATGGTAATAAAATATGACAAGAACTCAGAGTTAAACTGTGTCAGAACAAATTCATCTGGATGAAATCAGATAACTGATAGAAAGGTATGTAATTTAACCATGTCATTTTGCTGTTAAATTTAAGTACACAATTAGATAATACCAATTTTGGTCAACTAATGACCAAGCAATGCTTCATTTTGTTCAGTCTGTGGTGTAAAAGGTCGCATTAGCAATGAAAGAAAAAACACTTAAGCAAAACATGGTCAGGTCAATGTCAGGTCCACTGTATGAAGAATATTTGGGTATAATATGACACAGTTTACTTTATTTTGCTATCCTCACTTACATAAAATGAACTATAGTGTCCTGCACCCACTAGTAAAAAATTAGATCTGGTGTGACTGCAGACATTTTCCCCGACTTTTTCTGTTCTGATTTTATAGGGGAAATCTGTGGAATGAAATTTAAACATAGTAAAGTGTTCAGCTGTGCCGAGAGCCCTCACTTTTATTGGCAGATGAAAGATTTATCAAAGTAGCCAAAATATTTAATATGCAAAAACACTAGGGCTGGGAATGTTTGGATTTCCACAGAAGTGGAACACCCGTCATTAACAGATTCTCTGCAGAATTCTGTGAATGCCGATTCCGTTAATCAAAAAGTGATTTTAGTGGATGTATGAAGTCAGATCCTCTCAAATCCACACAGGTGTCCTAGAAGAGTAACCACAGGTGTAGAGAATCACATGATCCACTAACATTTGATGATTTGGTGTCCAAATACGTTTTGACTTCATTTTGAACAGTTTATGTATTGCTTTATCAGTTGAAACAAAACTATTTAAAAAATATATATTTTACTTCAAAAGTATGCTTGTGATATATTTCTGTAAAATAATTTAATTTGATATTTTTATCTAATGCAATAACATTCATAGATATTTAAGTGACATAAGTGTCTAAATACGTTTTGATTTTAAACAGGTTATCTTTTGTTTTATCATTTAAAAAAAAAAACGGTAACACTATTTTAAGGTTCAATTCTCACTATGAACTAGTTGCTTATTAGCATGCATATTACTAGGATATTGTCTGTTTATTAGTATTAATAAAACACATATTAATGCTTTATTCTGCATGACCATATTCTACAACCCTTAATCCTACCCAATACCTAAACTTAACAACTACCTTACTAACTATTAATAAAATAACCTACATTTAACTAGGTAACTATTAATTTAAAAAAACCTACATTTGATCTGATATTTAATATAATGCAATAACATAAAGCATAGATAAAGTGTGACTTAAGTATATAAATACATTAAGTCTTGATTTTGAAGTTTACCTTTTTTATTATTTGCAACTTAAAGAAAACTTTAAAAACTTAAACATTTTTCAAATTATGCTTGCTCTCTCTCTCTCTCTCTCTATCTCTCTCTCTCTATATATATATATATATATATATATATATACATTGATTTCTCAATGTTAAGTGGTCTCTTAATTTTTTCCAGAGCTGTATACAGGGTTCGTACAAGGTGCTTAAAGTGCTTGATATACTTGAAAATGACTTTTTGAGATTTAAGTCCTAGAAAATGAGTTTTTTTAAAAATCCTTTAAAAAAAATTAAGATATTGCTTGATAAGTGTGATCTGATTGTAGTCCTTAAAAACCAAATAATAGTGCTTGAAAAGTCCTTGAAAGTCCTAGAATTTCATTTTACAGTATCTGTACGAATTGACCCTGTGTTTATATATATATATATATATAATGTCTAAATACTTTTTGTAAAAACAGTTTGATAACACTTATAACACTTTACTTAAAGCCTTTATATATAATGCATTATAAAGGTATTCATAATGGATGAATTATAATGCATTATATCTTTCCATAACCAAAGTTAAAATTGATTATAATATTTGCAGATTCCTTGTTACATCTAAAATTAGTTGTTTGTCATGTATTTTAATGCATTACTTTCTATAGGTGTAACATTATTATAATGTATTGTAACTGTGGTTATCATTATTTATGAGACAATATGATGCATTATAATGTGCATTACAAGGCATAATTAAAGCATTACAAATAATTTGATATTACATTATGGCTTGGTTTCACAAACAGGGTTTAGATTAAGCCAGGATTAGGCCTTAGTTCAATTAAGACATTTAAGTAGCTTTTATAAATATTACTGGTGTGCATCTTAAGACAAAACAATGTCACTGACATATTTTAAGTTGCTTTCAGTTAAAACAGCTCAAACATGCATTTCAGTCTGGGACTAGGCTTAAATTTAAAGGCTTTAAGTAAAGTTTTACCAACAGTTTACCTATTGTTTTTTCATTTAAAACAAAAATGCTAACTTTCTTTCAGATAAATGATACTTGGCGTGATATTTTGTATTTATAGATATGACAGTCATACATTTTTAGGCGTGACTTAAATGTCCGAATACTTTTTGGGGCCACTGTACAAAGCAAACTGATGAGATTAAGAGGAGAAAAGTGATTCAAACCCCATTGCTCCATCTGAGCTCTTGGTTTTGGCTCCCCGAGGTGTGCAGCAGGCGAACACCCCATCTCCCCCTCAAATTATAACGTAACCTCCACCTTGCGCTTTTGTGCAGAAGGAACGCTGCTCCATGTAAAGCCCTTTTCACAGCTCCCGCTGAAGCCGGAGAGGGAGGGAAGAACCTGGCTGTGGTCTGGCCTTTGGCACTGAACATTTCTGGGCTCTTGTCACGAAAGGTTAAGCTCCTCTGCTCCTTTGTGAAGGCTGCCATTCAAGCGCCGGGGCTTTCTGGCGAGACGCCCTCCCGATAGCGCTCTGTTAACACACTCGTTCGCACATTCACACCCACGCTAACACGCACGGCTCGAATCTGCGTCCGCATTAGCGCTACCACAACAAAGTATTTACTCAAAACTTGCACAAACGCACTTCACACGCTCTCTATCGCACACACACACACACACACACACACACACACACACACGCTCTCACACACCTGCACCTGGACAGTGAATGAGGCAGTGGCAGGAAGCCAGGCTAGCAGTTGTGTGTAATTACTGCGCATTTCGTCTCTCCTTCCCTTTCTCCTCTGTTTCCCATCCACGCCATTTATCCGCTCAGCTTAACCAGTCATTAACCTGGCCTTAATCGCACCATCCCACACCTCTCCATTTATTTTTTCACACACGGCCCACACCCAACCGTCGTGGCATTGTCTGGCCTGATGGATCGGGCCTGTCCCTCGGTCCTCCGGTTGGATTTCGTGTGAGAAGATCGTGTTTGTGCGCTTATCGGCCCATCACGGGCTTTGTCGTCCTGTCAGAAAGATGGAAGGAAGAGCATTGGGTTAAAAAGACCCCGTTTTGCTTCCACCCTAGTGCCTTTTGTGGGGCCACAGCTGACTACCATGATACGTCAGCAATTATACGCTTGGTTCTACACAGGAAGTGGCAGTTTTCTTCTCTCCACTATAATATAAATGTCTGTGAAGACCTCTGAAGCCCTCTTACTCAACATGATATGAAGCCCTCTTGAGATCCCAGTCGTATTTGATCCAATTCATATCGCTGGATATTAGCCGACTGTGAATGCGGTCAGGAGGTTATATTGTCCAGTGAGTGTTGCTGTCCAGTGTTGAGAGTAGCTAACTATAATTTGTGACGCTACTACATAACTTATTTAAATAGTGTGACCGTTAGCTGTTTTCAAAATAAGGCAGCTTTTCCGGGAACAACCTTGTTTTTACAACTAGTAACACATGCAACTTTACAGCCGAGTGATAATTCATTTTTGTGAATCGATTCAAAAGAGATTGAATCCTTCATTTGAGTCCCAGCATAAAAGTTCATTCACTGCATTTGCCGTTTAGTTTTGTTGCAAAATGTTTAAATTATCAATGTTTTCAACTTCTTAAAAATTTTCTTAAATGGGTAAATTTATCTTCTCAATTTTGTTGAAAAGCAGTAAAATTGTGAAATGTTATTACAATTTAAAATATAACTGTTTTCTAATATATTTTAAAATGCTATTTATTCCTGTGATGGTAAAGCTGAATTTTCAGCATCATTACTCCAGTCTTCAGTGTCACATGATCCTACAGAAACCATTCTAATATGATGATTTGCTGCTTAAGAAACAGTTCTTATTATTGATGTAGAAAACAGTGCTGCTTTATATTTTTATGGAAACGGTGATACTTTTCAGGATTCTTTGAAAAAACTCTTTTTCCAAATAGGTACTAACCTATACAATTGTGAGTAGCTTGTAGATTGGGACGCCACACTTTTAAAGTAGTTTCAGCACACTGGTACTGTAACATCATTGGACTTTCATGCTGTCATATGACCAACACACAATCTCACAGGAAGAGAGGCCTGACCAGAACAGGAGGTTAATGTTCAGGTGTCTCTTTGCGCTCTAATAAAAAGGGGGTTTTCCAGCGTTCAAGCCCTCAAGCTACATCAACCCTTGAGTCATGGGAGGGAAATGTGTCACAGCAATTATACCGTAGCACTATTAGGACATTTTTGTCCTGTTTTAACAGCCTCAGTGTGAATAGAACGTTTTTCCACAGGTAAAAGGATTGCTTTTAACAGGGTACAAGTGTCATGGGTGCTTTTTGCTACTTTTTTTGTAAAAGTGTTTTATTTTCTTAAAGCATTTTCTCATAAATATCCTTCAGCAGGCAAAGATGGTGGTGGCTTTCAATGTGTTAGTATTCGTGTTTGATCTTGGTGTTGCTCATCCTATCATACAAATAAAATAATGGCTGAATTAAAGGTGTACTAAGTAATTTTTGTTCATTTTGCTGTATGACTGTCCTACAACTTTCTACTAACACAACTGCTGTGAATGCAGCATCATATAAAAGCAAATAATTTAGTTATCAATACCATTGCAGAAAAAACAGCTTGTACTCATTATTAATAATAGTAATCATCATCATATTAATATTTGTAATAAATCTTTTTCTTAGAGTCTCTTTACAAGAGAAGAATAAACAGTAATGGCCAGTTCACACCAAGAAAGATAACTATAAGAATAACTATATTAGCGTCCTCATCAACTGACAATAACAATCTGTTTATTGATTCAGAAGTGCGCATAGTTCTGTCATCTGCTGCTTTAAAAGCTTGAGCTCTTTATAATCGGGTAGATTCTGATTGGCTGTCAATGTTTTAAACATTCATTAGCTGGAGAAAAATGCTCTGAAAGTGATTCTGTGTCATTTATTGTTATAATTGCGGTGTGGATTTCACTATTCTCATAGAATTATAACGATTATTATAATATTATAATTATTATACTAATTATTATATAATTATAATACTTTATTACTAGTTATAGTTGTCGTTCTTTGTGTGAATAGGCCTTAAAGGGATAGTTCACCCAAAAATGAAAATTTGCCCATGTTTACTCACCCTCAAGCCATCCTAGGTGTATATGACATTCTTCTTTCAGACGAATACAATTAGAGTTATATAAAAAAATGTCCTGGCTCTTCCAAGCTTTATAATGGCAGTGAATGGCAGTCCAAAAAAGCGCAGAGGGTTAATAAAGGCCGTCTGAAGCGAATCGATACGTTTGTGTAAGAAAAATATCCATATTTAAAACTTTATAAATGTACGCAATGATTTACAGCGAAAGAGTAACCCCTGACCTGACGCATGACGTATTGAATAACACGGAAGCGCCGAGGATAGAGCAAAACAAAACACCGGTCACAAATTAAAAGTCTAAAACAAGAATTTTTAAAGAGAAATGTCAGAGAATTTCAATATAAGAGAAGAGGAGCTTGAGTTTGTTGCCCAACCCTATTTGTTTCAACAGCGAGAGGCTATCCCTTTAAATCATAAAACTTAAAGTAATAAAGGAACTGACACAAATAAACACAATACACATACTCAAACAGGGTGTAATAAGAAATAAGGTTTTTGTCAAAGTGAAAAGAATAATCTGGTCATGTGATCACAAAATGGGCGCCACCATGAGGGGGGATAAAACCGCTTTTACTTGGCCACTGATCTGACTGATGTTTTAAACATTTATCAAAAATATACATTTCTTTAAGTGTAAAACATTCCACTTAGTGCACCTTTATGAAAGTTTCTTTTTTTGTTTTTTGTTTTTTGGTCAAATTTGCTTTGCATCAACAAAACTCAAATGAAGACCCAGAATGAATGCATCTGATGAGCATATTGACTTTATGTCTGTCACTCTCAACAGAAACCTGGTATGGATCTAGCAGATACCTACATCACCTTCGTACGGCAGAACCAGGACATCCTGCGAGACCGTGTGAATGACGAGGTGTACACAGAGAAAATCTTTGACGTAAGTTCCTAAGAACACATTACAAACGAGATTCACTTTCACCCGCTGCATTAGATACACTAGCTACAGAAAGACAGTTTAAAGAGCAATGCAAATCTAGCAAAAATGCTTCAACCTCATTTTTTTTAGGTGTGACGCTGCATGTGAATGAATGTTCCAACATCTATTCCTTTTTCAATCCGTCTCAGTTCTTTTCCAACTGCGTTCCTGCCGCATCTCCTCAGCTGTGGGTATTGTAAAGCCGAGGCAGAGGGAGGTGAGAAGGGGTGGGGAAAGTTTTTGTTGCAAGAGGCAATGAGGCCTCACCAAGAGCACTCATCAGCCCACTGTGACCACTTCCAGTGCCTGAGCACTCACCCAGGGCTCCTGTTGACCCGTTTACTCTCAAATAACGTCGAGAGAGAGATAGAAGGCGCAAACGTGTACCTCTCGCTCCTTAATTTTGTTTAGAACGCACTGCTCATCCTTCCGAGTCGCTTTCAGAGGCGGCAGATCTATAGAAAGACACAAACACTCGAGAGAAAGTAGACACAACACTCCCGCCCCGATAAATCCCGGGCAGATTGCCTTCGAAAACTTGCTATTCCGAACCAGATTGGAGAGATGCAGTGTTTGTATGTCTTCTCTTGATTTATTAGACCTTTGTCGAGGCCGCCGATGGAGACAGGCGGGAGGGATGGAGGTGCCCTGCACACCAGCACCCACTAATGTGTGTCACACGCGCACAGTCATGCACCAAGAGTGAGCCGAGAGAAGGGTCGCCGTGTGTCACCACAGAAACTTCCTCATCAGGCAGCCTGTGTGTGTGCTGCATCTCCAAACATCAAGACTTACGAATCTGTCAGTCTGTTTCAAAACATTTCATCTAATTCGAATCTCAGGACGGCTAAAAGTTCAGCCGTGAATACATTTTAACACTGCTTCTTAAGGACGAGCCGCTGTACATCAGGCCGCCAATTGTTGTGTTGCAGAGACGCTGGAGGAAATGGGAAAATCAGTCGCTGCATGCCCTTGCAGTCTGCGGTTTGTTTGTTCGGGGCGTTAAATCACTGTGATTAGCGGAGCGATGAGGTTTGCACGGCGAGGGGCTGCAGCCCTCAGCCTGGTCACAGGTGCGGAGGTGCCTCCCTAATGAACCAGACAAGTGGACACTTAAACGTGATTACTGACACACGGGATGGAGATTCGTCTGATATGAAGAAATGCGTCGCCATTCTATCACCTCCAACAATTAGGGAACAGTCATCTGTTTCCCAACTAGCCTAAGTGCTTCAATTAAGTGGCTTCTCATCTTTCCATTTTGCCCATTTTCCGTTAACAGCAGGAGCGGACTTTGCTGATTACTTTTGCGCTGTTTGGATTCATTTACGCACCGGTCACAAATTTGAAAGCGTTAAAGTAAAGCCTGACCATAAATTACATAGGGATACATGGGAAGCTAAATGAAAACGGGCCTTAGTGATATGCTTCACAAACAAACATGATGCCGTGGTCTTGTATGGCACATGCTTGTGCGTGTATTCAAAAGAATGCGTAAAATCATATTCTGAGCTCCTAGGCAAGCAAATCTCAGTCTTTTTAACTTTTCATCGATGCGAGCTAATGATTTCTGAAATGAAATTAGTGGGCTGAATACCAACACGAGCCGGAGTCAGAGGGTCCTCGCATAAAACAGATTCACCGTCGGATCGCCGTTGATTAAAGAACCTGCTTCTTTCGTAGAAAAGTCTGGCCTTCTGAACCGCTAATTATATAAGGTGTCCTCACGTAGAGTAAAATGTAAACTAAAGGTGTTTTGAATGCAAGGTGAACCCTTCACACACGGATTCAAGTGTTAGCCCTGTAATTAGTTGGTTTGGTATCTATAGGTTGTTTTTGCGAACGTGACCTCATGATACTTGGGGCACGAGAAGATACTTTCAGGAAGTTCAGTAATGAGCAATGAAGTAATGACTCTTAATGAATTTTAAATACTTTAATGCACTGAATAGGTAGGTTTCTTGCATGTCCTTTGCTTAAAAGGCTGTATGATTTTATCTGAAGCTTGAGGTGTGATAAAAATTACTTTTGAGGACTGCAAAATTTGGTCTATAGATTGAAATTTTCAAGGCTCAATCAAACAAGAAAAACACACATAAAGGGAACTTTTGACATTAACCAAAAACAGCTTTTCTTTCACACCTTTCTTTTTATTTGCTTAAAGGGCTGAGGTTTTTTTTGCATCGCATTTTTGTCCCCATTCAAGGTTTATCTCTCTCTTTCTCACATGCACAGCAATGGTACAACTCTTTCATGAAGGCGGTGTGTGTGTGGCTGACGGACAGACTGGACCAGCAACTGCATGTTTACCAACTCAAAACTCTCATCAAGATTGTCAAGGTAAAATAAGTTTTTGATGGAAACTCAGTTGATGCTAATTGACCATGACACGAGTGCCGTTCCAGGCGAATCCTAATGTGCATCTCCTTAAACTATTTCATTGTTCTCCTTGCTTTGTCTCTCTTTATTTTTATCAGAAGTCGTACCGTGACTTCAGGCTGCAGGGCGTGCTGGACGGCACACTCAACAACAAGAGCTACGAGACCGTTTACAACCGGCTCACTATTGAGGAAGCCACGGCAGCCGTGTCGGCTGCGGACGGCCTGCAGGGCATCACCATGAGGGACAGCGATGAAGAGGAGGGTTAACGTCCCACCTATGTGGATGGTCATAAACTCTATACGAAGAGGTCGGATTCCAGCTCTCCTGATTGGAGCTCACGCTTCATGCTCCCTAGCCAGTGCTACACTGCCCTCTTGTCTAAGCCGATGTCACCATGCTTGTGTAAAACTCTCATTGGCCACTTACAGACAGCTAAAGTGTCTCTGTCGTTCTGTATTTGATGTGCAGTGATGCAGCGGCTCATGCACGGCAAGCTCCAATAGCACAAAGGACCAGCCGATGATTTGTAAGTGTATCATAGACACGGTGTACCGAAGTGAAAGCTAGAAATACAGAGCGTGAGGGAAAGTAGTGTCTGCTTATGTGCTTTTTTCTCTTCACATCAGCTTGGGATCCTCAGGCCAACGCTCCAAATATATGGTGGATGAAATGCTAGTTGTTCACTGTTTATTTCGATGAAGTCGTGACACTGTTCCACTCGATAGCTATGAGTTCACATTCAGATTTGTCTGTAGAAGTAAACCGTTGAGTGTGTCATGTATAGTATGCTGTCAATGTCCAACTATGTTTCAGATGAAAGAAAATGGCACTGGATTTTAACAAGAGCTGTATATTTCTATTGTCTTTGTGCACCTGAGATTGCCCAGGTGTCTTAAGTGTTACAATTAAAGTGTTTTTAATGTCACTTTTCTGGTCTTTTTTTGTGATGCACATGAAGGCTGAGTAGCCTATAAATAAAAGCGTTTAACGGAACAAATAAAACCTGATTAAGCAACATAATTTTTTGCATTTTTAAAAGACATTTAAAAAAAAAAAAAATTAATATCCTTTTTATATTTTCATTTTTATACACATTTAAATGTTTATCATACTCAAAAACTTTAAATACAGTTTGTAGTTTGTTTATTAGCCAAAGAATAAGCAGCACTGTTCAAATATTTATTAATTCCTAGAATGTGTTCTCCCTAAGTGTTCAACATTTTTATTAAGTTTTAGATTTCGTTTCGGTCACTAATATGAAACCACTCAGTGTGCATTTTTCTGCATGTTCTTTCCATTATCACTTTAAATGGCCTTCATCTTTATTGTGCATCGTATTAAACAAACACATATAAAATAAATGGCATTCTATTCATTGAAAACGCATTGCTGGAATTACTATACAACAGCGTCATGTCCATTATTTCTAGACGTTTTACACTAAATAAGACTAATAATAACATAATAGGAAAAGGTTCAAATATTTTTACATTATATATTAACAAAATAAAACGACAAATAAAATATAAAAATGCTGTTAAAGGTATGCCTATAACAGGAGACATTTACATGTAAATGTAACTGTTAAAAAAAATAAAACAAATCAAAATCATTTTTATATGCAGTTTGATACTATGATAATTTCGATACAGCCATCCAGTCTACCGAGACCTTAAAGAAAGAAAAAAAAAAAGAAGATTAAAATATGTTAAGGCTTCAGTGTCAGAAAAATAAATCGCGATTGTGAGAGAACCGCTGTCATCGATTCATATAAATTGTGTATCTTACTGAAATATGCTTTTAACGAAATTGCAGCGAAAAAAGTCGTGGGAAATTAAAGGCACGGTTGTTATTTATCAAGTCATATTACAAAACATTTTATATTAGAACTCTAAAAATGAGCTAATTATTTCTCATATTCAGAATACTGCCTGATTTAGCGTATCTTTATATTTAATAAAAAAAAACATGACAAGCTTTTAACACAAATATTAAGATGCAAAAAGAAACAAATAGCCTAGACCTATTAGGATGCATTTGTGCAGTGATATCATTACAGAAGATTTCTTTCTCTCGTGTTGCCTTCGCCCAGCTGAGGAAATCTGAGGAGCAGCATATGACAACAGTGAGGCGACTGCTTATTATGTGAAAAAGCTCGAAATTGCAGGCTATTTGACACCCATCTGCTTCCCATTGAACAGCAGTCAAAATTAGCAATGTTCTAAAGTCGCCCTGAAAACACAAACATTATCATATTAGCGTATTTATCTTACTGCTGAGCATCAATAGCCAACGTAAAATAATGGGGAAAACGATGGGTTGGTATTTCATAATAAATAGGTAGGCTAATAAACATAAAAATATTTTAAAAGCACGATATCGACGCACTCATTTCCCATAGCCTATATGTTACCTTTTTAAACAGAATAATCCTTGAAGAAAAAAATGTCTCCGCATCGAATCAGTGTCAACTGTATTTCACACCGAGCTGCCACTTTTCATTTCTGCGTTTGCTCGCGGACTGACTGTAACGCGCGCGACTCTCTCTCTCATGGCATGATCTCAGCTCCTTGGAGGCGTTTTTGCTGTTAATACCTCTCGTTTGGCGCACAATTCCCAGATGAATGTCCTCACGAGTTTGCGTTGGGAAAAGAAGGTCGTCTGATGCGAAATATGGCTTTTCCATAATCGTTTTCTGTATGTGTGCGTGAAGTTTCACTAAAGGCATGCGAAAGCATTACAAATATTTATAATAATTATTTCATTACATTTCACATTAAATTAGCCTATATGTACACATAATAGGGGGAAATTAGTGAATTCATATAGGCTAAATCAGATAACAGGTGTTGTTAATCGACCGCTTAAACACTGGAGACTGTGTGAGCTGTAACACCAACAGTTTAACCAATTAAAAATTAACTACAGGGGGTAAAATTATGATCATACATGACCAACAGCCCCCTGAGGTGACATTATAAGACTTTGCATAAAAAAAGAAATGAACAGGGTATGCTACATTTAAACACATGGGGGGGGTTTAGTCTGTAGCTATTTGTTCTATTTTTATTTGCTCTTTCGAAATATATATTTTCAATTTTGAATTAAAATGTTTTAACAAGTGAATTCGTACACATCCGTGCACAAAATGTTCATGTAAAGACGAGTTGTAGATTTCTAAACTAATTTGTAGAAGATAAATATGAGATTATTACAACGAAAATAAAAACACCGAGTTAGACATTTAAGCAAAATCCCTAAATCCAAATATTGTCTTAATTTGTGTTCACTTTTACTTCACGCTCACTCAAAAAGCAGTAAATTCCTAAATAAAGTATGTTGTTATCATAATCGCCCTCCAGTCCAACCCCAAAAAATGCGGTTTCAAAGTTTTCATATGTCAAATGTTGACAAACATGATGCATGCGCGCGCCTGTCATCGTGTGCGAGGTGCAATGATGTCACAGCGAGGCGCGAGGAGACCGGAGATTCGCCCAGCGCTTTACAGTGCTAATAAAGAGCACCTTCTTGAGTTAGTCACCCACAGCAGTGTGTAGGACAAGTGCGGGGAGAGAGAGAAAAAGCCGCTCTAGTGATTGATATAACTAAATCGAGCATCTGGGCTGCTTTACGTGTCTTTGACGTGCGCGCGTGGTGAGCCCTGAGTCGCGCTATTGACAAAACACTCTTTATTGAGCAATCCGGGGCGGACATAAGTGCTGATTGTCCGCAATTGACAAGCAGCGGAGCAGCCAGGGGGCCTTAGCGCTTGATGATGTCTTTTCTTGCGGGTCACTGAGAGGAATCAAACTTATCTACTAAAGGAGGACACAGGTACAGGTGCCGCGCTCAAAGCCATGGACAGCGCGCTGTACCACTCAGCGGGAATATTCGGCGCCCCTTCTGCTCCGACTGGAGGAAGCATGATCGCGAGCTCCAAACCTCTCGCTTTTTCGATCGAAAGGATTATGGCCAGGACGCCCGAACCAAAGTCGATACCGTTCCCGAACTTGTTCCACGCTCCCGTGGGGAAAGCGGAGCCCAAGCAGTCTCCCGCCCCGCTGCACTGCATGATCCCCCTCATGCCGCTCGCCTGCGAGCCGCCTCATAAACTTCACATTAATGGATTAGACCACCCTGACGCTTTTTCGCACAGCGCCAACGAGTTGCTAAGCATCGGTTTGAACTATAAGAACGAGCAGCAAGATGCGAGCCCGGCCATCGGACAGTACAAACTCTTCCGGCCGCGCGTCGTCAACCAGTCGTCATTCCACGCGATGGGCGCCGCCGTCTGTTACCTGAACTGCGGGGAAAGCGCGTGTCCGCCTCACGCGGGTCTGGTGAACCTGCACCCCATGGCGTCGTACCTCCTCAACACGCCACTGCACGCACGCCAGAAGAGCCCGTTCTCCTCGGAAAAGAGCAAAGCGGGCGCCGCCGCGGACAGGTGTCCTCCTGGCGTGTCTTTTAAAGAGCTTTCTCACTCTCACCTGCACCATTACATGAAGGAGAGCGCGCACATCCTGTCGGAGAAGTTGTTCAAGAACTCAGTGGCCAAATTAAACAGCGGCTCTCCTCAAACCAAACCAAAGGTGTTCACCTGTGAAGTTTGTGGCAAGGTGAGACGAGCAAAAATCGATATTCTGTTTTAGCACAGAACATGTCCCCACTTCTTTTTTTTAACACAGTTTGCAATTTTCAGGTGTTCAACGCGCACTATAATTTAACGCGTCACATGCCGGTTCACACGGGCGCGAGACCGTTCGTGTGCAAAGTGTGCGGGAAAGGATTCAGACAAGCGAGCACTCTGTGTCGCCATAAAATCATACACACTCAGGTAATCATGCACATAATTATTATTATTATTATTAACTTTTTATTTTATTTTATTTTATACAAATAATCACATTACTGCTGCTGGTGTAATATCTCCGATTAATTTATTAACCATACTAAATTGCAATGTTATTGGTAAATATAGTCCTAGGCTATGTACTAGGCTACATGTTTCGGTATTAACATATATTTGTTTATATAGGCTATGTATAAATTCAGTCCGTATCATGTTTAAAAAAATGGAATAAAAGGAGGCATGCTACTATTTTCTCTCTCTTAGAAGATTTAGATATTACAATTTTAATATTTAATAAATAACCTATTAAAGACGTTTTTGGATTTTTGTTTCATGGAGAGATAATATATATATTTTTTTAAACTATAAACCTAAGAGTTAAAATAATGATATAGCTTAAAGAATAATGGAAAGAATAGCCTATATAAATAGATAATAATAATAATATTAACGTTTAAAAAATATCCAGACTCCGTTTATCAGTAGCCTATTGTAATAATTATTTATCAGTCGAATTTAGGCCTATATGTATACAAGATAATGTCAAGTAAAATATTTGAAATATTTTAAATCAATTTTCCTCCGTTTGTTTGCAGGAAAAACCGCATAAATGCAACCAATGTGGCAAAGCTTTCAACCGAAGTTCAACTCTCAACACTCACACACGAATTCACGCGGGATACAAGCCCTTCATCTGTGAATTCTGCGGGAAGGGATTCCATCAGAAAGGTATCTGTCCTCAAAGACATTTTATTATATATATATATATATATATATATATTTATAAATAGATAGATAGATAGATAGATTGTTTTCCTGCCATGTTTATTGAGTTTGGTTTCTCACGTGCGTGTTTTATATGTTTAAGGAAACTACAAGAACCACAAACTGACTCACAGCGGAGAAAAACAGTTCAAGTGCAATATCTGCAACAAAGCCTTCCACCAGGTGTACAACCTCACGTTTCACATGCACACGCACAACGACAAGAAGCCTTTCACCTGTCCGACATGCGGGAAGGGCTTCTGCAGGAACTTTGATCTTAAAAAACACATTAGGAAACTGCACGACATTTCCCCATCAGGATCCCGCTCACCATCGACACCCACCGGGAACATGGAGGGTCAGTAAAATCCCTCTGAGTCCCGGGTAAAAAAACAATCGCGCATGCAACGTTTTATTTTATTTTTTCTAAATGTATTTTTTATCATTATTATTTGTATAATTTTGAGCGACCGTCATCATTGTTGAAACTCGTATGTGAATGGTAGATTATGATTCTTTTTACTCTCAGGGTAACGACAGTCTTATTTATTTGAAACTGTACTGTTGTCATTTACTAAAGAGAGTAATTGAAACCCGTATATGGAACATTGATTCTCGTAACCGCTGTGTATTTTAAACTCCATTTTATGTTTATTATTTATACAGTTCTTTGTATTAACTATACTGTTTGCCGACTGTAAACGTTTTGTTAAATCAATGTGAATATATATGCAAGGCTTGTTGTATATTTCCAATGACATTTGATCTGTCAAAAAGATTATAAAACATATGATAAAGGGGGTAGGGAATCCAAATAAATAAAACATATCTTATGCTATATTTTTTTCTGTGTGAATACCGGCACTTTGCGTTTTATAACATGCATGTTAAAAGACAGACCATGAGATTCTTGCAATGAGGTCTATGCAATGACATATATCACACGTTAACTAAATAAAATCGAAATGCCATAATTAGTAGGTCTATCATAATTCTGGTACTCTTTATTGGCACTAATAGAATTGCAGCAACCATTCTGTCAAGATGCTGTGCGAGGAGAAAATGCTCCCTCTGGTGGACGAAACTAAAAGGAAAATATTCTCTAAAAACATATACATTTACTAGCCTATATAAAAAGGCCATTGCAATAACGATGGTACTAAACATGTGCTGATACTCATATCTCACACATTCCTCTGCCTAAATGTTGCCAGAGCTCAGAGGAAATTGGTCAGATTCAAAAAGGTTGCCTGTAAATATTTAATGTTTTACTAATAATAATACAATAGCTTTTACTAGTGAAGATTGTAGCATGGGATTATAAATGCCGTGATTTCATTAAAATCTTTTAATAAATAGATCTCGAGGCACTGAATGGGGTGGGGCCCTAAATTACTTCAGCACCAGAAGACTGAACAGCTCCCAATATGACTCAAAAAGCCTATATTCTCTGAATGCTAAACATATCCCTATTATTTCTGATGCGCAAGACTGTTCTTATTCAAGTTTCAGCTGAACGCTGAATTAAATGGCGCAAATTCAATTTTAATTCTAGGTTTTGTAGACTAGATAACTCCAGTTTAGTTTTTTATCATTATTATTAGGACTCTTATTGGGTGTTTTTATAGGAACTGAAATTCTCGGTGACTTAAAATTATTTTATTTTTTTTGCGTCCTGAATTGCTATTAGTTTTTTCTTGCATGTATTTATATACTAAATTGTGATTGCTCTGTTCTGTTCTAAATATTTCCTTTCACATATGAACGTATTTCGTGTTATATACCAAGGTGAGTTAGCTAGGCCTACATGTAGATTCTCGCTCACAGCCGACAGTAAACGACTGAAAAAAACCCGCTTAAACTGGTTTAACCAGATTTTTCCAAACTTGTTTCTGGTCGGCAAGATGTTTTACCCAGTAACCAGCAAGCTAGACCACTGGGAGACCAGTTAAAACAAGTGTGAACGGTGTTTTTCAGAAAAACTATTTTTGAAATATGTTTTATTTCCTTCAGGAACTTAAATGTAGTTAACATTAATAGCTTGTTGTTGTTTAAATAATAACATCGTAGGATATTTTTCTTTTCTTTTCTTTCTTTCTTTCTTTCTTTTTTACAAATAAAACCGAAATTACCCATTTTTACCTCGTCATCGCTCTTTGCTGCCACACATTTCTAGGAGCGCGCGGAAGAGAGAGCGCGCGCGCGCGAAAGGGGCGGGGTCTGTGGTCTCACTCTGATCAGTCATAAAGCTGCGACGCGACGTCAAGGGCACGCGAGGAGGCCGATCCTCGTTCTGAGCCGGGATTGGTGGGAACTAATCCAGGGTTTAGATTACTTAACTGCATTCCAGGCAGAAACAAATATTTGTGCTGTAATCTATACTGCATGGATAGGTCGAGTTAGCGCCACATTATTTGCCTGAAGTCTTGAAACAGCAAACAGGTCAATCCCGTGGCGTTATTCTTCTGACATTCACGTTTACGCGACACAGTCACTATAAGAGCCGAAGCGACAGTTTATATATAAACCTCCTGTGCATTTCACTCCACGTTAATGTGATTATTCAACCGGTGCCACGTTGTAGGTCGTAGGAAACTGCTTAAGTCTAAGAGTAACGTTACAGGTAGGTGATGGCGTGTGTCAAAACTCAAGCTGCAGTTAAACACTTGTTGCTTATAAGCAGCAGGAAATCAACCATAGGCAGCTGTTTCTCAACTGTGAGGTTTTGAGGCAAATGTCTGTTTGCCCAAATGCTTATTGTTTTTCTAACAGTGGTTAATCTATGTTGGTTCCAAAATAACCGTTTTAACTAAAAGGTTTAGGGTATTTTTCTTAAATGTCAGCCAGGTTGGGGTAAGTTGTCACATGTGGTTTCTAGCCTATATTTGGGTTTCATTAAATCGTTTTATGTTGCTTTAAATAGCCTACCAATTTATTTGAGTAATTATTTGTTTTGTAATAAGACATTTATGCATTTATGTTTGATATGTGTGAAAGTAGTATTCTTCCAAAAGATTCCTATTTAAAAAGCTTATATATTGTGACAAAATGCCCCTTGGGCTATGCAAACCTACATTTCAGGTCAGTTTACTGGTTTCATGTGATCATATGACACATGCTACTCTTTAAACTTAAGTTCTGAAGGAATGACAGCACATTTCCAGTATGTACAGAAATTGTGCATTAGTTGTTGCTGGATTTGTAATAATTAAAAAAAATGTTTGTGTGTATATATATATATATATATATATATATATATATATATATATATATATATATATATATATATATATATATATATATATATATATATATATATATATAGATTACAACGGGGCAAAAGGCACACCTTAAGAAAAATGTGCTTTTCCTATAATGTATGATATACAGAAAAATATATATGTTTGTATTGAACATTTATGGAGCAACAGATTTTGTGTGAAAATAAATCATAAAATTGGTTTATTTTATTTAAAAATCTTAAAAATGTATGGGGTGTCAAGGGGGGCTTTTTACCCACACATGGGGTAAAGGGCACACAGTATTGATACAAATACTTTCGCTAAAATAGTGTTTTTAATAATGTCTAAGTTAATACTTGTTCAAAACAATCACTTTAGCAAAGTTTTAACTATTTTCTGTTTATTTTGATGAATAAAAGAATTCATTTTTGATCAATAAATATGCTGTCATTAAAATATATAGAAATATATCTGAAAAATATAGAAACAAAATCATTTAAAAAAGTAAAGATTCTGAAAGCATTGAAGGAGATCCCATAATAATTTAATATAGATTTACACTAGTAACAATAAATTATATTTTATTATATGATATGATTAATATCACATTTTTAAATATGATGGTTTCATTATAAATATGGTGATTATCTCTTAGGTGGACACCCAACTTAATATATGATACTTGCAATCTGAATCTAACCATGTCATGTCAACATATGTTAAAGTTAGCCGGCTGTTTATTATCATGTTAATTATGGTGTCTTTTGCCCCAACAGCAGGGGAGCCTTTTACCCCAAATACCATACTTTTACATATTCTTCCGTTATTGAAAAACTTTACCTTGAACAAAACTGACAAACATTAACAAGACCTTTGTTTCAAAATATATTCAATAATTTTAGCGATTCTTATTTGCTACTTAAATCTACAACATTTTTAAAAACATCAAATATTAGATCAAATGAGCGCAGAATCAACTTTGCGCTGCTGCCTGAGATCGCGCCAAAGGTCAGACAAATTTCCACGTGCATCTTGAAAAGCGGATGTTTTGGAAAGTGCTGAGACAATTTTTTGTGCCATCTAGTGGTTTAGAGGAAAATAAAATCAAAGGAGCCTTTTACCCCGTGGAGCCTTTAGCCCCATTGTACCATATATATAATAATAGCCACATATATATATATATATATATATATATATTAGTCCCTCCAGGATTTCGCAATATTTTTTTTGTGATTTTTGCAATCAAAATGACTGATTTTGTGGTGGTAATTTCCAGAAATTTGCGAACATTTTGCAATGTATTTTTTAATAATTAGGATACCACATTTACCGTATTATGTTAGATGCACAATAGTCATACACGACAATAGAACAAACAAAATGCACAAATCTTGTTTATTTTGGTATCTTACTAAAAAAGGCTAGTTCAGTCAGTGGTGTACTATGTAGCTTTAATAACATGATCACTTAGGGTGGGAAATATGACTGGGAAAAGTAAATCACAGCAATAAGCAATTGCCTAATATAAGTAAAAAGTTCTCAAATAATTAATTAATCAATCAAGTAAACAGTCAGTAATAAAATAAGAACTAATAAACAAATTATAGGAGGACAACTAAATGCAACATAAAAGATACAGATACAAACAGTGCTTTACGTTTAAAGGAACATGCCGAATTTTTGGGACTTTAGCTTATTCACCGTATCCCCCAGAGTTAGATAAGTCCATACATACCATTTTTATCTCTGTGCGTGCCATAACTCTGTCTGACGCACCCACCGCTAGCCTAGCTTAGCACAAAGACTGGAGGTAAACAGCTCCAGCTAGCCTACTGCTCAATAAGTGACAAAATAACGCCAACATTTTCCCTATTACATGTTGTGATGTGTATAGTTACATCGTGTACTAAGACCGACGGAAAATTAAAAGTGGCAATTTTCTAGACCGATATGGCTAGGGACTATACTCTCATTCCTGCGTAATAATCCAGGAACTTTGCTGCCGTACCATGGGTGCAGCGGCACAATGATATTACACAGCTTTAAATAAATTAGAGAGAGTTCAATTAGATAATATTATTTATTTTTTGTGATTTAAATTTTTTTTTTGTTATTATTTTGCGGTGATATTACAAATTATGCAGGATCGCAAAAAAATGCGACATTTTGCTGATTTTGCGTTGTATTCAGCGATCGTTGAATCGCGAAAAACTGGAGGGACTTATATATATATATATATATATATATATATATATATATATATATATATATATATATATATAGATAGATAGATAGATAGATAGATAGATAGATAGATAGATAGATAGATAGATAGACATTTTAAGTGCTGTCAAATCGATTAATCACATCCAAAATAAAAGTTTGTGTTTGCATAATATGTTTACTGTGTATAATTATGTATATTTAAATACACACACACTCACACACACATATATATATATATATATATATATATATATATATATATATATATATATATATTAGTTTTTCAATGAAAGTGTTTGTTTTTGTTTTATTGTTTTATCTTTTTAGATGCATCCAAGACTTACTTAATTGCAGATATTGAGCAAGTTTCATTAATTAATAAATGTTTATTTTCAGTTTGAACGTCTTTTAAACGATATACTTAGTTATAACTTAGTTCAAATGCAATCCTCTCCTTTGCAAACCATAGACTGGCTTTCTAGGCTCACTTTTATGCTTGTACTTCTGTCACTCAACATGTCACAAGTGTGATTTTTCAGGGGTGTGTAGTAGTTGTAACCTGTGTGTTTTGGAAACTGGTCCAGTCATGCTGCGTCTCGTAAGGAGCCAGGACAGAGGGTTTAGGGTCTGTATGTGCTGTCAGTGGCGGTCTCAGCATCAGCATCATCACCAGCAGAATCATAAGAGCACCATAGCCATCCGGCGCGAGGATGTCAATGTGTGGGAGAGACGTGCGCCCCTGGCACCGCGACACGTCAGGGAGATTACAGCGGCTGGACACAAGGTGCTCGTGCAACCCTCCAACAGACGGGCCATCCATGACAGAGTGAGTTACTGATTGGCATTTCTTTTACATGTCGTTTTTGTAGTGCATATTATTATTTATTACTGTTTGAATTGTGTATATATATATATATATATATATACATTGCAGAGTGGGTGAATATACACTACCATTTAAAAGTTTATGGTAAGATTTTTTTTTGTGGAAATATTAATACTTCTATTCAGCAAGGATGCATTAAATTGTTCAGAAGTGATAGTAACGACATTTATAATGTTATAAAAGATTTCTATTTCAAGTCATATCAGTGGTAAAACATGTCCCAATCACCCTGAATTCACCCTATATGATATATAATTTTTTTGGAAAGAAAAATTATTTCATTTATATTTTAGTTCTTCATTGATGTTGTGAATAAATAAATCATATTTTATTTTGAATTGTCAGTGTCACAATTGATCAAATGAATGCATTGATCAGTGTGCATATTTAATTAACTAAACAAGATAACTAAAAAAACAAATAAAAATAGTAAATTGAAATGTAATAAATAATGAATAGGATATTGCAAACTATCCCCATTCCTCTTTGATAAATTTCTATGTTTTTGCCCCTCACTTTTTAGGGCCCTTAACGTGTCCTTTCCCACTTGATACTTATAATATTTACATGAATGAAAATCTTATCTGATTGAGTAGAATCAAGACAGTTTCTGTTCTCAGTACTATGAAAAAGCCGGAGCTGTTATCCAGGAGGACATCTCAGAGGCGTCTCTCATCATTGGTGTGAAAAGACCCGCGGAGGAAAAGGTGTACCCCCGCAAGACCTATGCCTTCTTCTCTCACACAATTAAAGCACAAGAGGCAAACATGGGGCTCTTAGATGACCTTCTTAAAAAGGTGAAAGTCTCTTTATAGAATAAAAATGGTCAGTGTGTACACTGAAAGCCACCTTCAATACTCTCTCTGAAGTCATACGTATTTCACAAGATACTCATGTGTCATCATAATCCTCCCTTTTTAGGAAGTTCGACTCATTGATTATGAAAAACTGGTGGACGCCAATGGCTTCAGAATTGTAGCATTTGGACAGTGGGCTGGTGTTGCCGGTATGGGACTTACATTACTTACAGTGTCACAACATTAAGTACAAAGTCACCTGAGTTAAATTTTGAGATCATTTACTCACCCTCATGTTGTTCCAAACCTCTCTGACCTTCACGTAAGAAACACTAAATGAGACATTTAGCAGAATGTCCAAGCTGCTATTTTCCAATGAAAGTGGATGGAGACCAAGGACAGCTATACACTTATTTTTTGGGTGAATTACACTACCGTTTAAAAGTGTGGTGTCTTTTTAAAAGAAATTAATACTTATATTCAGCAAGAATGTATTAAATTGTTCAAAAGTGACAGTAAAGACAGTGTTAAAAATAACAGTTCTTTTGAACTTTTTATTCATAAAAGAATCTTTTAAAAAAGTATCACAGTTTCCACAGCTTGAGCAGCAAATCATCATATTAGAATGATTTCTGAAGGATCATGTGACACTGAAGACTGGTGTAATAATGCTGAAAATTCAGCTTTGCATCACAGGAAAAAATTACATTTTAAAATATATTCAAATAGAAAACAATTATTTTAATTTCTATCAATATTTCACAATATTACTATTTTTACTCTATTGTTTTAAGAGACTTCTTTTAAAAAAAAACATAAAATACAAAAAACACAAAATTTGTAATAGTAGTGTAAATCTTTAAAGGCTTTCCCTGTTGCATGTTTAACATGATGTCTGTGTTTTTTTACAGGAATGATTAATATTTTACACGGTCTGGGTCTGCGTTTTCTTGCCCTTGGACACCACACCCCATTTATGGTATTCGTTTTTGAATTGCACTTTTAATGTCTACTTTTGGCTTGGCACATAAAATGTTATATGTGGTACTTGATTATTGGGTCTTGATTATTTAGTAGCTTACTTAGTTCAGTTTAATCATTTAATCAGTTTACAATTTTTGAGTATATGATATCTTTTAATATTTATCACTTGACAGCACATTGGTATGGCGCACAACTACAGAAACGTCAGCCAGGCCATCCAGGCAGTGAGGGATTGTGGGTATGAAATATCCTTAGGTCTGATGCCCAGGTCCATTGGTCCTCTCACATTTGTGTTCACTGGCACTGGCAATGTGTCTAAGGTAAGGATGTTTTTATAATTAGAGGACCTATTATGCTTTTTTACATTTTTCAGTTTTCTTTAAGCTTGTGTTATACTTTCTGAGTGTGCGAGGGTCCGCGTGACATAAAAATTGTCATTGGAGGGTGTACGTCAAGGCTCTTTGCGAATATCCGCGTGCCTCCCATTTTTTGTGCCCACGCGGACAAGTACATGCAGTCACTAGGCTACAAAAGCACCAACTGCGTATGCATATAAGTAGTACCGGTCAAGATAACTCGTAGTACCCGGATGAGCGGTGTGTTATTCACTTTGGCGGTTGTTATCTGGGAATAACATACCGCTGGAATGCGCGGTTGACCAATCAGAATCAAGTATTCCACAGAGCCGTGTAATAAAAGCTCTTAACGTGAAAAACGTAAACCCTTAATGCGGCTTAATGTACTAGTGGTATTGGAGGAGCAAATTTAGTACACACCTTATAAATAAAACATATACAGACAAGCAGATGAGCCCATGAACACAATTAATAACACGTTAAGCGTTTTCCTAGAAAATAAAATACAGTTATGAAGAAAATATTATAAGGTTTAGAAATGGTCATGTTTAGGTTAAAATATAAATGTAGTAATAATAATAATAATAATAATAATTTAATGAATAAAAATTAATCCGTGTCATCTTTTTAGGCTCTTGATGCGAGTCATTCTATTGACGCCAGAGGAAAAAGGCACTAGAGGGCGCTTCAGCGTGACGCAAAACACTAGAAATTAAATTGAGCATTTTTACATATTAAAAAACAAGTTGTATATCATTTATATTATTTTCAATGAAATAATTATTTTGCATATGGAAAATTATCTTGTATCTGCTAATTTTATGCATCAGTGTTAAAATAAAAAAGGAAGAAACCGCATTTTCCATATTTCATTTCTGGTTTAAAAAAGGAAAAACGAATGGACGCAAAAGTGCATGGACCTGAGAGGTGCTGCAACAATGTAAAATATGTGAAAAATAATGTTTTTTGAACGTTCAAGCTTGAAAACCTGTTCTAGTTAGTAATCCCCAAAAACCAAAATCAAGACTTTGACACATTTTTTAAAAGTTGAATTTCTTTTAACTTCAGCACTGTGTTTTGAGAACACTGTGTTATGAATGTGAGACACACTAAATGCCTCAAGCACATCCATCTAACCCATGTTTACATAGAAATACAGTGGAAAAGCAGTGCAGTTGAAGGCAAAAACTTTAGTGTTACTCTTATAAAAAAAAAAGATGCTTCCTTTCCAGGGCGCCCAAGAAATTTTCAGCGAGCTACCCTGTGAGTACGTGGAACCTCATGAATTGAAAGAAGTCTCTGAGAGTGGAGGTACATCTATTGTTTCCTAGTATTTTTACGGTTACACATAAGAGGAAGTGTATTTTCATGTGAGGTGTTTGCAGTAATCGACACTTTGCTGTGTTTACAAATAGTGTCATGCTAATCCTCTATGCAGACATGTCCAAAGTGTACGCCACAGTGATCAGCAGACATCACCACCTGATGAGAAAGAGCGATGGACTCTACGACCCCCTGGAGTATGAATACCATCCTGAGCTTTACACATCGCACTTCAGGAAGACCGTGAGTGCACACAAGAAATGTACCAGGCAGTAGATTGGTTCAACCTGTGGCTACGTCTTAAGGTGCGGTCACATTTACCATTGTTCAGTGAATTTCCGTTGACGAAATCCAGTCATTTTAATAGAAATACACACGATTGGGAATTTTGTGCAAGGGTGAAAGATTTCTCTATGCATATTTTTTGCAAAGGGTTCAAGACAGAGCTGCTTGGTTTAAAAAAAGTAACTTCTGCCTGAGCTGTTCTTCACACAACACTATAAACAATAGAAAATAGACCTTTTCGCCCACTAAACTTTGCTAAAATTTCGCCAATGTGACCACACCTTTATTGGCTGCATTGTTTGAAAAGTAAATGTGACTGAAGCACATTAAAAAAAGTCTACTGCGTTTGCACAGGTGGCCCCTTACACAACCTGTCTGATAAACGGCATATACTGGGATCCTCACACGCCCAGACTGCTGCGGCGACTGGACGCCCAGCGACTGATCAGACCCGTCATACCTGCGTCTTCATCACCTGATCACGGCTGCCCTGCACTTCCCCACAAGTGAGCCTCTATTATTATTGTTGGTCTCCAAAATGACAAAACATAAAGTATTATAAAAGCCGTCCGTTTCACCCTTCTGAAGAAACGGGCACATCTGATCATCTGTGAATTTCAGGTTCTTGGCCATTTGCGACATCTCTGCGGACACGGGCGGCTCCATTGAGTTCATGACAGAGTGTACCACTATTGAGAAACCCTTCTGCATGTATGATGCCAACCAGCATATTGACCATGACAGGTGTGGTGCTTCACCCTCCCACTGAGCAAACCCCTAACAATGAATATCAAGCAAAAACTGCTATAGACTTTCAATGAAGGAAAGACCAGTCATATCCAGAGACTAAAATAACATCGAGATTTGAGTGACCAAATTTGCCACCAATTTGACGACAATTTTTATCAGGGCAAACTTGAGGAAAAGGATTTATTTTGTAAGATGGACCCAGAAATCACAAATGCATTTAAGGAATTTTTTTTTCTATGTTGAATTTTATAAAAATGTTGTATTTAATATATTAGAGAGGCTATTTACACTAACTCTGCCCACCAACGTCTGGTTGAACCAGACAAAATGACAAAAGAAACCAGTTTCATAACTAGAGCAGTGGTGTGCAGAGTAAGGCGTTAGCTTTTGACGCAACCGACCCGTTTTATAATGTACAACAATACACTGGGGTGCAAATAGCACCTGCCACTATTTGCACCAAGTATAAATAGCATCTAACAATTATTACAAAGAACATACGGTTTTAACTTGGTGTAAATAGCATATGCCTTATATTATATTGTGGAATGTTGATGGAAAGTTACATCTGCCATTGTAAAAGCCTGTGAAGTTGATGAGGCAATATCATATTTAAATACAAACAAATCGCATTTTTAAACCTCCTCTGATTTGCATGCATCTCTGTGCAGCGTGGAAGGTAACGGCATTCTCATGTGCTCCATCGATAATCTGCCTGCCCAGCTGCCTATTGAGGCAACTGAGTATTTTGGTGACCGGCTGTTCCCTTACATCTGGGAGATGGTAAGATATGACCCAGGGAGGTGAGTAATTACCCAACAGCTTTGCTCTGGAGAGGATTGCTTTGAACATGTGCTGGTCTGGTTCTGATTGAGAGACTTTAGCATTTTTGTTTCTTACCTTGTTGAAGATTTAATATTATTTGAGGAGATTTGTGATGTAGCCTTTGACCCACAGCTCCCATCAGACGCCACCAGACCGTTAGAGGAAGAGGATTACTCTCCACAAGTCAGAGATGTAAGTGTATTAAGAAGATGCCCCATGAAGCCGCAGTTGTGCACTTGAATCAGAGCTAAACGGGCGGCATTTAAGTTGGAGTTCATACATGCATCCATTGATTTTCAGTATGGAACTAAATCTGAATTTCACATTTCTGATGAATTTGCGGTATGGGCTGCATATTACATCAATATGGAGATTTCATGTTTATAACCGCACTGAACAGAAAAAATTGAAAAAATATTTTTTTCCACACATACATTGCTATTCAATTTTTTTTTTTAATGTTCTTCAAAATAAGTCTCTTATGCTCACCAAGGCTTTACTCCAGTCTTCAGTGTCAAACGATCCTTCAGAAATCATTCTAATATGATGAAACATTTCTTATTATTAACTATGTTGCTTAATATCAATAGCTTAATATTTATTTTAATAAATAGAAAATTCAAAAGAACAGCATTTATTTTAAATGAAAATCTTTTTTAACATTATAAATGTTTTTACTGTCAATTTTGATCAATTTAATGCATCCTTGCTGAATAAAAGTAATAGTATAAAAAAAATTAAATCCAAAACATTCAGAGACCATTATTATTGTGTTATCTCAAGAAAATAATTCTGAGAAATAACAGCAATGCATTTAGTTACCAATTCAAACTCAGTTCAAATTCAAAACTGAACTGAATGTGAACGTAAAAGTATTCTGAATTCATTTATGAATGGTGCATAACCTTGCTACTAAATGATTGCCGTATTCATCTGACATGGTTTTTCCAAGGTACTTCAGAATATACCATGATACACATCCAAGTGTTAGCATCTGTTTTTTTGCACATTGCAGTAGTAATATTTGTAATATATGCATTGTTTTTCTCATTCTAGGCTGTAATTACGTCCAACGGGAAGTTGACGCCTAAGTTTGAATACATTCAGAAACTTCGAGAAAGGAAGTAAGGAATGTTTTTTTCTTTCTTTGAAGTGAATTCAGTGTGCCTTGTGGTATTACAGTAGCTCTAAAAGTTTAGTCTGCTTTGTCCGACAAAACAGAAGTACTTGTAACATTGCTTTGGATAATGTGCTTACACGCCGAGGATGCGGTCTCATTCGGAAGATTTCTTTAAAAGTTAAAAGACAGGTAAAAACATTGCCGTAACCCAGCTCTCAACAGCCTGTAGCCTTGAAATGCTCTTTTATCACTATAGAGGAAAATGCTTTCAGTTACACCTGAATGGTTTTTTTTTATGCAAAAGATTAACGCACGTTAACTCCCTAGGACTGATATACAACCCTGTTCCTCTAGAAAATGTCGAAAAACTACACACTGCAGACATATTAGTGTTGAGTTGGAAAGATGACACTTTTGGAATTACAAAAAGTTCATTGGAATTACACTGGTGGTCAATTAAGATTTTGTAATCATTTTGAATGATGATTTCTGAAGGATTGTGTGACACTGAAGACTTCAGTAATGATAATGAAAATTCAGCTTAAAATATATATACATTTTAAAATATATTACAATAGCAAACAGTTATTTTAAAATGTAAATATATTTTGCAATATTATTGTTTTTGCTGTATTTTTGATCAAATAAATTCATCCTTGATAAGCAGAAGAGACTTCTTTCTTAAACCTAAAAAAATATGAATTATGCCAAACTTTTGACCACCAGTGTATATTTGCAGACATTTTAGGGCAATTTAATATATACATATAAACCAATCAGGCATAACATTATGACCACTGACAGGTGAAGTGAACAATACTGATTATTTCTTCATCACGGCACCTGTTAGTGGACGGGATATATTAGGCAGCAAGTGAACATTTTGTCCTCAAAGTTGATGTGTTAGAAGCAGGAAAAATGGGCAAGCGTAAGGATTTGAGTGAGTTTGACAAGGGCCAAATTGTGATGGCTAGACGACTGGGTCAGAGCATCTCCAAAACTGCAGCTCTTGTGGGGTGTTCCTGGTCTGCAGTGGTCAGTATCTATCAAAAGTGGTCCAAGGAAAGGGACAGTGGTGAACAAGGCTCATTGATGCACATGGGGAGCGAAGGCTGGCCTGTGTAGTCCGATCAAACAGACGAGCTACTGTAGCTCAAATTGCTCAAGAAGTTAATGCTGGTTCTGATAGAAAGGTGTCAGAATACACAGTGCATTGCAGTTTGTTGCGTATGGGGCTGCAGATGCAGACCAGTCAGGGTGCCCATGCTGACTCCTGTCGTCCACAAAAAGTGCCTACAGTGGGCATGTGAGCATCAGAACTGGACCACAGTGCAATGGAAGAAGGTGGACTGGTCTGATGAATCACGTTTTCTTTTACATCACGTGGATGGCCGGGTGCGTGTGTGTTGCTTACCTGGGGAACACATGGCACCAGGATGCACTATGGGAAGTAGGCAAGCCGGTGGAGGCAGTGTGATGCTTTGGGCAATGTTCTGCTGGGAAACCTTGGGTTACTTTGTTACTTTGACACGTACCACCTACCTAAGCTTTGTTGTTCAGACCATGTTCACCCTTTCATGGAAACTGTATTCCCTGGTGGCTGTGGCCTCTTTCAGCAGGATAATGCACCCTGCCACAAAGCGAAAATAGTTTGAGGAGCACAACAACGAATTTGAGGTGTTGACTTAGCCTCCAAATTCCCCAGATCGCAATCCAACCGAGCATCTGTGGGATGGGCTGAACAAACAAGTCCGATCCATGGAGGCCCCACCTCGCAACTTACAGGACTTAAAGGATCTGCTGCTAACATCTTGGTGCCAGATACCACAGCACACCTTCAGCCGGGGTCTAGTGGAGTCCATGCCTTGATGGGTCAGGGCTGTTTTGGCAGCAAAAGGGGGACCAACACAATATTAGGAATATTAGATCATAATGTTATGCCTGATTTGTGTATGTATGTATGTATATATATATATATATTAGTACACTATTATGGTTTAGAAAAACACTTGATTACACTTTATTTTAAGGTGATGTAGTTACATTGTACTTACTCAAATAAGTACTGAGTAATTTTAATAAACTACATGTGCTTACTAATAGAGTTATGGTTAGGGTTAGTGTTTGTTACTTGTAATTATGCATGATTTACTGTAACTCGACACCTATGGCTAATGATTTTTCCAGGGCTGAGTTTGAAACATTAAACCTTAATAAAAGAGAAACGAGTTGCTGACCGTGTTTGTTTTGTTCAGACACAGGGTTCGGCTCCTGTGCCTCATTCTGCACTGCCATAACACCTTGCTTGGCTAGAGTACACGTCACGTTCTCTCATGGGTAGATAATCTTACTCTCTCACCGCAGCCACAGTCTCTCCCACTCACTCTTGTTCTTGGAATTTTTTGCATGCCAGAAAAAGAAATCAATGCATCAGTTCTTTTTGAGTTTCTTAAGTTCAATTATTCTCCAAGGTAAGCTTGACTATTCACAAGCCAAATATCTTTTCATGCTCATTAATTGATTATATCTAGTTTTTGAATCATTTTCATTAAATGGAATAACATGATCCTTTCAAAAAAAAATCTCATTCAAGCCGTAATCAAAGCTTCCTGACACATCTTTTTCAAACACACTCTAATAGAGCTCTTTTATGCCACCACTGTCTCATTCAAGGGTGAAGAACCAGGCTGATAAAACGTTATACTGAATTTGCAAGTCTGTATCCATTGTGGTCTATACTTAATGAAGCCACCCACAAGCCAACATTGACCTCCATTTAATCAATGGAAAGCTTTAAAGACCTAACATTTGACTTGTTTTGATTTATTTGTTCTCGTCTTGAATGAAAACCTTCTAAGAGGGCCATTGCTTCTCATCTAAGAATATCTGATTGTACTGTGCTTAATATAGATACTTAGTGCAATATAGACTAAATGATTGTGTATTATTGTTTAATTTTGTTTTAAATATTATATTTAGTGTTAATAAATATATATAATTTATTCATTTTTAAAAAATATTTTAATTTATTTTTTAAAATGTTATTAGATTTGTGTTTTAAAAATATTTTTATAATCTTCATTTAATATTTTTAACATTATTTTTTAAACTACAGTTTATCATTATACATATTTAGAATGAATTAATTTATTCATTTATTTTTTAAATTCTATTACATTTTAGCATTATAAATTATTTATATTATTGTTTAATTTGTTTTAAATGGAGTATTTTTAAATTATATTTAGTTAAAAAAAATAATTTATTCATTTTTAAAAAAAATTACATAAATTTTTTTAGAATGTTATTAGATTTGTTGTAAAAGTTTTTTTTTACAACACATTTAATATTTATTCATTTAATATTTTTTTATATATTATTTTTTAAACTTACATTTTATCATTATAAAAATAATTCATTTATTATTCATTTATTTTTTAAATGTTGTTATATTTTAGTGTTTATTATATTTAGTTAATTATTTATTATAATTATAAAATATAATTATTTCATTTTATTTTTCTTTATAAAAATATTATTGCATTTTAGTATTATTATAAAAAAAAAAGTAACATTTCATCCATAAACTACATATTTTCCCATTGCATCACAACTCACAGAATTTTTTTTTTCTCTGTTCCATCTAAACCTAGTCATTTGGCAAGTCTGTATTTCGACTAATTACAGTATGCAGACTAATTAGTTCTCGAGTCATTTAAGCAACCCACAGATTTTGAAAATACTGTATGTAGTTTTTGCACATTCCTATAATAAATTGTCGTTTAGCAAATTGCTGTTGCCACAGATTAATAAAGGCTGAAGCCACAGGAGGCAGTGCGTTAATTTTTCAACATTTTGCAGGCAGAAAAGGTTAATTGTCAATGTTGTATTGTCAATAAAGTATTAAGCACAGCTCACATAGAAGTCGCATTCAAACCAAACAGATTTCTCTTGGTTAACGCAGTGAATCCATGTGACTAGCTTTATCCCGTTGTGTAATCTTTATGGGGAAGTGTTTTGCCCCCATGTAAATTTACTGATTCCTATTCAACTGGCAAATGATTGTGAACAAAATCCAAACAAAGTGTTTATCGTGTTTTTTTTATGGTTAATGCTCCTTACCCTTTAATTGTGGTACAAATCACTGTTAGGCCCTGACAAACCTTCCTATTTGAAATGAAAGTGTGTTCTATTATGAACTAGTGCACCTCATTATATGATCTTTGTAAAAGCAGCACTAAATAAACCCTGATCTAAAACACGTTTAGTGGTTATTATGAATGTCTAGTTTAATGGTATTTTGAAAAAGGCATGCAGGTGGTTGGGGGTTAAGTGTTACATTTTTGCTCATGTGCCACATCAGATCCAATTAGGCGTAGCGACGGGGTGCTTGGATCACGTGTGTCTCCCTGGGGACTCGCGGAGGAAAACATTGATTTTAAACTGCTTTGATTATATTCTGAACTGGCTGATCTAGAATCTGTGTTTTCCTCTGTTTTCTTTTATACACCCTACCTGCTCCTGAAGTACCATTTATTATTTGTATGTGTTTGTGGTGAGATATTCTTTAGGTGTCCTTTAGGTGTTTTTTATTTTTATTTTCTTGATTTCATCTCCTGGACAATCCTACAAGATCTTCCTGTGTCCTTTTGTGGGTTTTGAATCCCTTTCAATCGGTTTAAGATCACTATCCAGCAGGATATGTTTTGTGATTTCACAGATTGCTTGGCCAGTGAGAAGGAGTGTGTTGTGTGTGTGTGTGTGTGTGTGTGTGTGTGTGTGTGTGTGTGTGTGTGTGTGTGTGTGTGTGTGTGTGTGTGTGTGTGTGTGTGTGTGTGTGTGTGTGTGTGTGTGTGTGTGTGTGTGTGTGTGTGTGTGTGTGTGTGTGTGTGTGTGTGTGTGTGTGTGTGTGAGAGAGAGAGTAGTAATGGCTGTACCATCTGGCAAACAGGGAATCGGAGCAGATCCTAAAGAAAGGAGGAATGAAGCGGGTGCTGTTGCTGGGCTCAGGCTATGTGTCTGGGCCAGTTATCGAGTATCTCACCAGGGACGCTGGCACTCAGGTCACAGTGGGTATGTTCCCGTCGCAAAATCCATCTGGAATGCTGTTTTACTGCAGTGTAGAAATTACAGTCGCAGTCCTTAAATCTCCTGTGCTCTTTGCCTTGCAGCTTCAAATCTGTTGCATCAGGCTGAGGACATGGCAGCAAAATACCCCAACACCATCGCCGTGATGCTGGACATCACCAGCCAGGAAGGCCACCTTGAGTCTCTGATCAAAGACCACGACATCGTCATCAGGCATAATCATAAACTTAATTTACTTGATTATGCATTGAAATTAGCAATTCTACTTTAATGTACACTTTAAAAGGCCAACAATTCACATTTATTTGTTGTTTTTGGTGTCTAGCATGCTGCCGTACACATTTCATCCACAAGTAGCCAAGCACTGCATTAAAATGAGGGTGAACATGGTGACTGCCAGTTACTTGAGCCCTGCCATGAAGGAGCTTCAGAGGAGGTAGGGAACTTACTGTTTCTTAGAAAATGAATGAATTTTAAAGAGAGAACCCAAAAATGGGCGACTGTGGTGTAGAAACATTTGAAATTGGCATCTTTCTCTAAATAAAAAAAAAAAATTCTGGTTGATTTTTCGTTTTTGCGTTCAGGGGTTGAAAATTTCAACAGCTGTAATATTCGATCTTTACATGTGGGTGAGAATGAAACACACCTCTTTCCACTGGTCAACCAAAGATCAAACCGTGTCGCCATCAGTTGTTCCTCAGTTCTGCGCATCAGGATAATAGTCATCTGCTGCTACAGTTGTACGGTTTCTTAAAGCATTTATTGCAACTACATTTCATCTCTTTCTCATCAAACAACCAGACTAATGAATGGCTTGACACAAACCGTATTGTGACATAGGTTCATGGCAAATTACACATGCCAGAGAAATAGGCTATTACAGGTGTTTATTTCAGAAATATGAATGTACCTTGCATCTGCTCCCATACATTACCCATTAGTCTTCTTCTTTGGCACACTGCCTGTTTTATTTCATAGTTTTTTTTGTTTGTTTTTTTAAATAAAAAAACGATAAAGGCGCCGTTTTCTAATTTTTCTACTTTCAATATTAAATCAAAAAACTAATGAACGCATGATACACGGACCTACACAGATTATTTTTGTCCTCATTTTTTGTTTTGTTTAGTTTTTGTCAAATATTAATATATATTTAATAATGATAAAAGGTTGTTAAACTGCTAAAATTACTTTATGCTCCCCAAAAAAATCTCAAAATTAATTAATTAAATTAAAAGCATGCTCTTCAGTTATTTTAAATAAATTAGATCTGACAAAAAATGCATTGACAATCACTGCAAAAGAGTCCAGATTTGAGAGTGATTATTCAGATTTTTCTCAACTGGATCAATTGTTTCTTTGAAAAGATCTGACTCAAAAATAATTGTTTTTTTATGTCCCTTTAAGAAGTACAAATCAGTCTCTTTAAAATCCCTTTGAAATTATCTTCGTTGGATTGTAAACTGCCACTGGTTGAGTTCATTAATATATGCATGAGGCTTCACCATGATTGGCTGTTGTTTCCCAAGTGCCGAAGATGCTGGCATTACCATCGTCAATGAGATGGGTCTGGACCCTGGCATTGATCACATGTTGGCCATGGAGTGCATCGACCAGGCCAAGGCAGACGGTTGCACTGTAGGTATTGCATGCATGCACTCATGTTTGTTTACCAGTTGGATGTGTTGATGGGTATTTGCAATAGAGTGACATACTGTCGCACCATTGGTGCGCTCATCACCACGTCTGGAAGACATATTGACAGACCTCAGCAATCATTCACAGCTTCTTGAATGTTCATTTTCACTTAACGGTCGAGTATGGTCTCCTGTGTGAACATTTTGTCAAGTCACATGGTGCTCTTGTAGTTACTCTAAATTTAAATCACTGTTTCTTGACAGGTGGAGTCTTACAGCTCTTTTTGTGGTGGTCTTCCTGCTCCAGAGTGCTCAGACAACCCACTGCGTTATAAGTTTAGCTGGAGTCCGTACGGTGTCCTGCTTAACACCATCAGTCCGGCCATCTATCTGAAGGACAACCAGGTGATACAGGCTCACTTTTAAAATCTTCTCTGTAATCCTGTAGCATCCACTTAGCATCCACTTAGACTGTCCGTCCGTCACTGCTCAGGTTGTCAGTGTTCCTCCTGGCGGTGCTCTCCTGGATGTCACCAAGCCCATGGAATTCATGCCCGGATTCAACCTGGAAGGCTTTCCCAACCGAGACAGCACCAAGTACGCCCAGCCTTATGGGATTGAGTCGGCACACACTCTGGTCAGAGGAACTCTGCGCTTCAAGGTATTCATGCTGATCTGTTGTACAGATCATTGTAGCCTCTGTTTTCCAGTGCCACCATGTTATGCATGTTATGTGTGTGTCTGCAGGGCTTCTCCTCTGCAATGAGTGGCTTTGTAAAACTGGGACTCATCAACACTGAGCCGTGTCCACTGTTGGACCATACAGCTTCTCCTCTCTCATGGGTATGGATTTATTTTTTTCATTATATTCATAACATTTATTTTCTTTAATAAATATATATTAATACATGATGGAAAGAAAATCGGGACTTGAGTGTTATAACAAGGGCACTGAACACTTAAACCACTCTTATTTGACCACTCTCATCCTACACACAGCCACATACTGTCAAATCTTTCTTTTTAATATCATTGTGTCTTGTACACAGAAAGAGCTTCTCTGTAAGATGATTGGCTTGTCCACAACTTTGAGCTGCAGTGCATTTGAGGACGCGGTTTATGAGCGGATTGGCAGGGATGACTTCAGAATGCAGAGCCTCAGATGGTGAGTAGAAGAACTCCGCCTTCCGTTAAAATGCTTTAGAGCTTATTAAAAAAAGATTAATTCATTAATAAAATATGATTATTTATTAATGCTTGAATTTATTATGTAATTTTAGTAACAAAATAAAGCTTAATTTAAATAAAGTATTTAAACAGTGGAACATGTCGCTATCTACGCCAGATTCATGGGCTCGAAACCTACGGAATGATGAGGATATTTAAGTAAACTCTTAACCCCAAGTATTAATCCAGTGTTTAACCGCATAGCAACAATGCCATAACAAGTAACCACCTAGAAACCTCCTAACACAGAATGTAGTAAAAGCCACCTTAAACACCCCAGCAACTGCATAGCAACATCATAGCATCATCATAGCATCCACCTAGCAACCTCCTAACACAGAATGCAGTAAAAGCCACTTAAAACACAGCACTAACTGCTTGGCAACATCACAGCATCCACCTAGCAACCACATAACACAGAATGTAATAAAAGCCACTTAAAACACTGCAGTAACCGCATAGCAACGTCATAGCAACCACCTAACACAGAATGCACTAAAAGCACTTAAAACAACCAGCAACTGCATAGCAATGCCAAACAACCTCATAACAATGAAATAAACACCTCTTAGAACACCTCAGTAACTGAATAACAACGCCATAGAAACCTCATAACACAATAAACACCTCTTAGAACACCCCAGTAACTGCATAACAATGTCATAGCAACCACCTAACACAGAATGCAGTAAAGGCACTTAAAACACCCCAGCAACTGCATAGCAACCTCCTAACACAGAATGCAGTAAAAGCCACTTAAAACACAGCACTAACTGCTTGGCAACATCACAGCATCCACCTAGCAACCACATAACACAGAATGTAATAAAAGCCACTTAAAACACTGCAGTAACCGCATAGCAACGTCATAGCAACCACCTAACACAGAATGCACTAAAAGCACTTAAAACAACCAGCAACTGCATAGCAATGCCAAACAACCTCATAACAATGAAATAAACACCTCTTAGAACACCTCAGTAACTGAATAACAACGCCATAGAAACCTCATAACAACACAATAAACACCTCTTAGAACACCCCAGTAACTGCATAACAATGTCATAGCAACCACCTAACACAGAATGCAGTAAAGGCACTTAAAACACCCCAGCAACTGCATAGCAACCACCTAACACAGAATGTAGTAAAAGCCACTTAAAACACCCCAGCAACAGCATAGGAGGTTGCTAGCTGGTTGCTGTAGTGTTGCTAACACAGAATGCAAAAAAGCCACTTAAAACACCCCAGCAACAGCATAGCAACGCCATAGTAACCTCATAACAATGTAATGCTAACACCAAACATGCATCAACACATAAAATTACATACTTATTTTCAGCCACTATAATAAATGTATAAATTCTAATTGATGTCTTTATAATGTCTAAGATCTATATTAAAGTATATTTGTAAATGTAAATGATAAAGTAGAGTCATACAGCATAGAGATGACTGACCAGTTGAATCCCATCAGCCTCGGGATGCTCAGTGAAGAGCCGGTTCCTCACGCCGACACCATCTTAGCAGCGCTTGCTAAGCATCTGGAGGCCAAACTCTCCTTTGGTAAAGACCCAGCTCCTCTTTCTTTTCCACATTTTGCCAATGTCACATCATGTCATGAGTTTCAGAGAGCTTTGAAGATTTCTAATATGTTTATGAAGGTCATTCCTCGTGCTCAAGGTTGAGGATAAATGTCTTCAGTTGCGCGTAAATGAGCATTGTTAAATGAGCATTTGTTCTCGTGCAGCTAAAGGTGAGCGAGATATGATCATCATGAGGAACGATGTTGGAATCAGACACCCAACGGGCGAGCTGGAGACCAAACACATCAGTCTGGTGGTTTACGGGGATCCCAATGGATACTCGGCTATGGCCAAAACTGTGGGCTACCCTGCAGCCATCGCAGCCCATATGGTGCTCAACGGTCAGTGTGTGCGAGTTACTAAACTCAACTTCAAAATGCTCATTTAACTGCACATTTGTAAAAAGGCATTTCATTTATGGATGCACCAGTATAGAAAGATGGGCAATACAGAATATTTATTTTTAGAATCTGATAACCGATACATTGCCAAATATTATATATCAATTTTAGTTCTGTCAAATCTACATAAAACATAAAAGTCTGTATATACATACATACACTACCGGTCAAAAGTTTGGAAACTACTATTTTCAATGTTTTTGAAAGAAGTCTCTTCTGCTCATCAAGCCTGCATTTATTTGATCCAAAATACAGCAAAAACTTTATTATTTTTGAAGGATCATGTGACACTGAAGACTGGAGTAATGATGCTGAAAATTCAGCTTTACCATCACAGGAATAAAAATTTTTTTTGTTTTGTATTTTTAATCAAATAAATGCAGTCTTGGTGAGCATAAGAGACTTCTTCTAAAAAGATTAAAAAATCTTACCGTTCTCAATAATTTTTATATATTTGTTAGTTATATGCAAATAATTGATTTGACAGCACTAATCAAAATTGTGAGATTAATTTTATTTAAAATATCCAGATCTTTGCATGCTTCAAATGAAACCATTATTTTTAAATCTTTTTTTTTTTTTAAATATTTAAAAATATATATTTTTTTGTTTTAGTTATTTTAATTATTTAGTTAGTTATAGAAAATTATTTTTATTTTATCTTTTTATCAAACAAAAACATTTTTAACTCGTGACCATTGGTCAACTTTATTTATAAACTTGGTTGTATTTTCCACTTAACATTTTATAAAAAAAAAATTTTACAAATCTAATAAAATGTTTCTTATATTTTCATTTTATTTTATTTTCTGCAGCTATGTCCTCATCTCATATTAAACGCCTGTGGTTCACAACTAACTCCTAATTCACTCGACTTCACAAGTAGCCTTGTTGACAAGTTATAAAAAAGATATAGTCCCTTCAGTGCCCTGTAGATGGTGATATCACTTCTTTTGTAGCAGTTAGGTGCCGTGCATAATTGCATTACTCATCACAAATGTATTTGAGTAAAGACTACTTGTACTTCATTCAAATATGTAGTCAAGTAGAGAGTAAAAGTTGCCCAAAAATGAAAATGATCCCATAATTTACTCACCCTCAAGTCCTCCTAGGTGTATATGACATTCTTCTTTCAGACAAATACAATCGGAGTTATATTAAAAAATATCCTGGCTCTTCCAAGTGTTATAATGGCAGTGAATGGCAGCCCAAAATGTGAAGCCCAAAAAAGTGCATCCATCCATTATAAACATACTCCATATGGCTTTGGGGGGTTAATAAAGGCCTTCTGAAGCAAATTGATGGGTTTGTGTAAGACAAATATCCATACTTAAAACTTTATAAAGTAAAATATCTAGCTTCCGCCAGACCGCCTTCCGTATTCAACTTATGAAGAAAGTGTAACGCCTCTCGCAGTTTGAAACGCTTACGCTATTAGCGTCTGACGTCATCGTCGCACCATTGTTGAATATGGAAGGCGGTCTTCATTTTTGAGTGAACTATCCCTCTAAGTATCTTTTTGGCTACTTTGTAGTTTAACAATTACATTTACTCAAATATTTTCCAGCACTGCTTTGATTTACTGTGAATGTGTGTTGTCTGACTGCAGGTGAACTGACGACTAAAGGACTCGTGGTGCCGATGACGAAGAACATCTACAGTCCGGTGCTGAAGAGACTGCAAGAGGAGGGGCTCCGGTGCATCACCAAGAGCACCGTATCAGAGTAACCACACACACACTGACATCATCCCTCATTTCTGTGCCACACGTCTGTAATGAAAAAACATCCATTACGGCACATATTCCACAATGAACGGTTGGAGATCATTAACTTGATCTGCGGATGATCCAAATGTTAGTACTTTTGCTTTCAAACTTGAATCTGAAAGTAGATTTAGAGAATCTGTGAGATTTGTATTAGTTGAAAATGAGTGTTAATTTTTTCAGTGTTGTCATAAATCATGAACGTTAGACTGGCCTGCGGCAGTGTAAATAAACTCCCACAATGCACTTTGACACGCTGCCGTTAAAAAAGTGATCTTTATACACTCAGTATTTCCTATCCTTGTACTCAAAGGGTTTAAACATGAACATCTGCCTCCGTCGAGTTCAAAACAAGCAGTATCGTCATATTTATGCAAAACGTGATGTCATGTTGAATACTACTGATTTAATTACCCGTTTTCTGTTAGGCTTTGTTACCATGTTGACAAAATAATATTTCTTGTATGTGAGACTTGGCACTGTAGTGAATTATTTTTAAATAATTTTTTCCTTTATCTGTTTTTTTTTTTTCTTCGCTTGATTGGGTACTGTGACGTACAAATCATTTCAATACTATTTTAACCATAACATGTCCAAAGAGTTGTTTTAAAAGCAGCATTTGTCCAATAAAAGCATTTGCGTTTTCTTGCATTTGTTTTATTTTCCTGTTTTTTTTTTTTTTTTTAAATATCTTAAATATTGTTTGTCATCTTCATTAGACAGAAATGAGAGGAAGTTACCCTTCACCCCCTACCCCCTGTGTGTTGACTCCCCGGTGGCGGCCATAAACGCAATCTGCATTGTTGGTCACTATAAAGTAGGCCACCAAGCGCAGGATAATTGGGTCTGTAATTATTAGAAGTTAAAAATGCAAATGAAGATACCAGTAGCCGCTCAAAAATATGGGTCAAATGGCCAGACACGGTCTTGTGTAAATGAGTAACCTTTTGCTCTTAAGGCAGGATTAGAATTTGGGAATAATTACAAGCGATTCCTCAAAGGGATTATTCCATAACTCCATGTAGCTGTCATCTTTGTCACCAAACCCCTAAGCCACGGACTTATAATAATCGGTTCCTGAAGATGCAGTGGCTTAAGAAGCGACCCGATCGCTACCAGAAACATGGTCTCGTTGAATTAGGCCAAGATGAATTTGAGGAGGGCCGAGCAGAAGTTAATTGAAAAACAAAGCTATTTGGCGAACGTCTTTAAGAAAACCTTAACCTTACAAGAGAACAAAGGCTTGTTCACTTGTTCTGACCTCCTGAGCCAGATGGACTGTTGTTCTGACCTTCTTGGTTAGTTTGGCAATCAGGATGCTGAGGTAACAAGAAAAGCAAGTTGAGAATTAACAGCTCACACGAGCCAAGCGGCTGCTGTCTGGAGACCGTAATCAACACGAGTCTGTCCCGTGGGCAGATGAAAATCAGAATGATAGAGAATGTGAAGAATATTGTGGAGACTTGAAAAATCTTGCTCAACTGGTACCAAAAAATGCACAATATTAAGTGAAAGCGGTATTCTGGGTTCAATAAAAAATTGACTCCACTTGTTTTTAAAAGGAAAAAAAAATACAGTGAGGCACTTAAAATGGAAGTGAAAGGGGCCATTTTTGAACTATTAATGCAGATATTTGAAGCTTACAATAAAACACACAAACACATAAATATATAAATATATATATATATATTTACTTGTATTTTATATATTTATATAAAAATTGTATTTTAATGCATATTTATACATGTATATCAAAGGTTGGGGGTGGTCTGTTTTTTTGTTTTTTTTAAAGAAATTAATACTTTTACTCAACAAGGATGCATTAAATTGATCAAAAGTGACAGTGAATACATTTAAATATTAATATATATGAATAAAAACATGTTATTTGTGCAGTAAAGTTTTTCTTCTCAACTTTAGAGTCAATTTGGGTTTTTATATTGAATATAACTTTACCAAGAAAAGATTAGAAATATATTTTTTTTCACACTAAAATCATGTTGTCATGGCTGTACTATTGAAACTGAGTATTTTAAGGTTTACAAATTGGCTCCATTCACTTTCATTGTAAGTGTCTCACTGTAACCCAGTTTTGTTTTGTTTGTTTAAGAAAGGACTAGGGTCGTTAACTAATTTGTGTGGTAAATCAACACTATTAAACATGAAATATTCCTTTAAATATTGTCAAAAAACAAGTATAAAGTTGATGGATTTCTAAGCACACAAAATATCCAGCATGACCAGCCCACTCTACTAGTGTTACGTTCTTGTTTCTTTTAATCCTACAGACAGACAGAACATCTCGTACAGCTAAACAGTGTCAGTATGCAATGCTTCATCTTACGTCAGTAACAAAACAGTGAGACACCAGAAATATTAAAACACCATTTCAAATGTGACTAAATTATTAAAACACGGCCATGCCTTGTAAAGCACTAGTGCCTCAAATATAAAATTCTAGACATAAATAGAAATTTGGTCCATCGACGTGGTTGCTGTAATATTATTTACACATTAGAATATTATTTCCTGCCCTTATCCATGACTGATTTTGCCACTTTCTTTGTATATTTGTATGAAAAACAGTGGCTGAAATTCTACTACAAAAGATAGACTAATAAAAAACAGTCTTATTAAAATAAAAAAAGTTGTTTTCCCTTTAAACAAGCTTTTAAGCAAATAAATATGAGATTCTATGAGAAGACATTAGTACGTAAGACATTAGCACAAGGTGGAGGTTTAAGAGAAAAACAATTAATAAAAACATGGAGTGTACAAAGGCACACATTTAATGACAGCACTGCATCCAGCAGAGCGGTATCAGTTCAGAGATGGACCAGGGAAAAACAAGAGCATTCTTTGATAGAAAAAAAGTCTTTTTCCTGTGCCGGCTCATCACTATGGTTACACCAAGGATTCCAGACTCTCGGCCGCACTCGAGACGCCTCCTGGGACCGTGCCGTTGTTGTCAGAGGACTGAAGCGCTCGCTCGTCTTCTTGGGTGCTGACCAAACTCAGAATGGCTTTGTAGAGGAACTGATACTGATCCTATCCGTCCCAAAAAACAAGAACATGTTGGTAGTTTGACCACAACATACCACTTAAAATATTCAATTTTCCCTTGTGGATTTGAGTTAATTCCACCTCAGGGCAGGACTTTTTTCTTGTCGTCACTGCTGCCAACTACAGATATGCACAAAAAAAAGTCGCTATATTTCCTTTAAGGTGTCTAAATCTCAAAAGTCTGCAGACACATGGAAAACACTATATTTACAAATATAAATATCTTCAAATATAAAAGAGCTCATACATACTATGAAAGTAGTTTCTTAAGTACATTTGGACCTATAGTATAAAATAATCCAATAAAATAAAATACCTATATACCTACTTAATTATATTTAATAATTTGTTTTCCTCTTTACATATCAGAATTGTAGTATTTGAGCTCTATTTATGTAGTGTAAATATCATAATTTGTTGTTGATGCTTTTTGTTTGATTGTGTTAATACAAGTTCTATAACCCAATACAATTATTTATTGATTATTTATGTATTAAATATTTATTTATATATACACACACGGATCAGGCATAACATTATGACCACCTTCTTAATATTGTGTTGGTCCCCCCAGTGAATACCGTTTCCATTAAAGGGTGTACATGGTCTGCAACAATGCTTAGGTAGGTGGTTTGTGTCAAAGTAAGATCCACATGGATGGCAGCATCCAAGGTTTCCCAGCAGAACATTGCCCAAAGCATCACACTGCCTTCACCGGCTTGCCTTTTTCCCATAGTGCATTTTGGTGCCATGTGTTCCCCAGGTAAGCAACACACACGCACCCGGCCATCCACGTGATGTAAAAGAAAATGTGATTCATCAGACCAGGCCACCTTCTTCCATTGCTCTGTGGTCCAGTTCTGATGCTCACATGCCCACTGTTGGCGCTTTCGGCGGAGTTGGACAGGAGTCAGCATGGGCACCCTGACTGGTCTGCGGCTATGCAGCCCCATACGCAACAAAATGCGATGTACTGTGTATTCTGACATCTTTCTATCAGAACCAGAATTAACTTGAGCAATTTGAGCTACAGTAGCTCGTCTGTTTGATTGGACTACACACGCCGGCCTTCGCTCCCCACGTGCATCAATGAGCCTTGGCCGCCCATGACCCTGTAACCGGTTCACCACTGTTCCTTCCTTGGACCACTTTGGATAGATACGGACCACTGCAGACCGGGAACACCCCACAAGAGCTGCAGTTTTGGAGATGTTCTAACCCTGTTGTCTAGCCATCACAATTTGGCCCTTGTCAAACTTGCTTAAATCCTTACGTTTGCCCATTTTTCCTGGTTCTAACACATCAACTTTGAGTACAAAATGTTCACTTGCTGCCTAATATATCCCACCCACTAACAGGTAATGTGATGAAGAGATAATCAGTGTTATTCACTTCACCTGTCAGTGGTCATAATGTTATGCCTGATCGGTGTATATATATATATATATATTTTTAAAATATATATATATATATATATAAAATTTTAAATATTATATATGTTATATATTATGTATAATTCTAAATTGAAATTAAATGAAAAATTATATTATTATATAATTTAATTATATATAATTTGTATACACTTCAATATAGTGTAAGTATCATAATTTGTGCTTGATGTTTTTTGTGTGCTTGGTTGTGTTATGAGCTCTATTGAATGAAAGCAGCCAGAGGAACCCTCACAATGTCAGTGAAGACTCCAGGCCTCATGAGGTTGATCATCTTGGCCACCATGTAGACGTCCACCACGCTCTCGGCCTCAAGCTGCTGCAGGAGAGTGAACAGTGCACAGAATGTTCCCGCAGTCACACCACCATGTCTGCAGATACACAGGCAACATACAGCACAAATCAAGAAGTAGACATTATTAAACAAATTGATGAGAACGCATGTTCAGTTCTGAATCCTAGCGAGCCGCCAACCTACACAGCATTTTCAGGCATCATAGACAAGCACTGCATGAATCTTTCAAGATTGAATGCAATCCAAGAACACATTTCAGGGAATATATACACCTTGAAATATCAATGGTTAAACGCACACTAGTATTTTATTCAATACTGCAAAGTATTGATTTAAAAAAATTAAGTTAAAGCAAGGGTTTTCCAGGGACTTCCAGTGAGCCACAAGGGGGTTCTGTATGAAAATTCATATACATTAAAATAATAAAAAATACCAATAGTAACCAAAATATAATGGAATTTTAATAGTAATTAGTTACTAGAAGTATTTCTCATGCCTTTCATATCTTTTCTTGCACCGTTTTATTATTCACTTAATATATTCACTGTAATATGCCTTTGGAACAATATTTATAATGGAAAGTGCTATTATTTTTTAATTTATATAGGCCTACACTACTGCTCAAACTTTTTGGGGTCAGTAAGATTTTTTTTCTTTTTTTTGGAAAGAAATGTATACTTTCATTCAGCAAGGACACATTTAGTTTATCAAAGGTGACAGTAAAGACATAATGTTACAAAAGATTTCCATTTTAAATAAATGCTGTATTTTTTTACTTTTTCCACATTTAAAATTTTTCTTTTTCATTTTTCAACATTGATAAAAAGATAAATGTTTCTTGAACACCACAACAAATATGTAATACATCAAATTTTAAATATATGAAAAAAAGAATAAAAACATTTTAAAATGTATTTATTGTACTAAATTTTCAATCAAACAATTTGTGGTGAGCATGACTTTTTTTTTTTTTCAAATAACTGGAACAGCTTGCGGACTCCAAACATTTTGAACATACATCTAGGTTTATACATCTAAGGGTATGTTTGCACGACAATGTACAAAAAACTGCATACAGGCGACAACGTTGCCAAAATGATTCCCGTTAACAAGGATCTGCGAAAAACAACTAAAAACACTGTATTATTCATGCCAGGCCAGTAGGTGGTGATATAACTTTGTAAAAAAAAAAAAAAAGTCGCCTACAGAGATACCCACTGACATCACTTTCCCACCGGAACATGCCCCTCAGCCAGACTGGGTGGCAAAAGCGCTGCTGCCTGACTGGATTTAATAGGGGAAACTGGTTGTAGTGTTCAACACTAGTGTTCCTTACAACTTACCAAAGATCCATGGATATTGACATGCAGCCAGGAATTGTACGTTCCTGACATGTGACATTTATATGTGCCTGATTTTGACACTGGGGAACTACATGAAGCAAATTTGCCTGTGAACAAATCCGGGTGATCACTTATATCAGTGTTATATCGTCCAGCCCTAAAACTTGTATAGTTTTTTGTATAGTCAGTGTTTGTCATCCAATTATGCAGAATATAAGATAAGTTGTCAATACATACTGTATAACGATACAATATAGTGTATGATTTTACCCCAAAATGATAACTGCAAATCCACGTTTCGCTGTTTAGAGTTCAGTTGTTTCTGTGAATTGCAGCGATCTATTTGCTTCTTTTTTTCTGTAGCTTTTGGCAGTCTGTAAAAATATACCTCAGATTTCTTGTCAAATCTATTTGTACTGTCAATCTCAAAGCTCTTTCCTGTTTTAGATGTGTTTTGTGTGTTTTTCGCGGCATTCACGCTGAAAGCCAATGCTGCCACTCAGTATTTTTGCCACTCAGTGTGCGTAACCGCAGCGACTCCACCCGACGGTGAATTACCGCGCATACCCTCTATAGACTGAACACGCAATATGCAATACATGTTTTCACATATTCACAGTTTTGTAGTTTACACAAATGATAACGGTATTGTTTTCACTTTGTATTTTGAAACCCGTTTTCAAACTTTTACGTTTTCAAACGTTTCAAAACGCATCAAATGTTTTGTAAATCGGCCCTAACATAAGATTCACTGTCTAAATATTCCCCAAATAATATCTGAATCAATTATTTTGGCTTTAGCACAATTACGGAATAAAAAGCTAATTATTTTATTTACTAAACGCTTACTATTATTACTGTTTAACAGCTGGTCCAACATCTAGACCATCATAAACCAGCCTGGAAATGCATGCAGGTCTAAGCTGATCTTTCCAGACAGCAGACAGTGAGGCGGCTCTCTAGCTTCTGGAACAGACATAACGTGTCTTTTCCAAGACGCAGTGTGCATCTCCTTCAGGGCCAAGATGCAACTCACTCATCGTGCACGACCATGGGTCCTTCTTGGGAGCCGGACTCTTTTTGGATGATGTTGATCAGCTCAAAGACGTTACTGATAGGACTGTCTGGGTTGGGCCAGCGTGGCGTCCGGTAATGCTTCACTTCTAGAACAAAATCATCCTGAAAAGAGAGAGAAAACAAATCAATTAAATGTGTGTGTGTGCGTGTTTATGATCAGGTCTATGTGTGATTCAGCAGATACAGATGGTTTAATGCTAAGTGTGTGAAAAGCAGCAGATGTGTTGTTTAACAGACACTGGTCTCGCTTTCGTCAGCAGCCATTTGCTCCTCCTAATATTTTCCACAATCGTATGGCAGGCGCCAGCTGCGATCTTCAAAGCAGATGCCTGCGTTTGTGTTTTTGAATGGTTTTGGAGAAGTGACGCACAGAAATCGCTCATTTACATGTCTCTGAATCGATTAGGGCAGCTTTTGTATGATGGGTAAAATCTCTGATCCTCTTTCGGTTGCTAATGTCAGCTGGTAAATCTGATTGGCTGTGCAGCAGGCCTTGTGTTACCTGTGTCGCTTCTAAGACGTAATCCTGCACTATCAACATGTCTTCATTGGACAGGCACACGTGACCCTCCCCTCTTAACGATACAGAGAAGGTCTCGTAGCTGATTGGCTGATCTCTTGTGGGCCAGAATATGATTGGCTCACTGTCTTCTGTCTGGGAATGGAATAAAGAAAATGGCAGGGGGGGGGGGGGGGGGAGAGTGAACGAATTATGAATATGAGAGATGAATGAAAGGACAATCTGTTTCATTCAGCACTGGAACATCAACAGGAAATCCAGGTGTGACACTAGGGCTGCACAACTTTGGAAAAGACTGAATTGCAATTTTTCTGATAAAAAAAAATCCAGGTTTGCTGTAAAATAATAATACTAAAAATTATTATACAAACTAAAAACATAAAAATGACTATCTAAAAACAAAATAATCCAAATCAAGTATTTAAGAAAAATTATATAATTTTATTTTACAACACAACTGTAAAATTACAATACTAATATTTAGGGCTTTCTTAATTTCTTCATTTTCAAACATTAAACCATCAAGCAGTTTCATTTCAATTAATCGTGCAGCCTGCGTGACACTATAATGCAGTTAGCGATACATACTGTAATGATGTTTACCGTAGTACTGACCGTGCTTCTCGTATCCGGCAATGACACAATAACCTGGGCGTTGTGATCCCACACCATCCTCCACAGGTCCTTCACTGTGCTGGGTAAAGGATTCTGGGTAATGATGAACTCTTTGCTCTGCCGATAGCCCTGATATATGCATGAATGAGTCTTATTGTGAATCTGAATAACCTGCTAGAGAGAACTGACTTTAGAAACACTGAATGTCTCACCATGACATACGAGGCATTGATGTAGTCTGACGTCTCTCCTGCTGAAGTGGACAAACACACTCTGGATTTCTCCACTGCAAAACACACAGAACAGTCACTGTATGGAACTAAATATCTGTCCATCCATGCATTCAACCAGCCATCCACCCATCCATCCGTCTGACTATCTGGTTGTCTGTCTGTCTGTCTGTCTGTCTGTCTATCTATCTATCTATCTATCTATCTATCTATCTATCTATCTATCTATCTATCTATCTATCTATCTGTCTGTCTGTCTGTCAATCTATCTATCATAAAATATTGAATAGCAATAAATACAGTAGTGTTGTGAACACACCAGGAATCAAAGAGCAGCTTCTGTTCTTGGTTCTGTTGCAGTCATTCAGGGCACTTGTGTAATCGTTCTGTTTGGCATTTGACTGGCACATCAGCTGCAATCACAAGGTCATTGTCATGTAGAGGTTATATTATTCCACTACAATTCATCTGGGGTGATACAAATACTTCCAGCTGTGCTCTTCAAAAACTTAAAAACTAAGAGTACACATACTTTAAACTGCTTTTCCAGGCATGTCTTGCATGAGGCCCCTGGGGTCAGGAGGTTGTTAACATACTGATGAATATGGCTTGACAGAACCTCTGTCTCTTGACTCAAAATGGCCTCAACTAGAGCATCATGGGTAAAGATGTACTGCTCCTGTAAGGGTACCAGACCAAATGATTTTGAGAAGGACACTTGATCATCAAAATTCCAAATATTAAGAAACAAAGTAACACTAAGAAATGATTAATCAGTAAATAATGCTAATTTTTCTTTGTGATATATTTATAGAGCACTATGAAGTTATGTTTACCAGAATAAGACTTTAATTTCTGTTCACTCACCTCCGTTTGAACTAAATAGTTCCGTTGTGTACGAATGTGTTTGAGGAAGCCCATAATGTTGACTGTCCCCTGCTCTTTAATCTGTTTTAACATGCTGTCCAACACTACGTAGGTCCCTGTTCGGCCCACACCAGCACTAAGCACACACACACACAAACAAACACACATAAGAAATGTGAAATATACCATATGACACTTGTTACATTTAAAGAATGTCCTGTAGCCCACCTGCAGTGTACAATCATGGGACCCATGTCATCTGTTTTGGCTCTAGAGGACTTGTAGATGAATGAAAGCACAGGCAGGACATACTCAGGTACACCCATGTCTGGCCACTGTGTGTAGTGGAAGTGTGTTACTGTCCTCTCATTACTACGACCTTTCTGAGAACCCTTAAGAAATCAAAACGGCATATATTGTGTTTAAGTTCAATAAAATGTTTAAATTCAAAACTGAACCTTTAAACAAAAACTTTTTGGTAAATGTTAAAATATTAACATTTAATTAATGATTAAACAGGTAACAATTTAACAACTTATTAATTAATAACATTAAACAATTTAATATTATTAATATTAAAACTCTAAACCAGGGTTGTTATTATAACTGAAACTAAAACCATTAAAAAATATATTTGTATTACTTGAAATAAATAAATGTTAACTGAAATCAAATAAAATACACAAAAACCTATTTTATTTGAGCTACTTGCCCAGACAACATTTTCATTTAGTTTAAAACAAAATGACTAAAAGTTTAACTGAAATTAAAATGAAAACTGAAAATATGAACATAAAATCTATTTCAAAATATGAATAAAAACTCTAATAGTATATCTCAGTCTAAATCAATTTTAAATAAAATACCAAAAAAATAAAATCAGCCATTTTAAATGCTACAAAGGAAAGTAGTCATCACAACATTATGATGTACAGTATAAAATGGATAATAATTTTGAGATTTGCTAACAATTAGTTAAAGATTAATTGTAGATGATGACAAAGGCAATCTAACTGTAAAAATAGTGTAAATGAGCATAAACAATTAATATCAAATATCGACTGATGCAAATAAAATAAAGATCGACCTATTACCAATATGGTGCCGAGATATTGTGTATCCCTGCTTGATACCTTCTTTATGCTGGTATTTCTGATGGTGAAGGTTCTCTGGGTGTAGTATGCAAGGACTTTTGTGCTCTTTACAGTAACCAAAAAACAGCCATACTCTTCCTGGTTCTCCAGAGGCCAGTATTGGTCACACTTCCTCTGAGAAATGGACAAACAATTGGTCATTATGAACATCTATTTACATAATCATATTTACATCAACACTGTAACAAAGTTGTTTCAACTTAAAAAAAAAAAAAAGTGTGTTCATGCTGGCTTAAAATTTTAAGTTTAGTCAACTCAAATATCCAAGTTCTCACTAAGTACAACTTCACATTTCAAGTTGACTAAACTTAAAATTAAGGCAGCATGAACACTTACTTTTTTAAGTTGGAACAACTTTTTTTTTTACAGTGAATATAAATTCTGTCACTCATTCTCATCTTCTTCCAAACCCATACAAGTTTTCGTTTCCAACAGAAAAACAGCAGGTACAGTTAAACCATCAAAATATGAGGAAAATATATTTTTCTTTCAATAACAAAAGAACAAAACACTGAACAGTGACTGATTTATTTATCTGACAAATTATTTGGCAAAAAAATGCAAACTACAGCTGCAGGTTTTATTTTACTACAGGTTTTATGCAACAACAAAAAAACATAAATTGACTACAACATAATCAGTTATTAATATTTAGTTAGTTCTCTCTTGTTGTTGCATGTGTTCATAATTTCTTGGTATGACAGCTTGGCCAAGAATGATGTCCGCACAATTTAACCTCTTTTATTGCATTATCACAAGTAAAACAATTGACTCCAAGCACAACTACTCAATATGCTTACAAAATCTTTAACACATTTCTAATAATATTTGATTAAAGGCTAAAGATGTCAATTTCCTAGGCCCAACATCACTTTTGGGCACTACTGTATTTTCTACGCAATGAAAGTGAATGGGAACTGGGGTTGTCAAGCTCCACGATGTACCATAAAACAGGTCCATGTGATATTCCAAATCTTCTGAAGCCATACAACAATGTTAATCAATGCGTTACCTATGCTTTTAGGTAGACTTTTATAAAATAGCTCACCCTTCCTTTCTCCACTAGGTTTGTGATCATAACAATCACTCCCACATTCTGCTCCCACACCATCCGCCAGAAATCCGGTGTGCTGGACTTCAAGGGCCCTTGTGCTGCAATGTAGGCTCTCTGTTTGTTAAAACCCTTGTGTGAAACAGAAAGAAGAGACAAATAAAGCCAGCATTCTTAGCAAGTTTAAACTTTGAAAGAACATCTCAGGTGACACAATCTTACAAACAGGGTCTGCAAATTTGTTTTCACACTCAAGGCCACCATGCCTGACTTTCTAAGATTAAATCAATAGCAAATCAGCAGTGCTTTTGAAGTGTTTTATATCTGCTATTTGAATCATATCTACTAAACAGTCAAACTTGGAGGTAAGCATGCCTCACTGATTAAATAATGATAAAATGATCACGATTTGCCTGCATGGCAACACTTCTGAGCTAAAGTTAAATCTCTTACATCCACGTAGTTGGCGTTTATATAGTCCCCTCCGCTTCTTCCATCTTTGTCGGTCAGGGGTGCGAGTCGCACTCTGCTGTGATCATCTAAAGGATGTTATCCAAGATATGCCATTTTATATCAGTCAATACAGAAACGTGCATCTAATGCTTATATATTGTGACGGTGGTTCTCACAGGCTAAAATGTTGACGTATCGGTTCTTGTTCTTATTGTCCGGATGGTTGGAACAGTCTGTAGTTGTTCCAAGGTCCACGGTGCATGTCTGAACTTCCTAAAAAACACAAACAATCCTCTATTCCAACAGTCTGCCGTAACCAAACACCAAAGACGCTGTCTTTTGACAACAAGTGAGCATCACAAATACATGCTAAAGCTATCAAAAGCAAACAAATTAAAGGGAGATGTAGCTTACCTCAAAATACTCTTTCAATATCTAATGAGGGGATGAGAATGCGGAAAGCAATGAAATACAATAATAAACCAAGCACCATTAATAAACAAAACAAAACACTGCATAAAGCAAAAGCACTGACAGCCTGGGTTGGATTCTGTTCATTTTAAGTATGCTAATTGCCTACAAGTTCCAGTTCTGGATGCTGATTGGTCAATAGAGCGATACAATTTTAAGTAAGAAATAGAGTCGCAATTATGATATAAAGCTGCGATTTTGAGATAGAAATGAATAATTACAAGAAATAAAGATGGAAGAAAAGAAAAAATATTCATAATTGGGAGAAATAATAGCAATTGTGAAATAAAGCCGCAATTGTGAGATATAAAGTTGCAATTACAAGAAGTTACAAGTAGCTTTTTCTGTGAGGCAGAAAGAGTCTTCGTTTCTTAAATGGGTCATTAATTGAGGAATCAAATTTTCCTTGAGCTTTCAACATATAAGAGGTCATCATACTATAAGAATATCCTGTAAATGTTTTAGAACTGAAAACAGCTTTTATTGTAGCCAAGCCCAGAGAACGTCTTGTTGTGGAATGTGCCTATCTAATAGATAGGTGAAAGACCGCCTATGCAGAAGAAAATCAACGCCTACTTCATTATTGCAACTTTGGCCCCGCCCACTGGCGTGTTAGTGAGATGACGAGGAGAGAAGAGCAAAACAGGATCACTGGACTAAAAACAACATTACCTTCCAAAGGATCCTAATGCTAGGAATGTGGTTATTTATTTTCAACATTGTGAATGTTTCAGTTGAGCATTATTTATTTGTATTCGATACATGTGTCAGTAAATCAAACCAGTGACTAAACGGTCAACTTCACATTGTTTCTCTTAGTAGGATGAAAATAATCTGTTATTTAAACTGTGATTAATTTATATATAGGAAGCAATCAAAGAATGCTCCCTTTACAATCACTGGAGCTGTCAATCAAATCAAATATATATAGTTCTGGACTCGCGCCAAAACTCAAATCTCAAAATCAACAAATTTCTTATTTACATTGTGTTTGCACTGTTAGTTATGATGAAAGCATTCATTGGTGTGCAGAAATCGAGTTGCAATGACAAGATCTCTGCATTCATGCGCTCAACATGTCTGTGATCGGCTACAATGCTCATCACTGCAACCTTTCATGCCACAATCTAAAAATAATGCCATTGATCTAAATCTAATGCTATAATACACGTTTCATGATTAGTTAACTTTGAGAGCTGTAGTAAAAAAAAGTTTTCGAGAGGGTTCCGCTTTTTCATATGCAAAGATGTCGGCCAATCACAGCAGTGGGCGTTTACACTGAAGTCTCACAGCAGACACGCCCCTTCAAACAGAGCCTTCAAATCAGAGGCTAATGTCAGGGTATAGGAACAATGCCTTTTATTTCTAAATTATGACCATTTTTGATGTAAAAATCATACTAACATTATAAGTGCACACCAGGAAACATGCAGTTCATGACCCCTTTAAAAATCTTTCAAATGTAATATTTATAAATGCATAAAGGTGGAAATATGACCAAATTATGTATTTTTTATCATTTTCTTAGGAAATTATTTCTCTTTGAGATCAGTGTGCTGAACTGTCATTTGAGGTTTTGGCTTGATCCAGGGAATGATTCACTTTTTGCTCTGCAAAATAATAAATGAATACCACTAAATTTCCATGAATCTTTTTCACTGCTGTATGAATGAACGTATAGCCACAAATATCAATTATGATCAATCAAAATGGACAGAATCCAAAGCCTTGCTGTCATGATTGAACAGAACATGCATTTAAACACTACAGTTTGCATTGTGCATGTTTTAGCCTGCCACAAAACACATATCACTAGTGGGTGTGTGGAGAATAAACTTTAATTCAGCCTGAACATAACACAAAAAGTAACACAGTTCTCAAAAGGAAACTTATAAAAAACATCACTTTTTCATAGGTAACGCTTATGACAAGAAATAATAATTAAGTTTACTGCCTTGTTTGTGTCCAATTAAAGCTTGCTTGATTTTTGAATGACCTAATCAAGTGTTAATAAATAAATGTTATGGTGAGAATGTACTATATGACACTGACTGATGTTAATTAAGCTGTAACTGGGTCTTTTTGTGCACCTGACTGGAATCTAGAGCTGAGCACGCTACTGACCTAATTATAACTCAAATGCATTATCAACAACCTGCGTTCATGCATGAGTGGATAGACGCAGCATAATCGTGCCTAAATGAACCAAACAATTCATTTATAAAACATGCCTTAATGACATGTTGATCTGCTACATCAAGGCTCGTACGACACAGCTGTCCCTTGAAAAGTGTCAAAAGAGAGGGGGATGATGGGATACAAACCTCAAACTCTCTGGAAAATGAGTTGGTGTTGTGAAGCTCCGTCACATGCTTTACAAATTGTTTTGCTGACTGGGGTTCATGTTCACCTGGATGGTTAAAATACAATTGCTGATGACAATAGCATTAAAAAGCATTTATGACTATTATTTGAACATAATTATGGGGTACACTGGTCAGAGAAATTATATTATTGACTAACAATAATGTGAAACAACCTGTTTATAGTCGAGTGAATTTGGTTAGTCAGTTTTTGCCTACATTGTGGGAACCAAAAATGTCATATGGTTTAACCAACAAGTAAAAGGTAATTACATATTTGCCATGCACTTTGAATATTTTATATAAATTAAGTGCATACATTTAATCAATATTTTCAATACATTTTAAATAAATCAATTGATACTAAAAATGTTTTTACATGTACTTTTCAACGTAATTATTTATATAATAAATATTGGTTTATAAGGGGAGTTTCACCACATGACATTGATCATTTTTAAGGCCTTAAGGACTTTTTAAGGGACTTATTTTAAGGGACTTATTGCACAATCAATGATGATATGATTGTTTCTTTAGCATGTTGGTCGTGCCACATGACAAATTTGTCAAATATTACAAGCAATTTTTTAAAATATTTGTTATACTGTAAATAATTATAATGAAAGATTAGGCCAAACAACTTTTATAAAAAAAAAAATTCTTGATGATATTATGCACCACAATGACATTTTTTACTTTATTCCCCCCAACAAATATTAAAATTACTTCATAAATGTATATTGTGCTTATCATAGAAGAGGTGTATTTAAGTCATTAAAGGGATAGTTCACCCAAAAAAGAAAATTCTGTCATCATTTACTCACTCTCAAGTTGTTCCAAACCTGTATAAATGTATTTCTTCTGCTGAACACAAAGGAAGATATTTGGAAGAATGTTTGTAACCAAACAGATCTCGGCAACCATTGACTACCATAGTAGGAAAAAAATACTATGGTAGTCAATGGCTGGTTTGGAACATCATAAGGGTGAGTAAATGATGACAGAACTATTCCTTTAAGTATATTAATTGCAATTGGTTTTTTAAAATGAACAGATTAGACAAAAAAATTGCATTACGTTATTGACCCAAATATCATTAGTACCCAGTTATGATTATGAAAAGGTGTGTGTGTGTTACCTGTAGGACTCAGCAATGGCGATGAGGAAATCACCCTGGGTGATGTGCTGTCTTCAATGTAGAAATGAGCAGTCTGAAAACATTTCCTGTAACGGCATTAAACACTATTTCTACACCAGCACTTTATGTAACAGAAGTACTGTTGACTGAATAGCATGTAATGTGGATGTACTACGCAAATTACACAAAGTTAATAAAAACACATGGTTCTCACATACAAGCTTTGATTATTTGCGTGTTGTTGTGTCTTATCCACATATGTGCCTGAGACTGAAAAAATAAACACAAAAACCATATTCAATCTAATCCACAACAAGTTTTTAACAGGATCACTCAGAGGACTTCCTTAACCGGAAGCTGTTTTGTCTAAAACGTAACTTCTTGAAAGGGATTCGTGACCACAGCACTGGGTGACACAGATTTAACGCTAACGTTTCAAGACGTCCCATTAAGTGCGCATCTGTCTGCTCTCCAAATGAGCACCATGTAGCTACAGATGGACAAGCAGTCGTACATGCCCATGTTCTGCTGAGATTGAACCACCCACGGCTGCACTAACAAGACATGAACATGACTTGGTTGTGTTGAACATAATCACGTGGAGGTTCTTTCTCCAGCCTGGCAGCATGTGTTCCCTGTAGGCCCACAAACAACAGATCAGCATATCGGAGATTTAATCACCGGCTCCAAGATTACCGATTTAATCTCCTCGCAATCTTCACGGTGTAACAACAAAAAGTCAAACATGAGCAATATGTTGAAGGGTCAAGAGGCACATCGGAATGAGAAATGTACAATCTTGTGTGCTAAACTGTTTACACATTTGAGACATGTTCTTGATGGGATTGCCAAAGTTGCTTATTTCACGGTTGGGAATATCTGAAGGAAAACAGGATTCCAGACTTCCATCCTGGTGTGGATGGAGCATTTTTATCGCTTTGGTGTGAATTCTGGCCGGTTTCATACACACACACACACACAAACAGAGATCACCGCAACATCATGGATTGTTTTTCTTGCTTCCCTTTGAGGTGGTCCCTCACCCGGTGGGTGTGAGATTGGGTCTGTGCCCAAGATTAGACCCCCATCACAGACAGACAACACGCTTCTCTTGGGGCCACACTGCTCCCTCCTCCTTATCGACGATTGTTATGATTATGGATTAGTAACAATATGATGGAAATCATGAGCAGCTGTCTCAAAGGAAGTGTATTTTTGTTTTCCATTCTTGTCCGAGTCAGCTATGCATGGCCAATGCCAAAACAGAGTTTACAAAAGAAAAAGAAAAAAAATAGCTGGCTTAGGTAACCTAAAATTGTGCTTCATGTGGTAGCATATGAACCAACTGCTTTTTTCATGTCAAAAATATTATGAAAATATTATTTAATCATTTTAAGGGTCAGCAATATATATATAGGCCTATAATTTTATATATACAGTTGCAAGAAAAAGTATGTGAACCCCTTGCAGAATCTGTGAAATGTGAATAATTTTAACTAAATAAAAGAGATCATACAAAATGCATGTTATTTTTTATTTTGTACTGTTTTGCATAAGATATTTTACTTAAAAAATGTTTACATATAGTCCACAAGACAAAAAAAATGTGTGTGTCGTTACCTGGATGATCCACAACTGTTTTTTTGTTTTCTGATGGTTGTTCCTGAGACCCTTATTTGTCCTGAGCAGTTAAACTGACCAATGTTCTTCAGAAAAATCACACAAAAAACATTCTTCAGTTTTCCAGCATCTTTTGCATATTTGAAACCTTTCCAGCAGTGACTGTTTGATTTTGAGATCCATCTTTTCACACTGAGGACGATTGAGCGACTCAAACACAACCGTTAAAAAAGGTTCAAACATTCACTGATGCTCCAAAAGGAAACACAACGCATTAAGAGCCTTCAGAGAACTTATTGAATTTGAAGATTAAGGTAAATTGTACTTAATTTGTCTTCCAGGAAACATGTAAGCATCTTCTGTTGCTTCTGAAGGGCAGTACTAAATCAAAAAAATTTATATTTATACAAAATAAGAAACATTTGGACATCAAAAGTTTTCACCCCCCAGCTCTTAATGCGTTGTGTTTCCTTCTGAAGCGTCAGTGAAGGTTTGAACCTTTTTTTAATAGTTGTGTTTAAATCCCTCAATTGTCCACAGTGTGAAAAGATGGATCTCAAAATCATTCAGTCACTGCTGGAAAGGGTTCAAATATGCAAAAGATGCAGGAAAACTGAAGAATTTGCAGAACCTGGAGGATTTTTCTGAAGAACATTGGGCAGTTTAACTGCTCCGGACAAACAAGGGACTCAAGAACAGCCATCACAAAACAAAAAAACAGCCGTGGATCATCCAGATAAAGACACAAAGTATTGAGAATTAATGGTTCATAAACTTTTGAACGGGGTCATTTTAATAAATTCTGCAATTTTTTTTGTCTTGTGGACTATATGTAAACATCTTTTATGTAAAATATCTTATTCAGAACAGTACTAAATAAAAAATAACGCATTTTGTATGATCTCTTTAATTTTGTTAAAATTATTCACATTTTCACAGATTCTGCAAGCGGTTCACATACTTTTTCTTGCAACTGTATATATATATATATATAAATAATATTTATACACTATATTTTTTTCTTCTTTTTTTACAATTATATAAATATACAATTCTATTTTAAATACAGATTACATAAATTAATTAAGACTAAATTACATTTAATATTATTTTATTTAATATATCATTATGATGGAGTACATATGTCTACTGTGCTGCAAATGTTTTGTGAAAATGCTGTTACTTATAAGACTTACCTCCAGTAGATAAAAATGCCAATCAAAACAATGAGACCCAGGAAGGTGAGGGTGGAGACCACAGCCAGAGGAACCACAGCCTTCTTCTGCCGCTCAATGCTGCTCACCAGGCCCACCCGCGACTCATGACTGCTGTTACTGGCGTCTATGGGTCAAAAAACACCCTCCTCAGATCAGAGCGTTATCAGTAATCATAATTTAGGTGATATTCCTATCAGGCTCAAACATATTTGGTGCATGGAGCTATTTAACAATAAAAATGTATGATATACACTGAAAACAAACTCACCTTGAAAAATAGAAGTCAAGTGAAACTATCACACTTCATGTAAATTGTAACACAAATTCAGGTTAATCTGCACTAAAGTGACATCATTTGCAAACCAGTACGCCTTAAGACATGGAGTAATAATGTCAATAAATAAAAGAAAATGAATGAATATCTATGTTAAATCAATAGTACAATCAATGCTGTCGATAATGACAACAAAAAAAAACATGAAGGTGCTATTTTGTATTAAAATCGGCATAAAACGACAAATTTTGTCAAAACAAACCACCTTTTGTTCTTTGACATGATACTGAGGTCAAGCTATCACCACAGGATATTGACTCAGTTTCTCTTTGATTCTTAAAGACCCTATAATCAGTATGTCATCCATAAGGATTGGCACAGCACCACTTAATCTATTCCATCAGAAATGTGTTTTGAGTTGGTCTGACACTAAGAAGCTAAAGAGTTCACAGGTCATGATTTATTGCAGACAGACACGTTTGAGAGATTAAGATCTGGCCTAGGACTTTCTGAGATGACCTCGGCATCCCAGCCAAAACACAATGCTGCCACTGCCAGCTGTCACTTACTAGTGACTACATATAAGAGTTTTGCTGCCCTCTGCTGGACAAACAGTAAAATTACTGTTTTATCCCATGGAGGAATCGTCAAACATAAATAATTGAGGCTACTGAGGCAGGGCTTGTTGTGGTTAATGATGTTTCCCAGAGCTAAACCTAATCTTAGCTCAGATGCTAAGCCTCCATGTGGTTTAATTTGCTATTCAGACTTTCTATTATATAACACTTGATAAATCTACAAATTGATCCCATAAACAAATGGCTTCAAGATCTTGGATTCGACTTGAGATGGAAAACATGCTGTTGGTATGTTTCTGATGATAGGTGTGAGCATGCTAATGCACATTTTTAGCAAATAATCACATGAACAACATGCAAGACAACACAGAACACATAGGAATCACATGGGACTAGGAATAAGACATATTGATGATGGGATTTTCTAATTAAGATGATGGTTCTTTAGTAGCACGTTTTATGGAATTTAGCCTAACTTGTCAAAAGTTTTGATGTATACGTTAATTAAGGACGCTGTAGTGAGCTCTTCAAATCTTACCTTCCCAGCGAACTAACTTCTACAGATGTTTAGGTTACATTTGTGGTGGGTTATGGCATTAAAAATTTAGGATGGGTTAGTTGTCCTCGAACCAAGAATTTTCAGACACTGATGATTCACTGATCAAACTTCACTGAGCATGGCTAAATCAAGAAGCACCTTCAGGCATGGACGTCAGTAACCGAGAGCTTTACCTTCCACTGGTTCCTCCTCTGAATTCCTCTCAGTGCGCTCTGGAATACTGAAGTCTGAAGACGTCTCATTATCTGTGAGGTTTTCACCTGATCCACTCTCCTCTTCCCCACTACCCCGTAGAGTCCAGGAAGGACTGGGCTGCAGGGTGACCCTGAACTCGGTAGCTTCACTCTCTGTCCCGTTCTCACCCTCAAAGTAAAAGGAGGAAGAGTGCTCCTCATTCCCATCATCCGTCTCATCAGGAGGTACCTCTGTAGGAGAGGCAGTGGTGATATATGGGATGACACTCTCATCTCCAGATGCTGAGCTCTGGCCCCAATCTAAATCAAACGCCCAGCCCGAGGCACTGTTCTCCAGCTGGCCATCGGCAGAGTTTGTAAGAATGGAATTGGAGTCTAGAGCAGAGGAGATTGCAACGGTTGGGGGCACAACAGGAACAACCACAGAGATGGATTCTGGGGCAGAGGTTGGCGCAAGGGTTGGGGTCACCACAGGAGTAGGTATGGATCTGAATACTGGAGTAGAGGTTGACGCAATGGTTGAAGATCTTATGGTAGTAGGTGCTCCCTGTGACATTCCAATTGCACTTTGTGCAATGCTGCTGACAGTGGCTGAAACAAAAATGCCGAGGTCACTAGAAGGCTTGGTGGAAAAGGGAAGAGAAGACAAAAGAGCCTTGGCACGGAGGTCCGAGTCTGCATTGCTGCACAGAGGAGTACCAGTGCTGGAGGTAGACAGAGATGAATCTAGATCTACAGGACTAGATAGGTCACCCAAGAGATCACTAAAAGGGGACAATCCCGAAGTAGAAGAGGGCAGCAGGATGTTTAGAGAGGCATGCAAAGAGATTTCACTAGATGCACCACTGTCTTGACTAAAAGAAGGAGCTACTAGAGAAGAATCTACCCACTCCATCGAGTCCACAATGCTACCTGAGAGAGAAGCATCAGAGTCAAGGGTTGTCATCTTCAGAGAGTAGTCCCTAGTGACAGGAACCGAAGGCTGGAGATATGCAAGAGAGCTCAGTGCGGAGACAGTACTGGGGAGCTCAGAGGGGTGTAAAAGGTCGTATTCATAGTTTGGCTGCATGGAGATAACGGAAGAAGTCGCTTCTGGTAATGTTTGGGGGGGAATAGTACTTCTACACTGGGGGTCAGCCGAGAAGGACCCAGACAAAACATCATCATCACCATCATCATCATTACAACCACCACTAGAGACAGGCTCCATGTCTAAATAAGACACAGAGCCGGTGAGGAATAGGGTAGGGTAGGAAGGGGAAGGGGTGATAGACTGTGCACCACCAGACACCAGCATGGATACAGTGTACGGGATGTCCCAGTCAGGGATGGGTTCAGACAACACACTGCTTAAGGAGTAGGGGGACACAGGACTTGCATGCACGTAGGACAAAGTGTCAGATACAGAGGGGGCATACGAGGCACTCTCACCATTAAACACTGGCTGGGTGGTCTGCGACAGAACAGTGGTGAAAGCTGCAGTGGTTGGAAAAGGCAAGCTAGCAGTTGTAGGCCGCAGAGGGACCTTAGGGGGGAAGGAAGAGGAAGTTGATTCCATTGGGATTTCAGGCAACAGGACTACAGTCACTGAACTATCCCCAACATAGCTGTCTGAGTCGGTTACAGGTCGAGTCACATCCTCAACCCCCGAAATGTCTATCGGAGCTGGTGTTACAAATGTTTCAAGGGTTCCACTTGTTTCAGGGGGGGCACTTGTTTCAGAGGTGGCACTTGTTTCAGGGGCGACACTTGTTTCAGAAGTGACACTTGTTTCAGAAGTCACACCTGTTTCAGAAGTGACACCTGTTTCAGAAGTGACACTTGTTTCAGGGGTGACACTTGTTTCAGAAGTGACACTTGTTTCAGAAATCACACCTGTTTCAGAAGTGACACTTGTTTCAGGGGTGACACTTGTTTCAGAAGTGACACTTGTTTCAGAAATCACACCTGTTTCAGAAGTGACACTTGTTTCAGGGGTGACACTTGTTTCAGGGGTGACACTTGCTGGAAAATCTGTGAAGGTACTGCTTCGGCCATCAGACTCTGAGGATACACCTGCTACAATACTATCTGGTCTAGTGGTGTGTACATCTACAACAAATGTGGTGGTTATGGTTGCAGGGGTGGTAGGTTGGTCTGTGTATTTCACTGTAGGTTTATCTGTGTATATCACTGGAATATAATGATCTTGAGTCTTCTGAGAGTCTTCCACCGGGAGTCTTCTTTCATGAGTCCTTGGTGTTGTCTTAACAACTGGATGGACTGGACGCTCTGTTGAAGTAACTCTGGGGCTGGTTGTGGTGGTTTGGAAAGGATGTGGAAGTTGCTTTGTGTTGGGTCTGATCAAAAAGGTGTTGATGTGATAGTCTTCCTAAAATAGAAGAAAGAGATGGACAGAGAGAGAAGCAAAGTGTTTAGTACTGTCGTAGAAAACCAGAAAATAACTATACACTAAAGTAGTATTGACATAGTTACCTCTTCACTATAGTCAAATGATGCAGAGTCATTGTCTGTTTCTGAAAATAAACCAAACATAAAAAAAGAGTTAAAACATGGTATAAGCGAAAGATTCACATGTCAGCTACAGATAAGTATGTTCTATATGCTCTTATTTTTATAACAACAGTGTCTATGACACTGAAAATAAACCTAAACTATTCTGACATTATATACTGTATATAGTGAAAATTCCACACTCCTCTTTATAACAACAATATATGATTATTGGATGAACAATTTTCAATATTTGCATTAATAAAAGAATAAAAATAAAAAAAACAGTTTCCCATAAGACATGTACACAAACACACACCTCACACTTGAAAATCACTCTGTGTTTATAATTTTATCTTTAATAAGCAAAGATACTTGCATTCTTGAGGAACAAAAGTTGAACACACAAATTGGTTTTCAATATGTATTCAATCACAAACCACATGCCTTAAAGGACATTTTTGGCATTTGGTATTCTATGTTGAGTGTACAGAGGTTGAGAAGGAAGGAAAGGTCAACCAGGTCACCAAATAGGACATTTGTTTAGGTCATTCTTTGATACAAAGAGTGGAAAAAGGAGCAATCTCTGGGTCAGTGGGTCACACACATTGTATCACACGACAGGAGAATTTGGACACCTTCATGCATTAAAAAAGCTCCCAGCACACAAAGATGGAGAGAGCTTACAATCTCTTGCAGGCTCTTACCTGTCATGGGATCAAGCTCAATGACACAAAATGGTGGAAAAGACCCCAGAGATTTCGTGATATGTGGACAAGATCGGTTTGTGAAGCATGGAAACATTAAAAGGTAGAACATGTATGATTTTATCAGATAGACTGGCCCCATTTCACTGATGTATGTAAACCCAAGCCACTTTTAAACATTTTTATATAATCATGACAAAATGTCTTGTGACAACACATATATTCATGGACACTGAAATATAATGACAGGGACTTTCAGCTAGACAGATAAGTTTATTATAAATCAGTAAGTACAGACGCCCCAACATTTCAATGAATTATAAAAGAACACAAAAAGCACAAATGATCCATTGAAAACATGCAAATAGACCGAAAAAAATCTATATAGAAGGAAATTTAAAATGCAGATAGTGATGACAAAGTATAAGACAGACAAAAAAGAAAACGACACCCAAAGAACACTGACAAAGACAAAAAGTGTACCTAATGTCTATCTAAGTTAATTCAAATATTTAAATAAATATAAATTAATTAAAACATAAAATATTAATTTTAAAATAAGTTAAAATATTCTACTGAAATTGCCATCTAAATATGAAATCAAGTTGGGTTAGCCTGATATAACATTATTCATTACAGTACTGGATTTCATTTCAAAACACAACGCAAGTACCTGTACAAAAAATGTGTGTGTTGCTGTAATCTGAAAGTAAGTCTTTAATACCCAGAGAAAACTGTACACTAGCACAAACTGTATACTTAATATTACAATGCATAGGTCAAGCATTCAGATCTCCGTTTACATAAATGTGTACTTGTGTAAAGTATGTTTCTGGCTAAAAGCTGTAAACCACTCAAAGATTCTGTCCATTTCTTAATTGGCACCAAATAATTTTCTGGACAATGTAACTGGTTTGCAAAGGATCAGTCTACAGTCTGAAGCATTTGGCTTTTGTCTAACATTTGAAATGGGACATGAGTGTTTTAAACTTATTCTCCACGGATGCGAGGGCGGCGGGCGCGATTGGTCTTACCAGGATCATCCAGGGGCATGTCCACTTTCAGCTGGTCACTCACTCTGCCATACAGACCATTGGTGCACACGGCAACAACCTGCACCATGTAACTGGTGTTGGCCACCATGTCCTGAATGATCGCCCCCTGGTGGTGAAACAAAAAAATCATCATAATTGATATTCAGAACCGTGTTATCCTATGTAGGAGGTGAAATATGGAAAGGTGACCTTCACGATGTAGGCCTGATTTTCAACATTCATTCATTCATTGATATCTGACGTTTATGGCAAAAAGTTAATGAATTACCACATCCTGGTCTCCATCTGTCAAGTACTCTAATGCAGATTCATCATCGCCCTGGGCCGGCCGGTAGGTGACGGAGTATCTCTCTATGCTCGAGTCGTAAACGGCACGTGGTCTCTCCCAGATTACAAGCATACTGGTATAATTATGAGGGTTGGCTTGCACGTTCTCCGGCTCTGAACTGCAAACTATGACAGCAAACGCACAAACACATACTATTATACTAAATAATGGTGCCAGATGAAAAGGTGGCTGTAAATACGCAATATCCATAATAAATATCCATACACTCTTAAAAGAAAAGGTTCTATATAGAACAGAAAAGGGTTCTGTTTGGCACTTCATATATAGAAGCTTTTAGGGGATCCCATCAAGGGATCAATTTTATGGATTTAGTTTTAATTAATTAATTAGTTCTGTTTTAATTCATTTTTAATTGTAATTAAATTTAATGAATTAACCAGCTTGTGAACATACTTTATCACTAGAAAAAAATGAAATGGCCCATTAAACATGAAAGTATTATGCAATAATCTGTCTGATATAAAATGTTCTTTAAAACTGAGTCGAGAACCCTAGGGCTATTGAACCCCATTTGAACATTCAAAAGTTTGTTCTGTAAGATTTTTTAATGTTTCTAAAAAAAAGTCTCATGCTCATTAAGGCTGGTTTTATTTAATCAAAAATACAGTAAAACAGTTATATTGTGAAATATTATAATTTAATATAATATTTTAAAATGTAATTCATTTGATTTAGAAAGCTTTTGTAACATTATACATGTCTTTACTGTCACTAATTAATTTCTTTCTTTCTTTCAAAACCCAAAAAATCTTACTATCTCAGATTAAGCATTTCTGAGGCTTCACTTATTGGGTCAAGTTATGACCTGGTTTAACACTGGTTTACTTAAGTCTGCTTGATATTTATCACTCTCAATAACAAAGTGTACTGAATCGTAATATTTCTTGCCATCAGTTTCTAACACAAGAGGGCAGAAAGCGCCCACAGTTTAAACAGTCTGCAACTAAACCAGCAATTCCCAACCATACAGAGTACTTAAAAGACTTTCAGGACCTACTTGCAAATATCTTTTTTTGTTAACCCTATAAAACAAATAATTATTTTTTACAAAACTAATTTTGATTAATTTCTTTTTCTCTCTCTCTTTCTAAAGAAAGAAAACTATGTGTGTAATCTGTGCAAGTTTAATTTGTGGCAGAATATATGTGGAACTTTTTAAAAATTCAATATTTATGTGATTTAATGATAATAAATATATTGTTAAATGATATTATGAGTTCAAATATTCACTATTCTGCTTTGATGTCATGTTAAACGCGGTCTTCACTACATACGTCATTTATTGCAGTTTCTCCATCCTAAACTTCCCTGTGCTGGTGTAATTTTATTAGAAAGCTTACATATGTGGCTTGATCAACCTAATGCATTTACTGGTTTGAACTGAATTCAACCTGTGCAAGACTGCAAGTGAAGGGGCAAACAGAAAGAGACAGTTTCCTAGCAACTCAAAACTGTTTTGATATGTAAGCCAGAGAGACAGAGATTGATGTGACTGAATAGTAGTGAATAAACATTGTTAATACTGTGTGGACAGTGAAGGAGAGGTTACAGTAAGTAAATCTGGTTTGCCTGGCTGCTAGTCTGAGATTTCACCAGTCACTCTGTATATGAAGGACGTCCATCAGAATGATGTATATATATATATACCGATCAGACATAACATTATGACAGGGGAAGGGAATAACACTGATTATCTCTTCACCTGTTAGTGGGTGGGATATATTAGGCAGCAAGTGAACATTTTGTCCTCAAAGTTGATGTGTTAGAAGCAGGAAAAATGGGCAAGCTTAAGGATTTGAGCACGTTTGAAAGGGCCAAATTGTGATGGCTAGACGACTGGGTCAGAGCATCTCCAAAACTGCAGCTCTTGTGGGGTGTTCCCTGTCTGCAATGGTCAGTATCTATCAAAAGTGGCCCAAAGAAGGAACAGTGGTGAACCGGCGACAGGGTCATGGGCGGCCAAGGCTCATTGATGCACGTGGGGAGCGAAGGCCGGCCCGTGTGGTTTGATCAAACAGATGAGCTACTGTAGCTCAAATTGCTCAAGAAGTTAATGCTGGTTCTGATAGAAAGGTGTCAGAATACACAGTCCATCGCAGTTTGTTGCGTATAGGGCCAACAGTGGGCATGTGAGCATCAGATCTGGACCACAGAGCAATGGAAGAAGGTGGCCTGGAATCATGTTTTCTTTTACATCACTTGGATGCCTCGACGGGTCAGGGCTGTTTTGGCAGCAAAAGGGGGACCAACACAATATTAGGAAAATGATCGGTATATATATATATATATATATATATAAATGAAAAACTGTATATCCAACAAAGTATATTAATCATCCAAAATGATAAAAGCGCAAATCATGGCCCTGAAACCCACCCTCACATTTCATATTTCCTTATGTTTAAATGAAGTCGCAAGTGATCAGTGAGTCTTTACTAGTAATAATGCGGCATTAAGGCTGTAAAATGACACTTCCCAGGTGCTGGTTTAAGCTAAAACACAGGTTGGACCTGGACCGTATAGATATGTTTGAAAGGACACAAGTGGGACGTTTTCCATTGCCAATGGCCTCTGTAAAAACAACTCCCACGTGCCAGTGATTCTCAATCCTACAGAGTTCGCCCTGTAGCGGAGGAATCTGAAATGGGGGCATCGATGTTCCACCAACGATCTGCTAAAGCGGAAAGTCTGAGAGCATGAATGAACAGGTCAGACTGAGTAATAGATTTGTGAAAAATGAAAACTACAACTCATTTTCTGCAATCACAGATGATTTCAAACAGGGACAACATGCACATATACTTTTTGAAGAGGTCAAATGACCAAAGAAAAAAAAAAAAATTTCAACGGTTAGTTTTTCAACAATAACAAGAACTATTGTACAATAAAGAAGCACCAAAATTTGGCTCTAAAACTTTGAGGGTGACCACTGCTTTTTGCTGAATTGTTAAAAGCTTTTTAAATGTATGAATTATAATCCATAACGATACATATAAAACACAATGAAATGAGTGGGAATCATCCATAAAGGGCCATGAAAGCATTACATATGGCTAAAAATGGGCCAAATGTCTGTCTATATTTATGAATAGAAAGTAGGAAAATGTCTGGAGGGCTTCGTGGTATAAAAATAGAAACCTTATTTAATTGAGAAGCAGTTGTTTGGGATTAGAATCGTGTTGGAGGCTAATTGGATCCATGACCCTCAAACTGCCTGACTGCTTTAAGACCTTAAGAATGAACTATTCTAGACACATGCTACCCTAGTTTGTTTACGCACGTATGTGTGTTTGTGAAGTACGTACTAGGAGTGTGGACCTCCTCGACGCCAGTGTAGGATGAGAAGACTTGTCCCATGAATTGCTCCTGCTGCTCTCTGTAGTTATTCTGCAGGTAATCCATAAGCATGACATATCCAGCCTGTTGCATGGTCATCACCTCACAGAACATCTCCAGCTGTGGACACATACGATGCGGATTAGACAACAAAATTGGAAACAAAACTGTTTATGTGTTCAGAAAGGGTTTAAAATAGAAAAGCAGCTAGCATTTTTGTCATATGAAATACTTTTCATAACACCTTCATTAGTCTGACTGTTAAGTAGGTAATCACATGTACAAAAGTGCTTCTGGTCTGAATATTTGCCATGTCATTGTTCAGACCAAGAGTGCGATTGCCACTATGGTATTGCTTTTATACAACAGCTCAACAAACAAGAAGTTAATATTAATTACCTTACATTTTGGACACAATATTTTCAGTGACTGTTCACACAGAATGCTTTTCTGCACTTCACTGCACTGCTTTTTCTTTGTTTTCTATGTAAACTTGCACTAGACAGACATGTTTGGCAGCTGTGTCTAGACCTTTCACCTTTCCATTCTACTGCTTGCATCTTGCGTTTTTGACCACGCTCTATTTGAATGGCCCCTTACTTTGTCTATTTTTGCTACGAAAGTAGGTCCAAACAAAGCAAAGGACAAATTAACAGCTGCTTGCACGTCTCTGAGCAACACACATTCATGTTCCTGAATGAATCAGTAGTTTTGAACAAATCGGTTGAGTGAATGATTCACTTACACTCATGAAACAAGTCTTGTTTGTTCTGTGTTTTGGAACGAATCGGTTGAGTGAATGATTCTCTTACACACTACTTAAACAAGTCTTGTTTGTTCCTTAATGAATCTGTTGCTGCGTCCCAATTCGCCTATTTATACTACAACCTAAAAGTATGTACTCTTTTTGTGAGGAAAAAGTACATACTTTTGAGTGTGTAGCAGAAGAGTATGCAAGCTTTGGGACATACTACTTCGTCATCTTTAACGGACTCTGTCGCTTAGTTACGTGCATCCTTTTACCGTCACCGTTTAAGCTGCCCTGTCAATCATCATCACAGTTAAAATCCTCCACATTTAATTTAATTTCCTAGCGTATCGGAGAGAAACATAGTTAGTAGCATGTTGATCTGCCATTCGTGGGTCTTTAATGCAGAGACTCTCCTCATGTGTTTGCAGATTAAATATAATGATGCATTTAAAAAGTTAATCTCTAAACGTATCTGTACAAAAGTTCACAATGCTGCTGCAGGTGAAATATAATGTGGATAACACTGAATAAATATCTTTTTGTCAGGTTAAATACTGATAATTGATCACTCAAGCCCCTTAATCTAACCTCTCTACTTAACCGTCGGACTCGCACATCCGTCATATTTGTAGTTTTTTAACACTTTTTATCCGCGTATTTGTAGTTCTAATCGCCCAACTCGCAATGGGTTGTGGGCAATATCAGCCGTTAGAGTGAGCACGGATCTGCACTTCGAATTCTGACTGGAAATAGTAGACCATCCGGGTATCTTTGGAATACTCTTTTCAACATACTACGATTTGGGACATACTAATTGTATTTTCGAATACTATTTAGGACGGATAGTATGTGAATTGGGACACAGCATATGTTTTGGAACGAAATCGGTTGCGTGAATGATTCAGTGACTCGGTCATAAAGACAGACTTGTCTGTTCCTTAATGAATCAGTCGCTATGTCTGAAATCAAGGTCCAACATTTGGTTTGAAACTTACTTTGCGACCATTAAAATAGTATGTTCTATATTAGTATGAATGTGTGTTATGAATGAAATTCAGACATACTATATACCGCCATGTCACTGTCACGTGACCAACAGCGTCAGTTGCATCGCTTCATTGCCATTCACAAAGACATCAAAGTACCGCAACAGCGATTAGAGAGCACTGTACTTTGATGTCATACACTAATTGGTCTGTGCAGTGCCGCTTCAAGTCAAAAACACCTAAATCCTCTCTTGTGACCTCATGGGATAGTAAAGTGTCCAATAGATGTGTACTTCAGAAGTAGTAGGTCATCCAGGTACTTTTTGCCAACTGTTTTATGAATACTATGAATTCAGACATACTAAACAACTCAAATACTGTTTTTCGCCTACTATATATGGAAGTAGGCATATTCCTACAAAGGGGGTGTTTGTGAACGAATTGGTTGAGTGAATGATTTAATGACTCACTCAAAAAGACAGTTACTTTGCGCCACCTACTGGCATATCGATGTAACCTGAAGAAAGGGTTGCTTAAAAATACAAAAACTGACAGTAATATAAATAATTATATATATTTAATTATATATATAAGTTGCCAAAGATGATAAACTGGTATGATCCCGTTTACAACTTTACAGTACTATGAAGCTTGAACTAGAACTACTGAATCTCCATACATTAAACAACTACAACAGTTTTTATTCAACATTAAACAAACACAATGTAGCCCAGAGGCGAGACATCCTCCATTGTGTGCACATCAAAGCTGCTCTTTAATGTGTGTGAGTCAATGTCATTCCCATCGTGATGTCATCAGGTGTGGGTTTGTTACTTTGCGGTAAAGCTCCTGCTTTCAATTGCAGCTTGTATCGACTTGCTTGTCACTCGAGGGCAACAGCCCCAGACTGAATGACACACACTACAAAGGCTGTATTTAAGCATTTACAGTCTTTTGTGACGTGTAACTCTATGCTCGCTCCCTCTAATTCCATTTAATTAGAGTTTGCTTTTGAATGTGTTATCCAATATCACAATAATCAAAACATGTTGTTGTCTTCCTCTTCTGGAGGGAGTTGGCAACCTTTTTGTGCAAACTTTAGTATTTAGAGTCAAAAGCTCAGCTAACGTTATTATTATTGGACATGACTGAATGGATTTCTAAGAAAGCAAATGTCAAATCAAATGTAAATGTACATACAGAGGACACACAGGAAATGAAACGGATCTACACGTCAAAGTAAAAAAACATTTGGAATGGTAATTGATGTTTGTGCTGTCATGTTTGGGCGTGTGTGCCATTTCTTGCTAATTGTTTTCAGTTCGTGAGTGTGTGTGTGTCACAGAGTTAGTGTTGCGCAACAGACGCCAAATGACAAATAGACGCCACAGTCACAATATCATTCCAGGTGAAGATAGCCTCAGGGTTTCATTAGCAACCAGTATTTACTTCTAATGTAAAAAAAAAAACACAGGTTTTGAGTTATTTATTGAACTATACTAGTCAAAACAATGCCATTTTCATTATTTATGAGCTAAATGTTTTTGTGGGTATAAGGCAATTGTTGTCAGCAGTCTTTTTGTCTAATGTGAACCATTTTTTAATCTGTCAGCACAATAACAGCTCAATCACAGGTCTAAAGATTGTGGTGTGTGGAGTCTTTTATATGCACGCCACAATCTGTTTATCGTCTGCTGTGTCGGAGCCTTTAACCCTTAAATGCATGAATGTTTCGCCAATCATTATTACATATTCGGGTCTTTATCAATCCGGATCTATATTTAACACAGATGGATCTCTACCTGTCGCAATAATATAAAACTCTCCTGGTATTAGAGTAACAATTACAGAATAATAAAATAAAGCATATTTTGTTACCTTTTGGAGCTTGGAAGGGTTCAGTTTGAGCAGATGTTTTTTATACCATCATCACTGTCCTCGTTAGAGCTTATTTCCCAGTACATTCAGCATCTGGCTCATATTCACCATCTCAAACATATTCTCAAAACTATCATTTTCAACATCTTCAAAATCAATATTTTGATCACTGACTGCTTCTTCACCAGATCCACCATCAAGTGACAGTGACACTAATATTTGATTGCGTTCAGTACTTGCTCAGTAAATCGCTGATAAATTTCAAGTTATGCTGATGATACTTCCTATTCTTTTGTTTTCTGCCTGCGGTAACTATGAGTGAAATGTCACTTAATTATCAGACATTGCCACCTCATAGAATAAATGTGAATTTCACTTATTCAGTCATCAAAGATTCAATTATTGTTGAGCAGAAAGAATATACTTGCACTGTTACACACCTCCGGTCGTTAGCGACCCTATAATTTTTTTTTACAAAAAATGAATGGGAAAACAGGCATTCTTTTATAAAAAAAATTTCAAATTATATTGTTTATAATGAATTGATTGAGGAATACCAAGAAGGTTGATGTCAAACTTAAAAAAATTAATGAGGAAGAGGGTAGTGAATGATGTCCCGGGTCACTAAAGACCCGAGGGTATGTATTCAATTAAGTGTTACCCAAAAATAATTAAGTGAAACACTGTAAAAGAAATGTTAAATAGTGTGCTCTTAATGTTGCTCTTTTCCAAGCAAATGCAATGAAACTGAGGCTTTCAAGTTTAAGAAGATAAAATAGTCAAAGTTTGGGTCAAGATATGTCAAAATGCCTTCAGGAGACTTTTATGATTTTATGAAGGACCTATGTGTCCTTTTTTAAGCTTGAACGCCTTAGTCCATGATGACATATTGTTCCTTTTTGGGTGAATGGTTCCTTTTAATATGTAAATAACACATGCAGTTATATCTGCTAGCAGGTCTATACTCTAAAAAGCTGTTCATGAAGCTGACCTGAACATCTGAGATGGCCACTGTGTTTTTGAAGACGATCCACTCGACAGTCTCAGAGCAGGGAGGGGTGGTCAGAGAGCCGTTATAGATAAAGTACTTCCCCGTGGAGTTGGGCAGGAGACCTTGCATGGTGAACGGAGAGATGGGGCCGCTCTTTCCTGACCAGAGAAAACAGGAAGAGTTCACACAAGGTATCCACCTTTATGTCATTCCAAACCCATATGACTTTCTGTCTTCCATGGAGAAAGGAATTTAAGTCTGTTTCTCACACAAAGCTACCGTATGACTTCAGAATTATAGAGCATAAATCGTATGGACCACGCTTTTTGACATTTGAAAGCTTTGGTTCAGATTTATTATAATATGAAAAAGTGCGACCAACACAAGTCAGAATTTCTGCTTTCAAGTTCCACAAAAGAAAGTCATACAGGTTTGAGGGTGAGTAAAATGATGACAGGGCCTTTGGACATGGAAGAGCTTAAATGGGCCTCATGGAAAACAGGATTTCACTGATAAATACTGCAAAAATGAGGAATAGGACCCCTTTAAATGTAGATATGAAGACTGAACTTACCATAACGGCTGACACTGTTGACTGCGTCGATGATAGCCATGTAATTTTCATTATCATCAGTACTTGTCTGTGGAGAGAAGCATTAATTACATAATAATTACATAATAAACAAAATATATGATATATGGCCAAAAGAAAGTGGGCACCTGAACACTTCAAATGTATGTCCTTGTTGAGCATTTCAATGTTAATTTTGGCTCTTCAGACTAAACAGATTTGAGATTTCATTAAAAAAAAAAAAAAAATTTTGCTGCCTTACATCCTAACCACAGCTATTTGCATTCAAAATAAGACGCGTTCATACAAGCTTCACTTTCAAAACATGCTGTACCAAACTAACAAAATAACACAATAGACAAGCACACAACTTCATGTTATTGCGCATGAATTATACCAGAATATCCTCAGGAAAAAAAGCCAACATATTATGAAGGTTTAGCAAAACATTGTGTAATGTTCTGTTAGTCTTTCCCATCAGAACAACCGTGGAGATGAGGATTTCTGAAACTGCTCTTTACCTCAGGCTAAATGCTGGCCGGGGGTGTGATGAGGTTTTGAAGAGTGTCTAAGCCTGTCTAAGATTATTATTTTGATGGAGTGAGGATGTTCAATACATAAAGAAAGCAAGTATATAACGGAGAACCAGCAACAAGATCACAATATACAGTGCAGCTATTTAGCTAGAATATATACACTCACCTAAAAGATTATTAGGAACACCATACTAATACTGTGTTTGACCCCCTTTCGCCTTCAGAACTGCCTTAATTCTACGTGGCATTGATTCAACAAGGTGCTGAAAGCATTCTTTAGAAATGTTGGCCCATATTGATAGGATAGCATCTTGCAGTTGATGGAGATTTGTGGGATGCACATCCAGGGCACAAAGCTCCCGTTCCACCACATCCCAAAGATGCTCTATTGGGTTAAGATCTGGTGACTGTGGGGGCCATTTTAGTACAGTGAACTCATTGTCATGTTCAAAAAACCAATTTGAAATGATTCGAGCTTTGTGACATGGTGCATTATCCTGCTGGAAGTAGCCATCAGAGGATGGGTACATGGTGGTCATAAAGGGATGGACATGGTCAGAAACAAGGTAGGCCGTGGCATTTAAACGATGCTCAATTGGCACTAAGGGGCCTAAAGTGTGCCAAGAAAACATCCCCCACACCATTACACCACCACCACCAGCCTGCACAGTGGTAACAAGGCATGATGGATCCATGTTCTCATTCTGTTTACGCCAAATTCTGACTCTACCATCTGAATGTCTCAACAGAAATCGAGACTCATCAGACCAGGCAACATTTTTCCAGTCTTCAACTGTCCAATTTTGGTGAGCTCGTGCAAATTGTAGCCTCTTTTTCCTATTTGTATTGGAGATGAGTGGTACCCGGGTGAGTGGCATCAACAAGGCATTTTCGCCCACAGGACTGCCGCATACTGGATGTTTTCAGTCCTGTGGGCGAAAATGCCTTGTTGATGCTAGAGGTCAGAGGAGAATGGGCCGACTGATTCAAGCTGATAGAAGAGCAACTTTGACTGAAATAACCACTCGTTACAACCGAGGTATGCAGCAAAGCATTTGTGAAGCCACAACACGCACAACCTTGAGACGGATGGGCTACAACAGCAGAAGACTCCACCGGGTACCACTCATCTCCACTACAAATAGGAAAAAGAGGCTACAATTTGCACGAGCTCACTAAAATTGGACAGTTGAAGACTAGAAAAATGTTGCCTGGTCTGATGAGTCTCGATTTCTGTTGAGACATTCAGATGGTAGAGTCAGAATTTGGCGTAAACAGAATGAGATCATGGATCCATCATGTCTTGTTACCACTGTGCAGGCTGGTGGTGGTGTAATGGTGTGGGGGATGTTTTCTTGGCACACTTTAGGCCCCTTAGTGCCAATTGGGCATCGTTTAAATGCCACGGCCTACCTGAGCATTGTTTCTGACCATGTCCATCCCTTTATGACCACCATGTACCCATCCTCTGATGGCTACTTCCAGCAGGATAATGCACCATGTCACAAAGGCAATATATATATACACAAAGCTCAAATCATTTCAAATTGGTTTCTTGAACATGACAATGAGTTCACTGTACTAAAATATATATATATATATAATATATATATATGCTATGGGGCTGTTGAATGTAGTTCGAGGCAGGTCTTGACCGTATTACACTTTGCCAAATGATTTCAGTCCTTATATAGCCTACAACAACAAAAGAACCAAAACCCACAACGACACTCACCAAGCAAATAATATAGTAAAGAATAGGATAAAAACAACAAATTATTTCCATGTTTTTAACACAAAACTGCTTTTTATTATGTACAGAAAGCACATACTCTCTTTCTCCCACTCAAATGCACACACATACAGTACGGACACACACTCGCATAGAAACGTGTTGTCAGCGTTGCTCTGACGATTTTATCAGTAAAATAGTTCATCAACTTAAAAGCTACATCACATTTCTCACTAGCGAGGTAATAACGTCGCTGTTCTTGACTAGATAAACTTACAGTTTCGCTATTAGTAGAGATGCTGCTGCCGAACACTGTTGAGAGACGCATAGACTGAGGTAATTCGTACACGCTTGACAACTCTCTCTCTCTCTCTCTCTCTCTCTCTCTCTCCCTCAAATAACTGCATTAGTCGGTTATCAGTGGTTCAAGCCTCCGTTTCTAGCTCTAAAATGACGTTTTGGAATTAGCAAGGGAGTCTTGGGATTAGAGGCTTGGGATTGGGACTCCGCTTCATGTCGTGGCCACATTACTACCTCGAGTGTGCATTATTTTTCTAATAATTCAATGGCCCGTCGTCAATTATTCCCTACATATATGCTATATACCAAAGACTTTATATATAGGTAGACAGTGCACTCCGATTACTTATGAATGGGAGAATGCCCAATATGGTGAATAAGCCCAGCCTTATAAATAATCGATGAGGATAATCATCGACCAATCGTTGATTAGTAAAGTCACTGCAGCTTCCGTTAGACGCTCCAGTTGCTATAGAAACAGGCAGTGTTCTGAGACACACGTTTAGGATTGCGCATGTGCATTATCTTTGTCCGGGCTGTCATTTTTGTCATGATTTGAGTGTTTAGAAACCAATTTATGAGACAGTTTTTGTCAGATTTCATTGGTGATTTCAAATATGAAATTTAATCGTAAGCTTGGTGAACAGTTTTGGAGAAACTGTTTATGTTTCCCCATTCAAAGGCCCCGATCAGACAGAATGCGTTTTTGCAGTAAGAGACTTTTTTTAATTGCTTTCTAGAGGCAGTGAGCATTTTGGATGCTGTATATGCGCCCCTGTGCGCCTTGCGTTTTAGCCGCCTGCTGCGCCTCGCGTTTTTGAAGGAGCGCTCTAAGCGCCTGATGTTGAAAAAAAAATCAACTCTGAGCAGAAAAGCGCCCGACGTCATCGCATTTTCCATTGTCCAATCGAATGAATGGAGAGGCAGGCCTTCCGTTGTGGTGACCGATGACTGATTTAGATTAGAGCTGATTCGGGGGTTGCCTAGCAGCATAAAAAAAAACGTAGCGCACTGCTCTTTTCTAAATGAAAAAACGTCAACCAAAAAAAGGCACCTTCAGGAGTCTAGTGGAGTTTCAAACCTGAAAAACGCATTCTGGGGGCTTAAAAGGGACTTTGTATATGCTCACCTCAAACAGCACAGCCAACGCTGTGATCTTTCCTCCTTCTCTGAGGGCCTCATCGAGGTCACTGAAAACATCTGCATCATAACAATATATCTGCATCTGCACCATAAACAAACAATACATCTAATCAGCATTTGTATACAAAATGACCAGCTGACTGTACATTATTCTGCTTATTATGCAGCAACTTAAAAATAATAAATACAATTAAATAAATACTGATTTGAATTTACATCATTTTATTACGTGAGAGTAAAATACCTCCAGGGGGAATTTGTCTCCGTTGAGGCCGTGCTCCGAACCGTCAGAGGAGGCGTTACACAGGCCCCAGTGGAAAGTGATGCGTCCCACCTTAAACTTGGACCTGAGCCCCCCTCCACTCACATAAAACTCTCCTCCTATATCGATGGCCACTGGAGACAAACATCACATTACAGAAATAAACGCTAAATATATATTCACACCAAGTCTGAATTTTCAGATTTTTCATGTTTGAATGCCTGTCTACCAAGAGGTCAAGGGTAGCAAGTCTACTTAACCACTGCTGGTAGAAGTCATTACTCGACCATGTGGCTACAAAAAGCATTTCTCTATTGATACCATTCAAAAGTACTATATCTGTGTATTCTGACAAAATAACATTTTCATTATATTTTACTAGGAAATAATATTTTTTTAAAAATTAATATTCTAAAAATAATGAAAAGAAACGTAACTTAATAAATTTGAAATAAAATTATTTGTGCAATATTTAAAAAATACAGTTGTTCTCACCAGTTTTCCCATCATTCTTTACTATAGTGGAGTCTGATGTCTTTTCCGCCCATCCCTCTAATCTCAGCTTCTGGAAATGAATTTTGACCTGCGTCAGGCTCTCTTCAATGTTTATTGGTGACTGTTTGGCATTGTTGCATGATGGGTATTTCTTTGCCCAGTTATTTTGGTTTAGAGTTCCTGTAAGAAACAAGTTCAATTGGGTAAATAAACCTCTTAAAATCATTCATAAATGTTAGCAGAGGATCGTCTGCATTTTAACAGACACTTCAGTACAGACACACATACACACTTTCCAAAAACCCCATTCACAGACACACAGGTGCATCATTAGATGTATTCAGTAGTTGCTGGTGGGTTAATCAAAGTCTTCTCTCTGGAGGTCCCTACAGCACAAACATGAAGCCCATGAACCAGGTCACCAGCAGTTCTAGGTCACTCTCATTAGCATGTCAATAGCTGCATTACACACCCCCAGCTGAGTCATAAACACTGGTGTACAGTAGATACAGTACAGTTGAGTCAAAAAACAGCAGAACAGCTTGAATGAATAAAGAAAGGCTGTTGGTAGGCCTTAAACAATGTGGAGTTAACCCTGTTAACTGTGGTAAAATCATTTTAACGCACACCCTTAAGTGGCTTATTGGTTGTTTTAAGTATTTAAAATCAGTAGTTGATCAAGGCAGCATATTATTATGTTTTTTTATTATTATTTTAATTGTATTATTATTATTATTATTATTATAAGTAAGTACAAGTAATATATAATATATATATACAGGTGCTGGTCATATAATTAAAATATAATCAAAAAGTTGATTTATTTCACTAATTCCATTCAAAAAGTGAAACTTGTATATTATATTCATTCATTACACACAGACTGATATATTTCAAATGTTTATTTCTTTTAATTTTGATGATTATAACTGACAACTAAGGAAAATCCCAAATTCAGTATCTCAGAAAATTAGAATATTGTGAAAAGGTTCAATATTGAAGACACCTGGTGCCACACTCTAATCAGCTAATTAACTCAAAACACCTGCAAAGGCCTTTAAATGGTCTCTCAGTCTAGTTCTCTAGGCTAAACAATCATGGGGAAGACTGCTGACTTGACAGTTGTCCAAAAGACGACCATTGACACCTTGCACAAGGAGGGCAAGACACCAAAGGTCATTGCAAAAGAGGCTGGCTGTTCACAGATCTCTGCGTCCAAGCACATTAATAGAGAGGCGAAGGGAAGGAAAAGATGTGGTAGAAAAAAAGTGTACAAGCAATAGGGATAACTGCACCCTGGAGAGGATTGTGAAACAAAACCCATTCAAAAATGTGGGGGAGATTCACAAAGAGTGGACTGCAGCTGGAGTCAGTGCTTCAAGAACCACTACGCACAGACGTATGCAAGACATGGGTTTCAGCTGTCGCATTCCTTGTGTCAAGCCACTCTTGAATAACAGACAGCATCAGAAGCGTCTCGCCTGGGCTAAAGACAAAAAGGACTGGACTGCTGCTGAGTGGTCCAAAGTTATGTTCTCTGATGAAAGTAAATTTTGCATTTCCTTTGGAAATCAGGGTCCCAGAGTCTGGAGGAAGAGAGGAGAGGCACACAATCCACATTGCTTGAGGTCCAGTGTAAAGTTTCCACAGTCAGTGATGGTTTGGGGTGCCATGTCATCTGCTGGTGTTGGTCCACTGTGTTTTCTGAGGTCCAAGGTCAACACAGCTGTATACCAGGAAGTTTTAGAGCACTTCATGCTTCCTGCTGCTGACCAACTTTATGGAGATTTCTTATGCAGATTTCATTTTCCAACAGGACTTGGCACCTGCACACAGTGCCAAAGCAACCAGTACCTGGTTTAAGGACCATGGTATCCCTGTTCTTAATTGGCCAGAAAACTCGCCTGACCTTAACCCCATAGAAAATCTATGGGGTATTGTGAAGAGGAAGATGCGATATCCCAGACCCAACAATGCAGAAGAGCTGAAGGCCACTATCAGAGCAACCTGGGCTCTCATAACACCTGAGCAGTGCCACAGACTGATTGACTCCATGCCACGCCGCATTGCTGCAGTAATTGAGGCAAAAGGAGCCCCAACTAAGTATTGAGTGCTGTACATGCTCATACTTTTCATGTTCATACTATGGGAAGAAGGCAAGCTGGCGGAGGCAGTGTGATGCTTTGGGCAATGTTCTGCTGGGAAACCTTGGGTCCTGCCATCCAAGTCCACATACTTTGACACGTATCGCCTATCTAAACATTGTTGCAGACCATGTACTCCCTTTCATGGAAACGGTATTCCCTGGTGGCTGTGGCCTCTTTCAGCAGGATAATGCGCTTTGCCACAAAGCAAAAATGGTTCAGGAATGGTTTGAGGAGCACAACAACGAGTTTGAGGTGTTGACTTGGCCTTCAAATTCCCCAGATCTCAATCCAATCGAGCATCTGTGGGATGTGCTGAACGAACAAGTCCGATCCATGGAGGCCCCACCTCGCAACTTACAGGACTTAAAGGATCTGCTGCTAACATCTTGGTGCCAGATACCACAGCACACCTTCAGGAGTCTAGTGGAGTCCATGCCTCGATGGGTCAGGCAAGTAACATAATAGCCTAAATGTACATCCAGATTTCCAGAGCCATGTAGTATCAACCCTCTCGTTAACATTTACTTTTAACCATATTTAACAACGCATAAAAATAGTCATATCTGTTTATGACTATCATTATATTCAATAGAGTGATAATAGACTTCATGCTGATGGGTTGTGACCTGCCACACCATTCTGGCTCCAGTGGACAGGGATAATTGGATGCCTGACATGCTGTAGCAAGCATAAATCAGAGGAGGGAAAATGCCAGTTAAATGTATTCACTCCTCTTTCATTAGTACTGTCATTTCCCTCCTTCCTCAGTGAAGGACTTATGTGAGTATAAACACTCAAATCTGTCATGATTCATTTGAAATTGTCAGTATTTGTTTTCTTGTGCTTTTCTGTTGTCTCTAAGAAACATCAGAGTAAACAGTTTTTTTGAGAGTGCTTTGTGTAATCGGGAGGGATAGAAACCAATTTTTATACATAAATCTTAACTTGGTGTAAACAAACACTTTTTTACTATGGGGCTGTTGAATGCTTGAATCTGGTTGGTTGGCAAACGTTCTAAGGTGTGCAATTATTTTCAGGGAAACACACGGATAAAGTGGTTCCAAGCAGGTCTTGACCGTATTACAGTTCCACTTCGCCAAATTTGTAATTTACCTTTATTTCTAAGGTCCTTACAGCCTACACCAGCAAAAGAACCAAAACCCAAATAAATATAGTAAACAATAGGATAAAAACGATAAATAATTTCCATGTTTTTGCCACAAAATAACGTTTTATTATGTACGGAAAGCACATACTCTTTTTCTCCCGCTCTCTCTGCTCTCCCACGTAAACGCACACACATACAGGACACACACTCGCGCAGAAACGTGTTGTTAGCACGACTCTGACAATTTTATCAGTAAAATAGTTTAGCAGCTTAAAAGCTACATGACATTTCTCACTAGCGAGGTAATAAAGGCGCTGTTCTTACAGTTACGCTATTAGTAGACGCTGCTGCCGAACACTGTTGCGAGATGCACAGACTGAGGTAATTCACGGTCAATCTCTCTCTCTCTCTCTCTCTCTCTCTCTAATAACTCACTGCATTAATGACTGCATTAGTCTGCTATCAATGGCTCAATTGCCTCAACAGCGTTTTAAGGACAAAACCTGACAAATGTCTTGAAATACATCATCTGAACAATGTTTTGAGGTGTGGTAACCATAGTATATAAGTGGAATAATTGACTCTGGGCCATTGAATTATTGAAAAATAATGCATCGTCAATTACTCCTTACTTAATTGTTCCACTCTTTTTAATAAATGGATTTTTAATCACTATTTTAAATCAAAATATTATCATCAAATCATTTAAAGGAGTAGTTCACTTTAAAATGAAAATTACCCCATGATTTACTCAACCTCAAACCATTCTAGGTGTATATGACATTCTTCTTTCTGATTAACACAATCAGAGTTATATTAATAAATATCCTGATGCTTCCATGCTTTATAATGGCAGTGACGGGGTCCATTGAGTTTGAAGCTCAAAAAATCCATCCATCCATCCATCCATCATAAACATACTCCACATGGCTCTGGGGGGTTAATAAAGGCCTTCTGAAGTGAATCGATGGAGTTTTGTAAGAAAAATATCCATATTTAAAACTTTATAAAGTAAAATATCTAGCTTCCACCAGACTGGCTTCCGTATTCAACTTATGAAGAAAGTATAACGCCTCTCGCAGTTCAAAATGCTTACGCTCATCCGACGTCATATGTTGCGGCAGTTACACTTTTTCCGTAAGTTGAATACGGAAGGTGGTTTCATACTCAAACTTAATTTCCTCCTTAACCCAAAGATTGCCCATTGTATATACCCTAAATGAATTATATCTCATGTTTAACCACTATCTACATAAGAGCCAGCGGCAAATTCCCGAAGGACTGGCTGAGATGAAGCTGTTTTTTGCGGGTACATGAGCGCTGAACAGCTGCTGTCGGTCTGTGGCCGATCTGCAAAAGCGCCTGAACAAATGGTAAAATATGCGCTATGTTTATATATGAGTCACATATTTGAGATCTAAATAACTACATTCTTGGCAAAAAAAACTCTTAAAACTACATTTTGTGACTCAACAACAGTAGTATTCTTTTTTAAATATGATGGATTTGGTAAACTACCATGAAAGTCACCACAAGCGCAGTGATACAAACGGTGAAACGGTTCCAGTACTGATACTGGGGGAAATATTGCACAGCTGGAAAAGGCTCTCAGCCATTCTAATCAGATTCGAGAACCAGAAAGAACTGTTGTATAAAAGTATATACATTCCAAACCTACTGTGACAGGGTTGAAATAATATTCCACTATAGGGTAAGTAAAACTAAACTACTGGTTCTCTGCAAATCTGGTGTTCTGATGGTGGTTCCCCAATGTACATATATATGGCCCTATATGGTACTTTGGGTTTGAGATTTAAAATGATTTTGAATGCTTCTAGCACAACTGGCACAGCTTAAATTACCGCTAGTTGCAGTAAAACCCCAACAACTTTTATTCTGATTTACAGTTTAACATTTGCATCACATAATCAGCTCCATATATATTGCTTTTCTAACATAGTAAACTTGCTTGGAAGCTCACCTGGTACAGCACTGCATTTGCATTGTGAAGTGTTTGGGCAAAACTTGATTTGAGTTAGGCCTACATAAAAATCTTAAAGACTTGTAGAACAATGGAATGGTTGCTTCAGCAAATGCGTTTTTTTATCTCACGTTTTATTTTTTAACACTATCGTTTAGGTTTAGGGTCAGGTTTAGTGTAGGTGATACATTATTTTCAAACACAACAGAGTATTAACCTTTTGTGCAACTCATCAGACATTTCATTTCTGAACTGCCATAATACGTACAACAACTAAAGTAATAAAACTTTCCAGATTTGCGTTTAGGATAAAAGCACAAGGCACATTTCAGTTATCCACACTTATCCAGACTAGCTCTGCTCAAGCCTTCTCTGCAAGTTTAGTATGTCAGAATTAGCTTTCAGGGATTGATTATTCATAATTTAGACGTTATAAGCGATATGAAAAAGGGGTCAATGAAGAGGAGGGGCCACGGTATTCTGGGAAATGCTGATGAACAATGTCCCATCTGCATGACCAACCGCCTGCCTGCAGCCCAGACGCTATAATGCCCCCTTTGTTGTGCAAACCTCATAATGACACCCAGATCTGTTTTGTTGTGAAGAGGTCAAAGACAAGAGTTTTAAAGCTGATAAACTGGTCACTTATTTTCCAAACTTAAGATCAACTTTCCCTGATTAAACACTCTGAAATTTTGAGCTCCAGGTGGAAGAATCATTTACCAAAGGAATGATCTGTAAATCATAGAGATCAGACACTTTATATCAAGAGTGCACAACAATAAGCAGAATATCAAATCTGGCCTACTTTCAATAACAAAGCGAGACAGGGGAATTCTCCATTGTGCTAGAAATGGAAAAGAGCTGGAGATGAAAAGAGGCACAATATGTCACTGATGATACTTCTTCGTCCTAAACTTCAATGGGCCATATAATAAAAAACAAAAATGTTGCTGCTCTTTTGAAATAAAAAAAACAAAAAACTCAGAGCATATATGAAAACTAAGAAGCTAAAATGCTACATGCTAATTGTTCACAAATGGTCATGGTATTGACGTCACAACCTTCAACACATTACAGGGCCCTTTAGTTTTCAACTAAAAACGGAAAACTTTTTGCCCGTTATATCATTTACGACAACAGCCTTTTGAAAATGGGTTTCAAAGTGCAAAAATGATACCATTATTGTCTCTGTGTAAACTATAAAAATATAAAAACACAAATTTGTGTAAACGGTGGCGTCATGCGCATGCATATTACATGTTCAGTCTATAAGCACATAGTGTTTCTTTACAAAGTGACATTGCCACCTACTGGCCTGGCAGCATAATACAGCATTTTTTGTCTTTTTTTTGCAGATTCGTGTGAACGGGGATCATTTTGACAACGTAGTCGTCTGTACGCGAAAAATGCAAAGGAAAAACACTTCCATTTTTTAGTACATCATTGTCATGTAAACATATCCTAAAATAGGATCCTCCAGATTTAAAGCAACTTGCTGGTGGCGTTTTTCTTCATTTTCAAAGGTGAAGGAGATAGCCAATCATAACAGGGCTTATTTGCATAAAGTCTTAAAGGTATGGCTGCAAGAAAAGCATGATCAGAGAAATTCCTGGAAATTGTTATGTAAACCAGTGGTGGACGAAGTACACAAGTCAGGTACTTGAGTAAATGAACAGATACCCTATTAAAATAAAGTACTCATTTTCAGTTTTAAAGTAAAAGTACAAAAACTTGAGGTAAAACTTTATTTTACAGTGTCATTGTTACATGTAGTTACTAGAGTGATAACTATAAATTATGCATAATTACATGCAACTAACCCTAAACCAAACCCTAATCCTAACCCTATAGTAAGTAGTTACTTAATATTACTCAGTACTTAAATGTATAATTACAGTTTAACAAAGACACCTTAAAATAAAGTGTAACCAAACTTAATTTTTTTCAGTATTAAAAGTAAAAAGTACTGATCGATAAACCATATATTTATTCTCACCAGCACTAGTCAGACTAGTAATAAGAAAGATTAGTGCATACAATTTATATATTGCAAATAACGAAACCTTTTTATTTTATTACAAATCTAAATATGAATTTAATGAAAATAATCAATACTAAAATTCATTAGTACATACATTCAAGCTAGGATGATATCCCTGTTCTTGGCTCTGGCACTGAATCAGTGAGTTGTTGACTCAAGAACAGTTGCAGTTAGAACAGTCCAATTCACAAAAGAATCATTCAGTGTTTTTTTTACCAGATCAATAGTGGAGTAAAATTAAAAGTTTTCTTAGAATAAAAATACTCAGATAAAGTACAGATAGCCTACTTGAAAAATTTACTTAAGTACAGTAACAAAGAAATAGTTTATTACTATCCATCACTGTGTAAAACTAAATCACTACTACCAAAAGTCTACAATATGGCTCATCTAAAAAGTCGTAATTTGTCTTCTAAGATTACACTTATACAAACATTATGAAAGACACATAAGTGGTCATATTTCTGTTCCATGTTTTCCATGGCAATATTGAGATTAAACAGCAAATAGTCAGTGTCAAAGGAGATAGAAATACATATTGTTTCATAAACAATAACCCTTAATTTTACAAATGAAAAATAGTCTTTCATCCTTCAGTATATTAAAACAGCTTAAAGGAGCTACAACTTGGAGTCATACTTCATGAAAACCCAAACACACCCTCTAAAATTGGACGTGCACTGTCTGGGTTAGATCAGACAGGACCTGTAATTTAGGCCATATTAACCCTGAAAGCCCAGTTAGGAGATACGGATGAGTTTAAGCTGTGGTGTTAAGCCCTGCATGCTAAGACACAGATGATCCCTAAACCTGAGCTGGCATGGGGGAAGGATGCCAACGGTACTTCAAAATGTGCATCTTTAGAAATTCTGACTGACCCTTTATACAAACTGAAGCCTAATCCATAAATACAATATCAATCCTGAATGCAACACTCACCTGCGTACGACCAGTCTATGTTCTCTGAGAGTTTCTTCTGTGATCTGAATCCATATGCTTCTGATACATCCACTGAAAAAGAAAAAGAGAAATCAGTTTATTCTGTCAAAATGATCAAATAACAACATGTTTGAATAGAAATAGAAATAGTAATCAGTAAAACTATATGAATGAAAGGTTAAAAAAAATAGAATTTCATTGTCAATTTTATTTGTATAGCGCTTTCCATAATACACATTGTTTCAAAGCAGCTTTACAGAAAATCATTATATTAATGTTTATAATATCTAAAAATCCTCATACCTTATAGTCGCGTTTAGCAGATTAGAGCTGGGAGATAATATAGTTTAAACTTTGCGATTATATAAAAATAATCAAGTAGAATTTCTTAGTATTTGGTATGTCCTCCTTTTGCTTTCATGACAAATAATTAAATAAATACTTAAATAATTATTATAAATAATAAATTACTATTATAAAATTAGTGACGTAGTGCTGAAATATTAAATATTTCCTTAAATATTTCCTATTCGTTTTACATAGCATTTCTTTATATTCTTATTTTTTTTATTAATCCTAAAACTTTCTGAATATTCTTGTTTATTTTAAGCCAAGGTAAAACTGATACAAACAAGTCTTACAAGTTTAAATGCCTCTTTAGCCTATTAAACCATATAAATCTTCAGATTTAAAAATGTGGCATGTTTATTCAAAATGTGTCTGGCAAATATTGATTAAAAACTGCTTAAATCAGTTAAACAAAAACAGTTAAACTGCTTCAAAAACAGAGATCAATCTTTAAATTCCTTTTGCAGCAGTTAAATCATGTGACCTGCTGTCAAAACACTCTACCACAAAAAGTCAAATGCAGTCTGCTTATGAATTGACTTCTGGGTATTTTATCTACTAATGGTTTGAAATACTGCAGTTGTAATCTGCCACATAAATCCTGTTAGGCAAGTGACAGTGCCAAATTCAAATGGCATAATTGTTTTAAGAATGCATTTATGAGTCAGATTGTAAGCACAATATGGAAATCATTGAGAATGGGAGTTCAGGAGGAGTTGAGCGGAAAGGCAACCTCTCTTATTCTCTTTGTTCAGTCTTTTGCCTGGTGGTTTCATTCACTTGACCTGAAAAAGGTCTCTTTTATTGTCGGAAGTTCGTCACCCGGGATTTTAAGGTCATGCGGTAAAAGATCATCTGCAAAGTTCTTCCTCATAATCACTCCGCTCTTACAAAATGTTGGTCTCCTGCTGATCAGCAAGCTTTGATCATTTTTTTGCCTTTTTAACTTCTAAACATAAAGTCTTCCAATCACATGCCATCATCAATCCTTGTCAAAATACTACAGGACTCATTTAGTTTCACCGCTTTCAGAAATTTGCATTTTTGTAGTTTACACAGAAACAATAATGGTATTGTTTTCAAAAACTTTGAATCAAAAGTTTGCGTTTTCAGCCCCCCAAAGCGGCATTGTTGTGTAAATGAACGGCCAAAACGCATACAATTTTTTTTTTTTTTTTAAACGGTGTCGTGTAAACGGCCCCTAAAAGCCTTCTGTCAGTGCTCTAATTAGCATATAATTAGCCTGCATGGCTATTGCATGTGGGTCAGACCTCTGATCCATAACTGTCCATAACTCACTCTGTGCCATTTCAGTCTCACCACTGCAACTCAACAAACAAAAATAGAACAAATCAGATAGGCCGCAGAAAAGCAGTCAATTATAATAGATACAGAGCCTTTTAAGAGACTTGATTGCCTTTTAAGAGATCTTGAAAATTCTGATAGCGTTTTTCTGAGTTATTTGACTTAAACAAGCAACATTTATGATAGTATTATAGGGTCAAAATATGGTGCCAAACATGTCCAGTGAGTTTTCAGTCCATATAAACTCCATACAAAAGACATAATTCTAGATATTAAATAATATGAAATGGTGTATATTATTATATCATATTTTTTAGTGATTTGAATTTGTCAGGTCCCTTAAGAAACCTGGTAAGCCACCTCTATGACATTTATAGTTATCTATTTTCTATAACTTATTGATTTTAGTCTGACCAGTGTCAGTATGTGTGGTATGTGTTTTAACATTACAGTAAAACCTTAGGAACGAGTTTTTATGAGAATTTATCCCTGGCGTTATCATCAAAATAAAATAAAATAAAATAAAATAAAATGGCCTATTATGCTTTGTTTTTACATTTCCAACATTCTTTTGTGTTATGTTGCTGTTTGTGCATGAAAAGGTCTGCAATGTTACAAAGCACAAAGTCACTCCAAAGGGAGTTATTCTCTGCATTTCTTCTCTTCTCTAACTGGTTTCCTAATCTAGTCGTCTAATAAACCTATATCAGTAAGCTCTGTTTCTGAACTCCCCCAAACACCACGACTGTAGTCTTCAGTAAGGGGCATAAAGGGTTTGAAATTTCTCAAACACACTCGAAGCAACTGACCAATCACAACACTGGTCCAGCTAACCAACTAGAGCACATTGCGCTTTTCAAAAGGAGCTGCTTCATAGAGACAGGAGGTCTCTGAAGCAGCATCAAAGTACCACAAGAACGATTCAAAAGCATACAGAGCCATCTGCTCTCTACTCGCTCTCACGGTTTGATGTCATACACCGATCAAGTTCGAACACACCTAGGATCTAAACAGAGCATTACTGACAGACTGAAAAGAGAGGTGCTGCAACAATGTAAAATATGTGAAAAAAAAATGTTTTTCTTGAGCATTCAAGCATGAAAACCTATTCTCGTAGTCCCACTTTAACATCAGATTTTATGTGGCAAAAAAAAATGAACGGAAGTCGAAAAATCTATATTTTGAGAATGACCCTGTTGTCAGATATTATTGCTGAGATATGTTATTGAAACAACAGTTTTGGAGATTCCGGCCTTCCCCCATTTAAGTAAAAAGTCTGAGCTTGCCAAGTACCCACATAAAAAGAAAACTTCCCTGGGGATTGACCAAGAGGGCCACTGAGAGAACTGACTTGCCTTTAATACAGTGACATTTTTATTTCAGTGCTCACTGTTTAGTTCTAGGACTGATAAGAAGCTCTATTAAGCTGTCAACAAGTTAAACTAAGTTGAACCACACAATCCCTCCATTACTTTAAAGCCAACGTCCCTTTTTAGGTTCCAGCAGCCTACTGCCAAACCCAACCATAATGCTTTTAAAAGATGAAAGAAAGCACCCTAAAGAGGGCCCTGTCCCTTGGGAGAAAGAGCACAATAAAAGCAACAATGGCTTTGACATGAAACACCTTTACACCTTTAGCTAGGATACCCTACACTGAACAAGTTTGCCAAGGGAAACTGTCCATCTATTCACTAGCAACAGAAGTACAGTCTTGGCTCATCTTTCTGTTAGCTTTTGTCTGTCTGTCTACACATTGGTTTTGGTCCTTTCAAGACGGTCTGTGCACCTGTTAGGCCATACAAATGTCTACACACTTTTACAGTGTATCAGTGTATACATGCTAATTATAGCTCGCCATGGGTTTAGCTTTTCTGAGCTAATTTAACACGCTCTGGGAATATTGACAACAATGAAGTGTTTTTTACTTAGTTTAGTCTTACAAAAATGACCATGGTAACCATATATTTGCCAAAATACAAGTTATTGATACCTCCGTAAAACCATTCCCCTTTTGAAAAAGTACACTTTAGCATATACTTTTAAAAAAGAGCATTTATTATGGAAATGTAATAGTAATGTACTTAAGTGTGAACTGACTGCATTGTTTTCAGACACTTGATTGCATGTTAATTGGAAGTAAATGAAAATGTATTATAGTTTAAAGTCATATTAAATGCAATTAGCTGAACTTTGAAGTGGTTTTTTTTACCGACTTCACAGTATCTTTATGTTTTAATGGAAGTATATTAGGCCGACTTCCATTGTCTTTGAAATATGGTTAAAGCAAGACAAAAGACTGTTAAGATTATTAAAACAATGATTTAAAATGCACTTCAAAGTAAAACTTTTAATTTGACATTATTACAAAGTGCACTTTGTAAAATTGTACTTAAGTGTGGGGATAGTTCACCCAAAAATGAAAATTCTGTCATCATTTACTCACTCTCAAGTTGTTCCAAACCTGTATTAATTTCTTGCTTCAGGTGAACGCAAAATAATATTTTGAAGAATTTTGGTAACCAGACAGTTGATAGTAACCATTGACTTGTCTGGTTACCAACATTTTTTAAAATATCTTCTTTTGTGTTCAACAGAAGAAAGTGAGTAAAAGATGACAGAAATGGGTGAACTATCCCTTTTAGAAACACAGTCATGAAAATGTATTCTCTTTAAGTACACTTAAATGGCCTTTTATTTAATGAATATTATATTGGATATATAATATTAATAATATTATAATGGAGAACACTTTGATTAAAGTTTAAGTAATTTCTCCACAACTAGCATCAACAAACAGAATTGCAAATATAAAGTTTGGAATGACATAAGGACAAGTATGATCGCATTTGGTAAAACTTTAGTTTAGGGTCCAATTCTCACTATTAACTAGTTGCTTATTAGCATGCATATTACCAGGATATAGGCTGTTTATTAGTATTAATAAAACACATATTAATGCTTTATTCTGCATGACCATATTCTACAACCCTTAATCCTACCCAATACCTAAACTTAACAACTACCTTACTAACTATTAATAAGCAGTAATTAGGAGTTTATTGAGGCAAAATTCTTAATTAATAGTTAATAGTGAGAACTGGAGACTAATCTAAAATGTGACCACAATTTTTATTTTTAGGTGAAAAAGAAAAGGTTACATACAATACATTTGCCTAAAGAGATTTAATTGAGAGTTCAATTGTAAAACATTAGTTATTAAGAGCAAGATGACAATGAACAATATAGCAACAGCTACAACACTGAAACACTGAGTGTGTGTATTACTAACTGCCAGGAGCCATTCTGAAACATGAGCCACATTGGAAAGCACACAGGTGAGAATGACAAAGGAAAATAAATTATGAAAAAGGACTGAAGTCAGCAGAGGCGGCCATTCACTTGCTCCCTCCCTGTTGAACTGCAATTGTCTACTTTCTCATGGTCTGCCCCATTCACCGTATCAATACAAACACAATAATGAGATCAGTGGCTCAACCGTGAGAGCCACGGCCCGACTGCAGGTTCACACATTGTAACGCCTTACTGCCTGTGTGATTGCTTTTGTCTGAGAGGACCCATATTCCCTTTCACCCAATCAACAGCTCTCATGGCGGCAAGAGCTTTACACATCGGCTTGATTTCCTGGTACATGGTGTAACAGAGAGTGAATGACATGTAACAAAGACGTGCTGGTTTCTAGACAAGACGAGGAGGTTTGGTTACTCTCCATACTCTTGAACGTAGTAATGTTTGCAGACATTTCGCTAATAAGGAATAAAGCTTTCATGAAGTTATAAACATTCAACATGCTGGTTCTTATAAACCACTGCATATAAACTTTGAAATGCCTTTAATATTTACAATTAAAATTAGAATAAAGATCCATTCACACCAAGAATGATAACTCTTACAATAAATACCTAATTCTGGCACGAAACTCAAGATGGTGCAGACTGTCCTGCCTTACAGTCCTTAACTCATTTGGTAGCGATTAGATTGGTTGCTAGTGCATTAGCGGCCATTGAGCTGCACTCAACATTCAAATACAGTAGGGTTGCTGTTAGCAGTCTGCAGTGCGCTTTCAGAAACCCTCCACCTTCCCCAGCTCCACCTGTATAGATCTGCTACAGGGGTTATTTAATGTATGTTATGTGCAGTAGCAGCAGTGTGTCTTACATGCTCACAGCAAAGTCTGTGAATGTATTGGCAGTAGCAAGTCTCGGTGCTCTGCAGCAGTGTAGCAGATCTATTCCGCCAAGTAGTGTTGTAGACAAGACCACCTAATCCGAGACCAAGACCAATGTGTGTTGAGACCAAGATGAGACCAAGACAAGACCAAGATCAAGGCAGGGCGAGACCGAGTCAAGACCAAGACCAGACCAGCAGAAATGAGAAATGACTTATTTTTAATCAATAAATATAATTAGAATAAGACACTATATAGGGCTGTTACCAATCAAATGAAATTATTAACAACAAAATTCATCATTGCACTGTAGAGGTGGTACAGAAGATGCATCTGAATTGGTAAATGCATAAATGCACAAATGCATAAATTATGGTGAGAATAATATTTTTTTTAATTATTGAATGTTTGTTTAAAAGCAATATAACGTTTTCAGTCATGCTCAAATTAGTGAAAACAGCTCTCTTGCTCTTGTGATTTTGCTGAATTATATCACGTTATAATATAAAAATCCAGATCTCATATGAGTACATTTTTGCAACAATATAGTGAGCATTTGTATTAATTTGGGTAACATTTTTGACATAATCCCTCGTTAATTTCTGAACCGGCACAATAAATAAATCAAATTACAAATAAATTATTGATTGCATCTGAAGCAGGAAATTTTACATCCAAATACATTAATGATGTTAATAAATAAATCAGGCAATGCACCAGCAATTTATTAATATAAGCAACTATATTAATATATAGTTGTGGTCTTGAAACAAAATCCAGAGTCCTCTAAGTTCGAGACCGAGACAAGACCAAGACCTTCAAAAAATGTCTCAAGACCAAAACTGCTGCCAAGTTCAAATACATTAACATTGCCATATCCATTACCATGCCAATCTCTATTATCATGCCAGTCTCTCAGAGACTTGTCATGACAGAACTATATTAGCGTCCACACCATGGACGATGGCACTGCTAAAGGGATAGTTCACCCAAAAATGAAAATTAGCCCATGATTTACTCACCCTCATGTCATCCTAAGTGTATATGACATTCTTCTTTCAGACGAATACAATAGGAGTTTAAAAAGTCCTGGCTCTTCCAAGCTTTATAATGGCAGTGAAGTCCATAAAAGTGCATCTATCCATCATATAACTGCTCCACACGGCTCCGGGTGGTTAATAAAGGCCTTCTGAATTCTAAGTGGTGCGTTTGTGTGTGTGTGTAAGACACAAGTTTGTGTAAGAAAAATATCCATATTTAAAACTTTATAGACTAAAATAACTAACTTCCGGCAGTCAGCGGTACGCAAGTCAATATAGTTGCGGTGTGGACTTCAGTATTCACATAGAGTCTCCTAAAGCCCAAGAATGTGAATGCAAACACTTCTAGCTAAACAAGCTTAGAATGTGTTAAAACAGAGTTCAAAACGGGCGCTATAGCGAGCAGTCATATAAACTGAATTCATATAGAGTGGTGCAGGTATGACGTCACTTTGTAGGCTAACCGGCAGTTAGCAGTGGGGTAATACTGATTTATGTCGTAGAATAATGTGAAAGTGTTTTGAGCTTGTGTTCACCACAGACCTTTTTTCAGCCATTTAACCAAAATTCCATTTAAAAAACCCATTGATTCGAGATGATAGAACCAGAAGTGCTAAAATGCTAACTTGTTTCTGCGTTTTGACCTACAAAGTGACGTCATACCTGCACCACTCTATGCAGGTTTCTGTGGAATGACAGTCAATCAGTTTTCTCTTTTCAGTGAAATACTGTCATGAGAAAATGATTGTTTAATACATAAAATAGTTCACACTCTTCTACTATCACATATTTGTAGCTATTCCAACATATTTATGACAAAATATGGTTTAGTAAACCATAGATGTGACGTGTATGGTGTCCCACACTATGAATTTGTGCTCTGCATTTCACCCATCCAAGTGCACACACACACCGTGAATACACACCCGGAGCAGTGGGCAGCCATTTTTGTTGTGCCGCCCAGGGAGTGATTGTGGGTTAGGTGTCTTGCTCAAGGGCACCTCAGTTGTAGGTAACGAGGGTGGAAGGGAAGGCTGTTCATTCACCCTGTTCATAAGTATGTGTCCAGTAAGTACGTGTCTTTTGTGTCCAGCAGAAGAAAGATCATACAAGTTTGTACCAACATGTACATAAAGGGTGAATAAATGAAGAAAAAAAGGACAAAGCTTCTTGGCTCAATAATTTTAGCTTATTCAGACAAATACTGAAGAGTCTCCAACCTGCTAAAAGGATATGAAAGGACTGACATGAGGAACAGCAACCAAGACAAGACAGAGAGGTATCAAGAGGGTAATGTAAGGAAGGTGACCCTTTGTTCCTCACCTCTCTAATGCATTAAGAACGAGAGAACACAACCACCCCTTGAAGACATGTACCAGAGGAGGATACTTCAAACCGCAGCTGTCATTAGTAAAATTAAAGGTGTACAGCCACACAAAAGTCCAAGAGAGTCATCTCAAAAGATGAGACAGGAGAGAGCAGCACTCAGGATCAAACCCTATCAACATGAGGTGAGAACAAGGATTCAAAGACCAAGAAGTGAGGTGACCCCTGTTTTTGAAGTAGGATGACAGAATCGACATAGAAAATAAAAATAAAATACTGTACAAAAATAAAAAATGATATACTAAATCTACAAGCACAAGAAATTCATCAACAATCCAAATGCACATAAACACACAAAATATGCAATACACACAGAAACAGTAATTAGTGTGTGTGTGTGTGTGTGTGTATGAGCTAATTTAAAAACCTGTTGACTGCTAATTAGTGAAAACAAAGAAAATGCAGTTTTATATTAAATATCTTAGGAAATCAAAACTGATGTTTCAAGGCTTTTAGTCTGTGGCAATGATCTTTAAGTTCATCTATATGCTAATGTACCACTACAGTTGATCAAATAATCTTTTAAGCAACAGCAAGTACTAAAGCGTTGGCTGAATTGGGAAAAGCTTACTAGCATACTCAAGCCAAAAATAATCAAATTAAACATTCCCCTATCTTTCCTGTTTTTAGTTAGCCTTTGTTTAGCAAGCTAGCAGCTTAGCATAACACTAACTTAAGCAGTTAGCACTATGCTAAGCTGTTAGCGTGCTAAACAAGGTAACACAATAACACGCTAGCCTACATTTGTGATCAGGCCTTGATAGAATTATGCTAAACGCTAATAGCTATTTTAACAAAACACTTATTTAGGAATAGCATGCAACCATTTAGACTGCTAATTATGAATGCTAATGCAGAAAATTGTCTATATTTAGAAGAGTATAGAATGGTACATGGATCACGCATTTTTGTAGGTCAAAACCCAGAAATGTGTTAGCATCTTAGCACTTTCGGTTCCATTGATTCATTTTTTTTAATGGGTATTTGGTTTAATGACTTAAATAAGGTCTGTGGTTAACAAAAGCTCAGGATATTTCCACGTTTTATTCTACGACCTAAAATATATCAGTATTGCCCCACTCGTGATTTTTTTTAAGATGTTACGTGAAAAAGGCGGTTGCTTTTACAAACTTGTCGAGTTAATCGTACTCTTACAAACTATTCTAACTTTCAGGGAAAATGCTTTTTAGATGAAAACTGATAGAGCTTAGTGATGGTGATGTTGAAGTCGTGGTGTAGTTCGTTGATAGTTTACCTTTAGCTTTTTACTTCTGGCGACTGCATTTAGGATTAAAAATTCATAAAAGTTGTGTTCATTTGTGAAAATGATCTTGATGAACAAAACATGCAATTATCATAAACTTTTGTTGATCACAGCTTATTTTTTGCAATAATCCAAAAGTTTATGGAAACATCCTATTGGGTTTTTGTTAAAGGAACCAGTATGATGCTAACTTCCAGGTTGGCCTACAAATTTGCATCATCCCTGCACCACTCTATTTTGTATTATACAGTGCAGAAATCAATGGCAATAACACAGCCAGCAAGCAAACACTGAGTGAATGTGTTGTTGCCAGAGTGAGCAGATGAAGCTTATAGGTGTGTGAGTGTGTGTTTGAGTGTGTCACGTGATGCTTCTGAAGTGTGTGTGGGTAGAGGATATGCTTTTAATTACTCTGTAATCTCGCTCCAGTGCATTCCAGCATCAACCCTATTGTGTTACCCGATAAGACTGATGGTGACTGGGTTCATCAAGGACAAGACATTGGTTGTAAGTGTGATTATCCTGTTGTCCACTATCACTGCACTAGCCACTCTGTTTAGTGCTGTTAAAAGCCAAGAACAACACTTGGCTATATTTAGGCCTCAATTTAAGATTTGATTGTATTTGGTATTTAAATTGCATTTAAAATTTCCATCCATTTGGATTACACAGTTTTAACATAAACAAACTAATAAACCGAATATGATGCATATTTATCAGTCATACATAAATTAAACAGTTAGGATTTCTGTAATAGTACTAATAGATTTGTGATTTAAATACTTACATCACAAATATCTCTTTCAATCTCAATCTGTTCCACAGCTAGCCATATTTTAATCATGTTTATACTTTTTAAAGGTGCACTGTGTACATTTTTGCCGCATCTAGAGGTGAGGTTGTAAATTGCAACCGCTCACCCCTCCCTTTCAAAGCACATAGAGAAGCTACGGTGGCCGACACAGGACAAAGATGTCATTGTCTGAGACAGCAGAGAGTAGCTAGCGCTCTGTAGAGCAGTTTGTCCGTTTAGGGCTACTGTAGAAACATGGCAGCACAAAATGGTGACTTCACTGTAAGGGGACCCACGGTGTATGTAGATAGAAATGGCTCATTCTAAGGTAATAAAAACATAACAGTACATTATGTAAGGACGTTACGTTATGTATATTATATTGCATTTCTGTCAATAGATCCTCATAAATACTATACACTGCACCTTTAACTGAATACATTAAATTGTTTTCACATGAACAGATTTATGCTGATTCTAAGCAATTTGAATACATGCATTTTGAAAATATGCACCACATTATGTTTATTAGTCTTTTAATATTAAAACTGTGTAATCCAAATGGATTTAAATTTTATATGCAATGTATAAATTTATTAGTGTATAAATCTTAAAATGTATAAATCTTAAAGGAACAGTTCACCCAAAAATTTAAATTATCCCATAATTTACTCACCCTCAAGCCTTCCTAGGTGTGTATGACTTTTTTCTTTCAGACGAATACAATCAGAGTTATATTTGAAAAAAATATCCTGTTTTTTCCTAGTTTTGTAATGCCATTGAATAGTGTCAGAAAAAAAGCACATCCGATCCATCCATCATAAAAGTAATCCATGCGACTCCATGGAAACATTTTACAAAACTTTATAAAGTATAATCACTGGTTTCTGGCAACAGCCGTACACACTTTAGATTACTTTTATGATGGATGGATCAGATGCGCTTTTTGGAGCTTCAAAATCTCAGCTGAAACTGTTCGGCTGAAAGAAGAAATTCATATACACCTAGGATGGCTTGAGGGTGAATAAATTATGGGATAATTTTCATTTTTTGGTAAACCATTCCTTTAAATTTAGGCCTTAAATTTAGAATCTTGCCATCTGCCTTGGCTCTTCTTAGTGTGTTTATGAGACACGTAGTGATCTCGTATTCATGAACGAATCATTCATTGAATGAATCAGTGAACCAGTCTGAATTATTATTTTTTTTAAATGTATCCTTTTTATAAAGGTTTGAAACAATATGAGGGTGAGTAAATGATGACAAAATCCACATTTAAAAAGGTTATCTTGGCCAAAGAGCTGTATTAGCCAATCAGCATGCAGGAAATGTCGTGTTACTACTCCAGGAAAACAAATGGACCTTGGGCCTACTCACACCCAACACCATGAACACAGTTTCAGGCCTGTCTCTTTCACTATGACTCGCTGCAGTTAGGATTTATTTATGTTTGTCTTTGAGTGAGCTTAAGCTCTTCATGCGACTATAAGAATGTCCTGAGCCAAAATGAGCGAACTAATGCGTGCCACTCGATTCACAACAGAGCTGCCTCCAAAGCAAAACAGCAGTAAACATTTACAGTTGGATTGGCTGTGTTTTAAACACGGGGTCCATCAGAGCCTTGTGTTTATAGGGAAAGAGTCAAAAAGGGACACAATCTCACACAGTCATAAAAGACGTATAGACAAACCTTAATGGCAAGAAAGAAACCAATCGAGTGCAGAGCAAAACTGAAATGAAAATGAAAATGAATGAGAGTGCTCTATAAGTCATGTATGCCAATTCAACCACATGGGGAAGAATAAGATTAAGATCTCTCTAAAATATTCGTTTTTTGATGTTTTGATTGAAAAAAAAGTTATTTTAAAATTATCTTTTGCACTTATTTTTATCTTACAACATGTGAATAGATTTTGAGAGATCTTCAAGTCTTCATCTTGAATGCCACTGGTAAATTTTGCAACAATAGTAAAGTATTCTTGACCTTAATTAAAATTTTAGGTAAGGGGTAGGATTAAGGGATATAGAATATGGTCATGCAGAATAAAGCATTAATATGTGTATTATTAATACTAATAAACAGCCAATATCCTAGTAATATGCATGCTAATAAGCAACTAGTTAATAATGAGAATTGGACCCTAAACTAAATTGTTACCATATCCAATAGTGACATATTAAATGTCTTGAATGTTATTGGAAGTTAACTGACTTAAAGTCAAAGACTTGTTTCAAAGATGCTGTAAAGAAAATGTCAGTAAAAACATCTGAGCAAGAACAACATCCTGAGAAATGATCAACACAGATTGCAGCCTCTTGTATACAGAGCCAGTCTCTCGATGAAGAAAGAGCATTCTACATCTGAGATGAATCATTTCAACCAGATTTCCACATGCTCAGAGGATTCATTCGGAACATAAGGAGTCTCTGATTTGGCACAAGATAGCCAAGGAAAAATTAAACTTAATCTAGAGCCCTCCAGCATTCAGTAAGAGCCCAAAGCAGAAACATATTTAAACATCTAAGATTATAAACGTTTGGATTTTTACAAAAGTTATAGCTTTTTGTTACACTTCTCAATGTTGAAAATTTCCATATATAAACATTTCCGACTAACCATGAATCAACCATAATGTTGATTAGCCTACCACAAAAATTATTTCCACTTGTCCTTTAAAGATATATATATATATATATATATATACTGTGTATGTATGTGTGTGTGTGTGTGTGTGAAAATGTCTTTCAAAAACCTTTTGGTTTTACTAAGCTTCAAATTTTGCCTTTGAATCCTCAAAAAATTGACCCCATTCACTTTCATTGTAAGTGCCTCATATGTAAGTTTCCGCCACGGAATAAAAAAAAGTTAAAAAAGTTAATTGCAACTTTTTATCTCACAATTCTGACTTTTAAATAGCAAATGCACTCACGCCCATCTGTTCATGGCATCCTGCAGTTATTTAAAGGGCACGTTAGTAATATGCGCCTATAGGCGGGTGCACAATGCGCGTAAACTCTGCTTATTACACACACAGGGATGCACAGCGTTCAGTCTTTCCGCTCACAAATTCCGCCATGTAAATAGCGAATCCGCCATGGTGCAAGCACATCTGGCTTTTAAAGGGAATTGGAGATGAGACTCTGACTGGTTTATTGCTCGTCACGCCCAAAACACACCCATGACAAACTAAGAGACTAGGTACAACCCTTTTAGACCATGTGCCTGGCGTGCCGACCATTTTTCCCGTCGTTAAACTGGCAAAAGTGGATTCGGACACGCTCTAAGTGCACCTGAGCCATGCGCTTTCAGACCATGAGACCACATCGTTAAAATAGGGCCCTATATCTAAACTCACAACTGCGGAAAAAAAGTACAAAAATAAAAAAATAAAAAATCTGAATTGTAAGATGAATGTCACAGTTACCTTTTTTATTTTATTATTCTGTGGCAGAAACAAGCTTCCATACATCTAAACCTGAACAGACAAATCACATTTATTTTTTGTGGTAATCAACATCATTCCACAAATGCTGTCGATTAAGTTCCCATCGGCGAACCCTATCAGAACAGACCTGCGACCCGTTTTTGGGTCATGACCCAACAGTCGAGAACTGCTGTTATAAAACATTTCCTAATATAAACCACAGAGCTCCAAATACTCTTTGAAGTCTGTATAAGTGTATTTAATATGGCAAGTGATAAAGCAGTTTAATATGATGAATCTTAGCTAATTGGCTGGAGCAAAGGGAGTTCCGAGAAGTGTGAGAGACTCTCTGATGGGTCTACTCCTCTCATTCAAAGCCAGAGATTACCCACTCAAACTAGTAGAAATTTTAAAGCATTACTACAGGTTGAATGAAAAAGGAGGGAGGAATTTCTTATTGTTCTTTCACCTGCATCAGGCCACAGCGGTTTTCCCCGGGACATATGGTGCAGGCAGGGTGAACTGGATTAACGAGAATCAGCCCTAATTAAGAGACTCTAAAAATCTCCTATTATTTCTTTGATGGCCTGGAGGACCCATGCGAATAGCTATTTTGAGTGGTATCCTAATTGAAAAAGGCATGGATTCTCAGATGGGGGAAGACTCTGAGAGTATCCAGAGGACTGTCAACCGTTTGAAGTGCTGAAGTGTCCTTGAGTGACACTCAAACATTTAAAAAAATGTTGAAAAATCCATCTCAACCCTAATAGTCATCACCTGACTAATGGGATGTGTATGCATTTTGTTATGTTAAGATTTGGTAAGCGTTTGAAAGTGTTATTAACTTTTTGACACACATCCCAATGCCGAGTGAATTTAGAAAATTCAATTCTTCTTTGTAAATAGTATATTTTTATCAATATTACTGGGCATGAAACTTTATTTTGCATAATTAAAAAAAACTATAGATATATATTTTTTTAAATAATGTAAAGGAAATTTGTCATTCAACCATGTTGGTTAATGATGTCACGCAGGTGGTGGAGTGAATCCGCTTGAGATTGAATTAATGCAAAATATTTGGATATAAATTACAGATATGGCATCTGAGGACATCTGATTTTTCTCAGTTATTTTGCTTTATTTCCAGATTCAAACGGCTCCTTCTAGAGCACGTACACACATGCGCACTCTTCAAAAATGGTGCTTTAAATCTCTTGAAAAACTAAGGGTATGTTTACACGATGGAAAAGTTATGCATTTTGGCCGTTCATTTACATGACAACGGCATTTTGGGGGCCTGAAAACGCAAGCTTTTGAAAACGGGTTTCAAAGTGCAAGGTTTTGAAAACAATACAATACCTTTACCGTCTCCATGTAAACAACAAAAACACGAATCTGTGAAAATAATGACATCATGAGTATTACATCTCCAACTAGCACATTGTTGTCGTGTAAACACCCTCTAAAAGACATCAATGACATTTGTATATAATTGAAATAAAAGATATAGATCGTACTGAATGTCAGCTTACTTATTATGCTCAAGATAAGGATTTATTAAGTCCACGTCATGCAAACAAGAAATTATGCTTCTAACCACAGGTCGAGAGCTGTCGTTCCAACCACAAAACTTTTGCGCATGTTCGTTGGAACTATGGTTTCGGGGAAAAACACGACTTGTTGAAGTATGTTGATAACGACCAAACTTGCGACCATAGTTGGCTAACGATGCTTTCGGGAAACGCACCCTTGAATTGCAGTCCTCAGAGGAAGTTATAAGAGGAAAGTAACTCATCAGTAGCCGCGTTTCCATTACAGATTTGCACAAAACGTTTGCAATATTTTCTAAATGTCGATAAAAAAACGATTGCGAAATGACAGCGTTTCCATTAACCGATGTCATGTGACTAAGCCTTAGTTTTTTCCTCTCGCGATAAGTCATTCAAAAAATTATGCCACATATGTTGGGTTTATGTATATCCCATTACCATTGGGCGTATTTTCAATTCGCAATTTTAATTTGCGCATTTTGATGGGTAATGGAAATGCGGCTACTGTCAAACACGCTTTTAAATCTTATAAGAGCCTTGATTGTGAGATAAGCTCTTCCCATTTAAGTCCAATCTGGGGGACATAAGAAAACTGCCCACAGCTCGTCCACCAGCTGTCTCCTTATTACCCAGATGTGGATCTATGTCATCTGCCTTGGATAAAAGGAGACCTTTAGTGTTTATGTGATCAGAACAGTCTGCTTATATGATCAAAACTAGCCTGCTAGTATCAAAGTCAAGATGTCCATTTAGTTCAGTCTTGTGATCAGTTAAGTTTGCAATTAAGAGCTGCCCCGTTTGTCTGAGCAGATTGCCTCATGGGTGACACTCTGACAGCTGACCAAAGTTCAAGTCCTGGATCATGATCGTTTCCAATCCTGTACCCCTCACTCCTACTTTGTTGTTTCAATATAGACAAAAATGGCAAAAAAAATAATAAGTAACCCCTAGTCACACCTCCTAATACTCGAGAGTGCTTCCATCCTTGTCAGAAGATCCAGCGTAACCCAAGCCGCCCAGGACTGTATACAATACAACCTTTTGTAGTCCTATACACTCCATCAATAATTAATCTTCAACCTTCTCACATTCTATACAAACAGAATTGAAACTACTTTAAGAACAAAAGTGATTTAAGTAGAAAATACAAGCTGCTTTGATTGTCCTCTCTTTGGGTGCTCGCATTGACCTCAGACTTTATACTCACATAGTGTCAGAGACCAAAAGACTATCATAGTGTCCAAACTTTTCTTCGATTTGTATTCAGCATTTTCAATAAGAGCAGAGATCTAGACCACACACCTCTAGCCTGGAAAAGAACAGGAAGGGATCTCAAAGCATCTTAAGCTAGCACTCAACAGACCTGCTCTTGTTTTCTCCAATGGCAGACGGGAGTAGCTCTTTCAGTAGCATGACAGCAAACCCTAGTCTTCTGTCATTAATTAAGTGGCAAGTCAGGGATACTGACCCAACCGGCAGAGAGCCATAGGGGCCCCAGCGGAGCCTGTCAATCTACATGCACCGAGATGAAGATGCTGAGATTCCCGAGGGACAGAGACAATGGACGGAGAGATAAAGGAAAATCTGAAGAGATGAGATAGCATATGAAAGACTGGAAGTTAAATTTAAGTTTTACATTTTATTAAGAAAATGTAAGTAGTGCTTGTTTGTGGTAAACTAGCATTGTGATGTTAGAGTGTTCTGGGTGGTTGAAAATGTATATACTGTTGCTAAGGTTTTCAAAGAAGTTCTAAAGCATTGCTAGGTGGTTGCTGAGTAGTTGTTAGCCATTGCTAGGGTATTCTGAATAGTTGTTTGCTTGTTGCTATGTAGTTGCTAGGTTCCAGGTGGATGCTAAGGTATTCTGGAGGGTTGCTGATTTTACCATTCAAACTCTGATGCATTTACACATTTCTAATTAGGGAAGCAATGATATTAAAATTGTGGCTCAGGAGCATAAATCTACTACTATAATTTTGCATTTGCTTGCAATACTGTTGGGTTCTTTTTTGCATTTCCCTGTGTTTGCAAGCAATATAAAGTCATATGAAGTGGGAAGAGAACTATATTTCAATGCTTTTGCAAGGAAAAAAATTTTGGCGAGCAAATGTAAACTTTCTCTGGAAATGCAATACTTTTGCAAGAGATTGAAAAAGTTTTGAAAGCACTGAAATATCATTTTTCCTCCTATCTCCATCTACATGTCCCATAAGGGGCTCTGTATAAATCCCATATCGGACAATACAGATAAATTAAAAAATCTGACTACCAAAAAAACTAAAAGGATCTCAGTCGGATAGTCTTCAACAAATTGGTTGCATGAATGATTCAATAACTCATTCATGAACACGGTGGCTGAATTATATTACAAATTCTGCCAAAAATTTGTTTTGTTTGCTGAATGAATCTGTAAATTATTTAATGACTCACTCATAACAACAGTCATTTGTTGTGTTCCTACATAAATATCAGCTTTTGATTTCCACTGAAGACAGAAAGTCATACAGGTTTGGAAAGGCATGAGGGTGAGTAAATGAATTCATTTTTGGGTGAACTATCCCTTTAATACACCCAGCAGTGCTCCACATAGGTGTTTGCAATAAAAGAGCACGAACAGGAAAGCTTCTGACACTCTCAGTTCAAGTTAAGCCCTCTCTCCCACACAGACACACAAAAGTACCCCAACTCGCTCATCCATCCTTTGTGACATGGGAGCACCACCATTGGGACAAATCAGGGGCCCTCCTGAATGTCACACTCACATGCCACAACAATAAGACCCCCCTCCCAGTCCAGACACCCTACGTTGTTGCATGTCCACGAGCACCGGCCGCCTCTTGCCAGCCAGGCATAAAACAAATCGTGCAGCTGACAGCATAATTCACTAAGAGGGACTGGCCCAAGGCCATGGGCAGGATGGTGCAGAGATTTGGCTCGCCATCAGAGCCCCCCCTTCACCACCATCCCATCCACCGCCCTGGTCCATTCAGCCTCAGCCCCTCCACTGTCTCTGGAAGGAGAGAAAAGACATGACTTGGAGGCTCAGTGCGTCCCCTCCGCATGCCTGAGTGAATGTGCTTGAGCCTAATACCGAATAATCTGTTAATCAAATGCCCCCGTCGCTGCCGTCGGGGCGAAATCTGCTCCCGTTTTCACAAGCAGATTTGGACAGGGGGTCTGGATGCCAAGCTGACCCAAGTGCCCACACCAAAGAGCAAAAAGGAGAGAAAAACACAGACAAAAAACTGCTGGACACTTTTACAAACGAACACAGACTGAATCAGTGAAGCCTTTGTACAGAACAACATGATTGTGTGTATTATATCGATTTTATTATATCGAGTAATTTACATTTTAGACAAAATATGGATAGTTATTTTGTCTGTTTTTGCTCCAATAATAAACACAGTCCCATATGAAGCCAATGAAAGAATCAGTGTTTTGAACAAATCTGTAAATTATCCAATGAATCATCCATCATATCAATTTTACACAGTTCATCGATTTTATCATCCAATCATATCGATTTTATAGTTAATATTGAGTCATTTACATTTTAGACAAAATATGGAGTTATTTTGTCTGTTTTTGCTCCAATAATGAACACAGTCCCATATGAAGCCAATGAATGAATCAGTATTTTGTATGAATCTGTAAATTATTCAATGAAACATCCATTATATCGGTTTTATACAGTTCATCGATTTTATCATCCAATCATATCGATTTTATACATGTAATATTGAGTAATTTACATTTTAGACAAAATATGGATAGTTATTTTGTCTGTTTTTGCTCCAATAATGAACACAGTCCCATATGAAGCCAATGAATGAATCAGTGTTTTGAAACAAATCTGTAAATAATTAATTGAATCACTGAATAAGTTCCTGAATAAATATAAAGATAAAAGTAATATAGTATGGTTGTATACCATTATGAACTGAGCCAGTCACGTGTTTCATTTCCTGAATGAATCAGTGTTTTTATTGGTTGAATCGGTTGAGTGAATTATTCTCTGACTCAAAAATGTAGAGACTCACTTGTTTCATTCCTGAATGAGTCATTGTTTTTAAAAGAATTGATTGAGTTAAAGATTCTTTGACTCATTCATTAAAAGAGTCACTTGTTTTGTTCCTTTTTTGAACAGATCGTTTGTGTGAACAGTTAAGTGACCAGTGACTGCTGTGAAGATGTAACCTGCAAAAAAGTCTGAAAAAAATCTGACAGCGCAAATATAGGTAAGCAGAGTTAACAAAACAACTTTCTTTTTCTGCTGACATCACTGAGGCCATCCAGGCTATTGGACAATGTAGTCAAATACATATTTAGTTACTGTTTTAGCAAACTTGCATTCACCATGACCATGTAACGGCCACTTCACACAATCCAATTATCCTGATGTATAAAATAAAGTCCTTTTCCCCATTACATCCCGTTTCACTCTGGGAGAGTAGCATGTATTTTAGTACTGAAAAATGACACACTTTACCTTTAAGCCCAAAAGGGTTGTTCTGCTCAGACACTAATTGGAGCATGTAGTGACACACACTGCCACACGTCCCACACAGGTGGACACACATGAGCCATGTGGCAGGGGAGGGGCCACGTGAACCCCGGACTGACAGCTTTACAGTCCACAACTACCATCTGTCACAAACCCAAGACCCGACAAACAACACAGGGACTTCCTCAGTGGAAAAACAGAGCAGTGCCAAAAAAGTGTAGAAGGGAAAAGAGAGTTGTTTGCTATAGTACAGCACTTGAGAAGACAGATGGTGTGAGAGAGAGATTCATTCACTAGCTCGTATCCGAAAGATTCAGCCCTTCCTTTGTGCCACACATTTTATCACAGCATCATTTAGAGCACCAAACCAAAAAGAAGAAAAGTAGTAAGGGACGAGAAAGCAGCTGAGCCCCCACTTTTTTTTAGCAGGTACCGGTTGGCTATCCCGGTTCACTAGCTGACTTACAAAAGGGCTTTTTCCAAGTCCTAAGTAAAATGGCTTTGGCCAGCTTTTAGAGGCTTTGTCTCAGACGGCATCCAAAAGATTAATCCAGGCATATCAGTCGCCTCCTTGGCACATCGGTACAGAAAGTGAACAAAATAGTGAGCCTTGAATTGAAGTCTAAGTTTGTATAAACATTTGCCTCTTTCTTTTCAACTGCATGGGGGCGATTTGAACAATACTGGCATATGTTAACTTCGAGCCGAGTTACATTTCTTCTCATAGGGTACACAAAAAAACAGCTATAGTCACATAGTTTTTTTCTATACGCACACGTTTTCTTTCATTTCTATAATTATTTTAAACAACAAGTTAACAACAAGCATCCATTTTTAATGGTAAAATAAGGTATTAATTACTTATTAAAGGTGAACTCAACAAGTTTTTTCTTTTTTTTTTTTGTTTAGCTCTTTTTGTGGTTTTGAACTACACTGACACCTATTGGCCTGGATGAATGAAGTTAACTAACTGCTGACTATTCATACTGAAGGTGTTTATTTTCTCTTTAGTTTCATTTATTGTTTATATATATATGTGTGTGTGTGTGTGTGTGTTTGTTAGTGCTGTCAAATCAATTAATCACATCTAAAATAAAAGTTTGTGTTTACATAATATATGTGTGTGTATGGTGTATAATTATTATGTATACATAAATAAACACTCATTGATGTATATATTTAAGGGGGAAAAAATCAAGAACTTTGGATGCGATTAATCGCAATTAATCGATTTCACAGCACTAATATATATATATATATATATATATATATATATATATACCGATTCTAAAATGTAAGCCCCTCCCTCCCCCTACAAAATACAACTAACTTCTTTGGAATACTTTCTGTCAATTCAATGTAATTTTTTTGTTTAATTCTTTGTTTTGTTTATCAGTAATTACATTTAAAGAGATATAAAACTATAAACTATAAACTTAGCACTGCAGAATGTGACTTTGGCATCACGAAAAATATAAAGCAGAAATTAAAGTTAAGTTTTCACTGGATCAGATTATGAATTTACAGGTTGCATATGATTATACAGCATAATATGCTCATACCATGAACACAACATATTTCATGCTCTCTTGTTCAATATTGACTGACTATAGGCAGTAGGCCTACAGTAAACACTTAAAAAATAACGTAAATTGCCATTATATTGCTCACTGTGAATCAACAAAGTGTACATTTTGGACATAAATCACGTTTAGCTAGAAATAAATCCTGTTTAAAATTTAAACCTCAAGTTCAATAGAAATTTGCTTGCTGTGCAAACTATAACACCCAGCACTTTACGCACCTAAACAGAATTCTATATAATCATTTATCAGCCCAACAATGAAGGGTTTATTAAAAGCAGATGAAGTAAACCACATATTCTGATGCTTTACATACCTGTGTTACTGAAGAGTGCGATCTGCGCAAGAAAGAGTGCGCATCTCGTCGCGAGCGCTTCCATTATTCTCTGAATGTGGAGAAATATTGCTGGAAAGAGTAAACAGGGTGAAGTCGAGCGCGTCGACAGAGGAACTCCTCTCCCGAAGAGCCGGAGGGTATCACATTGGTTGGGTAACGGTAGGAGATGCACCCTTCAGCGGTCAGATCCACTCCGCTCTCCGCTGCATGGATGTGCGCGCGTCCGGATGAAACGCATCGCCTGGCGCACCGTGAGTTCGGCTGGATGTGCGCGCGCCGCCCACAGACCACCACACACACAAAAAAGTTTGGTAACACTTATAGAGACTCTCTATATATAACGTTTTATAAAGGTATTCATATAGCTATAAATAAAACTGAAATTAGTTATGTATTTCCATAAATAATTCTAACCACACACTATAATGAATTATAACCATTCGGATGTTTAAAAAATGGTAGCACTTCATAATCGCATGACAAATTACTAGGCTACGGCATTATAATACACACTATAATACATTAGATAAATAAATAGGCTACTTGTACCCACCGTTTCACAACATATAGGCTACCATAAAATGTGGTTTATTTAAGCAATATCACAGAAGCAAGTGTGCTCCTGCAGGCCTACTAAAAATAAGCAAAGCTGTGATTTCGTGTGATAGGCTACATACATTGTTTTAGTACACCAACTCGACAAATAAGCTGATAAGTGATTCAGTAACTTAAATTTCAGAAAAAACTTGGCCAGTTAGTTAACGTGATATTTCTTCTCATTCAATGACATTTGTTCCACATGACGTTTTATGTTTCACAGACTGAAAGCTGCTCTGGAACACCATTAAATGGAGCGGAGATGCAGAGGTTTTCCCTACCGGCTCAAGGGGTCTGTGATCACTCTGCTCCACCTCCACTCCGGGTTTTCCATTTTCACTTTTGGAGCGAGAGAAAACACGCTCCGAACTTCAAAAAACAGCGCTTCCTGCTCCGCTTTCACTCCGCACTCTTCACATCATGGTAAGTACAGTGATAAATTATGGTATATAATACAAGTCGGACAGTCAAGAACACTTAAATATATATTTAAAAAAAAAAGTTTTAAAAATAATATATATACAGTATATATACACCAATCAGGCATAACACTATGACCTATATTGTGTTGGTCCCCCTTTTGCAGCCAAAACAGCCCTGACCCATAGAGGCCCCTGAATGTGTGCTGTGGTATCTGGCACCAAGATGTTAGCAGCAGATCCTTTAAGTCCTGTAAGTTGCGAAGTGGGGCCTCCATGGATTGGACTTGTTCGTTCAGCACATCCCACAGATGCTCGATTGGATTGAGATCTGAGAAATTTGGAGGCCAAGTCAACACCTCAAACTCGTTGTTGTGCTGAAAGAGGCCATAGCCACCAGGGAAAATACTGTTTCCATGAAAGGGTGTACATGGTCTGCAACAATGCTAAGGTAGGTGGTACGTGTCAAAGTAACATCCACATGGATGGCAGGGCCCAAGGTTTCCCAGCAGATAACATTGCACAAAGCCTCCACCGGCTTGCCTTCTTCCCATAGTGCATCCTGGTGCCATGTGTTCCCCAGGTAAGCGACACACACACACCCGGCCATCCACGTGACGTAAAAGAATACGTGATTCATCAGACCAGGCCACCTTCTTCCATTGCTTTGTGGTCACTTTTCTAAAGCTCACGTGCCCACTGTAGGCGCTTTCGCTGGTGGACAGGCCCATACGCTATACAGCCCCATACGCAACAAACTGCGATGCACTGTGTATTCTGGGACCTTTCTATCAGAACCAGCATTAACTTCTTGAGAAATTTGAGCTACAGTAGCTCGTCTGTTTGATCGGACCACACGGGCCAGCCTTCGCTCCCCACGTGCATCAATGAGCCTTGGCCGCCCATGACCCTGTTGCCGGTTCACAACTATTCCTTCCTATGATCATTTAATAGAAATATTAAGTGTGAATTTATAAATGCAACAAAAGACCAAGGTGTTGCCAATATCAGTAACCTCTTAAGTTGAGGGAATGAGCATGGTTAAGTAAAACAGTAGCCAATGCATCATCAGTGACCCTGAAAACAAGATGTTATATGCATATTTGAACTCTTTTATGCACATGCACCCCCTAGGAAGTGTGATTATCTAATTTATAAGGTCTGGTACATATTTGTTTTCAAGAAAGAGGTGTAACTGCTTGAATGAGATATATTGTGTACTCCTTGGGGATCAGCATGTTCCCTGTTTTATTTGTTTGAACAGGGTTAGATAGAGTCATGTCGAGTGGAACTAGGCTAATTATGGTGAGTAAAAAGTACAGAATGTTTGTAACTAAAATTATTTATTATTTTCTGTTGTACAGTAACTATTTACTCATCAACATTCTTATTTACTGTCATGCACCAAAGCACAGATGGCTCAGTTTTATGTATACATATTCCTTGCATACAGAAATAAACATTATTATTTGTCAAACGTTTTGCTATTTTTAATTCACATTAAAGGTGATAAATATGCTATATCTGGGATGTTCAAGAGTCACAGCAGGCCAAACACTCAGAATTAGGTTATCTCTGAAGGCTGCTGAATAAACTTTTAATAAGAATTAAATTTAATAAGAAGCACAACTCATTAGCACAATGAGCTCAGACTGTTTAAACAGACACTGATCAAACAAACCATTGGCACTGCAAAAAAAATAAATGGCAGAGAAAGTAGGCCTATCAGATAATGTAACTTTCAGATGCATCTTTAATAATTGCATATGGAACCGGAAGTGCTTTCATTTTCAATATTGTGTGTCTTTTGGTGACTTAAAGGGGCATGTATGGTTTATGGTTCAACTCAATACAAAAAAATAGGGTCCCAAAACTAGTAATATACTACCCATGTTACGCATGCAGAGACCATGTGAATACATTAACATAATTTACCAAGGATTATCTTTAATTTATGCAGAGTCTGTTCTTCAGTTGTAAAACTGCATGTTTCAAGGGGGCCCGCTGTAAAACTGCGTTTACATCCATGGAGCATCCATTGTTTTTTTATATGTGTGCATATATTTCTGTATAATACTATTTTATAAAACTTCAAATTTCATCCAGTAAAAAAGTAATTCAAAAAATGCCCTTAAATGACCTTTCAATATGAGTGTATACTCTTAAAATGATTTTGATGTCTGATGCATTTAAGCTACCAGAAAAAAACACATGTAAATAATACATATACACAGTTTTTTTTTTTTTTTGTACGTGAATTCAGAATGAAAATATTTTCTGTCCAGTAAATTGCTGTTAGGCAAATATGAATACGTCTAAACATGCCTTAATGTTTCCAAGAAAACAGGATTCCACATTCCGGAGCGTTTAGTGCTCCATAGTGATAACACTGCAAACATCCCTGAAAGCTAACAGATCGCTCAAAGCGGTGAATTATTGTCTTTGCTGATCTTTGTGTAGTTCTACACAGTTCAGCGCATGCATAGATCAGTGGACCTGACTGTAATGACTGCTTTCCTTTCTGAACAATCACTATTGATTATCATTATCTGTCAACTATGCATCTTTTTTTAGATTTAACATGCAAGTACAACAAAATACTTTATTAATTAAAAGATGGGATATAGATATAGTTTTTACTGTTGTGCACTGCAGGATAGAGCATAAAGCCTCTTATTCATGGAATTAAAAATATTTTGAAAAGGTAGGAAACAGCCTATTCCTGCCCCAGAGAATAAAAATAAGAAAATATAGTTAATATAAAATACAATATAAAATGTAATAAAACATACAAGCATAAATAAAGATTAGAAAGCAATAAGACTTAATATCTCATATTTTCAATTTTATCTTTATAATTGCAACTTTATATCTTACATTTGCGACTTTATATTTCAAATTTATCACAATTGCATCTATATCTCACATTTGACTTTCACAGAATGACTACAATTATAATAACTTTAACTATATAACTTTCTAAAAATGTGACCTTACATTTCAAAATGTTACTCTATATTTCACAATGTGACTATATCTCACAATTGCAACTTTATATTTGGGATGTTATATCTCACATTTACAACTATTTCGAAAAATAAAACTTTATATTTAAAAGTGTGACCTTATACCTCATAGTTGCAACTTTTTATCTCATAATTGCAACTTTATATATCACATTTGCAATTTTATATCTTACATTTGCGACTTTATATCTCAAATTTGCGACGTATCACAATTGCAACTATATCCGTCACAATTATTCTTAATTTGATGTGTTTTGGTTTTGTTTTCAAGGACTTTTAGTATGTTTCTTTTTGTTTCCTGTTTCCTTTGTTCTATGTTCCCGTTAGCTCCTTAGATGTCATGACAATTCATTTTTTGATTAATTAGCGCACACCTGTTTGTCTTTTAGTTTGTTATCGTGTGTATTTATGCCCTCAGTTCTTCCAGTTCATTGGCTGGTGTTGTTTGTGCATGGTACGATGTGTTGTTCCAACCTTTCTGGTTGGAATACTGCTTTTGGTTTTGTTTTATTAAAGAGATAACTATCATTTGAACTTGATCTTTCTCATCAACAATCCTTTGTGGACTACAACGTGACAATTATCTAATATTTGTAACTTTATATTTTACATTTTCGACTTTATACAGTGGTGGTCAGAATTATTGGCACCCCTGGTAAATATGATCAAAGATGGCTGTAAAAATAAATCTGCAATGTTTATCCTTTTGATATTTTATTTTAAAATGTGCATTCTAACCTTTCATTGAAGTAAAATAATTGAAAGTGGGGGGTAAATCACATTATGAAATAAATGCTTTTCTCCAAAACACGTTGGCCACAATTATTGGCACCCCTAAACATTTTTATTAGTAAAATATCTCTCAAGTATATTCCCATTAATATTTACATTTTTTTAGCACACCAGGGTGACTAGGAACATGAAATTGTCTAGCTTGTCATCTTCTTTCACAGGAATATACACTCACCTAAAGGATTATTAGGAACACCTGTTCAATTTCTCATTAATGCAATTATCTAATCAACCAATCACATGGCAGTTGCTTCAATGCATTTAGGGGTGTGGTCCTGGTCAAGACAATCTCCTGAACTCCAAACTGAATGTCAGAATGGGAAAGAAAGGTGATTTAAGCAATTTTGAGCGTGGCATGGTTGTTAGTGCCAGACGGGCCGGTCTGAGTATTTCACAATCTGCTCAGTTACTGGGATTTTCACGCACAACCATTTCTAGAGTTTACAAAGAATGGTGTGAAAAGGGAAAAACATCCAGTATGCGGCAGTCCTGTGGGCGAAAATGCTTTGTTGATGCTAGAGGTCAGAGGAGAATGGGCCGACTGATTCAAGCTGATAGAAGAGCAACTTTGACTGAAATAACCACTCGTTACAATCGAGGTATGCAGCAAAGCATTTGTGAAGCCACAACACGCACAACCTTGAGGCGGATGGGCTACAACAGCAGAAGACCCCACCGGGTACTACTCATCTCCACTACAAATAGGAAAAAGAGGCTACAATTTGCACAAGCTCACCAAAATTGGACAGTTGAAGACTGGAAAAATGTTGCCTGGTCTGATGAGTCTCGATTTCTGTTGAGACATTCAGATGGTAGAGTCAGAATTTGGCGTAAACAGAATGAGAACATGGATCCTTCATGCCTTGTTACCACTGTGCAGGCTGGTGGTGGTGGTGTAATGGTCTGGGGGATGTTTTCTTGGCACACTTTAGGCCCCTTAGTGCCAATTGGGCATTGTTTAAGTGCCACGGCCTACCTGAGCATTGTTTCTGACCATGTCCATCCCTTTATGACCACCATGTACCCATCCTCTGATGGCTACTTCCAGCAGGATAATGCACCATATCACAAAGCTCGAATCATTTCAAATTGGTTTCTTGAACATGACAATGAGTTCACTGTACTAAAATGGCCCCCACAGTCACCAGATCTCAACCCAATAGAGCATCTTTGGGATGTGGTGGAACGGGAGCTTCGTGCCCTGGATGTGCATCTCACAAATCTCCATCAACTGCAAGATGCTATCCTATCAATATGGGCCAACATTTCTAAAGAATGCTTTCAGCACCTTGTTGAATCAATGCCACGTAGAATTACGGCAGTTCTGAAGGCGAAAGGGGGTCAAACACAGTATTAGTATGGTGTTCCTAATAATCCTTTAGGTGAGTGTAAAATATAATATAATATAATATAATATAATATAATATAATATAATATAATATAATATAAAATAATAATATAGGCCAAATTCCCTTAATCATCCATCAGAATAAGTAAAACCAAAGAATATAGTTCGGACGTGCAGCAAAAGATTGTTGAGCTTCACAAAATAGAAAGTGGCTGTAGGAAAATAGCTAAAGCATTGACAATCCCCATTTCCACCATCAGGGCAATAAAAAAGTTCCAATCAACTAAAGATGTTACAAACCCCTACATCACCACATGTTGTTTGGGAAGGTTTCAAGAATATTCAGCATATTCAGTTGTCAGACATGACTGGAGCTTCAAAAGGGACCTGGTTCTGTGGTCAGATGAAACTATAAAAAGAGCTTTTTGGCAGCAAATCCACCAGATGTTTTGGGTGCAAACAGGGATAAAAAGTACCCCATATTAAATATACTGCTAGATCTTTAATGTTGTGGGCCTATGTTTTGGCTGGAGGTCCTGGTTCAGATACATGGTATCATGGATTCTAGCAAATACCAACAGATAAAAAAATCAAAACCTGACGGCCTCTGCTAGAAATCTTATAATGGGCCGTGGTTGGATCTTCCATCAGGACAATGATCCAAAGAAACATCAAAATCAACACAAAAATGTGTCACTGAACACAGAATGAAGCTTCTGCCATGACCATCCCAGTCCCCTGACCTGAACCCTATAGAAAATGAGTGGGGTGAACTGAAGAGAAGAAGCACCAACATGGATCTGTGAATCTGAAGGATCTGGAGAGATTCTGTATGGAGGAATGGTCTCTAATCTCTTGTCAGGTGTTCCCCAAACTCATCAGGCTTTATAGGAGAAGACTCAAGAGCTGTTATCTTGGCAAAAGGAGGTTGCAAAAAGTATTTTATAAAAGGGTGCCTTTTTACAGCCATCTTTGATCATATTTACCAGGGGTGCCAATAATTCTGACCACCACTGTATCTCAAATATGGGACTTTATTTAACACAATTGCAACTATATCTCATAATTGCAATTTTATTTCACATATGCAACTTTTTTCGATTGTTTCATAAAATATCACATTTGCAACTATTTTTTTAAACATATTACTATATATATTTCATAATGTTTAAATATTATATTTTAATGGCTTACTTGTTTAACAATAAAATATCACAAAATATCTGCAGCCCTGAATAGTGGAGTTGCATCACAATATGTTTGAGTAGGAATTTGACATCTTTTTGGGGATTTATTAGAATTTTAGAATTTAGAATTTTTTAATACATTTGTAAGAATTAGCTAAATTTATAATCTACAGGACTCTGGAGCTTCTCTATAAAGCATGCAGGACTTATATATAAAGCAATTATCTCACACCAAAAGAAATGGTGTAGGATTTACTTTGAAAAAAAATTCACAAAAAAAAAAAAAAACAATTGCAAGAACCTCTTTTACTCTCCTGGCACCTACATTGTCAAAAACTAGAGTCAGTCCGAATGTTAATGGAGTAACTTGCGTAATGGCAAGTTCGATATGAAGGGCAACAGTGTTTTGTCACAGAGCCAAAGTGAGGTTGAATGCTGGGAAAGTTGCTGATTAGGAGACTCTGTATAGGGGGTTGTACCGATCTCTTCAAAGGCCACAATGCCTGATATGTTTTGGATGCAGTCATTAAGCTTTCCACCACCACAGACCACGTTTTCCCGAAAACCGTCATTGCCGTACCCCACAATAATTTGTAAATTGCTTGGGTGCTAATCCAGTATGCTTTCAGAGTTTTGATGCAGCATCAGCATTGGAAATCCCGGAGAGCCATTGTCAGTTTGCAGACCCATGGTTACCATTCACACTTTATGAAGATTAACTGTCATTGTGCAGCCCAGAATGCAACAAGGCCAGTGTGTACAAGTGTGAGCCCCATTTCCCAAACTCATTTTGTCCAGGTCCGGAGTTGTGTCCACTGCAGCGTGGAGCTCTCTACATACCAGCAGCAGAACAAAACGCTCCTTCACAGGCTCGAACAGAGGCTTTAAATCAAAGTACTTCCAAATGACATCAGGTTCCTGGAGCCCTGTGAGAGAAAAGAGGAGAGGGAGCAGTGAGTGCCTTTTATCTGAGCTTCAGTGGCGCAGCCAAACCCAGACTCACGTCTCAGCCTCCCGATGGGGGACAGACAACACATATACACACAAACTTTGGGTCTCAGCAATATGGGGGCAAAAGCAAGCCGATTCAAGGCGTAGATACTTTGAATCAATGCCTACCTCGCTTTTATCTGTCTCTCTCTATCACTGCTTTCTTTGTCACTCGCTTGGTGTTTCAATTTCTTGCTCTTTATTTTCACTGCTTTACTTTTACTGGTGTTCAGAACACATTACAATAGAAATAGATGTAATATTATTCTAAAATGCAGTACTATAATACAAATACATAATGTCTAAATTTGTTGAACCTTTTAATCCATCTACATTTAAAAAAAATTAAGATTAACTTCAATAAAGAGTTTCACAGTCTGATGCTTTTTAAGTTCCTATTATGCTATATGAGAACCTTTTTAAGTTCACACAATTGGTTCAGCTTGATTAGCTGGTTCAGGTGTGTTTAATTGGGGTTGGAACTAAAATTTGCAGGACAATGGCCATACAGGAGCAGGATTGGACACTCCTGCTTTACAACAAATCCAGGAGGGTGGTGGAGAAGAGGCGGAATGGGGAAGGAATGGAGGGCCAGGCCAGTGGAGGGGAAGAGGGCCTGGAGACTGAGGCGGAGCAGGGAGCCAGGGCAGAGTTGGAAGAGCACGTGGCCAGGGCAGAGCAGGCAGCCAGGGTGGAGCGGAGGCAGAATGGGGGAGGGATGGAGGTCCAGGTCCGTGGAGTGGAAGAGGGCCTGGAGACCAGGGAACCAGGGCGGAGTCGGAGGAGCAGGTGCTTCGCCCTGGCAGGCAACCAGGGTGGAGCCGACAGAGCAGGAGACCATCAAAGTGGAGCAGAAGACCACTACGGCAGCGCAAACAGAGCTGGAGACCACCAAAGTGGAGCCGGTGAAGCAGGTGACCAGGGAAGAGCCGGTGGAGCAGGAGACCACCACGGTGAACCAGGAGACCACTAAGGCAGAGCAGGCAGATATGAAGAACCTCCCTTGCCATAACAGGGCATGAAAAGAGTTCTGAGACAACATTCTTGGCCTTGACAGGGCAGGCAGAGAGTTCATAAACCTCAGGAGGAGCTGTAGCAGTCACTGCCAAACCCCCCCCCCCTTTATTTGAAACATGAGGCTATTTATACACAGAGGAGCTAAGAAGATAAGAAGGAAACAAGACACACCTGGGAATACAATCAAGGGAACCTAATGAACAAAAGAACTATGAAGGGACTACAAACAGACACAGGAAACAGCAAAAGTCCATAAACAGCAAACAGGGAAAATGAGACAGGTATCATAAATATATCAATATAAATTTAATATATAATTATAGTATATTCATATGCAAATATAATATATATAGACATAATATACAATATATAAACATAACATGTAAATAATATTTAAATATATAAATAATTTTAAAACTAATAACATAATATTTATTTAAAAAAAAATTATTTATATATTGTAATTTATTAATATTTAGTATTTATTAAAACACGCCAAAGTTTTATGTATTTTTCAATTTTTTTTCATATTGCATATACAATAGAGTAAAAATCAGCTGGGTTTTTTTTATAATCTATCTATCTACAATTTATAGTCTACTGGTTTCACTGCTAGACAGAACAAAACACTTGTAAGTCCTTTATATTTCATAATATTTGTTTTGTTGTTGTACTGTTAATTAATTCTCTTCTGATTTTATGGACTGTAAAAACATTATATAGTGAAAAGAAATAATTTGTGCTGAACTTAAATTGCTATCAAGAACCATGCACTGAAGAACCCTTATTTATACAAAGAATTTTGAGAGAAAAAAATCAGTTTGGTCATTGAGTGGCCAATCTTTGTTACATGGCAGCCAACTGAACAGAAGAAAGACATCCACTAAAAGCCTACAAAGCCATTTGAAGCGACAGCAATGAGAAAGTTTACATCTACAGCTCTTGCAGATGTGATGTGTCATGAGCATTTAAGTCCTTCAATTAAATGCACTTAGCGGCTCAAATGAGATGTTGACTCTGTTCTTATATCACAACAGAGCCACCAGGCTGGCGAGGCGGTGAGCAGTACGACCCTGACAAACAGCAAACAAAGTATTCAAAGCGCTAATTGTTTTCCTCTCATATGTAAGCTGTCTTCAATTAAAGGAAAATGTGGCGAGTGGAGTAGACCTTAAAAAGAAAAGGAACTCAAGCGGTGCTCGAGGGTTTCCTAGCAACAGGAGAACGGTGAGTTGCGTTCCTTTTGATTTCGCACTGGAGGAAAGAAAGCAGCGAATCAGAAGAGTTGCACATTTGGAGCATTTCAACAATCCCAACTGAAGTGCTTTGGAATATTCAATCCATTTACATACTGTACGGAAATTGGGAAAACGACAAGAAACTATGCAAAATAGAGAGTTCCCAACAATACTTGCACACAAACATATGCATATCAAATACAATGAAACAGCATTTGTAATTATGCCCCAGCCTCCCCATCCCTAATTTCTTAATCTTCAAAGCTGCCCAGCGGTATTGTTTTGCCTGGGTATGGCTGTTTCCGATGCTATTCACCCCATTCAGCTCCCCGAGGCCGAGCAGAAGCATCTGCAGACAACGGCTCTGAGCTCCCTCTTTCTTAGGGTGTCCAGCTGCACAATGGATTTCTTCAGTTAGTGCACAAAAGAGGCTTGCGCGTGAAAAAAAGGTTCAAATTCAATGGCATTCCTCTTCACAATCAGCTCCAGCATATGCACTAACTAACTCAAACTCCCTCACTCAGGGATGAGTGAAGTTTTAGGGTTAGTGAGACCCCTGAAACAAATGCAAGTAAAGCAATGCAATTTCACAAAAGTGAAATACTGTATGTTGCGGTAGTGGGGACTGCAGAGTTGACAATAAATATATATATAGAAAGTAAAAAAACAATCTGTAAAAATCTCTATACAAGTAGACAATAATAAATGTTAATATTTTGAAACTTTGTGTTCCCTCACAAAACTTTTGCGTTCCCCCGAGAAACTTTGCGGTCACTCACAAAACTTTTGCGTTCCCCTGGAAAACTTTGCGTTCCCTCACAAAACTATTGCGTTCCCTCGCAAAATGTTTGCCTTCCCTCACAAAACGTTTGCGTTCCCATGAGAAACTTTGTTCCCTCACAAAACTTTTGCGTTCCCATGAGAAACTTTGTTCCCTCACAAAACTTTTACGTTTCCCTGAGAAACTTTTGCGTTTCCCTGAGAAACTTTTGCATTTCCCTGAGAAACTTTAGCGTTTCCCTGAGAAACTTTTGCGTTTCCCTGAGAAACTTTTGCATTTCCCTGAGAAACTTTTGCGTTTCCCTAAGAAACTTTTGCGTTTCCCTGAAAAACTTTAGCATTCCACTGAGAAACTTTGGGTTCCCTTGCAAAACTTTTGCGTTCCCCTGAGAAACGTGGTATTCCCTCACAAAACTTTTGCGCTCTCTTGCAAAACTATTGCGTTCCAATGAGAAAATTTGCGTTCCCTCACAAAGCATTTAATTTTTTCCTGAGAAACTTTGCGTTCCCTCACAAAACTATTGTGTTCCCCTGAGAAACTTTGCGTTCCCTCACAAAACTTTTGCGTTTCCCTGAGAAACTTTTGCGTTCCCCTGAGAAACGTTTGCGTTCCCTCGCAAACTTTTGCATTCCCCTGAGAAACTTTGTGTTCCCTCGCAAAACTTTTGCATTCCCCTGAGAAACTTTGCGGTCCGTCACAAAACTTTTACGTTCCCCTTAGAAAAGTGTTCCCTCACAAAACTTTTGTGTTCCCCTGAAAAACGATGCGTTCCCTCGCAAAACTTTTGCGTTCTCCTGAGAAACTTTGCGTTCCCTCACAAAACTTTTGCGTTCTTCGGAGAAACTTCTGCGTTCCCTCGCAAAATGTTTGCGTTCCTCTGAGAAACTTTGTTCCCTCGCAAAACTTTTGCATTCCCCAGAGAAACTTTGTGTTCGCTCACAAAACTTTTGCGTTTCCCTGAGAAACTTTGCGTTTCCTCACAAAACATTTATGTTCCCCTGAGAAACTTTGTGTTCCCTCGCAAAACGTTTGCATTCCCCTGGCAAACTTTGCGTTCCCTCACAAAACTATTGCGTTCCCTTGGGAAACTGCGTTCCCTCGCAAAGCTTTTGCATTCCCCTGAAAAACGTTGTGTTCCCTCACAAAACTTTTGCGTTCCCCTCCCTCTTGCAGCAACATCTCTTCTCTGATCACGTGTTTACTGGCGTGAGGGCAGGACAACCTGTCACTCACATGACATCACACCAATAGCAAACCACAACCATCCAATCAATTCCTGACTGAGTCCCGCCCTACATTTATATTGTTCAAGAAGCGGTTTTCACAACATATACATCACAAAAAAAGAAAAGACTATTGCAACTTCCGTTTCATGCTGACTTTAAGGCCCTGATATACTTCAAGCTAAATCAAAGAACAAACTGGTGTGATGTCATTTCGAACAAAATCAAGCCAAAATGAAGTTCTTTTGGAGTTCGATTCTGGAGTTTGAAACAGCTTGTCTCTGGCTGGTCATTTGCTCAAGAATCACACTACATTTGTCGAAAGGTTTTGCTGTGTCCAAAATCGCTCACTCATTTATTCATTCGCTATTCCCTATATAGAGCATGGCATATAAATCCACAAAAGACAAGTGAACAATCAAAAAAACAAAAAAAACAAATACACTAATTACAAGCATAGATAAATACAACATAACATTTAAAATTTTGCCACATTATTATAATTACTACCTATAAATAAATCCCAGTATGCACTGAGGTTGAGTGCTGCACATTTTAAATAGACAAGAATTGGCTTCCCTCACTTCTCCTCTTGCACCCAGGGCCTTCTCCAAGAGGATGCATTAGCTCCCCTATCACATCCTCTGTCTGGGCCCAGGGAGCCCTATTGTCACACTATACAACAGTCCCTTTGGCACCCCAGCAGCTTAACACCCCAAGGCTCCTCAGTCTCAATGACCGGGCTTCCAGTAGGCGAAAAAAAGTGTCTGGGCGTACGTCACCTAGCAAACCGCCTAATCTTCTTGCCCTGTGCATTTGCACCAGCCATTCTGTGGCACGAATCAAAAGCCACCTTGCTAATTAGAGCCCTCCCTCCTTTTACTGCTATTCCACCATAGAGAAGTGATCTCTGTTTCCTTATGTATAGAAATAAAGGCGAAAAAATGCATGCAGTTTCAAGGAAAGCCACTTTTACTTTGAGTCGTATTTACAAGCAGAAAAGCTCTTGAGAGTGTGTGGAAGCGAATGCAGGAAACTTATGCATGTCATTTAAAGCTGTGTTGTGTGAATGAAGTGATTCAAAATGTTTGACCTGTAACCTACAGGTCAGACTAGAACAAGCAACGTCTTAGCGTTTGACACTGGAGTGTTTTGCAAAACAGTATTTTCAATCTTATTCAATCTGAATAATCTTATGACCCAGAGTTTAAAAAAAAACATTTTTTAAACATTACTAGAAATAACCTGGGAAACTTTCTCTCAATTGCATAGACCACTCTGCATACAGCTTTTCTAAATATATATATTTCTTTCTCCTAGACATATTTAACCAAACATTAAAGCTTCTACCATTTGCACAAATCAAAGAGTCTCTAATGGTTTTTTTTAAAAAATCTTACACAAGCTCACAAAAATCTATTTGCATTGTCTTGCCAACTTAAATAGTGCCCTCTAGAGGAATAATTCCCCTATTACAAAATACAGGTCAGATGCACTGAAGACCATTTTAATTAATAAATAAAAACAGCAAAAAATCCTCCATGGTATATACTGTGCATATTTATGACAATATTTATAACCAAACAAACAGGAATGCGCACCAATTCATGTCATAAAAATAATAAAAATGTGAACAGAAAGAAGACTCTGAAAGTTTTTATTTTGTTGTTGTTTATATATAGCCTATATGGTCAATCACAAAACTCAGGTTTGGATCCATGGCAACCAAACTGTGGCCTCATTCACCGATGCACCACACAGAGTCTGTATTCTCTCTGCTTACCGGTTTCCTTTCTCTTTTCAGCATAGCTCTGCTAGCTTTGAGTCTCATTCACGCCCAGTCAGCGCCACTAGTGTGGTCTTTTCTCCACTCATATAATTGGTGAGCTCAGGCAGAAATATTCAAGCCCAGCACACCGTAGCCATCCAGAACAGAGAGTATGTGATGCTATATAGCCACAGGCCAAAGACCACAGATTCAAAGAGACTTTCCAAAGAAATTCATGTATTGACAACCACATTAAAAAGAAAAACTGAAATTATGGCAATGATATGATTAAAATGGATATATATATATATATATAATTTATTATATTTTCTATATTTTATTTTATTCAAATTACACAATTCAACATCCAACTAGAGAAAATAAATACATAAAATTATTATTATTATTTAATATATATTTATTATTTTCACTGATTCCAATGATTACATTTAATATCAAACTGAAATATGTATTATATATTTGATATATTTAATTTGTATTCAAATTAACCAATTCAACATGAGTAAATAATAAATACATTTTTTTAAATTAATCCATGCAACATCAAACAGGAGAAAATAAATAAATAAACAAATAGTTTCTCTTTTGATTCAAATTAACCAATTCAACATAAAAATAAATAAATACATATTTTCTCTTTTGATTTAAATAAACCAATTCAACAGCAAAATAAACCAATTCATGGATGGATGGATAGATGGATAAATACTGTAAATATATATTATTTTCTCTTTTGATTCAAATGAATAAATTCAACATCAAACTGGAAAATAAATAAATAAATAAATATTTGTATTTATAGCATTTAAATTTTAACTCTTTTGAGTTAAATTTGTAAATTCGACATTAAACTGGAGAAAATAAATACATGAATGAATAAATATTTTCTTTTGATTCAAATGAACAAATTCAACATCAAACTGGAGAAAATAAACAAATTAATATTTTCTCTTTTGATTCAAATTAACCAATTCAACATCAAAGTGAAGAAAATAATCACTATGATATAAAATGACAAAAACAACAATAATATTTTCCAATATTATATATGCTATATATAATTCTGATATTTTACTTCAAAAGACAGACAGCAAGATGGGACAGGGATTTCGTATTTCACATGTGACTAACTTGGCCCTGCGTCCAGGCCACCTTTCACAGTGGGGTGTTATATAACGGCACCTCGTTTCCTTAGAAGTTTAATTATCTTTCATTTGCTAGCACCACGTTGATACATGCTTGTGAAATGAATTTGAGAGACATATCATTAGGTTCGTCAACTTCACACCATTTAAATAAATAAACAAGCATAAAAAAAATATAGGCCCAGCTCTACAGGGCTCCCAGGGGCAGCCAGTCCTACACTATCATGCAACAAACACCTGAGAACTGCCTGATAATATAACTCTTCAAATCCTTGTAAAACTGCGAGATAAACAAATATATTTGATGGCAATTTCAATGCATCCAAAACTTAAACCATTTAAACTTGTTTTTTTCTCTACATAGAAAGCATAGCATGTTCTTCCCTGATTCTCTGAAGACATTCATTACTAAAGTATGTCTCACACCTCTGAAATCACTTGCATCATCAGCGCTCCTGCACACTGCCGCCACATCAGCAATCTTAATGAGATTCAACCGGAGACCGATCGAACACAAAATACAAGCGACTGAGAAGTTTAATACATTAGTGAGGAGAAGCAGTCCATGAAAATTACCCAGAAACCTCAGTCAGGAGACACAACGTGAGGGTTGTTAGGCATCCACAAGATTTCACAAGTTAGTGAGGAATTGCCTGTCTGCTCTCTAGTAATGGAGACGGTGCCCAGTATTGTCTTAACATCACTTCCACAGGAAGATCTCTAGAAGCAGCATGCCACCCGTAGATGCTTTTGATAGACACAATGGCCACCTCCCTCATGGGATCTGCACATCTGAATATCCCAGTGGGACGGTCAGTAAGCCACGCAAGGCACGTAAGAAGCTGCAGGTGATTGTTTGTGTACTTTTCGTGGAGCTTTTTGAGAGGTTCACCTTCTTTGGGATTGTTTGCAATATGATCCTTTTCTGCACCATCAAGCTGGGATACAGCAGTTACCAAGCAGCCATGCTGAACACATGCTTTGTGGGAGCCAGCATACTTACACCTGTTTTTGTGGGATGGTTTGCTGAGACGTGTTTGGGAAGGACAACAGTACTCTGTTTTTGTGCACTCCTTCATTTCCTTGGTTAGTGGTTGCCATTGCAGTGAAACCTTGGTTGATAGATGCTAAAGATAAATTATATGCATATAACTAATCTTGTACTCAAAGGCACTTGTTTTGTTCAGGATTTAACCTAATGAAACAGACTGTCACTAATTCATTTAGAGTTGCACTAGAAGAGCATTGAGTATTGCTATATAACAAACCATGCTTGACCAACTTAGCCCTGTTTCCATGCTGGTCCAGACTGGTTTAGGCTAGTTTGGTCCTAGTCTAGCAAGGGATGTAAAGTGTCCTCAACTGTCCATGAAAACTGGATAACTGACTTCCAGCACTCTTAGAAGAAAAGGTACAATATTGAACCTTCAAGGGTTCTGTCAGTTGCTTCATTTTATGGTATTAGTTTTAATTCATTGATTTTGGTTGAATTCATTTTGAACAAATAAAACATACTTTATAACTAGAAAAATAAATAAATAACCCATTAAAGTATTATGCAATCATTTAAGACATTTCCCTATATAGAACCTTTTTGGCATAAAGGGTTCTTTAAAATAGAGTCAAGAACCCTATATAGAACCAATCTGAACCTTTTTCACCTGAAGTGTGTTTTTGGTCCATTTTATAGGAACCGCCTTGCTTCCTGTCGTCGCATTCCCTTTTGAGGATTTCTATATAAACACACATAATATTGTGCATCAACTTGAGCCTCACGAGCAACACATACTATTCTACACAGGGCTTGTCGCTGTGGCCCTTGGCATTGGTGGCATCCGTGCCATCCTCTGCCCAATGGCAGCCTATTACCTTCAAGGTTGTGATCGACACCAGCTTTTGTCTTTCTTCAACTGGTAAGATGCTAAGTTTCTATTATTGTGTAATCTGGACACAGAATTTGCTGTTCTTGTCAATATTCTTTGTCTTTGTTGCACTGGTAGATAAGGCAGTCATCTTGTACTTATACTGACCTGACATTCAGGGGTGCCTGAATGTGTCAAAATAGCGAGGAGACATTTTAATTGTTTATTAATAAGCTAGTGTTTTCTGTGTCAGTGCTGGCTCCGCAGTGGACGTGCCAAGAGAGAAATGCACATTTCATACGGATTACATAATCAGAGAGTATAGTAGCCTAATCGTTTTGAATTGTTTCATTTAAAAGTAGACATTTCAAGCTTTCTATACACGTATTTCTCATGTCTGAGGCAAGTAGCTTCTACGCTGAGTTTTGGTTAGTTTATGAGAGGTTCACAGTGATCGCTCCAGCGCCTCCATGTCATGATTAAAGGCTATTCTCTGCTATATTTGCTTCTTATTTATTAAATCCATGCAATTGGCTGATGAAACATTGATTAAAATTAAGATACAATTTATACAAAACGAAATTCACTTTAAAGAAAGGCTTTCAACAAAACAAAACTTAATGAAGTGGTCAAAATCATGTCTGACCCACTCCATGTCTTCTGACATATTGCGCATCTTATAATGTAGTCTATCTTACTCGTGCTGTTCACTTTTCATAATCAACATAGATGAAATAAAAAAACAACTATAATATTTAAACATAAATATAAATATCTAAATATGTTTTTTAATGGCTACAACAATAGTAAAGTCAGAGAAATTTCATTTCGGAGCGGGATTTGAGCGAGCGTCATTTTACCAGTGAGCGTGAGGCTGTTCATGAGTGGAGTGGGGTAATCGCTTGACCGGTCACAAGATGCCACTGCTTTCACTGTCATAATCTTGATGCTTTAAATCTTTTCCCGAAACAATCAGAGAAAAGCTTCAAAGATTTAAGAGGCTTCGTTTTCCCATCCCAATCCACTCCCAATAGTTTTAGGCATTTTTGCAAATGTTTTGATCAAGTTTAGCTGTTTTAGAGTGTTTACAAATTTTTTAGCCTGATTTTAAACATTATAGGCTATCTCTAATGTAATTTTTCTTGTGTGGAAAAAAAATAGCCAATCAGATTTCTTTTCCCCCACCCATGCACGCACATAGGCTACACACGTGACTTTACAACACACAAACGCACACCTTTATTTATTCTCATTCTCTCTTGCTTTCTCAATATACGAGTGTACCTACACAAATAGATTAATAATCAATTTAAAAATTGTGTAAAAAATAAAAACAGCATTAATTAGCACCCACCCGTACGGCTGCAGGCGCCACTGCTGACATTCGCCATGATTTATTAATTTCGTAAGCAAATGTCTCTAAAAACTGGTTTACTGAAATAAAGGGAGTAGCATTCAGCTGTGATCTCAAAATGGCGGCCTCCATTAGTCGACCCCCTCTATGTAAAATTCAAAAAACTTTTATTAGTCTACTGTCATGAAAAAAAGTGTTTAACCCTTTGACGAGTACAATCACAGCGGCGTGATTAGAACTTTTAGTGCATTATACATACTATATAAATCAGACACACATTGTGTAGTTAACTATAAAATTTACTCTATTCTTCTCCCACTTCAACAGCCACTGAGTTTCATGTATTTCGGGAGAAGTGGATGAATTGACATGTTGTAAATCCGACCGATATGATTCTCTGAATTGTGGTGCAAACTATGGCAGCAGCTAATATGATCATTATAAAGGTTTATAATAATAATAAGATGATACGTTCTAAAATAACAGTCGCTGGGGGGTCAGCTAGAAATGCACTTAATAATAAACATTTCTATGTATTTCTTTTTGTGAAAGACGAAATTACTGAGTGCACCTTTAAGACGTATACAATAGATTCAAATTCTGCCGCTGTCTACAATCCACAGGTTTTACTGGCTGGTCAACCTGAATTCAACAGTTGTTTTTTTGGGGATTGCCTACATTCAGCAGTCAGTTGCCAAAAACCTGTGTTTTCTCATCCCTTTCACCTCTGTTCTCCTCGCCCTCATTGCCATACACATGGTGCGCAACAAGCTCACCTTCCGTCCAAAAAAAGGTAGTTAACACCATCTATAATGCACATACACTACTGTTTAATAGTAGAGGGGTTGGTAAGATATTTAAACAATAAAAATGTCTTATACTCATCAAGTCTGCATTTATTTGATCAAAAATACAGTAAAAACAGTAATATTGTGAAATATTAATACAAATCAAAATAACTATTTTCTATTTGAATATATTTTAAAATGTAATTTATTCCTGTGATGACAAAGCTGAATTTTCAGCATCATTACTCCAGTCTTCAGTCATATGATCCTTCAGAAATCATTCTAATATGATGATTTGCTGCTCAAGAAACAGTTCTTTTGTAACATTGTCTTTACTGTCACTTTTGATTAATTGAATTGCTATGTCCTTGCTGAAAAAAAAAGTATTGATTTCTTTCACAAAACAAACTTTTTAATGGTTGTGTTCAATCTTTTTTAATATAAAGAAAATTATTTATTTAATTTATTCATTTGGTGTTGCTTGTGTGATAATTTCCTAGAGCCATTGATCATGTGTTCATATTTTTATTCCTTAACAACTTGTAATTTTGTTCTGTGGAATAACAGGCAGTTCCTTGCTAACTACACTGGGGGTGTTCCTGAACTCTCTTAAAATGTGCTGTCTTCATTACCGCCATTTGAGCGGAGATGTTGCCAACTGGCTAGACCGTGCCAAGGAAAACAATGGGGGTTGTTACAGTGAGACCAGTGTGGAAAACGTTAAGATCCTAGTCAAACTTTTCCCTCTCTTTGGACTTCAGCTTTTGTATCGAGCTTGCATCACCCAGGTGAGTGTGTAGCAAAATCAGATTAATGCTTAGCTGTATACACAGCTTTGTTTCAGAAATTAGCATTTGTAATATCTCTATTACAATTCTTTTAACAGATTCCATCTGGCTATTATCTGCAGACGATGCATTCCAACTTAAAACTCAACGGCTTTCTCCTGCCAGTAGCAGTGATGAAGGTCATCAGTATTCTGCCGGTGTTGATCTTAGCACCCCTGCTGGAGCTCATGCACACCTGCTACCAGACTCCAAAGAAAATACTGCCCTCACCAGCCACATTTATAAGTGAGCATCCTAACTACCAGGGGCGTCGCTACACCCTTTTTACTGGGGTACGAGCTCCAGTAAAAGATAAATCCTCATGTTTCAATGGAGATAACTGCATACTGGCCTGAGAATCATTTTCTCTGAGAATTCAGCAGTTATGTGTGTTTTATATTAGCTGTTTATATATAATTTGTCCTCAAAGTTGATGTGTTAGAAGCAGGAAAAATGGGCAAGCGTAAGGATTTGAGCGAGTTTGACAAGGGCCAAATTGTGATGGCTAGGCGACTGGGACAGAGCATCTCCAAAACTGCAGCTCTTGTGGGGTTTTGTTAACCTTTTACCTTATGTCTTGGAGTATGGCAATAATATTGTATTGTGAGTTCTTTATCATGATATGTATCGAATCGTGACATGAGGGTATCGTTAAACCCCTAGACAGTTCACTATTTTAGTTCAATATTTTATAAGAGCTGGGTGAGGTAGACATTTACCTACAATTCATTGCTCGAAGAAAACTTGCAAATGTCTTCTATCGCTTAGCAATGACAATTATTGCATGTGTAGCTTGTGAATGACTCTATACTGCAGGTAAATTTATATCCATTTATATCCAAAACATTATTAAAAAACATATCAAAATATCGGCACAGTTTTTTGAAGGGGGCCTGTGCCCTAGTACTGATGAAAGGCTAGAAACGCCTCTGCTAACTACAATTAATGATTTGCTAAGTCAACCTAAAGTCACCATGTCATCAAAAACACCATGATCTGTTTACTGGCGCAAGGACATCATTTCTTGTTCAAAAAGCGAATTCATTGGATATACGTCACAATTAGGAAGAAAATACTGTTGCAACTTCTGTTTCATGCTGACTTGCATCATGCAAAATTTCCTCTGAAAAAATCCAGTCATTTCAATAGAAATCCACGCGTTCTGGTGAGGGTGAAAGATTTCGCAACGTGTTCAAGTTAGTTACGCGAATTGGCCACGTTGACCAACAGAAAGCTGCTTGGTTTAAAAGTGACTTCTGTGTGAGGTGTGTTTCATACATCGCTACACTATAGACAATAGACAATTGACTTTATATTTCATATTCCTACAGCTATGGGTCATGCTTGTGCAGCTCTCTCAGCACTACTGGCAGGGATCTCAGAAATCCACAGGAAGGATTATCCACAAGTGGAGCAGACACTATCGGGAAAGGTCCTGGAGGTGTCCTCTATGACCTGTTTCAAGCTTACGCCCCAGTACATTTTACTGGGAGTGGCAGAGGCCTTCGTGACACCAGCGTGTAAATATTCTCAATTCACTTTCAAAAACACATACACTTTCCATAATATTAAAGGGATACAAAAAATATTATTATTTACTCACCCTCATGTTGTTCCAAACCCATAAGACTTTGGTTAATCTTCAAAAAACATATGTTTTAATGAACATCGAAATTCACAAAACTCACCCATCTCTCCTGTTGCTTTGCTCAGGCTCTCTCATATCCTTCTGTCTGACTCCCAGCAACCTTAGAGGCGTCTCCTTGCACTTCCTAACCCTCTCATATGGAGGTGGCTGTTTTCTAGGGGCTTTCCTCATTCACTTCCTTTACTTTGTGTCAGGAGGTACACATACATCTCTCTCGAATATGTTGAACTTGCTATTTTGGTTCAAAGTCAATGTGGCGTCTTAGAGCATGAACTCGCATTTAATATGAAAATATTGTGTTTTATAATTACAGGAAACTTCTATCCTAATAACCTTGGCAGTGGCAACATGGAGAGATTTTTCTTTACGCTGGCCATATTAATGACTATAAACACACTGGTGTTTTGGAGAATATCACAGAGGTATGGTTAAAGCTTTGAATATGACATAATAATGTTAAGTGTTTACAGGATTGACAGCTGAATCTTTCTAATGTTTTCGGGCAGGTACACAGATTTAAGCGTGGAGCTGAGTAGCGGGGTGGGACACAGTCACCTGTCAGAGAAACTCCTGCAGTACAAGGCCTGTCTACGCTTTTATGAAACGGTGGATCGCTCGGACACCTTGACGTCCATGGAAACTGTCTTGTGAATTCATCGTACATACAAACCCTGTAATGCTGGCGTTACACAAGAGACTGATTTTGAATGATTTTCATCGCTTGGAACTAGCAATAGCTGTAAATAATGCAATTTAAATGTATTCAAAAAATAAAGTTATTTTATGGTATATATGAATTACTATGTTAACAACTCCTAAAACAGTAGAATCATGTTACAAAACAAAAACATGGAAGTAATACGCGAAGTATGTGATAAGTACGTTTCTACAACGAAATGAGACATGTTGACGGGTTAAAAACATCCTAACTACATTTCTGCAACGTTTTGAAAACATATTCATCATGTCATATTTATATCAGATTAAAAAAAAACTTTATCATGACGTCTTGACAATGTCAACAATTTTTTTTAACAACTTAGTTGTTTGCTGGGATGATAACGAAGTTTGAAGTTGTTATTGAGGCTTTTACTATGGAAGTCCACTTCTGCCACATCCGTAAAAAATTTTTTAATAATTAAATAATTAAAATTAATAAAATTGCAAGTTAAAATAAGTACTCAGTGTATCACTCACACCCACCTATTTACTTTCCTTCTTCATAATACACTCTGGGTTAATTCAGCACTTATGCTGATCAGTGCATCTGAGCCGATCTGAGCAGTGTGTGACAGAGTGAAAACACACCCCCGTCACAGCTGGACCGTCGCAACCGCACGAGATCCGCCTTCGTTGCTACGGACTCGCGTCTGTTCCTCTCAACATGGACCTGCCTGAACCCATACGGCGACGGCTCGGAGATTTCTCCAGAAACGTATTTGTGGACCAAAGCCGAACACAACCCTCTCCCGAAGAACATGCAAATTTTCTAAGCCAGTGTAAGTGTGTTTGGGTTGTCGAAACGGTGACTTTGTGTTGAGCTGCTAGCTGCTGGGCTAATTCATCTGGTTAGCCGAGTTTATGTGTCACGTAATGTAAATCCTGTAAGTACACATTTTGCTTACCGGATTTGCTGATATAATAATGTTTAATAGCCCTGTTAAACTGTGTTGATAACCTTGGAAGTGTCTCAAACCTACCGAGCTGCCTAACTTACCTAAACGATTCCACTAAAAACGGTTCTTTTCAGTCGGATCTTTTTAATGAATCTATTTAACTTGCTCACTAAACTGATCTGAATGATTTGTTCAGGAATCGTCCGAATCAAGCAGTTCTCGAGTAAAAAACTTTAGATTAAAGGTGCACTATGTAACATTTTTTTCAGTAAAATATCCCAAAACCACTAGGCCAGTGTTATATATTTTGTTCAGTTGAGTACTTACAATATCCCAAATGTTTCCAACTATTTGTAAATCGTGAGAAAATTATTGCTATTTTAACCAAGGAACTGGGACGTGTGAGGGAGTCCCGTCAATTGCGTCATATCTGCGTTACCCTCGGTTTGCGGTTTTATTTAGCAGAAACGCTTTACTCTTACTGCAGTGTGCAACAAGTGTCATAACAGCCACCGAGCGAGCACAGAGTAACGTCATAACATCATTTTCAACACACTAAAAAATATATAATATGATAAACAGAGCTGCGTTACCTCATACTCATGACCGGAAAAGCGGAAATGGCGCCGGCGACTGTGGCATAATAAAAGTCCCGCTGCTTGCGAGGCGTGTTGCATTCATCTTATTAACAATCGCTCCAGCGGCCTTGCTCAGCTCCCACACCACTCGGGTCTGCTCTGCTTCATACTACAGTAACGTTAATAATCCCATCCATGAACATGAGTCCTATCCCAATTCTTTTCTACCGGCTGTGAGGTGAAGACCACATGTCCCAAGATTGACTCAAACTTGGCGTTATCAAACTACGCCTTTGTTTTGAATAGGCGACCTCTAGCGGACAGAAAAGTTACATAGTGCACCTTTGCAATTGAAATATTTTTACGATCCCATTTATGTCCATTTATGAAGATGCATACAAAGCAAGAATTGTTTTAATAAGTACATTATCATTTAATTAAAATTTTCTAGATAAACAAACTGTTACAAGAACTGATTCGTGAAAATTAGTAAAACAATCCGTCATAGTTAATCACATCTATGATTCCCCAAAATACTTAAAGGGATAGTTAACACAAAAATGAAAATTCTGTCATTAATTACTTACCCTCATGTCGTTCCAAACCTGTAAGACTTTCGTTCATCTTCGGAACACAAATTAAGATATTTTTGATGAAATCTGAGAGCTTTCTGTCCCTCTGATGACAGTCTACTCAACTACCAATTTGACGCTTCAAAAAGTTCATAAAGAGATCATAAAACTAATCCATATGAATTGAATGAGTGGTTTAGGTAAAATTTTCTGAAAAGACTTTTATATGATAAACAGATTGAGTTTAGGCTTTTATTCACATATAAACATTCATCAACTCACACATCAGTTGTGGTAAACGGAAGCTCAAACATGTTCGCTTGACGTGCAAGAACCAATGAGGTTCATTCTCATGTGATACGCAGCACGTTTGAGCTTCTGCAAGAACCAATTAGGTTTGTTCTCGAGCAGGTTCAGTTGAGCTTCTGTTTATGTTGGCTGATCAATGTTTATATGTGTAGTCTAAATTCAATCTGTTCATCATATAAAGCGATCGAGTCTCTTCAGAAAATTTGGACTACACCGCTCAATTTATATAGATTCGTTTTACAGAAAGCTTTCAGATTTCTTAAAGTCTTACAGGTTTGGAACAACATGAGGGTGAGTAATTGTTGACAGAATTTTCATTTTTGGGTGAACTATCCCTTTAACGCGCTTATAATTCACAGAAATGTGGTCTAGGTGGGCAGCTCGCTAGGTTTTAGTGTGTTGTAATTTTCATTTTTTCACTTTTATTCGGCAGATAAGGATGTAGTATCGAGTCTCCCTCTTCAGATGTCGCTTTACTTTAACATGTGGTTCTTTCCTTTCTGGTGGATCAGTGAGGTTGTGATGCTACAACTAAAGGTGATTCTCTTCTTCCTAATATTTTTTTAACAGTTCAGTCTGGCGTCATTGACTGACTATTGCTGTTTAATCATATTCATGTATAGTAACATAATAAATAAATATTAATATAACAAATAATTATGCTTTTCATCTAGTACCCAGCCCTTGCAGATTATTACAAGTTCATCCTGATCACAATTCTTATTTTAATGACCCTGATTGAGGCCATCAGACTCTACCTGGGCAATATTGGAAATCTGCAAGAAAAGGTCAATATAATAATACAATATAATAAATATAATATAATATACATGATCGTATAATGCATCCTTTATTTTTTAATAGGTTCCAGAATTGGCTGGATTTTGGCTCTTGACTCTTCTACTCCAGTTTCCTCTGATTCTGTTCCAGCTTTTCAATGAGGCTATTCTCATCCAACCTCTGGAGAGAGGAGTTCATATAATACTGGCCTTGTTTATTTTTGCAGAGGTATGAATCTGTGTATATATATTTGTGTATTTATATGAGATTATAATCCTTTAAATATGTTCAAAAGGAATTGATTTAAAAAAAAATACTGAACATTGAATGCTTTTTTTTCAGGCTCTTTTTGGATTTGTTGCCTTGCGTGCAATGGTCCGACACACTGAAAGTCGCTTCCATTTGCGACAGTTTGATGGGATTCAGGAATTAAGAACGTGATGAGACGGATTATAATATTCTCTGTGGTAACACAAAAAAAGACTAGAAAGATGGCAGTGGCAACCACTAGAGGACACATGTCAGTCACTGAACTGGATTGTTACTGCGGATGTCTTGGTGCCTTATTTTATACAAACAAATCTTGCCTTGTATTATATTTTGTATGTGGGCAAATAAAAAAAAATGTTACAGACTTTAAGACAAAGACAGAACACGCTCCAGTGTTATATAAACCACTAAATCATATTTATTGATGCTGAAATTAACAAAATTACAAATTTAATTTAGTAGATAAATCAGCTTTATTAAAAATCACTTCCACACATTATTTCATTAGAAATTAAAAAGAACAAATCATGCTTATCACACATGGCAACTTCAAATAAGAAAGGACATCTCTTTAATAGAAGGGAAGTTAATATTAGAATAAATTGTGTACTAACTTTTTTTAGAAAATGGCTCAAAAAGGGAAAACGAGAAAAATAGTCTGTTCTCCAGTATTAATGTCCCTTTTATTAAATGTATAGAAAATGATGGACGGCACTGAAATTGTGAATGACATATTGCAAAGAAAAGTCACATTTCTGTATTCAGGGACTTCAACATCTCATCTTCTTCATGTGCTTTTGTCTGGCTTGACCTGCTTTTCCTGAGACTTCTGCATGGGGGATGTTTGAGGAAGAACATCTGTGGACTCATCCTCCACTTGCATGAACTGCAGATGGAACCTTGTCAAGAAAATCAGCTGACGAGTTAACCTACTACAACTGAGCAAAATGTGAACATTTTTTTGCAACATACCTCTCATCGTTGCTCAGCCTTTCTGTAGAAGCAGCAATTCTTCCAAAAACCTGAGTTTTTCTTCCTTTAGACAGCCCCCCTAACCTCAGACTTCTAAACGCAGCCTGGTTCCCAAACAGTTGAGCATGGCTACAGAGGAACACACAATGACCGCGGTAAGAACGGCTGATGACATTCTGCAGTCTATGTGACAGGTGTCAAGCAAGCCTCCAGAAAAATAATGAGTTAAACCTGTGCAGGTCAGGGAGGAAACAGGCGCCATCTTGTTTGCTGATTTGGTCGATGGCCCTCTTGGACTGCTCTGTATCTGGTGATGCAAGGCCAGCCACAGCACCTGGAAACATGGGAAAATGATTCGGGTTGCAAGTATCATAATACATTGCCAAAAACATCTGGAGGCTTTATTTAAGTCTGATATTAAATTTCAAATAGTGCTATGCACATACATAATGCACAACAAATTTAGTGATGCACAACAAAGTATATCAGACATGCCCATTTTTAAAGAAACACTAAATGTTTACCTCGTCCATCTGTCTTATGACTGATCCTCAGTGTTCCCATGTTGTCGAGTGGCATTAAGTGTTTGACAGGGATATGGGTCACTTGCATCTGTCTTTCCTGCCTGAGTTTCTGTTGACTGTGGGAAAAGTCCTTTATTTTTATTTTTTTATTTATTATTATCTTAATGTTTCAAGACAGTTTATGCATTTAAATCTAAATTAATAATTTATACATTATGTATATTATTTTATAAATATTATATATTATTTAATTGTGTATGCATATAATGTGTAATATATATATATATATATATATATAAAAAATACATAAACATATTAAACTTTTGTTAGATGCGATTAATTCGATTTGACAGCACTAATATAATATATATATATACACACTCACCTAAAGGATTATTAGGAACACCATACTAACACTGTGTTTGACCCCCTTTCGCCTTCAGAACTGCCTTAATTCTACGTGGCATTGATTCAACAAGGTGCTGAAAGCATTCTTTAGAAATGTTGGCCCATATTGATAGGATAGCATCTTGCAGTTGATGGAGATTTGTGGGATGCACATCCAGGGCACGAAGCTCCCGTTCCACCACATCCCAAAGATGCTCTATTGGGTTGAGATCTGGTGACTGTGGGGGCCATTTTAGTACAGTGAACTCATTGTCATGTTCAAGAAACTAATTTGAAATGATTCGAGCTTTGTGACATGGTGCATTATCCTGCTGGAAGTATCCATCAGAGGATGGGTACATGGTGGTCATAAAGGGATGGACATGGTCAGAAACAATGCTCAGGTAGGGCGTGGCATTTAAACGATGCCCAGTTGGCACTAAGGGGCCTAAAGTGTGCCAAGAAAACATCCCCCACACCATTACACCACCACCACCAGCCTGCACAGTGGTAACAAGGCATGATGGATCCATGTTCTCATTCTGTTTACGCCAAATTCTGACTCTACCATCTGAATGTCTCAACAGAAATCGAGACTCATCAGACCAGGCAACATTTTTTCAGTCTTCAACTGTCCAATTTTGGTGAGCTCGTGCAAATTGTAGCCTCTTTTTCCTATTTGTAGTGGAGATGAGTGGTACCCGGTGGGGTCTTCTGCTGTTGTAGCCCATCCGCCTCAAGGTTGTGCGTGTTGTGGCTTCACAAATGCTTTGCTGCATACCTCGGTTGTAACGAGTGGTTATTTCAGTCAAAGTTGCTCTTCTATCAGCTTGAATCAGTCGGCCCATTCTCCTCTGACCTCTAGCATCAACAAGGCATTTTCGCCCACAGGACTGCCGCATACTGGATGTTTTTCCCTTTTCACACCATTCTTTGTAAACTCTAGAAATGGTTGTGCGTGAAAATCCCAGTAACTGAGCAGATTGTGAAATACTCAGACCGGCCCGTCTGGCACCAACAACCATGCCACGCTCAAAATTGCTTAAATCACCTTTCTTTCCCATTCTGACATTCAGTTTGGAGTTCAGGAGATTGTCTTGACCAGGACCACACCCCTAAATGCATTGAAGCAACTGCCATGTGATTGGTTGATTAGATAATTGCATTAATGAGAAATTGAACAGGTGTTCCTAATAATCCTTTAGGTGAGTGTGTATATATATATATATATATATACATATATGTGTGTGTTTGTATGTAAATATACAGACACGCACAGTCACACACATATATAATATAAACACTTTTGTTACATACGATTAATCGTGATTTGACAGCAGTAATAAATATATATATATATATAAAAAATTATGAATTATTTATCTAAATAATGTATGTATATATTATTATACTATGTATATAATTTATGTACATCATTTATATGCATAAAGTTACATATATATATATATATTATATATATATATATATATATATATATATATATATATATATATATATATATATATATATATATATATATATATATATATATATATATATATATATATATATATATATATATTTATTTATTACTGGAAAGTATTCACAGTGCTTCACTTTTTCCACATTTTGTTATGTTTCAGCCTTATTCCAAAATTTATAAAATTCATTATTTTTCTCAAAATTCTACAAATAATACCCCATAAATGACAACGTGAAATAAGTTTGTTTGAAATCTTGGAAAATGTATTAAAAATAAAAAACATGTACATAAGTATTCACAGCCTTTGCTCAATACTTTGTTGAAGCACCTTTGGCACCAATTACAGCCTCAAGTCTTTTTGAGTATGATGCTACAAGCTTGGCACACCTATTTTTGGGCAGTTTCTCCCATTCTTCTTTGCAAGACCTCTCAAGCTCCATCAGGTTGGATAGGGAGTGTCGGTGCACAGCCATTTTCAGATCTCTCCAGAGATGTTCAATCGGGTTCAAGTCTGGGCTCTGGCTGGGCCACTCGAGGACATTCACAGAGTTGTCCTGTAGCCACTCCTTTGTTATCTTGGCTGTGTGCTTAAGGTCGTTGTCCTGTTGGAAGATAAACCTTTGCCCCAGGCTGAGGTCCAGAACACTCTGGGGCAGGTTTTCATCAAGGATGTCTCTGTACATTGCTGCATTCATCTTTCCCACGATCCTGACTAGTCTCCCAGTTCCGGCCGCTGAAAAACATCCCCACAGCATGATGCTGCCACCACCATGCTTCACTGTATGAGCATACACAGGTGATAAGCGGTGCCTGGTTTCCTCCAGACATGATGCTTGCCATTAAGGCCAAAGAGTTCAATCTTTGCTTCATCAGAGCAGAGAATTTTGTTTCTCATGGTCTGAGAGTCCTTCAGTTGCCTTTTGGCAAACTCCAGGCGGACTGTCATGTGCCTTTCACTGAGGAGTGGCTTCCGTTTGGCCACTCTACCATACAGGCCTGATTGGTGGAGTGCTGCAGAGATGGTTGTTCTTCTGGAAGGTTCTCTTCTCTCCACAGAGAAACAATGGAGCTCTGTCAGAGTGACCATCGGATTCTTGGTCACCTCCCTGACTAAAGCCCCTCTCCCCCAATCGCTCAGTTTGGCCGGGCGGCCAGCTCTAATTACGGATGATGGAGGCCACTGTGCTCATTGGGACCTTCAATGCTGCAGAATTTTTTCTGTACCCTTCCCCAGATCTGTGCCTTAATACAATCCTGTCTCGGAGGTCTACAGACAATTCCTTGGACTTCATGACTTGGTTTGTGCTCGGACATGCACTGTTAACTGTGGGACCTTATATAGACAGGTGTGTGCCTTTCCAAATCATGTCCAATCAACTGAATTTACCACAGGTGGACTCCAATCAAGTTGTAGAAACATCTCAAGGATGATCAGTGGAAACAGGATGCACCTGAGCTCAATTTTGAGTGTCATGGCAAAGGCTGTGAATACTTATGTACATGCGAATTTTTTTGTTTTATAAATCTGCAAAGATTTAAAACACATTTTCAGTGTTATTATGGGGTATTGTTATATATATATATATATATATATATATATATATATATATATATATATATATATATATATATATATATATATATATAACATAACATATATATATTTACTATGTAGTTGCTAAGGTGTTCTGGTATTATTACGCCCCTTCCACTGTGAAGGGTAATTTGCGGTCATGTGATGTAGTTAGCCTACTTACCTCCTCTGCATAATGTCTGAAATATGGGATCTTCCTGTGAGACAGCAAAATGATAAATAGGTCATCAGTGTGGTCAAAATATTGGTGAAAAGCTGCCTGTAATAAATAAAAAATATATACCTTTCATTTCTGGTAGGGGTCTGAAATCGGGGTAGAAGGGGATTGTGTACGGTTGGACTGGTATAGTCAGGGCTCTTTCTCTAGAGGCTGGTACAGACGGACATCTTTTATGACCTCCAGTAACTAAGAGGGCCTGCCGTTGCAATTGCCCCTGGGGGGCAGATGAGGTAGCATGCTGATACGTTTTGTGCATAGGATCAACTGAAAAACATGACATTTTCATCAACTTTATGCACTTCACTTGATGGAAAGGAAAGTGAATGATTCATTTTTATATATTTAAATATATCTACCTGAGACAGAGTGCCGACAAGATGAATAACCATTGTGCAAATTGGTAGCAGGCGCAATCTGGAATAAATAGGGTTTCATTTAGTTTGTTGTGCAATGTATTCTGCCATAATCTTGTATTATTTGATGGTCAGTGCCTGATTATGTAATTGATCAAAAATATCTATTCAGATCAGTTACCTTATCTAGTCTGTCCCCCCAAAGATCTGCAACATTATCTACAACACCTATGCGAGTGGTAGGATGAGGGATCCAAGACCTCACAGTCTGGTTCACCTTAACTGAACTTGGCACCTACACAGCACAGAGAATAAAACTTTTTTCACTATCATTTAAATCCTATTTCTTTGGTATTTTACATCATATATCACTCATCATCATTTTGGACCATACTCACACAAAGAATGTGGATTCATTACCTTTTGTTTCTTAGTGTCCTTCATGAATCCCATAGTTTTCTCTTGGATTCTCACTTTGACTGCATCTTCATTCGAGGGCACAGGATCCTTCAGAAAGGCATATAGCTAAAATTATTACACTTCTAATTGAAACAGTGTACTTACTCTTAAATACATTTTTTTTAAAAAATCAATTAAACTTTTAAACCTATCAAATACATGTATTATTTATTTAAATGCATCTATGTATTTATTTAAAGGGGCTATATATATAAGAATTTATGTATTAATCGCTTTTTGTATTGGCAATGTGTGAACAGCTTATGACTACTGCTGGGCAATCGATTAATCGGGATTAATCACATGCAAAATAAAAGTTTGTGTTTACTTAATATATGTGTGTACTATATATAAATACACACACATGCATGTATATATTTAAGAAAAATATGTTATATTTATATAGAAGATAAATTATATACAGTATATACATGCAAATATTTCTTAAATATATAGATGTACAGTACTGTGCAAAAGTCTTAGGCACGTTGGTATTTTCACACGAAAAATGTTTTTAAGCCAGTTATTTATATCTTTTACTGTAGTGTGTCAGTAGGAAATATCAGTTTACATTTCCAAACATTCATTTTGCAATTAATTGTAATAATCCAGTGAGATTTTTATTTTTTTATGCACAAGAAGTCTGACAGCAGCCGGTATGATCTGATCTCACCATCATCGAATCTGTCTGTGATTACATGAAGAAACAGAAAAAAAGACTAAATCCAGAAGAACTGAGGCAACGTCTCCAAGACACTTGAAGAAACCTTCCTGCAAAACTACATGAATAGGTGTAGGAATAGATGCAGGTGACAAAAGCAGTTTTAAACGCAAAGGCTGGTCAGCCCAAATATCGATTTGATTTTGTTAATAGAAATTAATTCATAAATAAAAGCTATTTATGTTATTTTTGACAGCATTCTCACTTTAAAGCATTCTGACAAGTGCCTAAACTTTTCACAGTACTGTAGTTTTGCAGGAAGGTTTCCTCAAGTGTCCTGGAGACGTTGCCTTAGTTTTTCTGGATTTAGTCTGTCTCAGTTTTTTCTGTTTCTTCATGTAATCACAGACAGACTCAATGATGGTGAGATCAGATCATACCAGCTGCTATCAGACTTCTTGTGCATAAAAAAAAAAAAAAAAAAAAAAAAAAAAAAAATCTTACTGGATTACTACAATTCATTGCAAAATGAATGTTTGAAAATGTAAACTGATATTTCCTACTGACACACTACAGTAAAAGATATAAATAACTGGCTTAAAAACATTTTTTCGTGCGAAAATACCAATGTGCCTAAGACTTTTGCACAGTACTGTATGTGTGTGTATTTATATATACATAGTAATTATACACAGTACACACACATATATTATGCAAATACAAACTTTTATTTTGGATGTGATTAAATCACAATTAATCGATTGCCCAGCACTACTTGTAACAAAACTTTCCCCAAATTTATCATAATAAATTAGGAATAACAGAAATATTATGGAGAAAAATTTATTTTTAGTAAGACCAACCAAATGTTTGATGTTCCTGTGAATAATTTTGGGTCCTGCACTCCGTACTCGTTCTTGCCGGAGTCTGTTTCTTTCTTTACGGCTTCTTAGGTGTTTTTTCTTGCCCTGTTTTTGTCATACAAACCACAGAACAATAGAGAAAATGAAGAAAAATCATCTTAAGGATGTCTCTGAGAGGGTTTGCGGCATACTGCACCTTGTTTGTGGCATTTAAAAGATGAACAGGAAGTCCATCTGATTCGGTACTGTTTGATCCACTTGTGCTGCACATAACATCAAGATTGTGAAATAATTGATAGGGTTTGTTCTGACATACAGTTATCAAATGTTCACAAGAAACATATAGTTTTATTTGACTGTACTTTTACCTGGACTCAACGTCAATGTCAGACAGATCCTCTAAAGAGTTCAGTTCTCTTCCTAGTTTTTGTCTGACCTCTTGTCTCAATAACAACCCTAACTCCTCCAGACAGTGTGTAGTCTGTTTAAAAAAATATTTAAATGCATTTTTTTAATCAATTATGCTGTTTCAAAGCGGGTTAAAACCATATTAAAAAGGAGTAAAGCCCAAAGACAGGCCACCTTGGCTGAATCAGGGTCACAAAAGTCAAGCAAAGTGTCACAAAAGCAATGGCCCATTGATTTCAGGTCCTGCGTGCTGAAGTGTGTTCCTTTCCGGTCCCCTACAAATGAAAGCAATGGACATGTATTTTTGATGTACACCAGTGTTGATACTGTTAACTTAAAATAAAACTATTAAAAAACATTTTTGTTAGTTGAAATAAAGCTAAAAATATAAATATTAAAAGGTAGGGTAGGCAATTTCCAAGAGGCTAGCAATAGCAAGCTAGCTTTAAAAGCATAATATCCCACCCCCTCCATCTCCACGCCTCCTCCAAAACACATGAACGCGCACAGCCTTTCACACTTAAGATTGACAACTTTTTTGATAACTTGAAGTACCCAATGTTGAGCCTCCGAAAGTAGACTCCATTGTGTAGCTGTTCCTAATGCCTAGTCTCCACATGACGATGCGGCCAGTACCCTCTTTGCTTTTATGCATTTTAAACTTGCAACTCCTAAAGGAAAACTAAAAGACAAAAGCATTCATTCAAAATTTGGACATTGCATGAGAGACTGAATGCTCTTTGCTATGCGATTACGACTATGAAGGCCGCAGCTAACCTTGTCTTTGGCATTCTTGCTCATCATCAGCGGGAAAATGCGTTCTTGAAGACACTGCGAGGCATCTTTCCGATCATTACATCCATACATGAACACATTGTTTTTCCTGCTATGACCATGAAAGTCACAGTAGACCACCACTTCTCTTTCGGCAAGCAACCTGTGGGATCAGATTAGCCAGGTGTATAAGTGCGGTCACATTTACCATTGCTCAGCGAAATTTAGCAGGCGAAATCCAGTCATTCCAATAGAAATCTGTGTGATTGGGTGTTTCGCCTCAAGTTGCGAATTCGCCATGCTGACCAACAGAAAGCTCACTTTGAAAGTGACTTCTGTGTGAGCTGTGCAAAATTTCACTGAATGTGACCGCACCTCATTTCATGTTTAGCATCCAAAACTTGTCACATTAGCATGCTAAAAGAGTGACACAATCCTCACTCACCTTTTCACCATGTTGCGAGTGTACCAAATACAGGGGAAAGAGTCGCGCAGAAGACTGCGGTAGTTTCGGTTCAAATCGCGGCCTGTGAGTGAGCAGCGGTAGTTTCCCACCACCACACCGTCAGGGTTAAGCATTGGTATAACCTGTGGCCAGAATATCCTTAACTGTGGTAATCCAACTTTTTACATGAAGCATTTGGCATGAGCATGTATAGAAATTTTTGCCGAAACCCATTCTCCATCCGTGCTCTGCACTCCTTCCCTCACCTTAAAGATGAAAATTTCCCGCAACAAACAAGCGTCAGGCAAGCCGCTCAGCAGGAACTCCAGAAAGCCCTGCATCATCCAAGAGCCATTGGTTTCTCCTGGGTGCACCCGTGCAGTCACGACTACTGCCCGCTTGGCTTTCCGTTCTGCTAAGCTGGTGGACGGTGATGTTACAGTCAGCACATACACCGCATTCCCCGCCAGACTACGGCAGAGCACCCGCAGTTTACAGTAAGCTGCACGGACTGGGTCTGAGATGACCTCATGCAGGTAATGCTGAAGGTTTGAATATGTATATGGGTAACAATGGGCCAGGTAGCAGGTGTCACCGTCATAAGGGAACTCCAGGGTCCAGGTAAGGGAGTACAGCGCTTTACCATCTTGTTCAGTGTTGTTTCTGTAGTACCTAAAAGACATTGAGACAGCAGTTGAGTCACTGACACCCACTCTTTTTTGTCCATGTCAATTTCAACATACAAAGACTTTAAACCTCATGTTTGATAAGCATGTTTGTAATTTCTGAAATAAAATTAATTTTAATGTTTTTTGGGGTGCATGAAGCCAACAATTTCAGTGTCCTGATATCATAATGAAGCAAAATCCTGCTTAAATTTTTGGAGGAAAAAAAAAAAAAAAAAAAGTATAATCTTTTATAATTTTATTAACTTTTTAGAAAAAAATATTTTTTATATATATAAAATACAGGTGCTGGTCATATAATTAGAATATCATCCAAAAGTTGATTTATTTCACTAATTCCATTCAAAAAGTGAAACTTGTATATTATATTCATTCATTATACACAGACTGATATATTTCAAATGTTTATTTCTTTTAATTTTGATGATTATAACTGACAACTAAGGAAAATCCCAAATTCAGTATCTCAGAAAATTAGAATATTACTTAAGACCAATACAAAGAAAGGATTTTTAGAAACTTGGCCAACTGAAAAGTATGAACATGAAAAGTATGAGCATGTACAGCACTCAATACTTAGCTGGGGCTCCTTTTGCCTGAATTACTGCAGCAATGCGGTGTGGCATGGAGTCGATCAGTCTGTGGCACTGCTCAGGTGTTATGAGAGCCCAGGTTGCTCTGATAGTGGCCTTCAGCTCTTCTGCATTGTTGGGTCTGGCATATCGCATCTTCCTCTTCACAATACCCCATAGATTTTCTATGGGGTTAAGGTCAGGTGAGTTTGCTGGCCAATTAAGAACAGGGATACCATGGTCCTTAAACCAGGTACTGGTTGCTTTGGCACGGTGTGCAGGTGCCAAGTCCTGTTGGAAAATGAAATCTGCATCTCCATAAAGTTGGTCAGCAGCAGGAAGCATGAAGTGCTCTAAAACTTCCTGGTATATGGCTGCGTTGACTTTGGACCTCAGAAAAAACAGTGGACCAACACCAGCAGATGACATGGCACCCCAAACCATCACTGACTGTGGAAACTTTACACTGGACCTCAAGCAACGTGGATTGTGTGCCTCTCCTCTCTTCCTCCAGACTCTGGGACCCTTATTTCCAAAGGAAATGCCAAATTTACTTTCATCAGAGAACATAACTTTGGACCACTCAGCAGCAGTCCAGTCCTTTTTGTCTTTAGCCCAGGCGAGACGCTTCTGACGCAGTCTGTTGTTCAAGAGTGGCTTGACACAAGGAATGCGACAGCTGAAACCCATGTCTTGCATACGTCTGTGCGTAGTGGTTCTTGAAGCACTGACTCCAGCTGCAGTCCACTCTTTGTGAATCTCCCCCACATTTTTGAATGGGTTTTGTTTCACAATCCTCTCCAGGGTGTGGTTATACCCATTGCTTGTTCACTTTTTTCTACCACATCTTTTCCTTCCCTTCACCTCTCTATTAATGTGCTTGGACACAGAGCTCTGTGAACAGCCAGCCTCTTTTGCAATGACCTTTGGTGTCTTGCCCTCCTTGTGCAAGGTGTCAATGGGCGTCTTTTGGACAACTGTCAAGTCAGCAGTCTTCCCCATGATTGTTTAGCCTAGAGAACTAGACTGAGAGACCATTTAAAGGCCTTTGCAGGTGTTTTGAGTTAATTAGCTGATTAGAGTGTGGCACCAGGTGTCTTCAATATTGAACCTTTTCACAATATTCTAATTTTCTGAGATACTGAATTTGGGATTTTCCTTAGTTGTCAGTTATAATCATCAAAATTAAAAGAAATAAACATTTGAAATATATCAGTCTGTGTGTAATGAATGAATATAATATACAAGTTTCACTTTTTGAATGGAATTAGTGAAATAAATCAACTTTTTGATGATATTCTAATTATATGACCAGCACCTGTATATCTAAAAGGTTTTACTGCTTATTAGTATTTGAAAAAAATGTGTCCACCAAATCGAAGTCATGTGGTGCAACCAATATGTAAAAAACATACAAAGAAAAAAAAAAACAGGAAATGATATCCTAGAGAAAACCCCTGCAGACCCTCAAGTCAATAAGTCTCTTAAAATATCAGATAATTTGACCTTTTTATGACAAGGCAAGGTTAGGCCTAGTTCAAGTTGTATAATCTCATGTGGTCTGACTCACCAAAATCTTAATGATATTGAAATAAACTTTTTAAAATAAAGATTAAGAAAATATGTCATTATTTTTTACTTAATGGCTACACCACATGACATTTTTCATTAAACTAATACTTCTTGAAAGTGTAATAAACGTTTTTCAAACCATGTGAAATCAACATGAATACAAAGAGTACATTTCTAAGAACATTGTATGTGTTTTCTATGGAAGCCCATTTCCACCACATAAGGGAAAAATCCTGCTTTGGTAATTATGATAGAAAAGTTGAAATTGTCATACTAAGTCAAAATTAAGTTTCACAGACAAAGCTTAAGCTAGTCCTAGACTAAAATGCATGTTTGAGCTGTTTTAACTGAAAACAACTTGCACCGAGATATCTTAAAATATGTCACTTCCATTGTTTTGTCTCAAGATGTATACCAGTAATGTTTTTTCCAAAGCACATTTATAAAAAAAAACGTAAATGCTTTAACTAGACTAAGGCCTAATCATGGCTTAGTCTAAGCCCTGTCTGTGAAACCAGGCCACTAAGGCTCTGTCCACATGAACACAGGTATTTTCAAAACCGCAGCTTTTTCTATGCGGTTTGGCCGTTCGTCCACACACAAACGCACTGAAACCGAACTTTTTGAAAACTCCTGCCAGGGTGAAGATTTAACTGATTAGAAACTCTGGTTGCAGTGTTGTCGTGTAGACAGTGAAACCAGATATTTTGGCTTGTTAGGTCAGAACTGGAACTTTTCCAGGCTTCTGATTGGCCAACATGGCTTTACGGTTAGGGTTATATTGCCACCTGTTGGTTTGGCATGCTCTTGACAGCGCTTCATAGCGTGTTTTTGCGTTGTCATGTGGACGCAATCTTTTTTTTAAACAGAGGAAAAACTCCTTTATAAAAACTGAAAAACAGAAAAACTGTTTATAAAATGTATGTGTGGACTAGGCCTAAGTCTTAACTATGAGATAAACTCTAAATTGACAAGTCAATTATGACAAAAATTGTTTTTGCCATAATTATGACAGTAAAACTCAATTTCGACTTTTTTTATCTCATAATTCTAACCTCATGATTTCTCATAATCATAATCTCATAATTTTGACTTTTGATCTCGTAATTTTGACTTTTTTGTGTGTCATAATTATGATTTACCAAAGCATGATTGTTTTTCTTATGTGGCAGAAATAGGCTTCCATAGTTTTCCACTAGATTTTTAAAAGATTTATCCTTTAATTTATCTGGGACATTAGAATATGATAACTGAGCCACAACTTTGTGTCTTCACATTGACTTTAAAACATTACAACGAGAACATAGCGACAAATCACTATTTGTCACCTGATGTTGGTTCCTGCTCGATGCCATCCTTCCCTCTTCAGCCAGGCAGTGTGTTCAGAGTAGAGTAACGGGCGCATACCGGCACCATACAGACTGCTGGACTTCATCAGGTTGATGATGGTGAAGCGGTAGCTGACGCCTGCCCTCATGTTCTTTACCCGGAAGTAGAACCACTGAGTGTGCTTATTGGTGTATAAGTCGGTACGCAAAGTCAGCTCATAGTCATACTGACCACTAGAACACCCAGATCAGACAGGTTTACGTTAGATTAAAATATACAGACTCTGACAAGACAGGTAAGTATTTATGGGAGTGTTTATGAAGCTTTATGACTCACATTTGCACAGCTTTTTGTAGGTTTCCACTTTCAAAACGAGACTCAAATGCTAGTGTAGGCTCCTCCTGATGGTTGGCACAGGACGTGGCTCTTTTAATGGGTCCTCTGCTTCCACCCACACGAGAGTAGGTGAAGTAGAAGGCTTTTGTGGCTAAAATAGTGCGGTGAACCAAGAAGTGAGGACATAAAACCAAGGTATGGAAGTAGCTAGAGATTTTTACACTGAGAAAAATCTTTTCTTACCTGGGTCTATGCAGTAGACAGTGTTTCCTCTGACCGCTCCTACTGGCATGGGAGTCTGCTCCTCACCTGTTGGCTGATAGAACGGCTCCGGCTCTGAGGGGTCCCACTCTGGTTTTCAAAAGATATAGAAGAAATGGAGGGTTTACAGCCATTTATTAATTAAAATGCACAAAAATATTTTAAAAATCTAGTTTCAAAAGGGTGAAATTTTAATTATTATTTTCAAAAAAAATGTTAAATATATTTTGCAAAGCAAATTTTTAAACAAATATTATGAATTGTTTGTTCATAATTATCATCAGTTTTGAGGGAATCGCACCACATGAGCTTGTCTTGCCATAAAAAGTCAAATTATCTGATATTTTAAGTTACAAAAAAAATTACATCAAAAAAGTATTTTTTGTATATCATTAATTTTGGGTAAGTCACACTACATGATACTTTACAACCTAAATTACACTTGTCTTGTCATATAAAAAATGTCATAATATCTGATATTTTAAAATACTTATTAACCTATGATATATATATTATTTTTCTTTCTAAGAAATAATGATAAAAAATTATGTTTTCCTTTGTTTTAAGTAGGCTTTTTTCTCATCATTCTCATTTTTGGGATCATTCTCATTTTTGACTCTTCTCTCCAAAAAGTAGAAAAACAAGTCAGTTACACTTTATTTTAAGGTGTCATTGTTACAGTGTAATTTAAGTACTGCGTAATAGTAATTAACAACATGTACTTACTATAGGGTTAGGGTAGGATTAGGGTTTGGTTGAGGGTTAGTTGTAAAAAATAAAATAAAGTGTTACCAAAAAGTATATCATCAAAGAGTTCATTGTATGGATAAATTGCATTTTTACCTATATGCTGGATTTTGTCTCGGATCACTTCACATTCTATGGGCCAGCGGACGCCCTGGAATGGACAGGAGGTAGATGGGATTGTGAACAGGTCTAAAGGGTCCCTTAGTCGTGGAATGGGCCGCTCCCCATCAAAGTCAAAAACAAGCTGCCGGGTTCTGAGAACTTTGTCTAAGCTGAAAAAGTCTTGGAAAGAAATGAAACACATAGACATAGTTATACAAGATCTAATACCCAACAAACATGCTGTAGTTAAAAGACATGTGAGAAGCATCCATCACCAGCAACGATTATCGTCATTACCTATGTAACCAAGACAAATCACTGGTACATTCTCCCTAAATCAATCATGCGTTCTTAGTGTCTGAATCTCTTATAAAGGCAATGAATTTCAAATGGGATCTAGCGTCAGACTCAAGTGTTACGTATTGTGCGGCAACTTGAAATAAATAAATACCACTACATTAGAAAAACAAATTATTCTTTGGTAAATCATAATAATGAGAATAAAAAGTCATAACCATGAGATATAAAGTCAGTTGACATCATGAAAGTTAAAATTACGGAGAAAAAAAAAGATGTACTTTGTCATAATTATGAGATAAAAAGTCAAAATTGACATTCATAATTACGAGGGGAATTTTTTTTGAAAATTATAACTTAAAGGTCAAAATTATCACAAACTAAGTAAAATTTTGTCATAATTATGACCTTTTTATCTCATAATCTCAATGTTTCATTTCATAATTATTACTTAGTATCTCATAACTCCGAAATAATGTTGAAATAGAAGTCTACATTTTGCCATACTTAGACATTGATGTATATATTTTGACATATTAGTTATAACATGAAATAAAAAGTCAAAATACAATATAACATTTAAATTATGTTATGAGATAAAAAGTTGAAATTCTGACTTAGCATGTCATAATTCAGATTTCTTTTACATCATAATTATTACATTTTATATCATAATTATAATTCACCAAAACTTTTTTTTTTTATTGTGGCAAAATGGGCTTCCACACTTCATAGAACCAGGATCCAAGAGCCAGTTTTGCATATTTACTTTGACATGGCTTGGGTTCCTCTTCTAGGTTGGAGTCATTGCTCTCAGATGGTGAGTTGATCGTGTCTGAGGCAGTTGAATCTTGGTTGCCCTCCCATTCTCTTTTGAAGGGGATGCCAGAATGCACAGAGGAGCTGTTGTCTATGTATACAGAAACAAAATGTGAGCTAGAAATGTGAGATAGAAAAATAATAGACTATGTAATGCTATATTAGAGAACATAGAACATCTATTAAACCAGTCTAACCGTGTTTAATGTTGACTTGAATGACTTACCTGAGAAGAATCCATAATGCTGAAGATGTAGCAAAATGAATCTCTCATATGAATCATCTTTTTTCTTTTGTTCAACATGATAAGAGAACAAAGAAGTGAGTTTAAATACAAGCAAGGGGGCAGAAGGTTAACAGGCATTGAGTATCAGTGAGCTGGCATGTTAACCAACTGGGTAATGTTAGACTGTAACCGTAGAGTGAAAAGCAGCAGTAAATTGTGTGCCATTACTCACCTGCATTCCCGAACCTCAAAGCGATGCGACTGCACGCGGGTCATTAAGTCATCGTAAACAACGCTAAACAACTGCACAGTTTACAAGCGCTTGCCAAGATATCAAATAACACCGCTGGTTAGTTGAGAATGCCTTGTTTGAACCCCCTAAGGAAAACTGCATAGTGTTCCTAATTAGTATTTTAAAATAAACACAGCCCTTGTAGAGAGCTAAACAACTACACTTTTTTTAATGCATATCTCGTCACTACAATTATTATTGAGGCGACCCAGACGCCATTTGTGTAACGGTTGCCATGGGCACGACGCACGTTTCCTGTGTAAAGCACGCAGCAAAAACGTAGAGCAGAAAGGAATAAACACTTGCTGTGAAAAATATTTTCCTTTTAATTCGTTTAATATTTTATATAAATAAAAATATTTAAACGTGAAAAAAAATCAGGAGGAAAGTAATATTTTGCTTTAAAAAAAGCAAAACGTTTATGTGCTAAGAATTTGGAGGTCGTTATTTTAGAATCATTAAAGAGATAGTTCACCCAAAAATGAAAATTCTGTTATCATTTACCCACCCTCAAGTTGCAACCTGAATGAATTTCTGTCTTCTGCTGAGCACAAAAGAACATATTTTAAAGAACATGGGTAACCAAACACTTGATGGGCCCATCAAATTTATGTATTATTAAATTTTTATTATTAGTATTAAATTTAGTTATTTTTAGTTTTAGTAATGCATTGCTTCTATTTAAATGGATAATTCACCCAAAAATTTAAGTTATCCCATAATTTACTCACCCTCATGACATTCTTCTTTTAGCCAAATACAATCAGTTATATTAAAAGAAATGTCCGCCAGACCGCCAGACCGCCTTCCGGATACTTTAGCTGGATTTTTTTACTTTATAACGTGTTAAATATGGATATTGTTCTAAAAAAACAAACAAAAAAAAAACATCGGTTTGTTTCAGAAGGCCTTTATTAACCCCCTTGAGTCGTGTGGATTACTTTTATAATGGATGGATGGGCTGTTTTGGGCTGCCATTATGAAGCTTGGATTAGCCAGCACATTTTTTAATATAACTCTGATTGTACTCATCTGAAAGAAGAAAGTCATATACACCTAGGATGGCTTGAGGGTGAGTAAATCATGAGGTAATTTACATTTTGGGCTGAACCATCCCTTTAAACTGACCAAAAATTAGAACTGTTGTCTTGGCAGCAAAATGAAATATTTACTTGTAAAAAGAATAAGTTTTTTATATTTTAGTTTATTTTTGTTAACATTTTTTTTCTCTTAAATTTTAAATCGCTTTAGTTAATGATAACAGCTCACAGAAGAGTTTCTTGAACAAGACATTTGTGGAAAAAAAAAAAGTTTATTATCTACAATGTAGAAAAAGTTCAATGGCTCTACAGCCCCAATTCGGGGAACATTTACACTGAACATCACAAGATTTAAAAGTAAGACATTGTGAACATAGCATTTGTTGTTGAGTTGACGGTTCATCACACATCAGTGAGGGGAAAAATAAGATAGTTCACGTATGAAGCATATTTTAAAGTGCAATGGAGTGGCCAAGGTGGAAATTTCAACAGATTTTTTTGGAAGCATGGCTGAAACTTGTTAAAAGTGGTCAATTTGTCTGATCTGAGATTAATCTTAGCTGGATACACAGCAATGTAAAAGAGGAGAGATCACTGTACAGCTGATGTTCGCACCCTTGACATTGTACAAAACTAAGTATTTTCTTTGTAAGATAACAGTTCTGAGAAAGTGAAGAAATGGGACAGTTTAATATGGATTTCAGTACATTTTAATTTATAGACAAATCGTGCACAGGTTTCATGGTTGGGGTAATAAAAAAAGTAGAACAAAAATTCTGTACATGTTTAACCTGGTTTCAGGTTCACTGCATCTTTAAAATAACTTCTGAACAATGTATACCTTTGAAATCACAAGATGATGCATTTAAGTTTAACAGCACAGAGTTTACCTAAAATAGGCTCCGACAGACAATGTGCGCATATCAAAAAAATAAACATTCGTTCAAAGTCCACTGAAGCTTAGCAAGTGGGACACAATGCCAAAAAGCAGTTTAGTCCAACCCTGCCAGAAGCTTTCAAGACTGATATTATGAACTCTGCATCTTTCTTTTCTTTAACAGTCTATCCCTCCAGTCTTCAGGCAGTGCTTCAAAGTTAGCGTTCTTCCCAGCCTTCCCTCTGCAAATTAAGACAAAAAAAAAAAAGACGTATTGAAACAATCAGGTTTTTTTTTTTTTTTTTTTTATCTCAAATGGGTGTAGATAATCTTGGCATTGGTTTCTTCAAACTTACGTTGAAAGCTGTTGCAGTTTCCATTCCTCGATGCGTCTGCTGTTGAGCTGTTCTCGATCTTCATCGCTTGAGCTTGACTTCTCCTCTTCATCTAGCTCTTTCTGAATGCTCTGCCACTTCTTTACAAGGGACGGCATCTTCGTCTTGCTCTTCTTTGTCTTTACGAAAACAAAATCGCAGCAAATTATTTCCTATTAATTCTTTCTAAAATCTAATATTTTAGGGAAATAGAAAAATAATAAAAATAAAAAAATGAATAGAAATCAAGTAATAAAATAAACTAAACCCAAAACCCCAAATACAACAAAAAAGTAAAAAAAAATAAAAAAAAAATAACAAATAACACCAAACACAACACAAAAAAGCAATAAACAGTAATAAACAAAACAGGAAAAAGCTAAACCAAACTAAACAAACCCAACATAAAAAAAAATAATAAAAAAAACCTACCTTCTCCTTTTTTAGCTTCTTGGTTTTATCTGTAAGGACTTTGTTTATGGGTTCCAGGACGCTGGGAGGTTGTGGAGCAGGAGGGGGTGGTTGGGGGGGCAGGGCTGGCATTGGTGGGACTATGCTTTCTGTAGGCAGAGGAGGTGCAACTGCAGCGGTCATCCCCCAGTAAGCATTACTAACAAGAAGTGGGGCTGTGAAAGAATGAGAGGAACATAAAGAACAACATCTTCGAAAATTACTGATTACTGATGTAATGTGCATAAGTAATTTATTCTTACCAGCTGTGGCAATGGGTTGAGTGTAAAGAATGGGGCTGCTGCCGATGGTGACTGTTTTGGGCAGCGGGACGGAGCCTGGGGCCTTGCGTTTCTGTCCTTTAGCCGCAGATGCCAAAGATGCTGCTGCTTCAGCCGCCTAAGGAAAAGACATTAAAACATATAGCTTTACTTTGCACTAAAGCACAAGCTAAACAATCTTGACTCTCAAGACAAAAAAAAGTGACCTTAAACTCTTCTGTTCCAGGAGCCGGGGGCTCTGAGTCCTCATCCTCCATTTCCACTTCCTCGATCTCTCCGTCATCCTCAAGGGGTGGTGGAGGGGGTGGAGGTGGAGATTCAGGTGGTGGAGGGGGTGGCGGCGGTTGCTCCGTAGGTGGAGGGGGTGGAACCTCTGGAGGAAGAGGAGGCAATGGTGGCTGAGGAGGTGGGGGAGCCAACCAATAAGACTGTACATCTCCTAAGGAAGTTCCTGTTTATTAAAAAATAAAATCCCATAATACATCATGTATGTTTATTATGTTACCTGTAAGATTATTTAATTAAAATTGCAGCCTATGCAATTGATTTTAACATTATTAGAATTTGAAAATCTATGAAAGAGGTGTATTCAAGTCATTGTATGTACAATTTTAAAATGATTAAATGTATTTTTAAATAAAGGTGTCATGACCAACAACCCTGACCTGTTATAGCAGCAGTGGTTTCTGCAGATGGTTGGCTAGTAGTGTCTCCGGGTGCAGCTGTAGGCGGAAGGGGCGGCTTGGTTTCCTCTTCCTCCTGCACGACTGGAAACTCCCACTGGGAAGCATTGGTCCGCTCGTTCACATAGAAGTACCGCCTGTGCTCTCTAGAGGTGGAGAAACAAACACACAGATGCGTCTTAGCAACTTTTCCCTCAACTGATTTCAAGGTCGTGAGACCCTTGGAGAGTCAAAGGGAAAGGGGGGCTCTAGTTCCCTAATGAGGGAATGTTGAACTGGGCTTCATTGGGAGCCCAGAGGAGAAACCAGATTATAATGGGTGCACTAATAAAGAACCCACCTTAATCTCTATTAAAATAAAATAAAAAATAAATAAATAAAAAACATGGCAAAAAAAAGAAAAAAAGAAAAGAGAAATCTCCAATCCTGAAAAGTTACCAACATCATTACAAATCATGGCAATACTCACACTGACAAAACCCCTCCGCAAGATGCCTTAAGGCAGGCATCTTCAACAGAGGGTAAAAGACAACATTTTTATTTAACAATCATCAATAGTGCATGGAAAGAAATCCAGTAAAACAATGAAATAGATTGGTCTGACCTTCAGGCTCCGAGGGCAAGGCATCGTCTTCCTTTATTGATGCTTGTGTGACACGCTGCTTCCATATGGTCACTCTGTGTCACTCATTTCTCCCATCATTTTGGGGGCAGTCCTGCAAAGTTCAAAGCTCTCGCACGCGCAACCACCTTCCTAACCCTTTAGACTGACTCTGAGGGGAAGCGATGGGGCCCAATTCTTTGGTGGTCAGGCTGGCTCTTTAGAGACGCTCCCTTATCAGGATTACCTTCTGTCTTTATCCGTGCTCGTAAACACTCCCCAGTAATACAACAAGTGCAAATCAGTCGCGCGTTTGTCATAGTGGCGGAGGCAGTGTCAATCGTCACATGAGGAGGGGGACTTTTAGGGAGGGGGGAGTGATAAGGATGTGAAAGGTAAGGAGCGCGTACCTGTCCCAGTGGCAGGACCAGCCTTTGGGAGTGGCGTTAAGTTCGTAATGTTTTATGTGCTCAGCGGCTTCTTGCAGCCTGCGCCGGAGATAGTTTCCATTCAGAGCGCCCTCTCTCCAGTCTGCGATCCGCGTCTGGAGGAAGGAAAAGAAGTCGAAAGGCCATTTCAATACATGGACCGGCAGTATAAACAACGCTTATGAGCTTATTGCCTGTTTTCTTACCTCCGTTTGCAGCAACAGCAGTTGAAAGTTTGAGATGGTTTTCTTGTCGATTCCCAAGAACTCCATTTTGCTGGTGAGTGTGTTAGCAAGCTCTCCGATCTGAAACTAGAGGTGGTAACATGGGCAACTTTTAATAAAGACCATTGCCGTCACATGACATTTCATGTTACCAGTAACTTGTAGCTCATTTTCTCATACTAGTTTAACAATGAGGTATACCAGAAGATCTTTAAATTTAGAATGATTTCTGAAGGATAATCTGACACTGAAGACTGGAGTAATGATGCTGAAAATTCAGCTTTGCATCACAGGAATAAATTACATTTGAAAATATTAAAATAGAAAACAGATCTTTTTCACAATATTACGGTTTTTCAATTTTACTAATTAAATAAATGCAGCCTTGGTAAGCATAATAAATTGCATTAAAGAAAATCTTACTGACCTTAAACTTAAATAAGCCATTACATTTTGACGATAGATTGTGAAGAAAATCTTAATGTTCACAGTTTATTTGCATACAATAAGACCAGGAACGTATATTAAATACCTTGAGGTCCTCTTCTTCCTTTTGAAGAGCTTTGGATACGGGCTTCTCCTTTTCATCTTCTTCTCCTTGCTTCTCAGCGGTTTTGGAATGTGCTTGAAACACAAAAGGTTCAGTAAGTCACTCATTCATTTACGATGTACAAAACCAAATTTACTGATTGATATGCTGTTTTCAGTTGATGAATGAAAGGTCTTTTGGTAACACTTTAGTTTAGGGTCAAATTCTCACTATTAACTAGTTGCTTATTGGCATGCATATTACTAAGATATTAGTACGTATAAAGCACATATTAATGCCTTATTCTGCATAACCATATTCTACACCCCTTAATCCTACCCAACACCTAAACTACCTTACTAACTATTAATAAATAGTAATTAAGAGTTTATGGAGGCAAAAGTCGTAAAAAAAAATTGTTAGTAGTGAGTATTGGACCCTTATGACCCTAGTGTGACAAAAATTTTGTTTTCGCGCCTCCCATCCAATAAAATAGCAATAAGCTTTGTGCTTTGTTAGTGTTGATATGAAACAGTCTCATTTCAGATTCTGTCCATTTTATGAAATTCAAACCTTAAATACCGATTTGCGTTCTTTATTGTGTCGTGACGAATCGCTGTTGCCGCCTCAGTTCAAGCGAAGCAGCACCTGAACTGATCACCCCTTCCTCTTTACTACTAGTTACAGCACGAAATAAATAATGAACATCAGAAGGTATGTTGAAAAATGCAGTATAACTTACCGAAATCCCTATCACGTCACATGTAATCGCTCAATCAGGGTTTCAATCACAGGGAAACATCAATAAACCAGTGAACCAATAATGTTACATTTAGCTCAGAAAAGCCAATCGGTGACCAAACTCAGCCAACAAGAAAAGTGTAATCTAGAGAGGAGTGTTTTGCTAAATATATACTAGTGCTGGGCGGTATGACCAAAAATTTATATCACGATATTTTTCAAAATTATACCGGTTTTCGTGGTATATGACGGTATTTTTTTCCCCATGCATGACCGGGTGTTAACCACATTTTCTACTGATTGAGAGAGGAAATACTGCAGTAGATTGACTTAGAATGCCCTATTTTACTGTCATGATGAGTGAATATTGTAGAAAAATTCCACACTAGAATTAATACAGATTTGCAAAGCCGCACAACCAATAAAACACAGACCTGCAACTCATTACAGACACATATGACCAAGGAGAGAAAAAAAAAAACAGAGTTGAGGGCACCTTATGCATTTTAAAAATCTAACCCTATATAACAAACTGCCAAAACAAGGGAGAAACTTTTCTAATAACAATGTCAATACATTTAAGAGCACTGTAGTGTCTGAACAAACGTCAGTTTAACAGAAAGAATAAAGGCATAGTTACTTTTTTGCCCATTCTTCTTTGAATTTTCGGTCTACATTGTCTTCTGTGTATCAGAATAATCCATCGTGTCATCGCATTCATGACGTACAGCTGTAGTATCAGTGTCCTTGTATGCACATATTTCATTTGAAGAAGACGTGATGAAATATGTGCGCATACACGGTGCTGGTTCATGTTTAGAGCACTAAAGCATATGAAATGTGTCCATAAAAACTTGAAACGTGCTCGCTCCAGTCTGTATCTGATCTATGATCCATGTGTTGAGTGTTTTTAAACTCATCGCAGCGCTCCGCGCACAAACCGCTCTCATGCGTGTGCCGCGTGTTGTTTGAATTCTCCGCTGTCCTGTAATGTGATCTCGGGTGGGTCTCAATCAGCTCCCTAGTTCAGTAGTCAGTGCACTGATCAGGGAGTCTGACTGATTCCCCCGATCAGTGCCCTGACTACTGAACTAGGGAGCTGATTGAGACGCACCCCTCAGCTGCTCTCACTACAGTGCAACAGTGAAACTGGACCCCTCTCAAACAGTGTCGCGCTGTGCCGCGTTCCGAACAATGTTTAAGTGGCATACAACGGTATTGCAGTATAATAAAAATTCATATCATAACAAAAATAAAAACCGGTATTCGGTATAAACCGGTATACCGCCCAGCACTAATATATAATATGTACTATATTACATATTAATTATGTTTTAGTGTTCTTCAATATGTAATGTATGTTTCAATAAATCCATCAAATGTTTATGACAGCCACCATTTAAAAGTTTATATTTAAAAAAGAAAGTTAGTAGTATTATAAATTTATTATAAAAAAAATTAACCTTCAATACTACAGTACAGTAATGTAGTACCAACTAAATCCCTGTGCAGTATTAGTTGAAACATTTTTTTTTTTAATCGCAATCTTGTGAATTGAAATCAAATTTAATCGTGAAACTTGTCAATACCTAGCCCTAATAATTACATTTTAGTAATCATACATTACAGTTATTACTGCCAATCTTTACCATTGTCTGATTGCTCTGGAGTGGCCCATTCCGCCTTGTCTGAGCCCCGGCTGCTCGAGTCAGGACTTGGCGCACGGAGGAAGGCCGTCTTCCATTTGCTCTTCTTCAAGAGTAAATTACGAGGCCCATCTTGACTAGCTTCAGAACAGGGGCTTGAACCACCGGCACTGCCGTCACCTTCCTCCAAGGCACGAAGTTCAGCCTGTAGAAGAACAAACTTTCAATAGCACCATTTCAAAACAGAAACCATATATTTTAAGTAATAAAATACTAATTCTTTGACAATATTGGCTTATGAAAATCAGACTCAGAGGTTTACATGATGCTTCGTAATCAGAATATAGGAATATTCATACAATATAGACTAAAAACTTATTTCTAAAGATGCAACTCACTTTTTTCCTCTCTAGTGCTAGTTCTAGTTCCATGGTGTCTTCTTCAGCCTCCTCCTCCCTGTCGGAAGATTCTGCTGAGTGGTTCCTGCTGCGCTGGTTACTCTGGCTATCCGTGTCCCGGAGAGTGGGGGAGTCCAAAGACGGAGTGCCTTCTCCCTCTACTTCCTGGGGTGCTTCTACAGTCTCCTCTATGGCCAGCACCTTCTTTCTCCACTTCTCCTCTGCCTCCTTCACCTCCTCTGGGATGAGGGGAGCAAGAAGAGTAGCTGCCACTCCTCTCCGCTCTTCTTCTTCGCTGGTCAAAGCCACAACACTCTCTATTACTTCCTGTGTGAACAGAGGAGGCAGAATTACACTAATGACCAAACTGTAAAACAAAAGAAAATAATAATAATAATTCCTAGTAGTTTTCCCATCTCATGCAATTAAGGGGAAAGTCGCAAAAAAAAGTCCTTGCCTTCTTTTTGGTTTCTCTCTTAGATGCAGAAGCAGCTGCAACAGACTGTTCAGTAAAACTGCTATGATGTGCCACACCATTGCCATTAACAGATGAGCTGTGGAAAATACAATTCCAAGATAATAAATCAAATACATGATCAATACACACGCATATACGTATATATACACATATTGTAGATACAATATTAATACAAAATATTATAAAAGCAATACTGTATATATACATTTTTAAAATTGCATTTACATTGCAATATTTACTTCTAAAAAATCTAGTATAATATTTATATAATATTATACAAAAAAATTAACATATAAAATGCATCAAATATTAATAAACAATTTAACACTATAACTTTATCAATTTAACACATCCTTGCTGAATAAAAGTATTAATTTCTTTAAAAAAAAAAAAAAAAAACTTGACCCCAAACCTTCTTTTTTACATTTTTATTCTTCAAAGAATCCTGAAAAAACTATCACAGGTTATAAAAAAAAAATACTAAGCAGCACAACTGATTCCAACATTGATAATAAATCTGATGAAAATTCAGCTTTGAATCACAGAAATAAATCATTTTAAAAGTATATTAAAAATAAAAAAACATTTTAAATTGTAACAATTTCACAATATTAGAGTTTTTTCTGTACATTTGATCAAATAAATGCAGGCTTAATAAGCATAAGAGACATTAAAATGAGTAATGTTTCCAAACGTTTGACCGGTACTGTATATTTATATAAAGTGTTGGTTTTGCTGCACTCACCTTCCAGTGTAATGTAGACTCTGCATCTGGTCTGCCAGGTAATGCGGAAGCTCCCAGGCCACCTCATTGGTCTGAGTATTCCAGTAGTAGTAACAGCCGGTATTTTCATCCCACACTTCCTGCCAATCTCCCATCTCCAACCCAGCTACAACATCCCCGAAAACAAGAGAAAAAAAAAAAAAAAGTATTAACTCCCACGTTTTTAATTTTGAGATTTATACTCTATGCAGGAAACTGAACCAGTCGACTAAAAAAACTCACCTCCTGCAAGGGAATACTGTGTGTTGTATTGAAATTCTTGAGTTTGCTGGTCTGTTTTGGGTTCGGGGCGAGGAGGAGTTGGGGCTGGTGCGCTTGGCTCTGTCCCCGATTCATCTGTCTGGGCTGGTTGGGTTGTAATCGCATCAATTTCCTTTGGGGAAGACATATGATAACCCATGTGTATAGAAAAAAGAAAATTTTTAAGAGAAACTGTGCATAAATCAATGTCTGGTTTTAAAGGGATTGTTCTTCCAAAAATTTTAGTTACTCACTCTCATGTTGTTCCAAACCCATAAGACTTTCGTTTATCTTTGGAACACAAAGATATTTACTCCACTGAAAGTCTATTCACCCATTCAAAATGTTCATAAAGAGATTGTAAAATAAGTCTGTATGAATCGAACACAAATGTGATGTTGCATAGAAGTTTTGCTGATGTGGTGTGGATTGAAAAAATTTCAGTTTTACAGAGCATTTTATTCAGTCTCCGTTTAAAAAAATTCCACACTTTAGATAGGGCTCGATACTTAACAACGGCTGGTTTTCCGCATGCCCGAGAGCCGTCATCATTGGGGAACATAAACAGCGCAACGAAACTCTAATCCTTTACATAATCTATTACACTGACGCATCGTTCCAGCCCTAATTTAAAGCACTGATTAAACCACTTGCTTATGAACTTTTTGAAGCATCAAGAATTTTGGGTGTATAGACTTTCAACGAAGGGACAGAAAAAAATATGTTCACCTGTGTACCGAAGATAAACGAAAGTCGTATGAGTTTGGGACATCATGAGGGTAAGTAATCAATGACAATTTTCACTTTTGTGAATTAACCCTTTAAAGTAGCCTATGACTTCACTTACCGCCATAAAATTGGCAAGTGTGCTGTCAATGTCTGCAGACTGGTTATGTTTTGCCTTTGTGGCAATCGAGGTGTTTTCCGCCGCATCTTCATCTTCACTATCTTCATAAGCTCCAAGCAGAGATAAACCCTCTACAGAGCAAATACAATATTTGTAAAACATTTGATTCACATTCTTTAACCTGTGTTTAATAGTGTGTGTGTGTGTATATTACATTACACATAAAATCTTTTATATAATGATATGTATTCTTACAATGTTATTCTACCAAATTTATATTATGGTGACAACAATTTGGCATAACTCACGTGTGGCCTTCACAGCTGGTGTCTTCATTACTGTATTAACTTCTCTTTGCCCGTCTGTGTTACCCTCAGGTTCGTCTGCAAAAAAAACAACAGTTTGTAACATGTTTAAAACATTTAGAACCAAGCTGTTCTGGTGCGGGTGAATTAGCATGTTGGCTAACGCTTTGTCTGAAGCCCTGTTGCAGCTGCACTGCTAACTCCAAATGTGGCTTATAAATGCCTTGGATAAGAAAAACTCCTCTTTAATATATACAACTAAATCATTAAGCATGATTTTATGTTGTTTAAGTCATAACCAGCTTGTCAAGCTCTATCAGCAGGGACATTTTTCGGTTCATCGGGAGCATTGTGGCTAACGCTAAACTTGACAACGGCTAACGTCATTCAAAAGGTATGAACTGAATCGCACAGTTTTTAAGTGCTTTTTAAACTATTTAACTCTTACTACAACAAAAATATCATAATTTTTTATTATGATTAGCCAAATGTCTCAAATGAAAGCTAACTAGTTTACTAAATAAAGACGTTTTCCACAAGCGTGTTTGTCTTAAAATGGTTTCGTGTTGCTCCATGTTTTTGTGTAACTGTTATCTGATTCTACCGACGACTTTGTACGATTTGACTGATCTTTCTCGCCCACCTTCGGATCCAGAGGCGACCCCGTCCTCTCTAGCGGCTCCCGTAGCGTTGCGGTTCGGTCCCGGCGGTGAGAGCTGTAATATTGTTCTCCTGCCGGTGCCTGTGCGAGTCTTCTTCCCCATCACTGCTGTTAGTAATGGAGCTCCGCTCTCAATCTCAGCCCTTGTGGAAGTGATCGCTCGTACTTTCCAAATGGCTGATTGACTTCGTGTCCTTCAAAATAAAAGTTCTCGTATAGTTTATATAACGTTTCGTCTTCTTTTCTGCCAAACATATATTTTAACGCAAATTTTGTAACAGGTAGATATAATAAAAACGTAATTAATAACAATAAAAGATCAGATGATCTTCATTTATATCTTACTGTTATATTATTAATATGTATAAAAGGAGAAGAAAGACTTTGAATTGGTCATGTTCCCAGCGGGCAATTGAAATTAGTAGTTATTGACATCAAACATTGACGTCAAAAACCAGGTCAAATATGCAAATCAAATTGATGTCAAAACCTTGATGTCAATTTGACATCCACACATTGAAGTCTTCTCGACCACCAAAATAACGACACAAAAGTAATAATGTAAGAACAATTTTATTCATCAGGCTTATATTTTAAAAATACAAATGCATTTTGGTACATACAATACAGGATTTTGTATCTAGAGTACATGTAAAGCAAATTAAAATAGCATGGAAAAAGATGATTGATGGAGTAGATGGATGTAGATAAATGCGCACCTAATCTGAATCTGAACACTGATCAATCGCTGTCTAGCCCTTTTGGCGTCCCATTCCCCCATATCTGTCGCTGAGCAGATATAGTTCTTCATGCCTCTGAAGATGCTGGGCTTGACTGCTTTACAGCACCTGAATGAAGATGGAGCAAATTTTGTATTACTCGTTTCACGACATTTAAAGCATAAATAAGATCTTCAGCAACCATCACTTGTAGTAACATAGCAATTCACAAAGTAATTTAAACTCTATAAAGCTAGTGTTATACTTTCTGCATGCAAGAGGTTCCACATGACGTAATGCAAAGCCACTGCCATTCTAATAATAAAAGACTGTTAACTACAATTTGATTTTCGTTTTAGAAAGAGTTTAAAAATGAAAAATGACCGTTATTTTAATTGTCTTCTAATACTCTATAATCAAACAACTGGAAAACAAGCCATTTTCAATTTTTCCGTTGATGCATGGAAAAGAAAATAATGTTTAATGTTTGAATGCTGAACCTCAAAGTTTCAGGACAGCAGCAACAGGCCAGCAGTTTATGCAGTCTTGAGTTGTACTACCTAATATGCTGTGGCTATCTGTAGTGTAGCCTTTACTGTATTTATTTTTTAAAGTGTATCATTACAAATAGACTACATATAAATATATATTTTTTAATTTTTTTCGCCAATATAATCAGCTTTACAGAGTCGCGACAACAGCTCTTTGAATGCACCGGGCAGCACAATCACTTATTCGCATCGATAATTCGTTCATACTGTGTGCCTGTTTGTTTTAGCCTATATTATTTATTCCACGGTAAGAACAACATAGTCTTGTGATCTGTGGATGAACAATTTCTAAAAAAGGAAATGATGATGACGACAAGGATATTAAACTGAGCTGTAAGATTTGGTGTGTCTTTAGCGTCCACTGGGGCGGAACAGAGTGAGTGTTTTCATTTAATTCCTATAGAAGCTGAGCTTCACACTCGCACATGAGGGAGAAGCTCAACTTCCATATGAACTGAAAACGCTGGCTCTGCTCCACATCAGTGGACACGCATGCCTGTAGGTAGCTTTGAGAGGAGCTCTGCTTCCTAAACAAAACCGATTTTTTAGAAAAAAGGCTATTTTTCCCAGCGATTAGCTGTGAATCACGGCAATCTCTGTTTTTAATATGACATTTGAGCGAGCGGAGGTAAACAACCACACTGTCGGCTCTGTCTCATAGCGCTGGCAAGTCAGATTTATTTCGTCTTAAACATTCCTCTCTATCTATCTATCTAGATAGATAGATAGATAGGTAGATCAATGAATCCTGAAAAAAGTATTACAGGTTCTAAAATAACAATATTAAGCAGCACAACTGTTTCCATTATTAGACTGGAGTAATGATGCTGAAAATTCAGCTTTGATCACAGGAATAAATCTTTACTATATATTCACATAGTATACAGCTGTTTTAATATTATTTCACAATGTTATTGTCTTTTCTGTATTTTTAATCAAATAAATGCAGTCTTGGTGAGCATTAGATACTTTTTTCAAAGACATAAAAAATTGTACCAACACCAAACTTTTGAACATTAGTGTATGTTTGAGGTTTTAACTCTGCTAAGGTGCAGGGCATCAGCATGGAAGTATCAACATAAACAACTTATCACAGAGCCAACAATATTTAGTATACAATGCCAGGTTTATTAAAAGGAAAGAACAGCAGAGGTGAAACGCAGAAAAGAGAAAGAAGAATGCAGAAAATTCTTAGGGTAACAGAATTTATGTTCTTAGTTACTTATTCATTTAATATTGTTCATACAGCGTCACTTACATTTGGATGTCAAAGCCTTCTAAAATAAATTAAATAAATAAAATAATTTAATTTGAAAAAATAAAAAGAAGATAGATGTATGGTGATATATGTGAAAAATGTATATTTAAAAAAATGGGTATGAGATTAATTAACTTCATCAGTTCACCTGTGTTTCCTACTTCTCTGTCAGCAGCTTCCTTCAGAAATGTTGGAATCTTAGGAGGTTCCCCTCTGTTGTAGAGGGTTTATTTTGTCCCTCCTGAAATCAATATATTAACCAGTTTCAGACAATTTTCGCGATCGCATTTTTTCTCCGTGTAAGGGATGTCATCGATTAACAGCACACACAACTTCTAATGACCCATTCAATTGCCAGCAAAACCTTTACAAAACCTCTCATCTACAAATAAATATGTGATTAAAAGCCCAAACTTTTATAAACAAGAGCTTACGTTAACTTACCTCTTCTGAAAAATATTCAAAAGAAGAGAATTACACGTAAGAAAAGTGCCAGGAACAGCTGTGTGTATTATTTGTGTAACTTTAGAGACTAAACTCACATGAAAGCAATGAAAACAACAGCGACGGATGGAGTTTTGCGTCTTGTCAGTTGTTGCTGCGCCGTTCCCATGGCAACTCTGCGCCGCTCCAACGCGCACGCCCATTAAAACACGTCAAAGTCACGCATCATTTACAAACATTAACATCTAGAATAAACATTTATATATACATTTGACTGCAAAATGCCACTCCTTTACGTGATAGTGGGACAATTGTGACACTTTTATAATTTAAGCTTTTTTATTGTTGTTTTTGCAAACACAACGATTTTAAAACATTGATTAATTTAAAATATTTTATGAATTATGTAAATGTACCATATAATACCCAAATGGCACTAGTGACGTCTTTTGAGGACGTGCCCACGACGTTTCTGGAACGTTAGCAAAGATTCTAAAAAATGGAACTTTACCACGACGTCCTCACAAAGTTGTCATAAAGTAATGTCACGCTGACCAAATGACGACCAACTTTTTTCCACTGTTTTTGAGTGGAAAGTAAAAGACATATCAATTGAAACAGACATATTGAAGACAGTCCACTTTTCCCCCTTTTTTACAACAAAGAAAACAAGGGGAAAAAAACCTTGAGGGAGTAATGGTGATAATTTACAGGAATTCAGTCAACAGGCAAAATTTCAAGGACGTGAAAATATGTTATAAAAGGTTGCCATTTGTCATGAAGCATGGGTAATTTAAATAAAATTAGAAACCAGCTTGTAGCTGCTGCGTAAAACAGGCTAAATTATTTTTTCTTTTTTTTAAGTTAGATAAATTATTATTGTTGTTTGTGGGAAGTTTGGACATAATTTTCAAGTACATTTATTATTAATTCATTTATATTGTTATTCATATTATGTTTATAGGTAGTTGACAAATAAGCGGTAAAAATGCTTTTTTTTTGTAAAACCACTTTTGAAGAAAAAAAAATGCATATTATTATTTAGTGTGAAGTCTGATGTTTGAGAAAATATAAGGGGTCACTATAACTTTGTCAATTCTTTCACTGTTTTTTGAACATTTTTACTGAAATGTGTCCTATGGTGTGACAAAAAGAATTAAGAATATAGGGGTGTCACATCAAAGGACAACAGAAATTAACACTTTTATAGTGGTTCCAAAAAAGTTAAATATTTGAACAATTCTGAGACAAAAAACTTACCCTGTGCACATGTCATGGGCTTCACAGGGGGCTTCAGTAACATGACCTTGAATGGGGTCCTTTAACTAATTAAACTTGTCAGTGGAATTGCCCGATTTAAAATCAGGATATGGTGTCACACAGGAGTGACAAAATGGTGACAAAATGTATCAAGTTCCTACGCTTTTAGAAATATATGGATGAAAAAAAATGATTGTCATTTGCTAAAATAGACACTTAATTGTGCCTGAGGTATTTATTAAAATTTTTATGCTTTTTTTTCTTTCTTATTGTGGCATGAGTTTTGATGATAAATTATGGTTTTCTTTTTAATTTATAAAAGTTGTAATTTATTGAACCATGCTTGAGACAGTCAAGCCATAGGACAATTTTGAGATTTGGCTCAAAAAATGTAAAAAAAATAAATAAAGTTTTTATATGAATAGATCCATGTAAGACAAAGAAAATTTAAACCATTTACTGCATTTTAAATGATGACAATACTAATTATATTCATTTTTATCTTGCGTTAACAACCTTATATAGCCCTTATACCAACCGTATAAATTATTATATAACCTATTTTATGTATACAAGATTTAGATAGGCCGACTATTAACTACAGATCATGTATTTGCAAGGTTTATATACTATATGTCATATGTTTAATTCACTAGCCAAAATACATAGGCCTAATACCAAAATATTATCACCTCCCAGACAGCAACATAGTGTCGGCCTAGATCCGGGACACATCTGGTATGCATTGAATCCACATGTACCAGATGTTGCCCCGGATCTGGGCCAACACTATATTATGTTGCTGTTTGGGCTCCTACACTTGACTTGATTTGGCTCCCAGCAAGCAATAGCTGTCATTTCACTGCCTAGGTTAACTATAGACCCGATATAGTCCGGCTATGAGTAACCCACTTTATAGCCAAACCTTGAATTTGGTTACATGTTGTTTTTTCCAAAAATAACTTGCGAGATGTATGATATTCCATTATGTAAGCAAAGTCAACAGTAATTACAAGGTGGTTTGGTTTTCTATGCGTTGATTCTTGGGCTATGGTTAGACGATTACATTTTCACTGGCAGCCCAAATTTTGTCTTGTTTTAGCCTAGACGTTAGGGCTGTGTTTGGACGGCTATTAGACGTCTTTTAAACGCAAATTTGCTTGCTTGGCTGCTAAGTTGCGAGGAAAATGTGTTCTAATTCTTGTTGCATTCACAGAAAGGGTGGAAAATTCTATGTGAAATTCACTTTTCTGAGGGACTACATCATTGACAGGTTTTATTTTGTAAATGCGTAAATTATATGCATCAAAATATACATAATTTTAAACAATATTTATAGTTATAGTTATTCTGTCATCTTTGTTGACTTGTTCACATATGTTTAACCTGTGAATCTAGTGAACTGCATCCTGCTTGACTTCATATTACAGAGCAGGAGCACAATAGAGGATGATTTAAACCTATTAAGAGTCTTACATCAAAATGGAGACCCGAATCTGTTACAGGAAACCTGCATTATTTATGAACAGGGGCACATTGTTAGAATTGTGCCATTTGTCACTGGCATGGCCAACCTCACTGAACAGATCCAGAAATCTGGTTGATTAAATTAAACTAATGTCTGACTGAAATCTGAGATTATTTTCTACAGAAAATATTTAGGTTGCGGTTTTGGAAAAACAAAATGGCATTCCTGAAATTTGTCATTTTCCGAAGAAGAAATGTTGCCAATACTGTAAAACACTGAAGTGAAGTACCAACCATAAATAACATCTCAAAAAGAAAGAAAGAAAGAAAGAAAGACTTTGGCACACTTCTTATTAAGAAAGCTGATACTCTTTAATTTAAATAATTGTGTTACAAATGGCAGAAAAAAATGTGTATATTTAAATTTATTTAATATTTAAATTCATAAATATCCCTAACCCTTTAATTCTAATATCTAATATATGTCCTAATTGTTTATTATGAATCTAATTCATTATATTAATTACAATTATTACATTTAAATAATTTCTATAAACTTCAAAAATCTACTATAAAATATATACTAGTGCCTGTTTCACAGACAAGGCTTAAAGGGATAGTTCACCCAAAAAGGAAAATTACCCCATGATTTACTCACCCTCAAGTCATCCTAGGTGTATGTGACATTCTTCTTTCAGACAAATACAATCAGAGTTATATTAAAAAATGTCCTGTCTCTTCCAAGCTTTATAATGGCAGTGAATGGGGGTCGAGATTTTGAAGGCCAAAAAAGTGCATCCATCCATCATAAAAGTGCTCCACACTGCTCCGGGGGGTTAATAAAGGCCTTTTGAAGTGAAGTGATGCGTTTTTGTAAGAAAAATATCCATATTTAATATCATTGGTTTCTGGTATAACATTATGCAACGTCTAGTTCCGGCCAAAGAGTGAACTCTGACCCGACTAATGGCGTACTGACTAACACGGAAGCTCAGAGGATAGAGCAAGACAAAACACCGGTCACTAATTAGAAGTCTAAAATTTAAATTTTTAAAGAGAAATGTCAGTGTTGCCCTGCCCTATTTGTTTGAACCTCGAGAGGCGTCTACTCTCACCTAAGCTATGCCTGTGTCCTACGTCATACGCACTCTCTCATGAACGTGCGTACGACAGTGAAGCTAGAGGTTACAGTTCATAAAGTTTTAAAGCACTGTTTTGTGGAGCACTTTTATGATGGATGGATGCACTTTTTTGGCCTTCAAAATCTCGACCCCCATTCACTGCCATTATAAAGCTGGAAGAGCCAGGACATTTTTTTATATAAGAAGAATGTCATATACACCTAGGATGGCTTGAGGGTGAGTAAATCATGGGGTCATTTTCATTTTTGGGTGAACAAACTCTTTAAGCAGTCCCAGACTAAAGTGTGTGTTTGAGCTGTTTTAACTGAATGTAACTTGCACTGACACATCTTAAAGTATGTCAGTACAATTGTTTTGTCTCAAAATGCCTAATTTAAATAAGGCCTAATCCTGGCTTAATCTAAGACCTGTCTGTGAAACCAGGCCTATACTATTATAAAATCTATAAAAGATACTACATTTGTAGAGCAATAATTTCCCCAAACATCTCAGTATTTCAGCAGTCGTCCTCTGCAGTTTCAATAACTCATCAGTGTCTTGATGCTCTTTGTATCATATAGCTGTTTGCTCTACGGTTCCTCACTGATCTTCTTCACTCTATGTTTTCCAGTGATCCATGGACCTTCATGCTTGCTTTGGCAACCTGTCCATCACCCTCATCTTCCTCATCATCAGAGCTGTCAGCCCAGCGGCCTACCCGTCTCACGCCCTCAGCCACCACGGGCGCGTTAATGCAGGGATTGTGGTCGTAGATGACGAGCTTCAAGCCTCTTAAGTAGGCGAGCGACGGAAACTGACGAATGCGATTGCGGTCCACATCGATCACCTCCAAGTAATGCATCTTCAGCAGCACAGGAGGAAAGTCAGTTAGCAAGTTCCCCGCTAGCCAGATGCTGCGCAGCTCCTCCAGTCGCCCAAGCTCTGAGGGTAAACTACGTAGCTGATTGTAGCCCAAATGAAGGGTCTTGATGTTGGGAAGGTTGCATATTACTCGAGGAAACTTGGTGAAGCAGTTGGTCTCCAGCCACAACGTTTTAAGCTCAGTGAGTTTCCTCAGCTCCTTTGGCAGCCCGTACAGCCGGTTATTACCAAGGTAGAGGATGTTAAGCTGAACGAGGCTGCATACGACCAGAGGAAGCTCCTCGAAACAGTTGAAGTCCAAGGCTAGAAGCTGGAGCTTCTGCAGGTTTCGCAGCTCCGACGGCAGGTTGCTCAGGTGGTTGTCACTCAGATAGAGTTTGACTAGTTCATCGAAAGCAGAAGCTCTGACGGGAAAGCGTCGTAATTGCCGGCTACTCAGGTCTAGAGTACGATCAAGTGGCATTTCCTTCAAGTCGCCTACTAAGAAGCGTTGACATCTCTCGGAGGGCACGAAGGCCACGGCACCCCGCACAACATTTCCCATCTTCTCTGCCCACATTCATGGTCTCTTGAGACACAAAATAAAGGTTTATGAAATACACTCTCAAAAATAAAGGTTTCTACAGCAATGCTGTAAAAATAAAGGTTATTTATTGGCATATATGGTTTCATAAAGAAACTTTAACATCTATGGAAGCTTTTTTTCCACTATAAAGAATTTTTTGTGCAGTGGAAAGGTTCCATGGTAGTTAAAGGTTCTACATAGAACCATCGATGCCAATAAAGAACCATTATTTTTAAGAGTGTAGATAAGTGATATGAATGACGCAATGAAAAGATGTAAATATTCCCTCCTTCTTACCAGGTTGTCGAAATGTAGATCTTCATTCACCATCATGCTTTTTTGTCACAAAGGCTGAAAGAGCAAAATGGGCGGCAGTGTGGTGTTTCATGCTCCTGTGTTCTGCTGACACCTCTGCCCTGCCAGTCGCCGAGAGCACCAGAGATGACATCCAGCATGCTCCTCCCCATTCTGGCTAAATGATTTCTTCCAGCTCTGGAAGGTGGAGCTGACCGGGAGCTGTGATAAGCCTAAAGGTGTCTTGTGATTAAGGAATTTGAGGGTCATCTGAGACCTTCTATTTAAGCACTTATATCTCGGTCAGGACCCTCTGCATAACTGAGAGCACTTGAGTGCACAACCCCAAAAAGATAAGACTCACCCAGTTATGGGCAACCAATAGAGGCTGTTAACATCACATGGCATGCCACAGTATTTGGTTTGGAAAGTTTAAGAGTACAAATGAAAAATAAAAAAAAGTTTTCTTTCATAATCAAACTGTTTATAATATATAATAAAAATATCCCATTACATTTATGGTAAAAAACTGGCAGCTGTGGTTGCCAGAAATTCACTGTAAAAAATACGGTGATATTTTACAACGTATAACCGTATATTTCATTAAGTGATATAATCTGGCTTTTTGCCTTAAAATTTAATGTTAACCACCACAATAATACAAGTGGCACAATAGAAGGCCACATGATGAATCATGATGAGTTTCTAAGTGGGCTGTTCATACAACATAGTAAATTCTAGACTGTGCACAAGGTCATACGTACAAAGATAGAACACCATCAGGGTAACATACATGACACTAAAATAATGCAATAAACATTAACTACATAACATAAAATTTAACACAAAACAGACTAATGTACATTACTGATAACAAAAATAAGAAGAAACCAAATGATTTATATATATAAAAAAGTAATCGTATGTGATGTGTAGCGCAGGGACTTCTGGGAATATTATTTCAACTGTTACTATAAACTATATGGTAGTTCATAGTACTTGCAAAATACAGCATTTTACAGTAAATTGACATATGTGAGGTAAACCATTTACCATATATATGTTGATACATAATTTAATACATAACTTAAAAAATATATATATAATTTCTAAATTATAAATATTTATGTGTGTGTGTTATTATGATTAAAAGTAAATATATATATATATACTATATGTACTCTACTTCATCATGATATCAAGACATTTTTCCATAAAAGCATATACTATAAAAGTAGATAAAAAAAATATACTATTATGTAGATAAAAAATAGGATCATAATGCAATTTCACTATATTTTATGCTGCTAAAATAAGATCAGGGGTGAAATGGTACTGTCTATGCTTCTGCTACATAGCCTAACAACCCAGTGGCTTTGGATTTTTGAGTAAAAAAAAGTCTTAGGTTAACATTATTTAAAGAAACACCTTTAATGTGATATAACACCACACTGCGTGGCTGTATTTTGTGATAATGACTGGCTGACTGTACGTTATCCGTTATTTACATGCTGCTTTTGAGTGTGGCATGAACAGGAGGCCTTATACACTTATCAGCGAAATCTTGAAAATTTCCCTTTTGTGTCATACAGCTCAAATTATGAATTCTTAATCAATATGTTACCTGCACTTGGCTGCAGATGTAAATTATACATATTCTGTAAGATTTTCTGTATTCTAAGCAGGGTTTGTTAAATGGCACACTACAACATATTATTATAAAATATAATGTGCAAAATATCAACTAAAAACAAATGAAACTATGCTAGTGATGTTTCAGGTAGGTAAAAAATAGTGAATACAGTGTAATGGTATCATGCTATTATAACATAATAAAAATCTCCTGTAAAGTATCTAATATCCAGCAGACTGTGTCCAACACAATTTTCAGTCTAGTATGAAATAAACTGCAGGTCAAGGGGTCAGAGGGTAAAGGCTATTCCCCCAGCATTCTCGCCTGTAGGATACACAGCCATCTTGGATCTGCGAGGAGAGGGTAAATTAATGCGGTTAGTCAATTTCATTTTCACCCAAAAAAAATACATTGCACAAAAGGGTTTGCTTTGCATATACAGGGCCAAATGAACATTTGCAGCTTTATGCGTATATCCAAGCAGATATTTAGTAGCTGAATGAATGCAGTGACACGTTTGCACGGCTTTACTGGTTTCTGTTTTTGTTCTGGAGGCCAGAGTTAGCCGACTAGCGCTGAGCGCTAACAAAAACAGACAGCCGACACAGAGGCCTAGACCATTTAAACAGATAGATATATACATTATGTATGTCTAGAAGTCTGGTATAAAACGAAAACACCCTGACTAATATAGATTAAATGGTTCGATGTGTTTTGTTTTTTATTAAAATCTTTATTAAAGCCGAAAATGTCTAGTTAGCAGCTACACAGCTAACGGCAAAGCTAACTAGCTGATATAAATGAGAACATTTCGCGACATGCCATTGTTTATTTTAGTTCTGTTTCTCTGTAATTGTGTTCGTAACATCGTAACACGTACGAATCTTTTGTAATATTTTGAACAATGTTACGGTGTATTAAAATGTGAGTTTGTTGAAGTATCTGGCTAGTAATTGCTGTTTCTTCATGGATTTAGCTGGTGTACTAAGCTGATTTTGTGTTTGTTGTCAGGTGTCAGTTTAGAAAGCGATATTTGTTTGTTTTCCAACCATATGCCAAATATCTGCTATGTTTTGAATAGATTAATACATTATTTGTTTAACAACGTACCGCCATAGCAGGACTATATGTTCTTATAGCATATGACTATTCGCTAAATTACATTAAAGTTTAATCTTGCACATCCTAATGGCAAGAGTTGGGTGTAAATTGTGTTGAAAAAAAACAGCCTGTACCTTTTCATAATGCACTTTAAAGCAGCATATAGCCTTAGGTCTTGTTCTGCAGTGGTAATTCATTATTTATTACTAGTTCTCAGTGGTGCTAGATAGAACTGGTTAATGATATGTCCACTAGATGTGTGCAAAGATAATCTGATATGATTTTGCTCCAGATGTGGGTGATCAGGAATTACATTTCTTGGTTTTAACCGTTTCCTCTTTTTTCCGTAGGTGACAAACGGAATGTTCAGTGCAACGAGAAAGAAGTTTGTTGAGGGGGTCGAAAGTGACTACCCTGATGAGAGCATGTACTATGGCCAGCCGTCAATGTTCCCGCATCGATCGGAGAAAGACGTAAGAACAGTCGTTTGTTAATTTTGATTATTGTGTCTAATGGTTTTGTTAACCAGAGGTCTGATAGAATGACAAAATATTACATTATTATTGGCTTCTTTCATGTGCACTGCCAACATTTCCACTGACCTGACTACCAAAAAATGTTAAAATGTTTTCTTTCCAAAATAATAATTAATGTTTTTATTTTGTAATAGTCCTTCCTAAATGTGTATATATGGTTCAAAAACTACTGGAATGTATTACTGATAAATTACATTACTAAAACTACAATGCAAATGCCACTATAATGTCATAAATAACGCTAAAAAGCGCCTTTCATTTCACAAGCAACGGCGTTCTGGCTTTTTACCGATAAGAGACCGTTCACACATCAGCAGCAAAATACTGATAAATTCTGTGATGTCACTCTTCTTTAAACGCTGCGCTGTTGTCTTCATTCGCCCGCATGAGAAGAAGCACTTTAGTTTTCACTATCTGTTAAATTTGACAACATCTTTTTGATGTCTGAGTGATAGGCATAACAGATGCTAGAACGCATGTATAATAGTATCCAACAACTGATTTACTGGTATTTTTCGGAAAGGTCCTGTTTATACATGATCTGTTACCGGTAATTTACCAGTAAAGATTATATGTGTGAAAGGGGCTAATGTGTCATTCATCAAGATGAAGCGTTTCATTATTGGATGAATCAGCGTTTGTGAATAAAACTTTTAAATGAATGATTCAATAACAAACACTCCTGGCATCTTTGTTTTAAACAGTTTCACATTGCAAGCAATGGCGTGGAGCAGAGTGAGTGTTTTCACTTCATTCCTATGGAAGTTTAGATTTATGCTCACACGCAAGTGTGAAGCTTAACTTCCATAAAAATGAATTGAAAATGCTCACTCTGCTCCACTTGCTTCGTGGCAGTGGACACCTGTCATTCATTAACATGGGCAGTGGCAGAATAACTGTAAAGTGAAACAGGCATAAAAGACATAAATCAGGAATAAAATCACGTGGATGTTTGAAACGAGATCGCGATCTTTTAACGATTAATCGTGCAGCTCTAGTATATGGAAATATGTGTATGAAAAAGGTTTCTAGCTTGTGTGTTTTATAATGTCAGAGCTTGTTTACATATTGGTTAACTTGGTTTACAGATGCTGCCATCTCCCTCGCCGTCATCGTCAGGTCAATTGTCACAGCTTGGTGCGAGTTTGTATGGTCCGCAAAGTGAGTACCAGTCTTTTCTCCAGCTTATATTACTGATAAGTTGTTGTGCTTTTCATAAAAACACTATGCACTCTGATTCTGAGCACCATTTGAGCAGTGTTTCTCAATTTGTAGGTGCACTAGGTTTCTCAATGAGGGGTATGAGCAACAATAATCCTCAACTGAACCGGAGTTTAACACAAGGCACTCAGTTACCGAGCCATAGCACCCCAACGACAGGCGTCCCAACAATGTCCCTCCACACACCACCTTCGCCGAACAGGTACGCCATCTCCGCTGTGTGATTTGTGTTGTGTGGGATGACGTGGTCTGCTGTGCTAAATCCCAGCCTTGCTAATGTTCTGCAGGGGCATCCTGCCCATGAACTCCAGGAACATGATGAGCTCGCAGGTAGGGCAGGGCATGGGCATGAGCGGCAGGACCAACAGCATGGGCAGCTCTGGCCTGGGCAGCCCTAACCGCAGCTCTCCCAGCATTATCTGCATGCCCAAACAGCAACCAGCACGCCAACCATTCACCATTAACAGGTAAGACTGGCCACACATAAGAGAGCAAACACGACTTGTTTTGGTAAGGCTTTTTGAGGCTGTCAATTTAACATGTTAATTAGTACAGTTTACTATTTAAAAAAAAAAAAAAAACCTGTACAGAAATACCAGTGCCAGGACAGTGGTCAGATTGTATTTAATAATATGGGAATAAAACAAACTATAAATTGACTTCTGAAGACACTTTTTGTAAAGTCCAATGCTTTTATTTCCCACAGTAATAGAATGTCTTTGAATTATCTTTATTGTTTATGGCATGGCTCAACAGCAAGGATTGAGCGTTGGGCTAGTAGTCCAAAAAACATTTACACTTCTCATTTTAAATGTATACTTTTATTTATTTTAAAGTCTCCCTATTATGCTGATCTCCCTATTTTTTTTGGATATTACCTTTCATGTAGTGTGTAATATAGCTGTTTGCGAATGTAAAAGCTCAAAGATCAAAGTGCAGATGAATAGTAAGGATGGGCAATTTTGTCAATTTTTAATTTTGAGTACTGATAGAACACCAGTAAACTGAAGCCCGTTCTATGACGCATCCTATTAATCAGATATCCTAGATACACAACATAAACGTAACATTAAAACTTGTATCTGCACAAAAGGACCCAACTGCAAGTGAACTTGAACTAGTTAAAGGGATAGTTCACCCAAAAATGAAAATTGTCATTAATTACTCACCCTCATGTCGTTTTAAACCTGTAAGACCCTCGTTCATCTTCAGAACACAAATTAAGATATTTTTGATGAAATCCGAGAGGTTTTTTGAACCATCCATAGACTGCAACGTCATTGCAACTTTCAAGGTCCGGAAAAGGTAGTAAAGACATTGTTAAAATAGTCCATGTGACTACAGTGGTTTAACCTTAATTTTATGAAGCGACGAGAATACATTTTGTGCACAAACCCAATTCTTCTTGTGGTAAATACAGTGCATCGCTTTGGAGTTCTACGTCAAAACGCCGACGCTGTTCATGTGAGCACCACAACGCATGCGTGTATTGCTGACGCAGGAGCTAGCCAATGGTGAGCTGCCATTCTGCCTCGAAACTAAAAAATGCTGCACTGTATTTACTACGTCAACAGTGTAGGAGAATGACACAGACGAGAAGAAATTGTTGAATAAAGTTGTTATTTTTGTTTGTTTTTAGCACACAAAAAGTATTCTCGTCGCTTCATAAAAATAAGGTTGAACCACTGGAGTCGTGGATTATTTTAATGATGTCTTAACTACCTTTCTGGACCTTGAAAGTTGCAATGACGTTGCTGCCTATGGATGGTTCAGAAACCTCTCGGATTTCATCAAAAATATCTTAATTTGTGTTCTGAAGATGAACGAAGGTCTTGCGCTGCACAACTTCCACTTAACTGTATTTACATGACAAGAAACAATTTAAAATAAAACATAGGCCTGTTGGAAAAAAAATAACACTGCTGGATTATTAATAATATCATGGTTTAAAAAAAAGAAGAAACTTCTAAAAGGAGTATGACTTTCTCAAATGACCAAATCATAGTCAATAATGATGCTAAAGAGTGAATGAACACTGTTTTTTTGGTAGCAGGTTAATAAACTCAACCAAACGCATTCTATATGAGATTAATCAGATACATACAACATAAAAATAATATCACGACTTGCGTCTGCACTTGAACCTGACCATGTCTGAATGTGTAACTTGTGGATGTGCTCTTCCCGTAACAACAATGCTGAAACACGGGCAACTAAAGCACAAAGAATTCAGTTACAATAGTGTTCATGTATTTTCATGATCATTCCAAGGCATCACTGCGTGCTTTCAAAGCCACAGTTTTACATATTTCACCAGTCTGGACTGTATGCTGTCCTAACGCTAACCAATCAGACATCGGGAACCGCCCAATAAGCCGCAATCAGACATAAAAAAAAAAAAAAAAAATTTCAGTCACAGCAATCATCGTTTTCATGCTCGAATATTCGCGCACATCCCTAATAAACAGTGTTATTGTCTTCTAAAAGAAAGAAGCGATTCTGATTTGCCTGAAACGAGTTGTCAGTAATTCTAGTCTTACTGCTCGAACCTATGTAGGTTTATAACAAATTTGCATAATGCCTTTCTGTGGTCTTCATTGGCTTCCTGTGAACAAAGTCTACTTTTACCCGCCCTCAAACACTGTAGCTGAGGCCTGGAAGAGGTTGACATGTCGAGAAGACGCTGTTTTCTGCTCTGCAAATTCACTTTGCATGCACTTTGGAAAGGAGGGGTTTAGAGAGATCGAATCTTTGATCAAATTGTTTCAGACACTGAGAAAAGAGGTGATGCTGCAATGTTTATGAGAAAATGTAAGTGTTTTTTGACCTTTAATGCATGTAAACCTGTTGTAGGAGACCTCCAAAACAAAATTAGAAACCTTTAAAATTGCATAATAGGAGCACTTTAAAATATATTTCTTATACATTTGTACACATTGCAATTTTTTAATCTTCATTAATAGCTGAAAATCATACGGTTACTAAAATTATACAGGAAACTCACTGACAGCAATAAATAAAACACTTATACTGGAAAATAATGTGATGCATTACTGATGGGTTGTATGTATATTTGTTACAAGTGTGTTGTATATTCAACCCATTCATTCTGTGCCAGCAACTTTAAAAATCTTACACTACCGTTAAAATTTTAGGGTTTGGTATCTTACTTTTTTTACTCATACATTTGTCTTTTGGTGGCGAATTCTACTTGACAACTTTTTAATGTTTTTTTTTAATGTTTTGAAGTCTCTTATGCTTACTAAGGCTGCATTTATTTAATCAAAAATACAGTAAAAACAGCAATATTGTGAAATATTAGAAGCAAAAAAAGCAGCTGTTACTCCAGTATTGAGTGTCACATGATCCTTTAGAAAACATTCTAATATGATAATTTGCTGCTCAAGAAACATTGATTATTATCAATGTTGAAAACAGTTGTGCTGCTTAATAACAGAATTTTTTTTTCAGGATTCTTTGATTAAATTAATAAATAGAAATATTTTGTAACACTATAAATGTCTTTACTGTCACTTTTGATCAATTTAATGTGTCCTTGCTGAATAAAAGTATTAAGTTCTTTAAAAAAACAAAAAAATTCCCCAAAATTTGAATGGTAGTGTATAGCAGTGAACCATTAGCACACTTCCGTCAACTGGCTCGAAACTCTTACACTGTTCCTGGACCAGCAAGCCATCCTTGTAGACCCTTTTCACATTTCCGGGTTTCTCAGAGCGGAAGTCATAGTTGGGTTAACTTTTTTATAGCGGTGAATGAGAGTATACATTAAATATATTTTTTGTGTCCCCATTTGCTCAAATAGCAAAATAAAAACTACACGATAGTGATTTCACAACTTTCAGAAAGAGGGAAAAAATAGAGTGAGATTGATAACGGCAGTGAAAAAAAGAGAGAAAGATGTTCATTTTTACAGTCACTCCCATAGACGCTGCATTAGAAACACCCTCACAGCAGCGGTAACTTGTTTTTTGTAATTTGATGCAAAGGTAATATATTAAAAAGTATTAGTGTTATAAATGTACATACATTTAAAAAAAAAATAAAATAAAAAAAAACTTTGCACGATTTACGATATTGATGACCGTTAAAATGCGTCATCACAGTCTGTGAAAAGGGTCTATTGTTGTGCCTTGTTTATGAACTTTCCCATTATAACCGAATCAGATTTTGTAAAGCTTGTTTTCTGTGCATATTTATGGATGATGGGCACACATAAAAAACTTGTTAGAATCTCCTTTCTAAAATACGCACATCTCCTTTGTTTATTGCTAAAATTAAAGCTGATTTTATGTTAAAAATAATCTTCTCATAATCTTAAATACATATTATGTATTTTAATTAACTTTCACCTTAGGCCAAGATAAGGCCAATCAAGACTGATTAAGACTGACCTTAACAAAAGGGTCAAATCCTCATGTGTGTCATTGTAGTATGTCAGGATTTGGAATGGGCCGGAGCCAGGGGTTTGGAATGAACTCCTTATCCAATAACATCTTCAACGGGACAGGTGAGTGCTTCATTGAACGTGCTTGGTGATGATACACCATGACAGGAACCATGACACGTAAATTGTGTTCTAGAAAAAAATTAGACCATTCTCATTTTATTCTTTTTCTATCATCTGTGTGGCAGACGGGAGTGAAAATGTGACAGGAATAGATCTCTCAGAATTCCCAGCACTTGCAGACAGAAGTCGGAGGGAGGGAAACGGCAACCCAACACCGTTGCATAATCCGCTGGCTGGGAGGGCACCCTATGGTACGAGTTCATTTTACACATCGCATTACTTAGCTGAAACCCAATCCCTCTTAGTTTTTTATGACTAAGCATGCTTCTCCTTGAATGGATGATGTGTTGTGAATGCATGACGACAAGGTCAGTGGTTTTATTTTTATTTCCTCACTATAACCCTCAAACCTTTGCAAAAAATGTATCTTTCTGTAGTTGGAATGGTCACAAAGCCATCGAACGAACAGTCGCAAGACTTCTCGATTCACAACGAAGACTTCCCAGCCCTACCCGGGCCCAACTACAAGGACCCAACATTGAGCACGGATGAAAGCAAATCAGTCAGTATTGCCTGAATATGATCTTTTTATAAGCTTCAGAGACAAATTGCATAAATAACATGTCATTGTTTTGCAGGATGGGTAAGGATACTCCGCTATTCAAATTTGAAGTGATGCTGTCCAGTGCTGTGACGATTGCTTGACCTTTAACTCATTGTTCTGGCCTCTGCTCTCTCCACAGAACTTGAACTCCTCAGGCAAGGGCAGCTCAAGTGCAGATGGACCCAAATTTCCCGGCGACAAGACATCATCAGCACAGAATAACAACCAGCAAAAGAAAGGGATCCAGGTGTTGCCTGATGGTGAGGCTCCCTAGCAACATTGCACGGATGTATTTCAAACAACTTCCGGTTTTGAAAACATAACTGTTGAATAAAACAAGTAATGTGATTTTAATCAATTATTTTCAAGAATCTGTTCAGGCAGGTTTCCATTTTAAGTTTATATGTTTAAAAATATAATAATAATATTTACAACCCCATGAAAAGGCATAGAAAGCAATATCTTAAATCATCAATTGCAATTTAATTACCAGTTGCACCACCCTAAGGGCGGCCCTGTTATATATATGGCCTATATAAGCTTTTTTTCCTGAGGTTAGCGTATTTTTCCAATTTTTTTCAGTGGGAGGTTTTTAAAATGGCAGGTGCGTAACAAGGCGCTGAGCGTCTATTTCACGCTGAAGCGCTTAGCACTTTGCGTTTTTTTTAACTGGTCGCCGAGAGTTGAAGAATGTTCAACTTTAGGTAAAACAGCGCTCATCACTGTCACTTTTACCCAGTTGTCCAATCAGAGTGGAGAAGGGGCGAAACAAATACCAAATGTATATAAATTGTGTACTGTGTGTGTGGATGACTGTTTTCATCAGCCACCACCGAAGACCATTTTTGATCCAGGAAAGGTTTCAGCCCGATAGCAATGAAATATTGTAATTATAATATTTTGACATCAATTTGTCAAAATATGTTGGAACCCTGTCTATTGGAAACACTCAATCAAACTTGACATTCGTACTCGTCTTTTATAGGCAAGGTAACAAACATTCCCTCAGGAATGGTGACGGATCAGTTTGGAATGATTGGACTCCTGACGTTCATCCGGGCAGCTGAGACGGACCCTGGGATGGTTCACCTGGCTTTAGGAAGCGACCTAACAACGCTAGGACTCAACCTCAACTCTCCAGAGTATGATATTTTAGTGTTTTTTTGCCACATATTGATTTCTTGTCAATGTTCCACACATTAATTTCTTAATTTCTGTTTTAACTCCTTGTAGGAATCTGTATCCTAAGTTTGCATCTCCGTGGGCTTCAGCTCCATGTCGACCACAAGACATTGGTAAGAGTTTATTTGACCTAACTGATAAAGATGACCAACTCATTTTGGCTCTTCAGTAATGAATGCAACTGTTTTTTAGACTTCCATGTTCCTTCAGAGTACTTAACCAACATCCACATAAGGGACAAGGTGAGGTGATAAACACTTCAATAAAACTGCATTGAAATTGTAATGCACACCCAGCTGACCTCATAATGTGCTCTATACAGCTGGCTGCAATAAAACTGGGGCGATATGGTGAAGACCTGCTGTTCTACCTCTACTACATGAACGGAGGAGACCTCTTACAACTCCTCGCTGCCGTCGAGCTGTACGTCCTGCTGATTAAGTCATTAACATTTTGTTGGTAACTAACCACAAGTGGACGTCGAGAGGTTAAATGGGACATTTTGTTGTATTGCAGCTTCAACCGGGACTGGCGGTACCATAAAGAGGAAAGGGTTTGGATTACAAGAGCACCTGGTATGGAGCCCACGCTAAAGACCAACACCTACGAGAGAGGAACATACTACTTCTTTGATTGTCATAACTGGAGGAAGGTTGCTAAGGTAAAGATTCTGAAATCTTTGTCCTCGTCCATCTTTTTGTCTTCAGCTACAGAGAGTTGCTGATATTTCTGAAACGTAACATCTGATTTGTGCCATTTCTAATGGCTCATGCCGATGCCGATATCTAAGAGAGCAGCAGGATGATTGTTATAGTAATGACATAGTAATGGAGCACCAGCACCACAAATAAAATGTTTATATACATTAATGATAGACATTCAACATTACAGTATAATTGAAAGCTATATAAATTTCAACATTTACCGTATTAGAGTTTTAAAAATTACTTTTAATTTAAAGGAATATTTCACCCAAAAATGAAAATTTGATGTTTATCTGCTTACCCCCAGGGCATCCAAGATATAGGATACTTTTTGTTTCTTCAGTAGAACACAAATTAAGATTTTTAACTCCAACCGTTGCAGTCTGTCAGTCGTATAATGCATGTGAATGGTAACAAAATCTATGATGAGAGTAAAAAAAAAACATGTAGACAAATCCAAATTAAACCCTGCGGCTCGTGATGACACATTGATGTCTTAAGACACGAAGCGATCGGTTTGTGCGAGAAACCGAACAGTATTTATTCATTTTTTACCTCAAACAGCTTTGAGCGTGCAATCACTTCCGGTGTGTGAGGTCTGTACACGATCTGGCGTAGTTTACGCAAGCGCCGGAAGTGATCGCACACTAAAGGCTGTTGGACATAGTGGTGTATTAGAGGTAAAAAAATTATATAAATACTGTTCGGTTTCTCGCACAAACCGATCATTTCGTGTCTTAAGACATCAATGTGTCGTCACGAGCCACAGGGTTTCATTTGGATTTGTCTGCATGTTTTTTACTCATCATAGATTTTGTTACCATTCACATGCATTATACGACTGACAGACTGCAACGGTTGGAGTTAAAAATATTCATTTGTGTTCTACTGAAGAAACAAAGTCACCTACATCTTGGATGCCCTGGGGGTAAGCAGATAAACATCAAATTGAAGGTTTTGGGTGAACTATCCCTTTAAGGGAACTTAAACCAACCTTCACATAAACCCATTATAATAAATGTAATATTTATCTATGGCCTATACAGAAATTGAAAAAAGTTAGCAAACTGTCTGCAATGCATAATATGGATAAATCAAATATAGATTAATCCTTATTAAAGCTACAATTTTCTGTTACCTTTGTTCTAGGATTAACATTAATGCACAGCAACTGGTTTATTAGGCTGCTGTGACTTTAAGATCTGCCACTGCCGAACATGACGCGGATCTGACGCGCTGTCACGTGCAAATCTTTAAGTTAATTTAAGACGTTATTTAACTAATTTAAGACTGCTCTTATGAGATTACTCGACAAACGACATTTTGGCATAATTCTGTGTTATTGTTCGTTCAAGCGCGGAAGAGAACTCGATTCTGCCGCTCTGTCTCTGCGCGATACTGGCGTGCGTCTTTCTGTGCGTCGTGTGTGTCAGGGCATTCACAGACAGCGTGTTCTCTTTTGTCTTGTCGCATTTGCATGAGTAAGAGCGTGATCATATAATGTAACGCTAGCCCAAGGATGACAGAAAAAACCGATGCTGCGTTAATTGCGTTAAATATTATCAGTTATTTAACGAATAATATCAGTTCAAATGAAAAAATTAATCGCATGCGTTAACGTGCTTGTTTTGTCAGCACTTGTTGTGGGGTCCACTTGTTTAAGCAGCAATGGAGACAAAACAGACCTGAGAGAAATTTCAAAAAGGAAAAGCAAAACAGAAGGAAGGAAAGAAAAGTACTGTGTGGGAGTATTTTAGTAGGGATGTAACAATATTCAAACCGAACCAAAAAAATGATACACCACCCATGGTACGTACCGCGGTACTTTCGTGGTGTACCGAACGACCCCTGGCCCGTTGTTGAGGTTGACCTCACTTTACCTTATATCACAAAAAAAAATTCTTCCTTGACATTTGATTAAATATGATTAGGGGTGTAACTGTACACGCATTCGCCCCGCAAATTTTCAGAACGTGTCTTGTGTACACGATGAATACAGCGTTGTAACCTAACCACCAATAATCGCAATAAGCTCCGCGTTTTGTTACTTTCAATAAGAAAGTGTCATCTTTCAAATTTCTGTCATTTTATCACGAAATTCAAACAAAAAATGCTGCGTTCTTTAGTGGCAAGACACTGTATAGGCGCCTCAGTTCAAGCGGCAGTGCAGACCACGAGTAAACGCGTTCATCTCTTTAATACTAGTTACAGATTAAACATAAATGAACATCTGAAGGTATGTTGAAAGATGCAGTACAACTTGCACAATAAGTGTTTTAACCGCAGAAAAAGTCAATAAAACAGCTTGTAAGCAATGTCACGTAGCTTTACATTTACCTCAGGCAAGTCATTCAGTGTCCACAGCTTGTTAGTTCGCTAGAGAAATGAATTATTTCGCTAAATATATATGCACTATATTAGCCTATATATTCATTATATTTTACTTAACCTGTTAGTGATGTCTTGATTATTTAATGTGTTTAAATAAATCTGTCTTGAAAATGTGTAAATGATTATTTTTCAACAAATTTATTGGAGTAAAAATATAATTTTATAATTTTCGATTTAGAAGTTATTGCAAAAACTGCCTTATGTGCAGTTTACATGTTTGCATAATTTGTTATTTGATTGTTTATTATATCTAAAAATAAATAGCAACTGAATTTAGGCTAACAGTTTGGGCTCTGTTTTTAGCCTTAAATATTATAGTAATTTCCTATATAGTTTACAGCATTAGCAGAGAATTTTCTTTTCTTTTGAAACTTTAAATTATAATTGAATTCATTTAAAGACAGAGACACAATTTGTTCAGTAAACCACTGTTTAATAATAAAAAAGAAATTTTATGTTTAGTTTTCTCCCTCCTGCTGTACCGAACCCGTACCGAACCTTGACTTCAAAACCGAGGTACGTACCGAACCGTCAGTTTTGTGTACTGTTACACCCCTACGTTTTAGTGAAGTAGTTAACCAGGAAAAATCAAATGCTGGGTATGTGATATGTAACTGTTCTTTTCAGCTTCTCTCTTCAGTTCATTACATTTTGCGCGCTAGTTAGCTCCCTGTCACGTGACAACAGAGCGCAGTGAAAGGGAGTGATTGACGGCTAATATTAACCAACCTAAAATCGCCTTTAAAGTTAAGAGCGTAAAGATGTTTAATTGGTTATGTGATAGAATGGTGGATCGGTCACTGTATCAGCTCACAGCAGGCACATACAGTGCAGTAAATAGCGAACGTTTTGTAGAGAAATGAAAACGGGTCGCACCTCAACAACTATTTGCACTTGCACAAATGCTCCCAAATATATTTTGAGGTCGCAAAGATTGAATTTTGGGAGCATATGCAACCAAAATGGTCGCTAATTCGAGCCTTGCAATGTCAATGATAGCTGTGTTTTATTTTTTATTATACGATATGAGCTAACTCTGAATAAAATATCTAGAAAGTGTAGATGATGATATAATGCTTAAATAACCATAATTTAATAATAGCAAATATGTACACGTAATAACTGAAATATTATACCACTTAATTTTTTTTCTTTGAAACTGAATCTCAAAGTTTTTTTAATATATTATAATATTATAAATATTAAATATATATCATTTTTATAATTGTTAATATATTAATTGAAGTGTGTGTGTGTGTGTGTGTGTGTGTGTGTTAGTTAGGGGTGTGCGATTATTTACAAATTCAATCTATTTTCTGGGGTTTTATTGATAACGATAATTAGACAATATTTTTTAGACAGTATCAACAAAATTCATCTTTGCAATGCAGAGGAAAAAGAAAAGCTGCATCTGAAGTGACATTTAGACGCATTTACACAGACTGTTTAATGCAGCTCAGAGGGACATGAATGCATTTAACCTGCAGTTACAAATGCATAATGTTTTGATGTTTTAAACATAAAACATTGAATATTGATATTTTGAAATTATTTAAACATGAAAAGATACTTTAAATATGAAATTAAAACTGCCAGTAGGTGGCAGAAAGTCACTGTTAATAAATGAGTCATTGGCTGAATCCGAAATCGCCCTCTATACCCTCAAATAGGGCATTATTTTAGGGGACAGCCATTTGTAGTGGTGTCCGAAACCATAGTGGACATTGAGTGCACTCATTCTGTCCCACATTGCACCGCAATACAGATGATATACACTGAACGGCTGTCTGAATTCGCTCTCGTTTTCATTCACTCCTTCAAGTTAACTGTATTAGTGGACTAACGTAGGGAATAGTGATTGAGGGTGTATGGGGTGATTGAGGGTTCAGTCATTTGAGTTTCAACCGATTCATTCAGGAATTAAGCATTTGACTGCCTTAATGTGTGAGTCATTGAATCATTCATTCAAACTATTCATTCATTCAGTAACGAAACACCGCCATGTGTTGCTCAGAGAGGCAAAACAGTCCTGTTGCTTTGTTTGGAACTATTTTCATTGGTGAAAATAGGCAATGTTGTGTCTAAAATGTAAGTCACTGTTATATCACATTTGTAATCCTGCTGATATTTGGAGAAAATACGGCAATCTTCATGTGATATTGATTAACTACATTATATGATATGAATATAAAAGGCACATACAGGTATTTTTGCCCCTTATCTTAAATATTAGGGGTATTCTAAATGCATTTTAATGGACTAATTCATGCAGTGAAAGCGTGCACTCTAAATGTGCAAGTGCACTAGTCTAACCTACTAGGACTACATCACAGTGCGTTTTTGTAAAGTGAGGGACATATCTTTAAAACAATTATGATGTTATAGACAATATATATATATTGCACACCTCTAGTGTGTGTTTATTAAATACTTTAGTTATTTGAAATAAATTCTATAGTTTAATTTGATAAAATGTACTTTTTTGGAGATTCAGTTATTCACAAGTTCACTGCAAAAAAACGAATGTTTGAATCAATCTGCTGCAGTGTGAAAATTTACTAAAGATGTGTTGTACCTTATTGACCAATTGTGCACAGTTATCCATCATTGCTGATAATGTTGAAATATGTCATAATTATACTGACCATTCAAGTGATGTGCATGTCATATATAGATATATAGATATATATGATGTGGGGCTGGACGTCAGTTCTGTGCTTTCCTCTCGTCTCTCAGGAGTTTCACCTGGAATACGACAAGCTAGAGGAGCGGCCTCACGTGCCAACCACCTTCAATTACAATCCGGCCCAGCAGGCCTTCTGAAGCTGCGTCCATCAGCACCCGGGAGCTCTAGGAGCGATCGGCCAGAGACAGCCAGCCGACCTGCCCGACCACAAAAAACCTGGTTTTATTCCTCAACTGTCTGGACAAGAACTGCGGGAGGGGGAGGGGAGGGTGGCGGGGGTCTCCACCTTGAGAACTGGGGGGAGGGACCCTGCCTTACAAATTATGTGCTGCCCGAACACAAAAAAAACACTTCTATATATTTTCATTCTGTTTTTAAATTCCCCTCTTACGTTTTTTTCTTCTTCTTCTCCTCCCTCCATTTCATTTCGAGCAGGGTCAATGTTTTGTTTACTCCTCTGATGGAAAGCCCCTTTTGGTGTTTGCCTGGAGTCTTTGAAGTTGCAGTACAGCACACAAACACATCCATTGGTATTAAAGAGAAAAAAAAAAACGCAGTTCGCGCTTTGTTTTCCGAAGCGCGCTGCGCTAACAAACAGGACAGACACAAAGACAAATCCAATACATGTGAATACACAAGGGCAAAAGAAAATGCAATGTTCATTGTTGCACTATTTAGTAATAAAAGAACACAAAAATTGTTTTCTGCTTTTTTTTTTATGTGGGAAATTCGCTCCGCTCCCGTTGTTATCTGGAAGGACGTGCGGCCCTGTCATTAACATCATGGAGGTGCCCCCCCCCCCCCTCCCTTCTCTTTTCTTTCGTTTGTCATTCCTTTTGCTCCATCCACCTGCGTTCCTCATCCCGAGCTGTTTTCTGCTTAGCTTCAATAAAACCCAATCAGACTGTTTCAGTGACCGTTGCTGGGCACAAGCCGCGGACCAGGCGGTTGTGAGCTTATCGAGAAACATTGTTCCAGAATGAATACAAACCCTTTTCAGTCTTTGTTACGATTTTGTAATAAACGTGTACATTTTTTTAATTTTTTGACATCACATGAATAAAGATATGTATGTATGAATGTGTATATATATGATATATATAGATAGATGTATCTATATATATATATACATTACGTCTATTTTGGAAGAAGTAACTATGCTTGACCTCGTTTTTAGGAGGTAAACAGAAATGGCATTATGTGGTAGAAGCAAAAATGCAAAAGACAAAAAAAATTAGTGAACAGTATGTTGAGCTGCCAGACGGGGAATCACGTTTGTTACCCCGTGCACTTAAAGACCAATTCAACAAAACGAATAAAGGCGACACGGAAGGCCTACCGAGGACAAAACCAAGGGGGTGGAGACATTTCAGCTGCAGCTATTTGAATAGAAGCATTTCGTAGGAAAGGGAAAACCGATAGTACGAAAAACAGACCAATCTTGTATTTTCTGACCACCTTTAAGGCTCCCTTTCTTTGTAATAAAGCAGAACGGCTTTCCTGAACCAGTGTTTGGACTCTGTATGGGAAGGGGTTGTGTGGGTGAAACCGCACTTACAGTACCAGCATGCTGTGTGTAATCTCTCTGTAATGCATGACTAAAACTAACATGCCTTTTCCTCTTTTACCAGACGGTTTGTGTTTTTTTCACCCCCAAGTATTTTAATAAAGATGCCATGAGGTTAATGGTTAATACACACAAACTACTTACAAACGGTCAAAATAGACAAGAAAATCAGATGGAGTCTCACTGATGTGAAGAAACTGCTGCGTAGTGTGCTTCTCGATCACTATGAATACTGTAAGATGGCAGCAGCTTTAAGGCAAGTGCAATTCAACTTCCTCCATCACAGTGCTCAAGGACGATGTGTGTTTTTAACTGTCGGACACATTTTAAACAGCACAAATAGACTAAACAGATCATGTTAGTGTGCTACATTTTATATTATACATGTCACAATTCAAAAATGATAGTTGAATAAGATTTGGGCATTAGTAAAGTAAATTAGTACTCTTGACAGAAGGGGAAAAAAAAACATTTTAGTTTCCATAAATCAACATTGAAATAACAAAAAATTCAAGGTCTGTCATTTACTCACCCTCATGTTGTTCCAAACATGTATGAATTTCCTTTCTTTTGAGAAAGAACCATTTTTGTCCATATAATGAAAGTAAATGGGGTCCAAAATAACCCTATTGGTCCCCATTGTCTTTCATTGTATTGACAAAAAAAATTCCACAGAATAAAAGTAATACAGATTTGAAGTGACATGAGGGTGAATAAATGATCATTTGAATTTTTAGGTGAACTAACCTTTAAATTTAATTATTCATCTTTGAATTTTTGTTTTTTAATTTCTATATCTAAAAAAAGTATCTTTAATGGTTTTTATCATATAAAAATACTTGAGCATAATATTCAAGAGGACGTTAAAAGGGATAGTTCACCCAAAAATGAAAATTCGGTCTTCATTTACTCACTGTCAAGTTGTTTCAAACCTGTATAAAATCAAGCAGATCTCGCCCCCCATTGACTACCATAGTAGGGAAAAAATACTATGGTAGTCAATGGGGGGGCGAGATCTGCTTGGTTGCAATATTCTTCCAAATATCTTCCTTCGTGTTCAGCAGAACAAAAACATTTATACAGTTTTGGAACAACTTTAGGGTGAGAGTAAATGATGACAGAATTTTCATTTTTGGGTGAACTATCCCTTTAAGAAACCATCTACCAATCACATTTCTCAAATTTACATGAGCACGTTATTATCAAAAAACAATGTTGGCAAAACAGCGGTTGAACATGTCATCGTAGATGCATAAAACAAATATGGTCTAAAAAGCGAATCGTTGGTCCAAATCCACAGTCAGTTCCAGTCTAAAGAGTGCAGGTGGCGTAACGCCAAAATGAGTTTAAGACGCTGTACAGACTCCAAAAGAAGTATAGTTGCTGGAGGATCAATGTTTATAACCTCCATGATTTATATCATTCAAGCGGTTTCGTAGTTTCACTTGCCGCTTGATTCTCCAGGAGAACCCTCAATCGCTGAGGAACCGGTTTTGGCAACGTCCTCTGAAAAAGAGCTTAAATAAGTGTCTGTGCTACAAAAAGTCACTATAAGATGTTCTAGAGATCATGGATCCATCAACCAACCTCTGTCCTTCTTCTCCTGGGTCTCCTCGGCTGCTGTTTTATCAGCTCTGAAGAATATCCGAGCGCTGCTCAGAGAGAAATAAAGCAGCTCGAACTCCTACAAATGGAGAGAAAATGTGAATAAACAAAGCAATTGGCCATCATTGTTGAAGAGCATGAAGATGCTCCCACACCTGTAGATACACGTCCAGTCTCTTCTGGGTCAGGTTCATGGTCTGCATGAGCTTCTCATCTTGGCTGGTGGACTGAACGTTCTGCTCCTTCACCACTGCATTCATTTCCTTTAAGTACTTTTCCCTCACAGCCTGGAACCAATGGAGTGAGTCAAACTCCTGATACTGGTCTAGAAGCTTCAGGATGTAGGCAACACCTGGAAAACAGAAGAAAGGTCCTTGAATAGATTGTTCATAGAAAAATGTAAAATACCATTGATGTTTGTAACTGTACTGAACACATACCCATGGCGAAACCATCGTCTGTAAACGCAGCTCCCACTTTGTTCTTTTTGTTTAGTTTTTCTTTGCAGCCGATGGAGTGTTCCACGAAATTTACTGTCTGTGAGGGAGAAGAGAAATGAGCGTTATGCATGTGATGCTGCAATTAGCAAGAGATTGCCACATCCCAGATCTGAAGACCCACCAGAGGAGGAACAATCATGTAGAAGTTTCTCAAGTGCATGTTCTTAATGCTGCGAAACTCTGGTGCGAAAACCCCCACCAGCATCTTGAAGTACTCAGTTCCTTCAGCTGAGTTGCTAGTCAGGTCGCTAAGCACACAATCCAGTTGGCTGGAGGAAAAAAAGAAATGTTATATATATAACCATTATTATTATTATTATTATTATTATTATTATTATTAATCATCATCATATCATATTTAATTTACTAATTATTGACTATTATTATTGGTATATTTTAACTATCAATCATGTTTATGATTTATTAATTATGTAATAATTATATATTATAATGAGTGTTATTTTTAATAACCAATAAATATGAAAACAATAATAATTACTAATTGTTATTTTTGGTATGTTTTTATTATGATCATTATTATTATTATTAATTAATGTTTATTATTAATTAATTAATTATTATTATTATTATTATTATTTTATCATCATCATTATTATTATTATTATTATATTCCAGTAATTAGTAAATATAATTGTTGTTATATTTTATTATTTTAGAAATTAATAATTTACAAATTATTGACTACTATTATTATTATTATTATTATTGATACGTTTTAATTATCAATCATGTTTATGATTTATTAATTATGTAATAATTATGTATTATAATGAGTATTATTAATATAACCCATAAATATGAGAACAATAATTATAATAATGATTAATTGTTTATTGTTATTATTATTGGTATGGTTCTATTATCATGCATTACTAATTATTTATAATTAGGATTGTTATTAATGTTTCATTTATCATTATTATTATTATATTTCAGTAATTCAGTAATTAGTGTTTAGTATTAATGATTGTTGTTTTATTATTTATTAATAATTATTTTATATTATTAATGCTATTTATATTAATCATTTATATTATTAATACTATTATTGTTTTAGTATTTATTAATAACCAATAAATGCTAAAAACTAAATTATTATTATTATGATTTATTCATTATTATTATTATAATCATTTATTATTAGTAGTACCACTGCTAGTTTTTATTATTAGTAATAGCATTATTATTATTGTTGTTGTTTTAGTATTTTTTAATTATGTTTTATTATTTATTTATTAAATATTAATTCCATATAATAAGTTCCCATGTTGTGTACAAGCTAGCAGGTGGCAGAGATGCTGATTGAGTGAGTTATGATGTTCAGTACCTGGCGGCCTTCTGCGTCTCTTCAGAAAGACCTTCCTCTTTCACGAGCTCCTCAAAGTTCACAATGTCCTCTAGATCAGGAACAAACCTGGAAGACATGTCAGTGTGAATACCTCGCTAAATGCCTCTCTCTCTTAGGAGATTTCTGTGTGTCAGTTTTATCTCTGAGTTTCATGTGAGACAACTTTATCTTATATTAATAAATTATTTACGATGATCTGAATGTCTCAGTCAAATAACATTTGTGTGTAGTAGTCAAGTGTGCCACACATGCCCTGAAAAGTGAAGCCAAAACATTTTGATCGCCCCCCTGGTGGCTGGCTGCAGTACAGGCCATAAACCCTGCCCTCTCTATGTAATCCAAAAGGATGTGAGCCAAACTAAAAAAACTAATTTTTTCTGAAGATGGTTTCTGACATTTTAGGTAGTTCTTACACTATATTACCAGAAGTTTTGGGACGCCTGCCTTTACATGCACATGAACTTTAATGACATCCCATTCTTAATCCGTAGGGTTTAATATGGAGTTGGCCCACCCTTTGCAGCTATAACAGCTTCAACTCTTCTGGGAAAGCTTTCCACAAGGTTTAGGAGCGTGTTTATGGGAATTTTTGACCATTCTTCTAGAAGCGCATTTGTGAGGTCAGGCACTGATGTTGGACGAGAAGGCCTGGCGCGATCGCAATCTCCGCTCTAATTCATCCCAAAGGTGTTCTATCGGGTTGAGGTCAGGACTCTGTGCAGGCCAGTCAAGTTCCTCCACACCAAACTCGCTCATCCATGTCTTTATGGACCTTGCTTTGTGCACAGGTGCGCAGTCATGTTGGAACATATGTTCCTTTCACTGGAACTAGGGGCCAAGCAACCCCTGAAAAACAACCTACCAATAGGTCTGTAGCTATTGACTGCAGAAAGTTGGCGACTTCTGAGCCTCAGCATGTGCTGACCCTGCTCTGTCATTTTACGTGGCCTTTTTACGTGAGTTGCTGTTGTTTCCAATTGCGTCCACTTTGTTATAATACCACTAACATTTGACCGTGGAATATTTAGTAGTGAGGAAATTTCACAAATGGACTTATTGCACAGATGGCAACCTATCACGGTACCACGCTTGAATTCACTGAGCTCCTGAGAGCGACCCATTCTTTCACAAATGTTTGTAGAAGCAGTCTGCATGCCTGGGTGCTTGATTTTATACACCTGTGGCCATGGAAGTGATTAGAACACCTGAATTTAATGATTTGGAGGAGTGTCCCAATACTTTTGGCAATATAGTGTATCATGTAGACGTATGTTCAAGTGTTTGTTTTAGGATCACTACTGCACAGACTCAAGCTCCGAACAACATAATCATCGATGACCGTTTATGGAATATTTTGGCTTCATTTTTCTATAGTAGAAGGAATTGGAGATTTAATCTTTTTATCTCTTTAATCTCTATGGTAGTGTGGTATAAAGTGATGCTCTACCTAATAGCACTACTGCAGCAGTGCAGCCCTCCAGACCGAATCATGCGCACATAGCCCATCGCATTGCCTGGAAGAAAGCAGAAGAGAGGGAAAAAAATAATAAAAAACCATCATATTGCTTAAAAGGGATGGTTCCCCCAAAAATGTTGTCATCATTTACTCACCTTTAGGTTGTTCCAAATGTGTATGAGTTTCTTTCTTCTGCTCAACACAAAAGAAGATAACTTGAATGTCAGTCACCAAACAGTTGACAGTAGCCATTGACTTCCATATTATAATTTTTTCATACTATGAAAGTCAATTGCTACTGTCAACCATCTGGTGACTGACATTCAAAATATATTTTTTTGTGTTCAGCAGAAAAAAGACACTCATACAGGTTTGTAACAACTTTAGGGTGAGTAAATGATGATAGAATTTACATTTTTGGGTTAAATGCTTGAAATTATTTTTGAATTTTTTTCTTTTAAATTAGTTGGTCTGGATAGGGAAGTTAAATCAGCTCAAAATGTCCAGCACACATGATGTTTAAAGCATCTAGGGCTCTATGAAATCTGTTTATATTATTAAAATTTTAACAATAATAGGGCTCTACAAAATCTGTTTTATTTTTCCCCCTAAATTCTCTGTTGTTTGTTTTAAATGGGTCAAGAACTGCATTATAAAAGTAAATTCCTTTTTTTGGCTGGATACCATCCCAGCATACACCTCATGACGTCGAGAACATTACAAAAGAAAAGAGTTTCAGATGTGTTTAAAAACCTTTAGACAAAGTTTACCGATCTGACTGATGAGCTGTCTGAACTGATCCAGGTAGCTCTGTCCATCAGGAGTAAGACCCAACTTCCTGATGCCACGGTTGAACTTCTCCGCTCGCTCAAAGGGGTACTTCATACAGCAGAAACGAACAGAAGAACGAGTCTTCAAAAAATGATATTGCTTCACGAAAAAAACAACATGCAAATGAAGACCAACATACTTTTTGATCGGTCTGATCCTTGGTTTCCCTGAAGAAGCGGATGTCTTTGATGAGTCTGGATTTGATGTGCTCGTCATACATGAACTGACTGAAAATGTAAAACTTCTTGCGGAGGAACTGATACGTGAAGTTCACCTGCAGAGAGATACTTCAGACCATCAATATTAGTGGTCAACCGATATATTGCCAAGGCCGATTTTTTTGTGTCTGAAACAGACTTTTATTTTGACTGTGTGCCGGACTTTTATTTTCGACAGCACTGAGAACAACATTGCCTGAGAGTTGGAGCTCTCATTCTCTGTCTTCATTAGTTTACTGTCTAGTTATTAGACAGAGCTGTTAAACAACAAAGTAAATGGTACATGAAAAAGTAGGGATGCACTTGACGCTGAATATCTTATTCAGAAAGACATGGAAAATGAATGCATTCTATGGAGCACCTAAAGGGACATGGCTAGACTTGCCGCGATAGCACGTGGGATAGCAAATGCGAAAGTGAAAAGTGAGCGCACATTCGAAAGCAATTTCAAAACCACGCATATTGATAGCGGCTTCCTGATACCCACAAATTATACAATATAATTACCCAGCTATATAATTGCAAGAGAACGCAAAGGCATTGAAATATATTTTTTCCTCCCATCTCATATATTTTCCATGCTCATGTCCCTTTAGGGACTGCGTAGAATTTGTCATTTCCTTTCCGAATTAAGTTACGTTTTCAGCTTCGGGCACATCCCTACGAAAAAGTATTATAGCATTTGCTCTTCTATTATTAGCACTTATACTAGTATTGCACTATAGTAATATATAGGAATAGTAATATAGAAAACACAACAATAGTACTACAGAATCAAGAAGTTGCCATCTAAATTATAAATCTGTTTATTGTACTTTATTTTATTTATTTTTCAACAAGTTAAAAAAAATGTCATATTCATTTGCAAATTATTTATTTCTAATTTATAACATATTATGTAAAATAAAGTAGTGCTGTCAATCGATTAATCGCAATTAATTGCATCCAAAATAAAAGTTTGTGTTTACATAATAAATGTGTGTGTACTGTGTTATAATTATTATGTATTAATCGCGATTAATTGATTGCCCAGCACTAATATTTATATATAAAATATTTATATATAATATAAATCATATAAATATATATACAGGCAAATATTTCTTAAATATATACATGTATGTTTGTGTATTTATATATACATAATAATTATACACAGCACACACATATATTATTTAAACACAAACTTTTATTTTGGATGCGATTAACCACGATTAATTGTTTGACAGCCCTAAAATAAATATACATTTAATTACAGCAACTGTTATGCATCTTTAAATTGAATAGTGTGAAACCATATATATCTGCTTTAAATCGCCTCCCTGCTTTCTAAGATATCGGCATAATATTTTAAGATATTACTGGTCACATAATACAGACGGATCTCTACATACCGTTGTGTTCATGATACCCGTTCCATGAGTGCGAATGGAGTTGGCAATGTGACGGATGTTTATGGTATTTAAGTGCTTGTTGTTGCTGGTCCTCTCAATGAAGATCTACACACAATGGAGAACATGTTTTACACAAACACATCAAGTAAAGTACATTTGTGGACCAATAACTTCAGAGGTAAAGTCTTGCCTGGTTGTTTAAGTTGTAGAGGTAGCGGGAGACGAAGACATGAATGTTCCTCATGATCTCAAGGACGTCCAGTCCCTAGAAGACACCAGCAGTGATGTGAGGCTGAAAGCGACATGTCATTTTTGAGCTGATCTGTTGAGTGAAGAACATACCTGTTCCAGAGTTTGGCTGGGGAGATGTGCCTCAGTCATAACCAAACCATAGCGCTGTGTGGCGAGATTCCTCATCTCGCTGTATGTGGCCCAGTCATGAAGAGCCACAGTCGTCAAGTTGTAAAATGTCTTGTCTAGATAGTGAGTCACATAGGCTGCAGGGAACAGAGGATTTGATCTTAATATCTTACACCTCTTGCTTAGAAGCATCACAACCAAGGACCAGTGAAATTATCCCAAGTGAAAGACTCTTCTTCTTTATTTTCATGTATAAATGTATTATTCTTTATGATTAAATGTGTACATACACATATACATAAACACAAATCATTTTAATACATACATTACTAAAATAATATTTTTTAGTTAAAATAATAAATATAAATACTATAATATATATATTAGTGCTGGGTTTTTATTAAAAACATTACATTTATATACAAGATAAATTATATATACAGTATATACATGCAAATATTTCTTAAATGTATACATGCATGTGTGTGTATTTGTATATACATAATAATTACACAGTACACACATATATATTATGTAAACACAAACTTTTATTTTGGATGCGATTAATCACGATACATTTTTCCCCAGCACTAATATATATATATATATATATATATATATATATATATAAATATAAATATTCACAATTTAATAAAGCTATTTACTAACTTAAATAAATTCTATTAAATTAAAAAAAAGTCATCCATGATTAATGGTAGAATATTAGATAAATCTTTAAACATACATTTTTAAATATGTAAACATACATTTTGTTATATACAGGGAGTGCAGAATTATTAGGCAAGTTGTATTTTTGAGGATTAATTTTATTATTGAACAACAACCATGTTCTCAATGAACACAAAAAACTCATTAATATCAAAGCTGAATATTTTTGTATCAATATTTTAAGTAGTTTTTAGTTTTAGCCATTTTAGGGGGATATCTGTGTGTGCAGGTGACTATTACTGTGCATAATTATTAGGCAACTTAACAAAAAACAAATTTATACCCATTTCAATTATTTATTTTTACCAGTGAAACCAATATAACATCTCAACATTCACAAATATACATTTCTGACATTCAAAAACCAAACAAAAACAAATCAGTGACCAATATAGCCACCTTTCTTTGCAAGGACACTCAAAAGCCTGCCATCCATGGATTCTGTCAGTGTTTTGATCTGTTCACCATCAACATTGCGTGCAGCAGCAACCACAGCCTCCCAGACACTGTTCAGAGAGGTGTACTGTTTTCCCTCCTTGTAAATCGCACATTTGATGATGGACCACAGGTTCTCAATGGGGTTCAGATCAGGTGAACAAGGAGGCCATATCATTAGATTTTCTTCTTTTATACCCTTTCTTGCCAGCCACGCTGTGGAGTACTTGGACGCGTGTGATGGAGCATTGTCCTGCATGAAAATCATGTTTTTCTTGAAGGATGCAGACTTCTTCCTGTACCACTGCCTGAAGAAGGTGTCTTCCAGAAACTGGCAGTAGGACTGGGAGTTGAGCTTGACTCCATCCTCAATCCGAAAAGGCCCCACAAGCTCATCTTTGATGATACCAGCCCAAACCAGTACTCCACCTCCACCTTGCTGGCGTCTGAGTCGGACTGGAGCTCTCTGCCCTTTACCAATCCAGCCACGGGCCCATCCATCTGGCCCATCAAGACTCACTCTCATTTCATCAGTCCATAAAACCTTAGAAAAATCAGTCTTGAGATATTTCTTGGCCCAGTCTTGACGTTTCAGCTTGTGTGTCTTGTTCAGTGGTGGTCGACTTTCTGCCTTTCTTACCTTGGCCATGTCTCTGAGTATTGCACACCTTGTGCTTTTGGGCACTCCAGTGATGTTGCAGCTCTGAAATATGGCCAAACTGGTGGCAAGTGGCATCTTGGCAGCTGCACGCTTGACTTTTCTCAGTTCACGGGCAGTTATTTTGCGCCTTGGTTTTTCCACACGCTTCTTGCGACCCTGTTGACTATTTTGAATGAAACGCTTGATTGTTCGATGATCACGCTTCAGAAGCTTGGCTATTTTAAGACTGCTGCATCCCTCTGCAATATATCTCACTATTTTTGACTTTTCTGAGCCTGTCAAGTCCTTCTTTTGACCCATTTTGCCAAAGGAAAGGAAGTTGCCTAATAATTATGCACACCTGATATAGGGTGTTGATGTCATTAGACCACACCCCTTCTCATTACAGAGATGCACATCACCTAATATGCTTAATTGGTAGTAGGCTTTCCAGCCTATACAGCTTGGAGTAAGACAACATGCATAACGAGGATGATGTGGTCAAAATACTCATTTGCCTAATAATTCTGCACTCCCTGTACATCTTCTGTCAAAAATAAGACAAATAAGAAAAAGCTATTATAATTTGGATTAATCTCATGATTTTCAAAAGGGCAGAAACATTAATAATATTAAATACAGATTAAATAAATGTTAAAACATTGTTTAAAAATATATTAATATTTTGACAAGTTGACTTTAACAGTGCTTAAAATGTCTTAAGTCTTAAAGGTACAGTACTAAAAAAAAACAAGTGTTTATAACTGTTTTTAAATGCGAAAAACCTTGACTAACATTACAATTAAATTTCAGGTACAAAAGACAAACATGTAGGACATGTTCTCTTTAAAGTGCTCATTATATAAAATATATTTAGTGTAACTCATGCATTCAGTCTTTCATGCCCTACCTTTGATGTCGATGAAACGGTTGAAGAAGCGAATGGGCTTGAGAGAGAAAAAGTGAGCCAGATCCTTCATGCCCACTTTGAAAGGATTTCGGTCATCCAGTTTGAGGTGTGTGTGCACAGACAAGCGCAGGTCTTTCTCAATCTCCTTACACAGCTTGTCTAGCAGGTGCTAAAGATTAGAAAATATACAAAATTATGGGAGCAGGTGAGGGACCACGAGAACCATATCAGACAATGGGGTGTCTCAACTTTATTAACACAGACCACAGGAGCACCTTCATTTACATTAGGGGTGGTAAACTGTCATGGGATAAAAGGTTTAATAATTGGATGTTCTGGTTTCATTCAGACTCCATTGAACCCAAGGTGCTACATCATCTTATCTTACACTACAAAGAAACATGCATCCAGCACTCCGCTTACCTCATTGAGGATTTCCATGATCTCAGTGTCATAACACTCCAGCAGCTGATCACATGACTCCATGTGTTTGGCGTGCAACATGGTGGGCACACAGTCTCTGAGTGCACTGAACATGTACTAGAGAAAATATATACATATGTAAAAAAAAATATTTTTTACAAAAAAAATCTGTGAGCATTAAGGATAGATAGTGCTATGCATTTTACATGAATTCTGGCTGCATCCACAGCATTTTCGTACACGTCATCCAGGTATATGGGGAAGACAGTTCGATGCCAGTACAGAAAACTGCAGTCGCATTGCACTTTGACTCTGAGGAGAGAGTATATTCCATTATGCACTTACAACACATCCACATAGATGTCACAGACTCAAAATCAGCTACTGCTAATCATAACTAGTTGAACAAATTGAAGGCTCACCGCTCTCTTAGTTCACTGATTAAGTCCAGCTTTTTCAGCACAAGCTGTAAAGGCAGGAGCTCCTCATCCTTAAAGGTTTTCTGTGCAAAACAAAAATGCAATCAAACAAACAAAACCAAAAAACAACAAAAATCAAACAAACAAAACATAAAAACAACAAACATCAAACAAACAAACAAAACATAAAACCATCAAAACAACAAACAAAAACAATGACCATCAAACAAACAAAACATAAAACAAAACAAAAACAATGAACAAACAAAACAAAGAAAAAACAATAAACAAACAAAACAAAACAAAGAACATCAAACACAAGAAACAAAAACAAAGCAAAAAACAAAACAATGAACAAACATAAAAAACAACAAACAAAAAGCAATGAACATCAAACAAACAAAAAATAAAGAAAAAATATTTAATAAACAAATAAATAAAATATTTGTATTATTAAGAAAATTAACTCCATGGGCATTTTGCAACATAAAAAAAATAATAAACTGGAAGTAATTTGTTAAAAATTTTGGAGGCTTTGACATTTATTTCAATAGTTTATATGCAAATGTAACAAATTGGCCATTAATTTGATTCAAAAGCACTCAGTGTATTTATACTCACCATCTGAGTGCCAACACTGAGAGCCAGAGACACTATCAGTCTCCTCTCTTTGGTGCTGGGCCCGTTCAGAGTGTTCTCAGCCAGAACCAGAGCCGACAGCACGTCCAGCCTCTGCTCGCTGTACTTCTTATCAGAGATCACTCGTTTCTGAATGAGGACAACTATCAATCATTAGAATATCTGGTCTATAGAGCTGGTGTATGTGAAGTGGTTGTGCGTTTGTACCTTAGCAGTAGCGATGGAGGCCAGAGCCTGAGACTGCAGCTGTTGTGTGATGTGAGATACAGAATCTGCTACAACCACTGAGCGCCGGTGGAATGTGTGCTCCACAGCCTGTGCTTGACAAAAACTCATATAAACACATTGCACTTCACACAACCTAGAAGAATACCATTAGTGTAGCAGATCTGTAATGCACCCTACAACTAGAGTACTTGATTCATGGTGGAGAGTAGAACTAGTGCACACAGCCTAAAAAACTAGAATTAGTACACACTACCCATCACTGCACAGTGTAACTTGTGCATACTACCTAGTGTACACTTGGCACCTAGAACAGCCTGTACATTACTAAGTTTGCATGACTTATATTACAATGTACTAGATTTATAGTGCACACTACAACCATCATACTAGATATGTATTGAACACTACTATTAATGTGTAAAATTATATACTAAATGTGTAGTGCATATCTTTATTAGTTTCCAAATTATTTTGCACAGTACAAGTAATGTACTACATTTGTAGTGCACACTATTAGTGTTAAAACAGTGAGCACTGCAAATAATACACTAAATTTGTAGTGTGGACTACTATTATTCTATAAATTATTGTGCACACTACAATGCACTAGATTTATTGTGCATACTACTATTAATGTTGACATCTTGGTGCACACTACAACCATCATACTAGATATGTAGTGAACACTACTATTAATGTGTAAAATTATATACTAAATTTACAGTGCACATCGTTATTAGTTTCCTAATTATTGTGCACACTACAAGTAACATACTACAGTTGTAGTGCGCAATATCAGTGTTTAAACTAAGTAATGCACTAAATTTTTAGTCTAGACTATTGTTATTGTGTAAATTATTGTGCATACTACAATGTACTAGATTTATAGTGCACACTACTATTAATGTTGACATTATTTTCACACAGCCAATATATTAAATACGTAGTGAACACTACTACTAGTTAAAATATTGTCCACACTACAATTATTGTGCACACTACAACTAACGTACAACATTAGTAGTGCACAATTATTGTTTAAACTGTGAGCACTTTAACTAATACACTACTATAGTGTGTAAATTATTGTGCACACTATAATGAAGTACAGTCAGTATATAATAAACACTGCTTGCATATGAAAATAAAATGTTCTTAAAAATATGTTAATTAAATGTTACATTTTTAATTATCTAACTCATCAACCCACTTTCAACAGCTCCATCAATCGGCACAGGGCCTTCACAGAGGTCTTCGTCATGGGCCGCTGCATGGACATGTACATATTCATAGTGGTCTTGATGATGGTGCTGATACTGTAAGCGTACAGGATTCCCTGTTGAAACATAGACACATCTGGGTAGCAATTGTTACACTTTGACACACTAGTTGGTTACACTTTATTTTAAGGTGTCATTGTTACAGTGTAATTATATATTTAAGTACAGAGTAATATTTATTAAAAACATGTAATTACTATAGGGTTAGGGTAGGATAAGGGTTTGGTTGAGGGTTAGTTGCATGTAATTACATATTATTTACTGTTATTACTATGGTAAGTACATGTAACATATGCATCAAGGACATGGTAAAACAAAGTGTTACCCTTTAGTTTAAGGTCCAATTCTCACTATAAACTAGTTGCTTATTAGCATGCATATTACTAGGATATTGGCTGTTTATTAGTACTAATAAAGGACATATTAATGCCTTTTTCTACATACCTCAATCCTACCTAATACCTAAACTTAACAACTACCTTACTAACTATTAATAAGCAGTAATTAGGAGTTTATTGAGGCAAAAGTAGTACTTAATAGGGTTGCAAAGATTTTTTGGAAATTTTCCAGGATTTTTTGGAAAGTTTCTGGAAATGTACCAGATATTTTCAGCCCCTTTGCAACCCTGTTAGTTAATATTGAGAAATGGACCCTAATTTATTGTGTGACCCACATCTGATTATGAAACCGTCACCGCACTGGAAATGCAATGTAATTCCAAAGATTATTATTTTCCAACTTTATAAACTACATTTTTAACCCCAAAAATAACAGAAAAGAAGAAAACTTTAATCTCTACCTGCACAAAGGTATTACACCTGTGGCTCAAGTCCTCAGACAGTTTGTCTGGTTTCGGTTCTTTCGATAATATTGACTCCATTTTCATCATCCAGGAGGTCACAAATATGTAGTAGGACTGCATGTCCCTGCACACAAGAACATATTCAGTCAATATAAGGAAGCCTAAATGATATTTTTATAATGGCATAAAATACGCTGAGCATGAATGTATTGTTCCAATAATTGTCTTACTTCATTAGTGTCTGTGCCTTTTGCTGCAGGAATGCAGCTCTGCTGCTGCGGATGCTCTGGATGCTCTTCTTGTCAAGTAGTTTAGCTGCCGCGGGGACTTTGTTTATCAGAAATGTGTCTGGAAACCAGATTATATTAGCTGCTAATGTCACTGCAGGGACCTGGAAGATTAGAGAAGGGAAATCATTTTGATAATGACTGAAAGAGTAGATTGCACAATGCACAATTCCCACTAGTTAGTGTGCCCACCTTTTTACACACATCTAGCAGGGATTTATAGATCTTCTTGTCCACAGACCTAAAGATGTGGAAGTGTAGCACAAAGAGGCCACATACGCCTGTATACTTATCCCGTTGGTCAATCTCTGACGGCTCACCTGCAAGTCACATGGATTATATGACTGTTGTCAGTTCTCTACAGCAAAACAAAAAGTCTCATTGAGGCTATTTGGAATTCAAAACAAATACAAACCAAGCTTTGACTCAACGTTGGCAAAAATGGTTCTGATATTGTACGCAAACTCTTCTGCAAAGGCACTGTTTTTAGAAACCGATACACCTTCTCCTGGGTTATCAAACCTCTGCTCCACACAAGCCTGCATGAAAACGGAAAAAACACTTATTAACCAACAGCCAATATAGAGCGATGCAGGTATGATGTCAAAACCTGGAAGACTAATTCGCCAGTGGTTCCCTCAAGCTTTTCCTATGGGTTTTTATAATGGGGAGTGAAATAAGGTCTGTGATAAACAAAAGTTGGCGATACTTGAACTTTTCTTCCACTAAATAAATTAAACACACACATATCAAAATCACAAATTTTGAAGCTGTTAAGTCGAAAGTGCACGATAAATAAAGTTATTGTCTCCCAAAAGAAAGAATCGACTTTGAACCGCCTATACGAGTCGTTTGTATTTCGAATCCTGGTTCTACGTCATTAGAAAAGACATTTGCGTAATGCCCGCCTATGTTGTACGTTGTCCGTCTGCGAACAACTTGACCCGCCCTGAAACGTAATTTTACTGACGACTGCTTCTCAAATCTCAAAGAGTTCAAAAGATGAAAGATGGGTCAGTACCCAGTTTATTTGGACCAGCTTGCTCCTCAGAATCACAACTTATAAGTATGAATTATTTATGTATTTATTTTCTACTGGGTGTTCAAAATATGTAGTTTTGTGTTTTATATTGTGTAAGTTTATGGTTAACTCACGTTATTACTGTCTTACTGAAATACTTCTGCTAATCAGCTGTGGGCCACTATTACCTAAAACTGTGTCTAATACAGATTGCCTGTCGTTCTTACTACTTTGAGTAAAGATAAAGGATGGAGCATGATATGTTTTACAAACGTTTATGTTACATCAGTGATAGTCATTCATGTTAGTGCTGGACTAACGTATGCGCTGTTTTTGATACAGTTCCCGCATGTGCACCGCAATAAATTAGAAATATACACATGGGTTTGTTGATGGACATACACTTGTTAATGCTGATGGTGAGGAATTACAGTTGCAGCATCTCAAAACGTAGGTCAAAATGAGTAGCGTATCACTGAGAAATGTCCTGCTCAAGTCGTCCTTGTGATGGAGGTTCTGGTTGCATAACAAGTTCTTCCAATGTTTCATCATCGGACTCGCGTTCGGATTGATATGGTAAAATCGACACCATCGTTACTGTCTTTACAGTGTGTAAAATCGCTGAGGACTGAGGAAGCCTCTGGACGGAGCTGAAGTTCAGTTATGGTAATGGGCGTTTAGCTTTTTCAAGCGGTAGATCAATCACAACAGACTGTGCTGTCTGGCCAATCAGAGCAGAGTAGGCTCGTGGAAAAGAGAGATTTAGAGAGAATCATTGAACATGTGATGTGCAATGTATATTAGGAGAAAAAGTGTTTTTTGACCTTTGATGCATGTAAGCCTGTTGTAGGAGGCCTCCAAAATAAAATCAGGAGCCTTTAAAATAGCATAATAGGGGCACTTTAACATAAATTTAACACCCCACACACACACACACACACAGAAGTGATTTTTAATGGCCATCAAAATATGAGGAGTATGTTATATTGGGAAGAACAAAAAAAACTTGGTTAGGGTGTTTATCTGACAAAATGAATGACAAAAAAGCAAACTACAGCTACAGGTTTTATTTTACATGCAAATGCAAAAAAAAGAAAGAAAAAAGAATGGTGTTGACCTGAAAGATCATGCTGTCCAACAGCTGCCCCTCCAGCTTCAGTAAGAGCTTCTCAAAGGGCTTCAGTTTCTCCTCTGGAATGGCAAACTTAGCCGGGTTATGATGGACAGATTTCAGTAACCTTCAGAAAACAACACAGAAAATCTCTTCAAACACATTTCATAAATGCCTTCTTTTTGTCTTCAGTTACTTCACATTCATTTCAACATCTAAATGGTCCCACTCCACCTTTTATACATCTTCCAGTGTTCCCTCAGTGTGGCGTGGTTCTCCATGATCTCATCCAGGGTGATGAGCACCACCAGAAGTTCTCCCAGATGCTCGTACACTGCCTGATTGTGGACAAAGAGAAACCTTCAATACAAGACGTCAGGTATCAGTGAAGAACCACATGAAGATGACAGAGAAAATGAAAATCACCTGAAAGTGTACACCTGTGGACTCAATGATTTTTGTTGCAGCTCTGAGATATAAAAAAAAATAATTCAGCAACACTGCATTCAAGTAACACTATATAACATGTGAATATTTTATATTTCTCACTTGCTGCTGTTGTACAAAGCAGCCAGCTGGTGAACCATGTTGACCACCACCTCAAAGCAGCGCGACACAAAGCAAGACAGCTCCTGTTACATGAAAGCAAAGAAAAAATGAATGTGTTTAAGGCTCAGTCATTTCTTTTGAATGCAAAAAGATCATGATGTCAAACCTGTAAGAAGGAAATGAAGCGGCCCATCTGAATCTGAGACTCTCCCTCCACCACACTAGTGTCTGACACTGCAATCCAATCAAATGGAGTCATAACATTCAAATGGCATCATGCAATACTTTTTTATTATTATTAAAAGGTACAGGTTAGTTCAATCAAATTAAAGTCGAACGACAAAGTTGAACATGAATAGCATTCCATTATAGCTGCATAAAATCAGTATCAATAATCAATTAATATCCACTCAGATATTTGATTATTGAACTAATATTAAACTTAAAAGATTCTCATGCAGACAAGCTGTAAACTGAACGGCAAAAACCAAAACAACAATTGTTACCTCCTTCACCATAATACAACAAGCCATTGTAGAACTTGGTTTCAGCCTAAAAGCAGACAAAAGTAGTACAAAACCATGAACTTTATAAACATTTGACTTTATAATCATCTGTTCAAAAGATTGGTGTGGTACGATTTTTTTAATGTTAAAAATAATAGTAAAACAGCGATATTATTACAGTTTAAAATAACTGTTTTCTATTTGAATATATTTTAAAATGTAATTTATTCCTGTGATCAAAGCTGAATTTTCAGCATCATTACTCCAGTCTTCAGTGTCACATGATCCTTCAGAAATCATTATGATATGCTGATTTGCTGCTCAAGAAACATTTCATATTATTTTCAATGCTGAAAGCAGTTGTGCTGCTTAATAATTTTGTGGAAACTGATAAATTTTTTCAGGATATATGCTTTTCTTTAGACTTTCTATTCAACTGAAAAATAAATATTTTGTAACATTTTATAAATATCTTTACTTTTGCATAATTAGTTAGTTCACCCAAATATGAAAATGATCCCATAATTTACTCACCCTCAAGCCATTCTAGGTGTATAGGACCTTCTTCTTTCAGGCAAACACAATTGGAGATATATAAAAAAAGCCCAAAAAGGCATCCATCCCTCATTAAAGTAATCCATATGGCTCAAGGGGGTTAATAAATGCCTTCTGAAGCAAAGCGGTGAATTTTTGTAGGAAAAATATCCATATTTATAACTTTATAAACTATAATCACTGGCTTCCGGTAACGGCCATACGCAAGTCCAGTTCCAGCGGAAGAGTGACCTCTGACCTGATGTATAAATAAAGTATATATAAGTATATATAAATAGTTTTCATTTTTGGGTGAACTAACCCTTTAATGCGTCCCTCTTGTATGTTCTCGTATTATTTCCATTTATTACTCCAGTCTCCAACTTACCTCATATTTCAGTTTTTTAACCTCACTGCAAAGAGCTGCATACACTGTGATGACTTTATTAAGCACCTGTTGAAGAGAGAGAGAGAAAAAAGCAACAGGTAAACTCATAATACGCTAATTTCACTTCAGTCCATCACATGTAAACTGCAGCATCTAAAACAGCAAATTGTTCAAACTTGAACCAAGGATTAGCAGACCTTATTTTCTGTCTTGATGAGTTCCAACAGTGATGACTGTTCATACGGCAGGAGCTGGTGAGGAAGAGCAAAGACAGTGATCTTAAATAAATGCAATTCAACAAGAAATAATCACTGATATGAAGATGCAATAAATTACACAACACCTTCAAAGAGATGGGATCCAGAGTGAAGTCCCATACATCTCCGATAGAGTCGTCTAGCGCTTCTTCAATACCCTGAAGCTGAGCGGTATATTCTTCTAAAAACTTCTCATAGTTTTTAACCTGCACTTCTGTATGAATTTCTACACAGGAAGGAACCAAATGCAACAGATTAACAGTCACAAAACCAGCAATAAAAGCTCCAAATGATTTCCTTCCTTATTTGGGAGACAGAAAATTCTAAGTACACATATATTTGTATAATTATATAAATGAAAAAAAAAAAAAAAAAAAAAGTTGTGTTTTTGAAAATACAGAAAAAAACTGTAATATTGTAAAATATTATTACAATTTAAAATAATGGTTTTCTATTTTATTATACTGTAAAATATAATTTATTTTTGTGATGCAAAGCTGAATTTTCATCAGGCATTACTCCAGTCTTCAGTGTCACATGATCCTTCAGTATTTATTTATTTTTTTTTACATTTATTTAAAATTGAAATTATATATATATATATATATATATATACACGTTTTTAAAGACCCCCATGGATAAAATAGCTATTATTTTTATGTTATACAAGATGTCACCTTATTGTAATTTCAAATAATATATATATATATATATATATATATATATATATATATATATATATATATATATATATATATATATATATACACACACACATATATACATACACATATATACACACACATACAGACTTTCATAAATAAAAATATAACATTAAAAAACAATTTCTAAATGCAAGACTTTAATGGTTTGTTAAGCATTATAGAAGATAATCTTATTATTTGGAATTACAATAAGGTGACATCTTGTATAAAATAAAAATAATAGCTATTTTATTCCTCGGGATGGGGATCTTTAGGTCTTTAAAGTTTTATCTCCCCTATTATAAAGCAAAACAATATAGCATGTATGATATTCAGGCTTTAGGCATGTCAATCTAACTTAAATTTATTAATAATAATATAATATAATAAAACGGGTTAATTAAATGAATTACCTATTTTTGCATTAAAAGAAATCCAATCCTCATATACAATGATGAAGAGACACTTCCAAATGAAAGTGAAATCAAAATTTATCAAAATTTGTGTGTAATCAATAAAGCCCACACACACTAATCTAATCAGTGTTTGAAGTTGGCCACTTTCCCTGGTCATCTGACAGCTGGCTAACATTATTCAGCTAGCTGCAGGCTCTAGTCTATACAGCTTTTGTAGCTTTATACACATTCTCAATGTCATCCCGACCAGACGCGTTACTTACTTTGTGATCCATCATCAAAGCGGTCAAACTCCCAATCAGGAGATAATGAATCCACAGCCATCCTGATAGAAACGACACAGACTGGTGTTTTCAGACAGCTGCCATTAGGTCAGTCTGTTTGGGGGTTTACTGCACAAGTGTCAGAGAGGGGAGGGGCTGAGCTGGGAGTCACATGATTCACACGGTGACGCGAATTTCCGGTCTGCGCTTCTGGGTGAAATTCATAATAAAAGCACGTAGAAAATGGCCGGATGTCTATTTCGGCCGTTTTGTATTGTTACATATATTTTAATATTGTAATATATATTTTAATATATATATGAACTTTTGAGTTATGCTCTAAGGATAGTTTTTTGGGGGAGAATGATAATAAAAAGTCGTAGTTTTGATAAAAACAAATAAAAGAGAAGACGAACCATTTAAATATTACATTCGTGAAAATGTATAATCTCCGATCAATTTAAAAAATAAATACAATGGCTTTACGTATCAAGAACAAAAATGCCTTTTGACTTGCAGTTCTCACTCTGCCCTGCGGGGGGCGTCATAAAGCACAGCGACAACACAAATAATGGAACAACTTTCTCCTTGTAATTGTACAGATGAATGCATTATTATTTACCAGTCCGTTGAACCGCAAACGCCTGAAGGCCACATTCATAAAGTTTTAGTCTGTCCTCGGTTTTGTAATGAGAAATGTGTGCCAAATGAGTTCATTGTCAGTATGAGCTCAGCACAAACAGACTGACTTCACAAACCAGATTGACTTCACTGTCACACAGTCAGTCTGCTAATAATGTGTATGTAAGGCTGAATGAGAGAAAAAGTTAAAAAAAAAAATGTGCTCGACAACCACCACATGCACAACTTGTTGGTTTTAGGGCTTTGCTGCTTTAAGGTAAGGTACACTTTTGTAAACATTGAATTGAAGTTGCAAGTTTATTTCCAAAAATAAGACATTTTCTGCTTATATATTAGTATGTCAGATCAATATAATCACATGTGCTGAATAATAATTCTGTCTGTAAATGTGGATGAGAAATATGCTTAAAACTTGCTTTAAACTTTAGTGACATTTGCTCTCAAAACTTTTGACTTCACAAAAGCTCTGTGTACACAGGACTAAATATATCTCTTTTAAATTTGAAATAATTTTATTTATTTTGTATATATCATGCCATAGCCTCTGTGGCTATTGATTTTGCATCTCAAATTGGTGAGTTTGTACAAAAATAAATTTTGTTGTTTATTTTTGGACAAATAAAAACCTTTAACTTTGAATTTTAAGCTTAACAGTTCAAACTTGATATACAGTTTTAGTTCACACAAACGAGACTGTACAATATTGAAATCTGACTATAAATATGTAAATAATTGGAGATTAAAGATTCACTATTATTACAAATTACATTTTTGATTTCCTTTCTTAATTTGTTTCATGTTAAAATGTTTCGATGTTTTTTAGCTGGGATGTCAAATCATCTACACTAGTTTGATCCAGAATTTGCACGCTTCATTATATCAAATATCTTTACATAATTCACTACAAACAAACAACTCTTGTTACTTTGGCTTCAAACACCTCAATTCTTTTTGGAAAGGTTGTGTAATGGGATCCACCACTGAAGCAAACCAGAAGGAATGTCAGCTGACCTCAGCTCACCTGCCATCCAGACAAAATGGGCATCAATTTATACCAGAGACCAGAAGACCTGACATAACATCAAGCTTCACTCGTAAGGAGTTTTCAGAGTCGGATCCACTGCTTCCCAATGCATCGGCTTCCGGGACCATATCACGGGATGAGCCTCAGAATATTAATGGCCAGGAGATGCCAAGTGAGTCGATCCGGGCTATGGTGATACAGATTTTGGTTCCATTCCTCCTGGCAGGTTTTGGAACGGTGCTGGCGGGGATGTTGCTGGACCTAGTGCAGGTGAGTGTGGGAGATAATCTTGTGGTGGATGTTTGGGATTTTTGACTATAAATAGTTGTCTTGTGTTTACAAATCAGCACTGGGATGTTTTTAGTAACGTGACCAAGATCTTCATCCTTGTCCCTCCTCTACTGGGCCTAAAGGGGAACCTGGAGATGACACTGGCATCAAGACTCTCCACCGCTGTAAGATTGTTATGTTATCTATATACCTATTAAACCCCACTAGACCAGCATTCATTTTCAGGCTGGTTTATGCTGGTTTTGTGCCAGTCTAAAATCCATGCTTTTCCCCAGAAAAAGATTTAGGGATGCACAGTATATTAGTACCATATTGGCTATAGGCAATTATTGGAGTATTTTTTTTAAATTAAGCAGTAGTGGCTGATATTGGAAAATCAATTCTATTTGCTCAATTTCTCTATTTGTCTATTTAGATTACATTTACTGTCATTTAACGCTCACTTAAAGTTAATCTTTAAAAACACTAATAATTGAATTACTCTGTTAAATGTAATTTTTAGCAAATCTCAAGTGGAATATCCATTTTTAGTGCTGTCAAATCAGTTAATCACGATTAATCACATCTATCTTAAAAAGTTTTTTATATAATCTATATATATATATACACTCACCTAAAAGATTATTAGGAACACCTGTTCAATTTCTCATTAATGCAATTATCTAATCAACCAATCACATGGCAGTTGCTTCAATGCATTTAGGGGTGTGGTCCTGGTCAAGACAATCTCCTGAACTCCAAACTGAATGTCAGAATGGGAAAGAAAGGTGATTTAAGCAATTTTGAGCGTGGCATGGTGGTTGGTGCCAGACGGGCCGGTCTGAGTATTTCACAATCTGCTCAGTTACTGGGATTTTCACGCACAACCATTTCTAGAGTTTACAAAGAATGTTGTGAAAAGGGAAAAACATCCAGTATGCGGCAGTCCTGTGGGCGAAAATGCCTTGTTGATGCTAGAGGTCAGAGGAGAATGGGCCGACTGATTCAAGCTGATAGAAGAGCAACTTTGACTGAAATAACCACTCGTTACAACCGAGGTATGCAGCAAAGCATTTGTGAAGCCACAACACGCACAACCTTGAGGCGGATGGGCTACAACAGCAGAAGACCCCACCGGGTACCACTCATCTCCACTACAAATAGAAAAAAGAGGCTACAATTTGCACGAGCTCACCAAAATTGGACAGTTGAAGACTGGAAAAATGTTGCCTGGTCTGATGAGTCTCGATTTCTGTTGAGACATTCAGATGGTAGAGTCAGAATTTGGTGTAAACAGAATGAGAACATGGATCCATCATGCCTTGTTACCACTGTGCAGGCTGGTGGTGGTGGTGTAATGGTGTGGGGGATGTTTTCTTGGCACACTTTAGGCCCCACAGTATTAGTATGGTGTTCCTAATAATCCTTTAGGTGAGTGTATATATATATATATATATATATGTATATGTGTATATATGTATGTGTGTGTATGTATATATATATATATGTGTATATATATATGTATGTGTGTGTATCAATATTGCAGGTGAATGTTGGCAGAATTAACTCTTCAAGCGAGAAGAGGAACCTGATCATTGGAAATCTTGCCCTCAAACAGGTTAATGCAGCTCATTTAGTCACTTGATACTTGTTTGTTGAAATTCTGTTCTTCAATAAGCGTAATTTGTCTCTTTAGGTACAAGCTACAGTTCTGGGCTTCCTGGCTGCTCTTGTAGCATCGGCTCTTGGATGGATGCTGGAAGAGGAGCTCATCATGAACCATGTAGCTCTGCTCTGCTGTTGCAGCGTGGTGACGGCGTTCACAGCATCCCTGCTGCAGGGTTTGCATCCAAATTTCTCACCAGTGTTTTTCTTCCTAAAATAGACCATTTATAATCGTTAAATGCTTCATGGGCATCAAATAAGAAGGACATCATCTTTGTGGGTGTTGATCATGAGGTTATTCTCACTTGAATGGTTTATAGCTTGTGATCTTGGCCATGCAAACCCATTTTCCATACAGGTCCTGAATATAGACCCAATATCCTCAGGCCACATAGCTCACATTATCAGCATTTAGCATAAATTGATAATGGAAGCAAATCCTTAGTGATGACAGTCAAGGTTAAGCACTGAACATTATTAACCCCCCACACTCTTAAGGTGCGGTCACATTTACCGTCGTTCTGGGAATTTTCGTGTCTTTTCTGTAGAAATGTACGTGATTGGAAATTTCACGTAAGGGTGAAAGATTTCCATTCACAGATTATGCAATGAGTTCAAGTTGGACACACAGAATCACCACACTGACCAACAGAAAGCTGCTTGGTTTGAAAGTGACCAACAGACTTTTCACCTGCAAAATGTTGCCTTAATATTCTCCTTGAAGGGATAGTTCACCCAAAAAGCCAGGACATTTTTTAATATAACTCCAATTGTGTTCGTCTGAAAGAAGAATGTCATATACACCTAGGATGGCTTGAGGGTAAGTAATTCATGGGGTAATTTCCATTTTTGGGTGAACTATCCTTTTAATAAAAAAAAAAACAAGTACATTATTTAAATGTACTTGTTTTTTGTTTTTTAATTAAAGGGATAGTTCACCCAAAAATTCTGTCATCATTTGCTCACCCTCAAGTTGTTCCAAATTTGTATGAATTTCTTTGTTCTGCTGAACATAAAAGAAGGTACTTTGAAGAATGTCGGTAACCAAACAGTTGATGGACTTCCATAGTATTTTTTTTTTCCTTCTATAGAAGTCAGTGGGGTCCATCAACTGTTTAGTTCCCCATATTCTTCAAAATATCTTCTTTTCTGTTCAGCAGAAGAAAGAAATTCATACAAATTTGGAACAACTTGAGGGTGAGCAAATTTCACATTTTATTTCATATTTTTTTCAAATTTTCATATTTGGATGAACTATTCCTTTAATGTGGATTTTGAGGAAAGGTTGTTACTTTTCTAATCAATCAAACATAGAATTTTTACATGGCAGACGATAAAAAGTGTGGGAAAAAAATACATTGACTTGCATTGAAGGACCTGAGCTATATATAGAGACCAGAACATAACAGAGACTTGGAGGGGCTTTTTTAATTCATGCCGGTAAATAACCAGCCAGAACACCATAGCAACACCTTGACAACCACTTAAAACACTTTAGCAACTGCATAACAACAGCCCAATCATCACAATAGCGAGATCTGGACGTTCCTGTAATGGCAAAGCTGAATTTTCAGCATCATTACTCCAGTCTTCAGTGTCACATGATTCTTCACAAATCATTCTAATATGATGATTTGCTGCTCAAGAAACATTTATCATTATTATCAATGTTGAAAACATTTGTGCTGCTTAAAATTTTTGTCGAAACTGTGATGCCTTTTTTTAGAATATAAATCTATTCAATATAAATCTCTTTACAGTCACTTTTGATCAATTCAATGCATCCTTGCTGAATAAAAGTCTTAATGTCTTTGAAAAAGAAATAAAGTTGTACTGACCCCAGACTTAGCGTACATAAGAATTCATTTTTTATACCGCATGTATAAATTCTGAATGGATTTGATAATTGATATATTACATTTTTTCTAGGTATCTTAATGGTTGGTGTGATTTTTGGTTCTAAGAAAATGGGCGTCAACCCTGACAACATAGCCACGCCCATCGCTGCCAGTTTTGGTGACCTCATCACACTTGGACTGCTCGCCTTCATCAGTCAAGGCTTTTTTTACTGCATGGGTGAGAATAAAAGACCAGTTCACTGGACAAAGACTAGTTTGCTTTTCCACATGAGAGGGCTGTTTTCACTCTCTTTAACACCATTTTATTTTGTAACTCTCTCTGTTTGTAGAACCTTACCCTTATATTACCTATCTGGTGTGTATTGTTTTCCTGTGCCTGATGCCGGCATGGGTCATTCTGTCATTTCGCCACCCTGAAAGCCAAAAACTGCTGTTTTCCAGCTGGGAGCCAATAATAACCGCAATGGTGATCAGCAGGTAAATGTATAAATATAAGTCTAGCATGGACCTTTTGGTGATGATGCAACCGTTGGTACAACCAGTTTATGTTGGTTTTTATTTCATATCTCCAGTCTTGGAGGACTGATTCTGGACCGAACCATCGTAGATCCAATGCTTGAGGGAGTTGTTCTCTACACTCCTGTTATAAATGGTGGGTCAAACAAAACTCACTTGCTGCGTTCTGATAAACTGTGACTGTTTTAAATTTCCAATATCAACCTTTCCTTAAGGTGTTGGTGGTAATCTGGTTTCCATCCAGGCTAGTCGTATAGCCACGTATCTTCATTTTCAGTGTCCACTGGGCGAACTTCCAGACGATGCAAAAGGATGTTACTGCCCCTGCCGCAGCTTTTGCACCTCAGGTAAACGGCCTGATATGCAGTACAAAGTTCTTTTTTATTCTTTACTTTGGGGTTAATAGACTTTGGGATGTACTTTTGCAATGGTATACTGTTAGCGAACATCCTGACGCCGATCACACTGTTTGGAGCGATGTTTAGATGAACATGTAAATACGTGCTGTGCGCTTATCTCTCAATAACACAATAAAAACAGCAGTTAAGAAAGCATCGGATCATAGCGAATGTCCGAAATCACCCCCATACCCTTAAATAGGCCACTATTTGAGGGGACAGAAATTTCTAGTGGTGTCCGAAACCATTGTGGACATTATTGAGTGCACTCATTCAATCCCACAATGCACCCCAATAACGAGTGTACAATTAATGTACGCTCAACGGCTAGAGAACACCCATAATGCACTGTGAGAGTCGCGTGTTGAATGAATTGTCTCGTCTCGCCAGAAGATGCCGCCCACAGCTGAATCAATCATCCATCCATTTTATAAACCACTGGTCAATGTGGCTACAACATAATATAATACAGGTGTAAATTCCTTTTTTAAATGATTATTCAATTGTTTAATTAAGGTTTATACATAGTCTCCATGACATAGTTCAAGACAAGTCTTTTCATTACTACTGGAGCTGCCAGGTTGCTAAGTTTCAAATAATTATTAAAAATCGAGCACAAACTATGCAAAAGCAGCAGCCATTCCGGCACACTCAGTGTCAGAATTCACTCACTCATTTTATTCACTCCCTCAAGTGAACAATATTAGTGGAGTAATGTAGTGAATAGGGTATAGGGGGCGATTCGAACACAGCCATAGTTGCAGACCAGAGAACTCCAAAACTGGGTGTGAACTCCAAAAAGGGGCGGATAACCCCATGAAAGGGGAGCTTTAGGCCAGTGGCATTTGGACAGGGCCGAGGGGACCTCCTGTCCAACTGAGTTTGAAGTTGCGGGTCCTCTCACTGAGATAAAAGCATGCTTTATTTGACTGTATTGCTTTCTTCTAAGTGCCGGGGCGTCTCAAGATTCTCAGGGTAGGAGGGCCCACTGCTCCAGGTGTGTGTGTCCACAGTTTGCAGTGTGTGTGCGTTCACTACTCACTACTCCTAATGTGAGTGTGCAGTGTGCACTAACTTAAATGGGTTAAATGCACAGGACAAATTCCGAGTATGTGTTACCCTACTTGGCCTTCACATGTCACTTTCACTTTTTTAAACAGTGTTAGTCGCTTTCAATTAGAATTACCATCAATTAGAATCTTCAATTTCTACTATAAAGCAGCTCTCCAACGTGAGTCTGATTTTGTTCGAAATGATTTCACGCTAGTTCGTACTTCGATTGTGTTTGAAGTATATCAGGGCCATAACAGATTTCCATCAATGTTTAAGGTTTCAAAACAAAGACAAAAATTACCTTTGCATTGTTTCTGGCAGGGCCGAATGGAAGATCAGCACAGGTGCTCCTCATGTTGGCCATCCCAGGTCACCTGGTCTTCATCTACACCATTTACCTAATACAAGGCAGCCTGGCCCCGCCCACTGCTGTGTTCATTTCCTTCTATTTGGTAGCAGCTTTCACACAGGCAAGTGATGTTAGCGTGTGTCTTATTGAGGAGAGGAGTGGTATTTAAGCTTAATCTTCTTTCATTCAGGTTTTTCTCCTGCTGGGCATCGCTGATGTGATGGTTCATTGCTTGTGGAAATGCAGCAGGGACCCTGATAGCTTCTCCATCCCGTATCTGACGGCTCTGGCGGATTTGTTGGGCACTGCCTTTCTGGCACTGTGCTTTCTTTTAATATCACTGGTGACGTAAATGTTGAAATGACATTGTCATATTTCATTAAACAGGTTAGATCTAATGTGCTGATCTACATTTTTTTGTGATTGACTTTACTCCAATATTTGAAATATCAATCTCTCCGTACATGCAGTTCAATGAATCACACATGCTGCCTCATGTGACAACAGTCACGTGACCATCTTCACTGCATAAAGAGCTGTTGTCTGTTTCCATATGTTATGTTGAACACATGACTGATTTGCACTCAGTATTAAGAGCAGAATTTTTTACATGGTTCTAATAAATATATGTTTTATGGTTCTTGGTCTTGATGTCCAAATATTTGTGTTGGGTAGCCTATACAATTTACTAATGCATGTGGATTTTATTTTTCTATTTATTAATTAATGTTCAGGATGGATTAAAATAATAATGTCTCAGTGTTGCTAGTTTATTATTTTATTATATTTTGCTGTGAAAGAAATAAAACGTATCAATGCTAAAGCAGATTGATGAAAAGAAGAAAATTACTGTAGGAAATTTGTATAAATTATTTGTATATAAATCGTTTAAATTATCTGAAAAATCTTTTGTCCCTGGTTTACCACGTACATGACATTTATAGTTATTAACATTTAATATCAGTTCAATAGAATCCTTTTTACTAATAATTTTTATTTATATGCATGATATTATAAAAGGATAACATTAGAAATTGTTTACATTTTTCTGAGAAAACTGCTTAATTTCTGAATTTTAATTTCTGAGTAATGTTGATCCAGGCAACTGAATGTAAACAGACTTCTTTATACTGTGGGAAACAGTTATTAAATAAAGTTAATAGGTTTAGTTAATAACTTTTAATAGTTAATAAATTAGTGTCAAATCAAAATTAACCCACTTTATTGTCAAAATCAAAAACAAGTAAAAAAAAATCGACTATAATAGTTAATAAATACAATAAAAAATATTTGTGATAAATGTCTTTTTTTTCTTCACATGTCTCGCACCTCAAGCTCTTCACTGACACTTTTTTTTAATTTAAAATAATGCATTAGGGAGAAAGAAATGCTATGGTGAAACTGTTGGAGAAATGAATGTTTTTATATATTACAATTTCAAATGTTTATTTTTTTTTTTTTTTACTCTTCGTTCATTTTGTTTTAAAATATATTTTTATGATGGATTGTTTAAGACTGAAAGACTCAGTCTTGGAAAAGTGGGAAAAGCACACTTTTCTGTACACACACACACACACACAAATAAATCATGAAGACAGAAAAGTGGCCTTGATATAACAAAAACAGAAACCGTTGATATCTGTTAGGGGAATTGATGTGTACAGGTAAGCGGCAGGCGGATCTTCTCAAGGCAATTTTAGTGAAGTGCACCAATGGGAGGCGCTATTTCGACACATTGTGTTTTATTTTTAAACTGGACTATAGCGCCACCTGGTGTCCGAGTGAGGCTCCTCCTCGAGGACTGTTCAGCCCTGCGCGGGGACTGGCTCTCCCGCAGCCATTTTCTGTCCAACCAAACGGCCGAATTGAGACGAGAACCAACCAGGGCTTCATCGCAGGTTAGTGTGCGGCTCCGGCCAATGATTGCTAACCCATATTTTGTTACACCGAATGGAAATCTCCGCGCGCGAGTGTTTTATTATTAGTTGGCGGGGAGAATGAGAAATTAAGCGCGCGATATGAAAAGCAGCTCGCTGTTGTGGGAATAATTGTAAAAAGCTCGTCACGGTGCGCGCCGCGGCCCCTTTGTTTACTACGACCAATGTTTTGTCGGATCTACGGGTGCTTTGGCTCGTCATCCTTGTTAACGGCCCTCTTCTGCTGTTTAATGCGTCCGTCAATTAATTTGAGCAATTTGTCTGAATATATTTTATCGGGGAAATGTGGTTTGAGTTGATTTAGCGCTTTTAACCTTACGTGTTCATTGGTATCACCGGTTGTTTAGCCAATAAAATACACCAATGTGGTTTGGTATCAAAATATCTATGCAATATATTATATATAGATACACAGAAGAATCTTATTATCAATTATATATTGAAGGCAGCCAGTTTAGGGTAAACAAAAAAATATGTAATTCCTATGATATAATCAATATTTTGATATCTTAGGTGTGTGTAGATAGATGATAAATTGTTTTGCTGTTCTTTAAATTAAAATATATGTTTGTGTGAAATAAAGTGATACATTGAGCTGACGATTCTGAATAAACGTTTATTACTGAATAAAATATAGGTTAAGTTCATAGTAATTGTACATATATTATGACAAGATGGCTGTCTCAAAATCTTGGATGCCCACATATGTCTAGTAGTGCGCTGTAATGGCCACAAATGCTGTCTAGGTAGGTAGCTCACTTGGAACAACAATTTGAGAATTAAACACCTGTAATAAAATTGAATTCATGTTTCAGATGGACGGAGACAGTTCAACCACAGATGCCTCTCAACTTGGCATAACAGGAGAATATATGGCTGGTAGTCACTTTGTTCTCCAAGCTCAGGATGGTAAATGAAGCCAGACGTCATATAAAGTGATTTATTTAGCATTTAGATAATTTAATAATAAATAATATTTTTATATAATATTTTATATAATTTAATAATATTTAAATGATAAACAAATCTTCTGAATTAATTTAAATGTGAATTAAATATTAAAAATGTTATGTATACATAAAATAAAATATTTAAATAAAAATTAAGTCATATTTAAATTTCCAAATGTATTTATTATTTAGATAATGCAGTTTTTTATTATTATTTTGTAAAGATGAAGGTGATGAGGGACTCGACCACGAGGATGGCAATGGAAGCAAAGATAACCTACGGGAGCAGGACATCTATCTCCCAATCGCCAACGTTGCCCGAATCATGAAGAATGCAGTACCACAAACAGGAAAAGTAATTTATTTTCTAGGCAGTTTTGTTTAATGCCCACTGTTTTGCTGAAGAAAAAAAAAAGTGAAACTTTTAGGTCAAATGCATGTTGTTCAAAAATATTTTTTTGTCCTTCCATCCCCTCAGATAGCAAAGGATGCCAAGGAGTGTGTGCAGGAATGTGTGAGCGAGTTCATCAGTTTCATCACTTCAGAAGCCAGCGAGAGGTGCCATCAGGAGAAACGCAAGACGATAAACGGCGAAGACATCCTGTTCGCAATGTCCACGCTGGGTTTCGACATGTATGTGGAGCCTCTGAAGCTCTACCTGCAGAAGTTCAGAGAGGTAGCATTAATATTTTTAATGCCGTCATACATCATACATAATTGAAATAAAGGCTTTTTGAAAACACTTTGCACAGTTGTCAGAGGGGTTCTCCTTTTGATTGGTTCAGATTGACGTTACGTGGTGTCTGTGTGTCCTCAGGCCATGAAAGGAGAGAAAGGCATAAGCACTGTAACTGTAACCGAAGGCATGGGAGAGGAGCTGACCGATGAGTCTTTCAGTAAGTAACTTATGAACTTGAGAACAGATGGCTACCTTACTGGTGGTGTGGATTTTTACATACAGACAAGCCTGAATTTATTAATTTTGTTTATATGCTATTGTAGTATTTGTTCATATTTTGAGTTATCTTTTTTATTTTTATATTTCCAGGTTTCATTTTAGTTTAAGTATTAGTAATTTAAGTAGTAGTATTTTGTTTCTTGTAATATTTTTATTACAATATTATTTTTATTACGTCATATTTTTTTTCAGTTTTCATCATGAACTTTTTTTTTTCATTTAGTTGCAAAAGTACGGAGCCCCTAAAGGGACGTGGTGGTGGAAAAAATTTAGGATGGGAGGAAATGTTTTTTCCCAAATCTTTTGCGTTCCCCCGAGAAACGTTGTGTTCCCACGTAAAACTTTTGCGTTCCCTCGCAAAGATATTTGCAAATAATGTCCCGCTGGCAGTGTTTCAAACAGCTCAGTACGTTAACAATGGAGCGGTTAGAGTTTTATTTTGAACTTGGGCTAAAGTATAAAGAAATGCAGTCAGTGCTTAGTTCGGAGTTCAGTAAAGTTGGCAATATATTCACAGATTTGTACTTCCCGGATCAATAACTCTTGAGCTAAACATTGTTAAAACAAAAATTACACCTCTTTAACGTAGACAACGAGCTACAACCTAATTTTACTCAAAACGAGCCTTATAATATGAGAGACAAGTACGAAGGGACCGTCTGCAAAGTGCAAAACCCCTAAAAGCGTTACTACAAAGTGTTACACATCGTAGTGTCTCCAAATTCGGTTTACACATCAATGCTCTCCTACTACAATATACTAATACTACAACACTTAGTTGTCTTTTTGCATAATTTTTATGATTATAAAATAAAAATACCTTCACTGTTATTAGAAAAAAATATTCAATAACTTCACTGTTATACAGTGTAATGCCCATTGATCTGGGAAGTTTGAATCTGTGAATATATTGCCAATTTTAGCGAACTCATTGAACTAAGCACTGACTGTATTTCTTTAAACTTAAGTCCAAGTTCAAAATAAAACTCTAACCGCTGCAGTGTTAACGTACTGAGCTGTTTGAAACACTGCCAGCGGGACATTATTTGCAAATATCTTTGCGAGGGAACGCAAAAGATTTGGAAAAAAATGTCCTCCCATCCTAAATTTTTTCCACCACTACGTTCCTTTAGGGGCTCCGTACAAAAGTTACATTTCTAATTTTCATTTAAAGTGCCCCTATTATGCTATTTTAAAGGTTCCATTTTGAAGGTCTCCTTCATGCATCCAAGATCAAAAAACACTTTAATTGTCTTTGATTGGTCTACCCTGCTCTGATTGGTCAGATGGCCCAGTCTGTTGTGATTGGTCTACTCTGCTCTGATTGGTCAGATGGCCCAGTCTGTTGATTGGTCTACTCTGCTGTGATTGGTCAGATTGCCCAGTCTGTTGTGATTGGTCTACTCTGCTCTGATTGGTCAGATGGCCCAGTCTGTTGTGATTGGTCTACTCTGCTCTGATTGGTCAGATGGCCCAGTCTGTTGTGGTTGATCTACTCTGCTCTGATTGGTCAGATGGCCCAGTCTGTTGATTGGTCTACTCTGCTCTGATTGGTCAGATGGCCCAATCTGTTGATTGGTCTACTCTGCTCTGATTGGTCAGATGGCCCAGTCTGTTGATTGGTCTACTCTGCTCTGATTGGTTAAATGGCCCAGTCTGTTGTGATTGGTCTACTCTGCTCTGATTGCTCAGATGGCCCAGTCTGTTGTGATTGGTCTACTCTGCTCTGATTGGTCAGATGGCCCAGTCTGTTGATTGGTCTACTTTGCTCTGATAGGTTGGAGGGCCCAGTCTGTTGTGGTTGGTCTACTCTGCTCTGATTGGTCAGATGGCCCAGTCTGTTGATTGGTCTACTCTGCTCTGATTGGTCAGATGGCCCAGTCTGTTGTGGTTGGTCTACTCTGCTCTGATTGGTCAGATGGCCCAATCTGTTGTGGTTGGTCTACTCTGCTCTGATTGGTCAGATGGCCCAGTCTGTTGATTGGTCTACTCTGCTCTGATTGCTCAGATGGCCCAGTCTGTTGTGATTGGTCTACTCTGCTCTGATTGGTCAGATGGCCCAGTCTGTTGATTGGTCTACTTTGCTCTGATAGGTCGGATGGCCCAGTCTGTTGTGATTGGTCTACTCTGCTCTGATTGGTCAGATGGCCCAATCTGTTGTGGTTGGTCTACTCTGCTCTGATTGCTCAGATGGCCCAGTCTGTTGTGGTTGGTCTACTCTGCTCTGATTGCTCAGATGGCCCAGTCTGTTGTGATTGGTCTACTCTGCTCTGATTGGTGAGATGGCCCAGTCTGTTGTGATTGGTCTTCCCACCGTCGCCTCTGTTGCCTTTGGCTTTTGGCTTGCTTAGTTGGGGACACTAAATATTCAACTATATTACTGATCTGCCCGCATTGACACTCTGTAATAGTTGAAATTAGCTGGATGACATCACTGTTTTCTCCAGAGCGGCTGTACAGCCGAATCAAATTCTGTTGCATTATTTTCCTGTTTAACACTGTGAAGCTGCTTTGAAACAATTGGCATTGTAAAAAGCGCTATATAAATAAAGGTGACTTGACTTGGTCTACTCTGTTCTGATTGGTCAGATGGCCCAGTCTGCTGTGATTGGTCTACTGCTTACAGGTCTAACCGGCCCTAATAAGGCAGAATAGACCTTATTCAGAGCAGCGCCATGACAGGTATGAAAACAAGGCTGTGAGGGATAGACTGTTTTCAAAAGCTGAAGACTGTTTTCTAGTAGTTCCTAGATCACTTATAATTTTCCACAGATACATAGAAGAAAACACTGTCTATACAGTCAAACGTAGCTAAAATGTTATGCACACAGCTGTATGTTTTGTTATGAAGTATACACTCACCTAAAGGATTATTAGGAACACCATACTAATACTGTGTTTGACCCCCTTTCGCCTTCAGAACTGCCTTAATTCTACGTGGCATTGATTCAACAAGGTGCTGAAAGCATTCTTTAGAAATGTTGGCCCATATTGATAGGATAGCATCTTGCAGTTGATGGAGATTTGTGGGATGCACATCCAGGGCACGAAGCTCCCGTTCCACCACATCCCAAAGATGCTCTATTGGGTTGAGATCTGGTGACTGTGGGGGCCATTTTAGTACAGTGAACTCATTGTCATGTTCAAGAAACCAATTTGAAATGATTCGAGCTTTGTGACATGGTGCATTATCCTGCTGGAAGTAGCCATCAGAGGATGGGTACATGGTGGTCATAAAGGGATGGACATGGTCAGAAACAATGCTCAGGTAGGCCGTGGCATTTAAACGATGCCCAATTGGCACTAAGGGGCCTAAAGTGTGCCAAGAAAACATCCCCCACACCATTACACCACCACCACCAGCCTGCACAGTGGTAACAAGGCATGATGGATCCATGTTCTCAATCTGTTTACACCAAATTCTGACTCTACCATCTGAATGTCTCAACAGAAATCGAGACTCATCAAACCAGGCAACTGTCTAATTTTGGTGAGCTTGTGCAAATTGTAGCCTCTTTTTCCTATTTGTAGTGGAGATGAGTGGTACCCGGTGGGGTCTTCTGCTGTTGTAGCCCTTCCGCCTCAAGGTTGTGCGTGTTGTGGCTTCACAAATGCTTTGCTGCATACCTCGGTTGTAACGAGTGGTTATTTCAGTCAAAGTTGCTCTTCTATCAGCTTGAATCAGTTGGCCCATTCTCCTCTGACCTCTAGCATCAACAAGGCATTTTCGCCCACAGGACTGCCGCATACTGGATGTTTTTCCCTTTTCACACCATTCTTTGTAAACTCTAGAAATGGTTGTGCATGAAAATCCCAGTAACTGAGCAGATTGTGAAATACTCAGACCGGCCCGTCTGGCACCAACAACCATGCCACGCTCAAAATTGCTTAAATCACCTTTCTTTCCCATTCTGACATTCAGTTTGGAGTTCAGGAGATTGTCTTGACCAGGACCACACCCCTAAATGCATTAAGCAACTGCCATGTGATTGGTTGATTAGATAATTGCATTAATGAGAAATTGAACAGGTGTTCCTAATAATCCTTTAGGTGAGTGTATGTACACTGCGTGTTTGCATTTATATTGACTTTAAAGGGATAGTTTACCCAAAAAAGAAAATTCTGTCATCATTTACTCACTCTCAGGTTGCTCCAAAACTATAAATTTCTTTCTTCTGCTGAACACAAAAGAAGATATTTTGAAGAATGTCAGTAACCAAACAGTTGATGGACCCCATTGACTTCCATAGTATGGGGGGAAAAAATACTATGGAAGTCAATGAGGCCCATCAACTGTTTGGTTATTCGTGCAGGTGTTGTTTTTCTCCCACCTCTTATAGATAGATAGATAGATAGATAGATAGATGGATAGAGACAACATTTAGATTTCTACAACACAAACATCATTAGCCAATCTAACACAATGAAATATTTTTCTTTCTCAGCAAACCCACTACCTGCAGGGATCATAACAGCTGATGGACAGCAACAAAATGTGATGGTGTACACCACCTCCTATCAGCAGGTGAGAATGCTGGCATGTTTTTTTGCGGCAAAAACATCAGACATGATCTTTCATCTATTGCCTTGTCATTTATTTCAATTAAAGATGGCACACTTTTCAAGCATTTTGAGTGATGCTTTTATTTGCGTTTCTTCTGTTTCAGATCCCGGGCGTGCAACAGCTCCAGTTCTCCTGAAGATGTGCTGCAATGTCACATGCAGAAATCAACACGTAATCTTCACAAATCAAAACTCTACACTTCCACATATAAGTGAAGGTCCTGAACGGTGTGGTCTGTGTGGGAGTTCTTCAGCAGACCCTCTTCTTGTGCTCTTACAGGACACAGAGCTGGACTTCTATGTTTAGATTTTCATGTGTTTCCATGTGCGCTCCATGTTTATCTGTGCACACACATTATGATTTTAAGTGACTAGTCTGTTGGGTGTTACTTTTGTTTGTTTTATATCACACATTTGGAGTTTTAAAGGGTCCCGAGGGTTTTCAAGAATAACTCCAACCTTCTATTAAAGCAATAAAATAGAACAAATGTGTATCTTCCTGCAATTTAGTGGAATGAGTGCTTTGCTCCTTTTTTTATATATTTAGACAACCATTTTGCATGTATAATTTCAGTTTGATAAGATGTTAACACTTAAAATGTTTTGTTTTTTTTTGTAAATAATTTTGTTAGTTTTTTCCTCAATGTTTTCATGAATTTGTATTGATGCAGTTCACTTAACATGAAGAATGCATCTTAAAGCAATCTGCATTTATCAATCAAAGTCCAAAAATAAATCTAAATTCTAATTTAAGGCCCATTTTAGGTCAATGACTTTCTTTGAATGAATTTACATTAAATTCTTGCTGGCCACAGTTCATTTTGTTTTAATGTGTTTATTGAATTCCAGTTACACCTTAAATGTGAATTTTGAAACAGTTGTCTTTTAAATACATAAGTCCGTGACAACAATCATTTTGAGAATGCATCAAAATATGGCATTTTACAAATAGACTTAAACCATTTAAATCTGTAATTTATAAAAACGATTTATTTGTCCCACAGTTGTGTCGTCATTTCTGCAATATCATGCTTATTTTTATGATTCTCCCACTGCATAAATGTGTTTATGGTCAGTGGTATAAAGCATATCTAAATGATGAAAGAAAATATCGGGATATTGTGGATATTTAACTGTTGATATTAAGGCGGCAACACCTGGAAATATGATCTAATTATGTTTTTTGTTTTGGATTTCTTGAATATTTGAAATCTGTTTCATGATTGAAAAGCCAAGGGACAAATTTGTTGCCATATTTTGAGAATAATCCCTACCAAAAATAGAATAAAGTGTCAAATACATCCTGACACCTTCCTGGTAAAGTCACCACTTCTATGCTGCCCTACGGAGGGACATGGCAGGGACAGATTAACTGTCGGTGGCATGGCGAATCAGTTCTCCTCAACTATCAGTTAATGATTATGCTAAGTGCATACAAACAATATTAATTTAAAATATGTATAGCTTATTATATAGTGCATAATAAAACAAATTGAAAATGTCTTTTACTTGATAAACTGTTAGTTAAATTAAATAAATCAATTATTATTTAAATTAATAATAATAGCCTATTAAGTGAAAAAATGAACATCATTACATGATTTTTATAACAAATATTTGGACATTTAACACTTAAATTAACACATAATTACATTAAAGATAATTGTATACATGTAGAGTATAAGTGCATATCAGGCTAATTACATTATCTAATACAGGCATTAATGGCCATTATAACGTAGTTCAAACAGCATTTATCATAACATAATTTTGTAGGAATTGTAAACAGATGCTTAAGAGAGTACCTATAAAAGTAATTTGAGCCAATGGGATCGTTTGGGGTCCTAATGGAGACCTGATTCCTGGGGAGGACTCGGTTTCCCACCACATCGGCACAATACCCCCAACCAACCCAGCTGAACAAGAAACTGGACAGCCACGTCTTACATGGTGATGGAAAAAATATATATTTAAATGCTTTTGCGTTCCCTCGCAAAAGTTTTGCTTTCTCCTGGAAAACGTTTCTGGTTACCTAACGTAACCTCGGTTCCCTGAGAGGAGGGAACGGTTATCCCCTACTTTGTGTTCTTTACGAGCTAACACAAAGTTTCTCAGTGGAGCACAAAACTTTTGCTAAGAAACGCAAAGTTTATCCGGGTTTAACGAAACACATTTGGGAGAGAACATGAAAGCAGTGGCATAATTTTTCCTCTCATCTCATATTATTTTCCTTCACCATGTCCTGTATACAAGTTCTGTAGATGACAGTACTAAGTAAGGTCCACCACCTGTCAAAAAATGTGATTGATGGCGACCTTTGACCTTGACCACCCACGCCATGCTCACCTTTTCATATTCTCCAGAGAGATAATTTTGGCCTTTGACCTTTTATATTTGGAATACCTATGGGATCAAGTTGATCTTTGACATTATATTTGAACTCCCCAGGCTCGTTTTTGACCTCTCCTATCCGGCCACATCTGTAGAGCACGTGTTGTCATCCATCCTTCCGCATTCCATCTCATGGCATTTTATGGTCTCCTCCTTTCAAGTCATGCGAGAAAAAGGTACTGGATGATTCTAATGATGAAAAAGGAATAAACATGTTTATATTAACAGAAAGGATCATAAGTAACACCGTACCATAAGGGATATTGTGGAGCACAATATGCACACACACACACACACACACACACACACACATGGGTTTCCATGTTTTTTGGGGAGCAATCGTGCCAGGTGTAAGCTGGTGTGTCTTTTTATCTTACACTTTTAACCCATGATTATTCAGGTAGGGTAAGGATAGTCAAATCTAGTCTAAATCATACTCACCCACAAACAGGTTGAAGTTCTTCAGGAATGACGTAGAAAACTCCCTTGTGGTCGTTCTTTTTGGAGGCAGAAGGCCTTACAGAAGGCAATAGTAACAATAAAAACACTTATTTTATTGGTTACAATACAAAGCAGTTAATGTAAAATAAAACTTATAATCAGCTAAACTAAAAAATTCTGTAGTCAAACTATAACCAGCAATATTGATGCTTCTAAGCATCCCTCGATAGGGTGTCAGGTGTCCTTCACGCTTAATGCAGGCAGCATCTGAGGGTGCTTCAATCCTCAGTCTTTTTATACTTCTTTTTGGGGAATTCAGGTTCCTTTTCATTCATCACCTCTCCGCTTTTGCTTACTCTGTTGTCTTCTTTTAGTGCTTGTCCCTGTCTTCACTGTAGCCTTCATTACTGTTAACTCAGCTTGTGGTTTTAACACTTTCTCTTCACCCCTGTGTGCCCTTTCATTGATTTTGTTGGTTACAAGCATTAGGTTCATGAGCTTACTTTTTACAACTTTTCCTAAACAAATTTCACACCAAAAAACAAAGGAAGTCAAATACAGTTGTTTTTACCCTACATAGTATTTTAGGTACTTTCCACTCGTACAGCATTCAAGCACTTTTATATTTAAGCATATATTATCTTAAAAGCAAGCAAAATAAAATTTCTTTGAAACAGGTAAATAGCAATATAAATATCCAAAACAATACAAACGATATTAAAATATGTATAGCTTACTATATAGTGCATAATAAAACAAATTGAACATTCCTTTCACTTGTGTCATGGAAAAAATAAACTTTAATAATTATCATGGTGAAGCTGGAATTGAAAAACACAAGCTAAGTGTCTTTAAAAGCTTTAAAAGGTAAATTCGGACATACAGGTTGTCTGCAGGCGATATGAGGGTTGTCCCCCCTTAAAAATATAATCAACCACATTGTGTATTGTAAATAATATATTGATATACAATTAAAATAACTGTGTAAGTAGTAAAACAATAAAAACGAAAACGGGGGCAAAAAAAATGCGTTTTAAGTTTAAAATTTTTTTGAGTCCCCCCTCTCATGCCTCACAGTGGTTTGGTCCAGTACGCACCTCACCTACAAGTCCGATGGGAGAGTACAAAGTTCAAAAGTTGTGGAACTCCAGTAAGTAGTCTGTTAAGGCTATTTAATTTACTTTAAACATCGGATGAAGTGATTATTTTCTCTTTAATACAGACGATGCTGAGTTATTAATAAATTAGCAATGAGAAAAAAAGTCCGATATTTTTAGCGATTATTGTTTGTTAGCTTGTTGTAAGTCACCCACTACAACTAACACAGCGTTAAGCCTATGTGTTAACTGACATTAGGCTAATATTGTAGATTTACCGCTGTGTTAGGTTTTGCTCAGTACTATGTGGAAGAAGCAAGATAATTTAATAACTATATATTACCTTGTAGTGAACCTATGCTAACTCATATTTAAACAACTATTGCTTTGTGTTGTTGGCCAGATAAAATGACTAACATAACCTCGGTTCCCTGAGAGTAGGGAACGAGTATTCCGTAAGTTAGCTTACGCTTATGAGGAAGAAACTCCTTTCTCGAGATATGAAGCCAAAAAATAATCCTTATAATTTTATTAACTGTAAAACGCAGTGCGGCTGCACAGCAGACCCAGGCAGAGCGTACTAGCACGCTGATTGGCTGTGCTGTGGCAACTGCATGAACCTATGGCGAGGTGGCTGAGGCGTGCACCAATCGGGTCGCTTTGCGCCCAAAAGCATGTCTAAAAACAGCTTCATTTTGCATATTTAAGCTATAAAAGCCCATGTAACGCCATAGGATTCAGGTTAAATCGACTGAAGCGATCCCCTGATCTAAGCACAATAGCACGGCAGGTTACGCAATACTCGTTCCCTACTCTCAGGGAACCGAGGTTACGTTAGTAACCGAGAAGTTCCCTTTCGAGAGTACTTTCGTATTGCTTACGCTTATGGGAACCCAATTTAAAACGTTGTGCATGCTTTATAACTTCGCCCCAATACTACGGCTTGAGGGCGAGAGCCCGAGGCCCAAAGAAGAGTAAAGTATGAGATCCATTAAGAGGCCAACAAGCAGTGAGCCTCACATAAAGGGTATATGCAGGAAAATATTCCTGTGTCATATAATAATAGGAACTAGACCGGACAGAGTCGGGCCTTATTGTTATAGAATGATATACTTTGTATATGAACTTGTTTATGTTATACATCGTTCCGTATGGTATAAAATTTAACACCAGACCGGATAAATCGGGTCATATGGTATTGCAAATGCGTTATGCATTTGTTTATATGGAAAGAACCAAAGCTTCTAAAGCAGGAACTTTCAAGTTACAGAATTTGATAAATGTGGACGGAGAGGCCCAGCCTGCCGCCGCACAGATATCTTCAAGTGGTATTCGAGGCCATGCCTCTGGTGGAATGAGCTCTGATGCCTAAGGGGCAGCAGATACCCTTTTTCTCATAAGCCAGCGAGATAGCATCTACTATCCATCGCGACAATCTCTGCTTCATGATCGTGCACCCTCTGGTGCGACCTCCAAAGCATGTGAAGAGCTGTTCCGACTGCCTGGAAGCGGCGGAATGCGTTGATGGGCCACACATGGAGGGCCCATAAGTCGGGTCGGGGATGCCAGATCGTCCCCTTCGCTTGCATGAGGAGGTTCCTCCTCAGCGGTATTGGCCATGGGGCTATTTCTAGCAGCTGAATGAGCTTGGAGAACCACAGTTGGTTTCTCTAGAGAGGAGCTATTAAAAGCACTGCACACTTGCGCGCTTTGATCCATTTGATGACCTTAGGTAAAATTGCGATCGGAGGAAAAGCATACAGCGGGCGGCTGGGTCAGTCGTGGGCCAGCGCAACCCTGTGCTTGGAGAAAAATGTTGGGCAATGAACCTTGTCTCCTGAGGCGAAAGATCGATTTCCGCCTTGCCGAAGATGCTCCAAATCAGCTGAACCGTTTGTGGGTGAAGAGACCATTCCCCTGGGGGAATGTTGTCTCTGGATAGCATATCTGGACCCTGGTTCAGAATGCCTGGCAATATAGCCTGTTTCAGAAGAGAAGTTTTCACTGACATGTTGTCCGTTCGGACCAGGACGTGGTGATCCTTTATGTATGGGAGGAAAGCTTTCAGCGACAGATCGACCGCTCTATACTATCTCTATCGCTCATCTCTAGACAGTTTATGTGCAGCTGCCTCTCCGAGCTTGACCAAAAGCCGGAGACGGGCCTGCCCTTGTGAAGTGCACCCCAACCTAAGTTGGATGCATCTGTCGAGATCACTTTCCATTTCGAGACCATGCCCATACTCACACCCGACTGATACCAGTCGGCCGCTTTCCAAGGAGCCAGGACTTTGATACAGCCGTGGTTCACTTTGATATGTAAGTGACCCGACCGCCATGCACGAGCCGGGACGCAAGGTTTTAACCAGCGCATGTGCAGGGGGCGCATGTGCAGCAGACCCAGTTTGAGTACTGCTGATGCTGAGGCCATGAGGCCTCACATCCTCTAAAAAAGGTTTAAGAGGAGTGTAAGTGCCAGCTTTGAATGACGCTGCTAGGCGATGGACAGAGACCACGCGCTGTGACGTAAGCCGCGCTCTCATCTGTATTGAGTCTATAACTGTTCCCAGAAAGGAAATATTCGGGCTGGGGGATAGCGCTCTTGGTAGTTTTGATATTGAGACCCAGATATTCTAGATGGCTGAGGAGCCAGGACCTGTGACCAGGACCAGGACCAATCGTCGAAGTAATTCAGTATTCGCACTCCCCGTAGTCTCAGGGGGGCGAGGGCCGCATCCATGCACTTCGTAAATGTGCGAGGTGCTAGGGATAGACCGAATGGAAGGACTGTGTATTGATAAGCCTGCCCCTTCGAAGGCGAATATCAAGAATGGCCTGTGGCGCGAATTTGCACGAGGATTTGTTTTGTCATCAACATTCTGAACGATCGCGTCATAAGCTCTGAGATCGCCATCCTTTCTTTGAACGAGGAAGTAGCGACTGTAAATGCCTTGTTGCTACAGGGACTGCTTCCACAGCCCCCTTTTTTATCAGTTTCTAGACTTCGTGACTCATGTCGCTTCTCACTGATGTCTCGACCACGACGCAGAAGCGCGGGGGTCTGCGAGCAAACTGTAGCGAGTAACCTAATTTTATTGTGTTCAAAACCGATTTTGATATAGCAGGGATGGCATCCCCAGGCCTCGGCCCGCATTGCAAGGGGTTGAATTAAGCTTGGGGACGGGCCACTTTGTAGCAGGGACCCGTTTGCCCGGCTGGTCTGTGCTTGTGACACTGTGCTTATGTGTGGCGGTGCACTGTGCAGCGGGCGCGCACTCTACATTTAGAGCGCTCATTGCGCAAGCCGGCTAGCAAGTCAACAGGGGGGAATCTGTGTGGTTGTGTGTCACTGTGTGAACAGTGCTTATGTGTAGGGGTGCGTATTGTATAGTGGGCACACTGCCTACAGTCAGAACAGAGGAAATGCACTTTTTGTGATTTATTAGGGTCGTCGTTAAAACAGCGTTTGTGTACAGACGAGCATGCATTGCAACAGGCTCGTTGGCTGTGAAAATTACATCTCCAGTCACCTGAGTAGAGGGGGCTGGGAGAAGCGAGATGAGAGTCTGTGGTAGTCCAGCCTCGGCGGGACTTTACCACTTTCTCTTTCTTCCTGTGGTTAGGAAGACTTTGGAGGCTCGGGGGTCTTGGGTCGCAGTCCCCTTCGCTCTGGCAGTCTATGGCGGTTCGCGGAGCGTGAACGAGGGTCGCAGCTGGACAAGGCTGGAAGACTGGCGGTGCTGCTTTAGGAGGCTGAGGGGGCGGCGCTTTGGAATAGCGGCTCGAAGCAGAGCTGGAGCATTTCGACAGAAAATGGCGCATAGCCTGTGATGCCTTCTGTGCTTCGGTGAAGCACTCAGCGAACCCCTTCACAGCTGGGCCAAACAGGCCGGTGGAGGAAATGGGAGAATCCAATAAGGCGGTTTTATCCGCGTCCTTTATGTCCATCAGGGTTAACCAGAGGTGGCACTCTAGTACCGTCAGGTTTGCCATGCTCCTGCCAATCGCCTGGGTGGTGGTTTTCGTCGCACACAGGGCCAGGTCAGATTACAGAGAGCGCTGAAGAAGATGAGGATTTCAAATGAGCTGAATATGGCGCCTTCCACGATTTCGTCAGCTCATCGTGTACCTCAGGGAAGAAGGGGGCGGACACTTACAGAGTGCCACTTCGGCATGTTCACTGCCCAGGCACACGGTGCACAGGATGTGATGATCTTCGCCGAAGAGGGGGCCTCTACACGAGGCACAAGAAATACAAGGCATTTACAACGCCTGGCTCTTTTTGTGAGTGTGAGTGCTGCAGCGGCAACACACACACGGCTTTAAAAGGATATTTGGCTCGCCGGATGGTGTAGCGGAAACAGCAGCTGAAGGCGCAGTCCAGCAAAGGCAGGATCCGGCGTCCTCAGACTGCGAAGCAGGTGCTGGTTGCGCTGAAGGCCTTTTCAACGGTAGCGACTTCTGGATTCTGGATGAGTTCAGCGAAGGGTGAGTCTGCTGAAGGAGATTAAATCTGAATCCTATGGCGTAACATGGGCTTTTATAGCTTAGATATGCAAATTTAGGCGGTGTTTGACGTGCTTTTGGGCACGAAGCGACCCAATTGGTGCACGCCTCAGCCGCCTTGCCATAGGTTCGTGTAGTTGCCGCAGCACAGCCAATCAGCGCGCTAGTACGCTCTGCCTGGGTCTGCTGTGCAGCTGCACTGCGTTTTACATTATATAAAATTATAAGGATAATTTTTGGCTTCATATTCTCGAGAAAAGGATATTGCCATAGCGTAGCTAACTACGCAATACGAGAGTACTCTCGAAAGGGAAACGGACATAAGATAGTTTTTCAGTGTACCAAAACGCCAAACATAACCTTACAAGTACAATTTTGGCTGTATTATTCGTGTCCCCTTCAAAAATTGCCTTTGAGATATTTTTTGTTTACTGCCACACCCCCCCCCCCACCCCCCCCCCCCCCCCCCCCAACATGGGAAAGACAAAGTAGATGCTTCACACTCGTTCTTTTATACTCTCATTTCAGTGGGTGAGGGCTTCAACACAAAAACACAATAACAAACTCCTTAGTTGGTGTTATCTGCAGCTGTCCCACCTTCACTGAAAACACAACTTTCCTAGAACTTGTTCAAGGCTACAGACAACAAACACTAGTTCTAATGAGAAAAGTATCAAAGGTTATCAAACAAAAATGTGTTTACTACAGACAACTAGAATTCCCATTATATTTAACAAAAACATCTTATATGAGTTTAATATCATAAACACCTAATATGGTTTGATATAGTTTGTTATGTTCAACATTTCCATTACCCTTGATAAACTGTTAGTTAATTAATAATAATAATCGCCTATTAAGTGAATAAATGAACATCATTACATTCTTTTTATAACTGAAATATTTGGACATTTAACACTTAAATTAACATGTACCTATTAAAAGTAATTTGAGCCAATGGGATCGCTTGGGGTCCTAATGGAGACCCGATTCCTGGGGAGGACTCGATTTCTCACTAAATCGGCACAATACCCCCAATGATAAATTATAGATTTATATTCTTGTATCATGACTTTTTTATACTTGTCAAACTTAAATAAAAACCTTTAATTGAAAAATCAATTATAATAAATTAAAATCAATTATTATTATCAATTATAAGTGTCACTCCAGACATTAGCATAGATCACTGAGTGCCCACAGCGCCACTCTTCAGCACAATGGTAACCACAAAATTAAAAAACATTACAAAAACACCTCTAAATGTCCAACTTAACTGAACATTAAACACTAACATGAACTAACAACATCTTTCCTTTTACAGAAAAACACATAAAATAACACTTTAATCCTTGGAGTCCCCTGTAAAGCATGTTGGGAACTACAGATCCACTACCCAGTTAGTTATGTCAACAAAAATATCTCATGTAGTTTTAACACAAATTAATTAAGTAAACTTTAGTTTTAAATATATTAGGTTGATTGAACACAATTCAATTAAGCTGCGACAAAATTAGATATGTTTAAGTAAAGTGGACAGAATTTAAATATGTCATATCTATGAAGGGCCTGAATCATTTTTTTGAGTGCCCTCAGTGATTAATTTGACCTTTGTCCATTTTGATCTTTGACATTATATTTGTCAAAATACATACTCCCCAGGGTCGTTTTTGACCTCTCCATCCGGCCTGTAGAGCATGTGTTGTCATCCATCCTTCCGCATTCCATCTCATGGCATTTTATGGTCTCCTCCTTTCAAGTCATGCGAAAAAAAGGTATTGGATGATTCTAATGATGAAAAAAAAACTAATGTCAAAATAAATAAAGGAATAAACATGTTTATATTAACAGAAAGGATCATAAGTGACACCGTACCATAAGGGATATTGTGGAGCACAATATGCACACACGTTTCCATGTTTTATAGAGAGCAATTGTGCCACAGCATGGTACGAGGCAACCATGCCTAATGTGAGTACGATGCTTACAAAATGTTAAACATAAACTAGTGCTGAGACCCAGAATTTCATAGATAATAGAATCTAAAAGAACATTTAATATTGATGGGTTACCTAGCAGTGACAGTTTCAGCCCCCCATACAGTCAGTGTCCTTAGTGTTACTGCATCACAAAGGCACAGTCTGAGGGACATCACACCTCCAGGGTGACTCCCTACCACTTCACCAGCCTATTCCCAGCCAAATTGTCTGATGGGGCAGTTCACACTTTTACACTTTAGATTGTGTCCTGTCTCAGGCAAGGAGACGGGATTTTCTACAGCAATTTTCGATCACAATGGAAATAATGTATTTATGAAGGCCTAGATGTTATTAAAAACACCTTGCTATCTTCTAAGTAGTTATTTCAGTGGGCTATGTCGAATATATGACGATCATATTTTACAGCCCACTACATTTAAACTTTTTTTGAATGCTAACAGGGAAAGAGTTAAGTACAGTTAAATGTATATTTCAAATATAAAAAAATTAATACCTAAATAGGAATATAGTATAATATAGTATATAGTAACAATATATATATATATATATAAATAGTAAATTATAAATATGATGTTAACGTAAAGAAAACTAACAAGGCCTTCACTTGCAGTATAAAACAACTAAACTAGTACTTTACTGAGAATATACTTCAAAGTATACTTTCATAAACTAAAAAATATGCTTAAAGTATTTAACTAGATATATTTTATATATATTTTATTGATTTATTGATTACTTTATTTGTTCATTCATGTATGAATGTATGTATTTTTATTTATTTATTGATTCATTGATTGATTAATTTATTCATTCATTCATTCATGTATGTATTTTTATTCATTCATTCATTCATGTATGTATGTACGTATGTAATATGTTTTTATGTGTTTATTCATTCATGTAGGCTAGGCCTATGTATGTATGTATTTTCATTCATTCATTCATTCATGTATCTATTTTTATTCATTCATTCATTCATGCATTTATTAATTGATTCATTGGTTAATTGATGAATGAATCAATCAATCAAGCAATCAAGCAACCATCAATGGATGAATGAATGAATGAATAAATGAATGAATGAAAATACATACATACATACATACATACATAGGCCTAGCCTACATGAATTAATAAACACATAAAAATACATAACATACATACATACATGAATGAATCAATCAATCAATCAATGTATGTATGTATATGTGTATGTATTTTTATTCATTCATCAGTTAATCAATTAATAATTAAATAAAAATACATACATACATACATACATTAATTGATTCCTTCATTCATGTATGTATGTATGTATGTATTTTTATTTATTCATTGACTTATTCATTCATGTAGGCTAGGCCTACGTATGTGTGTATTTTTATTTATTCATTCATTCATGTATGTATGTATATGTATGTATGTATTTTTAATTATTTATTCATTGATTAATTGATGAATGAATGAATGAATAAATAAATAAAAATACATACATACATTGATTCATTCATTCATTCATTCATGTATGCATGTATGTATGTAATGTATTTTTATGTGTTTATTCATTCATGTAGGCTAGGCCTATGTATGTATGTATTTTTATTTATTTATTTATTTATTTTACTCTGAGTAGCCTATACTACCTGGTTTAGTTGCTAAACATTTGCTGAATTCGGAACTAGCATACTAGCTACTCTTTCTATTTTCCCCATATCTCTCTGTCAAAAATATTAAGAGTTAGCGGTTCCAAATTCAGGTCACACTATGTTGCCAGATCCCTTTTATTTGAACGAACAACTAAATAACTTGGATCAGCAGTTGCGAAACTGCACAGAATATATAAAATAATGAAAATAAATGTGATTCAATTTTAAAAGAATAAAACTTTTTTTTTTATTATAACAAATGTACAATATCAGAAAAAAGAACGGCAGTCCCTAATCGGCACAACAAAATGGAGTTGGCAACACGTGTGGTCCCGCCCTTCGTGCACATCAGTCCTGAAAAGATTGACTGGGAGGAAGTATTCAGAGAAAGCAGCTGAATGAAATACATTCATCACAGACTGTGGAGCGTGTCTCACAAGAATCTTAAGTGAGTAATTTAATGCTTCCTTGCAGTGAACGTTTAGTTTTACTGTTGTTTACAATTTGGCATATGTCTGAACAAAAGAGCTCTTTGAACCCCGTTTTGTGATTTTCGTAAACGGCGGGCCAGGAATTCCTCAGTTTTAACTCTGAAAGCCCAATCCGCTCATTTAAAAGCATCTTGTTTTAACGTTTTCGATTACAAAAGATATTCCTTCACGAAACGCTTTGAGCGAATTTAAACGCGATTTCCTGTACGTTTTGCTCGTCTTTCTTGAATTCTGTTTTGCTGCATAAGGTCAGTAAAAGCGATGTAACGTTAACACAAGTAATTTATGACACGCATCTAACGTTAGTCAACGACAAATAGTTGGCCTTCATTTAAATGCATAATGTTATATTCCAATAAAAGCGTTTACATGCTGTAGAATATAAATGGATTTGCCATATTGTCTTACTAACGACAACTGAGCTAAAACATGAAGTTTTTCAGTACTTAAAGGGATAGTTCCCCCAAAAATAAAAATTCTGTCATCATTTACTCACACTTATGATGTTCCAAACCTGTATACATTTCTTTCTTCTGCTGAACACAAAGGAAGATATTTGGAAGAATGTTCAGAATATCTGAAGGATATCTTCTTTTGTGTTCAGCAGAAGAAAGGTCATCATAAGGGTGATTAAATGATGACAGAATTTTCATTTTTGGGTGAACTGTCCCTTTAAAGTTGAATCCCCTGAGAAGCGGTTAGTACTTTTTAAGAATATTTAAAGGTGCTGTATGTAAGTTTTTTACTTTACTAATGCCATAAAAATACCATATGTTTGCATATATTTAGGAAACATGCTTCATTCACCTACTTCTTTCTCAGAAAAACAATGCTACAGCCAGTTATTCTACTTTGAAATGTGCGTTCTGTGTCGGAATGTCTGTTTTTGTTTTGGTCTGTGCAAAACTTCACATTTCAAGACAGTTGTAGATAAGACGGTGTGGAAGAAATTCATTTTTAGTAGGCCTTGGCTGTGTACCAGAAAATTAAGGTCTGTTGCCCATCAAAGCATGGAAGACATGGGGAAAGTTATATTTGTTGTACAGGAAATTGGTGTGAAGTGCTGGGAAACTGTCATAAAAGTGTTATATAAGAGCTTTTTTTAAAAATCAGAAAGCTGGGGATTTTCCACCAATAAATATGATACGTGCAGAAGTTTGCATCTAATTGTGGCGAAACGGTGAGGTGGAGCCAAAAAGAAAAGATGCGTAGAAGAACGCTAATTGGATATAAGGCGATAAGAAAAGAGTATAATAAATGAAGTTTTACTATGAATAAGTCAGATGAACAGCTGCCTCTTACTTTGTTGTTCTTACAATAAAGCTTGCGTTTCCTGAGACCTGGAACTTCGACTCTGAGAGATTTTCTTTGCTGAATTAAAAGACATTTGGATTTAGAGTGTGCCACAACAACAGTCACAGAGCGCCGCAAACAAACAGAAGACGCCTTTTACAGCTCCTCCTGAACCAAACAACGAGCTTATGGTACATGGTTACACCAAGACAACGTCTACATTAATTCCGGATACATTTGAAAATGGTGTTTTTGTTTCAAAACGCTCTCCGTCCACACTATGCATTTTCCAAAGGTTTTTTTATCCACACTGAAACATCGGAAAACGCTAAATTCTATGTGCGTGCGTGTGTAAAAGCTCACTGAGATGATACAGACGGAACATGCATAATCATTTTATCATTTTATTTAGCAAAATATCTCTCCATTTGCCGCAGGACAGCAATTGCAAGTACATTTTCTGTCATCTTTGCAGGACTGCGATTTATAAGTGATGACTGCAATTTCACTTTCTTTGACAGCCTGATTTATTTGGCTGTGTGTTTAAATCGTTTTGGTTTAAAAGTAGTTGAGACTTGTCTTCTGGGATTTGTCATGCTTTGTTTTGCCTTTTGGTGTGCATACACATTGTTGCTTGTGAGACACCTTTTGGACAAGATGGTGCCAAATCAGTGAAGGTAATGAGGGGGGAGGGGTATAGGCAACTGATGGTGGAAATGGTGTGAACCGGCAGGGGCAGAGACGATAGAAATCCTTTTATCTTAAGTGACTACAACTTGTTTTTGGTAGTAGCAGTAGTGTTGCACGATATACCGGTACTAGAAATATATTGCGACCACCTAGTTGTAGCCTATATTTTAAATATTTGTTTAATGAAGTCTTTTTTATGAAAGAAGCCATCAGTGATGCCAATACTGCTACTGATGTGATATCTCTATGAAGTAGATTTTTTTTTTTTTTTTTTTTTTCTCTCTCTCTCTCTCAATTTTAGCCATTATTTATAGCCATTCAGCATTACAGGATAATTGAAAGCTATAAATTAACATTTATTAGGCTTTAAAATATGTGTTGTTCACGTGACATGGTATTTTCAGTGTCACACAAGATAAAAATGAATATAATTAATATTATCTTTTAAAATGCAGTAAATGGTTAAACTTTTCTTTGTCTTACATGGACCTGTTGTTATAGAAACTGCTTAATTTGAGCCAAATCTCAAAATTGTCCTATAGTGTGACTGTCTCAAGCATGGTTCAATAAATTACAACTTTTATAAATTTAAAAAACAGCATACAAATGTTAATAAATACCTCAGGCATAATTTTACAAGTGTCTATTTTAGAAAATGACAATCCTATTTCTAAAAGCTTAGGAACTTGATACATTTTGTCACTGAAAACCATGTCCTCCAGTGTGAAACCATATCCTGATTTTTAAATTGGGCAATTCCACTGACCAGTTTAATTAGTTGAAGGACCCCATTCAAGGTCATGTTACTGTGAAGCCCATGACATGTGCACATGGTAAGATATTTGAACAATTCTGAGACAAAATGTAACTTTTTTTGGAACCGTTATAAAAGTGTTAATTTCTGTTGTCCTTTGGTGCGACACCCCTATATTCTTAATTCTTTTTATGTCGCACCATAGGACACATTTCAGTAAAAATTTTCAAAAAACAGTGAAAGAATTGACAAAGTTAGTGACCCCCTTATACTCACCTAAAGGATTATTAGGAACACCTGTTCAATTTCTCATTAATGCAATTATCTAATCAACCAATCACATGGCAGTTGCTTCAATGCATTTAGGGGTGTGGTCTTGGTCAAGACAATCTCCTGAACTCCAAACTGAATGTCAGAATGGGAAAGAAAGGTGATTTAAGCAATTTTGAGCGTGGCATGGTTGTTGGTGCCAGACGGGCCGGTCTGAGTATTTCACAATCTGCTCAGATACTGGGATTTTCACGCACAACCATTTCTAGAGTTTACAAAGAATGGTGTGAAAAGGGAAAAACATCTAGTATGCGGCAGTCCTGTGGGCGAAAATGCCTTGTTGATTCTAGAGGTCAGAGGAGAATGGGCCGACTGATTCAAGCTGATAGAAGAGCAACTTTGACTGAAATAACCACTCGTTACAACCGAGGTATGCAGCAAAGCATTTGTGAAGCCACAACACGCACAACCTTGAGGCGGATGGGCTACAACAGCAGAAGACCCCACCGGGTACCACTCATCTCCACTACAAATAGGAAAAAGAGGCTACAATTTGCACGAGCTCACCAAAATTGGACAGTTGAAGACTGGAAAAATGTTGCCAGGTCTGATGAGTCTCGATTTCTGTTGAGACATTCAGATGGTAGAGTCAGAATTTGGCGTAAACAGAATGAGAACATGGATCCATCATGCCTTGTTACCACTGCGCAGGCTGGTGGTGGTGGTGGTGTAATGGTGTGGGGGATGTTTTCTTGGCACACTTTAGGCCCCTTAGTGCCAATTGGGCATCGTTTAAATGCCACGGCCTACCTGAGCATTGTTTCTGACCATGTCCATCCCTTTATGACCACCATGTACCCATCCTCTGATGGCTACTTCCAGCAGGATAATGCACCATGTCACAAAGCTCGAATCATTTCAAATTGGTTTCTTGAACATGACAATGAGTTCACTGTACTAAAATGGCCCCCACAGTCACCAGATCTCAACCCAATAGAGCATCTTTGGGATGTGGTGGAACGGGAGCTTCGTGCCCTGGATGTGCATCCCACAAATCTCCATCAACTGCAAGATGCTATCCTATCAATATGGGCCAACATTTCTAAAGAATGCTTTCAGCACCTTGTTGAATCAATGCCACGTAGAATTAAGGCAGTTCTGAAGGCGAAAGGGGGTCAAACACAGTATTAGTATGGTGTTCCTAATAATCCTTTAGGTGAGTGTATTTTCTCAAACATCAGACTTCACACTACATAATATGCATTTATTTTCTTCAAAAGTGGTGTTTTACAAAAAAAAAGTTTTTACTGCTTTTGTCAACTACCCACATACAACATTTAAGTGAACTTAAAACACTATTCACATAAACACATTTACCTGTGCCCTTTAATATCAGTGTTTCCCCAGCCATTACATTAGGGGGGCAGCCCTAATGTGAAGTTAATTTTATTTTTTTATATAGTGCCAGATCACAACAGAAGTCATTTAAGGTTACCTTACCTGTTCTATAACAGGTCTGTACATTGTTCTTTTATTAAACAAACTAAATGGCTCTTATGTTATTTATATTATTTACATGACAGCATGTCATTTCGGTCTTACATGGTCGTGCGTTTACAGTTCTCCTCTGCTCTCTATATCGCCCATGGCGGACACGTGCACGCACACACAGGTGAGCACACTCCCACCAGCAGACCGAGAGCTTGTGTCGGAAAATATGTTGCGTCAACCACAAAAATATCTGTGTTTTGTAAACGCTCCCAGTGTGGTGAAGATGGCAACACTCGCTCTTAGGGCTTTAGACTAGACTTTGGGAGGATTGTTGGTCGCTCAGTTTTACAATTTGGTCGCACCCTTGTTTTTATATTAATCATAATGACCTTGCATGTTGATGAATCGTTCTCTTGATTTATATATGCTGGTTTTGATATGTGCAAAAAAAATTAATCTGAACGTTGCTTCTAACAAGCAAAAATGTAAAAGAAAACATTACTAAAATATTATCACGCATAACATGTATAACAAAAGTATTATTGCCATGGGTGTTATTTTATTAAAGTCCTCATTGAAATCAAAATTGACCCTATTTACTTTGTTAGCACACATTACAGGTCTTTGGGTAAACAATTAATCCATGCAAGTTAATACACAGAAAAAGATTGTTTGTTGCGGTAATCTTTAATCAAAATCTGAAAAGTTACTTCCGGTCTGGAATGCCTTTCCTTCTCAGATGACGTCAGTTTGACGGCTTGGGTTTGAATATCCTTAACCACTCCCCTCCAACCGTTAGTCTGCTATGAGTGAGAGATGGAGAGGAGGACCGCTGAAGCAAAACCCTGCCCTCTATTCAATATTCTATTAATATTTCCATGACGATGCGTCACGCCCTTCACGTGACACACTGCAGCCTCAATAGTGCTGTTTGGCAGATCTATCGCTTTTATTTAGTTTTTCCATTTTTATTCAAAATATTCACAAACTTGCTGGCTGTCATCACCTACCTGATATTCCGATTCTCAAATACATGTAAGTGAGCGTGTTTTGTTGTTAAAAATGATCATGTTGGTTGATCTATAAAGCGTGATGGGCGTCGCCATGTTAGTTTGTGTCGCAGTTCAGAGAATCGGATCTGTCAGATTTACAACACGTCAATTCATCCACTTCTCCTAAAAATACATGAAAGTAAGTGGCCGGTAAAGTGGGAGAAGAATAGAGTAAACTTTATAGTTACTTACACAATTTGTATCTTATATGAATATATCACGTCGTCAATGGATTGTTATTGCCGCTTCCATAGACATCACTGTTTATTTGACAAACTATAAATGTATTGTTTTGCCAGTAAGTGTGTATTTTAAATGTGAAATGTAAAATAAACCGTATGTGGTTGATAGTTTCTGAGTGTGCCCTTGTTTTGTCGCCATGGTTTCTGATTAGTTAATTGGTTTCATGTGTCTGGTTTAGTGCTTCCTTGTGTCCTGTGTATTTAGTTCTTTGGTGTCATGTATGGACTGGTTGGTGTGTAGTTCTCCTGTGGCCTTCCTGACTGTGCCAGAGATTTTGTTTGATTTTTGTGTTGAATGATAAAGGACTGCTGTATTTTTGATCAATGCTTCATGTTCTCTTATGACTGACCTATGAATCATCTCTTGTCTTGGCTCCATAGTGGAGAGCCGTCACCTGGTTTATCATCAAAGATGTGTGTATATATATATATATACACTCACCTAAAGGATTATTAGGAACACCATACTAATACTGTGTTTGACCCCCTTTCGCCTTCAGAACTGCCTTAATTCTACTTGGCATTGATTCAACAAGGTGCTGAAAGCATTCTTTAGAAATGTTGGCCCATATTGATAGGATAGCATCTTGCAGTTGATGGAGATTTGTGGGATGCACATCCAGGGCACGAAGCTCCCGTTCCACCACATCCCAAAGATGCTCTATTGGGTTGAGATCTGGTGACTGTGGGGGCCATTTTAGTACAGTGAACTCATTGTCATGTTCAAAACCAATTTGAAATGATTCGAGCTTTGTGATATGGTGCATTATCCTGCTGGAAGTAGCCATCAGAGGATGGGTACATGGTGGTCATAAAGGGATGGACATGGTCAGAAACAATGCTCGGGTAGGCCGTGGCATTTAAACGATGCCCAATTGGCACTAAGGGGCCTAAAGTGTGCCAAGAAAACATCCCTTTACACCACCACCACCAGCCTGCACAGTGGTAACAAGGCATGATGGATCCATATTCTCATTCTGTTTACGCCAAATTCTGACTCTACCATCTGAATGTCTCAACAGAAATCGAGACTCATCAGACCTGGCAACATTTTTCCAGTCTTCAACTGTCCAATTTTGGTGAGCTCGTGCAAATTGTAGCCTCTTTTTCCTATTTGTAGTGGAGATGAGTGGTACCCGGTGGGGTCTTCTGCTGTTGTAGCCCATCCGCCTCAAGGTTGTGCGTGTTGTGGCTTCACAAATGCTTTGCTGCATACCTCGGTTGTAACGAGTGGTTATTTCAGTCAAAGTTGCTCTTCTATCAGCTTGAATCAGTCGGCCCATTCTCCTCTGACCTCTAGAATCAACAAGGCATTTTCGCCCACAGGACTGCCGCATACTAGATGTTTTTCCCTTTTCACACCATTCTTTGTAAACTCTAGAAATGGTTGTGCGTGACAATCCCAGTAACTGAGCAGATTGTGAAATACTCAGACCGTCCCGTCTGGCACCAACAACCATGCCACGCTCAAAATTGCTTATCACCTTTCTTTCCCATTCTGACATTCAGTTTGGAGTTCAGGAGATTGTCTTGACCAGGACCACACCCCTAAATGCATTGAAGCAACTGCCATGTGATTGGTTGATTAGATAATTGCATTAATGAGAAATTGAACAGGTGTTCCTAATAATCCTTTAGGTGAGTGTATATATCACTTCAGAATAACATTTTTCTGACAATTTACTCACCTCACCCCCACGTCGAAAAGAAATTAAGGTTTTTAAGGAAAACATTTTTCACCAATGAAACCACTCGTGGCTATATTTTGTAATTTGAACTTATTTATTTTTTTTAACATCAAAGACTAAATAAAATTACTTGCAACTACATCTAGTTAATTTTGTAATTTTTAGATCTCAAGATTTAAAAAATGTTGGTCTAACCGTTCACCCCTAATGACCGCTTAATTACGTTAAACAAGTGCTTTTTTATTTTTATTTTGCGGCAGGCAATCTTTATTCACAATTGGAGTTTGATCAAGCCAAAGTTTTCACTGACCTCAATTGCATCAATGTTGCAAATATTTCTATCTCATCTTAAGTTAATTAATAAAGAATTTTGAGCTTGTCATCTATTATTCAATTTAGGGATGTCAATTTACATAAATTTCCATGATCGATCGTCGTTTAAATTTAATGATCAATTAATCGATTAATCGTTAGCTCTAATACTGCAATATGCATCTACATCAGTGGCTTATAGCCGACAGCATGACAGGGTGTGCAAATGCTGCTCAAAACACCATGTTCCTCACCAAATGAATGAGAAGGGTTTTTAGTCTAAATAAAGGGCTAATCGGATTGTAAAATGAGTCAATGCGATTGATCATTTAATTAAATTACTCATTTAATAATCAAATATAACCTCTAATACAACGCATCACCAACGCCGCCTCATATCTGTTATTCAGAATGAACGCGCTCTTCCTGAAACAAAACACGCTGGACATTGCAACTAAACCCAATGAATTCACAACGATTTATTAAAATAGTGTTCTCATTAATGTTATGTAATATTACAGTCCCAATCAAAGTTATTATTAGTCGTGCGTTGCTGTTTGAGCTGTGCGCGCTGAATGAACACCGGTACACTTAAGTTCTTTGCTAGTGCGATATTTAGCTCAAAGACATGCATCCTATATGAGATTAATCAGATATATACAAAATAAACATATTACAAATTATATCTGCACAAAATGATGCAAATGCACAAGAGAACTTGAATTAAGCTATTCAGAATGCATGACTCATGTTGTGCACGTGCTCTTCCTGGAGCAACGCGATGAAACCGCAAACTAAACCCAAATAATTCACAATGTTTTATTACAATAGTGTTCTCATTATAATGTTATGTAATATGACAGTCCCAATCATAGTCATTATTAGTTGTGCAGTGCTGTTTGAGTTGCGCACTGAAGCTGATCACCGGCATGCTTTACTACCACGTTAAATCTTAACCAAATGCATCCTATGAGATAAATCAGATATAGACAGGCCCACACAAAATAAACACAACATTACAACTTACATTTGCACAAAACAAAAGGCTGCAAATGCACACGCACACTTATAGTCATGATGGTGTAACTCCAGCTGTACAATGGTCCCAAACATAACTTTGGCGTGCTCGCTTAATTTTTCCTCGTGTCTGCTTTACATGTTTCGCGGTTGGGCAGCACGCACGCGCATGATCCTGCTTAATCGATGATCGATAAGTTTTATCGATTAAATGTATTATCGACAATTAATCGATCATCGATTAATCGTCAACATCCCTAATTCAATTGTTTTACTTTAGATTTTTGCTGTAGTATTGGTATCAAGATATTTTAGTCAAGCATTAAAGTAATATTGGTATCATGACAACACTAGTCAGAGATATTTAGACTAACCAAGTTCCAGTGAATTAAATGATTTTTTTGCCAATTAAAAAGTATTTTGTACCCTAATATTTTTCTTGTTTTTTTTTTTCCCCCCAGGGATGTGAATATTCCACCTCTTCTGGAGATAAGTGAACATTCATTAGCATGCAAGCTAATTCACAACAATCAGGACAACTGCAAAATGTGCATGGAAAAGGGACCACATCTGGAGATGGTACATCTAATACTCTGGACCAAAACTTTTATCAGCTATGTTTACCATCTCATGCTGCAAGCCCCTCATATTCAGGACAGGGTGCCACTGGAAATTACTTGACACAGTTTACCTGCACAATCCAACCGGGAACCAGTGACCAGATTTTGACTAGCAACATTCAAGCTACCAAAGACACAATGCTTGCACAAGAAAATCCTCTTACTTTAAAATATACGTTGCCGACAGGAAAAGAGGACTCGCAAATAACTCTGTGGAACATGCCCACTAATGGCCAGATATTCTTACCCGTTAACAACATAACTCTACAGGGTGCTTCCAACAATAATGGGCCAAACATGTCACATTGTGCCTTTAACTCAAATAACAGTTTTTACATGCAGCAGCAAAATACTTCCCTGGCAGCTGGAGCAAATAATTCACAACAGATTAAAGTAAAAATGGACACTAAAAGTCTTAATGAAGCTAGAAGAAGTGTGAACACTATGAATTTGCATATCAGACGGCAACATTCTCCAACAAATTTGCCAAAAAAATTGCAAAGAACAAGCTTACCATCTGATCTGAATTATTACCCCCCAACAGAAAATGCACCTCATGGTCACAGTAGTTTGTTTGGTGGCTACAATTACCAGTCATTAATTCCTAGGAAATCAACCCATGCTAATGTCCAAACACCTTCTACATGTGTACAGAACATTGCTGCACAGAGAGCTGTTGCCGTTGTCACGCCTTTATCTCCGATAGGAACATCTGCTAATATGAAAATTAATGAAAGGTCTGTGCAAGAGGTTGTATGGCATCAACAAAATATTCCACATGCTCTAGAGGCTTGTGCTAATCTGAAGAACCAAAAGGGTGAAACAAATGACCCAACAAGCAAGCATCAACGGCCAAAGTCAGCAGAGCCAAGGCTGAATGATGGACTTTGCAATGTTGGAGCCAAAAGTCCCGTTTGCACTGATGAATCAACTGGCCAAAGTCGCCGCACAATTTTGCCTAAAATTTTGCCTAAAAAGTCTGTGCCAACTCAAATGCAAAATGAACCAAGTGAAAAGATAAATAATAACTGCACAATTACAGACAAGAAAACTGTTGAAACTGAAACTATTCCTGTTATCGAATGGCCATTAGAGCGATTGCACACCTTAATGGCCATGGTCCAGCAAATAGAAAACGTGCATCAGAAGAATGTTCAACAAACTGATGCTGGGAGGGACATCTTAAAGCTTTATTGGAATGGGGATTTTCGCAAGTTTTATAATGCTGTACAAACTGGTATATATCAAAACATAATGGAAGAAGTCTATGTTTACTGTCCGATGAAAGAGCCTGTGATACTGAGGCAAATTAAAAGTGATGCACGTAACAAAGTCATCAAGGATTTTCATGTTTTAAAACACAACGAAGAGCCACCGAAGATGACGTACAAGTCGTCTTGGTTGAATCTTAATGAAAACATTGATGACATTGACAAGGAGTGTGGTTATTCTTGGTTCTATAAGTCCTTTCAAAATGCCCCTGACCATGAAGCACAAATCTCAGCATGTAAAACGCAAAGCAATTTGCAAAAAGCCACTGAAAAGCCATCAAGTAAATGGTTACCAACAGAGGTTGAGAACAAAGTACCAGCAGAAGAACCAACATTGGACAATAAGAGTCTTCATAAAAACTTGCCTGTTTTGTTAAATTGGCAATCTCCACCCGTGACAGATGCTGACTGCTCACCAAAGTGTGATTGTTTGGTTACAGAACAAACTAACAGTCAACAAAATATTACAAATTATTTAGAAGACATGATTACTGTTGTGAAGGATTTGGATAAAAAAGATATCCAGACCGGAATGTCCAGTTTGGATGACCAATTTTGTAATGATGTCGGAGCCAAATGTGTTTTGTCGCCTAAATCAACCAGCCAAAGTGACTGCACAAACTCACCAAAGCTCAATAATGTGGTAGCTGAACAATGGAAGGATGCATTATCTCAAATAGAAATTGGATCCAGTGAAAAAATGCCTAACAATGACTGTGCAATCCTTGATAAGAATGAGAGATGTGAGACCTTTCCAAAACCTAATCAAGAACTTAATTTGTGCATGAATGAAGTGGAGACTGACAAGGTGGATGCTTCAGCCTCTAAGATAAATGTCCTCCCTCATGAAATGGCTGAGACTAGTGAGATGATGGAACATAACATCATTGCTGCATCATCAGACAAGCATGAGACTTTGTTAAACACATCCCAAGTACTTGACAAAATCTCAACGGAAGAACGAGCAAGCAGGGAGAGATTGGAGAAGGACAAAAAGTCAGCATCTACAATTCTAAGTACATTATCAGCCCTTTATAAACCATCTTTAGCTGAACATAATGATGGTTCAACAGAAATGACTAACAAAGTACAAGCTGTGACTGATAACTGCTCTCTAAAGCTTAATGTGGTTGAAGAACAAACCAGTTTCCAACCAAATACTATAAATCCACTAAATGCAATGACGAATCTGGTAAGGACATTGAAAGAACGCGATTATTTATTAAGAAAACATCAAAACTTTGAAAAACGCAATTGTTTGAAAAAGCGTCAACACTTCTCTAGAACATTAAGACTGAACAATAGTTTTTGTAATGGTGTGGGAGCCAAAAGTCCTGCGTTGACAAGTGAATCATCCAGCCAAAGTGACGGCACAAGTCCATTGACGCTTAGTCCTGTGGTTGAAAAACAACCAGAGTTTGTGTCAGTAACTCAAGTGCAAAATGAGTCCAGCGACTGTGATAACCGTGTAAGATGTGAGATTGATCCAAAACCTAGTCAAGAACTTTCTGTACAAATGGATGAAGAGGAGATTGTCGAGATGGACACGTCAACTTCTATTAGGATTAATGTTCTCCCTCAGGAAGTGGCTAAACAATGCTTTGCTGGTCAGTTGATGGGAAATGAAGACATGGCTGCAACAAGAGAGCTAATACGCAGGGCCTCTTTGTTGCAAACACCCCAAGAACATGACATGTTATTAACAAAGGTACAGATGGAGAGGTTGGAAGAGGCTGATGGTAACTGCTCACTGAAGGGCTATTTGGTTGAGGAACAAACCAAATGCCATTCAAATACAATTCATCCACTGAAGGCCATGACACATCTGATGAGGGGAGTAAGAGAAAAACAGCGACTTGGAAAATGTGATGCTTTGAAAAACAAGCATCAACCCTTAACTGCAACATCAAGGCTGGATGACCGTTCTTGTAATGGAGCCAAACGTCCGTCGTTGACTGGATCAGCCAGTCAAATTGACTGTGCAAGTCCACCGAAACTTCATCCTGTGATTGCAGAACCATCTCAAATGCAGTTCAATGAAGAAATGCCTGAAATTGACTCTGTACTCACAGATGAGAGTGTGAGATGTGAGACTGATCCAAAACCTAGTCAAGAACTTCCTGTGCAAATGAATGAAGAGGAGATTGTCGAGATGGACACTTCTATTAGGATTAATGTTCTCCCCCAGGAAGTGGCCAAACAATGCTTTGCTGGTCAGTTGATGGAAGATCAAGACATTGCTGCACAACCAGAGATGGTGCATACGACCTGTTTGTTATACACACCTCAAGACACAATATCAACAAAAGAACAGATAGACATGTGGAGGTTGGAAGAAGCCAATGGTAACTGCTCAAATAGAAATTTGGTTGCAGAACAAACCAATTGCCAATCAATTATAGTACATCAACTGAAAGCCATGACCCCTCTGGTGAGGCCAGTGGGAGAACAACACCCAACTGAAAAATGTGAGAAGCCTGCAAATGCAAATTCAAGGCTGGATGACTGTTTTTGTAATAAAGCCAAATGTTTGGTGTTGACGACTGGCTCAACCTGCCAGATTGACTGTACCAGTCCACAGAAACTTCATCCTGTAATTGCAGAACCTTCTCAAAAGCTAAATGAATTCAATAAAGAAATGCCTGACATTGACTATATGCTCACAGATGATAGTATGAGATATGAGACTGATCCAAAACCTATTCAAGAACTTGCTTTGAACACAAATGAAGAGGAGACTGACAAGACGGATGCTTTAGACTCTATTAAGATCAATGTTCTCCCTCACAACATGGCTGAGCTATGGTTTTCCGGTGAGATGGAAGCTAAGGACTTGCAGGAAGACATTGATGTTCATATTACCACTGAGGACCAGGTTAAAGTTCAAGTCCTGGAGCTTATGTCTGAAAAAGAATTCCACCTAGAAGATGTGAAGCCAAAAGAGGGGGAAAATCTAAGTTCTGGTGATGAAAAGTTAGAGTCTTTCTGTTGTCTTGCTAAATGGTTTCAAACTTTAGACTATGGAAATAGCTCATCGTGTATGTGCCAGAAAAAAGCAGAGTTCAGTGAAGACGAGACTAAAACTGAGGTCCATGGCACAAGTTTAGAGTTGCGGACTGAAAAAGAGGATCCTAACGAAATGGTGGAACTGGAAAATTCTGCTCTTGAAGGAACAGAGGACTCTGAAATCACAGAGGATTCTGAAATGGAGGACGAAACCTGCTTGCCGAATGATTCTACTGGGGACAAGACAAAGATTCTGAAGGACATTTCAAGTTCTGAAGAGGTTTGTAAGATGGAGACTAAAATTTCAGAGCAGACAAGAGATGACTCGCCTTCAAAATGTGCAACAAATGTGACCATGAAGAACAAGATTGAGCAAGACACCCCAACTCCTGATTTGAAGATGAAGACCAATACAATATGTCTTGCACTGTATGGGTCATCTTCTGGAAGAAAAGAACTGAAGCTAACTAAAAGATCTAAATGGAAAGAAAGTTGTGAAGAACCCCCAGAAACTCTTCAAGTAACTATACTCTCTCATCAGAAGATTAAAGGGAAGAGTATGTCAAAGAAGCGCAAAAGGGTGGAATCCCAAGATGAAGATGCTGTGGATAATAGAGAGAGAACACGAAGAGCACCCTTCAAAGATCTGGCTCTGCATGGAACCTTGCCCTCACATCCCATTTCTGAACTCAGCAAAAATGCACTTTCATCTCCCTCAATCAAAAAACTGCTTAGTACAAGTGCTAATGCGAAGAGTGGCGTCCATATGGGTGAGGGAAATAAGCGAAAAAGACGGCGAAAGAGACCGCATAAGTATTTGACGCAACAAACGTCTATGAATAAATACGTCATCAGAGGGAAGACTGCACCATCCAAATTATTGCATTCACCCGAGAAAGTAACAAAAAGTAAATATGAGTTGGGGAACCCTGCTTTGATGCCATTGGAGGAGGGTCTTGCATTAGAATTCAAAGTATTGCCAGAGTCTTTTAACTTTGAAGAAGGAGCTGAACTCAATTGTGCACAAGCCGACACATCACAGAGTACACCAAATGGTAACTGAAAATATATGCTTTTTTTTTTAACTGCTGAAAATGTATACTTTTTTCTTAGCGCATGTAAGTTTACCAAATGTACACTTCAATTCTTGTTCCCTTTTCTAAAGGGATGTCAGGCCCAGAAGACAAACTTAAACAGAGGGAAACTAGTCATTCGCCAACACAAGGTATTGGACACAGGATTCATGTTGTTAATTTAAAATGTAATACATTTGTAGTAGCCTTTCATGAAGTTAAAGCTCATTCCTTATGAATAATGAAAATAATGGTAGAAGCACATATCCAATAATCGCAGGTTAGTGTAAAGTCCAAGTTCTAAAGCCTTACCAGGGTATATTGTGAGAATTGAATCCTGTATCTGCCTATCATGTAACATTTTTATGGCGGGTAGTTTAACACTCATCTAAATGGCTTTGTGCTTGTCTATCTGCAGGTGTTTGGAGTTTTAGCCCCTTGAAGAAAAAACACGCTCAGCCCATCCAGGTTACAGATGTCTCAGGCTCATGTAGCCTCTTCCAAGAGTTTAAGAAGAGATATCATAAAAAGAAGGAAATCACCTCAGAGCAGAATTCCAGTGAAAAAGTGTGAATCTTATTAAAATTTAAGTAAATGGCCTTTTTTTTTGTCATGTGTTTACTTCCTGTTAATATGATGAATCTAACCGATGCAAATTGCACTGATTAATTTTACTGTGTACTTGAACCCAAAGTTTTTGTATTATATTATAAATGCACCACTTGCACACTGGACATACAGTTCAACAGCTGCTAGTAACCAAGTTCTCCAGTATTTGTGTACGAGTCTGAGTCATGAAGGGACATTTATTTTTATTTTTATATATATTGTGCTTTTATTTTTATTCCACTGGTTTGTAAAAATTTGACTATTTTTATACAATTTTATAAAACTTGTATTGCTTTTTAATAAAATAATTTTTCGAATCCCTTTTGCAGTTTATCCTGGATTTTAAAGTCTGTTAAACAATGATTCAATCATACAAGTCAAGATTTTAATAGTTAACTTTATTTCTGAGAATACAGAAGTAAAATTGTGTAAAACAAGAAATGCCTTCTGCAATAGATACATTTTCAGACACAAACACTGCTGTAACCTAGTAAACAACTATAAAAAAAAAAGTAAGATTGGTATTTTTATACAGCTTTTGTAAATTAGCTTTAACCCTCTATGGTATGCATGGGTACTTGGGGACACAATGGGAAATGGTCAAAGTAGTTTTTCTGTATAAAATTATGATTTTCTTTTCTATTTAAATGCACATTTCTTTTAGAAATTGATAAAATATTTCTGTATTCATTTTCTGAAAATAAATAATTTTGTCACATATACATAAACACAACTACACTACAATAAACACTTTTCAATAACTACAATCATATTGTTGATGCTATTGCCATATGGAAACATTGATATTTTTTTTTAATTTACAGTAAAACTATGTTAGACAAAGTTGATTTGTGAATAAAAATATCTAATTTACTTGTCAAAGATGCTGCTCAAAAATCTCCCTTGAGAAGAGATGTTTAGAAATGAGGTTAATAGAGCCATTTCTGGAGCACTTCAACAGGTGTCTTCAGTCAGTGTGAGGGTGACCGGGGGAAAGAGTTTTGGAGGGACGTTCAAATGTCATTTGACTTAAAAACAGCTCATCATTGGCTACCTTAAGGCCTTCCCATAGTGCAATTGATTGTATTTTTTATTCTGAATAGCAAGGAAATGAGTAGAAATGAATTGTTGCCATATGGCAACGCTGTACCATAAAGGGTTAAATGTTCGCATTCATAGAAATAAGAATTCAGGGGGTTCATAGGCAAAGCAGAATTGAAAATGGGATATATATATATATATATATATATATATATATATATATATATATATATATATATATATATATATAAAGAATTCAAAATATGCAAAGAATTCAAAAACGGAATACAAACACAACATTGTGAGAGAGAAAAAGTGAGTCTGTGTAAAACAAGAAATGCCTTCTGCAATAGATACATTTTCAGACACGAACAATACTATAGTATAAATAAACAACAACAAAAAGACTGGCGTTTTTATACAGGTTTTGTAAATTAACTTTAAATATGTTGAAAATATATATAAATAATTTGGAATGTATTAACGTTAATACAAAGGAAAGAATTCAAAACAGGAAGAAAAATATTTGTTTGTCTCTTGTGAATGACGTAATACGAATTGCGTCCCGCCCACGCTGATGCTCGCGAATGAGAGGAAACCAAAACAATGTGGCGTCAGTGGCGACAAAATGCCAGATACACTGTCGATGCATTGAACAAATAAGAAAAAAAAGCACGTATTTTCTACGTGATATATAAACAACGCTGAAAGCGACCAAATCATGGCTACCGTAGATTCTCTTATGAGCTTGTGAGTAATGTAAAACACAGCAACTAGATATGTAAAACTGTAAAACTATTGACGCAATTCATTTTGTTCATGTTATGGCATGAATTCCAGGTCTGTGAGTGATACATGTTTCCCCGTGCACAGGTGTGCTTTTACTGTTGCTCAGCGATCTGAGAAGTATGATGAGATCAGGATGTTGCCTGCAGCCGTTAAAGACAGATTATTGCGGATAATGATGTCTTCTGGCACGGTCACAGACTCCAACATCAGCCAGGTAAGGTGTCCTCTCTGACAAGAGCATTTGTGATGATAATATGCAGTGTACAATATGCAGTGTGTTCTCTTGGGTGTGTGGTTTGTGTTTCAGCTCGTGCACGCTGATACTCGCACACTGGATCTGCAGAACTGCAGGGTGTCAGACTCAGCCCTTAAACAAATCAACTGTCTACAGTTGAGGACAATACTGTTAAGAGGCTGTGCAGAAATCACATCTGAGGGTATTCATTTCACAAATTAATGGTGTTTATGGGGGTTATAAAAATACTTAAGAAATAAACTTGGAAAACTAGAAATGTTGCTTTGGCAACTGACTGAAATAAGTTTCAATTAAAGTACTACAGTTACTAAAATGAAAACTGAAATAAAAATAAATTAAAGCTATGTAGAAATATAAAAAAAAAAAAATGCACATTGAAAACAATACTAAAATTAAAATGAAAACCGAACATATAACAATAAAATATTCAAAATACTAATGCTACAATAGTATATAAATAATACTAAACTGACACTGAAATTAACTTTGATGCATTAATTGCTTATTGATTCATATTTAGAAATGTATAAATTGGTATATAGGGCAAATAATAACAGGATCCCCATATATTAGGGAATTCATTCTTAAAGGTGCAGTGTGTACATTTTAGCGGCATCTAGCGGTGAGGTTGTGAATTGCAATCGCCCACCGCTCACCTCTCTCTTTCAAAGCACATGGAGAAGCTATGGTGGCCGACACAGGACAGGTCGTTGTCTGAGAGAGCAGAGAGTGACTAGCGCTCTGTAGAGAAGTTTGTCCGTTTAGGGCTACTGTAGAAACATGGCGTTGCAAAATGTTTATTTCACTGTAATGGGACCCGCGGTGTATGGAGACAGAAATGGCTCATTCTAAGGTAATAAAAACATAACGGTTCATTATGTAAGGTCTTTATACACCACTGAAAACATAGTTATGTATATTATATTGCATTTCTGTCAATAGATCCTCCTAAATACTACACACTGCACCCTTAATATATTATTAACATTAGTATAATTATTTTAAGGAAGTGTGAAATGTTTTCTAGTAGTTTTTCTCAACTTTTTTTTAGGAGTTTGAGCTTTATAAAATCATTAAACAAAAAACATTAATTGTGATTGACTGGGAAATGTATTGGACATATTTTGGCCGGAAGAGACGCTGATAATTGGATATAGATCTATCTAGAGCTAAATAAATTGATATTCAGTATTTTTTTTAAATAATAAATATATATATATATATATATATATATATATATATATATATATATATCCACAAGAATATTAATAAAAACACTAACATCTGTTTTTTTTATTTTGAAAGTAATTAATACCTTTATTCTGAACTGTCAAACATGACAGTAAAGACTTTTTTATTGGTAAAATACATTTCTATTTCAAATAAATGCTTTTAAACTTTGTTCATCAAAGAATCCTGAAAAAATTCATATTAAGCAGCACAACTGTTTTCAACATTGATAATAATCATAAATGTTTCTTGAGCATCAAATCACCATATTAGAATGATTTCTGAAGGATCATGTGACACTGAAGACTGGAGTAATGATGCCGAAATGTCAGATTTGATCACAGGAATATATTACATTTATTTTAAATGAAAACAGTTATTTTAAATTGTAATAATAATTCATAATATTGCTGTTTTTGATCAGATAAATGAAGTTTGGTGAGCATAAGAGACTTCTTTTAAAAAATTCAATAAACTCTACTGACTTGTATGTTGAAACAAAAAAGGACACATTACTTCAAAAAAATAACACAGAAAGCAACTGTCAGGTCTTTTTGTATTGTTGAATTTTCATTTATCTTGAATGTAGCACCCAAAATATGAATTTTAGACTGTATATATATATGATTGCACTGTTGGTCAAATTAAATTGTCAGCCTTTGCCATATTTGTCTTTCCCACAGGTCTAGAGGTGTTGGCATCCCGCTGCCCCTGTCTTCAGGTAGTTGATCTCACAGGCTGTACGGCTGTGACAGATTCAGGGATTCAAGCTCTGGCTCTACACTGTAAATGTTTGGAAGTGATTTCCCTCCGTGGCTGCACTGCTGTCAGTGATAAAGCCTTGCTGGAACTGGGGACAAACTGCAGGAGGCTGCACAGCATTTACTTTTCTGGGACAGAGGTAATTTACACTGTTGTTGGGCTTATATATATATATAAACAGATGAACCAAAACATTATGCATGATGCTGTTGGTCCTTTGCATGCTGCCAAAACAGCACCTAACCGCTGAAGAATCATGGTTTAACCCCCTGAAGGTGTCCTGTGGTATCTGGCACCAAGATCCAGCAGCAGATCCTTTATGTCCTGTATGTGGAGCCGCCGTGGATCGGACTTGTTGGTTCAGCACATCCCACAGATGCTCAACTGGATTGAGATCTGGGGAACTTGGCTTGGACACTGGTTTGTCATCATCCCACAGTGCATCCTGGTGCCATCACTTCACTTCGTAAATGGCACACGTATACAGCCGTCCACGTGATGTAAAAGAAAACTGGACTCATCGGACCATGTGACCTTTTTCCACTGCTCCAAGGTTCAGTTCCAACGTTCGTGTGCCCATTGTAGCCGCTTTCGAAGGTGGACATGGGTCATCACAGGCAATCTGATTGGTGTGCGGCTACACAGCCCCATATGCAGCAGAGTGTGATGCCCTGTGTGTTGTGACACATTCCTCCCATAACCATCATCAACATATTGTGTAACTTGTGCCACAATAGACTTTCTGTTTGCTCGGACCAGACGGCATAGCCTTTGTAGCCCACGGGCATCGATGAGCCTTGGGCGCCCAACACCCTGTCGTTAGTTTGTGGTTTGTCCCTCTTCGGTCCACTGTTAGTAAATTCTGACCTGCTGACTGAGGAACCCACAAGCCTTGCTGTTTTGGAGATACTCTGACCCAGTCGCCTTGCCATAACAATTTGTCCCTTGTCAAAGTCGTTCAGATCTTTATTCCTGCCCATTGCTCCTGCATTCAACATGTTGATTATGAGAAATGATTGTTTGCTTTCCATCTAATCTACCCAGACCTTAATATGTGGCCTTGTTAGGAGTTGATATTTACTACACCTTTGACTGCTCATAATGTTTTGGCATATCAGTGTAAGTATAGCATATACCAAAATCAAAATGCTACTCTGACATTTTGCTTGTACACATTAATGTTTATTGTTTTCACCAAATACTTACTACTTGTAAATTTAAAATATTTAAAGGTAACTGATCAAGGGGTCATTGGACTTGCGACAGGAGTTTGTTCACGTAACCTAAAGGTATTGCATTCTGATTAGAATTTTTTCATTAAGACCATTTTAATTTTGTATTATTATTTTTTTACTGAATTATTTTTTGTTACAGGAGTTACAGATGGTACGATGTCGCAATTTGACTGATCTGGCTGTGACTGCTGTTCTTGCAAACTGTGCCAACATCAGAATTTTCAATTTCCATGGATGTCCCCTGATGACAGGTAGTCACATGGTACCTGACATAAAACACAACATATATATTGTTGTCCATATATGAAATTTCAGTGCACTTATACCTGCTATGTGTCTGTTTTAGATGAGTCAAGGGAGGCGCTACAAAACCTGATTGGCCCCGACAGGATCCAACAAGTTTCTTGGACTGTGTACTGATGTGATAACTCTACAGCACATCAACTTTGTCATAACATGTAATGCACTCAAAGAAGATAAACATCATCCTTTTCGTATTTACTAAACTGTCAATGGTAAAAAAGAAAAGATAAAATCAATAATTGTTACAGCGTTTGCATTGTAAATGTTACCTTACTGTATTTAACATTAATTATAGAATTATGTAAGAATGTTTTGTTTACCGATTGTAAAATAAATAGTAAACCAACGATTTGACTAATTTACTATTACTAGAAAGAGATTGAAGTATGGATTTGTAACAAAATACATTATGCTGATGTATTTGTGAGGATTATTTAATAATAGTGTGCTTGGATAATTGATAGTTTACAGTTTTTTCTGCATTCTGCAAAGAAGAAATTGCTTGCCCTTTTTCTGCAAAGAACTTGCTTTATTAAAATAAAATGAGGAACTGATACAACCAACCAGATGAAGAAATTAAGAAACATTTGAAAGAGCTGATTGAAAAGCAGAGCAGATTGCTCATATACAATTGTAGTCAGCATTTACATAGGTTTCGATTTGGCTTCTGGGACGTCTGCTAATATAAATAAGAGCAACTACACTGTGCAACAAGTGATGGAGAGAGACGAAAGAGCATGGCTGTAGAGAGAAGACAAGGAATGGGCTTTCAGCTCCACGCATAAAAGATTTCTGAAAGACTTTTTGGCCATGGATCCAGGATTATGTGGAGATCTCCAATGTTTTATTAAAGCAGCTCATGAGCAACACCAAAGAAGATAGACAGGTAGGAAGGCCACAGGTAAATATGACATTTATTATAATGGGTTTATGTGAAGATTGTTTTAAGTTCACTTAAATCAAATGTTATTTTTTTAAGCCTAATAAATGTTGAAATTGATCGATTTCAATTATACTATGTTGAATGTCTATTATTAATGTTATTATTTTTTTATTTTATTAATTTCATAGAGACATCAGTACAGTATTATAATATATAAAAAGTATCCGTGATACTGGCTTTATTTATAAAAAGATGCTATTACAACAAATATTTAAAATATACTGTCTAAGAGTAACGGAAATTATTACAATATACAAATTTAAAACTCTGTTTTTATTTGCAATTAATTGCAGAAAAAGAGATGATTTAATATTTTTAATCGATTGGCAGCACTAATATATATATATATATATATATATATATTGTTGCAGCAGTTTTTTTAATCAACTCTGAATAAGAGACAAATATTTTTAATTTTAATAAATGGTTTATTCTTTTGCAAAAGAAGAGTCAACAGTCGTACAGCCATCCTGAGTGCTTCCTAAAGACTAAACAATCAGCTCTCTTTTATACCCTTTCCAAGGTCAGCATCTCTGCACTCCTTCTGTACTTTTCCACACATACTCAAATAACCCCATATGTCTTTCATTCTGACACTTGGACCCTCAAAATTAGATGTACAGAAACACATGCATGATATTCTTTGATATATGGATACATGTGTACAATAAATTCTCATGCATAATGATTAGAATGAATTTTCTTCTATGATTACATTTTTTTCCCACCACAATTGGGATTCCTTGGATGTGCCTTCTGGACCCCGAGAGTGGACGGTGACTGATCATCCTGGACGTTAGAGTCACAGCCCTACCCTGACAGACTGAGGGAGAGGGGCCGACCGCTGGGGGCCCAGGAAGAGCGACCACTGGAATCAGGAAAACGAACCCGAAGTTTTCTGGTAAGAGACAAGTTTAAAATTTGGGGAGAATTTGGTTGAATTATAATTGGGGGGATAAACCATAACGGATTCCTGGTTCTGTGGTACATGCAGCGTGATTAAAGTTCCGGAGAAATTGAAATCACGTGAGCGAGACCGTGCTAGAGTTAGCCAGTTAAAGGGCGCTGGGAGTGTCCGCCTGCCCGGTCTTGGGTGAAGAGATCAGGTCTAAAAGGAGACATCCAACAGACTTATTAACGCGCTAAGACAAAATCCACAGAGACAGACAGCCAGTATGGGGAAGTCCCAGAGCAAGCTTGCTGAATATGATACACTGGTATTTTGCCAAATGAGAAAAATATATTTGGCAAAAATGCATGCAAGATATAGAGAAGTTAATTAAATACCATGATTTCCCAAAAGAGGGAACGCTGAGTGTCAACAGACTGAAAGTGGTGAAAGAGTTAAGCTGAAGAGGGGAATGATAAATCGAAGGGCTGTTGTGGGAAACGTGTGAGAAATGCGAACAGACAGTGAAAGGTTGGGTGGAAGAGGCACTCTGTCTAAGAAAATAATGAGATAACAGTAAGGTCGATAAATTAAACTAATTCTTTTTGAAGGAAAGATCTATAATAATTTTAATACAGGTTGATGCAGAATTACAGACAATGACTAATAATACATATTTCCTGTTCCTCTCACTCTTGCCAAAAAAAAAAAAGTTTATTGGACTGAATGCTGGGTTGGTGAAAACACTGTAGGTAAGAGAATTGGCGATAAATTATGTTGAAAAACCTTATAAGATGTTTTGGTTTAAAAATATAAGTTGTGCTTAGCTGTAATAAAACAATTAGTTTATCTACATCTGGCCCCACCACGTCATGTCTGGTGCGGTGACTGGAATGAAAAGGTAACAGACTCAATTTGGATGAAAGTTTGAAATTTCAAAATGTATTGTATGGGCAAAAGACAAATATAGAATTATGCTTATTTGAAAATGTCATTTCTGGCTAAGGATAGAGTTAAAAGGAGAATGTCTGATGTTTATTTGAAAACAAATTTAATTTCTAGCCAAGTCTTACGCTGTGCTAGGGTGAAAAGTTAAAAGTTTATGAAAATGCAGGGTACAAATCCGGAATGCCTCAGTCTCTCTCTCATTTGAAACCAGCTCAAAGCTGATATCTGAGCCTGTCATAGGTGATAAGATATTTGAAGTAAAAGCACAGGGCATCAGTTGAAATTAAAAGACAATGATTTGTTAAAAGAAAGGATTGCCATTAAGAGGGCAATGATAAATATTTCAGGTAAAATGAAATGTGATGTTTTTAAAACACAGACCTTAAATGATTTGACTAATGACTTAAATTGACTAATTTATTCTATGACCAGTAACTTCTTTGTCTGATCTTAGCCTCCACCATGTACAGGACAGATGGCTCCGGTTACACATGTAGCAGAACATTACATTGAATGGACAGTATAACTACATTAACTGAGTATAGTCTAAGCACTGCTATGTTGCTGCTTTGAAGATGTATGATGAATTTAGTAATTAAATTGTAATTAACCTGTCTCAATGTTTTACCAATAGAAAGCAAATGGCTCTGGTGACTCTTGAACGCACTTTCCCAAAAGCTCCAGAAAACATCTGATCGTTGAAGGAAATGATCTCGTAATTGCAAAAGCGGTTACCAGTGTGCATGAGGTGATTTCCCAGAGACAGGTAAGATCCTCTCTGGCCAGATAGAGGGCAACCTAAGGCAGGGGGTCACCGCCGCCACTGGGCACCTCCTAAGGAGGGGTGTTTTATGTGAGGTATGTATGAGTGTGAAGCAGATGTCTGTGAGGCCAGCAGCATCATCAGGGGGGAGCTGTGAGATATCCAGCAGTCTACCTAAGAAATGTTCCTCCATACCACTCACCCAAGAACCACATTCATTGAATAGCTTGTTTTTGAATGCCAGGGAACACCCCGAGGAAAGGAGTTATGATGGGAATGGGCTTTCAAGAGCCGGCTGAGACTGAGGGGATTGTCATTAACTTTTGTGGAGAACAAAATGTATTAATTTGTATCAGTAAAACTGTGATTAGGAATTAATGTGTCTATTATGATTTTACTCATGCAGGTTATTAGATATGGCATAGAATTATTCTGAGACATGGTGGCTAAAGATGAGGACAGCTTTTTAAGTTTAAAGAGAAGGTCTGGATTACAAAGGTATTTAAACTAAAGATAACTTAAAAATGCTCATAGCATAACTTATTTGAAATTATTATAATATTTCTAATTTGAAAGTTAAACATTCAAATTTCTAAACTTTTGTGACGGATTAAGGGTTAATGAATTTAATATTACATTTTGTCTAAGTTATAGTCTTAGGAGGCTGTTGAAAATATTATTTGTGTAGGAGAGAAAGAGTGAGACTGTTTGAGTGGGTGCAGGGATTGTACTCTCTCGGTTATTGTCTTGTTAAAGCTGAGACAAAACAAAAGCAATGATATGGCAACCAGAACAAACCAGATGACTTGTGTGTAGACAAATTAATAGTGAACAGACGTGATTTGAAGAGATTTGAAGAGATTTTGTAAAAGCTGAGTTTAAATCATTTTTAGAGTTAACACCAAAAGCAAATTTTGAGAATGAGCAATTCATAGTTATGTGTTTAGTGTGCGTGTGCGTGTGTGATGATGACTGCACTTTTTGTTTTGTATGTGTTGGTTCGTGATACTATTCTGTCCTGATTGAGTGTAGTGTGTCTGTGTCATTAACCTCTGGAATGAGTGTTTTATCATTACAGATGGGTTAAGTAAAACGACAAACTTTAAAAGAAGCTGATTGTTCTGAGTGAATCTGATGAAAAGATGATCCAGAACATGGGACGAGCTTTAAGTGGATTTTGGGTTAAAAACCCTTGTCTAAATTCAACAGATTGTCTAAATTTAAATAATGTCAATTGATTAAAAATGGTAAACATACATTTTATAGACTTGACGGCAGAGACAAAGTGACAAATTGGCTGAAGTCACTATCCAAATTATCCAGAGACTCTCTCAAATTTATGAAAGGAAAAGTTTCATTTTTATTTTGTTTCCTCCATTAAATGGAGGCAGGACATTAGATGTCTAAGATAACTACTATTTATGTAATAAGGGTTGAAGGAGCAAGTGGCTATAAGGCTTTCTGTGTGACTGGGATTGAGATATGAGTAATATAATATTTTGGTTTCTGCAGAGCAGTAGAGATAAGTAGTACTAAAACAATAATGATCATATGGTGCATCTGCAGACTAACTATTTGATAGAGGAATAATGTGACAAGTAAGTTCAAACAAAAGAGAGATAGCCACAAAAATTTATGTTTTGAAAATAAAATTCCGGACACAATTTTTCGGATTTATGAACGATTTGTGAACACCTGCGAAATTAAAGTAAGTTAATATATTATGAACTATGAGCTTTTCAAAATACAAAATTGTTTTAAAACAGCTTTAAAGAAATTGATGATGACTTATAGTACAAATTTAAAGTGATATGGGAGATTATGAAAATTTGTAAATTCTTGGTAAAATTATAACAATTTTGGTGTAAGTGGCAAGGTAAGGCTAATGAGGATTTGATGATAAGTATCACTGCCAAATGACATGAATTAAGAGGTTTAAGATTTTGGTCTTAATGGACAAGACATTAAAAGAAAAATGTACTTTAAAGGAAATCCTAATTAATTGATTTTGAATGTTTTACTGATAACATGACCTGAAAAGTGATTTTGATAAATAATTGGGTATTGAGTATGATTAAGCATAATGTCACGAGATAAAGATGAGTGAACGAGCTGATTGAAGTTTATTTATGGTTAAATATGATGTGGGCTATGATGATTGAAAATGGGTCTGTTGGAAATAGTAAGTTTAACAAAGGGTTCTTGAGTAAGTCTATGTTTTAGTGGTAAAATTGAGATGGATGATATGAATGTTTTCTTTTATTTCTATTTTTGAAGAAGAAAGGTATAAGATGTGAGGTAATTAAGGTGGTACATGCTATATGTATGTAGACTGTAAACTGAAGGATGTTTTATGTAGAGACTTAAAGTGCTAGATGGATTATCTATTATCTAATTATTATCTTACTTATTTTTGTTGTTTAGTGTTTTGAATCCTCCAAAAGGTCTGTTATGATTTTTGCTTAATCAAGAGAACCACTGATTGTTTGTTTCTTCATATACGTTTTCTAAAGTGTGTATTTGGTCTCTGAGGAGTGACTGAGGGTCTGGCCTAGGGATGTGTGATGTGTCGCTAAATACTTGGTAGCGACAAGTTGTCGGGTGTTTTGGATTTTGGAGGTATCACACACCCCTAATATGTGCAGTGACAGTGCTTGCTCACTAAGATATGAAATATGGATGTCTTTCATTTTTTATTCATTTTATATTTTCTTTCACTGAAACACTAAAGAATCAAGATGAATATTGCCTGTACTATTGTCTGTACCTCTCACTGAGATAAAGCACATGTTATCAGTATGTTTTGGAAAACTTTCTGTTTAGAACTGGAGCTCGTAGCCCTGACAGAAGCATGCAAGCTGATGGAGGGTAAAAGTGTTACAATTTACACAGATTCACGTTATGCATTTGGGGTTGCGCATAATTTTGGAGCGCTGTGGAAAAACACGAATTTTGTAAAGTCTGATGGGCGCCCAATTCTGAATGCTTCTTTTGTGTCTGCTCTTCTAGACACAGTTCTCTTGCCTGAACAGATTGCTATCTGTAAATGTGCAGCACATACTAATAACAAAGATTCTATTTCAACAGGAAACGCGAGAGCAGATGCAGCTGCGAAGGCCGCGGCAGCGCAGGAGACAAAAGAACCAGAATGTCTTTTGCTATCTGAAATAAACACAAATGCTTTGTCTTCTTTACAGAGTATGCAGTCTTTCACCACAGGGCCAGAGAAACAACGATGGGAACAGTGTGGCATGCACTGTTCAAAATGGTGTTTGGATGAGTGGGGATAATTTTTTCGCTTATTATGCTAAATGGCTGCATGGGCGATCATGCAGCCAAAGGGGGAATGGTAGCACAAATGAAAGATTCGTGGTTTACAACATTCGCTGCAAATTTTTGAAAAAGATGCGTATTGATGTACATGAGAACGAGAAAAGGCCTAGAGCAAATCTGAGCCCGTTTGAGATTGTTTTTGGAAGACCACCATTCATGTGAACGGAAGGTGGTAAACAACAGCTTACATCGACAGAAATGTGAACATGATATGTTGAATTACTGCAAGGAAATGTCTTCTCTGTTGTCTAAGGTCTGTGTGCAGGTGAAGGCTGCTCAGGGGAAACCAGCTGAGGCTCCCTTACACGACATCAAGCCAGGCCATTTCGTGCCGATACGAGAGGAAGAGCTGGAAGGTGAAAAGGTGGCTAGGACCTTTCTTGGTGTTACTGATGACCCACACGGCTGTGTAGGTAGCAGAGAGGGCGACGTGGATTCACGCAAGCCACTGCAGGAGAGTCCCACCAGCGATCGAGGAGAAGGAACAGGGAGGAAAGGAGCCAGAGGCACATGTCAGTGTATGCAGAGACACCAACCATTCAGAGTGGTGCTGAAGCAACAAGAGAATGAAACAGCAGAGAACTGTACAGCGACAATCAGCGAGATGACAACAAACTACTTTTAAATTTGGGAAGCCTTTAAAGAGGCCTCAGATATGTATACCTGTTTTGCTTTCAGGGTGAAAAGGACTATACCCACAAAAACAGCCTAAGCATTTTCTTTCTTCTTTCACAATTTCAAGAGAGTGATAATTTATACGAAAATCAGATGTGAAATATAAGATGTGATAATTGAATTGATTGATTGAATTTGCTTTTTACTACTATTATCTATATATTTTAAATTTTAGGATTTATCAATAAATGATAAAAAAGGGGAAATAGTGGTGGAAAAAAATTTAATCATAGAAGAAAATTCATTCTAATCATTATGCATGAGAATTTATTGTACACATGTATCCATATATCAAAGAATATCATGCATGTGTTTCTGTACATCTAATTTTGAGGGTCCAAGTGTCAGAATGAAAGACATATGGGGTTATTTGAGTATGTGTGGAAAAGTACAGAAGGAGTGCAGAGATGCTGACCTTGGAAAGGGTATAAAAGAGAGCTGATTGTTTAGTCTTTAGGAAGCACTCAGGATGGCTGTACGACTGTTGACTCTTCTTTTGCAAAAGAATAAACCATTTATTAAAATTAAAAATATTTGTCTTGTGGTGGAAAAATTTAATCATAGAGGAAGATTAATTAAGATATATATTTGAGATCATACAGGAGCTAACATGTGTTTCTGCCATGCGGGGCACCTTATTTGAGGGCTCTCCTGTACCAAAGGTGTCGGGCAGAACTAATTCTAAATCTGTGTGCTGTGCCTCCTACTTTTACCATCTGTGGAAAACTACTGAGAAGGATTGTTTACACTTTGGGGGGTATAAGAGATTGCAGCTTCTGTTATGTCTTCAGTTAGCCCTCTACAGACATTCAGGATGGCTGTATGACTGTGACTCTTTTCTTGCAAGAAAATAAATCTTTATAAAGACGATTGGCTAAGGTTTGTCTCTTATTCAGTGGTGCAACTGAGAGTACATTTTTTGCCATGACAATTTGGTGTCAGAAGTTGGGATTCCTTGGATGTGCCTTCTGGACCCCGAGAGCGGACAGTGACTGATCATCCTGGACGTTAGAGTTGAGGGAGAGGGGCCGACCGCTCAGGGGGTCCGGGAGTCCGACCACTGGAATTAGAGAAAACGAATCCGAGGTGGCAACGGGACGCTTCTGGTAAGAGACAAACTTAAAATTCGGGGAAGAATTTTGGTTGAATTAAAATTGGAAGTCAAGGGAATAAACCATGGGAGGGGTCTGATTCTGTGGCAAGCGGCGTGGTTGGCCTCTTGCTGAAAAAGAGGCTGCAATCACGTGGGCTGGGCAGCGTGAAATTCTTACTGGGTAGAAAAAGTAGTCACGCGGGCCACCAAATTGGGACGCTATTGCGAGTGTCTAACCTTCTGGTCTTGGGTGAAGAAATCAGATCTGAACGGAGACGTCCGACAGAGTATAGCGCGCGCGAAAGCCACAGAGACAGACTGCCAACATGGGGAAATCTCAAAGCAAGCTAGCTGAATATGATACACCGGTATTTTGTCAAATGAGAAAATTATATGGCCAAAAATGCATGCAAGGTATAGTTAATTAAATATGATGGGTTCCCAAAAGAGTACCACCAGACTGAAAGTGGTGAAAGTATAATTTCAGAAGGGCTGTTGTGGGAAATGTGTGTGAGAAATGCGAACAAACATTGAAATGTTGGGTGAAAGAGTCAGATAACAGGGAAAGGAAAATGTAGTATTATCACGCAGAAGCAACAGCTGTGTTTAAGGATCACCGCTTCCATCTCTGCTGGTATAATTTTAGGTGAGTATGAACTTTGACTAAATTATTGCTAATAATTTGAGTGACCTGGTCAGTAACTTGATCAGTCGGGATAAAGATTTTGAGATGAACGAGAGCAAACGCTGTAAGCAGCTCTGCTCTGAAGCCCTCACTTCAAAGAAATTTGTAGGACTTATTAAGGAAATGGGCAGCAATGTTTTAATTTTGATTGGAAAGTTGAACAACAATTTGATTGGCTACAAACAAAGAAGAGACTTACACTCTGTCTAAGAAAGTAATGAGATAATAATGTCAATAAACGTCTCGGTTACGTATGTAACCCTCGTTCCCTGAAGGAAGGGAACGGAGACGTTACGTCAGTTACTGACGGAATGGGGGTTTCGCTTAGAAGCCAATCGCCTTTGAGCTCTACAAAACGAGCCAATGGCATGAAAATGCCATGGGTCTGCGGAATTTGCATGCCGCAACCCCGCCCCACGGCGTGGGTATAAAGGGCGTTGCGTGGCAATCTCGCATTATGTTTACCTGCTGAAGAGCCGAGGCATGAGCGCCCGGCCAGTTCCAGCGGTACAGCGGTCATGGCAGGGGGACGTAACGTCTCCGTTCCCTTCCTTCAGGGAACGAGGGTTACATACGTAACCGAGACGTTCCCTTTCAGTCAGTACACTACGAGTTACGTCAGTTACTGACGGAATGGGGGTCCCAATACAATCTCGCCATGACGGCTGTCTTCCAGCGTCCTGCGCTGACCCGGGCTCCCTGCCGTGAGTGTGGCACGAACGAGGGGCTAGGCTCAACGCTACCAAGGTACACTGGGAACATATCCCACGTGGAGAATGCAACACAATGCCAACCCAAAAGGGGGGGACTTGAAGAATACACCTATGACCCGAAGGAGCTGCATAGGGAACACTCTGGGGTATCCAGCCGAAGGTGGAATATTTCAACCCCAGGCATGGCAAGGTGTCTTGCCAAGGGAAGACACGAGCTACAAGAGACTTACCGTGGAAAAACACATGTGGGGGTTACCCAGCGGGGGAACCATGCACACGGAGGCACCTAGCCGAACACGAGGGGTGGCCTGAAAAGGGCACTCGCTCTGGTGACGACATCGACAGTGCTGGAGGAGCTCAGGGCTTACTGGGAAGCTCACCTGAGAGGAATAGCGCACGCATCCAGTCCGCGGAGTGGAATGGCGCAGCAAGCGAAGACACCTGAGCCTGTCCGGTTACTGGCCAGTAGGGGCGAGTACACGAGAGGATACAGGCTCCACTCTGAGATTATAAAATCTTGCGAATGTGTTGGGTGTCGCCCAGCCTGCAGCTCTACAAACGTCTGTTAGCGAGGCGCCATGCGCTAGAGCCCAAGAGGAGGCAACACTCCTGGTGGAGTGTGCTCTTACCCCGAGGGGGCATGGCATGCCCTGGACTTGATATGCCAGGACAATGGCGTCCACTATCCAGTGGGACAACCTCTGCTTGGAGAGAGCCTTCCCTTTCTGCTGCCCTCCGTAACAGACAAAGAGCTGGTCTGAGGTCCTGAAACACTGCGTCCGGTCTACGTAAGCGCGAAGGGCGCGTACTGGACAGAGCAGTGCCAAGGCTGGGTCTGCCTCCTCCAAGGGCAGCGCTTGCAGGTTCACCACCTGGTCCCTGAAGGGAGTGGTGGGAACCTTGGGCACGTATCCAGGCCGGGGTCTCAGGATGACGTGAGAATTGGCCGGCCCGAATTCCAGGCACGCTTCGTCAACCGAAAATGCCTGCAGGTCCCCTACCCTCTTGATGGAGGCCAAAGCAGTCAGGAGCGCCACTTTCAATGAAAGGAACTTCAGCTCGACTGACTGCAATGGCTCAAAGGGAGCCTTTTGCAGGGCAGCTAAGACCACTGCTAGGTCCCAAGAGGGTACCTGAGGTGGGCGAGGAGGATTTAACCTCCTCGCACCTCTGAGGAACCTACTGACCAGGTCGTGCTGTCCAACCGTTTTAGAATCCACCAGGTCATGATGAGCTGAAATAGCAGCCACATAGACCTTCAGGGTGGAGGGAGACAGCCTTCGCTCCAACCCTTCCTGGAGGAAGGAGAGCACGGACCCGATCGAGCATCTTCTGGGGTCCTCTCGCCGAGAGGAGCACCAGGTGACGAAGAGGTTCCACTTCAACGCATAGGCCTGTCTGGTAGACAGGGCTCTAGCGGAAGTGATGGTAGCCGCCACCTGAGGTGGCAGGGTACTCAAACCTGCCGCGTCCCGTCCAGGTTCCACACGTGGAGGTTCCACAGGTCGGGACGCGGGTGCCATATGGTGCCCCGTCTCTGAGACAGGAGGTCCTGTCTCAGAGGGATCGACCAGGGAGGTGCTGTCGCAAGGAGTACAAGTTCTGAGAACCAGGTCCGGCCGGGCCAATATGGGCCGACCAAAAGGACCTGCTCCCTGTCCTCCCTGATCTTGCACAGAACCTGTGCGAGAAGGCTCACTGGGGGAAACGCATATTTGCGTGGGCCCCGCGGCCAGCTGTGCGCTAGTGCATCCGTGCCGAGGGTCCCCTCGGTCAGGGAATAGTACCAGCGGCAATGGGAAGAGTCGCGGGAGGCAAACAGATCTATCTGTGCGTCGCCAAACTGCTCCCAAATCAGCTGAACTGTCTGGGGATGGAGTCTCCATTCCCCCGGGAGCGGCTGGAACCGCGACAGCTCGTCGGCTGCGCAGTTCAGGTCTCCCGGGATGTGAACGGCACGAAGCGACCTCAGATGCTTCTGACTCCATAGGAGGAGATGGCGGGCGAGTTGCGACATCCGGCGGGAGCGTAGACCACCTTGTCGGTTGATGTACGCTACTGTTGCCGTGCTGTCTGAACGGACCAGAACGTGTTTGTCCTTGAGCAGGGCTCGAAAGCGGTGCAGGGCAAGACGTACGGCCAGCAACTCGAGGCAATTGACATGCCATAGGCGCTGGGGTCCTATCCAGGAGCCCGCGGCAGCATGTCCCTTGCACATGGCGCCCCAGCCCGTGGAAGAGGCATCTGTTGTGACAACAACATGCCTGGAAACTCGTTCTAGGGGAACACCTGCCCGTAGAAAACTGAGGTTCAACCACGGGGTGAAGGTCTGACGGCAGGCTCGGGTCACTGGGACCTGGAGGGTGCCGTGTTGCCATGCCCATCTCGGGACTCGATCGCAAAGCCAGTGCTGAAGCGGTCTCATATGGAGCAGACCAAGCGGGGTCATTGCGGCTGCTGACGCCATATGCCCCAGGAGCCTCTGAAAAAGTTTCAGTGGAACCGCACTCTTGCCCTCGAACTGGCGAAGACAAGTCAGCAGAGACTGCGCGCGCTCGCTCGTAAGCTGCGCGAACATGGCGACCGAGTCGATTTCCATACCGAGAAAAGAGATCCTCTGCGCTGGGGAGAGTTTGCTCTTTTCCCAGTTGACCCGAAGGCCCAGACGGGCGAGGTGCTGAAGCACCAGATCCCTGTGTTCGCAGACCTGATCCCGAGAGTGGCCTAGAATCAGCCAGTCGTCGAGATAGTTCAGGATGCGAACCCCGTGTTGCCTGAGCGGCACAAGGGCTGCCTCGACAATCTTCGTAAAGACGCGAGGGGACAGGGCTAGCCCGAAGGGGAGAACCGTGTACTGATATGCCTGCCCCTCGAAGGCAAACCGTAGAAACGGTCTGTGTCGAGGAAGAATGGAGACATGAAAGTACGCGTCCTTCAGGTCGATCGCTGCAAACCAATCCGAGGGACGAACGCACTCGAAAATACGTTTGGCTGTCAACATCTTGAATGGAAGCCTGTGCAGGGTTCGGTTCAAGACGCGCAGGTCCAGGATTGGCCGTAACCCACCGGTTTTCTTGGGTACAATGAAGTAAGGGCTGTAGAAGCCGGACTTCATCTCGGCTGGAGGGACGATCTCGATCGCACCCTTCGCCAGTAGGGTGTCGACCTCCGCACGCATGACAGGGGCATTGCCACCCACCACGGTGTAGCGGACTCCCCGAAAGCGGGGAGGAGACCGAGCGAACTGAATCGCATAGCCGAGCCGGATGGTGCGAGCGAGCCAACTGGACAGGTTGGGAAGCGCTAGCCAGGCTCCCAAGAACTGAACCAGCGGGGTCATGCGAACCACCGGCGTACCCCCGATGGGGCAGCGAGGCGGAATGACCGGCCCAGACAAGGGAGGCATGGGAGCGTCCCGGGGTGTGGGCGGGGTCGAATTCCGCGCCCTGACAGAGGAGACCAGGGAAGGACCAGCGTTCCACGGGGGTCTCGTCTGCCAGGGGGCTGGCGACAGAGGGGGCCGAGAGCGGCGAGGCCATGGGGCGTCGCGCACTGCCCGCCGCGCCCTCTTGAGGCTCGGAGGTGAGAATGTCAGTTCTTTCTTTAACCATTGATAGGGTACCGCCGGCCGTGAGGCCAGCGGCGGAAGGGAAAAACAAAAGATTCTCCCCCGGCCCTCCACCGGGGGAAGGAGTGGTCCTGCTACCATCTCCTGGGAAAGAACCGAGGTCACCTCCGAGCCGCCCGTCTCAGGACCGCCGCTTAGACTGCCGTTTGGCAGGCTGGGGGGCTGGGACGGGCGGGGCCGCCTTTCTGCGACGTCCTCCACGCCTCGGCCCGGGTGAAGGCTGCTGCTGGGGCCGGGCAGGAGGGGCGGGAGTCGCAGGGGGGCGGCCTCGGCGGGGAGCAGACTGAGGCATCTGAGCCGGCGGCTGGGTGGAGGCAGCAGCTGGGCGCCGGGGCAGAATATGTTTAATTGCCTCAGTCTGCTTCTGAGCGGTCGAGAACTGTTGGGCGAAGTCCTCGACCGCCCCGCCGAATAGCCCATCCTGGGAAATGGGAGAATTGAGGAAACGTGTCCGCTCAGATTCTCTCATATCAGCCAGGTTGAGCCATAGATGTCGCTCCTGGACCACCGAAGTGGACATCACCTGACCAAGAGAGCGAGCGGTCACCTTCGTCGCTCGTAGAGCGAGGTCGGTGGCCGTCCGCAACTCCTGCATTAACGCAGGGTCAGCATTGCCCTCGTGCATGTCCATGAGCACCTTGGCCTGATAGACCTGTAGGGTGGCCATGGCATGCAGGGCGGACGCGGCATGGCCCGCAGCTCTGTAGGTCTTCGCCGTCAACGTGGACGTGAATCTACAGGCTTTGGACGGGTGCTTTGGGTCACCGCGCCATGTCGAAGCACTCTGAGGACACAGTTGCATCGCAACAGAGCGCTCAACAGGGGGAACCCCAGTGTACCCTTTCACCGCGCCGCCATCGAGGGCAGTGAAGGCGGAAGTGGTTGCCGAGCGATCGCGAAAAGTCAGGGGAGACTTCCACGATTTCGACACCTCTTCATGCACTTCCGGGAAGAAAGGCACTGGGGGCTGACGGGCGCCTTCGGCACGGGCCGCCCCTAGATACCAATCATCTAGCCGGGAACGCTCGGGACATGGCGGAGGGTTCCACACAAGCCCAATCGCCTCGGCCGCCCGGGCAAGCATGGCTGTGAGTTCCGGATCGGACTCGGGCAATGCTGGGACTCCCGAAGGAGGCAACACAGCCGAATCGTCATCTCCGGAGGAGTCCAGCCCACCTTGTGATGCGGCGATCGACATAGCATCCTCCGCGGGTGCGCCAAATGAAACGCAGGGCCCCGAACGGGAAGCCCGGCGCCCTCATCAGGCAACACCACGGGTTGCAGTGTGCAGGAGGGGGGTGTGGCCCGAGGAGGATTCGTCGAGTTGTTCCACACCGTAACCCTCAGATCACCCTGACCACCAGCCAAAGTACCCCCTCCAGTGGAGGAAGTAGATTGGGGTGTGGTAGAGGGGACTCTCCCCCCATTACGGAGATCATGGAGTCTCGATCGCAACACTGAGATGGTCATGTTCCCGCAGTGAGAACATGACTCATCCATGAACGCGCGTTCAGCGTGCACGAGGCCCAAGCACGCCAAACAGCGATCATGACCATCAAACGGAGGTACCAGTCGACCGCACCCAGAAACGGAGCACGGGCGAGCCATCTTTAAAAAGACGTGCCACGTGCAGCTCTTTTAGAGAGGAGTGAAAAGCTCTGCAGAATGCCGAAGCACCCAGGGAGAACGCGCACGCTGTGCTCGATCACTGCACAGATCAGACAGGAAATGCGGAACTCGCTGGAACGTGCCGTAACACCAACACTCTGGAGAGAAACTCGTCTTGAAGAGGAAGCGCTCAGGCAGTAAACTCGGCTCTGAAGCAAAAACATAATGCGAGATTGCCACGCAACGCCCTTTATACCCACGCCGTGGGGCGGGGTTGCGGCATGCAAATTCCGCAGACCCATGGCATTTTCATGCCATTGGCTCGTTTTGTAGAGCTCAAAGGCGATTGGCTTCTAAGCGAAACCCCCATTCCGTCAGTAACTGACGTAACTCGTAGTGTACTGACTGAAAGGGAACTGCAGTCTTTAATTCTTTTTGAAGGAAAGATCTATGATAATGTTAATATAAATTATGAGGTTAAAATGGTGATAAAAATCTGAGTGGTAAAGATATACAAATAGTTATGTAGAGGGTTTTAAATGACAAATTTATGAGAAAATTCCTCTAACTCTGAAAATTCATTGTAAGATAATTGGTGTTAAAATGTTGAAAACCCTAGAAGATGATGTTTTGGTTTCAAAAGATAAGCTCGGGCTTAGCTAAAATAAAACAATCCGCTTATCTGAATCCGGCCCCACCATGTCATTTCTGGTGCGGTGGCCTAACTTGCTGTGTAACAGAGACTCAATCTGAGTGGAAATTTATAGTTCCTAAATTCATTGTATGGGCAAAAGACAAATTTAAAAGGATAATGTTTATTTGAAAATGAATGTTTATGAAAATGCAGTACAGGTCCTGAATGCCTCAGAGTCTCTCTCTCATTCAAAGTCAGCTCAAAGCTGATATCTGAGCCTGTGTCATAGGTGATAATATTTATAGCAAAGCACAGGGCATCAGTGAAAATAATAGACAGTAATTTGTTAAAAGAGGATTGCCATTAAGAGGGCAATGATAAATATTTCAGGTAAAACGAAATGTGATGTCTTTAAATAAACTGAAATGTTTGACTAATTTATTTTATGACCAGTAACATCTTTGTCTGATCTTAGCCTCCACCATGTATAGAACCGACGGCTTGGGTTATAGAGATAGCCAAGCATTAAATTGAATTGACAGCTGTTATGGTTAAATTCACTGAGTATAATCTACACACTGGTTGCGGCCTTGAAGAGGTATGATGGATTTTAGTGATTGTTATGTTGTAATTAACCTGTCTCCATGTTCTACCAATAGTAAGCAGACCAAATGGCTCTGGTGACTCTTGAATGCACTTTCCCCAAAGCTCCAGAAAACATCTGATCCTGTTAAAGGAAATGGTCAAAGATCTCGAGCGGTTACCAGTGTGCATGAGGTGATTTCTCAAAGACGGGTAAGACTTTCTTTGGCCAGATAGAGAGCAACCTAAGACAGAGGGTCATCGCCGCCACTGGGCACCTCCAAATGGGGGGTGTTTTTATGTGAGGTGTGTATGTGTGTGAAGCAGATGTCTGTGAGGCCAGCAGCATCATCAGGGGGGAGCTGTGACAGATACAGCAGTCTGCCCCAGAAATGTTCCTACATACCACTCACCCAGGAACCGCATTTAGTGAACAGAATGTCAGGGAAGACCCTGAGGAAAAGAGTGGGAAAGGGCTTTCAAGAGCCGGCTGAGACCATGTGGTGATTGTCATTAACTTTTGTGGAGAGCAGAACAAAATGTATTCATTGGTATCAGTAAAACTGTGTGATCAGGAACTAATGTTATTGCGAGTTTTTTACTCCTGCAGGTCATTAGATATGACATGAGACATGGTGGCGCCTAAAGATGAGGACAGCTTTTGAAGTTTAAAGAGAAGGTCTGGATAACAAAAGGTATTTAAACTAAAGCTCTAATTTGAAAAGTTAAACATTTTAATTTTCTAAATGTTGTCAAGGAATTTAATATTACACTAGTCTGAGTAAAGTCTTAGGAGGCTGTGAAAAGATTATTTGGTTTGGAGAGAGAGAGAGAGACTGCATGACTGGAAGCAGGGATTGTACTGTGTCTGCTATTGCCCTGTTAAAGCTGAAACAAAACAAAGAACCAAAACAAACCAGATGACTTGTGTGAAGACAAATGAATAATGAACAGACATGATTTGAAATTGGTTAAGAGACCATGTAAAAGCTAGGCTTAAATAATTTTTAGAGTTTAAACTAAAAGGAAAATTTGAAAATGAGCAGTTAATGGTTATGTGTGTGTACGTTGGTGACTGAACTTTGTGTTTTGTATGTGTTAATTAGTGAAACCGTTCTGTCCTGATTGAGTGTATGGGGTCATTCACCTCTGGAAGGAGTGTATATCATTACAGATGGGTTAAGCGAAACAACAAACTTTAAAGAAGCTTATACTTCTGAAGGAATCTGGTGAAAAGATGATCCAGAACATGGGACGAGCTTTAAGTGGATTGGGTATCCAGCTCTGTCTGTCACTGGTAATTATGACTACTTTTGTCATTTATGATATGATTTGAATTACTCTCTGGAGCAGTAGAGATAAGACTGCCGTCCATCATGGGGTTAACACCCTTGTCTAAATTCAGCAGAGAGGCTGAGGTAAATTTTATAGACTGGACGGCAAAGACAAAGTGACAAATTAACTAATGTCACTACCCAAAATATCTAGAGACTCCCTAATATTTATGAAAGGCCAGAGGGCGAACAAAGGGATAACTTCTAAAAAGAAAAGTTTTATTTTATTTTATGTTTCCTCCTTTAAATGGAGGCATGACATTTGATTTATATAGAGAACTACAATTAATGTTGAAGAAGCAAGTGGCTATAAGGCTTTCTGTGAGACTGAGATTGAGAAATAATATTTTGGTGTCTGCAAAGCAGTAGAGATAAGACTGAAACAATATGATTATATGGTGCATCTGCAGACTGCCTATTTGATAGAGGAATAATGTGACAAGTAAGTTAAATGAGAGAAATAGCCCCAAAGATTAATGTTGTGAAAATAAACACATGAAGCAAATTAAGTTTATATATATTGAACTATGAATGCTTTTCAAAATACAGGTTGGGTTAAAACAGCTTTAAAAGAAACTGATGATGCCGCATAGTACACATTTAAAATGATAGGGGAGATTATGAAAATTTGTAAGTTCTTTGTAATATTATAACAATTTTGGTGTGGCAAGTTAAGGCTAGTGAGGATTTGATAAGTATCACTGCCAAATGACATGAATTAAGAGGAAAAATGTACTTTAAAGGAAATCCTAATTAATCGATTAAGCATAATGTCACGAGATAAAGATGAGTGAACGAGCTGATGAAGTTAGAGATGATGTGGGCTATGAGGATTGTATTAGTGGAAATAATGATTGAGATGGATGATATGAATGTATGTTTTCTAAAGTGTGTATTTGGTCTCTGAGGAGTGACTGAGGGTCTGGCCTAGGGATGTGTGATGTGTCACTAAACATTTGATAGCGACAAGTTGTCGGGTGTTTTGGATTTTGGAGCTATCACACACCCCTAATATGACAGGAGTGCAGTGACAGTGCTTGCTCACTTAGCCCGGCTTCCAGATATGAAATATGGATTTGTCTTTTATTTTATAGGATATTTTCAGTATGTTTTGTGAAACTTTCTGGTTAGGACTGGAGCTTGTAGCCCCGACAGAAGCATGCAAGCTGATGGAGGGTAAAAGTGTAACGATTTACACAGACTCGCGGTATGCGTTCGGGCTTGCGCATGATTTTGGGGCGCTGTGGAAACAGAACATTTTTTGAAATCTGATGGACGTCCAATTTTAAATGCTTCTCTTGTGTCTAATCTGCTAGACGCAACTCTCCTGCCTGGCCAGGCTGATATCTGTAAATGCGCAGCGTATACTAACAACAAAGATTTTATTTCAACAGGAAACGTGAGAGCAGACACTGCTGCGAAGGCCGCGGCAGCGCAGGAGACAAAAGAATCAGATTGTCTTTTAGTATCTGAAATAAACAAGAATGCTTTGTCTTCTTTACAGATTATGCAGTCTTTCACCACAGGGCCAGAGAAACAACGATGGGAACAGTGTGACATGTATTGTTCAAAATGGCGTGTGGACAAGTGGTAATGGCAAGCCTTGGTTACCCGGACAATTTTTTCGTTAATTATGCTAAATGGCTGTATGGGCGATCATGCAGCCAAAGGGGGAATGGTAAATGAAAGATTCGTTTACATGAGAACGAGAAGAGGCCTAGAGCAAATCTGAGCCCGTTTGAGATAGTTTTTTTGGAAGAACACCATTTATGGGAATGGAAAGGGGTAACCAACAGCTTCCGTCCACAGAATGTTGAATTACTGCAAAGAAATGTCTTCTCTGTTATCTAAGGTCTGTGTGTAGGTAAAGGCAGGGGGAAACCAGCTGAGACTCCTTTATACGACATCAAGCCAAGCGATTTCGTGGTGATACAGGACCACAGAAGGAAGAGCTGGAAGGCGGAAAGGCGGCTAGGATTTTTTCTGTTGCAGGAAACTCATACGGCCGTGAAGGTAGCTGAGAGGGCGACGTGGGTTCACGCGAGCCATGACAGGAGAGTCTCACCAGCGATCGAGGAGGAGGAGGAACAGAGAGGAAAGGAGCCAGAGGCACATGTCAGCGTATGCCGAAATCCTGTTTGAACAACAGATGCAGTTATCAGTTCACACAAGGTCACCAACCCTTCAGAGTGGTGAGATCATCAGGCAGCAGTCACTGTGAAAAGACGAGAATGAAACCACAGAGGACTGTACAGTGACAATCTGCGGGATGACAACGAACTTTATGAGAAAGGCCGTAAGAGAACCTGAGAAAGCTGACGAATAATGGTTTGGGTGGTTAACAAATCCGAAAGGATGAGGATATTGGTTATGTTTCACCGTGTTGCCAATCCTTGAAATAGTAATGCTGATATTGATGTGTCTGCAATGTATTTTCCAGTGTATGTCCAGCTCAGTACAGAGACTGGTGAAATCCAGCATGTCACACCAGATGGTTAAAATGTCTATTTACAATGATGGTGATGAATCTCCAGGTGCATTTGATGATGATACAACCAGCGGTGATAGTGAAATGCATTAAGACTTTCCTACTTTTAAATTTGGGAATGAGAAGTCCACGAGATTGAAAAACTGTTTTTGCTTGCTAAGTTTAAGGGACTATACCCACAAAAAACAGCCTAAGCGTTTTCTTTCTTCTTTCACAAATTTAAGGGCACCTTATTTGAGGGCTCTCCTGTACCAAAGGTGTCGGGCAGAGCTAATTCTAAATCTGTGTGATGTGCCTCCTACTTTTACCATGTGTGGAAAACTACTGAGAAGGATTGTTTACACTTTGGGGGGTATAAGAGATTGCAGCTTCTGTTATGTCTTCAGTTAGCACTCTACAGACATTCAGGATGGCTGTATGACTGTGACTCTTTTCTTGCAAGAAAATAAATCTTTATAAAGACGATTGGCTAAGGTTTGTCTCTTATTCAGTGGTGCAACTGAGAGTTAATTTTTTGCCATGACAGTCTCTTATTCAGAGTTGATTAAAAAACTGCCACAACATATATATATATATATATAGTCATGGTCAGAATAATTGGCACCTCTGGTAAATATGATCAAATATGGCTGTAAAAATAAATCTGGATTGTTTATCCTTTTGATTGTTCATTCAAAAAATTTGCAAAAATCTAACCTTTCATTGAAGTAAAATAATTGAAAGTGGGGGGTAAATCACATTATGAAATATATGCTTTTCTCCAAAACACATTGGCCACAATTATTGGCACCCCTAGAATTTTTTATGAGTAAAATATCTCTGAAGTATATTCCCATTAATATTTACATTTTTTAGCACACCAGGGTGACTAGGAACATGAAATTGTCCAGCTATGATGTGTTGTTCCACAGGAGTATAAATATGAGGAAACACAAAGGCCAAATTCCCTTAATCATTCATCACAATGAGAAAAGCCAAAGAATATAGTTCTGATGTGCAGCAAAAGATTGTTGAGCTTCACAAAATAGAAAGTGGCTGTAGGAAAATAACTAAAGGCCATCAGGGCAATAATTAAGAAGTTCCAATCAACTAAAGATGTTACGAATCTGCCTGAAAGAGGACGTGTGTCTATATTGTCTTAATGCACGGCGAGGAGGAAAGTTTGAGTGGCCAAAGACTCTCCAAGGATCACAGATGGAGAATCGCAGAGATTAGTTGAGTCTTGGGGTCAGAAAGCCTAAATTAAAAAAAAATAAAATAAAACAACCCCTACATCACCACATGTTGTTTGGGAGGGATTCAAGAAAAATCCTTTTTGCTCATCCAGAAACAAACTCCAGCATATTCAGTTGTCAGACACGACTGGAGCTTTAAAAGGGACCTGGTTCTATGGTCAGATGAAACTATAAAAACAGCTTTTTGACAGCAAATCCACCAGATGGCTTTGGTGCAAACTGGGATAAAAAGTACCCCATGTCCACGGTTAAATATACCACTGGATCTTTAATGTTGTGGGCCTATTTTTTTTGCTGGATGTCCTGGGCATCTTATTCAGATACATGGTATAATGGATTCTAGCAAATACCAACAGATAAAAAATCAAAACCTGACGGCCTCTACAAGAAATCTTATAATGGGCCGTGGTTGGATCTTCCATCAGGACAATGATCCAAAACAAACATCAAAATCAACACACAAATGAGTCACTGAGCACAGAATGAAGCTTCTGCCATGACCATCCCAGTCCCCTGACCTGAACCCTATAGAAAATGAGTGGGGTGAACTGAAGAGAAGAAGCACCAACATTGATATGGGAATCTGAAGGATCTGGAGAGATTCTGTATGGAGGAATGGTCTCTGATCTCTTGTCAGGTAACTCATCAGGCATTATAGGAGAAGACTCAGAGCTGTCATCTTGGCAAAAGGAGGTTGCAAAAAGTATTTAATAAAAGGGTGCCAATAATCGTGGCCAACGTGTTTTGGAGAAAAGCATTTATTATATAATGTGATATGAAAAAAATATTTTTTTTTACTAAATATCAATAAATATATAAGAATATTCCAAGAAAATGCAAAAAACAATGTTTTATTTATGTACATAGTTTACATACACATGAATGCATTAGCTGTTATAGATTATGTTTGTAGTTGTAGCACCACACTGTGCTATTTGTTAGCCCATAATTCTCCTCTTTGACTGAGTCTGGTAGCTCAAAGTAAGCCAGCTGATGTAATAATTTTCTAATGTCATGGCTTTCAAATTGAGCCCTTCCTGGGTCACCAATGAGCACTTGTGTTCCATGTGTGCTTATACACATCTGGAGCCACTTATGCAGATGATCAGCCAGACCTTCATCATAGAACATGTCTCCTAGAAGAATGAGATCCCAGGCCTCAGGCACTGAACCGATCATGTTGTCTGTCACACAAGGTAAAGGGTCCACGTTGTTCAGTTCACAGTTCATTTTTGTGGCAATGGCAGCAACTGCAATAACAAAATAAAGCACTTATTTATTTATATTTAATATTATAGAACTTTTGTTTGTCAATCAGTGTGGTGTACCAACCTGCTGTAAGCCATGTGAGAAAAAATAAAAGGATCCCTTTAGAGCCTCATGACTGTGTAAAGGTCATAATTATTATTATTATTTTAATTGGCCTTATAATAATTGACCTTATTATATTTTTTAGGCATTCATTTGTATTTGTATATATATATATATACACACACACACACATTTCTTTCACAATTGTTTATATTCACTTAAGACATAACCGACTGTTTTTAGATGAATACTCACCAAGACTGACATTTTGACATAACTCTGTGTGTATTTGACCAGTTGAGGGGTGTAGGCCATGAAAGAGAACTGAATTCAGGATCACACGCAGTCTGAGAGTCGGCTTTCTATGCCACAATTAGTGGTTTCCCGCAGCTCACTGCATTTAATAACTCTTTTTAATGTCAAGCAAGTAACAGTCGCGTGGTCAGTTTATTCTCTGCTACATGCGTTGACCCAAAAAGTTAAATTTTTGAAGTAGCCTATTAAAATCATTCAGATATTGAAAGTTGTTGCAATATGCATATCGCGATATGTACATTTGTGATATTTCGTGCAGCTCTAATACATATAGTATATACACTGCCGTTCAAAAGTTTTTGATCTGTAAGACTTTTAATGTTTTTAGAAGAAGTCTCTTATGCTCACCGACTGCATTTATTTTATTAAAAATACAGTAAAAACTGTAATTTTGTTAAATAGTTAATATTTAAAGTAACTGTTTTCTATTTTAATATATTTTAAAATGTAATTTATTGCTGTGATGATCAAGCTAACTTTTTCAGTGTCACATGGTCCTTCAGAAATCATTCTAATATGCTGATTTGCTGCTTAAGAAACATTTATGATTATTATCAATGTTGAAAACAGTTGTGTAAAACATTTTTCAAGATTATTTGATGAATAGAAAGTTTAAAAGAACAGCATTTATTTTAATTATAATCTTTTGTCAAATCAAAAATGTTTGAACGACAGTGTGTGTATGTATGCATGTATATGTTAGGGCTGAAACGATTCCTCGATAACTCGAATTCAAAAAAATCATCTTCGAAGCTTCGTTTAGTCCATTTAACTACACACGGTCATGTTGCAGAAAGACACTTTTTGTGTAAGGACTCGGAGTATGAGCGGATTGTGGTTATATCCGCGGATCAGGTGGGTAAAGTAATAAAAAGTAACATTCCAAAAATTGCGGGTGGATTTGAGATAAATCATTAATGTGTTGATTTTAATAAAGACGCGGAACTCTCATTTCACATTTTTAATATGTAAAATGTAATTCTTTAACTTTCGTTTCAGCACTGGTAATATAATTTAGTCTCGCTATTTTTAAATGAAGACAACTCTGTGTTGAGCTTCAGGATGCGACGCTGAACATGTAAGTTTTGTTTGCGCGTCAGCTGAAGAGATACAAGCAACTCGAAACACCTGAAGCAACCAGCATGAATTGAGTTTGCACATGCATCGCCGTCATTGTCATGTGCATGTGAAATGTTTAATGGGACTTTATACACTCACCTAAAGGATTATTAGGAACACCTGTTCAATTTCTCATTAATGCAATTATCTAATCAACCAATCACATGGCAGTTGCTTCAATGCATTTAGGGGTGTGGTCCTGGTCAAGACAATCTCCTGAACTCCAAACTGAATGTCAGAATGGGAAAGAAAGGTGATTTAAGCAATTTTGAGCGTGGCATGGTTGTTGGTGCCAGACGGGCCGGTCTGAGTATTTCACAATCTGCTCAGTTACTGGGATTTTCACGCACAACCATTTCTAGAGTTTACAAAGAATGGTGTGAAAAGGGAAAAACATCCAGTATGCGGCAGTCCTGTGGGCGAAAATGCCTTGTTGATGCTAGAGGTCAGAGGAGAATGGGCCGACTGATTCAAGCTGATAGAAGAGCAACTTTGACTGAAATAACCACTCGTTACAACCGAGGTATGCAGCAAAGCATTTGTGAAGCCACAACACGCACAACCTTGAGGCGGATGGGCTACAACAGCAGAAGACCCCACCGGGTACCACTCATCTCCACTACAAATAGGAAAAAGAGGCTACAATTTGCACGAGCTCACCAAAATTGGACAGTTGAAGACTGGAAAAATGTTGCCTGGTCTGATGAGTCTCGATTTCTGTTGAGACATTCAGATGGTAGAGTCAGAATTTGGCGTAAACAGAATGAGAACATGGATCCATCATGCCTTGTTACCACTGTGCAGGCTGGTGGTGGTGTGGGGGATGTTTTCTTGGCACACTTTAGGCCCCTTAGTGCCAATTGGGCATCGTTTAAATGCCACGGCCTACCTGAGCATTGTTTCTGACCATGTCCATCCTTTTATGACCACCATGTACCCATCCTCTGATGGCTACTTTCAGCAGGATAATGCACCATGTCACAAAGCTCGAATCATTTCAAATTGGTTTCTTGAACATGACAATGAGTTCACTGTACTAAAATGGGCCCCACAGTCACCAGATCTCAACCCAATAGAGCATCTTTGGGATGTGGTGGAACGGGAGCTTCGTGCCCTGGATGTGCATCCCACAAATCTCCATCAACTGCAAGATGCTATCCTATCAATATGGGCCAACATTTCTAAAGAATGCTTTCAGCACCTTGTTGAATCAATGCCACGTAGAATTAAGGCAGTTCTGAAGGCGAAAGGGGGTCAAACACAGTATTAGTATGGTGTTCCTAATAATCCTTTAGGTGAGTGTATATACTTGATATCTCCGAAATACACCATTAAAATGTTCTAAAAGCTAAACGCAACAAATAGCAGAACAAGATGTAACTGTTGTGTGCGCGTGATGCGCAGCGCTCGTGCTTTCATTGATTTGCGTAATTTAAATCTCACACTTGAATCATATTTATAGCTCATAACTTAATAAAACAAGCTGTGATATGATGAACGATTAGCTCAAAACGTAGATCTGTATGTGCGATGCTACTTTATCTGAATTAAATACAAAAAAATCGCTTTTGCTCACGTTCCAGCGGTTACTCTTCCGTGTGCTGGATAGGTGGTCGACCCTGGTTTAGGTCATTTAAGAAATGTAATTTCGCCAAAGAAGATTTTTTTTTAAAGCAACCTACTTCAGTGTAGCTATGTTCAGTTATCATATTATTTATAAGTTATTATATATATAAATATAATAACTTATAAATAATATGATAACTTGATAATTTAGGAATGGTTGTAGTTTAAAAAAAGTTTAAAAAAAAGTTGACAATAATTTGGCTTTGTTTGAAAATATGAGAATGTACATCTCTAAAGGTGCTTTAAGTCGATTTAAATTTCACAAAATCACAATGTGAATGTTTCTTCTTTTTTAGTTATAAGGTGCAGAAACACAAATCTCACTTGGATCAATGTCATTGGCCACCACATGGGAAGCTCCGCTGAGTTTGGCGGCAATGGCTGAAGCTCCACAACCACAGCCGAGATCCAGCACCTTTCTACCTCCTGACACCTCAGGTCTATTTAAGAGATACCTGACAAAACAGTTCACAGCAGCATCATTAATAAAAACGACACAAGAATGCAGGTAGACTGAACGTATCTTACTGTTACCTAGCCAGCGCTTGTCCACCGGGCCAATATATTGCCCAGTACGGATCAGGGAAAGGCCACAATTCAGGTTTCTCCGTCCAAAACCGGCAGGTGGGTGTGAACAATCTTAAAGAAATCTCTGGGGTTAAATTTTGGCTGCTTACTATTTCTGTGTTGTCTATAATGAAGTTCTTTATATCATCCTCTGATCTGACGTTGCTCACGTATCGACGCATTAAACAACACATTCCTATTTGAAGTGTCCTGACCGCGGAACCACGGGATTATTCCTCTGTACATGTCGTTAATGCTGAAACTAGTCAAACGTCCTCGTAATGTTTACATTTCTTCCACATGTCTGTCACGCATGCGCAGACGCGCTTGGCACGTGTGCGACGTCACTGAGCTGATCCCGCCAATTAGAGCGCTACCAGAAAATACTGCTTCCATTTTACGTAAAAGCGTTTTAAAATGTCTTTATTAACTGTTTGAACGTTTAGAAAAATAACAAAATACATATACACATTCTTCAAAAAGCTTAGTAGCAGTTGCTAACAACAAAAACTAACACTAATGAATGATTATTAAAAGTAATAAAATAGATAGCTACATAGCTTAAATTAAAATGAAATAGATTAATACAAATACATAGATTATATGTCATTGCTGATCGGTTACAGTGTTCTAGCTGGTAGACTTTTTTATTATTGGAAAAAAAAATGAAAATATAACAAATACATAGCAGCAGGATCAATAAAAAACAAGAAATATATCACAAAAACAATACAAATAAAATAATCAGTTTGGGATCTTACCCAAAAATGTGCATTTGTAATCGTGAACATATTTATAATGTACTGAATATGAGAATTTTATATAAAAAATATATTAAAGGTGTTAATACATATTCTGACATTTGTTTTTTCTGAGAGATAGGTACATTCCATTCCAAAAAGCTTTATGGTATTAGTATCATGGTATATATCAAATTGCCATGGTATTTCAATGTTTTGTGGAAATGGTACCATGGTAATTCTTTATTCATTCTTTAATTTCTCATTTTTTCTATATATTTTTTTTACATCCTTTTAATTTACACATTAACTGATAAATACATTATGTCTATATATAAATTAGATAATTCTGAAGATTTAACGCATTAATTTAATAAATTAGTAATGGGGGGGAAATAATTAATTTTGGAATGAATCCGCGTTTTCAACGAATCGGGGAACCAATGATTCAATGGCCCCTTCATTAACAGAGACATTTAATTAATTCCTGAATGAATCAGTCATTTGAACCAATGGAATGAATGATTGACTTACTCATTTAGACATTTACCGCCACCTACTGGCAGTTTTAGTTTATTTTTTTGAGTATCATTTCATTAAATAAATTATTTCAGTTTTTCATGTTAATAAAAAACCCATCAAAGGTGTAGTTCACCCAAAAATGAAAATTCTGTCATCAACATCATGATTGTTGAAGCCTAAACGTTTGTGTAATAAATTCTATGTTGAATCAAAGAAAATATTTTTTTCTAAAGCTACTTTTTGTAGTGTATTTGACATTTGTCATTTAACACAATACTGACTTTAAATGATCTTTTAGGGCAATTTCTCAGCCAAATTTGTGATTAATTAGATTAATTAATCGCCACATTGTGTAATTAATTAGATTTATTACATTTAAATGTAATCACTTGACAGCCCTAATATAAATAGATTATTTTGAATATGTCTCTTAAATAGATATGTCATTTGTGTTATTTTGACTGGTTACAGTGTTTTGACAGGTACATGGTAAATGTTCATCATTGTAATCATACCTTCCAGAAATAGAGCTCTCATGAGCTCACAAAATGATTATTCACTGAAGAGGTGGGTTGGACACACACTCTCTGTGTCCTGTATATGACAGTCACCATAGATACCTGCTGCCAAGCTTTCTTTCAACAGCACAGTACTGAGTGTGTGTATAGAAAAAACAAGGAGGAAAAACAACCTTAACCAAGGATACAAAAGGTATGTTTTATTGTCCTGGTGATTATGTACTTGTAAATTAATAATTGACATTATTAGTGGCACATTCATCTCAATTAATAGTAGGCTACTATGTATGTTTACTGGAAATAACATGTAAATTATGAAAGAATAAACACTACATAACCCTTTCTGCAACAGATTCTGCTTGACCGTCAAGTAACCAAGTTTGAATAAAGATTATAGCAACAAATAAACATAAGATATTGTTTCCATGTTGTTGTGCCACTCTGACATGCTCCATTCAAACTCTCTGGTTCGTGTGAAATTGTTTTGTATAAGGGCAGGACAATCTGCAGTTGAGTACACAGTATCTCAACTCACTTTTCAGAGTTCTCATGAATATGGCCAAGTGGAGAGGAGAAAGACGAAGCCTTTCACCTTCAGATTTCTGGAGTGACCGGGAATGGGACGCTGACCTGGGCCGTAGATCTTTCCGGCACACTCTTAGGTCTCTAAGTCCCCTCGCTCTCTCGGATCTTGACTTTTGGGATAGTAGGTCTCTTTTTAAAGCTCGGGTATGTACAAACTGAAGCTGTGGGGATGAAAACAAATATTTTTTTCATATTCTTCTTTTACATTATTTTAACAAATATTACCCTTCCTTCAGAAATCTCCAGCATGGAGTTGTATGGGCTTACCTGGATCGACTCTCCGCTCAAAAATCAGCACCAGGTTAGTGCTTCAAAATCACCATGAAATCAAAATGGACAGTTCTTATTTTTTATGTTTTGCCGTATTTATTATAAATGATTTATCTCTGCACATAATTTTTTTATTTATTCATAATCTTTAATCAAAATAACTTCTCCCTCTTGCAGCGTCATCTCTTCTCTGACGACGTGTTTACTGACGTGAGGGCGGGACAACCTGTCACTCACATGAGATTGACCAATAGCAAACCACAACTATCCAATCAATTCCAGATAGACAAAATCAAGTCCCACCCACATTATTTCTTGTTTGAGAAGCTGTTTATACAAATAGGGAAGAAAAGTCTATTGCAACTTCCATTTAATGACGACTTTAGCTCTAATAAATGCTAAATCTTGAGTGGTATGTGTACTTGATATTCTTGATTCTGATTGGTCAGTCGGGACATTCAGAGGTCAGTTATTATTCCCCAATAATGGCCGTCGTTAGTAGCAATGCTGCATGATGACTGCTCATCCGGGTATTTGAGGTCGCCGCTTCTTTCATTTCTCTCATATCATAAAACAGATGCGCTCTGTCCCTAGTTTCATTCAAACGCAGCTGGTACCATCTTGTGCCCAGTTAATAGCCTAAGATAGGTAATATTGGTGAACTGTTAGTCATGTTGCTAGAATGATTGTTTTGTACACTATAATAGATTAAAAGATAATAAGGTAAGATTTTGAAATGTTTTTTCCCTCAAATCAACATTTCATGTCTCTGTCCTTATTTATGTGGTGAAAAGCTGTGTCATAAGTCATACGACTTTACATTACCCTCAAAGTTGGCATTAAACGGACATTTCTCACATTCTTGCTCACATTGTTCATTCTGGAGTTGTTTTGCTGGGAGCACACCTCCAGTACACAAGGGGGCGATAGATTCACCTAAAAATGGCTGTGATTTTAAACATGGCAGGACAGAGTGCTGCAGAGTGGTGCAGGTATGACGTCACTTTGGTAGGCCAACCGGTAGTTAGCATCACACTGGTTCCCTCGACAAAAACCCAATAGGATTTTTCCATAGGCTTTTGCATTATCGCAAAAAACAAACTCTTTGATCAACAAAATTGGATACTAACACGTTTTGTCCATAAAGATAATTTTCACAGATGAACACAACATTTATGAATTTTGAAATGCAGTTGCCAGAAGTGAAAATCTAAAATAAACGGACTACACCACAGTCCCACGACTTCAATGTCACCTCCACTAAGCTTCCGACAACTCTTTTAGTTTTTATCTAAAAATATTTTCTCTGAAAGATTCAGTTAGAATAGTTTATAAGTGTCACAGTTATGTTCTGTTTTGTTCCATGGACTTCCTGTTTTCATTTGTCTCATGTTTCTTTGTTCAGTTTCCCACTACTCATCTGTCCCCATGGTTACCCTCATTAGTTTAGTTCTGTTCAGCTGTATCTTGTCAATTAACTCGTTTCTGTTTGCTATTTAGTTCTTAGTCCTGTTTCATTTAGTCTGTGTCCGGTCTCGTCTATGTATTGAGTGTGTTGCTACCGAGCTGTATGACTCACCTAAGTGTCCTATTTCATTAAACTTCATTTGAGTATTATATTTACCTGTCCTTGCCTTCCTGCCTGCACACACCCGTGACAATAAGAGCACAAATATAAGCATAACTAGGCTGTAAAAGCGGACTGAGTTTACCTGTTCAGCGTGATGATGTTTAATGTCCCCGACAGCTCTGTAGTCCCATTTAGCCACTTGTTAGCAACCGCCTTTTTCAAGCCACTTAACAGCTTAAAAAATCATGAGTGGGGTAATACTGATGTATTTTATGTTGTAGAATAAAACGTGAAAGTATCTTGAGCTTGTGTTCTTATGTCAGCCATTTAACCAAAATCCCAAAAACCCATTGACTTTGGGCCGATGGAACTGAAAGTGCAAAAATGCTAATTCGTTTCTGCGTTTTGGCCTACAAAATGATGTCATACCTGCACCACTGTATTATGACATATATTAGCGCGAAACGGCTTCTTGAACACAAAAGAATGTAGGGCAGAACTTCATTTTGTCTGTTGGGAATTGACTGGATGGTTATGGTTTGCTATTGGTCAATCTCATGTGAGTGACAGGTTGTCCTGCCCTCACGCCAGTAAACACGTCATCAGAGAAGAAAAGAGATGTCGCTGCAAGAGGGAGAAGTTGATTGATTAAAGATTATGAAGGCATGTGAATTTAAAAAAAAAATTAAGCTGCTTGCTAGGAACGTTTTTTCTTTGTGGAAGCTTTGCCTTTAATGAGCTAATAAAATATTTTAACTCAAATCAATATTTTGTGTCTAATTATTTACTTATGTGGCAAGTAGCCATTTAATAAGCGGAATAATGTACATCTAGCTGGTTGTAATCGCCCCCCAAAAAAAGTCACAAGATTTATTTTGCGTAACAATGTACGTTATCCCTTACTTTTATTGCATACTTAGTGTTCTCTCTGTATCAGCACTCTTGGCAGCCAGAAGCAAAAGGGCTCTTTGAGCATGACGAAATGGCCATCCGCATCTCGTTTGGCTCCAGAAGGAGCTCCACGATCACACTCTTCTGCTGAGGACTTTGAGCTCAGAGCTGCCCTGGAGGAAAGCAGCATGAGGAGGGCAGAGCTCGTCCAGAGGCTCCGAGAGGCCAAAGGTCACTTGGACAATCAGACAGACCTTTTGAAAACCAAAGGGTCTCAGCTTCAACAAAACCAGAGCATCTCAAACATTCTAGAGATGAAGCACAAGGTATGGATCTTGCTTGCTCACCATCTGAAGCAGTGTGAAATCTACTGAATTTTTTGTTTGATTATATTGGTTTGATTGGCTGAGGCATTTGATGGGATGAAAAAAGGAACGAGATATCAAAGTCTGCTGTTGTCTTCAAGGAACACTCATCCCTGTTGATTTTCCTCCCTTGTAGCAGCTGTCTGAAGCAGTGAGTGCTCTTGAAAAAGACAAGGAAGCTGCAGAACTTAGCCGTTTTGAGGAGAGCCGCCGGCGAGGGGAATTACACGACAAGTGAGTATCCATTCCAATCCATTCACGATGTAACAAACACACTAAACTAACATTAAACACGCATTACTACTTAGCACTACCAAGTATTTCATTTATGCACACAAAAGTATCTAAAAGTTTGGGGTTGGTAAGATTTTTTTTTTTTTTTACACCAAAGCTGCATTTATTTGATCAAAAATACAGTAAAACAGTAATATTGTGAAATATTATTACAATTTAAAATAACTGTTTTCTGTCTTAATATATTCAATATATCAAAGCTGATTTTTTACATTACATTTTTGGCATTATTACTCCAGTCTTCAGTGTCACATGATCCTTCAGAAATCATTCTAATATGATGATTTGAAGCTCAAGAAACATTTCTTTTTATTATCAATGTTGAAAACAGTTGTGCTGCATAATATTTTTGTAATAACCATTTTACTTTTAGGGTACTTCAAAATAGAAATCTTGTGTAACATTATAAATGTATTTACTGTCACTGTGAACAATTTAATGTGTTTTGGATGAATAAAAATATTACCTTCTTTCAAAAATCTTTTAAACGAGGGTCCAAAAGTCTAAAATTGCATCTCTGGATTTTTCTCCCCATAAACCTGGAAATAAACACATTTTCAAGGTGTGGAAGAATTTAAAACAAACATTATGTTTAATGGAAAATAAATTTGGAGAATTCTGCATTATTTCTAGGTCACAAATTTGTGACATTAATTGATCATGTGGCTTTGTACAGACGGTCAGGACAAAACTAATACTAACAAATTCAGAAATTCAGAAATTTAAAATAATTTTTCACTCACTGCTATGATGATAGTATAAATTTCTATGGAAATTTGTATTAAAGGTACACTATGTAACTTTTGGCGCTCTAGCAGTTAAAAAACTGCATTCATTTTGCAGAAGAACATTGTTTTGGTTGTGCTTCGGCTCTGTGTGACTGCAGATGAATATGATTATCCTACTACTCATAAAACATTCACTACTAAGCTTAAGAGATATAACTAGTTTAGATGGAAAGGATCTCAAGCTGACTAGCTGAAGACGTCACTGTTGCTATACCCATTAATAGACGCAGCAACAAAATAAATAATGCTTTACAATGAACTCTGTTTGAGAGCTACATATGGCAATTTATCTGTTCAATAAAATACCTTACTCATCTGTTGAGTAATAAAAACGCTGTCTCTGAGTTGCTTTTACAACATTTCAAATCCCTCAGCCATCTCTGAAATGCTAATGTTGATTCTTGTTTTATTACGAGCTCTGTTGCATTTTCTTTTTACCAGCAGACTCTCCTCTGTTCTACTTTTGTTTAAGCCATGTGATTCCCCAGAGGTTTGAGATTTTGCGTGCTCCATGTCAACCTTTCTCGCTCGTTGTGACAACTAGTCATGATGATGTATTGACTCATTATTTAAATTTTGTTAATTTTGAACAAAAAAAAGTTACACAGTGTACCTTTTAAATTTTACAAATGTAGAGCACGCTGCATATTTCTGAATTAATATGTTGATTTACTCTCTGTAAACTAAGAGTTCTGCAGCTTGAGTTGGACATTTTGAAGATGAGATCAAACCTGGAGAGAAGGACTCCACCCACATCACCAAACCCACTCAACAGAACTCTGCCTGCTACAAAAGACGAAACCCTCAGAGAGGTAGAGCTCACTATGTGCGACAAAAAACCCTAACACTTCACAGAATCACAAGTACATGAGAAAAATTCATCTGTAATAAGTACAGTAAATATTGAATCAACTAAGAAGGTTGTGTATGCTGCTGCTTCCTTCAGGGACAGAAGCAGGTTGAGAAGGAGATAAAGAAGCTCAGAGAAGCTCTCAGAAAGGCAGAGGAGAGAACAGACGACCTGGAATACGAGAAAGACAGTGCACTGAGACAGCTCCACTCCTCTGAAGAGGTTAAACATTCATTCAAAGTGATACAATGAAAACTCTGTCATCATTTACTCACCTTCATGTTGTTCCAAACCTGTATGACTTTCTTACTTGGAAAAGAAGAAAAATGTTTTTCGTCTGTACAATGTAAGTCAGTGGGGTCTGAAACAAAGCTATTATTATTAACAAACTATTTCTGTCATGACAACTGTCTGAGTGTATGGCATGGTAATGGATATTACAATGTTGATATGTTTTTGTCTTGGCGGAATAGATATTACGGGACTTGCTACTGCCGATACATACAGAACAAACTACATGCTACTGCTTTACAATAGCACACATGAATTAGCCGTAGCAGATCTATACAGGTGGAGCTGGGGAAGGTGGAGGGTTTCTGAAATCCGTATTTGAAGGTTGAGCAGTGAGCTCACTGGCTACTGATATAGCAGGAACCAATCAGCTGTGCCCTATAGAGAATGATGTGAATGCAAGCAGTTTGAGTTAAGGACCAATCAGCCTGCGCCATCTAGAGTTTCATAACAGAACTTTGTATAAATGTTTTTTTGTTAAAGCCAAAATATGTAATTTTTTGCCGCTAGAGGTTGCTTATTCAAAACAAAAGCGTAGCTTGATGACGTCTTTATTTTGCGGAGCTTTTATTATGCCGCAGACGACTGCTTCCGCTGCTTCTGCTCATGCGTATGTGTGGTAACGCAGCACTTTTTATCATATTAGATACATTATTTGAGGGTGTTGAAAGTTATGTTATAATGCTACTCCGTGCGTTCGCTCGGCGGCTACTATGAGACACTTGTTGCACATTGCAGTAAGCTACATTGATATTAGGCATGGTAAAACATGGTTGTCACAGTAAATTAAAAAAACGAGATTTAAACATTAAGACTAACTGTGTTGAGCTATATAACAATGATTCGTTTTCTGTCGATGAATCCAAACAGCTGCTCACCTGTCTAATAAAACACATGATATATTAAAGCGTCTTTGGTGTTTCCATGGTTTCTACAAAATAAAACCAGAAATCGAGGGTAACGCGGGTATGATGTCATTGATAGGCGACGCACGGACATGGTCCGTGTCATGGTTAAAATTGCTTATTTCTCTGGATTTAAACATTCTTGGAAACATTTAGGATAATTCAAGTACACAAGTCAACAAAATATAGAACATTGTTCTAGTGGTGTTTGGATATTTTAATCCAAAAATCTTACATATTGTGCCTTTAAAGCTGAAATAAAATAAAAAACTTAAAACTAAACAAAAATGAGAAATGCTGAAATAAGTTTAAATTAAAGCACTAAAATTACTAAGTGGAAATAAATGAAAACTAAAATGGAACTAAACAATCTGAAAAAAAAAAAAAAAATTAAACCCTTTATTAAAATTAATTAAAATAAATATATAAAAAATAATTGTACTAAAATTAAATCTTAAAATTTAAAAATAAAATAGTTCCTGGGCCAAAACCACTATTTTATGACAAAAACTTCTTTAAAAATGTTCTTTTGTGTTCGACAGAAAAACAGAAAAAAGAAAGTCATATAGGTTTGAAACTACATGAAAGTGAGTGAATTTTCATTTTTGATGAACTGTTCCTTTAAAATTTGGTAATTGTGATTAAAGTTACCATAAATGCACAAAAATTGTACTAAGATTACATCTATGCAAATGTTCACCCAGGGTAAGCAAGAGGCAATAAAGCAAGCAGAAGAGTTGGAACGAAGACTGAGCATCTCTGTCCAGACCCAGGCAGAGCTAGAGGACCAGCTGAATGCATCCCGCAGCCGCCTGGGGCAAATGGAGCTGGTACAAGCAAAAAAGCTGTGCTACACTCTCAAATTTTTTATTATGACATGACACCCAGTACTGCCAGAATAACTATTATCTCTCTTCCTCAGGAAAAAGACCTGTGTTCCACGAAGACACGGAGACTAGAAGACAATCTGAATGACTTAAAGGTCAAACTAACTGGAGCTTTAATGGACAAAGACCATCTTGTCCAGGTCTGATATTACATTTCATATTAATTTACACTGGGCATTAAGTGGCGATCCAACACTATATATATATATATATATTTTTTTTTATTTTATTTTTTTTTTATCACACATAACATTTATCATATGCATTTAGCATTGATTCCCCCTGTTGTTCTGGGTCGTAACCCACCAGTTGAGAAACACTGAGTTAAATATTTAGTTAAATGGTATAAAGGATGACTCTTCTGTGTATGCTTGTCTGTAAAGGAGAAAGCAGAGCTTCATCAGAGGATTCAAACTCTGGATCTGCAGTTGCAGAGGGAACAGAGGAGCAAACAGGGCATCAATGAGCAAGTGTGTGAGCTCCATTCGGAGATATCTCAAGCTAAGAGCCAGGCCAACAAACAGAAGATAGAAACCATGCTGATGAAGGAGGAGTTGCTTGCCATTAAAGAGGTCAGAGGTCACTCTTTTCCCAAACTTTGAACGTCAAAGAATCCTTTTTTATCACAGTTTACACAAAAATATAAGGCGGATCATGTGACACTGAAGACTGGAGTAATGATGCTGAAAATTCAGCTTTGCATCACAGGAATAAATTACATTTTAAAATATATTCAAATAGAAAACAAATTTTAAATTGTAATAATATTTCACAATAATACAGATTTTTCTGTATTTTTAATCAAATAAATGCAGCCATGTAAGAGACTCCTTTTAAAATTATATAATTCTGTTTTTTTTCCTAAGCTAATATTTCTCGATCAATAATCATTCAAGGTTTATCTGACTTTTCTGGATGATTTCCACCAGATGGAATAAATATATTTAAATAAATAAACATAAGTTATTTAATCAGGTAAAAAACATTCAGGAAAGTCAGATAATTTAAAATAATTACATTATAATAGCATTAATATTATATAATAGAATAATTTAATAACCACTTAGATAGGCATTCATTAAAATACTTTTGGATTTTAGCTAGTATGTTATGAATTGTTCTGAACAAACTTTTCTGAATGCGTTGGTCTTTCAGTTGAACGAAAAGCTGTCGTCTGATCTGACCAAGGCTACAGAGAGGCTACAGGTGACCCTTGACCAGCTACACGAGCTGGAGGCACAGAAACTGATCCAAACCAATCAGATTGCAGCACTGGAGACTGAGCGCTTGCAGCTGATTGGAGAGAAGGAGGAACTGAGGAAAACGTTTGATGAGGGACTTCATGAGAAGATTAGAGAGCTGGGAGAGAGATACCAACACAGGTGTGATAGCACTGTCCATTATTTAACTTGTCATTATCAAAGTGTTATTTGGAAATGAATATTAATATTGATCGATTTTTTTTGTGTTATGTCTCTAATCCTTGATTTAATATATCAAGGGAACTGCAGGGCAATTTGGAGGAAGAAAATCAGACTCTGCAATTAAAATGTCAAGACCTGGAAAAAAAAGTCTACATCTTGGAGGCGGAGTATAAGCAAAAAGAGGAGGAGCATCAGTGTATGAGGGTGGATTTTAAGCAGGAGAAGGAGGAGTTGAGGAAATTGGCCAATCACTGGAACGAGAGATGGCTGGATGTGGCGATGACGTTATGCTCGGCACAGGCAGAACTTGATGAGCTCAAGAGTCAACAGCATGAGAATGACAAAGTAACTTTCGTTTTTCATTTTTGGTTGTTTTGAGCAATTGGCAATTGCGTAGTGTGTTAGTAAATCTGTTGTCTTGCAGCGAGAAGCTGATGTTTTGGAAGTGCCACTAGATGACTGCAGGCAACAGATAGAGCCTGAGAAGGACAGAAGCCATGTGCAGAGACTCATGGGTAGCTCTGTATGTCCTTTGTTCTTCTTCTTTCCACCTATCCTCATAGTCAAAATTAATGATCTTTAAAAGTTTTAAATATATAATCTGTATTTAAAGAGCTATTCAATGTGTTTTTTTTTTCACGTCATGTCTTCCCAAGGTGTCTCTTGAAGACATGGATGGAGAGTTAGTGCAGGTGAAGGCAGAGCTGCTGAGGGTGAAGGACATGCTGAAGATCAGAGACACTGAGCTGGAGGAACAGCTACAGGAGCTGCAGTCTGCTTATGCTCAGGTGGGGCTTGCAAACCTGATGGAAATCTGTGTAATCTGGGTTGGTTTGATGCGAGGACGGAGATATGATTTTTCATACTGTGCAGGAGTCAAAACAGAGCGGTGAAGTCCAGAGGCTTAAGCAGCTACTGGCAGAGAGAGGTCAAGAAATAAAAGAGAAGTATGTATTTTACTAATAATTCATTCTCATACAGATAAAATAAACACACACATACACCAATCAGGCATAACATTATGACCACTGACAGGTGAAGTGAACAACACTGATTATCTCTTCATCACAGCACCTGTTAGTGGGTGGGATATATTAGGCAGCAAGTGAACATTTTGTCCTCAAAGTAGAAGCAGGAAAGCAGGAAAAATGGGCAAGCTTAAGGATTTGAGCGAGTTTGACAAGGGCCAAATTGTGATGGATAGACAACCGAGTCAGAGCATCTCCAAAACTGCAGCTCTTGTGGGGTGTTCCCGGTCTGCAGTGGTCAGTATCTATCAAAAGTGGTCCAAGGAAGGAACAGTAGTGAACCGGCGACAGGGCCAAGGGCAGCCAAGGCTCATTGATGCACGTGGGGGGTGAAGGCTGGCCTGTGTGGTCCGGTCAAACAGACGAGCTACTTTAGCTCAAATTGCTCAAGAAGTTAATGCTGGTTCTGATAGAAAGGTGTCAGAATACACAGTGCATTGCATATTGTTGCGTATGGGGCTGCAGATGCAGACCAGTCAGGGTGCCCATGCTAACCCCTGTCCACCGCCGAAAGTGCCAAAAGTGGGCATGTGAGCATCAGAACTGGACCACAGAGCAATGGAAGAAGGTGGCCTGGTCTGATGAATCATGTTTTCTTTTACATCACGTGGATGCTCAGGTGCGTGTGCGTCACTTACCTGGGGAACACATGGCAACAGGATGCACTATGGGAAGAATGCAAGCCAACGGAGTGTGATGCTTTGGGCAATGTTCTGCTGGAAAACTTTGGGTCCTGCCATCCATGTAGATGTTACTTTGACACGTACCACCTACCTAAGCATTGTTGCAGACCATGTACACCCTTTCATGGAAACGATATTCCCTGGTGGCTGTGGCCTCTTTCAGCAGGATAATGTGCCCTGCCACAAAGCAAAGCGGGTCAGGGCTGTTTTGGCAGCAAAAGGGGGACCAACACAATATTAGAAAGGTGGTCATAATGTTATGCCTGATCGGTGTATATATCCTGGCCAAAATACATATTTCAAATATATGGCTAATTGAAATTTATTTTTTTAATTGAAAATATATTTCATTTAAACCTTCTTAAGACAAAAATCTAAATCTACTTGTACTTGTGTATATAGTATATTTAAAAGTATATATGAAAATCTGTATATATAATCCGTTTTTAAACTGATATCTATATATTACATCCATACAGCCATGTTTACTAGCAAAAAAAAAAAAATGATTATGGCATATGAAAATTAATAATGCATGTGACTGTTTAAGGATTCAGACAAGTTCATCAGAACAAAGGACAACATTTATTTCCATTTGGGGGTTTAACGGACATGAAATGTGACCATGCAGTGCTATTAAAAACAAGTAAAACTGGAAGCAGTTGTTCCTTTTAATGTTTCATGTCATCAACTCTTTTTCATGCTACCACAGGGATCAAGATCTGAAGAACCTGGAGATACAGCGGATAACAGAGAAAGCAGACGCTCAGATCAAGATATCCGCCCTGGAGCAGGAGGTACAACGACAACCATCACTTTAAAAGTTTCTTACAGCAGAACAGATTAATCTAATGAGGTTTCAGTATGCCACATCTTTGTGCCTCTTACCTCGGGCAGATCTTTGCACATAAAGGGCTGCAGTCAAGAGAGGAAGTGGTCAGTGAATACAGTCCTGAGTCACTGAAGGCCCTGCTGGAAGGTATGTTCACATGCTATGATTGAGTAAAGACTGAACCTTTGTCGCAATTACATGAACACAAAAGCTCCTAGCTATACAAGCTCGATATCACATGTTCCGAAATGTTGTGTTCAAAAACCCAATGCAACTAGCAGTAGGTATAGCATTTACATGGGAAGGGGCTCTGTAGCGCATTAGCACATCAGCTATAAAAGCAGTGCAATAGTTAAAAAAATTAAAACAAGTTGTTATGACCAGATACCTGAGTACTAACTCTTAGGGCCCTATTTTAACAATCTGAGCGCATGGTCTGAAGCACATGGCGCAGGTGCACTTAGGGCATGTCCGAATCCACTTTTGCTAGTTTAACGACGGAAAAAACAGTCGACGCACCAGGCGCATGGTCCACAAGGGTTGTACCTAGTCTCTTAATGAGTCATGGGTGTGTTTTGGGCGTAACGTGCAATAAACCAATCAGAGTGTCATCTCCCATTCCCTTTAAAAGCCAGTTGCATTTGCACCATGGCGGATTCGCTATTTAAAGGCCGAACATTTCTCCAGAGAGGAATCCTTCTATTTTTTTTATATTTAAAAATTTTTGTGTGCTGCTGCGCGTCCTTGTGTGTGTAATAAGCAGAGTGTACACACGTTGTGCACCAGCCTATAGGCGCATATTTCTAACGCGCCCTTTAAATAACACAAAAAATACTTTGTTTGATCAATGGTGCAGTCGTTTTCAGTTGTCTCAAAATAGCAACACGCCAAAATGCGCCTGAACACACCTCGTTTTCAGACCAGCACACACATGGGCGAACAGATGGGCGCGAGTGCATTTGCTATTTAAATAACGTGGGCACTGGACGTGAAAATGATAACTGCATCAGACTGAAACTAGCAAAAAACACTTGTCGCATTGCGCCGGGTGTATGATAGGGCCCATACTGTTTAAAACCTTCAGCCTTCGAGATCTACTTTCCTGCAATGTTTAGTTCCAAGCAACCACAACCAAACACACATGAACAAGCTAATCAAAGTCTTCAGCTAATCTATAGGAGTACTAGAAAGTTACAGGCAGGTGAGTCTGATCACCCGTCTCCGGCATGATGACTCCGATCTTTTGAATAATCTTTCAATCTAATATGACTTCTGACCTGTAATGTTGCCAGAATCATAATCATACACTGTTTGTTCGTTGGCCAGAGGAGAACTGGCACCCTGACTGAGCCTGGTTTCTCCCAAGGTTTTTTTTCTCCATTCTGGCCCCTGAAGGAGTTTTGGTTCCTTGCCACTGTCGCTTTTGGCTTGCTCAGTTGGGGACACTAAATTTTTAACTATATTACTGATCTGCCCACATTGACACTATATGATAATTGAACTGAGCTGAATGACATCACTGTTTTCTCAAGAACGGCTGTACAGCCGAATCAAATTCTGTTGCATTATTTTCCTGTTTAACACTGTGAAGCTGCTTTGAAACAATCAAAAGATTTTGGATTTTGAGGACCAGAGTCGAGAACCCCTAGTTTAAAAGCACAGGAATTTGTAGGTGACTTTATCGCCCCCTTGTGTACTGGAGGTGTGTGTTCCCACCAAAACAACTCAAGAATGCACATTTTGTACAACAGGAATGTTTTTGTTTTGTTGTTTTTATTTTGTGGCCACAGAAAGCAAGAGGCGAGCTAAAAGGCTTGAGCAGGAGAGAGACCAAGCCTTACAAAAACTGTATGATCTTGAGCTTCCACATCAGGTAATGACAGGCGTTTATTTTCACATGTTTGTTAGTGTGTTTATTCATTGATACTTCGCTTCTTTAAAGCAAATTTCTTTTCATAGGGTAAAGCAGAGAAAGAATCTCCACCAGAGAACAAAAAACAGAAATCTGCTGGTTCAGATATTGTAGATCCTAACCAACAGAGGAGGCTAGTCACTGAGCAGGTGCTACACAGTGTGCATAGTAATACTACTAAACACGTCATCATACTACTTAATATTATAACTTCCTGTCTGTGCTTATTTCTCTTTCTGTGCTACAGTTGAAAAGTCTGTTCAGAGAGAGAGAGCAACATGGAGAAAGGTCAGTAGTAAACAATGAACACACTGTCAGTTGTCAGTCAGCTTGATTCCCCCCCCAAGGCGGGTTTATTTCCACTCCTTGCTATATAAAAATGAGACAGTGGGGAAATTCCAGACTCAGAGGCCTCAGTGCTCTCCCCTCCCCCTTCTCCTGTTCCCAAATGAAAATCTGTGGAAAAATTACCGCTTAAATGGATGGACAGACACACTGAATGGGAGACACACTGAACAAGATCAATCAAGGTGTGTCCGCTTTTATCGATCATTTCTTACATCAAATTGAAGCGAATCCTTAAATCACAAGTTTTTGAAATCAAAAATTAAAAAACATCCTGAGGTTTTAAGGAGTTTGACTGGAGTTTGTTGTGTCTTTTGTTTTGTTTGTCAAATCCTTTAAGTTCTAAATTGACAGCATATAAAGCTTTAACTCAATACATCTGCATGAATCCTGGCTCGAAAAAAGGAGTGGGGGTGGGAACGCTGGAATTTTCCCAGTGTCATAATTCAAGTTTGACAGGGGGGGGGGGGGGGGGGGGGGTGGCATTACAACCCACCTTGATAGGAGGCCATAAATCAAATTTTATTGACAGAAAATGTTTACATATATGTGATATGTACTACTAAGGTCCCCGGTGTTCCCAAGAAGACATGACTTGGTTGATAGTGGGGACCAAAATGCTACAAGTATTAAGGTAAGCACATCGTTTTCAAGTGTTTTTTGTTTTTTTTTGGCCATAGATCATGATGCATTTTAATGCTGAAATTAATAACATCTGTGTGACATATTTAGAACTGGAATGCTGTTGACATATTAAACCATCAGGGAAGAAAAACACAGAAACTGGAGCAAGAACTCCAGCAGGGGGCAGCAAAGGGGTCTTCATCCCAGATTTCAGTCTCTCAGGGGGGATCAAAGAGGTCTGATAGAGGGCAGGAGCAGAAACAGCCAACCAGCCAGAAGCACCACAGCAAGACCCAGGTATGCTATGATAACGATTATGGTTGAGAATCTATTTAAAAAATCTGAATTGCCAATCATATTTCAATAACATACTTAAAGTAATTATAGGTTTGTTCTAATTCTAGTATAGTTGAAGACTAATTCATAATCTTCTGACTAGAATCTGTGATATCTTAGAGAGGGAAGTTTTACAAACTAAACAACTCCATGCACAAACACATCAGGCCATAGACTGTCCTGATCTAACATTTTGTCTTAATCAAAGAGCATGCTGGGATGGAGGGGCACATAATCAGCTTTTAGGGTTGCAGGAGGCGTCTGCAGAGGATGTGGTCTGAAGCAGGGATAAAACGCAAAGGAAAGCCTGTACAGAATGAGATTTCTAATGTTGTATAGTTGTTTTATCCTTGCAATACTTAGAAAAGAACTACAATGGGATAAACAGCTTTTGTGCTGTGGTGTAATATTATTAAAATCAGTGGAAATACATGGTGAATAAAAATTTAAAAAGAGAAAACATTAAAATGTCCTACACTTACTTTCCCCGGCAGATGTCAGCAGTGAGAGATAAAAAGGAAAATCTAAAAGAGAGAAATGAAAATCTCCTTGAAGGTGAAAAATCAAATCAAGTCCAATCATATATAGAAATCGGGGGCCAATTTTGGAAAATTGTTTGGGGTCATACTTTTTTGTTTCTGAATGTTACATTTAAATATTATCCACGTATCAATCTTTTAATGTGGTGTAATTGTGTTCCTTTCTGTCTTGCTGGTCTAGCTAAAGTAATATCTCCTCAACCAAACTTTCCCCTGGGCTGCAAGGATGGAACATTCCTTGCAAGGCAGGTTGAGGTTTGTGACTCAGATACAGAATGAACCATTTGAGGAGAAGAAAGGGGAGCCAACTGCTGCAGTGATAATAATCCATTGCAAAGATTCACATTGCACTGTGTTAATTCTAATGCCTGATCTGTGATCAGTGATTTCTGAAATGTAATGATTCATGTACAGTCAGATGTCCTTTGTCTATGTGTCAGTAAATCAAACCAGTGACTAAACGGTCAACTTCACATTGTTTCTCTTCGTAGGATGAAATGAATCTGTTATTTAAACTGTGATTAAATTGCATATAGAAAGCGATCAAAAAACGCACCCTTTACAATCACTGGAGCTGTCAATCAAACAACGCAAGTTTATCAGTAACTGAGTTCTTGACTTCCAAAAACGTCTTATTTGCATTGTGTTTGCACTGTTAGTTATGATAAAAGCATTCGTTAGTGTGCAGAAATCGACTTGCAATGACAACATTGCAATGCTCATCGCTGCAAACTTTCATGTGATTAGTTAACTTTGAGAGCTGTAATAGTAAAACCGTGCTAAAAGTTTTTGAGAGAGTTCCACATGTAATACTTGCTTTTTCATATGCAAAGATGTCAGCCAATCACAGCAGTGGGCGTTTACACTGAAGTCTCACAGCAGACACGCCCCTTCAAACAGAGCCTTCAAATCAGGCTAAAATCAGGGTAGGAAAAATGCATTTTATTTCTAAATTATGACAATTTTTAATGTAAAAATTATACTAACATTATAAGTGCACACCAGGAAACATTATAAAACAATAAAACAATGCAGTTCATGACCCCTTTAAGCTATTAAAAATAAAACCAATTTTGCCAATTTTTGACCCAACTGTGAGGTAAATTTAACATTCGAACACAAAACACCAACATGATGTCAGATGAAACTTAAGACTATATCAATTTTTGCAATCATAATTTTTCCCATAAATACTCATTTTTATTGTCTTGAATGCCAGTTTCATCTGAATACCAGTTGCAGGATTTTTTCTAAAGAGAATGTTCAGAGATATTTGATTTCACTGATACATACATTTGTACTGAATCTATACAACAGTAACATAATAAAAAATGTTATTTAGTTTTAATATTATTATTATTATCTAATAATATTTGATTTTTATAATTAAAAGAGATTCATTTCTAAAACAATAAAATGTTTTCTAACATAGGGTACAGAATGCCAGCATCATAAAGGTCATATGAGACTTGAGGTCATGTCAGATTTTCATTTTGCACTTATGGTTGAATATAACATAATGTTGCGCAGTATCTAGAATCCACAATCTGTCCCTCTGCACTGGCCTCCGGACCAATAAGAACATGCTCAATGACACGAAGTAGGTGCATCTCCGGCAAAAGAAAAAGGTGAAATATTCAATAAAAGTTGCATTATAAAGAACCAATCACCAGACCATTATGGTGGAGATTGATCAGCACATGATAGTCTATTAAAACATGTACATGATCCACATTAAAATGATTTAGAGAGGCCTTTTCATCATTCTCTACACTTAAATATCAAAACCAGTGTTAATGTGTAGTCATAGAACATGTGCCATGAGATTTTATTTCAATGTGGATAAATGCTATACGAGTAAATGACCTCATGGCCGTGAACTCCTATTGCTGAGGTTTGAGCAGATCTGAAATAAAAGGGATCGGACTGTCGTCTGAAGGATTGAAGAGGGAGGGGGGATTAAACTACAATGTCATTAACATAGGCTGATCTCCTCTGGATCTTGGATCCTGTAAGACAAGCATTTAATCCTGAACATTAAAAGCAAACATTTAGGCTTTATTCTATGATGGATAAATCCTCTAGCTTTTACATAACAGTCATGTAAGCTGCCGTATGCATATCATGACAAACGTATTAATTTATCTGCTAGGAGAGATTTGTGGTGCAATATGCTTTCCTGCACTCTCAGGACATTAAACAATTTTCTGGGAACTATTTTGCATTGCATTTGGACAATATGGCACCGCTTGACATTTTAAGCTTTTTGTAATTGTTTTGTTAATGCAGAATTTAAAACAGGAAGAGGTAAGTTGTGTGTTCTGTGAGGAGATTAAGTACGAATGTAAATCATTTGCTGTGTGAAGTCCTTCCGCATTTTTTACTTTCTATAAAAAATGTTTTAATAACAATGGAAAAGGTCATCTCCAGTCACACAATAAATTTATGTCAGCTCTGTCCATCACAAAGTAATGACACATATGCCACTTCAGATGTGCTCACCTTACATTATTTTGGCCCCACCCAAACACAGATATGAAACTGCCTTAGCCTTGTACCAAATGCCAAATGTACCAAATCTCTCTCACACCAAGTCCACGCTTAGGTGATGTAATTCTGCTAAGACTGCCAGGTAGAAGTCTGCTGTGAAGTCTGCACCTGTATGGTCCTGGAAAATGGGCACATTGAAGATATTATAGCACACTTATGAATAATACAATTATTTTGTCCCTATTTGGATTGGAAAATGTCTGTGAGTCTAGGCAGGGATAACCAACACAACTCCTGGAAAGCTACCTTTCTACAGACTTCAGTTCCAACAGACCTGCCTGTTGTTATCAAGTAATCCTGAACATCGTGTTTTTGCTGTGTTTGATTGGGTTTAGAGCTACTCTGCAGGATGGTAGCCCTCCAGGAGCAGGGTTGGCTACCCCTGTTGAAGGGTATTCTGTTTATAATTTTAAGGAGTCTTCAACTCTAGTCTTGGAGGGTTAGTGGGTGCTTCCCAATTGATGCATCCTTGTTTCCTTGCTCATACGAAGAACGAGGAGCAAGGAAGCTTCCTGAGGAGTCATGAGCGAGGATACACAAATGTATCCTTCCCTCGTACCCAAAGGGGTGGAGCTAAGATGCGAGGGAATGAAACAAGGATGTACAAATAAGAAATGAAAAGGACCCAGCGTCTTGCAGACTTTAGTACCAATCCCAATTTAACCCACCTGTCTGTAATTTGCAAGTAGTTCTTATCACTTTGATTAGCTTTTTTCCAGGTGTATTTGGTTAGAGCTTAACTCATCAGGACACTGGCCCTCCAGGGTTGGAGATGAAGAACCCTGTTTTAGGGTTCAAAATGGTGCACAAGCACCCAGTCCCTTTTAAGAGGTCCGCTGGTATGAGATTCAAAGTGGTTTACATCAGTCAACTCCAGTCCTTGGGACCTACCTAACAGAATGTTTTAGATGTCTCACTAATTAAAACACTTAGTGTATTGAATAGGGAGACATCTAAAACATTCTAGGTGGGTCCCAAAGAGAGAAACACTGGTCTACATGATCTATAAACTTGTATAGCCCAACTAATATTGGGCTGAGGGTACCATCTGGGAGAGAATGGGAACAGTGTATTGTAGTTTCACCTGGAGTTTGGTTGGTAAGACTGTCTGCTTTCAGAATCAGGACTTTCAGCTGATGGACCAGAGTCTGGTACTGCAACAAAATGAAGAGCTGACCGAAGACCTTGTGACCTCTCTCTGAATCGTGGGATGTAATTTTCTGAGGGACATCAGTGTTTATATCCAGTTCAAATTGAGCATGCTGAATAAAGTATGAGCATCTCTTGTCCTTTGAAAGAGAAAATGAGGCGTAGGTATGTAAGATGTCTGGGTTGATGTTTAAGACTGTCTGGACTCGTAGCAAGAGCTATGAAGTGACCTTCTTGGTCTTGTCCACAACTTGCCTTAGTTCTCTAACGCAGGTGACAGGCCTGTCTGGTGTCCAGTCCAGACTACTGCAGCAAACTTCCAACTCCTCAAATTGGGATGTCTTTGGATTATCCAGAGTGAAGACAGCCAGTCTGAGTATGCAGCTCTTAAGCCCTTCTAAAGATCCGACATTGACCACCAAGTTCTGTTTATGGATTCCAGAGCTGAGGTTGTAATCTTGGGCAGAGATATCCAGAGGTCCAGGGCAAAGTGGGGGAAGCCTGACCTGGACTGTCACTTCTTCTAGATGATAGACTATACCAACTAAGGATACAGTGAGTGTATTCTGTGTTGAAGAGAAGGTCAGGGTGAAGTGCAAGAAGGGATCTGAGGACTTGCTGCAAGAATTTGAACCATAGGTAGGAAATAAAGGTTCTTCCTGTAGTAGGCCTTGAGTTTGAAGTGGAGAGAGGGTGCAAGGTGATTGTAGGTTAGGAATAGCCAGCCTTCTGTGTTTACTGAATGAGTATCTATCCCCGGCCACAGTGCAGTGGCGTTCCAGAACATTCCGGGTCTTCGCAAGAAGACTAAGTCTTGGTAAAGAGGGGAGAGAGAAGCGGCCATTGGGCATGGGCTTGTATGGAGAAGAGGAGACAGCTGGAGAACTGAGTCGTCTCATTTGGAAGCATGACGCTTGCTTGTTAACCTCAGAGACAGCAGTGAACTCTTCATCTGGTGGTGTAGAGCGCTCAAAAGCAGATGGGTAGTCTAGAACCTCTCCTTCCAGCTGTTCATATGGTAATTTGGTAAATGTGGTTCCAGATGAAGGGGAGGGACTTGCCACAGTCACATGATTCACAGATTCAGGGGGAGGGGGGGTCCTCACTGTCTTTTTGTCTTTAGCTGGTTTGTGTCTGGTCTTTAACCAACAAATTACGCAGCCCAGGATAAGGGAAAAACACAGGACCACCAAACCCACACTGGGTGGACTGAAGAGACAGAGGCTGGTTAGAACAGCATTTTAATCCGAAACTATCATTTCAAATGACAGAACAACTGTTAAGTCATAATCCGCAAACAAAGAAAACAATTTAATCCGCATAAAGTCAGTAACAGAATGGTAAAAAAACCAGACGTGAACTGCAGTACTTCTAAATAATGGTTGGTTTCTCAGACCGAATGGACAACTACTTGTTCACAACTTTCCTGACAAACACACCCAAGTATAATATAGTTTGCTTGGAGGTTAGGTCCCTTCATGTTGCTTTGTGAAAAGCACCTGCACCAGCAGCCAGAAAAACAACAGAATGATGATTCCCTCGATCATTCCCTTACAGCCAAACAGTAGCACCGACTGCCACACAGGTTGTCTAGAGTTCTCCTCCTCAGTAGGCATGATGACCACAGCTTCTCACCTCATCCTCACCTTCTGAAGTAACATCATGTATCTTCACAGAGGAGACTTCAGAGCTAGGTTTATTCATCTGTATGCATCTCTAGGGTTGAACAACTAGAGTGCACTGCTTTCTTTCAAATGTTCTACAAGGCACTCATGTTTTTTATAGATCGAAATCAGAACTGATTTTTTCGAGTCTTTCTTTTGCCAAGATGCTCCCAATCAAATTGTTTCCCATTTTAAAGCAACAAGATCAGGTGTATAATACCATCCATCAAGAAAAGTTCTATATGATTAAATCCCAAATTGTCATTCAGTCTGAACAAAATCCCATTGATTCTGCTTGTGGTCTTTCCTCTTCTACATCTGTCTTTTAGTTATATCCAGGGCAGTAATCCTCTCCACTGACTCCCTTGGTGAGACACTGAGTTTAGAGGGGTGGTCCAGCTCAGGATAGGGGCGGGACACGCCAGAGATGGGATAGACACTACATTGGTGACGGGTCAAGGACAACCATGCCATGTGTTCCATACTGTGCCTATTAAAAAGGGCATCAGAGGGACAATCCCATCCTGCCACCCCCACAAAACAGCATCTGTCACATCCACTGTGAGTTCTGCACGTAATCAAAATGTCGCAGTCTGTTAATGTCAATGTTTTAAGCACATACTGAATTAAATATGCATGCATTTCATATTACATCGCACTCATCAGACATTAATGAGGATTACGAAGGCAGATGAAATTAGTCTGAGTTGTGGACACAACTGTCTGATTTCAAAAGCAAAATACTGATGTACTGCCTCTTGGTGTCTTGTGACATGAACTGCATCTTTCCTCAAAACTGCACAACCATCCATTGTGACAAATTTATTTCATAAACATAATGAAGCCTTTACAAGGACCATAAATGTGTATTTTTACATTATTTTCATGACAAACGTTTTCTCTTTAAAGCCCCCCTGTAGTCAATCATTTTAAAACTCATCTTTGATCACCAAAATAACATGTTAAGTTTTGCTCCTGTGAAAAAAAATCATGCCTTAAATAGCTTGAATGTAACTACACCCTCACCCCATGTATATGCAGACCATGAATATGCAAATTAGCCCCGCCTCCACTCACTCACACCGATGTCGTTTGAATAACTAATATGATTAGCCCTTTGCTAATGTTACACAAACCATGTTCCCTTTCGCCATCTCAGTCTGCCTTCTAAAAATCCTTAGAAACGCTTAGAACGCCAAGACATATAGTTCATCATATACATAATTCACCTGCTATATTGCTAAATGTACCTGGTTTTTCATATCAACAGAAAAATATACCGGGATAACCTAGCTGGCTTCTTGAGACTCCCCAGATTCAGAGTGGTCATAGTTAATGATATGCTAAAGCCCGCCCACACGTTGACGTGATTGGTTACAAGGTAGTCTGTGACGTCAGAAACAGCCGATTTCCGCGTTTTTGAGACGATATTTTTTCACTGCAGTTTTAAAGAGAAAATACTCAACAATGGTGTTGACTTATGAATTTGCACATGGTTCGTCTTAAAGCATATTAGAAACACTACATAGACATATAAACAACATGAAAAACTTGACATTTAAACAAGTAATTTGTTAGAATTAAAAAAAAAAATTATTACTTTTTATGGATTGTGTGACTAAAAATTGGGGTAAATGCAATGTTTACATTTAAATAAACAAAAATAAACCAAAATAAAATAAAAACCAATACGACTATGATGTAGGAATGCATTCAAAAATAGTAATAATATCCTACAAAGAGTAAGAAAAAAAAAAAAAACACCACAAAAATCTTGCATCAGATCAGACTTTAATTTCATTGTGTAAAGTTGCATGTGTCTATACAGTGAGGTCATCAAAGAGGATAACAAACACATGGTCTTTGGTTTTCAGCTATGCAGTTATCTGAAGAATATAGAAATTAAAACAGAAGAAACTAAAATTGTCTGTATCCCAGCAGGTCCCAGGGTCAAGCAAATGCAGGATTATAAACAGCAAAATGTAAAGCTAATTGTTGATGAGGCTAAATCCGCATGGGTACATGAACACGACAAGCCTCGATTGCTACTGGAAGTATATTGGAAGTACTGGAAGACATCTCGCACTCCCGTATTGATGTTCTGCCTTTCTTTACATTTCTGAGGAATTTCTCCAATTCATTACCTGAGAGATTTTTTGCATTAAAATCAGCAGTACTTCTGAGGTAATTCAGTGATGTACTGCAGGCAGTTGAACTAGCTCCGAGGTAAATCCTGACTGAGGTAGCTATTTCAGTCCCACACAGACTGAGATATATCTAGTGTCATTCGTTTTCAGGAGGTTGTGAAGTTAAAATTTGTGAAGAAAAAAACAATTCCTGAGAGACTTGCTTTCCAATATGGAAAGATACATGAGGTCTGAAGTTCAACAATTAAAAATATAAAAAAATAAAATAAAAATAAAACATCCAATCTTCTTGAGATTTGAATGTTATCCTGCTTTTCTGTGACCTGGTTTGTTTTAAAGAACTCGTATGCGCACCAGAGCAGAAGAATAGTACATTAATCAGGGCCCTTATTTATGAGCCTGCACATGATCGTCTAACGCACAGAAATGATTGACATGCGCGACACTAACCGTGCGTGTCGACAATTTCTTTTCAACCATACATTGTCTTGTGTCTGAGGTAGAGAAAAATCTTTCAACCAAACTGTTGCCTGTAAATATGTCTAAATAATAACAACCAAAACCTGTCGGCTGTGTAAAATGCAATCAAACTCAAAACTCTTTTTCAAATCATATTAATATTTCTGTATCTAGAAGCTAAAAAAACAACGAAAATAGAAAACAAAAAAATCATGTAAATACATTTTTAAAAAAGGAAAAAATATGTGACCCCTTTTCTTGCCGAAACAACTTTGCAACACTAGATGGGGATTGTAACCTGTTTTAAAATCCATCAAATTAGACAAAAAAACAACACAGCAGTATCATAATCGATCCTGAGTCTTTTAAATTCACTGCAGATGAGGTAAATTCAGCAAACTTTAAATAAGAGAATTAATAGACAGCAAAAAAAGAAAAAGTGTCAACCACAACCTCACAGATGTGACTTTGGCAGAAGTAGATTTGATCATGCCATGATTGCTTTGCAGATCTTTGTGAGTGAATGATTATGGGTCTGGAAAGGCATGATTACGCGATCACCAAAGTGTGTACGCTGAGGTATTCTGTTGAATCTCTAAAAACCTTCTCAGTCCTGAGAAAACATCTTGTAGAAAAGAGCAGGTGGGGTCCGTGATGAGCTTTAACAGCTGATGAGTTTGTAAAAGTGTATGTGTGTGGTCCTCCCTTCACTGGAAGGAAAACACAGCTGCCAGCTTGTGCAGGAGGCAGACTGTGATTCTCTAAACCGCCTCTAGAGGGCAGAACGGCTCATGCCGCTCCAACGGAAAGATTGTAGTTTAGGGTGGACTGACGGCTGTTTGGTACAGGGAGCTGGTGATGGTTAGGGTGACCCGCCTGTGGCCGGATCCACAGAGTCAGGACCCTTTGAGGAGGAAGATGAGGAGGAAGAGGGGATGCCGGGACTGAGGGTGGAGGTGTGGCCTGGAAACATGGCTGTGACAGCGTTGGGAGCAGCTCCGGATTTCTGAGCATATAAGGATCCTGTACAGAGTATTAAAAAACACTGAATTTAGCAATTTACTTCATTATTTTACATTACTGTTCATAAGTTGGGGGTCAGTAAGATTTATTTTTTAAAGAAATTAATCTTTTGTAACATTAAAAGTATTTCTATTTCAAATAAATGCTGTTCTTTTTAATTGTCTATTCAAAGAATCCTGGAAAAAATGCAACACGGCTTCCACAAAATTATGAATCAGCACATCGGTTTTCAACATTGATAATAATAAATGTTTCTTGAGCAGCAAATCAGTATATTAGAATGATTTATGAAGGATCATATGACTGAAGACTGGAGCAATGATGCTGAAAATTCAGCTTTGCCATCACGAAAATAAATTACATTTTAAAATATATTAAAGTATTTTAAATTTTAATAATTTCGATATTACTGTTTTACTGTATTTTTGAAAATGCAGCCTTGGTGAGCAAAAGAAAACTTTCAAAAATATAAAAGTTTGGGCTCAGTGCGACTTACATACACACATACAGTGTGTGTGTGTGTGTGTGTGTGTGTGTGTGTGTGTGTGTGTGTGTATATATATATATATAATATGTATGTATACGTATATATATATTATATGTATGTGTATGTAAGTGTATGTATGTATGTATGTATGCATGTATGTATATGTGTATGTATGCATGTATGTATGTGTGTATGTGTGTATGCATGTATGTATGCGTGTATGTGTGTATGTATGTATGTATATGTGTATGTATGTATGCATGTATGTATGCATGTATGTATGTATGTATGTATGTATGTATGTATGTATGTATGTATGTATGTATGTATGCGTGTATGTGTAATATATACATATATATATATATACAAAAAAAAAAAAATATATTTATTTATTTTTTAATTTGGGGGACTTTACGTTTACATGTATGCATTTAGCAGACACTTATTTCACTGAAATCCCAAAAGTTAAGATATTCAATTATTTTACTGGATTTTTTTGCTATATTTTAGTAGATTAATTTATTATATACACTTATTTGAAGCAATATAGGAATTTTATGATCTAGAATACTTTTAGGCTTATTGGAACTTTGTGGATCCTTATGGAAATATCCTCAAGGCAAAATAATACAAAATAAAATAAATAAATAAATAACAGGAATAAATAAATTAAACAGTCAAGATTTACAAGCGTTTAAAATATTGCATTTGTAACCCGAGTATGCTAGTATACAATCAGATTTTTTTGTCTTTTTTCAGAATTATCTTAGGTTTTTTTTATAAACTGGACAGGTTTTATGAGCTGGCGTAGAGCCAATTTGTCCGGCCTTGGAGTAACCTGAGGTTAAGTGCCTTAGACGATATTGGACAATCCCACACGTGCACAAATACAATACACACCTGAGTAAATAACACCGTTGACCTCCACAGACACAGTAATGCTAGCGGAGCCATTAGAAGAAATGCTGAGAGACAGGTCCTGTTTGTCCTCTGAAAACAAGATACAAACGTCAATGACACACTTTACATTTAAGTAACTAAGTATTTTAGATGAAAACGCTCATTGTACTCACCGCGAATGTTGGTGTTGTTCATCCGCATGTTGGCGGGGTTCACCTGTGACGCCATGGCCAGCAGGTTCTGTTGGAAAGCCTGCTGCAGTAGCCTCTGCTGTTCCTCCGCCAGACGTGCCATCTTCCTCTCGGGCCCCTCCACCACAGCGCCCCCCGCGCTCACCACTCCGCCGCCCATGCCGGTCTCCAGCCTCTCCCTCAGCTGCTCCAGTGTGGCGGCACGTGCCAGCTGCTGCTGATGCCCGAGAGCCAGCGCCAGGGGCAGTCGACCTGGCAACATGGAGGCTGGACCGTCCTCTGGGACTGAAGAGAGGTGACAAACATGTTGAACTCTATCGGTTACTATATCACATCCATAATGTTAATCATGATGATGTAATCCCATAACATGAAATGCATTGTACTTCTATATTGAGATGCATTTTTTCATCAGGTTATTTAATGAGGTTATTTTATCAGTTCAACAATTTTAGTGTCTGTCGATAATTTCTCAATTTTTTATGTTTGTCGTTTGCAATGCAATGCTTCATGGGATTGTAGTTCTTTCCCTCAAAAGGCATGTGAAGTACACAGTCCTTGTACCTTTGGTCTTTTTGTCCAATTTTCGATCGACTGATCGTTAGATAGGTAGGTAGATAGATAAAAGCATATACCATTGATCAACAACCTTGAAGCTCATTGTTGGTCTGTCTTTAAATGTTTTAGAAGTTATTCTTAAAAATTTATTGGTGAAAATTTATTTGATTTTACTTCCGGAACATGATTGTAGCACTCTATTGAGCCACACCTGAAAGCTAGTTTACTAAAATACTAAATGGGTATTTTGCTATTGGCTAACAATATCTAATTCTGACCTCAGCAGAAAAACTCAACTCAAACATTAGTTATTTGGTAAGTTTTGGGGAACTTTTCATCAGACAACTGGAAGTTCTGAAGCAGAATATTTTGACATGAACATAGCTCCCTGCATTACACATCAAGGCAAGTGATTCATTTACTGTGGCCCCTGTGGTTTGTCTCCGTCAGAAGACCCTCACAGGAAAACAGCCCCTTAATGGCTGATCATTTCCCCAATCAGGCCAGGAAACTTGCTCCATTTCCTACATATACTTCCTGCTTGGTTTTGCTTCTATTCCATATCGAGGTGGCGTTATGTAAAGGTGTGGAGTTTTTTTTTTTTCTCCATGTGCTTTATTCTGAACAAAACTTCAGCGCATGCACAGTGCCCAGTCGCAGCGTTTAGAACCATCGTGATAGTCACTGGCACTTGATGACACGGAAAGCTGATATGCCAACAGTAAAATAATTTGTAAATATTCAGATGTACATAAACGTACGCACGATCATAACATCAAAAACGTACATAACCATACACATCATGGCACTGCCCATGTGCACAACATTTTCGAATACAATTGATCTGCCAAATCAAGGTAGTCAGATTTAAGCGTTTACAAGCTTAATATTTTCCTATGGACCCTTTTGACATTCCCAGCTTCTCAGAAGCAGAAGTCATCATAGCTGGGTAAACTACCACAAATGTATTTTTTTTGCTTTAGTATTTGCTCCAATAGCAAAATAAAAAAAAAGTTTCTATGACTTTACAAAAGAGAAAAAAAATTACGAGAGACGATGTTGGTCAGAAGACAGAAAGACGTCAAAATTGCCTTCACTCCCTTAGCCACTGAAAGAAATCTGACATGACGGAAGATTTTTTGTGTGCAAATATTTAGTAAATATTCAGTTTGTGAGATGTTATCGTTTGCAAGTACAGGGTATCTGCAGGTTTCACCAACTTTTTAAGACCTTTTTAAGGCCATTATGAATTAAATTTAAGACCTATATCACGCAATAAAAAAGGAAAAGGAAATGTAGAATCACAAAATTACTTGCAAAGCAAATTAATTTATTCAAACAAAGAATCAGTAAACTTGCACTTCCCCATAGCTCAATCCCACATAAAATACATATTATATTATATATAATATGTCTTTTTTTGTTGGTCAATTTTTGAGATCAAATGACTGATTTTTTTTTTTATAATTAAGCACATTTACCATATGTTAGATGCACAATAGTCACACATGGCAATAAAACAAACAAAAGGCATAAATCTGGTTAGGTAACTTTATATAAAAAAAAAAAGGGTAGTCCTGTGGTGTGCTATCTAGCTTTAATAACATCATCGTTTAGGGTGGGAAATATGACCAAAATCTTACAAGTAAACCACAGCAATAAGCAATTACTTAATAGAAGTAAAAAGTTCTCAAGTAAGTTAATTAAGTAATCAAGTAAACGGTCAGTAATAAAATAAGAACTTATAAACAAACGACAATAGGACAAATAAATACAACATAAAGATACAGATACAAACAGTGCTTTAAGTTTAAGCACAGTTTTTTTTCCTGTTGTTGTTTGGTTAACATTAACGACACAGACAGGAGCCATTATGGGCTATATTAGGTTGCTTTTACTTTAAGACCTTCAGTAATGCGCAGATCCAATACTGACACAAGCCCAAACTTGTTTACGCCAATATGGACATAGGCATAATTAAGTGTGTATTTGATCGTTCAAGGACAATACGCCTAGAAATAGAACACATTCGGTATACTCGCGCGAACAGGCGGCAAACGGGTGCACAGCAGCCAGTCTGACCAGCATGTATCAGTACCAAATTGAGTTTGTGGTTTACATCGCTTTTATGAACTGCTATCAGGCATATCATACGTTTTATTTGGTCATTCATCCACCTTGCACAATCGCTTCGCCCAGTCCTTGGCGCTTATGCGAGACGGCAGGTGAAAAAGATTAGCCTTCGCTTTCACGATCGCGGAACTCGAAGAACTATTAGCTGAAGAATAAAATCTATTTTATGTGTCTGTGGTACAATCCGAAAGAGACTCGCACCAATAACACGAAAGCTGATTGGTTGCAATATAAGATGCATGTTGGTCTCATTTGTAGTTGTAATATAGCAAATTATATTTGGACTAGCAAAAGAACGAACTACAACCCGGAGTAAAAAAAAAAAAAAAAAAAAAAAACCCACACACACAGCGGGAGCATTTCAATGAGCATTAGAGGTAGCATTACATGGACATGTTTAAAATTATTTAACTTTATTTTAGACTTTTTTTTTTTAGACCCTGCGGAAACCCTGAAGTAGTAAAATGTATGTAAACGTATGCATCACGGCACCATGCAAATGCACAACATTTTGGAATCCAAATGATCTGCTAAATGAAGAAATGTAAATGTGGTTTGATTCAAACGGATTAATTGGGATCAAGCTCAATCCGATCGACTGAGGTGTTCACATGAAGGCTTTTCACTCCAATTGAGCCATGATCTTGGGTGCATGTTCCTAGTGACATTCAATACAAATGTGGAACTCCTCCTCACCACTAGTGCGTGCAAATACACCAAATGTTTTTGTTGATGTGCAATGTTTTACTTGGACTAAACAGATAATCCAAGGAAATTAAGAAATTTTTATTTGGCAGGAATGATTGATTATCTCATTAAGAAGACTGCACACCTGTGGCTTTCTTCAAGGCGGGACTGGGGGTGGCCTGCAGTCCATTGTGTCCTGTGGCGGGCAGGTGCATTTTGGGAGGAGAGAGGAGGTGAGGGGCTGAGGCACTGGGAGAAGGGGAAAAGCGATACAGGCTGTTGCTGTATCCGGGGCGACGGCCCTCCCTGCGGTTACTGTCGATGGCCGCCTGCAGCTCTCCAGGGGAACTCAAACCCTTCTTCTCACATTCATATGGATACAGGTACTTCATATACCTAGCACAGAAGATCAAAAACTGTCAGCATACTACATGACTTTAGAGATGTTTGAGACTTCTGTACTTCTATGGAAGTAAAATAATGCCAAATATGTTTTAAACAATAAACAATAAAATACACATTGCATTAACCATGCTTGCATTTTAATGCATTGTATTTTTAGGGCTTGCATTTGTATGGGCTGAAATTCAACATGGTTGAATTTACACATTTAAGATGTGAATATTTTCAAAACATTTCACACACATTATTAAAAATTCAATAATCCATATTCACCTCTCAGATTTCACTTCCAAAATATTCATTCTGTTTAAAAATACAACCTATAATATTCGACAGGCAATTTTCGGTCCATTTTATTTTGCGTTACAAATTTGCTTCCACAAATCTATTGGTTCAAATTCGACTGAAAATTCAACAGAACTGCTGGAATAGCAGTAGATTACCGAGCATAATATCCATCTGCTGTTAGTTGACCTCAGCAGCAGGTGGTGCAAGCGGCTGTTGACGAAGAACAGAGCAACGGGTAGAGAGAGTCATTCATTCATTAAATGGATTTACGGAAATGGAGCAAACCATACGTATTTGTGATGATTATCAGGGCCAGTGTGTATGTGTGTGTGTATATATATATATATATATATATATATATATATATATATATATATATATATATATATATATATATATATATATATATATATATATATATATATATATATATATATATATATATATATATATATATATATATATATATATATATATAAAACCGCAAAAAGTAACCGCAAAGACTTAATGTACAAAATGTAAACAGCTTTTTTAACACAAAATGTAAACACAGCTTTTGTGTCTTTATCAGCTTTTCCATATATATACTGGCCCTGATAATCATCACAAATACGTATGGCTTGCGCCATTTCTGTAAATCCATTTAATGAATGAATGACTCTCTCTACCCATTGCTCTGGTCTTCGTCAACAGCCGCTTGCACCACCTGCTGCTGAGGTTGACTAACAGATTAGATAATGCTCGGTAATCTACTGCTATTCCTGCTTGTCCCGGATGTGAACTGTTGAATTTTCTGTCGAATTTAAACCACTGAATTTGTGGAAGCGAAATAAAATGGACCGAAAATTGCCTGTCGAATATTATAGGTTGTATTTTTAAACAGAACGAATATTTTGGAAGTGAAATCTGAGAGGTGAATATGGATTATTGAATTTTTAATAATGAAAATGTGTGTGAAATGTTTCGAATTGAAATATTCATATCTTAAACACACAACCATGTTGAATTTCAGCCCATAAAAATGCAAGCCCTAAAAATACAATGCATTAAAATGCAAGCATGGTTAATGCAATGCATATTTTTTCAAGTAGTGCAATTCAACAAGCTTTTTTATTTTAAAAAACATTTAGCATTATTTTACTTCCATATACTTCTGTGTTGGACTACTTTTCTGGGATGTTCGTAAATGTCAGGAAATCTTACTGTGTGCGGAGGGTGAAGGCGGCACTGGTGATAGAGGTGGGCAGGTTTAGGCCTTTGGTGATCTCCCTCCAGATCTTCTTGTTTATCACCTCCACCAGACCTCCCTTCTCAGTCACCAACTTATATAGCATGTACAGATCCAACACCTGCTTGGCCATGATGGGGATTCGATTCACAGGCGTACCTGGAGAAGACACAACGGACAGGAGACTTTGGTTTAAATATTCTGCATGATGGATCACATCAAACCAGCTGGGAAAACAGTTGGTTAAGTGTCTTAAGGATTAGTTTAGTCTCAACTTGATTTCAACTTTAAAATTAATACACATTTTGTGTATGCTGGGATGATCAAGACAGCAACTGTTGGAAATGATGGGCTTTATTCAGATTGTAATGATGGGAAGTGATGGGATGACAGTGAGACAATAACTAGAATTATGTGCTCATCAAGACAGTGACTAACAGGGATGGGCCACATTGTAAATGTTTGGTTGAACTTAAAGAAATTATGATATTTTGCTATTGTATATTAGAATGTAGTTAAAGTAAATGTATAAAAAAAAAATATATTAAAACTTTATTAAGGAATTATCACAATTTGTCTTCTACGTTTTAATTTGTAAAATTACGTAAAATTTGTTTGCCCAAAAATAATAATAAAAGTAATTGGTAATTTCATCTTATTTTAATTTTTTTAAAAGCTTAAATTGTTAATTATGACTTAATTTGATTACCACTGTTTTTTGATAATACATTTGTATTAAATTAAATCCAGACTAATTAAAACAGACAATTTCATATAACATTTCATATGGCCATATTATTGTAACATTTTAATAAATTAAATTGTTTAAGTTTTCTAAATTCATAAAATGAATGAATTTCATGATTTTTTTTTTCCATTTTTGGGTGAACTATCCCTTTAAGACCATAACAAATGGAAGTGCTGGGTCGATTATGAAAGTACCTATGAGAAGTGATGGGCTGGTAGTAAGACAGAAATTATGGGAACTGAGGGGCATTATTCAGACCATAATGATGGGTTGATAAAGCTACTGGCTGTGGAAAGTGATGGGTTAATCAACACAGTAACTGCGGTCAGATATAGGCTTATGATGGGCAGCTATGGGCCGATCAACAGTAACTATGCTAAATGATAAGCTGATGATAGGAAGTGATGGGCTCATAGGGCTGAAATATAGAGATGCAAGCAGAAGCCAATCTGTAGCATTAAAAGCTCACGAGTATCTGTGCTGCCCACCCCTTCCAGAAAAACAAGGATTGAAGTGATTGAGTTTTTAATCTGTGAGCTGGTGTAGGTAGGCCAGTGCAATGAAGCTCATTTGGAGGGATTGCGTCAACTAAAACCACACACACACACACACACACACACACACTTGTGCTCTGTTAGCGCAGTTACCAAAGTGTGTACAGAACAGGAGGGGAGGGGCTTTGAGCCCCCATAATGCCATGCTCAAATCCTCCCCCCACACACCACGCTGGGCCTATTCTGGAATAAAACCAATTAATGTATGTGTGTGTGCTTTGTGCGAAGCGGGGGGCTGAATAGTCCTGGTGACTTGAGGTCAGGATTAAGCCCTAATTTAGCCACTTCATTCTCATTAACATAAATTCACATGCACACAAAACAAATATCAACCAATAACACTAATTCTGTGGCTAACAAATGTGTAGTCTGAAATGTGTCGTGTCATGTCATTCTGTCTTTAAAGCCATGATTGCTGTCCCTATAAGAAGAAAACAGCAGTCAATCATCTAAACCAAGGCCTGAGGAGGGCTAGTATGTAATGTAAAAATATACAAAAACAACCACAATAATAAAAGTAATTATACACAGAAATATATTATATATTATTTATATATATTTATATATATATATATATATATATATATATATATATATATATATATATATATATATATATATATATATATATATATATATATATATATATATATATATATATATATATATATATATATATATATTTATTTTTCTTTTTTTTCTTTTTTTTTCTTTTCTTCAAATAACAACCAAAAATATTAATATTAAATGTTGTATATAGATTGTATAGCTACGGATTGTATAGCTACAGATATCAGATATACAGATATACGGTGGCCTATAGTTGTTTATATTTTATAGTTGTTTATTGTTTATATTTCTTAATAAAATTGTGCCAGCTGGAACAAATGCTATAATGAAATTATGAATTACAGGTAGATCCCAGCAGCATTAAAAGTGGTCGAAAGTTTTTTCAAAGAGCCAGAAGTCACTTTGCAGCAGGCGCAACAAATTAACAATAATACTAATGTTAACGTTTCAGGTAGGACAGCAGACATCAGCAAATATCATTCTCCAAGAGATTATTTTTGGAATATAATATAACAATGCACAATCACAGTGACGCTGATGGGGTTAAGCATTTACTTTATCTGAGGGAAATGTTGAAGTGCGATCTGCCAGTCTCTTCGAAGGAAGATTACAAACGGCGAACGCCAATTGATTACACATGACGACTCTTATTTTGGTGGTTTGCTTGACGATGTGAGTACAGGACTCTTTTACTTTAAATAGTAGACATTTTTTAATTTGCCTAAAACATATGGAGCTAATCCTGTTTTGTCTTCCGCTTCTTGATTCTTGCGCTGCCTGAGCTGACACTGATGGGCGGTTGTCATGACAATGACGTGCGGCAAAAGTTCACGTTCATTTCTCACACACACACCTTCAGTGAAATGGACTCACAAACCGTTTTGGCATCGCTTTTGATACTAGGGGCTGAGGTGGGTCAGACCCGGTGTATTTTAAATCTGCTTTTATGCTGCATTGTGTCTTTACACAGAATTTTGAGCAGACACAGCTAGATCTGCTAGATCAGCTTAGATCAGCCTTAACTCGACTGTGTAAAGATGCCTTATGGGTCTATTTCTTTTCATTTTTCGTCTGTTTTCTTGCATTTATTTTGCTGATGCTGATTGCCGTAACAGATTCTCTGGTGCTCAGGGTGCAATTTCAATCACACAGCACAGAGCAGTGTAGGCCTACAGGAATATCTGGACCACAGCCAATCAGAGGCAAAGACCCACCCCATCTCTGTCTCCGATTGGTTTAGACCACGATGTGCACCGGTGCGACCTAGAAAAACATTTTGTCGCACCCTTACAAATTTTGGTTGCACTCTAAAGCTCTGAATTTATTTATTATTGGTTTAATTAAATGGTATATGTATATGTATATGTATATGTATATGTATATGTATATGTATATATATATATATATATATATATATATATATATATATATATATATATATATATATATATATATATATATATAGAACAATAATTTAAAATAAATATATACATGCACTCACAAAAATATGAAGTATAAATGCTAGTTCCAAACCAACACCTAGTTCTAATGGCTGTTTCTAATATGTGATTCTTCTTGAATTATCGGGTTCAATGTTCCATCCTAAAACTCCTCACAGCAAACAGTCATAAAGCGTTCATTTACCCAGTGTAATTTAGAAGCCCAGGCCTCCGAGACAAGGCCCAGGACCCCCTGGAGAGTCCGGAGCAAGGGCTTCCTTTGAAAGGCAGTTATTTAATGCTGGGAATGACATTACTCATTCATCAAACAATCGCTGCTCAGATTCGAGCAAAAGGTTAGCGCTAGGTCACCGAGCTGGAGATGCAGGTACAGGTCCACAGGAAATCGCATGGAGCAGTGGCGTCTAGAGAGCGACCTTGTGACACGCTCCATAACTGCAAAACCAATTTAGCTCAAACTCAAGAATGGAAAAGTCATTGGAAGCCTTCTCCTGCTAAAGAGGCTTCATTATTGATTGATGTAAGCTGTGCTAGGGCTTAATGCTGAAGCACTGCACTCCTAATTGATATCATGTTGTCTCCCTTCATACGTCTCAAGAAATGGGCAGGGAGACACGTCAAGATGGGGTAAAAGATGGGCAAATGCATGAACGCTCAACAAATCTATGGAGAGAGCAAATTCAACTTAACATCAACTGACATGTTCAATAAAGGACAAAAACATATAAGGACAAAAGCAGGACAGTTCCACACTCCATTCCAGAAAAGTACAGACACATTACTAGCATTGTTGCTTTAGTCACTTCACTAGTTCTTTAGCGGATTATAAACGGATACTGTCATTTATTTTAGTTTGAACAACTCTCGTTTGGACAATTCTGTATGCAGAAAGGAAGTGGAACCAATTTCAAACTATTTAAAAAAAATAAAATTTAATCTCAGATCTAATTCCATCCCCTCCCCCATTTGTTTGTTAGAGAAAAAGAATAGGTCAGTAAATCTGACCACTGCCCTAAATATAGGAGGAAACAGCTGCCCACATTAAGAATCCTCCGTTCTGCGATGAACCAATAAGACGCGCCGAGACGCCCGGGCTGGTGAAGGAAATTCCACGCTCTGGCCTAAACAATGATTGCCATTCTTACTGTAAGGCTGCTGCAGAGAGGAAGTGAGGGGGCATACAGGAAGTGCATGGTCTCACATCCGACGAAAGATCCTCGATGATGTTGTGTGAGATCCCAAAAAAACTTTTCAAGTCACAGCAGATCATGTTGTTTCACATCAGTAAAGTCAAAAAATTTCAAAAGAAAAAACTAGAAATTATATTTTGCATAAAGAAAATAAAAAAAAGTACATTTAATGCAATAAATAGATTAAAAAAATAAAACTGCTTCATTGTAAAGAAAAAAAAGCTATTTTTATTTATTTGGTACAGTAACATTTTGTACTTGTCAGAGGTTTTTTTGCATCCATAAATTTCATTATTGCAAAAATAATAAAACATGTTTAAAAAAAAAAAAATTACAATTAAAACGCCATGATCGAAATATTGACCAATACTAATAAAGTAATATAAGAGCAATAACTGACAAATGACTGGTATTAAAATTCTATACAATATTGTCAAAATAAACAAAAATAAATAAATGCTACCAAATGCTAAATTACAATTTAAAATGTATATACTTGCTAATTACTGTAATGCAAAAAAATAGATACAAGAAATAAATAAAACTGTGCTTAATTGTATAGAAAAAAAAACAAAAACGATTCACCAAAACCACAACATCCTTGAAAAATTAACAAAATCGCAAGCAAACAGAGCGGTTAAGTAATTATTATTTTTTTTTTGGCAATAAGCAATAAGCACTTTCCATTCTTGTATAAAATATTCATGTTTCCTCTGACACCCATCTTCCACTCCACAACTCCAAAGACATATATGCATAATATTATATACACACACACATATACATATGTATCTGTCTGTCGGTCTGTCTAATATTATTATATTATATTATATTATATTATATTATATATATATATATATATATATATATATATATATATATATATATATATATATATATATATATACACACACACACACACACACACACTCACCTAAAGGATTATTAGGAACACCTGTTCAGTTTCTCATTAAATGCAATTATCTAATCAACCAATCACATGGCAGTTGCTTCAATGCATTTAGGGGTGTGGTCCTGGTCAAGACAATCTCCTGAACTCCAAACTGAATGTCAGAATGGGAAAGAAAGGTGATTTAAGCAATTTTGAGCGTGGCATGGTTGTTGGTGCCAGACGGGCCGGTCTGAGTATTTCACAATCTGCTCAGTTACTGGGATTTTCACGCACAACCATTTCTAGAGTTTACAAAGAATGGTGTGAAAAGGGAAAAACATCCAGTATGCGGCAGTCCTGTGGGCGAAAATGCCTTGTTGATGCTAGAGGTCAGAGGAGAATGGGCCGACTGATTCAAGCTGATAGAAGAGCAACTTTGACTGAAATAACCACTCGTTACAACCGAGGTATGCAGCAAAGCATTTGTGAAGCCACAACACGCACAACCTTGAGGCGGATGGGCTACAACAGCAGAAGACCCCACAGGGTACCACTCATCTCCACTACAAATAGGAAAAAGAGGCTACAATTTGCACGAGCTCACCAAAATTGGACAGTTGAAGACTGGAAAAATGTTGCCTGGTCTGATGAGTCTCGATTTCTGTTGAGACATTCAGATGGTAGAGTCAGAATGAGAACATGGATCCATCATGCCTTGTTACCACTGTGCAGGCTGGTGGTGGTGGTGTAATGGTGTGGGGGATGTTTTCTTGGCACACTTTAGGCCCCTTAGTGCCAATTGGGCATCGTTTAAATGCCACGGCCTACCTGAGCATTGTTTCTGACCATGTCCATCCCTTTATGACCACCATGTACCCATCCTCTGATGGCTACTTCCAGCAGGATAATGCACCATGTCACAAAGCTCGTGCCCTGGATGTGCATCCCACAAATCTCCATCAACTGCAAGATGCTATCCTATCAATATGGGCCAACATTTCTAAAGAATGCTTTCAGCACCTTGTTGAATCAATGCCACGTAGAATTAAGGCAGTTCTGAAGGCGAAAGGGGGTCAAACACAGTATTAGTATGGTGTTCCTAATAATCCTTTAGGTGAGTAATATATATATATATATATATACACACACATATATATACATACACACACACACAAGACAAAGACGCATATGCATATATAGCCACCCTGGCTGTAGGTGACAGCTAATTTCAGGTGGGTTAAGGTAGAATTACACAAAGCCATTTACCGTACTCTCAGAGAAAACTATTATTATTGGTATTAATTTGGATTAGTTTGAATTTTCTTATTATAGATGAGCATGTCAAGACATTACATAGAAGACATATTGCTGATATAGATGCATGTACACATTTTTATTCTTAGCATTTTATCCTTTATCACATGACGCTTTTATTATATATATATATATATATATATATACACACACGGGTCGTAATTCAGCAGGGTTTGACACTGCACACGAAGGAATTTGTTGTCGTGTTCGATTTATTGCATTTGATTAAGACACAACATGTTTACTGGTTTAGCAGGGCCACGTCCCTATACCACGGAGCCATAAAAACAAACAAATTGAGGGCTCAGTGCAAGGCTTCGTTTCCCTGGGGGACAGTAAACATTGACGCAAAGAGAAAGGGATAAGGAAAGAGTTTTTTGGGGATCTTCCTGACTTTACAAGATAAATCTGTAGTCGGTGGTCATAAAAAGACAGAGGCGCTCGGGTGGGAAAGAAGCAGCCCACTTCAAACCCAGGATGTCATAAACATGCTTGAGGAGAGTAACAAGCCTCAGGAGTGACAAGACAAACGCTCCAAACAGGACATGCCACACTTATTATGAAGTCACACAATAGAGGCCGTGCACACATATAACCTCCTCCCTGCTGACTATAGGAAACCAAGCAGCTCTTCTATTGCAGCTGTTCGGTATGTCAACGATAAATTAAAATGGGCGACACATGCTCTTAGTCATAATTCAGTCCTTGAGAAACTACAAACATTAAAACAGCAACAAAATGAGCCAGTTAAATAATTCAGCAAAGGATACCGTGATGACTTTGGAAGCGCGTTCTACATTAGATGCGTTTATGAGAACCTCTAGAATACTTGATTCTGATTTGTCAATTGCAACAGCCTCAAATATTTATGTATAAATACTGTATAATTTTTCTTGCCCATTTTTATATATTATATTTATATATTTTTTATATATGTCAGAGTTTTGAATCCATAAATTTCATTGCAAAAAGGAAGACATTTTTTTTTATATATATTTAATTAAACTGATTATTTTCATGTTAAAAATTATAACTGATAAATGCCTGACATTAAAATTCTATACTATATTGTCGAAATAAACAAAAATAAATAACCAAATGCTAAATTACAATGTACAGTATGAAAAATAAATATTAACTGAGATTTGATAAAGATTACATTTAACAAATGTTATTAAATTACTCATGCTTTTAAAACTGAACTTTAGGTAAGTGTTGGATGACCGCAAGGTCAAAAATTTAAATAAATAAATAACACTGTCTGCATATAATCTGATATAGTACCAATATTTTGTGGATCCTTAAATGACATTTAGTCTTTACTTGCAAATAGTTCTGGCTGTAAGATCTGATTGAATGAGTCACATTTGAAAACAGCAAATATGCACATACACATTTAAACAATTTGTTAGGGTAATAAAAAGAATTGTCTTATTATCATTATTATAAATATTTAACTATTTGTTGAATATTGGCATCTTTTATTTATTTTGGCGTTGCCTAAATAAGTCACAATAAGGTTGTTTTGTTTTAGTAAGATTCAACAAATCGACTCTGGCTTATTTTCCCCATGAAACTCTGTTGGCGCACAACTTCACTAGCTGGTTTTCAGCATTCCTATAACTTATTGCGCCCTCTCTTTCTCTACTCATCTTGTCATCATTTCCTCTCATCCATGCAATCCCCTACCCATCCCGCTGTTATTCCGCAGTCACAGCATTGTCTTTGCTTTTCTACTGTCTGTCATTCTTCTAATATCAAAGGTGGGGCCCTGAGTTTTAGGGTCTCATTAATCTTTAGGAGAGGGACAGGGGCCCCTTAATCCACCTCACCCACCCTCTATCTGATCCCCTCAGGCCCCGAGCACTAGACGCCCCCCTCACAGCCCCCAATCAACACACACACACACACACACTGAACATCCCCTCACAAAACTCCCCTCCAGCCACTGCGCCTGTCCTCCTCCCATCTTATCAAGTTTCAAGGGCTCTGATGTGGACAATACACAGGGCAGAGGCCGACTTTTATAGGTATGTGTGTAAAGTTAGAAAGATCAAAGCATAAAAATATATATACTGCGGGTGTGGCATGTTAAGGAATATTCCAGGTTTAACGCAAGTAAAGCTCAGTCAGCAACAGTTGTGAATTGCCAATAAAGTTAAAGTAATTTTGATTCATCCCTCATTTTCTAAAAAAAAAAAAAAAAAAAAAAAAAGGCACTTACAATGGAAGTGATTGTGGCCAATGTTTGGAGGATATAACAGGAGAAATTTTTATAAAAACCCATTTACATTAAAGGGATCGTTCACCCAAAAATTAAAATTCTGTCAATGTATTCACCCTCAAGTTGTTCCAAACCTGTATAGTTCTCTTTCTTCTGCTCAACACAAAAGATGATATTTTTAGGAATGTTGGTAACCAAACAGTTGATGATTGACTTCCATAGTATGGAAAAAAAAACACCATGGAAGTCAAACTGTTTGGTTACTAACATTCTTCAAAATATCTTATATTTTTCATTTCTGACTGAACTATCACTTTAATTATTCTGTGTGTGATTTGAGATGTACTGATGGTCAATTTAGAGTTTAGGCATTACTTTGTCATGGCAGAATGTTACACAGAAAAGGTTAGAAAGCCACTTTTTCCACACTAAATTAATGATAACGCACATATTATTTGTGTCTTGTATTTTAACATTTACAGATTGGCTCTATTCACTTTTATTTTATTTTAAGTGTCTAACTGTAACCCAAATTTTTGCTATTGAATAATTATTATTATTTTTTTTAAATGAGGGACAAGTTTAAAATCAATTTTGGTAATAAAAATTATACCACAAATGCTGTTGATTGAGCTTAACTTTTTGAACTTGGAATATTCCTTTAAACTTACCAAAAAAGGCCACTAACAAACCTATTTCCGACATCAAATACACCAAACTGTGTCTAAAGCTACGGTCACCAATAGAGAAGCTACACAGCATCCTGTTTTAGTGGCGTTGAAATAAACTAGTGGTTAATCGATCTATATTGGCTGACATAAGGCAAAATTTTCAGCATTGGTCGAGAAGTTTTTCTGTTTGGCAGTTAAATGTCTTATTTTGACAGCACAAAGAACTTAAATTTTGACAGGGGCTCCCTTCCCTATCTTTCCAACCATTTACGGTCTTTAACATTGGTCTAATAATTTATTACATCTAACTATTAAAAAAGAAACAAAGATACAGTTTCTATCTAAAGTATAAATGTAAGTTTAAGATTTATCAGTTTCAAATGATTTTTTCCATACCAATTAACAATACAAAATGTATTGCAGCTAATTTAATTAAATTACATGGCATCATATATATCAGCTATATATATCGGACAACCGCTCTCTGAGTTATCGACATTGGCATCACCCATCAAAAAAAATCCTTATTGGTCGACCACTAGGATAAACTGAAGTAGAATGACAGATGTTATTAGCTAGTCACTGATAACATGCCACCAGAGACACTCAAGAACAACACCAGACAACCGAATCAACAAAACAAGAAACGTCTGGTTGCTTTTCAAAACTGCTGAGTGAAAACAGGACACAATCAGTACAAAACCAGCTACTAGTCTTGGTCACCGATCTGAAAGTCACGGTTAAAATAGATATTTGCATTTTGAGATGCAAAACGATTGACAAGATAACTACCACAGTCACGCTGAAACACTTTCAGGATGGAAACCTTGAATAACACACAACCGTCACCCACATAAGTCATTTTCACACACTCCATCAGTCAAAAAAAACATCATTAATCATGGCTGCGAGGACCTCCATGACGGACATTTGGCAAGATCACACTTTTCCCAACCCCCGCCTATTATGAAGTCTCAGCTGACAAGCCCACTTACGCACACTAGTAGGTGGCACAGGGGGTTTGATGGTAGACCAACACAAACAGATCTCCATCTGGTTGAGTTTAAACCCGTGGTATGGGGTTAATAGCCCCGTCAAGCTGTGTCGCTGAGAGCTTAGTCTTAGTCGGATGACGCCGTCAGGCCCATCTTTCTGTCACAGTATGCTAATCTGAGACCAGGGACATATGATTCCACTTAACTAAGGGGGCCGTCTCCATGCTAGGTGTAGGTGTCTGATGAAAATCACACCTCACCAAAGAGTGAAGCTAAAGTGGATTTAAATTATTTGTATAGAAGTGTGAAGATGAAGATGTAATTCTCTAAAATTAATGTTTGAAACACCTACCTCGTTTCTGCATGTACGCAAAGAGGTCATCAAGGAACTCCTTCCGTTTTGGGTCATTGTCCAGTTCATAAAGCTGAAAGGAAAATTGTGAACAATTAATTAGTTCATTATTGTGAAATCCTTTTGTAATCGTCTTTACATGAACCTTTTTATAAACATAAAGCTTTTGTTATTACTGTTAGACAAGTCCTTTACTTGTTCAATAAAATACAGCATTCATTTTATTAATATAAGGGCTGTCAAATCTCGTTAATGTATGCGATTAAATACATTTATACCATGGTCTGTCTGAATACTCGATTCTGATTGGCTGGAAGGTATGCATTAAAACAGTTTAATGCACAGGTAATTCCAGTCATGCGCTGTTTTCAATCTCTTGCACACAGAGATTGGAGACAGAAACATGAGCACAGAAACTTCTCTCTCTCTCGGTCAATAATGAATTTAAATAAATGATTTAATTCATTAATTCAAGTAAGTGTAAACTTACCGCACTACTATATCTCTGTGTCTGATTTAAAGCAGGCAGAATGCTAACTCTAACAAGTCATAACTGACGAAAATAACCATGTTCCGGTCAAATATTGTACAGCAAACATAAGTAACAGCTTTAAAGGCCCCGATATACTTCAAGCTAAATTTAAGAACAAACTGGTGTGATGTAATTTTAAACAAAATCAGGCCAAAACGAAGTTTGTTTTGTGTTCATTTCGGGAGTTCGAAATAGCTAGCCAAAGCTAACTTTCCGGAAAAGTTCACTCTGGCTGGTAAGCACTTTTGAAATACCATTGGTCCGTAGAAATTACAAAATAGGAAGTGTGGCTCTGAGGCTCAGCGTTTGATGTGGAAATCTTCTCTGTGGAAAATAATTTCTTCTGTTCAGTACCTCGAGGTTGGGCATCCACAAGAAAAAACACTGGAGATCCACTTTATTGCAGTTTGTAATTCTAATTGAAAGAGACACTGACCATGTTTTTTCATGTTTAATACTGTAAAGCTGCTTACTTTATATAAATAAACTGAATTGCAGAGCTTGTGCAAACATCCATAAATCGCAATGATCAGATGCTTTCTTAACTATGGTTCTCACCACGTCACTCACTACGTAATTTTTGTTGTGTGTTTATTTTGTTATTGTAAGGAAAGCACACAGCACATATTTACATATTCATCTAAACGTCGCTTTCAGCAGTGTGGACGGATTCTGGATGTTCACTAACAGTATATCGCTGCTCATGCATTTCAAACTTCTTTTTACCCCAAAGCGAAGAATGAAAAAGAACTTCACAGTGAGTATATTGGGGCCTTAACTTGTCAATGCTGGCAAATGGCCATTGTCTAAGCAGGGTAATCCACGGCTAGCTGTGCATTAAACTATTTGAATTCACTCCGTAGAGGTAGCGTTTCGCATTGGGTGGTTCCTTTCCTCCACATCATGCATTAAAATAGTTTATTGCACAGCTAGCCGTGGATTATCCCTTACACATAATGCTGTAAATTTGTTAACGCATCATTACATTTGACATTAAAACTATTTCATTTTGTTCTATGTGATTTTTACTGATCAGAAACTTCAGTGTAAAGCTGACAATTACAAAAAATAAATAAATAAAAATAAAAATGCAGAATGTGTTTTTAGTGCACCTCTTTTTATTTAGATATACATACACTATCGTTCAAAAGTTGGGGGTTAGTATGATCTTTAAAAAAGAAATAAATACTTAAGCAACGCAGTAAAGACATTTATAATGTTACAAAAGATTTATATTACAAATGAATGCTTTTCTTTTGAACTTTCTATTAAATCAATGAATCACCGTTTCCACAAAAATATGAAGCAAGCAGCACAACTTTTTTTCAACATTGATAAGAAATGTTTCTTGAGCAGCAAATCATCATATTAGAATGATTTCCAAAGTAGTAGTAAGTAGTTCATAGTAGTATGTAATGATGCTGAAAATTCAGCTTTGCCATCACAGGAATACATTAAAATGAAAATATATTCAAATAGAAAACAGTTATTTTTAATTGTAATAATATTTCCCTGTTTTCACTGTATTTTTGTCAAATAAATGCAGCCTAAATTTATCAGAAGAGACTTCTTTAAAATACACTTTAAAAAAATCTTACAGACCCCAAGCTTTTGAACTGTAGTGTATATATTCCAGTATGACTGTCAGACAAAAATCTCAGAACCTTAAAAATGAACTGATTAATTAGATCAAAATTTGATTCATTGATAAAAAAAAACTGACAGCCCTAATTAATAAAAAGTAGTTATTTCACACTCTGCTGTAAGGTTTAATAACCCAGCAAAATTGTGTTAGTGTGTCACTGACAAAATGTGTAATGACTAGCTGTGGCTAACAGAAGTAAATGTTTACCTTTGCAAAGTCTCTGGAGGCCTCTCCTCGGCTTCTCCCACCATCTCCTTCCTCATTCCAACTTGAATTTCCATTCTATGAGAAAAGAGAGAGAAACAATTAGCAAAAAAAAAAAAAGTGATGGGAGGGGATGACATTGGGGGCCACTGTTTGAAAGGACAAGCAAGAAAGTGAGTTATTAGGTGTCGGGAGTCAAGATGCACAAACATGCTCCTCTCTTCATGTCAGGAAGGCTTTCTTTAGTGCTAACCTTTGAACTCCAAAGGTTTTCAAAGCTAACATGAAGGGGTATGGAGCTGCTGGCTGGGTGACAGTGGACAGAAGCTACAGGGAAAGTACAAATTCTGGCTGAGAATTAATTTCCCTTTTAATGACCAAAAAACATTAAGTGGCCAATATTAAAATTGTATACAATTTAGTCTCAAATAATAAATAAAATGTATATTTAATAAAATACAATTTATTCTTTTTAAAAGCAAAAGTGAATTTAGGCATCACAACATTATAATGTACGGTACAAAAATAAATATTAATTGACATTTGCTTAAATGGTTAGTTCACCCAAAAATTTATTACTCACCCTCGTGTAATTTCAAACCTGTAAGACCTTCGTTCATCTTCTGAACACAAATTAAGATTTTTTTAAATCTTATTTTATATATTCTCAGGTCCCTCCATAGACAGCTAATGCTGCCGATGCCGTTCATGTGAGCACCACTGCGCATGCGCGGGAGCTGCACTGTGTTTACAACGTAAACAGCGTAGGAGACTGGCACAGGCCAGAACGAAATTGTTAAATAAAGTCATTACTATTTGTGTGCAAAAACAAACAAAAATATTGTCATCGCTTCATAACATTAAGGTTGAACCACTGGAGTCACATGGACAATTTTAACAAAGTTTTTACTACCTTTCTGAACCTTGAAAGTGTTAATTACATTGCTGTCTATGGAGGGGTCAGAGAGCTCTCGGATTTCATCAAAAATATCTTAATTTGTGTTCTGAAGATGAACTAAGGTCAAGTTTGAAATGACATGAGGGTGAGTAATTAATTACAGAATTTTCATTTTTGGGTGAACTATCCCTTTAAGATTACATTATACGCTGTTATTAAATAGTTAGTGTTTATAAATGATTACCTTGGCCATCATCTAAAGGCCCGTTCCGTTCACACCAAGAACGATAACTATGTTAGTGTCCACACCAGCGGACATTATCGTTTTGCTTATTCTAAGCGAGAGCTGCAGTTTTGTCGCCTGTCGCTTTAAAGGTGCAGTGTGTAATATTTAGGAGGATATATTGACAGAAATGCAATATAATATACATAACTATGTTTTCAGTGGTGTATAAAGACCTTACATAATGAACTGTTATGTTTTTATTACCTTAGAATGAGCCATTTCTATCTACATACACCGCGGGTCCCCTTACAGTGAAGTCGCCATTTTGCGCCGCCATGTTTCTACAGTAGCCCTAAACGGACAAACTTCTCTACAGAGCACTAGCTACTCTCTGCTGTCTCAGACGACGACATCTTTGTCCTGTGTCGGCCACCATAGCTTCTCTATGTGCTTCGAAAGGGAGAAGTGAGTGGTGGAGCGGTTGCAATTCGCAACCTCACCGCTATATGCCGCTAAAATTTACACCGTGCACCTTTAAATAATTAAATAGTTAGACTTTTTAAATGATTACCATGGCCATTACCTAAAGGCCCATTCCATTCACATCAAGAACGATAACTATGTTAGTGTCCACACCAGTGGACAATATCGTTTTGTTTATTCTAAGCGTGCGCTGCAGTTTTGTCATCTGCCACTTAAAATGCTTGAGCTCTTAAAAACATTGGCAGCCAATCAGAATTCATCCTGCTTTAATCATTCATCAGCTGGAAAAAAAAATTATTCTGAAATTGATTCCAATGATAAATGTTTCTGTGCTCATAGTTGTGGTGTGGACTCTGCTATTCTTTTATATATAAAACCATTTTTAGAACTATATCTTTATCGTCATCTGTATTAACGTCCTTAAAGGGATAGTTCACCCAAAAATTCAATTGTCATCATTTACTTACCCTCAAGTTGATCCAAACCTGTAGGCTAACAGGGCACTCAGTAATCTGGTAAGTTTGTGCGCACTGGTAATCATATTTGTTTCAAATACAGACAAGGTAGCACTATTTTTACATACAGCACTGTGTAAATGACATAAATATGACAGTGGTCAACTGAATATAGCGCAGCATATTTTAAAAATCAAGGATTTAAAGTTTGTCGTGTCTCCAGTGAAGCTGCATTCACTTCGCACAGGGCGACCATCACACACAGAAACACATTAATACTGGCTACAAATGCTCACTTCAGAAGATCTCATGGCTGGATTCAATGTAATCTGAAAGGATTGTGAAATTAAATGTTTATTGGATATTCAGAGATTTGTTTTACCGATATAGATGCGTATTAGCTGAATGTTGACAGTAAATGAGAAAGTATTATAGCATATTGTTTGCCTTTCCATTGCTAATAATATAAATGCAAACGCTATACCTTTTCGCAAACCGTTAACTTTCTTTGTTAAACAGGTCTATATAATAACGTATTAGAGATGACTGTTAAACAGAGGCCGTAAACTAATGAAGACAGAAGAATGTGAGCGCTGTGTGATCAGGTGCTGTTGTTCTCAGGCACTGGCGTTTTCAGTGACATCCGTCAAAATAAAAGTCCCGCTTCTAACACATCGGCCAATCAGAAAAACTACTGCCAAAAAAACAATCAGCCAAACGATACAATTAATTAAAAAAACATTTTTAAATGATAAACATCTAATATGGACTCCTAAAGCTAAATTTAAAATCTGTAATATCGGCCAATAACCGATATGTTACCGATACATCTCTAGTACTAACATTGATGCAATCTTTTTTGCTCATATGCTTGAAGGCAATTCGTTTTAGGGCCACGTCACCGCTGTTACCCAGAAGCCATGAGCACAAAACAGTTATAAAATCTAATAGTCCCTCTGTGCACATGCCCTGTGCTTGATTACAAGTTATCCACTGTGGCTCCAGTATTCATTTACACAAAGTCTGAAAGGAAAAGGCAGAGTGGCAATAAAGCAGTTTACAGGACTCATCCACCACCCCACTCTTTAATATGCTAAGTGAATCACAGCTGGGGAAAAGAGCGGTCTACAGCCTGGCCCTCTTCACGTTTACAGCAAACACACACCAGCTGGGCCCAAGAGCGGGAACCCGGTAGGGAATCAACTGAGGTGGGCATCCATGCTGTGTGCTATTGTGATGTGTCAAGTGAATGAGCGTCTACTGTATAACCTTGAGGGAATCTGAAAACAACCACTTGTATCATGAAATACATTTAAGAAAAGGATTACGAGAAATCTCAAGCTTCACAGACCCCTATGCATTTTATATTAAAAAAAAAAAACTGGAGTAAAGGCCAATATTTACATTCTATACAATTCTGTCAACAACAACAAAAAAAATAACTGCATAACTTTGAGAGGTCTGAAAACAACAAGCACTTGTATATTGAATTCCAATGTAATTGGTTTACGAGAAATCTCCAGACTTCAACTAATTTTGACCAGTGCACATGCAAAGCCAAATGGCGTCGACACAAGATCCGAATGCAAAACATTATCCTACATCGAAGACATTCACGAACGGTGCAAGCTGTTATCAGCCTTACAGGTCAGGCTTTGGCCTTACTAATCATATTAAGGGAGAACTGATTGGCTAGCGTCCAAATTAGCTGAGAAGAGAGGAAGCAGATGACCATCTGGGTCACCCGAAGGAAATGACAGCCCCTTCCCCCATATTAATTCAGCAGAAACCACTACACTAGCTGACCATGGCAAATAATTACTTGGGTAGAAGGAACAAACACATGGTGTTGTCCAGTGTGTTTGCTGCATCTGAATTTGGCAAATAATTACTTGGGCTGAAGGGTTGAACACAAAATTCAACTGGCTCTAGCTCATGAAAAACATTTGATTTTAGTTAAAAAACAAAAAAAAAAAAAACAAAAAAAACAACAACATTAATGTGGGTGGAAACCACAGCACGAGTCTTCTAGGTAAGTGAAATCCTAACAGAAGGGCTCAAACGAAGATCTTCTAATGTGAATATAGTCTACCATTGAGAAACCAGTGTGGTGAGAGACATTAAGTCAACAGGCAGTAATGCTATAGTAGAATGGGCATCCCAAAGTGCTATCAACACCTAGATGGGATTGTTCAACTGAGATGAAACAGGGACCTCCCCTATCAAGCAGACCTCTCTGGTGTTAATGCAAATATACCAGTATGCTGATAGGAATGGGTGGTAATTGCATTTTGATAAGTTAGAGATCATGCTGTGAGGGACAGTTTTGTCTTCAGCATTCACCATGAGTGAACATTAAGTCTTTCTTAAACCATTCTTTTACAATAGGGTTAGGCGGTATGAATCCCTACAGTGTAGACAGGTTAGTTGATTATAATTTCCTTTTGATGACCTTTTGATGCATGTGATGCGTTTACAGTTGCTGAGTGAAGCCACTGCAACATGAAGCCATATACAACTGATCTGTGGTGTGTTATGTTTCCAAAAAACAATAAATTGATTAAATAAATGGGGGGAAAAAAGAAAGGCACTCGAGTTTCCCAAATAAAAAATTAAAACTGAACCAAAACCAAAACAAAAAAAAACGAAAGGAAAAAAGCAAAGAAGTTCTCAAACAATATATTAAAAAATAAATAAATAAATGAGAAGAGACAGATGCACTCAAGTACCTCAAAAAATAAATAAAATAAATAAAGGAACCAAATAAGTTAAAAATAACAAAAAAAAGAGAAATAAACTTTACAGTGATCATTAAATAAAAGACAAAGACATAGAAGGAAACTTTCTCTCACTGAACTTATATCCAAGAGCCACACAGCCATTTGATAATCAACAATGCTGCAGGGCGACAGCATAGAGAAGCACCATGGGGGATGGCCTGGATCTTTAATCTAAATCAAATAATTGGTTCTCCACTGCCAAAAGTCACAGTATCACTTATTCGGCTCCTTGCTGTGCCAGGAGCAATAGAGGCAGGGGAGGCGGGGGGAGGGAGTAGATTGGGCACTTCTATCCCTGGGAATTTGTAATGGATCTATTAAGAGCAATTCGTGGCTGTATGCCACACTACGCTAAGTGATATTTTAAGGTGTGCGGCTGTCTATTATCCCATTCCCACAGTAAGATGATGTGGGAAAAATTATGGGTAAAAGTCTGTAAAATGTGCAGTCCATACAAGTGTAAAGTATGCAAGGGCATTGAAAGCCAAAATGTAAAGTTTACTACAAAAGGAGGTGGGGTATAAGCAGCTTTATTAGGCCTTATTGCTGATATGGTCCTTTGAACAATACAAATGGCACATAGTTGACAAGAGCCGAAAGAGAGACAAAAGGCCCAAAGCCAGGGCCTGTAACTGCTTGTCTAAATCCTTGAACATCCTGCAAAGGCCTGAGGCAGAGTTCACATCCATTATCTTTGTCCTGACTGGGTGCTACATGAGAAAAGAGATTGTCTTTCAAACAAATGGACACAGGTGTTAACATCTCAATCCACCATGGTCCAATCCCAGTATTGGGCCCTTTGGAAATTTGTGAAGTAAGGAATTGAAGGAGGACCTATCCCTGAAGCTTACCTGTCCTTAACGGCTCTTCTACAAATTTAAAAAAAAATGTTAAAACCCCAATAATCCCTCAAGAATGAGATTTGGGGCTTTCCAGGATTCAGGAACATGATATTTGCATTTACGGTTTATAATACTTGGCAATTCTTGCATCATGTCAACCTCTGCAAAACACATTCATTAATTTAGTGAAATGGGACTAACAACATGATCCCAAAACTATAGATGCAGCTCACTTTTTCTGAAGAATTTATTTAAAAAAAAATTGTAGAGAAAGGTGAGCTAAAAATGTTAAAGATAAAAGAAATAAAGTACTAAAACACAAAAGGTGCCAAGTCAGCAATAAATAAAGGTCAATTAAATAAGATAATAAAGTAGAAGAAATGAACAGATAATTGTCCATATAGGTCTTATTTTCCTACCAAAAACCCATATAAACAGTTTTTGACAATGACACAAAAACCTTACTTTTAACCCTGCTGGCTAACCATTTTAAACAAAAACATCTGTGCCAGTCCGACAAAAACTTTTACGAAGGTATGCGTTTCTTTAGCACTTCCTAGGTGTGCTTGAAATTCCACATTCTAGTGACACTGATAAATAGATACTGTGTGATGATAAAGCCCTAAGCTGCTTTTGGTAGAACGAAAGTGGCGAAAACCTCTGGCGAGTTGGGACACGTTTTGAAGGGGGGTTGGGGACAAACATTCTATACTTGTTAAGAGGGAAAGGAAATGGATGGACAAATAAGAAAACACCCCCTCCCTTCACCATATACCTTTCTGGTTGATTACCATTCCCTCCTCCATTACTTGCTTCTGTTACATTTGGTAAAATGGACTAGAAACGGTCACAAATCATAGGATGGCTATGACAAAGACACTCCCTCTATTCTCCCTTTATGCACAGGCCCCTAATGGGAACTCTCACCATTTGAAGAAAAGAAACTCTAATTCCACTTGGAATGTTTCCTCTGGGTGGGGCTGGACAAACTAGACGCAGACACCAGCCCCTCACTACACACATTCTTGCCTCTGGCCTTTAAAGATTTTTACTATCAAATGCCTTCTATTCAAGGGTTAAAGTTACCACCCTACCAGATAGTTCACACTGGAACGGGAAGGGTGAAATGGCACCAAAACACAGCTATAAAACATCCATTTGACAGCTTGCAACTCAAATAAACCGCTTTATCACGGAATCAGGCTGATATTCTTGAGGGCCAATTGAATCGCTGCTGATCTATAGCACAGATGGGCTGCACTTCAAGCTGACGGCAGCGATCACATCATCATAGGACCCAGGAGGCCCGTTCAACAGAAACTTCTCCATTGAGATGGACCACCGAGCGTCGTCAAAGCTACCAGAGAAAGGTTGGCAGACCTCGCGAGCGCATTAACGCCCGTAACGCGTCAGAGAAATAAGCTACGCCGTGCTAATAATGTACACCAGATGTAGTTCTAACATTTGGAGGGAACGTACAAGTGTGAGGCCATCAGGTCATTGATAATTTATATGGAAAATCATTCCACTGCAACAGCAAACCCTGATATAATAAGAATTGATTGCAACCGGCTGGGTTGTATCGCTGGCATGGGGGTGAAATGTTGTCAAGGTGACGCTGACAGTTAAATAATGCAACAGAGTTCGACAGACAAGATTGTCCCCTGAACCCAAGGACAAATTTCCTATTGTTCGTTTAGAAACATGCTTTTGGGGGAAGGGAGAACGCCAAGAGTGTGCAATTGTCTTTTTGTTTATCCATAAACATCACTTTTACCATAGCAACTGCAAGGAAGACAATGAATCCCAGTCCATGTTAGGTAGCGAAAAATCAATTGGAAGCTTTAAAGTAAGACTTGTAGTGAATATTTCGGCCCCTAAAATAATAAACAGGTACTTGGTTAAAAGATTTTGCTAATTGCTGCCATATATTTCTCCTGACAAACGCAGAATCAAAGTAGCGGGGGTGTTTCTATTGACCCGATGCCTTTGATATGGTCATCATACTCACCAAATGGGAGGCCGTAACTCAAGGCACATGCACGCTTTGACGTCAACTGAGCCTGATTAAAACTCCATTAATCACCCAAGATTACCACGCCGAGCTCCCTAAAAGGGGCATTGTGTCAGCTACCGCTAAAAACACTAGGTTTAAAGGGCGCCAAGCTATCTGGACTAGCTTCAGCCATGTGTTCAATGAAGTTTAATGGCAGCCATTTGACCCCCTTCACTGACTTGGAGATGATTTATTGAATTAAACGCTAGTAAACCTAAAAAACAAATCAGCAACAACAAAGCACAGGAAGTAGAAATTACAATAGTAACATCCATGAGGCCAGTCCTTCCCCTTGGAGATATTAAACAAAGCTGGCGTGAACTTCCTTTATTCACAAACTGCCAATTAATTCCCCCGTTTGCTAAGAGTCTGAGTAAATGCTACTGCCAACTTTGCACCCAACTACTGCGCTTTTATTAAAGGTGTTTACTGATTGACTAAGGCTTATCCATTTAAGTGTGAAAAGCTTCAAAAAGACAACCCCCCACCCTCATTTAAAAATGCCATTTGTGGCATCTGTTCTCTTTTGTGTAGTCAGTGCCATCAAACCAGTCTCTTCACATCCCCCCCACCATGCAATCTGATACTGTTACCACAGAGAGCATCATTAAATACTAAAAGGACAGAAATAAAGACGGGTGGGACCAAAAAAAAAAAAGAGGGCGGGATGGGATTGAACCCCTCAAGCTCTACAACAGTTCTTATTAAATTAGCGTTTTGCGCTTTTGTTTGTGTGCATTAAAATTTGACCAAAAATACTAATATCTGGGTCATCTAAAAAAACGTATGGATAAAAAAATTATTTATACTTAATTATTAAAATATATACTTAATTAAAATTACATTAAACTTAGAGAAAATGGACACATGTAGGATCAGTAATTAATTTTTAGGACAATTAAGCACATTTTACCCCCTAATTCTCATTATCGTAATGCATTTGACATTTTACTACTTCCATTATTTTTATTGATGATTCTCATTACCACAATGCAACATTTAATTGGCATAAATTAAGGGCAATATAGCAAATATTATCGTCATTTATAAATATTTTAATTGAATATATTTTGTTTACATTACGGTAATGAAAATACAAAAACAAGATTTCTTTATGCATTACAGTAATGAGAATTTAGGGAGAACTGCTTAATTTTTTTTAGAAATAATGTAATAATGCAGAAAATGGTTATTAACTCTTTCCCCGCCAAACACAGAATTTTCCGTTATTTGTGAGAAAACGCTTCCTTGCCAAAAATGGAGTTTTCCGGGTTTCCACAAATAATGTAATAATGCAGAAAATGGTTATTAACTCTTTTCCTGTCAAACACGGAATTTTCCGTTATTTGTGAGAAAGCGCTTCTCTGCCAAACACGGAATTTTCCAGGTTTCCACTGTTATACGCTAGGGGGCAATATGACATCTTCTGAAAGAGTCCTGAATCTCCTGATCAAAGCACATATGAAGAAGTTGCAGAAACAAGCGATATCATATATAATCATATGCATGTGTGAAAGTAATATGATCACCAACATTAAACAGCATATAAATCAAAACTGCGTAATGTTACTTAATAAAATGTCGACCCAGGATGAGCACTGCAAACGTGATTTTCTCAGCTTTTTGCTCAAAATGTAGCTTTTTTTTATGAAACTTACCCATATTGAAGTGTTGATAAAAAAAAAAATGCATGAAGATTGAATAAACGGGTTCTTTGTGTTAAAGCAGAGGGTCTGTTCTTTCTTTTGATATATTGCATGTACAGATATCCATACAACAAAATATTCTGGGGGCCATGAAATTGGGAAACTGATCAAAAACGCTGGCACGCAACTTAAAAAAAATAACGCTGATGGGAAAAGAATTAAAAGAGCCTTTATTAAAGCAAAATATAATTTCCTAGATGCAATGTTTTGATTTAGGAGAGACCTGGACTTTTTCCTCGACAGATTTCTTTGTGAAAACCCCACCCTTAAAAATGCACTAAACATGAAGTGACTCATTCACAAAACCCTTCCCTTTACTAATGAGGTATAAGTCCAACCATCAGCCTTTTCCGAGCACTGAATCTCCTATTGTTTCCTATACACGTGGACAAGCCTATATTTGAAAAGCAGTATACAAGCCCTCAGACCACTACCCTCTATAAATACATATATAATGACATGGGTGTGATGAAAACATCACAGACCTGCCTGTCAACACACAACCTTCCCAACCATAGTTTTACCAACTTGTGCTGTTGTTACTGATCTTCCGCAAATAAAACCGTTTGAATGTGTTTGATGTCAGTAACCGTCAATAAAACCATGTTGGATGTTTTGTGTAAAAACACACAGTCATAAGATTAAAGATAGCAACACTTACAGAATTAAAATAGATGGCGCTTTGGGGGTTTCGATATATATATGCATATATGTTGTGTTATTTAACGTAGCATAATAAAGTAGGATTAATGGGCTTTGATTGAAAGCATACAAATATCAAGGGCTCAAGAAGCCATAAGAGTGAGCGTATGAAATTAGAGCAATCCATTTTTCCCTGATTGATCGATCACTCAAGCACAGCTGAGCAAACAAAGAGCTCAGACCTATGGCCACTAAAATGGATGACAGCACTACAGGGAAATGTCTCACTCCACATTAAACCCACCAAGACAGTCTTTTGAAAGACGGCATCATCCTATCATGATTGACGCAAGTGCTTTAAAATTATGAAATTACGTTTACGAAAATTAACTCACACAAACATGAAAATGCCAAAGTCATCTCATGTAGTTCCAAACCTGCATGACTTTGTTTCTTCAGTAGAACACAAAGGATATATTAAATGATCTCCAATGTCCAACTTTGGACCCCATTGACTTTCATTGTATGGACAAAAAGTCATTTCTCAAATGTGTTCATAAGTTTGGAACAACATGAGGGTGAGTAAACGATGGTGGAATTTTTTTTTCCGGATGAATAATCTCATTAAATGCACTCGTGCAATTGTCCAGTTAAGAAGATTTAAATTGTGCAAAATCTTCACGTGTAAAACTGTCAGGGCGGCGCTCCAACAGCATGTGCCTGTAACATTCTCCCTCTTGTATTGCAACTTGACAGCATGCCTCTCTGGTCACAGGCCAAGACAGCATTACTGCCAAGAGCTTGTTCTCAAGAAACACCAACGGTAGGGGGAATGACAGAGGAAAGTGAGACGGCAAGAAGAGAGAGAGAATGAAAGCGCTCTCCTGTTGGGCCGCCTGCCAGAACGCCACACTTCAGGGATATCCAGGGACAAAAGGATTATGTCAGGACAGAATTCCCTAAAGACTCGGGATGAACAAACGGAGAAATTAACTGACAGAGTCGAAGGGCCATGTCTGAAGGTACAGCTTGGCTCACAGCAGGACGCTATTGACGATAAGGAAGACAATAGCTTCAGAAAGAAGTAGAACGCAACAAGAGGGGAGAGAGAAAAAAAAAAAAAAAAAAAAAAGACAAATGCTTTTGTACACTTTTGGGAGAATGCGTGCTCCTTTTGAGTTTGAGAAAACTGGAAGTGGAATTTGATCTCCTAATTCTCATTACCATAATGCATGACTTTTTACTTTTACTATTTCCATTATTTTCAATAATGATTCTTTTTAGTAATTTATTTGTACTTAAATTTTACAAGTAAAAAGAACAAATACTACCAATTGTTTATAAATGATTTAATAACATTAATAATTGTAATTTAAAAAAATGTATACATTAGGTCAATGAAAATGCGCAAACAAGAATTTTTTGCCTTGTGGTAATGAGAATTTTGCTTAATTTATATAGGAAATCTTTTTGGTTGTAAAAATAGACATATTTTTCTTTAAAAAAAAAAAAAAAAATTTCTTCTGACATTTTCTTTTACAAACTGTCCTCAACAGTGTTGTATGAAGTTGTATGACGCTATAATCTTTCACTTAACCCTTCCCTCTAAATAATGAAATACAAGTCCAACCAAATTCTTTTGTACACTTTTAGGAGTATGCATATTGCTTTTGTGCTCAAGAAAACTTGATTAAATGTCCTATTCAGAGCCGAAAACATTTCAGTAAGCCGAGATGAGTCGATTTTAGTGGTTTCACAGTTTTTGAACATGTAAAGACTCTTTACAATTCATCTTATGATCTGACACTCCTCAAATCATGCAATGCTGAATGAAAATATGCTGTATCGCTGCTTTTATAGGTCAATGGTGATGAAGTGAAAGAAAACACAATGCACACAAATGCCTAACATACAGAATAACCTCAGAGATTAATGACATGAGATAGAAATATAGATGCAAACCTGTTTGAATGAGTCATCGAGGCTCCAATCGCCCAGACCGTTTGGTGTGTTGAATGATTGTTGTTCGGTGAGGGAGTCTTCGGGTTCATCTTTCACCTTAGTGGTTGGTGACAGGGCACGTTTTTTAGCAGCGGAGGGTGAGGCGGCGTAGACGGGGTACGGATACGGAGGGACTCCAACAGCAGCTTGCTGAAGCGCAAGGCTTTGCTTCCTGAGGAACTCCAAGCCTTCGCTTTCCTCTTCTTCGCTGCCGTCTTCATCCATCATCTCATCGTCGTCATCTTCGTCCCCCTCGGACCCTCTTCCCCTGTCCATCTCATCAGCGGCGTCCTCTTCGTGTACTAGGTCAGAGCTGGTTTTCATGGGCCCCCTGGCAGCTGGAGGCCCCTGACCGCCTTTCAGCGCTCTGTCTCTGGAGTTTTTGCTGTAAAAATCAGGGGTTAATGGGGCACCCTGGGCCCTAGCGGAGGCCATGATGGCTTGCTGTGCAGCCAGCTGCTGGGCGTACAGAATGTGGGCTTCCCTGAATTGTCTCTCCTTGCGCTCCATCTCCAGTTTAGCTTGTTGCTGTCTCTGGAGCTGCTCCATAACCGCCTCCAGTTTGACACCAGCCGCACTTCCGAAAGCCGCCTGGGAAAATGCACTAGCCAGACTACTGTCCTGAGACAAGCTGGGCTGGATTGTGGACAGAAGAAAATAAGTAAATTCATTAATTCCGTATGCAAATTCAGTCAATTTCTTTTCTTTTTTAAAAATATATTTTAAGATTAAGAAAGTACAACATACTCTACTAAAACAGCAGCTCAATATTATTTATGATAAAAAATTTAACTTAAAGGAAACAACGGAATAACTTGAGCGTAAACGTTCACTCACGCAACACAACAATGAATGTGTAAACAGTCTAAAAATACATGCACATTAAGAACCGTAAACGAAAATGTTATGTAATAAAGAGGTTAATTCGATTCGAATTCAATACAAATAGGACACGAAAAGGCGTAAACAAATAAAAGCACAAACGACAACACAAAGGAATTCAAATTCGTTTAATTTAAATAGTAAACAAATACGTGTAAGCAAATCTTCACAACTAACGTGCCCCGGTTAGCATTCGAAACTTCGAATCAATGTTTACAAGAATATGAACTAGTGTTAGCAGTATTTATATGTCACAAAATGATTAAAGTCGAATTCCGCAGCTCGCTTATTGCCAGTAGGCCAACCTACCTTTGACCCCCCCAATAGAGGCGACCAGTCTGGATTGTAGAACGACCGGATGTCCGGCCAAAACGGCGTCTCGCTTTACAGTTTGTTAAATAATTAATATTTAGCCAAATCCAGTCGAGTTATGTTTTTACTTTATAACTAATTAAAGCATAGTTTGAGAAGTGCGCGGAGTCACAGAAGACATTCAGATCAGTGTCGAATCATGGCTGCCAAAAAGTATGGCGCTCTTCCAAAAACAATTAAGCTATTAAAAGAGAGAACGAACACACGACGCAACAAAGTATCGCGTTCTAAAGGAAACAAACGGGGATATTTTTGACTTTTCGAGTTCGGCAGCACGCGAACTAGAACTTTGAAAACAAATTAACAGCACGAGTTGTATCATCAAAAAAATCGTAAAATCATGACGTGTACAATGTGGATTTTCGCTACATTTATTAGCTTGATCACTCACACGAAGGTAAACAGAATAAATGTTGATTCATTGCGACTATAGTAGAAAATCTTGAATGTAGACATGATGCAATATTTTATACGCTCGAGATCCGCTGATTAAATATTACAGTAGATTATCAATACATTCAACAGGGCTCTGTGCCAACAGGACGGAACTCACCACTTGCGCTTTGCTGCTACTGGAATTGTCCACCATCACTCTTTTCCTAGATAAACCACCGTGCGTGTTTTGCTCAGCGCACCGAGTACTTGTGCATCCACCCGTACGTTTAATATCCCCTTTGATAAAACGGTAATAAACCTCGGTGTTTGCAGAGGGAGAGAAAAAAACACTCGATACTGGGGCCAGCCAAAGGGGAAACGCCTGACCTCACCTCCCGAACTGCGCGCTCAGGGACTCCCACAGTCCCCTCGACTTTTCCTCCTCCAGCCGGAGCCAATCCCCCCCGCACATTAACGCACATTTTAATCCCGCCCCACTGGCTCGTGCAACAAGTTACTACGTTCTTACGTTTCCCCTTTGTAAGCAACTAAGTAAAATATTTATAGCACAAAAACCGATAGGACTTAACATACACTTACGTGGCTATTTCATGAATCTAATATTAGGCCGTCATTTTATTTTAGACTCGAAATTCTGACCCCAGCATAGCTACGTATGTACATGATATTTATAGAAGACCACAAAATTAACAGTTCTCCGATGGAAAAAGTAAGTTTTTACCCAAATGCCTTTTTAGGTATAGGCTACACCACAACTTTTGAGTGTAATTTTGACTGATATATGATTTAAGTTGAAGGCATACCTGCTGCGCCCTCTACTGATTAAAAAATGCTATAACGTTTACCTACTGTTGGTGTCGAGCAGAAAAACAAAAACTATTTACTATCCACTATGGCAAGCCATTTTAATTTGTATTCATTCCCGGGATATGAATTATTGATAACAACAATTAAGTTTTCATTAGTTAAAATGCTAATTCTTGATATCAGGAAATGTACATTCTGATATCTGAATGTACATCAGGCATTATATTTCCACTAGTAAAAATGTAAATTCTTGATATCAACAAAATAAGAATTCTTAATATCAAGAATTAAATTTAAACTAGTAAAACTACAATTCTTGATATCTGTAATTGTATTTTTACTCGTTCAAATTCAATTGTTGATATCAAGAATTGATTGTTACTGGTTGAAATCCAATTTCACATATCCGAAATCCAATTCTTACCAGTAAAAATCATTTTTGATATCAATAATTACATGGTTACTGGTGCAAATGTCTGTTCTTGATCTCAACAATTGAATTGCTACTGTAAAAAGATATATGATCAATAAGTTGACATGTTTTTACATTGCTTTAACTAATCAAAATAAGTTAAGCAATTTGTGAGTTTAATTTGAAAGGACTTAAACATCAAAGTTGATTGTACTTAAAGGCAACAACTTTTCTGATTTTTGATATCAATAATTCGATTGTCACTAGTGACAATGTTAATTTCTGATGTGAAAGGGATTGTTACTAGTAAGAAAGCCATTTTAAATATCTAAAATTACTCACGTAATTATTGATATCAGAAATACATTTTCAGATATCAGAAACAACAAATGTAACATGCTGAAATACATTTAGAGATATCAAGAATTAACATTCCAACTAGTGACAATTGAGTTCTTGATATCATCAATTTATATTTTTTACTAGAAACCATGTAATTATTGATATCAAACATCGATTTTTACTAAGAAGAATTGAATTTCTGATATGTGAAATTGTAAGTAAGAATAGTAAGAAATACATTTTAGATATTAACAATTGAATTTGAATGGCAGCCTATGGTGACATTTAACTAGTGAAAATACAATTACAGATATCAAGAATTATAGTTTTAACTAGTTGAAATTTAATTCTTGATATCAATAATTAGATTTCTGCGAGTGATGACATCATTGTTGATATCAAGAATTAACATTTTTACTAGTGGAAATATAATTCCTGATATAAAAAAATGGCATTATTACTAGTAAAAATCCAATTTCTGATATCAAGAATTAGCATTTTTACTACTGAATGTTGATATTAAATTCATATCATGGGAATGAGTAAGTCAAAACGGCTTACCATAATCCACCTTATTTTTAACGTAAGAGCTGGCTCTTTATTTTTACCTTGGATGTGCAAGGCTTCCGGTATGGGCCGCTTCCAGTTATTTTAAGTATGAATTGTTCGTTATGCTGGTACTTTAAAAAAAATATTTATTAAATTTATCATCATATGCTATTCATAAACACACTGGGGTTTGTAGCGCAAATTGTTTTACAGTTTACTGCGCTAATGAATCGGAAGTCTCGCACATTCACAGGAAATAATTGCTTTTTATTATATTCCAAAATTCAGTATGTTCTCAAAACATTTAACAAAGATTTGTGGATAGTTTTTCACTTTTTTAATTGATAACTATTTTAAGAAACAAACAGGGAAAAAACCCTAGAGTTAACACAAGCAAAGTCTGAGGCATCAGATAAAAGCACAACAAGATTGAGTAAAGATATATCTCCCTTTATTAGGTCCATCAATATTTTACAAGCAAAAGAACATAATAAAGGCCAATTAAATATAACACAAACACCATGACATGAGGCAAAGACTTCAAGTACAGTGGTCTACTCGGTCCAGACAAGAGCAGCAGTCCTCTGGAAGACTGTAGGTAAAAAGGAAAGACACAATGTTCAATCAAACATAGAAACACCTAGCACTTTCTTAGAGAAACAAGAACTCCTGCACTCTAAAACTCACCACAATCGCAGACATCTATACTTTGTCAATGCCAAGTTCCTCAGGTGTAGGGATACCAAGCTCACTGAGGGTAGGCTGCAGCTCTTGGAGAAGGTAGGGGTAGATCTCTTTGTGTGGGCCAGCTTTGTCCTGTGTAAAACCAAAAGTAATGAGTATGGAGTAAAAGAAAAGAAAAATCATGTTAAATGCAGCTTTAAGTGAATAATGTCACTGTGGGGGGGGGGAGGATTAAAAGGAATTAAATTATTAAAGGATTAAAAGGGATTTAAGAAAATAAAGAAAAACAAATAAGAACGGTAAAAGTTCCAGTTCTATTGTAGTTATGAAGTAAACTATTTGCAAATAATATTTAAATATGCACACATTCACTCTTATTTTCGTCTGCCTGATATGTAAAAATGCAAAACGTTTCTCGTCACGTCAAATTCAGTTTTACATAAATAATGTCATATTTTCAATTAAAAACTGTGAAATTTCATTAAAAAATGTCAAGTAGTTTGCATCACTAGACATTACTGTTGGTCGTTGAACATTTTTATCATAAAACCGTCGTCAAATATTAAATGTTTAGCTACTTGCATCTTACGACGCACACTTTCACTGCTATAACTTAAGTGTCACGTTGGAATCCGCACTAACAGTAAGCCCCGCCTTCTTTGATTTGATTGGCCATCTCACTCATTCTGACAGTGACAAGCGCTGTCAGAACGCTGAGGCAGACCAACCTAAAAATTTAACATTTCACTTTTGTCATCCTAGCCACAAACAAAGCGGTGTGTAATAGAGTACAGTACAGCAGCATCAAGAATATCAAATATTGGGGGGGGGGGGGCAGTTTGGCTATTACTAATTATTCGGGGGGACTTGTCCCCCTCAATGTCTATGGTGGTTACGGCCCTGATTCGGAGAGATTTAATGACCTTGACTGCCTCAAGAATGCGGATGGCACTGGCTAAATCATCTAGCCTCCGACAGGCTCTCAGGGCTGCATCCAGGATCTTTGGCTCAGGTACCAAGTCATAACCGATCAAAGTGTTCATTCCTGAAGCAAAACAAAAGAGGACACACATTTACTCCACAGACGCCAGATGGGCGTCATTCTGTTGACATTGTCTTCCTTGTTCCAAAGATTTTATAGGTTAAAGATAAACAGACGGTCATACATTTTTCATACCAACGGATCAAACTAAACCAGATTTACAGGTAAGTAAACCACAGGATGTAACAATATAGATTTGTTTGTAATGTTTACTTATGGAAACCTACTTGTATAATGGAGTATTATAATTACTAGAGCTGGGTATTGACAAATTTCACGATTCGGTTCACAAGCTTGCAATTCGATTAGATTCAATATTGATTATTTTGGATATATATCAGGTACAATATATGGCAAATTTTCTCAAGAAAAACAAGTCTAGTAACTAATACTGTAAACTATGGGAGTCAGTTGGTACTATATTAGCCTACTATAATATTGAAGGTAAAAATGAATTTTTTGTATACAAACACTTAAATTTCACTATGTTTTTTTAAATAAAAGTTATAATGTTATTTTATAATTACAATTCATATTTTTACTCCAACTTGTTTTTTGAAATATAAACATTTAAATGGTGGCTGCAGCTTTTATAAAAAATAGCCAGATTTATTCAAACATGCATTAAATATTGAAGAACATTAAAAATTATAATAGATATGTAATATGGTACATATATTTAGCAAAATGCTTCTCTAGAGTTAATTTTTCTAATTGGCTTACAAGTTTATGGTCACTGGATATGGTTTTTCTCAGGTAAATGTGACATTACTGTATTACTGACGTCTTTCCGTGGTTAAAACACTGAGTGAGTGATTCCATGACATGATACAGATTTCAGTAAGTTGTACTCTATCTTTTAACACAATTTCAGATGCTCATTCATGTTTATTTCACGCTGTAACTGGTATTAAGGCAGAAGAGATGATCAGTTCATGTATACTCCCCGCTGCCGCTTCTCTTGAACTGAGGCGCTACAGTGATCTGTCATGCCGTAGAGCCAAAACAGTATTTATTTTTTTGAACTTTGTAATAAAATGGACGTAATTTGAAATCTGAGACTTTGTTTCATATCAATAGTAACAAAGCACAAAGATTATTGCGATTTATTGGATGAGAGGCACGCTACAATGTGTGTGTGTGTGTGTGTATGCATGCATATATATATATATATATATATATATATATATATATATATGGGGAAAAACATTTCAGGGATATAGCTTGCTACTTTCTGAAATACGGCACTCTTAAAGAGCAGCATTCAAATCAAAGATTTTAAATTAAAATTTTTAAATTAAAGGTATGGCCATTAGAATACATTTATGAGAGTAAATTCTAGCTTTACAAGCTCAGCAGTTGAATGCACAGCTGCTGATTCAATAACAAGGTCAAAGCGCCACCGTCACCCACCTTTCCTCAGCTCCCAAGCATCGATGTCTGGCTTGTTGAAGTAAGTGACCCAGCGGGCATCAAACTCTTCATCTGTCTCCTGTTTGCCATGGGAATAAGAACGAGCAGCTATCGAAGCTGAGGAAGTAAAAGACAAGAGACGATCAGAAGAGGCTTGATTCAGCCTAAACAAGTTAGAGAATGACATCCAGCCGATAAGAACATTGCCGTCATGGCCAAAGTACTGTAGGTGTAAAAGGGCCATAAGTCTCATAATAAGGCTCTAATAATTTTGTTTATGCATCAATGATCGCGAAATACTCTTAAAAGTGCAGAGATTTTGCATGCAGGCACTTGTTCCAGCTGGAACTGGTCCAGTTCAAGTTTGACCTATGTTACACTGTCCGATGGGGAAGTATGATTCCTAACTGTTTGCTAAAGAAGGTCAGACAATAAATCCAACTGACATCCTAAAAATGAGACTTAAACTAGATGTTGTATGATCATTGTGTGGTCTATATTCTGATTATACTATAGTTGCATCTATTATTATCTGAGGTGTGGGTTCGCATAGACGTCAGTGTATTCTAGCTAATGAAAAGTGCAGTTTGCACTGAGACAAGGTGAATTTATGCGTATCGTCTCGCACGTAGCCACTGAATACATAATTACAATTATAAACCACACAGCCTGTTTGTTAGGTTTAATATGCAGAGTAGTCTTTCAAACCCTAAGTATTTACCTATTGCCGTTTCAATGAAAACTCAGAATAATGTGTCAATCTGGGATGCTTTCAGTTTGAGTGTCGCGTTTCCTCCGCGCGCTGGGCCGAAGCCTCGCTCTAGTGGGTCATTGCAAGGACATTGTGAGAAAAAAAAAGCATCTACATGACTTGGTAAATGACAGGGAAACCGTGATTATAAAATACAAACGCGTTAATAAAAGCGATACATGAGCGCGTGATAATAACCTCTAAAAGGTATAACCTTTCAAGCAAGCTTCGGTTAGCTTATATGCTAAGCTACGTTCAAGGTGTTTCCGTTAACTCTGCCTCTTATTGTCGTTTTTTTCTATTAACGATCTCATACATAATATGGCAAAATCTGCATTTACCTGTATATTGTGGCCGTGACCTTGTTAAACTCCGAGCACCGGAGACTGAGAGTCGAAGGGCGGCTCTGAACATAGTGTGGCTCACCGGGCTCAAACGCTGCTCGGACTTGAAGAACGATACGGGCTCGCGCTGCTGAGGCTATTTCAGATAGCCGACCTGCTAACACGCGACTGTTTTGTGACTGCGCATGCGCACTTGTAATAAAGCAGCGTATGGACTCTATTCAGGGTAATGTGGTAGTGAGGGGGTTTGCTAAAGAGCATAATAAAAAAGCATGAAGGACAACAGATACATTTCTATGATGTATACAAATCACTACGCCTCTCCATGAGCTGCATCCAGTATGAGCACAGTAGGCTAATGCATGTAGACTTATATGCATTATGAAAGCGATGTTTGATTCAATATATTTATATTATTTTGCTATTTAATATGTTTACATTGATATGTAATAATGGATAACACAAAAACATCTATATAAAACAACAAAAACCGCAATACTCTGCATTTATTGCATTCATATAGTAGGCTACAAGCATAGTCATTATTTAAATGATATTATATGCCGTCATTAGCAAACATTTTTGTGCAATATTATGGCATTATTATCAAATAATTATTTTGGTCAAAACAGTTAAGTTTTATTACATTTATGGATTTTACAAGCGTAGCGTGATTATAATGTTAGGCCTACTGAAAAGTTAGTGTTATGTGAAAATGGAAAAAGTGTATTTTCTGTCTTTAAGTTAAAGGTAAAAAAACATTTATATCCCTAAATGTGAATTTCATATAGCTACAATACAGCAACGAGCATGTGTTTCCAAAAAAAAAAAGTTGTTCTCATCAGCAGGGGGCAGTATTACATTTCATAATGTAAAACCCAGGGGTAGTTAACAAAACGTAAATGTATATATTGTTTATATATAAACACATTTTATTTCATTTTTCATTTACATTTATTTTAACTTGCAGCCTACTAAAATAACTAAAATTGAAATAAAATGATGGTCACTGTTCACACACAATATTAACATTCTAGTAACTATTATTAACAAAAGGGATAGTTCACTCAAAAATGATAATTCTGTTATCATCTACTCACCCTCAAGTTGTTCCAAACCTATATGAATTTTGAAGAATATGGGAAACCAAACAGTTGATGGACCCCAATGACTTCTATAGTATGGAAAAAAATAGGCTACTATGGAAGTCAATGGGGAGCATCAACTGTTTGGTTACCGACATTCTTCAGAATATCTTCTTTTGTGTTCAGCAGAAGAAAGAAATTCAGTTACACTTTATTTTGATGGTCTCACATTCTGTTGACTATAAGTAATGCTGCACCTACATCTCAACTAAATCTCAGAGTAGTAGACTGTAAGAGGTAGGGTTAGGGCTAGTAGAATAAGGGATTAGGGTTAGTTGAACGAGTTGACATGCACTTGCTGTTGGGGGAGCATAAATAAAAGTTAAAAGTAAATAAAAGTGTTAACAGATATTGTGCAGACAGTCTACTAATACTCAACTCTAACAAGATGACAACTTGTATTTAAACATTCATGATGAGTTTGTTTGTAATCAGTGATTTTTATATAGGCCTAAATATGAATGAATTAAATGTCAGCACATTTTTTGTTTTGTTTTAATGTTTTACTCACTAGTTAGGAGCAGTTATTGGATTGCGACTTCTGCATAACATAGTCTGAATTTGCAGCTAGGCCAGGCAGAAGTTTCGTGCTATTCAGTGGTTACCATAAGGGCATGATTGGCACGTGTCCGTCTGTCAAACGCATAAATTGTGTGTGTTATTATTTTAAGTGCACTAAGATTGAGTTAGAGCGTTGAAGTTAATGGTAGAGGAAACTGATTTAGTACTGGATTCTAATTCACACAAGAAAAAGGAACATAAACAAGTCTAAACGACTTTTGTTTAGTTGCTTTTATAGAGAGTATGCATTTCTAATATGTGCAACACAGTCAATGACACTAGAAATACCATTAGTTATATTCAACCATCTAATTCTTTTAAGTCTGATTATATTAAGGCAATATGAAATATCACAATATTTGTTGTATCAGACCTTTGCACAGAACAATATTTGAAAATGGCAAGTAATTACAAAATTAATTCTCATTTCTACATTTTGTTTGCTAAAATAAGTACTGCATTCAATAAAATCACCAATATTAAACAATTCTGATTAATTTCTCAATGTATTTACAAACAAAACAGGCCTAAAACAGTGCACTTTTAATTAAAAAATGAAAAAGGTAATAATAAATAAAGCCATAAAATGCATAGTTTAAAAAGGCAATGCATTTATTTGTTTACATTATTACATTATTTGTGCTTAATTCAGGAACACATTATTTAACTACCTGCTATATATATATATATATATATATATATATATATATATATATATATATATATATATATATATATATGATAAACTACAGTACAAGTTTGTCATTTAAAGCACCATAATCAATGGTGATGAAAGCAGATTTGCTCTGGATCAGACCTTTCATCACAGAAAATAAAATACCATGACATCAATTCAGATCCTCGTTGCATAACAGGTCGCCCCAGCCTTCCTTGCAAGTGCACGGAAAGGGCTGGTTGCAGGTGCCATGCAGGCACCCCGGGTATCGCCTGCACTCGTCACAGAGGGGGCCTTCCCACCCGAGGCGGCACTTGCACTCACCGGGGGCTTCACAATAGCCGTGCTCCTCGCTACAGCCAGACGAGCAGATGGCTGTTTAAAAGGGATAGGGAGAAAAAAGGGGACATTAGAATGACTGGAATCATAAAACAACCCCCAGTTAGAGACTGCGGTCAAGCCAGCCGCCACCTCGAAATGCACGGTCAATCTAGCTGCCACGTTATTTCACGCTTTGCGCATACACTGGCTATTACGGTAAGAACGCCAGCACACATTCACATTAATTTATTCAGTCTGAAAGAAAGAAAGAAAGAAAGAAAAAGAAAGAAAGAAAGAAAACACTGTTTTGTCTATAAATTTGGAACAGAAACCCATAAAAAAGTCCTAATTTTCACAGACCAATTTCACCTCAGATTGAGAGTACACTTTCTCACAGTGTCAACTACACCGTTTCAGGACTGTCTGATGTTGTATTCCAAAATAAGAGCCTCCAAAATGTATATATAGGCTACGCTGTTTTGACTGCCTATTTAAGTGCTGAAAGCCATTTCGTAATGTTTCTCCTTCAAGTGCGAAGGTCAGCTCCTCGCTGACCCCGAATAAGACAAGACAGTAGCCTCTCTACTCGCCGTCAAAGCAAGCAACCTGCAGTGGATTGATGGCACTTTGCAGCTCCAGCTGATTCAGCGATTCTCCTCTGTGGCTTTCTGGCAAAAGCAAAAGGGCAAATTTCATTTCTAAAAAGAGCAGTGAGATTTGATGCAAAATGTCGTGCCACGAATGTGATGCAGCCCATCTGCCGCCTAAAGAGATGGACTCAGCCAGCCTAGGCAGGAATCAGAGCTCATCCGTTTTCTTACCAAGGCCATGAACGAGTTGGGCTTGGGCCGCCCACAGCCGCCTCGATGAGTGGTTCCTGCAGCCGGGGCACTGCCAGAATTTTTAATTATTGGACAAAAAAACTCCACATGTAGTAACCTAGAATACTGTCTAAGACTTGATGGCTGCTCTGTCAAGTCCTCGTCGTCAGTTAGGAACCTGGGTGAGCTCTTTGATACCAATCTCTCATTTGAAAGCCACGTTTCTAGCATCTGTAAAACTGCATTCTACCATCTTAAAAATGTATCTAAATTACGGCATATGCTTTCAATGCAAAATGCTGAACAGTTAGTTCATGCGTTCATGACCTCAAGGCTAGATTATTGTAATGCTCTACTGGGTGGTTGCACTGCTCGCTTAATAAATAAACTGCAGCTGGTCCAAAACGCAGCAGCTCGAGTTCTTACTAGAACCAGGAAGTATGACCATATTAGCCCAGTTCTGTCAACACTGCACTGGCTCCCTATTAAACATTGCATACATTTTAAAATCTTGCTAATTACTTACAAAGCACTAAATGGTTTAGCTCCCCAGTACTTGAGTGAGCTCTTAACGCATTATACTCCATCACGTCTATTGCGGTCTCAAAACTCTGGCCATTTGATAATACCTAGAATATCAAAATCAACTGCAGGCGGTCGATCCTCTTCCTATTTAGCGCCTAAACTCTGGAACAGCCTTCCTAGCATTGTTCGGGAAGCAGACACACTCTGTCAGTTTAAATCTAGACTAAAAACACATCTCTTTACTATGGCATACACATAAAACATTTTTAATTTATATTTTATTCAAATCAATTAAATGATTGTTAGGCTGCATTAACTAGGTCAGCCGGAACCGGGAACACTTCCCATAACACCTGATGTACTCGTTACATCATAAGAAGAATGGCATCTACGCTAATGTCAATCTCTCTGTTTATCCCAAGGTTTACTGCAGTCAGCCGGATTCGGGCCGTATCCAGATCAGATGGTGGACCTGCGCCCAGACATTACCAACGCATCCCTGAAGTGTCTGCAGAGACCGTGTCAATTAGTCTACCCTCTGAAATTGCTCATCGACATGGCATCCTCAATGGATCCATCTCCGGCGTGATGACTCTGATATTTTGAATATTCCTATTTAATAATTGTTTAATCGACACGCCATCCTCAATAAACCCGTCTCCGGCGTGATGCCTCCGATCTTTCGAATAATCCGATCTAATATTACTTCTGACCTGTAAGGCTGCCAAAATAATAATCATACACTGTTTGTTAATTGGCCAGAGGAGAACTGGCACCCCGACTGAGCCTGGTTTCTCCCAAGGTTTATTTTCCTCCATTATGCCACCTGATGGAGTTTTGGTTCCTTACCACTGTCGCCTTTGGCTTGGCTTGCTCAGTTGGGGACACTAAATTTTCAAATAAATATCCAAATAAATGTAATTACTAAACTAAATTAACTATGTCAGCTACATTACTTGAATATATATGATAATTGAAATGAGCTGGATGACATCACCGTTTTCTCCAAAACAGCTGTACAGCCGAATCAAATTCGGTTGCATTATTTTCCTGTTTAACACTGTGAAGCTGCTTTGAAACAATCTGCATTGTAAAAAGCGCTATATAAATAAAGTTGACTTGACTTGACCTCGGTAGATGGTGCAGAGGAAAAGGGCTATACTAAACTTCCCCCATTGGAAGAGGCCGTCGCTGTGCATCTCTGTTCACCCGCAGCCCTCAGTTGGAAAACCAAAGCTGCCCACCCGTCTAAGCCGCACAAAGCGACATCTCCTCTCGCGTCCAGAGTGTACGCTACGAGAGGCTATGCTGGTTCCGCCCTTCACGCAATAGTGGTCCTCCAAGTTTACCAGGCCAAACTTCTACACAACATGGATGAGAGTGGTCCTTAAAGGGTTAGTTCACCCAAAAATAAAAATTAGCCCATGATTTACTCACCCTCAAGTCATCCTAGGTGTATATGACATTCTTCTTTCAGACGAATAAAATCTGAGTTATATTAAAAAAGTCCTGGGTAATCCAAGCATTATAATAGCAGTGAAAGGGTAGCTCTGTTTTAAAGTCCATAAAAGTGCATCTATCCATCATATAACTACTCCACACGGCTCCGGGGGGTTAATAAAGGCCTTCTGAAGCGAAGTGGCATGTTTGTGTAAGAAAAATATCCATATTTAAAACTTTATAGACTAAAATACCTAATCGCCACATCTGTTATAGCGTTATAGCTGTATCAGTTAGGGGTAGAACTGGGCTTGGTTTTCAGAAGGAAAGTGGTCGTGACGGACACCTCCAACACGGTGTGTTGGGGTGTCCTATGTGACAGCAGGCCGGACACATCAACTGCCTATAAATGATGACTTCTGGCCTTCAAAGAGTTCTAGACAGAACAATGTCCTGGTCCGATCGGACAGCATGACAGTGGTAGCCTATAAATCACCAAGGGGGTCTCAGGTCACATCCAATAAACAAGCTGGCGTACAATTTTCACTCAGTATGAATATGGGAGCTCCATGAATATGGGAGCAGATATTATGTCTCGGAACGGACCGCCAACGAGGGAATGGAAACTCCACCCCTAGATGGTTCGCAAGATCTGGAGCATTTTCAAAGGGAGGTGGACCTCTTTGCTTCGAAAGAGAACACCCACTGCTTAATATTCTTCTTGATGGAAAATTACGCGTTAGCCCACAGGGGGCCCTGACTTTTTTATTTGGATTTTCAGGAGGATATTAGAGCTTTTACTTTAATTTATACATTTCCATAACTGTCTATTTCAGACCGACATAATGAGTTGTTCTGCAGTAAACGGATTCTGAGGGAGTGTGGGCGGGGCCTTGATACCGCGGCTCACTACTGCGCAGACTTGGCCCCGAATCTGTGCAAGATGTCAGTGCCATATTGAGACATTGGCGGCTTCACTTTTCTACAATGGAAGAGATTGAATGTACTTTGTCCATCTTTACAGTCTATGCTCTACACTCTTAATGATCGTATCTCTATGGTGCACATAATAATGTACATTTAAAAACACTTACGTTCTGTTTTTGAATACACTTACGTTCTGCGGAAAATTCGCCTTTCCATCCAGGCAGGCAAATTCTGTTTCCAGCGGCGTCACAGTTGAAGTGGCCATACACATCATTCCATGGGCGGCAGAAATTCGAGCATTCCTCACCATGGTAGAATTCATCACACAGGACGCAATAAGATAAGCGCAAGACAGTTCCCTGTAATGACAGAAAACTGGCTTGTTAAATATTTATTATAAAAGCATACATACATAGGCCTACACAAGAAGTGATAATGAATCGAATAAGACTGATTTTGAGCTACTCACCGCCGGCCACATGCGCACACGGATATGCGCACTACTGGAGATGGAGTCTGCACTGAATATGTCTGTCATTTAAGTGCCGTAACTGCATGGCAACTCAGGTAGTGTCATATCTTGTGAGTGATTCAGGCAAATGCAGAAAAAGTTCTGACAGTCGCTGGACCGTTTACACACACTGCTTGTGAAAGAGTGCACTTTCAACTCAAACACACCGAATGATTCAGCCTATGGAAATAAATAAACAACTAAAATTAGCACTCTTTGAAAACACTGGTCAAAAGAAGGGCCTTGCATTCAAATAAGCTAAGTGTGAAATACTCACCAGATGCGCTGATATCAAAATGAAAAAATACGTTAATAAAACACAAGCCATTTTGGATCTTCTTATCTGCTACTGAACAATAGCACACTGCAAGAGTAATCCAATATGAATATTTGTAGTGTTATCCATGATTTGAGGGAAAAAAGTAGTTAAAAAAATATCGGAATGCAAAGCTAAATTAAAGCTGCAAGCAGCGATAAAAGGGCCCTCGCACCCGGGAGCACCGCCACCTGGTGGCCTTCAGGAAAACAGCGAATAGTGGGCGACATGCATTTAAGCAGGTAAATATAGGAGAAATATGGCAAAGTCACTTCAATGTGCCACACTTCCTGCCAGCAGGTGGCGCTTTGACTAAAACTGAATATTGGCATGTAGATGACTTCAGGCCAGGACTCTTATTAAACATATGAAGTTTGGGGCAGATCGGACATTGTATACCTGACTTACAACAGCTTCCTGTGTCATGGCGAAACATCAGACTTTGTCAGGCCGCCAGGGATACGCCCTTCAGCAAAAACTCAAGATCTTCACAATTTAACGTTGCAAAGGCCTTTAGATTAGACTGACCAAATATGATGTTGTTCTGGTAAAATCTCTTTGAGGAGTTAATCACAGTGTAAAACATGCCATTTCCTGTTGCCAGTAGGGGGCACTATGACTGTAACTGAATATTGGCATGTAGATGTTTTCGGGCCAGGACTTATCAAACGTGTGAAGTTTGGGGCAGATCGGACATTGTTTGCCCAAGTTACAACAACTTCCTGTTTTATGGCGAAACATCGAACTTTGTGAGGCCGCCACGGACACGCCCTCCAGGGAAAACTCAAGATCTTTGCAATTTAACGTCGCAAAGGCCTTTAGATTAGACGGTGCAAATATGATGATGATCTGATTAAATCTAATTTAAGCGTAGCTTATGTAAGGAAAAAGTCATATAAAATTGCTTTGATGGATTTATTTGATGAGCCCTTGGACATCGTGATGCTTACATTCATTATATAGTAAAAGAGATATTACAGAACTACGCAAACATCATAAACTGTACATAACACAGGCGTTTGGAAACTTTAACAAAATAGGTTAAAGTTGACAACAAATTAAATATTAACACTGGTTTATAAATGAATTCAAAAGCCAAAATCAATTTTTTTTAATTGTCACACACTGTGTTCCTAAATTGTATAGGAATAAATTCTAAACCTTTTTACAAATATTTTTTATAAACAATTGATTGAATGGAGTGTTATTAAACCTGTCCCTTTTGCCATAGTTTTAAGGATGTACATAAAATCGCGGGCCTATTAATGGTTACTAATGTCTTTAACCAACTACACACATTTTAGTATGTTGCATGCCCTGCAATTCTCTACAAGTTCTCTACTTCACTGATAGAGGGACTCATTTTGTAGGTGCCTGCAAAGAGTTGAACATCAATGTGAACGACACAGAGTTAAGCAATTATTTTAAAGACACTGGATGCACATGGATTTTCAATCCACCCCATGCTTCACACATGGGGGGATCTTGAGACTCATTGGACTAGCTAGACGGATTCTGGATGGTATGCTGATTCAAAAACCCACACTAATGGTGGAAGTTATGGCAATCATAAATGCAAGGCCTTTAGTACCAGTGTCTACTGACCCAGGAGCACCTGAAATACTTTTGAAAATTGGTGATGTTGTACTTTTGAAAGAAAGTCAGGCACCAAGGAACAACTGACCAGTTGGACTTCTTGTAAAAAACTTTCCAAGTGCCCACAAAATGGTTCGAAAAGTGGAACTGAAAATTGTTGACCAAATTGTTGTCCTCTTTTCTCAGAAAACTTAGAGCATAATTTTTTACTATTTTATTTGTAGGCTTTTGTGAATTATTTCCTCAGAGACTTTTATTTTGAAATAGCAATCAGCGAGCAACAAAGAAGAGAAGACGTCGCTTATAAATGCGATCTTCTAACAGTTTAGACTGTAAGTAATTTATAAGTTTTAAGTAACTTTATTCTGATATAATTAATATTGAAACTAACTTTAATATTGAAACGAACATTGTAGGCTAGAGAATGGTTGGAAATAAGAGCAACAGTTGACTGTTATCAAATAGTATTGTTGTATTTATGTTTTCCTGTAATATATATTTACATATTTAATTTTTTTTTATTTTCAGTTTTACAGTAAAGAATAATAACCAAGAAAAGTTACGCCTTGTCTAATGGATCACAGTCACGTTCTGTGAGGGAAGGACTGAGAGATGAAGAGCAAGAACAACTCTCTGTCTCTTTTATCTCAAAATCTTCCATTTCTTCTTCCCACGATCATGAGGATAACACCAAAAAATGAAAGGGTGATCAGTCCTCTTTCATTTTTCCCGCATTTATTAAAATAAGGCTATCCGATTTGACCAAATATGGCAAAAATCGCGGCATGCTATGGATAATTATACATCTCTCAACCATAAAACCGTAAAAAATATGGACAACAAGTCTTCACTACCTCCCACTGAAGAAAAGTGAAGCCGCCAACGTTCGAATATGGCACTGACATCTTGCGCTTTTTGGGACCATAGTCTGCGCAGTAGTAAACACGGAGTAGTAGAGAGCAGGAAGTAGGCCTACAGCCATGATATCAAAAGCCCACCCACACTCTCACACATGCAGAACAACTCATTATGTGAAATAAACAGTTATGGAAATTAAAGCTAAAGCTCCAATCTCCTCCCGAAAAGTCTGTTGGTGCCTCAGTGACTACTTCACTCAGAGAAGCTGTCAATTTCAGCTGTCAATCATGACGTCACATCCCCGTTTTTATAGCATCAAATAACTAACTAAAACCAAACTTATTTAAAAAACAAACACTTGAAATGACATCAGCGTGATAAAAACCATCTTTGGAAAAAAATTTTTTGAAGTGTAATTTGATTGTTTGGTTTTTCTACGTCCCATTACATTACACGAGGGCGGGATTTATGAGCTATACTGGGACCAACCACCTGGGGGCAATCGAGATGCTTTGGCTTCACTTTTCAGGACTTGTGCGGCACGCTTGCTCTCAACAGACAGGAAGATTCACATAAGAATTTCTTACCTGTCTGGAGAGATCCTGGATGAGCCCCCAAAACTACTTCTAAATTATGAACTCATATTCACAAATTAATAACTCTTGTCAGCTGGTTCTTCTTAGCTAATCAAAAATATTAATATTTCCCAACTAATGGCAATTATGAGCCGGTTCTTGTAATCCCCTGTAGCCCCTTTTATTTTATTTTTGAGTGAGTTTTTCATCATCATAATATAAAACATACACCCGTTATATTGCTATATCTACCCAATTTTTCATATCAACAAAAAAAATATACCGGGATAACCTGGCTTCTCTCGAGACTCCCCTGCTAGTTTGCTGTTAATGATATGCTAAAGCTCGCCCACACATTGACGTGATTGGTTACAACGTAGTTTTTGATGTCAGAAACACCAGCGATTTCAAACCTCGGTTTTGAGACTGTCTTTGCAAAACTGCAGTTTTAAAGAGAAAATACTCAGCAATGGTGTTGACTTATAAATTTGCATATGGTTTGTCTTAAAACATATTAAAGGGGTCATGAACTGGCTTTTAAAATGTTTCTATACTGTTGTCTGAGGTCAACTTATGACGTTTGCGTGGTTTTTACATTCAAAAACATCATAATGAGTAAGTAATAGGCTATTTTCTACCCTGGTTTTGAGCCTAGCTCTTGAAACGCTCGGTTTTTATGGGCGTGCCGCATTGAAGACTTGGAAGTAAACGCCCACTGCTATGATTGGATAACAGTTTTGCATATTATAATGAGCTTCGGCTCCCTTACACCTGAGGAATTGTTTTGAAAACTTCCAATGTGGAGAAAGGGCCGGGATGATATGCCCACAGGGCTCGCAAAATGTCTTTATCAAACAAACACAATGATTTATCTCTCCTCCACCCACAATTTTTATTACTTGGCCGGCCCGATCGGTGGATATAACTGCGTGCATAACTGACACACTCACGCACGCACAACCACAAGCCAAGTACTACGTGCATCAGCAAAACTTCACCTCAGACAAATCAGCATGTTCACATGCCGCGATTGTATTTTGTATCGCAGCACAATGAACCAACAACACCTCAAATACAAAGGATACTCCAGCCTGTGACAGCGTGGTAAGTTATGTTTAGTTAGACACTTATATAATCAGTAGATATCAAACGTAACAATGCAATACTCTCACATATAAAAAACATCTTTTACTCACATAATTGTGTTGCATCATTCCTGTCAGATCCAGAAGGCACAGCATATTTTTTTAATCTCATCCTGTCTGCAAATCCAGTCTCTTGTTTACAAACAAATCCACAGTGAAATGAAGCGAATAAATGCAATGTCTTTCCCACGTGAGCTGGATCTTCAGTAAAAATAAAGTTCAATAATATTGGAATCCAAAGAAAGAAGGACGGTTTGAAACATGCCATAAGCTTTATTGCTTGGAAGTTCGATCCGGTTTAGCTCCATATAGGCCTATGTTATTTATCTATAATGTCATGACATGCACGAGTCGGTGGGCAGGGATACAGAATTAGGCGTTCGTCTTGTGGCGACGTTTCACCACAGGTCACAGGTAAGAACATTCGCAGATCGATCATTTGCTGAGCCAGCTGTCAATAAAAGCTTTTCTTTGACTAACAAGGACGTTTTTTTTTTAGCTCTGAAACTTACAGGATATTCTTATATTACGATGACCTTTTATATATCAAAAGCTCAAGGGAAAGTTGATTTCTCAATTCATGACCCCTTTAAAAACACAACATTAAAAACGGGGACTTTAAATGATTTTTTTCCTGACAACTTAAAATACTCCATAATTTATGGATAAGAGTAATACATAATTCAAAATTGTAAAGGGTCTAGTTTTATTTGTGTAAACTCACAATAACAAGAAAATGTTGTGCTTTTGTAAAATAAAGAAAACACCCAGGGCACGCTTTCTGCCATCACGGTCTCTGTGAACTTGAGCGAGTCAAAAAAAATGTATACTTGCCTCACAGACATGAAATATATCTATATAAAGCTTGAAATGTCTACTTTTCAAATACCCCATATGTGTGTGCTTGAGCGCAGAATATGCATATATTCCTTCATGCACCCAGTATATATATATATATATATATTTTTTTTTTTTTGTTAATTGAAAAATAAGTAGGCTACTTTAATGTAGTAAAAAAATAAACAATTTATGTTCTGTTAGATGTGTTTTGACTACTTTTTATATGTTGTGTAATTATATCTCTAGGTAATGAATATTAACAAAAACAATACAGGTTAATAATTAATGTGAATAATGCATGAAGTATAATTCATTCTAAAGTGAAAATCATGATAACTCTAAAGTTACTGAATGAAAATCATAAGTTTTTTTTCAGGTTTTGGTTAGTAATTCCTTCTGACGGATTTGGAAACCTTTACTAGTTCATTACTAGTGGGTTACCGTGATCTTCACTTTAGAATACTGTTCCAAATAATTAGTGATTCCCAGTGTTGGGGAAAAGCTACTTTTAAAAGTAATGTGTTGCACCCTAAAAATGTAACTAATTGTGTTACTTAGTTACTTTTTATTGAAAATAATGTTACATTACTTTTGCTTGTTTGTTTATAACAAAAGTTCTGTTTTGGCAAATGAGAAGGCCCTTTCACACCAAAAGTGAAATAAATAAGCCTTAGGCTGAAGGAAATGCAAATTCATGTTTGTACAGTATAGAGGGCGCAGCTCAAACTAATTTTTCAGTTGTGCTGGCATTCTGTATCGAAGTACAATAGAGAAGAAAGTTGAATCAACACAAAAAAATGAAACACAAATGTAATGTTTATCTGAAGTCATTTTTGCTTATTTGTATGGTTGATTTGGATCACTGAAGGTCAGCAGCAAAGACATTGGTTAATAAAGTGATTTTAAATACATAAAGTGTTTGTGTTAACATATTTAAAGGTTCAGTGTGTAGTATTTAGGAGGATCTATTGACAGAAATGCAATATAATATACATAACTATGTTTTCAAGACCTTACATAATGTACCGTTATGTTTTTGTTACCTTAGAATGAACCATTTCTATCTGCATACACCGCGGGTCCCCTTACAGTGAAGTCGCCATTTTGCGCCACCATGTTTCTACAGTAGCCCTAAACGGACAAACTTCTCTACAGAGCACTAGCTACTCTCTGCTGTCAGACGACAACATCTTTGTCCTGTGTCGGCCACCATAGCTTCTCTATGTGCTTCGAAAGGGAGGAGTGAGCAGTGGGCGATTGCAATTCAAAACCTTACAGCTAGATGCCGCTAAAAAGATTCGTGAAATATTCTGAGTTTGCATTTCACTGTTTTTATTTATTTTGAGGAATACTGAATCTGTTTTTGTGCAAGTGAGATGAGTAAATGCATGCTCACATTTAGTCTACTCTAGAACTACAATAACCATCATGTTTACACACAACACCTCTGCACTTAAATACTCCCGATTTCTTTCAACATGGGTACAGAAGAGCTGTCAGTCAATAAATGGGAAAACAAACTAACTTGCGTTACTAGGGAGTTATCATGCGTTTTAGAATACTGTTCCAAATAATTAGTTATTCCTTTTGAAGGATTTGGTAATACTTGAGTCATTAGTAGTGCGTTACCATGCTCTTTACTTTAGAATTAACTATACTTTATGCATTATTCACATTGATTATGAACCTGTATGTAGTAGTTCTTAGTCCTCCGGAAGGTATGTAGTGATTAGTTAATAGTGAACTACATTCAACTGAGAGCCATTAATTTGTAAATCAGAGTTTCTTATTAGTTAGTAATTACTAGAATGTAAATATTGAGTTACTCATTTGTTCCTAGTTATTCATTAATGACGGAACAGTATTCTTAAGTGTTACCAAATTAATAAAAATATGAATAACATTGAGCAGGCAAGATGAAAGTGAATAAGTGATAGAACTAGCTATTTGATTTTATATTTTGGATGTAATTTAAACAATACTAACAAAATTACTTCATGCATTTTATCACTCAAATTACACATATTTATCGCATCCTGATGTGGCTAAATTGTATGAAAGACATTTATAAGCATATAGCAAGTTATCTAAGTAAATACACAAAATATACTTTTATATGAGTTCTTCCTTTTATATTAACATTTTTTCACTGATTCCAAATCTGCAATTTTGTCCTGTCCCAGAGCAGCTCTTTTAAAACTGGGAAGATCATAAGAACAAGGACTCGGTGGTCTTTTTTCTGGTTTTCCAGTCCCCTGCGGTCCATCTGCCCATTTGCTTTCCTCCAAGAGAGTCTCGGCTGGAGGCTGATATCCCGGCTCCTGCGGGTCCAGCGGGTCTTTGGACAGAAGAATACAAATGGAAGGAAGAGTTCTGTGTATGGTCATCTGAACCGGGCCACTCTCTTGGCTCTCCCACACCTCAGTCACTGTCCTGTACTGGAGCTTTGACACCTGGTGTAAGCCCCGCACTTTCCGTTTCATTATCTCCGCACAGGTGATGGTTTTGGTCACAGCCCGTCCCATCCCACTGAAAAGAACCTGTGATGTTGGAGCCGCATGTCCGTCACCTTGAAATCGAGACATGGCAAAACCCAAAAGGTTCCTGATCTTGCTTCCTTCCTTCACACGCATTTCCAGCACCTCGGACACCAGGCCTGGAATTGGGCATGGGATTGGTTCTCCAGTGGAACAGACCTTCCTGAATCCACCTGGCTTTGGTTTGTTAGGAGATCCAGTAAAGTTTGTGGGATTCATTTTAGAGGGTTGGACAGATGTGGTACATATAGATTGTGTGTCATCATGAAGCTCTTTGCTCGGCATAAACATATTTATAGGTTATTTTCTATGTTCTTGAAGCTGCAAAATTTAGTACCACTTGATAATATTTCCTAGAACTGAGTCCTGGCACTATTCTATTCCAACATGAAAGAAATTGCACAGACGTAAGGGAAACCAAATGATCTTAACTGCTAATGTTCTGTTATTCCCAAAGCTCTGAAGTGAATGACAAGGCGTCATTAACTTTATACTCTCTTGCCGTTGACATGAAGAAAAGAAAAAAATCTGTTCTGTAAATCGAGCAAATTCATCAAAGCTGAAAGTGCTGAGTATCAGCAATATCTCAGTCACTACCTTTAAAGCATATTTCAGTCTTCGTGAGAGAGGAGCTGTAACCAAACAAGGGAAAAACATGATGAATTCAGAGGCAGAACCACAATTTTAAATGTAACTAGCTCATTTTTGCCATAACGCAATATTTATCCAAACTGTAAAATATTGCATCAAAGTTTTCAACTTTCAGGAGGAAAACCAAATGTATTCAAAATTACAAATAAAAATTAAACAACATTTTAAATAATAATTCTAAAATAAAAGCAAAATGGATTTAAATGTAAAATTACATACAAATAATATAAAAAAAACATAAAACCTTATATGAATCAAAATCTGCTAAGGGGTAATAATGGAACAACAGTTTTAAAAAGTGATTTTTCACTATTATTTAGGATCTGCAGGATGTGGGTTTAAATAAAAGAGACAATAAAAACAACTGGGGGCAACAAAACCACTTCTTTCCTGATAAAAAATAAGGGCAACTGAAAAGCTGAATGTAACACTTTTGACAAGCCAAACATGTCAGTCTCTAAGTAACGTAATTTAAGCCACAAAATAAACTTAATTGTGTAAAACAAGTATAATGAACTATGCAAATAGCACTTAAAATGTTGTTTTATAATTATCCAAAACATAGTTCAACCCATATGCACGTTATCATGTCCGTCAAAAACTGGCTGGCTGTCGGTTGGAATATTAGAACTAAAAACATCGACATAAACACACTCATGAGCATCAATCACTTCACTGAATACTTGCTGGCTAATAAATAAATAATTATTACCTTAGGATCCATCTGTTATTAAATCCACATAATTTGACTATCATGACGATGTCTGTCAAAAAATAACATGCACAATACACTGTAGTATTTATGAGAAGAGGTCCAGCAAGTTCATGCATTTCCTGGGAAACCCACACTACCGGATGTTTTGAATGCGTCATCGCTTCCGAGAAGAGGATGAAAAAGGCGGCCTTAGCGGCTTCAACATGCAGGCTGCATCCGAAATCGCATACTTCCCTATATAGTAGGCGAAAAACAGAATGTGACAAAAGAAGTATGTCATAATTCGCAGTACTTATAAAAGAGTAGGCAAAAAGTACCTGGATGACCTACTACTTCTGGCGAGATTCTGAAGTGTGCATATGATGGACACTTTACTATCCCATGAGGCCACAGGAAAGGATTTATGAATGGCAGTGAAGCAACGCAACTGACACTGGTAGGTCACATGATAATGACAACATGGCGAATGTAGTAGGGCCAGATTACATTCATACTACACACACACTATAGAACATACTTTTTTAGTGGTTGTGAAGTAATTACATGTTCAAAATAAGTACCTACTTAAGAGAGTATGCGTTTTTGGACGCAGCCGCTGTCTGTCAGAGACGATAACGTATGTAATACATAACGTACGCGAGAATAAATTTGTTCTTCACTCACTGAAATTTAATCGGAATGACCAGGGAAGCGATTTAAATACTTCCCACTCCATGCTAAAGAGAATAAATGCAAATCCAATTGAAAAATGTCACCTGGTTTGTGAACATTGGTCAACGTGTTGGCAATAGATGAACTGTTAAATGAGACAAGTTTCTGTCCAATTTGACTCATATGTTGCTCAGTTGTTTAAAATATTAAGGCAATTATCAAAGTTTGATAAAATGTTGTTTTAATTTTCCAGTAAAATATGATACATTTTTAAACATGATTTGTTACATTTAATTACCCCTTTAATTTGGACTCATATAGAAAAAAAACTAATAATAATAAAGCCAAATGTATTTATATATACAATTTCACACAATTAAAATAACATGATAGGCCTATATAATAAAACTTAAATTTAATAAATAAAATAATAATAATATATAAGTCAAGCGTATTTAAATATGCAATTACACACAAATACATTAATAAAATAAAACTGTAAGACAACTTTATGGAACAAGAACAAAATAATGTTGAACTAATTTTAAAGAAACATCTAGTGATGCATTTACCTTTTTGCTCTTAGAATTCTCATAAACATCCACTGTATGGTGAAGTTCTGCATCTGTCACCGTGTTTCACCCTTGACGCCTGGTCATAATCTGAGACCTTTCGCATATTTACTCGTAAGTGGTGACTGCCACACTCCAGAATGTACTGAAGACCCAATTGAGTGGTTATGAGGGACATAGAGAGGGAGGAGGGTGGAGAGGCAAAATATCTCTTAAAGGAACAGCAACTGTGTCTGGCAAGTCCTCTGTATAGAATTGAACATTTCATCCTGCCAAATGCTTTCCCGAGTTCCCCTTTAAAATCCTGTGTTAATGAAGTCCTGTCAATCAGCGCGTGTCTGTGGCTGATTAACATGCGTGACTGATTAAGGCTGAGAGTTTAAAAACACATCCTCCCATGCATGACAGCTCAATCCAGCCAGTAAACAATTATCTACATAAGCACAGTTGACTTACACCAGGAATCTGCTTTTAAATTTGGCTTTGGGCCAACTAATTAAATGATGAAATTATGTTTATATATATATATATATATATATATATATATATATATATATATATATAAAGCATACATGCTAAATTGATACAGCAAACAACAAACTGCCATTTACTGAGTGAGAATTCACAATGAATATTATTGTCCGAAGGTGGCTGTTTCGTCAGTTCTATTTCTGCATCTATTCCCACTGTGGCTGCTGAACACTCTCAAAGTGTTAGAGCCCCGAGGCTGTGATTTCAATCAGAGAAGAAGGCCACGCGGTTCTGCTTGACAAAATACACAGTCTGTATCCTGAAGGGGAGCATCCAACATTCTAGAGACTGGGTTGACAGAAGGCAAGGCAAGGCAAGCTTAAGAGTAAGAAGAACAATTACACACTGTAAAACGTACAAAATATATTTAATATGCAGTTAGATTAATGGAGGGTCTTAAAGTTCATCAGATGTTGCTTATCCTGTAACCATGGTCAGTATTAACATATAGACAAAGCACAAAACACCAGCACTAAAATAATGCAATATAAATATAACTATAAAGAATTTGATACAAATGCGATGGTTCATACAGGGATGTGTTTCTCCCTAATTATAAAACTATAATTTTAAAAAATATAGTACTATAATAGTAAATATACTGTATTTTAAAATATAATATATATTTTCATATAAAATAATATTTATTTTTTACTTGAAAGAAACAATATTACATAGAGAAATTACTTGTCACTGACTTGTATTATTAATAATTTAATATTTATTAAATTATTAAAAATATTATGTTTATTAATATGCTACTTTAAAATACAATACAACATTAAACAATCCAATGCACACAATAATAGCAATAATAATAAGAAGAAGAAAAACCTTTAAAAAATTCAATACAAATGTGATGGTTGTTTGCAGCAATGTTTTTCTCCATAATTATAAGGCGATTTAAAATGTAAAAATATATTTTCAAACATATTTTACTTTAAAAGTATATATATATATATATATATATATATATATATATATATAGTATTTTAAAATATAACAAAATATCATATAAAATTATTTATATTGTTTACTTGTAAGAAACTATTTTATCAATATTCTATAGCAAAATTACTACAAAATATTATTAATAATTTAATATTTATTGAATTATTAAAAATATTGTTTAATAAAATACATTTTCATTTCAAGTATATTAGGTATATGTAAAAAAAAGTATAAATTACCTTATAATTTAGGAGTTAAATATAATGTTTTAAAAAGTATATATATATATATATATATATATATATATATATATATATTTTTTTTTTTTTTTTTTTTTTTAATAATTTATGTTTATATAGCATATTTGGTTAATTTTTTTACTGTACCATTTTTACATTTTTTTCCATCAAAATAATGCTATTTTAAACATTCTCTTAAGTGTATTTATCTGAAGAGTGGACAAATTTCAGTGAGTGTCTTTAAAGATGCTATAGGACCATAGATATGCCGGTAAAACTGGGGCTTTCAAGTGCACTGCCAACCAGACGGTCTTATTTTAGTAAGCTCCCCGAACAGATAAAAGCGAACATGTTGACAATTACTGTTTCAATTACTTTATCAATCTCCATAGACGACACACACTCACAGCTGTTATCTGCCCGACAACAGAAACCCAGCCGCAGGGCCTCTCTGGCGGATTTCTTTGGAAGTCTTACTAATTTAATTAAAGGGAAATTAGGTCTCAAAGAGGAGCACTGCAGATTGCAACACCCACAGGGAAATGAAGTCAGAATGAAATTTGTTTAATGGTGTGAGGCGACTGAGTGGGGCTTCAGTGAGAACTTTGGTTAAAGAGGCAATCTCTCTTACAAAGGGATAAGAGGAATTTTAAAGATTCGCTTTTTACTTTATGAATACGCTGGTGTGGAAGGATAAATTGAGAGGCAGTCAAGAACGTTTAAAAAACAAACTGTAACAGCAAGTTCCTCTGTAGCGAGAAATATGCAAGCTTGAAAACTGCCCGGGTAATTTTCTCGCTGATGAAAAATTGGAAAAGGGCTCCTTCATGCCTCACTTCCATTCTGGAACAGTTCTCCCTTACGGCTCAGTCCAAATGGTCTTTGAACACTTTTTGCTGATGGTGTCAGAACTACTCGAGGTGTGTTCAACCGTGATCTGCACTTGTACAACATTTGTGAGGGTCAAAGCATTCAAATGTTTCCCGAGAAAGATAATCACACTCAGTGAAAGTTAGTGTAAAAGAAAGGGAAGTAGAAGGACTAACAGAATAAAAAGTGGATCATTTAAACAAACATCGGAATGTCTCAGACAGTAGTGATGTCTACTTTAATGAAAAATGTGCTAAGCATCAATCCATTTTGCACATGTCCTGTCAACTCAAAGAAAACTTTAGAGTAAATGATTAAGAAAAATATCATACAAAGCAGTTTTTGGAAGTCAAAACATAATTTAGCCTAAGCCAAATTAGTTAAAGTGGAAAATTAGGGCAAACGCCTGTGTTTTATATGACAATAGGACAGGCATCTTCAAAACTCCAGACATATTATATACACCGATCAGGCATAACATTATGACTTATCCTAATATTGTGTTGGTCCCCCTTTTGCTGCCAAAACAGCCCTGCATAGACTCCATTAGACCCCTGAAAGTGTGCTGTGGTATCTGGCACCAAGATGTTAGCAGCAGATCCTTTAAGTCCTGTACGTTGTGAGGTGGGGCCTCCATGGATCGGACTTGTTTGTTCAGCACATCCCACAGATGCTCGATTGGATTGAGATCTGGGGAATTTGGAGGCCAAGTCAACACTCGTTGTTGTGCTCCTCAAACAATTCCTGAACCATTTTTGCTTTGTGCTTTATCCTGCTGAAAGAGGCCACAGCCACCAGGGAATACCGTTTCCATGAAAGGGTGTACATGGTCTGCAACAATGCTTAGGTAGGTGGTACGTGTCAAAGTAACATCTACATGGATGGCAGGACCCAAGGTTTCCCAGCAGAACATTGGCAAAAAGCATCACACTGCCTCCGCCGGCTTGCCTTCTTCCCATAGTGCATCCTGGAGCCATGTGTTCCCCAGGTAAGTGACGCACCCGGCCATCCATGTGATGTAAAAGAAAATGTGATTCATCAGACCAGGCCACCTTCTTCCATTTTTCCGTGGTCCACTTCTGATGCTCCCGTGCCCACTGTTGGCACTTTTGGTGGTGGACAGGAGTCAGCATGGGCACCCTGACTGGTCTGTGTCTATGCAGCCCCAAACGCAACAAACTGCAATGCACTGTGTATTCTGACACCTTTCTATCAGAACCAGCAATAACTTCTTGAGCAATTTGAGCTACAGTAGCTCGTCTGTTTGATCGAACCACACGGGCCAGCCTTCGCTCCCCACATGCATCAATGAGCCTTGGCCGCCCATGACCCTGTCACCAGTACACTAATGTTCCTTCCTTGGACCACTTTTGATAAATACTGACCACTGCAGACCGGGAACACCCCACAAGAGCTGCAGTTTTGGAGATGCTCTGACTCAGTCGTCTAGCCATCACAATTTGGCCCTTGTCAAACTCACTCAAATCCTTACGCTTGCCCATTTTTCCTGCTTCTAACACATCAACATTGAGGACAAAATGTTTACTTGCCTAATATATCCCACCCACTAACAGATGCCATGATGAAGAGATAATCAGTGTTATTCACTTCACCTGTCAGTGGTCATAATGTTATGCCTGATCGGTGTAAAATGTGCAGTGTTGTAGGTAACGCATTACAAGTAATGTGAGTTATGTAATCAGATTACTTTTTCTAAGTAACAAGTAAAGTAACGCATTACTTTTAAATTTACAACAAAATATGAGTTACTGTTTCAAATAAGTAATGCAAGGTCCCATTCAGTCGGTCACTCCCGACGCCATGTCGGGGACTAACGAATAGAAATCTTGCTCGCAAGAGCCAATCTACTTCGAGTGTAACTAAACGAGCCAATGCACATTGGCATGCAATGATTGCACCAGGTGCTCATGCCACGCAGCGCGGGTATAAATGAGACACAGGTGCTTGCATCAAATTCGATTTTTGCTTCGGAGCCGAGTGGTAAATGGTCCCTCCAGATATCACTCTCTTCTACGCAGTGAAACTGACTGAAGCCTGCCTTTTTGAAGCAATCTCTTCAGTTGGTGTTGGTGTGACAGCACAGCAGCAGGTCGTGTGGTTTTTTGATCATCTCTCTTTTTTTTTGATAGAGCAAACACAAAGGCTGTTTTGGTACAGCTGGTTCAGGCTGCACTAATCCCTGACTGTGTCGCCGCAACCCTTTCACCTGCGTGTTTCAGCACCAAGGAGAGCGTCCTTCTAAAAGAGCTTACACAGATAGAGCTTGCGTCTTTTTCAAGATGACATTCTATCTGTGTGTTTCTGGATGCTGTGGTTATCTATCACCGAGGGATGGTCACCAGCGCTGTATCTCGTGTATCTCAGCGTTGGTGGATGACTCATGTTCTTACTGCGGGAACATGACCATCTCAGAGTTGCGTTTGAGACGCCATCTCGCAAGTCCCCGTGCCTCTGCCTCGATCTAACCCTCCCGCACTTCGCAGCCAGTAGAGCTACCGGCGGAACGCGGTGGGCCACCCACGAGGTGTGTACCATCCGTATCCTTTCGGGGCTCCTCTCGATGATCAGATGTCCATCGCGGCATCGGAGGGAGGGTCAGAACCTTCTGGAGATGACGTGTCGGCGCAGTGGGCTCCTTCGGGAAGACCCACTGTGCCCGATACGGATCCAGAAATGATGGCCATGCTTTCCCGGGCCGCTGAGAGAGTCGGGCTCGTGTGGAACCCTCCACCGTGTCCCGAACCCTCGAGGCTGGACGATTGGTTTCTCGGGGTGGCCTGTGCTGGTTCTCAGCGCCCCATCCCGGTTCCTTTCTTTCCGGAGGTGCACGAGGAGCTCACCAGGTCGTGGACGGCACCTTTTACTGCCCGAAACCGGCCTAGTGGATCCTCCTCCCTCACCACCCTCGATGGCGGACCTGCAAAAGGTTACACGCAGGTTGCTATGCAACTGTGCACTAACTCCACATCCAGGGTACTAACTCCACATCCAGGGTGAACCCGTGTCTCCCCTCCCAGGCCTGTAGGTACTTGTCTGATCTGATCAGAAAGGCCTACCAGGCTTGTGGAGAGGCTGGGTCTGCCTTACACGCTATGACGTTGTTGCAGGTCCATCAGGCCCAGGCAGTACATCTTGCACTGAGCCGCCTCAAAAGGCTGTTACGGTCCGCACAGACAACACTGCGACCGTTGTGTACATCAACCGACAAGGTGGTCTGTGCTCCAGTCGTATGTCGCAACTCCTCCTCTGGAGTCAGAAGTGTCTGAGGTCGCTTTGGGCCATTCATGTCCCTGTTGTGCGCAACCGTGTGACCGACGAGCTGTCACAAGCTGCGCTCCCGGGAGAGTGACGACTCCACCCCCAGGTGGTCCAGCTGATCTGCAGACAGTTCGGGGTGGCACAGGTTGACCTGTTTGCTTCCCCAGAAACGTCCCACTGCCCGTGGTTTTATACGCTGACCAAGAGCACACTCGGCACGGATGCACTCGCACACAGCTGGCCCCGGGCCCTGCGCAAATATGCGTTTCCCCTAGTGAGCCTACTTGCACAGACACTGTGCAAGGTCAGGGAGGACGAGGAGCAGGTCCTGTTTGGTGGCGCTGTACTGGCCCAACCGGACTTGGTTTCCTAGAGCTTATGCTCCTCGCGACAGCCCCTCCCTGGCCGATTCCTCTGAGGAAGGACCTTCTGACTCAGAGACGGGGCACCCTGTGGCACCCACATCCAGACCTCTGGAAACTTCATGTCTGGTCCCTGGACGGGACACTGAGGTTCTAGGTGACTTACCCCAAGAGGTAGTTAACACCATCACTTCGGCACGAGCACCGTCTAAGAGACAGGCTTATGCCTCGAAGTGAAACCTGTTCGTCGAGTGGTGTTCTTCTCACTGAGAAGACCCCCGAAGATGTTCGATCACTTCTGTGCTTTCCTTCCTGCAACAGGGGTTGGAGCATAGGCTGTCACCCTCTACCCTCAGAGTCTATGTTGCTGCAATATCCGCCTATCACCTTCACATAGAAGGTAAGTCGGTTGGGAAGCAACCTCCTCGACCCTTCCTCTGTGGATCTTGCTCTGGTGCTCTGAGCACGTCAGAATGCCCCATTTGAGCCTTTGCATTCGGCAGAGCTAAAGATTCTGTCTATGAAGTCTTTGCTGTTGGCTGCACTGGCCTCCATCAAGAGGCATTTTCGGTCGACAAATCGTGCCTAGAGTTTGGGCCGGGTGACACCCACGTGGTACTGAGACCCTGGCCTGGCTATGTGCCCAAGGTTCCTACCACTCCCTTCAAGGACCAGGTGGTGAACCTGCAAGCGCTGCCCTTGGAGGAGGCAGACCCAGCCCTAGCTTTGCTCTGTCCTGTCCGCGCTCTGCGGACCTACTTGGATAGAACGCAAAGCTTCAGGACTTCAAATCAGCTCTTTGTCTGTCACGGAGGCCAGCAGAAGGGAAAGGCTGTCTCCAAGCAGAGGATGGCCCACTGGATAGTGGACAAGGTGTGCCCTGTCCGCTCAGGGTGCGAGCACACTCTACTAGAAGTGTTGCATCCTCCTGGGCGCTGGCATGTGGCGCCTCACTGTCAGACATCTGTAGAGCTGCGGGCTGGGCGACACCCAACACGTTCGCTAGATTCTATAGCCAATGTGCATTGGCTCGTTTAGTTACACTCAAAGTAAATTGGCTCTCGCGAGCGAGATTCCTATTCATCTGTCCCTGACGTGGCGTCTCCGTTCCCTCCTTCAGAGAACGAGGGTTACATACGTAACCGAGACGTTACTTTGTTTTCCCATGTATTGACTGACACCTCTCCTGTCCTCATGTTGAGAGAAATTGTGAGTATTGTGTGGCATTGTGTAAACATGATGGTTATTGTAGTTGTAGACTAAACATGAGCATGCATTTACTCATCTCACTTACACAAAAACACATTCAGTATTTTTTAATTAATAAAAACCATGAAATGCAAACTCAGAATATTACACAAACCTACAATTATTAAATGTTAAATTACACAAATATACTTTGTATTTAAACTCACTTTATTAACCAATGTCTTTGCTTTTGACCTTAAAGCATACTAATTAGCAAAAAAAAAAAAAAAGCAAAAAATAAACATCACATTTAAGTTTTTATTGCTAAAATAAGATTGTGGAACTTTCTTCTCCTGCATCCTGCAATCCAGCAGAATGCTTATTCATTTCGGGTGTAAAAGAGCCTTTACATTTGTTAAAAAATAGAACTTTTGTTTATTTGTTATTAAAAATCAAACAAGCAAGCCCAGCCCAGGTGAGGAAAAAGCAACGCAAAAGTAACAATGCATTACTTTCCATTAAAAGTAACTAAGTAATGCAATATTGTAATGCATACTTTTAAAAGTAATTTTCCCCAACTCTGAAAAATGAGTGTTATTAATGGGATAGTTCACCCAAAAATGAAAATTCAGTCATCATTTACTCACCCTCAAGTTGTTCCAAACCTGTATGAATTTCTTTTTTCTGTTGAACACAATAGAAGATATTTTAAAGGATGTCAGTAACCAAACAGTTTCTGGTCCCCATTGACTTCTAGTATTTTCTTTTCCCATATATGGAAGTAAATGTGGCCCATCAACTGTTTGGTTACAAATATTCTTTTGTGTTTAGCGGAAGATTTCATTCATACAGAACAACTTAAGGTCGAGTAAACAATGTCAGAATCTTCATTTTTGGGACAGTAAAATGCAATGTAAAATACATACTTTGTTATTATGATTACAGTCTCTCTCTCTCTCTCTCTCTCTCACACACACACACACACACACACACACAATATTATAATAAAATGTCATTTATGTAGTCTAGCTAATTAAAAAATATGGTGTAAAAAGGGAGGGTAAGGGGCCTCGGAGCAGATGCAGGGCTCATGTGGATGTAGCGCACTGTTATGAATTATTATGTGTTTCTGCTTCAGAGGAGAACAGACCCGCTGGATAAACCGAGAAGTCAAAATGTCCTCTGGGACTTTGGCGCGATGCAACACACTATTAATTTTTAGGGGTCGTGACTCGTGACAGATAACAGTATGACAACAGACCAATTTTTCTACAATTATGGGGATTTTCCATTGGCATCTATTGTTTTTGCAAAGTTATTTATATTTATATACTACACAACAGTTCTGGCAGGTTTAGACATTATTCGGTCCCTTTATAAACAGTTTTCATTGCCACTGAGAGGTTTTACAGATTTTACTGTCGTTGTGGGGGCATTTGGTCACATTTCATCCATCTTCTTCAGTCTTCATTTAGAAAGTAACTAATTCGTAGTATGCTCTAAATTTATTGGTGAAAAAAAATGCCTACATACAAATATGGGCCGTATGAAAACATGACCCTCGGATTAGTTTAGCGTCTTCTTCAGTTTGACATCGCCAAAATCATACATTTTTCGTCTGTAATGTGTCATTACGTATCGTTTATTGGCAGTCTTCTCCGCTCGAAGCTCTCTGAAGAGTGAATGAGAACACGATGCCTTCTAGTGCACAGCACCAAACTTGTTAACATTTCATGTTAAGAGGTTTAGGATCCATAACAAGTAACTAGCGTCACAACATTCTCATGAATAAACTCAATGAACTGATAGGATGCATTTCACTAGTAAACATAGGCCTACATTAAACAGTACTAACGATGAATAGATGTAGATGTAAACACTTAAAAATGGCAGGTTTAAAGAATTATAAGCCTTTCCTATTTCATTCAAGTTATTTTTATGCTTCTCTCTAGGCAATAGAGACCCCCAGTGGGCAAAATGGGAATTACAGTTTTTGCTGTAAATTTAACAGCACTTCTCATGACATCGTAGAAAAAAAATGTAAAGCGAATATGACATAAATAGAGACTAAATGGGAAACCAGAAAATGTTTATCAAAAAAAGTTACAAAATCGGTTTCCCTTCTTTCCATGTAAAGAGAAACTTGACTCGAGGTTAGCGTCATCAAAACACCTAGTTTGAGGTAATTATTTTCATGTTCAGTTCATATGTTCCTTTGTAAAGTTTCTCAAAGAGTCACAGTGATGAAACAGGTCAGCCAATCACCCGCAATATCTCCTTCTGTATCCGGACGTCCTGTGTGTTTATGTTAGCATCTCCTACCTGACCGTCCTCGTACCTGAGGAATGAATGACAAAGAACATGCTAAAGCGTAGACCCAGCTAACAAAAATATGTTTTATGATTGTTTTGTTAATGTTCACATATAAAAAGGTTATATCTGAATGTTCTCTGAACGTCAAAAACATCCAGATATTTAATGTTTTAAAAACAATTTTCTTCGTTATGCGAATGCTAAGGGAACATTCAATTTGATAATTTTGCAGTTATGGGATTGTTACTTTTTAATGTTCTCTGAATGTTCTGAAACAAGTAGTAACATTTTTTAAAAATTCCAACGTTTCAGGTAAAAACGTTCCATGAATGTCCTATAAATAATGTTTTTAAAGGTGCCATGAAATCAAAATGTAAAATTACATTTTTTTAACAGAATGTTAATAAGCTGTGCTTAATTTATCAGTGCACATTATTATTTTTGTTTAAACAAAAATGTTAATCTCCCCTCCCCCTTGGAACAACGTCTGCTCTCTTCAGGACTGACTGCAAACTGACATTCAGATCTGCCTCCATTTTGGGCAAATTTCAATCGGAAGTGAGCATCCCTTTGCCCTACACACTCTGAAGGGCAGAGCCCTTGAAGTGGGGACTTTGGAGGGAGCAGGGCACTTATATGCAATAATGAAGCCGTTTGGAACCCACCCTGGTCACATGACCATAAACGATTACATTTCTTCCTTAAAGTGACCTTCGCATGTTCCCTTTCGCTTACAGACTTTTGGAAGGGCCCTTCATGAAGGCATTCAGTTGTTCAATTTCATTTGGAATGCCTCAACAAATGGTGTCCCCGAAGTGACCTTCAAGGGTGCAAAAAGGCTGTTTGGAATTCTCCCTTAGTTAGCAATGCCCAACTTCCTACGAGCCAATCAATTCCCAAAGGACAACATCAAATCCCACCCTACATTTTTCCCATTCCAGAAGCTGTTTCCAAGTGAAACAACTTCCGTTTCATGCTGACTTTAATATTACTGGAAGAACGTTTGTTTAAATCTTTGAAAGAACCACAAAGTTAGCTAAAGTTCTGAAAATGTTTCCTGTTAGCTGGGAAGATACTCACACAAAAAAGAAGCGTGTGCAGACGTGATCAGAAATTGGGCAAACCCAAATATTTCCATGTTTCTGTAGATCTTTGGATGTTATTACTGTTGGAAAAATGTTTTTATAAGGGTCTTAACTTCAGTCAAACAAAAATCTACACAATGATTTGACTGACATAATTTGTATTTCCAGGTATTATTAACATCGTACCCTCACACAGAGCAACGCAGTTCAGATTCCGACTCTGAAGAAACCTTGACTGTATGGGTCGACACTGCGAAAGAAAAATGACACATTTAGCAGTAATGCATACTATACAACAAGGTAAGCATCTGTCTTGCTTGTAGCTGACAAACTAGCGATGTGAGTGCAATCCCAAAAGTGAACAAATAACACTCTTCTTATATTGTTTCCAATAATGTTTGACTCACCTAGTCCGATTAACTACAGATTGCACCTGTAATACATCCGTATCAGTCCAATCTCCACAGATAAAGTTAATACCTGTAAGACAGTGTTGACCCAGTTGTAGTGCTGTACTAATTCCTCTTTAGTAGGCATGTGGTGCTGTCCCTTTCCCATTCCTGCACACAAATACAGCACAATTAGTTAAAACTGCAGTAAAACATTCAAAATTATTTCAAATACTTCCGGCTTCAGAAAAGTTTCCTTAAAAAATGTAATCTGGCAGTGGTATCGATGATAAATAATGGTACAGAATGATTATCATATTCAAATATCATTGTATTTATAAGGAGGTTTCAAAGTTTTTGATGCCGAAGACCCTCAAAAAACGTATGATACCTTTGTGAGGGACCTCCTCCTTAAAATATAAAGGCAGCTGTATATTTTAATACATAATGGCCGGTTTCACAGACAGGGCTTAGATTAAACCAGGATTAGGCCTTAGTTCAATTAGGAAATTTAAGTAGCTTTTATAAACGTGCCTTAGAAAAAAAAACATTGCTGGTTTGCATCTTGAGACAAAACAATGGCACTGACATATTTTATGATTTGTCAAGTGTGCAAGTTTCTTTCAGTTAAAACAGCTCAAACATGCATTTAGTCTGGGACTATACTTAAGCCTTGTCTGTGAAACCAGGGGAAAGAAACATTTATAGTGTGTGAATTATGATACTATAAAAGACAACATGTTGTTTTCTAAATGAATTTAATCACAATAAATGTAAATTATTTATAATTATTTTTAATTATTAGTTTTTAGAGGAAAAAATACAATTATAATAAATTATATTTATCATATTTATAAATTATTATAAATAACTTATATTTATTGTGATTAATCTCATAATGTCTGACCATTTTTTTAAAGGGATAGTTCACCCAAAAATGAAAATGTTATGTTTATCTGCTTACCCCCAGGGCATCCAAGATATAGGTGACTTTTTGTTTCTTCCGAAAAAAACACAAATTAAGATTTTTAACTCGAACCGTTGCAGTCTGTCAGTCGTATAATGCATGTGAATGGTAACACATGAGAGTATGAGAACTATGAGAGTAAAAAAAAACATGCACATACAAATCCATATTAAACCCTGCGGTCGGTTTGTGCGAGAAACCGAACAGTATTTATATAATTTTTTACCTCTAATACACCACTATGTCCAACAGCCTTCAGCGCACAATCACTTCTGGTGAGTGAGGTCAATGTACACGATAGATATGTATACGTATATATATCTATGATGTACACGATATGACGTAGCTTATGCAAGTGCCAGATCTCTACGCCATATCGTGTACATTGACCTCACTTAGCGGAAGTGATCGCGTGCTGAAGGCTGTTGGACATAGTGGTGTATTAGAGGTAAAAAAAATTATATAAATACTGTTTGGTTTCTCGCACAAACCGATCGTTTCGTGTCTTAAGACATCAATGTGTCGTCACGAGCCACAGGGTTTAATATAATTTTGTATGTGCATGTTTTTTTTACTCTCATAGTTCTCATACTCTCATGTGTTACCATTCACATGCATTATGCGACTGACAGACTGCAAAATAAATTTTCATTTGTGTTTTAGAAAAAGTAAAAAAAAAGAGAAAAGAAAATATATATATATATATATATATATATATATATACACACATATACAGTCATGGTCAGAATTATTGGCACCCCTGGTAAATATATGATCAAAGATGGCTGTAAAAATAAATCTGCATTGTTTATCCATGCCACGCAGAGACCAGAGAAAACTTGAACCACCTCAAACACTGCAGTGGATACTGGATATCATCATGTCGAGAAGACGCTGTGCTCTACAATGTGTTTATTGTGTTTCATATTGTGTAAGTATCTGGCTAACTGACGTTATTACTGTCTTACTGAAATACTACTGTAAATTGTAGATTGTCTGTCATTCTTACTACTTTGAGTAAAGATAAAGGATGGAGCAAGATTTGTTTTGCAAAAGTTACATCAGCTGGGCTAACATACACTCACCTAAAGGATTATTAGGAACACCATACTAATACTGTGTTTGACCCCCTTTCGCCTTCAGAACTGCCTTAATTCTACGTGGCATTGATTCAACAAGGTGCTGAAAGCATTCTTTAGAAATGTTGGCCCATATTGATAGGGTAGCATCTTGCAGTTGATGGAGATTTGTGGGATGCACATCCAGGGCATGAAGCTCCCGTTCCACCACATCCCAAAGATGCTCTATTGGGTTGAGATCTGGTGACTGTGGGGGCCATTTTAGTACAGTGAACTCATTGTCATGTTCAAGAAACCAATTTGAAATGATTCGAGCTTTGTGACATGGTGCATTATCCTGCTGGAAGTAGCCATCAGAGGATGGGTACATGGTGGTCATAAAGGGATGGACATGGTCAGAAACAATGCTCAGGTAGGCCGTGGCATTTAAACGATGCCCAATTGGCACTAAGGGGCCTAAAGTGTGCCAAGAAAACATCCCCCACACCATTACACCACCACCACCAGCCTGCACAGTGGTAACAAGGCATGATGGATCCATGTTCTCATTCTGTTTACGCCAAATTCTGACTCTACCATCTGAATGTCTCAACAGAAATCGAGACTCATCAGACCAGGCAACATTTTTCCAGTCTTCAACTGTCCAATTTTGGTGAGCTCGTGCAAATTGTAGCCTCTTTTTCCTATTTGTAGTGGAGATGAGTGGTACCCGGTGGGGTCTTCTGCTGTTGTAGCCCATCCGCCTCAAGGTTGTGCGTGTTGTGGCTTCACAAATGCTTTGCTGCATACCTCGGTTGTAATGAGTGGTTATTTTAGTCAAAGTTGCTCTTCTATCAGCTTGAATCAGTCGGCCCATTCTCCTCTGACCTCTAGCATCAACAAGGCATTTTCGCCCACAGGACTGCCGCATACTGGATGTTTTTCCCTTTTCACACCATTCTTTGTAAACTCTAGGTTGTGCGTGAAAATCCCAGTAACTGAGCAGATTGTGAAATACTCAGACCGGCCCGTCTGGCACCAACAACCATGCCACGCTCAAAATTGCTTAAATCACCTTTCTTTCCCATTCTGACATTCAGTTTGGAGTTCAGGAGATTGTCTTGACCAGGACCACACCCCTAAATGCATTGTAGCAACTGCCATGTGATTGGTTGATTAGATAATTGCATTAATGAGAAATTGAACAGGTGTTCCTAATAATCCTTTAGGTGAGTGTATGTGCACCACAACACACACACACACACACAATTACAGTTGAAACATCTCATAATGTACCTCAAACTGAGTAGCATCACTAAGAAATGTCCTGCTCGAGATTCAGGTTGAAAAATTAGTTCTTCCATTGTTTCATCATCGATTCAGACTCGCGCTGGGATTGGTGTAAAATCTTTGTCATCATTACTGTCTTTACAGTGTGTACTATCGCTGAGCTTTAGGAACAGGAAGCCTCCTGAATAGAGCTGGAGTTCAGTTATGGTAATGGCCGTTTGTTCCAAAATACGCGCGCTGTAAGCGGTAGACCAATCACAACAGACTGGGCCGTCTGACCAATCAGAGCAGAGTAGGCTCATAGGCTCAACATTGTGGTGATGTGCAATGTACATTATGAGAAAATGAAACTGTTTTTTAACCTTTGATGCATGTAAACCTGTTGTTGGAGACCTCCAAAACAAAATTAGGAAACTTTAAAATAGCATAATAGGGGTACTTTAATGTTGTGGGCCTATTTTTTTGCTGGAGGTCCTGGACATCTTGTTCAGATACATGGCATCATGGATTCTAGCATATACCAACAGATAAAAAAAATCAAAACCTGACGGCCTCTGATAAAAATCTTATAATGGGCCGTAGTTAAATCTTCCATCAGGACAACGATCCAAAACAAACATCAAAAACAACACACAAATGAGTCACTGAGCACCAAATTAAAAGCTTCTGCCATGACCATCCCAGTCCCCTGACCTGAACCCTATAGAAAATGAGTGGGGTGAACTGAAGAGAAGAAGCACCAACATGGATCTGTGAATCTGAAGGATCTGGAGAGATTCTGTATGGAGGAATGGTCTCTGATCTCTGTCAGGTGTTCTCCAAACTCAACAGGCATTATAGGAGAAGACTCAGAGCTGTTATCTTGGCAAAAGGAGGTTGCAAAAAGTATTTAATAAAAGGGTGCCAATAATTGTGGCCAACGTGTTTTAGAGAAAAGCATTTATTTCATAATGGGATTTACCCCCCATTTTAAATTGTTTTACTTCAATGAAAGGTTAGATTTTTGTGTTTTTTTTAATAAAAGATCAAAAGGATAAACAATGCAGATTTATTTTTACATACATATTTGATCATATTTACCAGGGGTGCCAATAATTCTGACCACAACTGTATATCTCCCCGAAAGAATAAACAAATATTATAAATAATTTATATTTATGGTAATTAATCTGACCAATAATATCTGACCAGTTTTTAGAAAATGAAAAATCGAAAGTGTTAAATTATTGCATTAAACATATTTAATTAATATCTTAGGTTATCACACTGACTTGACAACCCTAAAATACATTTCAATATGTTTTACTTTCTCTCTCAAATTTTCTGTGGACACTCCCTTGCAGCCCTGAGAAGTCCCTGGACCCTAGTTTGAAAACCCAAGACCAAATTGTCCACAATGTTTCTGTCTCTCAAAATGTCCAAAACAATTTACTTTTCGATGAACATTTAAAAAAAAACTAAATTGCACTAAAGACTCCTACCTGAGTATCCAAATGAGATGCTGGAGATAGGGCTGAGGTAGATGCCCTTCCCATAGGCCGCCCCATGCAGCTTGTGTCAAAGAGAACAAGAAGAAATATTGGCCAAGTAGGCAATCTCTGGGTACTAACACACTACATTAGTAGTAAATGTGGTACCTGCAGTTTCGTGTAGGAGGCATTTACAAGTCCATTTCGTAGAATGGAGTGCCAGTTTTCAATATGAGAACCACTGAAGATAGAGAACCAGTGATTAGTCACGGGAGTCAAGATTTTCATGCTGCTCCAGGCTGGTTTATGTTAGTGATCATGATATGATCTCATGCTAAATTGAAGCTCACTGAAAAGCAAACGTGCTGCCGTGGAGTTTTCTGGCGGTGCGGAAGCGGGCCTCTTTGGCAGGAGGACTGCTGAGGAGCAGAAACTGATGGGAGGTGTGCATGAACTTCAGTTGCTGTAAGCACAAAAATGAAGGCGTGATAAATAGACAGAGGAAATAAAGGTTTAGTCACCGTTATTTAAGAGAAAATGTGATCAAACACCCTTACCCTGCTGGAGGGGAGCTTGACAATGTGAGACCTGTTGCTGGATATAATCCTGAGAAGAAAAAGAAGATTAAGGGTCATTACGATGACAGGAAAATGTCTGAGAATTCCATTAAAGGAAACACAGCTTCACTCACCACTGCAGCAGAGGATGTGCAAGGGGGTCCATTTTGTCCATCTGTTTCTTTATTTCAACATAAGGGCCCTGTAAAATATGAGTTTAGGTGTCACTCATTCCCTTAACAAGGACTATGGACGGTCTATAAAATGTGAACATTGATGTAGCTATTGTTAATCACGGTCATAGTGCCATCAACAGGCAGCAGGAAGTGTGTCACGAACAACAGGCTTTAAAATTATATTCTTATATTTACCAGACTCGCTTATAAACTTGGTTAGAATAATGTCAAGACACGAATGATGTAAAATTGTGTATCTCAAATAGTGTTGCTATTTAAAAAATGACTCACTTGTGTTATTTCTCGGATTGACGTGATGCTGTCTAGTGCTCTCTGCAGCCGCTCGTAACTTCTTTTCTGTAAGCGGAAAATTAATGAAATTCTAAACATGAAATTCCAAAATTCTAAAACTGAAATTAAAAACATTTTATTTGGTAAAGAAGCTACCTTCGGATTAAAGGCCAGAGACTTGGGGTCATGAGGGTCAACGACAGAGGGGTAAGGGTCAAAGATAATGCTTTTACGGGCAGATTCAAGTGCAGCACGACACATTGCCACCAGCAGGTCCACTACCTGTACAAAATGTTATCTTATATGTAAAATTTTGAAGTAATTAAGAATTTTTAGTGTTTTAAAAATAAGCATTTTGATGTTTATAGAGGCTGCATTTATTTGATCAAAAATACACTAAAACAGTAATATTGTGAAATATTATTACAATTTAAAATAACTATTTTCTATGTGAATATATTTTAAAATGTAATTTATTCATATGATACAAAGCACACAAACCTTCAGAAATCATTCTAATATGCTGATTTGTGTCACAGTGATGTTCTGTTTAGTTTCATTATCATGAACTTTCAGTTTGTTTTCATATGTCACATGTTTCTTTGTTCAGTTTCCCACCACTCGTCTGTCTCCCTGGTTACCATCATTGAGTGTTTTCAATTTAGTTCAGCTGTGTCCTGTTAATTAGCTCATTTCTGTTTGCTATTTAAGTTCTTCCCTGTTCACTCAGTCTTTGGCTGAATCTGAAATCCCCCCCTATACCCTTAAATAGTGCACTATTTGAGGGGACAGCCATTTGTAGTGGTGTCCGAAACCATAGTGGGCGTTATTGAGTGCACTCATTCAATCCCACATTGCACTGCAATAACGAGTGTACAGCCGATGTACACACAGCGGCTGTCCGAATTCGCTCACTTGTTTTCATTCACTCCTTCAAGTGAACTGTATTAGTGGACTAAAGTAGGGAATAGTGATTGAGGGTTTAGGGGGCGATTTCGGATTCAGCCTTTGTCCGGTCACCGTTATGATAGACGTGTTGTGCTTTTGCCTGTCTTTAGTTTATTTGAGATTAAATTACTATTTGAACTGTATCTGCCTGTCTTCGTCGTCCTGCCTACACAAACCTGTGACAATTTGCCACTCAAGAAACATTTCTTAATATTATCAAATAATAAACTGTTGAAAACTGTTGTGCTGCTTCATATTTTTGTGGAAATCATGATATATTTTTCAGGATTCTTTGATTAATAGAAATAAAAAAACAGCATTTATTTGAAATAAAAATCTTTTGTAATATTATATATTATGTCTTTACTGCCACATTAGATAAATGTAATGGTGAACAAAATTATAATTTTTTTTTTTTAATCTTACCCCAAATATTTGAATGGTAGTGTATCACAGTTTCCACAAAAATCTAAAGCAGTTTTCAACATTGATAATATTAAGAAATGTTTCTTGAGCAGCAAATCATCATATTAGAATGATTTCTGAAGGATCATGTGACACTGAAGACTGGAGTAATGATGCCGAAAATTCAGCTTTGCATCACAGGAATAAATTACATTTTAAAATATATTAAAATAGAAAAAAGTTATTTTAAATTGTAAAAATATTTTACAAAATTCTGTCTGACTTATTTCAACAACATTTAAAAAAGTTAAGTGTGTGTGATACCTCAGCTCCTGTGGCTACATCTTCTGCAGCTCCTGACATGACGCCCAGAGTGTTGAAGGAGAACACGCACAGTTCTCTCGTACAAACAGCAGGCTGAACGACACAAAGAGAAAATAGACTGTGATGATAGTGTTATGGATGTACCGGTGTATTTTAATGGAGATTTCCAAGTACCATATTTGTTGTACCTTGAGCATTGAGCCATTCTGAAAGACATGCTGTTCATCACAGACCACACAATAGTCGTTCAGAGTTGGGATCCTCTGCTCTGAGTACTTCATAACCTAGAGGACAAAAAAGGATAATTAGGTATGGAAGTTAAATAGATGTAAGAATAAAAGAAGACCAACTGCAGTTTATTATGCAAATATTAGAAGTGTTTTACATTTAAACGTTGAATCTATTGATTTATGTTGAGGTTTACCTGCACGAGGAAGCCGTACTCTAGGGTCGGGATGCTCTTGCAGTGGATGAACGCTTGTGAGGAGAAGAAGAGCTGAATGAGCTGCCTGGTGGAGATGTGCACTGTGGATCTTGAGCCTGGGACAGCCACAGTCTGTTAAAAAAGCACTGCGTCAATCATTTGACATAAATTGTTTTATAGATTAATATATGCAAAGAGAGAGAAAGTGTGTGTATGTATACCGTTTGGGGTCTTTTTGATACGATCTTTAATCAGCAAGGATGCATAAAATTGTTCAAAAGTGACAGTAATGACATTTATAATAGATTTCTAGATCAAATAAATGCTGTTTCTATAAATCAAAGAATCCTGAAATAAATGTATCAGTTTCCACAAAAATATTAAGCAGCACAACTGTTTTCAACATTGCTAATATTAAGAAATGTTACTTGAGCAGCAAATCAGCATATTAGAATGATTTCTGAATGATCATGTGACACTGAAGACTGGAGTAATGATGCTGAAAATTCAGCTTTGCATCACAGGAATACATTTCATTTTATAATATTTTCAAATAGAAAACAGTTATTTTAAATTGTAATATTTCATAATATTACTGTTTTTACTGTATTTTTAATAAAATAAATGTAGTCTTGGAGAGCAGGGTTTTACATTATTATATGTGTGTTTAAACGCACTTGTCCAATTGGGCTGGAGGTGTGCAGTTCTCCTTTGGTGCAGGACATGGAGCGACTCATCAAGTGGGTCACTCTCAACTCCTGTCCTGCTGGCCTTGCCTTCACCCCAGGGCCCTGAATAAGAGGAACACTGGAGCACCTGGGAGAAAAATAGCTGTTATTATACACTCACCTAAAGGATTATTAGGAACACCATACTAATACTGTGTTTGACCCCCTTTCGCCTTCAGAACTGCCTTAATTCAACGTGGCATTGATTCAACAAGGTGCTGAAAGCATTCTTTACAAATGTTGGCCCATATTGATAGGATAGCATCTTGCAGTTGATGGAGATTTGTGGGATGCACATCCAGGGCACGAGCTTTGTGACATGGTGCATTATCCTGCTGGAAGTAGCCATCAGAGGATGGGTACATGGTGGTCATAAAGGGATGGACATGGTCAGAAACAATGCTCAGGTAGGCCGTGGCATTTAAACGATGCCCAATTGGCACTAAGGGGCCTAAAGTGTGCCAAGAAAACATCCCCCACACCATTACACCACCACCTGCCTGCACAGTGGTAACAAGGCATGATGGATCCATGTTCTCATTCTGTTTACGCCAAATTCTGACTCTACCATCTGAATGTCTCAACAGAAATCGAGACTCATCAGACCAGGCAACATTTTTCCAGTCTTCAACTGTCCAATTTTGGTGAGCTCGTGCAAATTGTAGCCTCTTTTTCCTATTTGTAGTGGAGATGAGTGGTACCCGGTGGGGTCTTCTGCTGTTGTAGCCTATTTGCCTCAAGGTTGTGCATGTTGTGGCTTCACAAATGCTTTGCTGCATACCTCGGTTGTAACGAGTGGTTATTTCAGTCAAAGTTGCTCTTCTATCAGCTTGAATCAGTCGGCCCATTCTCCTCTGACCTCTAGCATCAACAAGGCATTTTCGCCCACAGGACTGCCGCATACTGGATGTTTTTCCCTTTTTACACCATTCTTTGTAATGGCTAGAAATGGTTGTGCGTGAAAATCCCAGTAACTGAGCAGATTGTGAAATACTCAGACCGGCCCGTCTGGCACCAACAACCATGCCACGCTCAAAATTGCTTAAATCACCTTTCCCATTCTGACATTCAGTTTGGAGTTCAGGAGATTGTCTTGACCAGGACCACACCCCTAAATGCATTGCAGCAACTGCCATGTGATTGGTTGATTAGATAATTGCATTAATGAGAAATTGAACAGGTGTTCCTAATAATCCTTTAGGTGAGTGTATTACATTGCTATTATTACTGTTAGCATATTTGGCACATTTACTCTCTAGATCAGTGGTTCTCAACCTTTTTTTACTCCAAAATCCCCCTTCTCCAAATCAATACTGCAAGATGCTTGACATTTCCTCTTATACTGTACTTCTGCAGTAAAGAAAAAAGTGTTTGTTTTTAAACCTTTTTTATTAACAAAAAACATTTGTTTGCTAGTGTTATTACCCTACCACTGCATGTTATTTTTTAAACAAAATAAATGTAAACCTTCAGCATTCTTTTGGCAAACATACTTTGTAAATTAAAGCTGTACTTCATAACTTCTTAAAAGAAGTCACTCTGCTTGATTAAAACGTTTTAATCCTTAAACGCATACCTCGGGTCTTTAGTGACCCAGGACGTCATTCACTACCCTCCTCCTCATTAATTTTTTTAAGTTAGACATCAACCTTCTTAGTATTTCTATAATCAATTTATTATGAACAATATAACAAGAACATTTTTTTAAATAAAAGGATGCATGTTTTCCCATTAATTTTTTGTAAAAATTGTATAGGGTCGCTAATGACCCGAGGTGTGTAACAGTGCAAGTATATTCTTTCTGCTCAACAATAATTGAATCTTTGATGACTGAATAAGTGAAATTCACATTTATTCCATGAGGTGGCAATGTCTGATACACAATGATGAAGTGACGTTAGATTAGAATTGTGAATGGTGTTGATATTACGCAGCGCCTAAAATATAGGCTAACTTCCATCAACATAACCAACGTGACAACCTGCTTGCACAGAGAGCATGCTGGGGAATATTTTCAGGCGCTGCGTAATATCATTGCGCCGCTGCACCCATCGTACGGCAGCAAAGTTCCTGGATTATTACGCAGGAATGAGAGTATAGTCCCTAGCTATATCGGTCTAGAAAATTGCAACTTTTCATTTTCCGTCGGTCTTAGTACACGATGTAACTATACACATCACAACATGTAAATAGGAAAATGTTGGCGTTATTTTGTCACTTATTGAGCAGTAGGCTAGATGGAGCCGTTTACCTCCAGTCTTCGTGCTAAGCTAGGCTAGCGGTGGGTGCGTCAGACAGAGTTATGGCACGCACGGAGATAAAAATGGTATGTATGGACTTATCTAACTCTGGGGAATACGGTGGATAAGCTAAAGTCCCAAAAAGTCGGCGTGTTCCTTTAAAATCTTCATGTGTGTCGCCAGCCTAAGTTCTCAGGTTCCTTTGCTCAGTTGTCCTTTCTACTTTGTGTGTACTGCGGCTGTTTTGTTTCATAGTGTTTTCAGTTCTGTCTTATATACTGCTGTGATTATATCCTTTCCTAATCTTCATTGCAACCCAAGTGTGACATGCACATAAACATGCAAATAAATTTAAATGTGTTCATGCAAAAATACGTTATAGTGATCAGTGCGCAGAGAGCACACATACATGGTTTGTTTGCGCATCAATAATAACGGACTCACGCGTACCTAATGTACGACTCCTGTATGTCACTGTAATCATCTTTACCTTGATTACAATAATCATCCATCAAAACTTTACTAGCGCGACACTGGTTTGCTTTATCCAACTGAGGGATGTAGTTTGCGTACAGCGGTTGTTTTGAGCCGCCGTTCAGTGTGTATTTCACACGGAGCGATGAGAAACGGCTTGGGCTGCTCCGAAACAATCAATCACAGAATATGAGAGATGTCGTGCTTTGTTCATTTTTAATGCAACATTAATAATAAAATTGTGTGTTATCTCACGGTCCCCCTCGAGGATCACTGAGGCCCCCTAATGGGCCCCCCCGGTTGAGAACCACTGCTCTAGTTTGTATTGGATCTTACTTGGTTATTGGTGAGAAGATGCTGAGTCCAGCTCTGAACTTCTTGATGGTTCCTCCAGCCTTAAACCAGCTGTGTCTCTTCCTCTGTTGTGCATTCAGGAACTCGTTGCTGAGATGTTTCCATTGATTAGATACAAACGTGCTGAGAATTCTGTGAGAAGACATCAATGTTTGTTGGTGTAATCATTACCGAGGCATATGCAGTATGTCAGTTTGAACAAAATAGAATAGAAACACAGCTCACCTTTTAAGCTGCACCCCAAGGCAGAAACCATCTTTACAAGTTGGCTGGAACACCTCCACAGTGGGTTCTTAAAGAGGTGGAGATGCTGTCAGCGGATTTAAGTTGAGTCACTTCCTGTCTTTCGTAACTAAAATAGTTACTCACCTGGTCCATCCAGATACTTGGAGAGGGAGAAACGAAGGCGTAAAATGATTGGCTCTGTTCTACTGACCTTCCATGCTGACGCCACCTCCTCCTGCAAAATGCAAACATTGTTTTAGTATCATTGAGATACTATTATAGTTTTTGTTATTTTTTTTGTTATTTTCAAAAATTTTAGTAGATTTATTTTATTGTGTTTTTGATATTTTATTAGTTATTGTTTTTTTATTTGTCTATTATTTTTTATTTCAATTTTAATTATTTTAGTACATCAAGCTAAACTAAATGAAAATGCTGCTTTGGGAACTAACTGAAATGAAATAAGTTTTTTGTATTTTATTTTATTTCAGTTAATGTTTATTTTATTTCAAGTAACAAAATGATTATTTTTTGGTTTTGGTTTTAGTTAACTAATAGCCCTTAGTGGGGGATGTGAACTTTTTCCTACGTGATAGTGCATATCTGCCCTTTTTCAAGTGGCTCATGGGGAATTTGTTAAATATGGAAATTATTAAAGTTCCAAAAGCTCTTACATCCAAGAAGCTGACATTAATGTGCAGGTCAATGTCCACATCGTCAATGGTTTCATACTCCCTGAAATATAGAGAGCAGATAAAAACTCCAGAGTTACAGTGATGGTGAACATTTCTAGAGGCTTCACAAAGAAGGTCATTTAGTAATAATATAACAAAATAATCATTAAATGATTAATGACCTCAAACGCAGTAGAAATGACATGACCTTTCAGCTGATTTCCTTTTAGCATTGTAGTTCCTTTTACCATGTTAGCATTTCATGGGACTTGTAGAAGCTTTGTGGGTCAAAATGTACCTGACAGAAACAGCACTTTCAGAATAGATGTCCTTCACTGCACCAATATCGATGTCCAGCTGCGGGTGTCGACTCAGGTCAGTGGCATAATGATCCTGCAAAGAAACTTGCTTTAGCATAAGAGTCATTTACAGCATACAACGTACAAGGGTACATTTCATGTCCATTGATGATTTCTTTCTAACAATTTTCTTCATAAATAGCATTTTATCCACTAAGGGAAAGCATATTATAATCTTACAAAAATATTTTTTGTTTGCTTGAAATTGCCTTCATGCCATAGTTTCTGTAGTGACCATTTTTGATGTGAGTGGGTCTTGAGTTCAAAATAATAAATAAAAAAATGTCAACATTATTTCAGTTAATGCTTATTTTATTTTACTTCAAGTATTGAAAATGTTTTTTTAATGGTTTTAGTTTTAGTTAATGACAATAACCCTGTACTGAACTAAAAACTTCCTACAACTAAAAAATGGTGTATCACAACACCATGTGACAAGCCAGTTCTTGGATAACATATACTGTAATGTGATTATGTCCACTGATGATAATGAAGTGATTGCCATAAATTGGTTTTTATCATAATTTAAACTTCTATGTGCCAGAGGAAACATGTGTGCGAGTGTGTGTGTGCGCATGAGTTTGGAATGTTTCCAGCCCCGCTAGAAATTTTACATTCCCAGTACATTCTCAGAATGTCCCCGCTGGTGTCAAGGATGTCGCCTAGTAACGTTCCCAGAACATTCCAAGACGGTCATGATGTGGAGTTCTTTAAAGGGTTGGGGGACGTTATTTAACAGACCTTCATGGAACATTCAGAACATTCTCGGAACGTTTAGGGGACCATATTTTATTCAGAAATTTGATGTTCCCAGAACGTTCTCAGAACATCCCCGCTGGTGTCAAGGGCGTGGCCTGGTAACGTTCCCAGAACGTTCTGAGAAGGTCATGATGTGGAGTTCTTTAAAGGGTTGGGGGGCAGACTTGGCGGACCTTCATAGAACATTCAGGACTTTCTCTGAACGTTTAGGGGACCATATTTTATTTGGAAATTTGATGTTCCCAGAACATTCTCAGAACGTCCCCGCTGGTGTCAAGGGCGTGGCCTGGTAATGTTCCCAGAACATTCCGAGACGGTCACGAGTTATTTTAAGCGATGTATTCACATCATCACACGCATGCGTCGTGGTTCTCACGTAAACAGCATCGGCTGCCGTAGAACTCGAAAGCGCTGCACTATTTACAATGTAAACTGCGTAGGAGACTGACACAGGCTAGAACGAAATTGTTGAATAAAGTCGTTATTTTTGTTAGTTTTTGCGCACAAACACACAGACTATTTTAACAATGTTTTTACTACCTTTCTGGGCCTTGACAGTGTTAATTAAATAGCTGTCTAAGGAGAGTTCAGAGAGCTCTCTGAGTCGGATTTCATAAAAAATATCTTAATTTGTGTTCTGAAGATGAACAAAGGTCTTACAGGTTTGGAACGACATGAGGGTGAGTAATTTATGACAGAATTTTCATTTTTGGGTGAGCTATCCCTTTAACGTCCCAAATGTCCTCTCTGTAATGTTGTGTGACCATAGAATAACCAAAATGGAACGTCCCCCTAAAGTCATATCGGGAACATTATTATATGACCAACAGAGGACCACGTGGGAATGTTCTGTTAACATCTCAAATGTCCTCTTTGTAACATTTTTATGTGACCATAGAATAACCAATATGGGACGTCCCCCTAAAGTCATATTGGGAACATTATTATATGACCAACAGAGGACCATGTGGGAACGTTCTGTTAACGTCTCAAATGTCCTCTTTGTAACATTGCCATGTGTGACCATAGAATAACCTAAATGGAACGTCCACCTAAAGTCATATAAAAAACCTTGAACTGCAGCACTTTCATTATCAAAAGAGGACGTTTTAGGAACGTCCCTAATGTTCTATAAAGGTTTGACCAAGTGAAAATAATGTCCCGAATGATTTGTTAATTTGTTATTCATTAAGACAGGACAGACACATTGGTTTGGCAAGAAATCTGAAGCAAGTTCAGGTAATCTGAAAAACTGGAGCCATCTGCTGCTCCTCATACAAGAGAGCCGCCTTTAAACCTACAATAATCCCCTGATAACCCCACAATGCACTTTGGTAACCGCAATGTACTTTACATTCAGCCACTGGGGTATGTAGATTAACAAAATGAGCAAATTATAAATAAAATACATGAATAAATTAACTAAATTTGCTTTGTTTGCTAATTTAACAAATAAGCTTCAGGTTTAGCATGTGTTACTAGTAGATTGTTTGGCAATGCTAACCTGGGCACCGTAGAAGAAATCCTCACCATCGCTGTCACCATCCGAGTCCTCATCACTCCAGAATTGCTCACAGATGCTCTGAAAAAGTTATCACGGGTCAATCACAGCTAATTTCCCCTGTGATGCACTAATTCATTACCCTTCCCCCATTCATTAGACACTGAATTAGCCCTTATCGGTCTGTCTGTAATCTACTCGACGAGATGAGTGTGTCAGTAGGGCAGCCTACATCTTAGATCATCAGCTTGGTCTGGTTATACTGTCCGTCAAGGCACGTTATTTGTGTACAGTGCATTAGATAATGGTTAGCATGTGTGATTTCCCTACCATGCTGTTCATAGATGCTGCTCTAGTGAGTTTCCTCTGCCACATTCATCCATTCCAGCTAAGTGTGGTTTGGATAGGCTGGGATTTGTTTGGGAAGTCAACGCAGGTTGAACAAAGCCGGCTGAAGGGCTGTGCTCATTTATTGGGGTCCATTATCAAAGTCATCTCTATGGCAATCTGTGACAACACAATTCAAGAGTGGCAATTCATTAAACAGCCATTTAGAGTTAATTTTTGTCACCACATATTGGACTCTGCGTGTGGCGCACATTTCAAAACACTTAAAATGTGATTGCATGTACATATTTGATATGGAGGATTACATTTATTGATTTTAAATACAGTAATTTTTTATATATATATTTTAACATTAAATACAGTATTTTTAAATACAGTAATTATAATAATTAATAATGTGGACACTGTATTGTGGACACTGAGTCCATTGTTTCTGTTCTTTACAGATGTCATTTGTCTTTGGTAATTATCCTGTACACCTGTTGGATGTACAGCACAGCAAAAACATTAATGAATAAAACATAATATGAGCACAAGAATTCATAAAATATTAAACTAGCTATATTACATTTGCGGTAGTTCTGCACTGTAAAAGAAAATTCCAGTCTTACCTTTTGAAGACAAGGGAGATGCTTTAAACGAGATCTGTATGGCATAACCTTAACGAAACATCCCAAAATGCTCTACACCAAGAAACTTATATAGCCTATATATAAAGCGAGTCAGCTGACACAAAGAGTCTCAATTAGAAATGTGTACCCCTATTGTCTAGCGTCCCTGTCCTGGCTCCTCTCATGGTTTGCTTTTCTCGCTGTCTCCGCTGTCTGCTTTCTCCCTGACAACACACGACAGCTCGGGCATGCTCAGTGAGTGCCGTCCGGGTCATGAGACCGGCAGCTGACAGCCAGTGTGCTAGTAACAAGAGGGGAGAGGAGGGAGTGAACAGAAAAGACATGCCTGGTAGATCATGGAACAGAAGATCAAATGCAACCCCCTGTGTGTCCATGACCTGATATTTTCATCTCTTAATGCATGCTGTGTTATACACACACACACGTGTAAGTGTGTGTCATTCATTTAACAAAGGGTGGATCTGTTGTTCTATTGTGTTGAGTTGTTTTCTATTCTGTATTCTATTCTGTATTCTAATCAGTTTTTATGGTGTGTTAAGTTCTATTTTATACCATTCATTATGGCGCGATGAATTCTATTTTGTGCTCTGTTATATTTTGTTTTTTTCTGGTGTGTTGAGTTCTATTGTGTTCTATTCTAGTTTGAGTTGTATTTTGTTTTACTATTTTACTTTGTGGTGAGGTAAATTCTATTCCCTGTTCTGTTTTGTTCTTTTGTGGTGTGTTGAGTTTTATTGTATTGTGTTAAGTTTAATTCTATCCTGTCCTATTCAATTGAGTTTTGTTCTTATCTGTTATTCTGTAGTGTGTCGAGTTCTATTTTGTTGACTTGTGTTCTATTCTATGTGCTGTTCTATTCTGCTTTTGTGGTGTCGAGATCTGTTCATTTCTATTTTGTCTGTTCTGTTCTTCTGTGACGAGTTGAATTCTATTTGATTCTGTGTTCTTTTCTAGTCTGTTCTTTTATGGTGTGGTAAATTCTGTTCTATAGTGTTTTATTATATTCCGTTCCATTTATGGTGTGTTAAGTTGTATGCTATTGTGTTCTATTCTATTATGTTATGTATTATTTTATTATATTCTTTTGTAGTTAAATTAAATTCTGTGTTCTGCTCTTTTTGTGGTATGTTGGGTTCTATTCTATTGTTTTATTATATTCTGTTCTTTTATTGTGTGATACGTTCTATTCTGTTGTGTTCTAGTCTATTATGTTGAGTTGTGTTTTATTCAGTGCTATTCTTTGTGGTGAGTTGAATTCTATTTTGTGCTCTGTTATATTTTGTTATTTTCTGGTGTGTTGAGTTATATTCTATTGTTTTATTCTATTCTGTTTTATTGTGTGTTAAGTTCTATTATATTGGGTTTTATTCTATTGTGTTGAATTGTACTTCATTCTATTCTTTTCCTTTGTGGTGAAGTAATTTCTAAATTTCTATTCTCTGTTCTGTTTTGTTCTTTTGTGGTGTGTTGAGTTCTATTGTATTGTGTTAAGTTTAATTCTATCCTATCCTATTGAGTTTTGTTCTAATATGTTCTTGTGTGTTGAATTCTATTTTGTTGACTTGTGTTCTACTCTATGTACTGTTCTATTCTGGTCTTTTGTGGTATGTCGAGATCTGTTCTATTCTATTTTTTCTGTTCTGTTCTTCTGTGATGAGTTGAGTTCTTTTTAATTCTGTGTTCTTTTCTAGTCTATTCTTTTATGGTCTGTTAAATTCTGTTCTATAGTGTTTTATTATGTTCAATTCATTTATGGTGTGTTAAGTTGTATGCTATTGTGTTCTATTCTATTGTGTAATGTTTTATTTTATTCTGTTCTTTTGTAGTTAAATTCAATTCTGTGTTCTGCTTTTTTGTGGTATGTTGGGTTCTGTTCTATTGTTTATTCTGTTCTTTAATTGTGTGATAAGTTCTATTCTGTTGTGTTCTACTCTATTATGATGAGTTGTGTTTTATTCTATGCTATTCTCTGAGTTGAATTCCATTTTGTGCTCTGTTATATTTTGTTCTTTTATTGTATGATAAGTTCTATTCTGTTGTTCTCTATTCAAGTGTGTTGAGTTGTATTTTATTCTATTCTTCTCCTTTGTGGTGAGATGCATTCTATTCTCTGTTCTGTTTAGTTATTTTGTGGTGTGTTAAGTTCTATTGTATTGTTCTATAAGTTTAATTCTATCCTGTCCTATTCAATAAGATGAGTTGTGTTCTTATCTGTTATTCTGTGGTTTGTTGAGTTCTATTTGATTCCATGTTCTTTTCTAGTCTGCTCTTTTATGGTGTGGTAAATTTAGTTCTTTTGTGTTTTATTATATATATTGATGTTCTGTTTTGGTCTTCTGTGGTGTGTTGAGTTATATTCTATTTTATTTTGCTTTGTTCTATTCTGCTGAGTTGTTTTATTTTGTGGTGAGTTGAATTTTATTCTATGTTCTGTTCTAGTCTGTTCTTTTGTGGTGTGTTCGGTTCTATTCTACTTCTCTATACTTTTCTATTCTAAGTTCTTGTAATGCTGCGGTAAGCACGCACAAAGAATAAGATTTAAGTACATCATATTATATTCCAAAATATTGAGAAACACAGGAACTCACGCAGGGATAAACGCTAACCACATAAATCATAAATTAGAACCGACAATGGACTAAAATGAACAGGGAGTATAAATAACCATAGAAACAGAAACTATACAAAGCATAGAAACGTGAACCGAATAAACCGAATATCAAAGAAAGGGTTCTATTTTACTTTTTGGAATTCTATTTTGTTGTTTTATGTTCTGTTCTATTGTTGTGTAATGTTGTATTTGGATCTGTTGAGTTGTGTTCTATTTTATTTGTTCTATTATGTTGCGTTTTGTTTATTGTTCATTTGTATTCAATTCTATCCTGTTTTGTTCTGTTCTATTCTTTATGGCATATCATTGGGCATTGGTATTACACTTAAAATTAATTTGATGTCAAAACTATAGTACATGGACAAGCGATACATTTTACAGCAACAATGTTTGGAAGATTATGAATAATAAAGGATCATAAAATATTTAGATGAATTGTCTTGGCGGGTCTCAGCCCTCAACAAATCATATCTTCCGTTTCCTGGTACGTTAAGCTGCTCAACAAAGTCATTTTCATAATTTATCATTTTAACAAGAACTTGGCATGGATAAAAATAGGCTACTTTGTGACAGTACCTCATCATTTAGTCATTCCAGCTGGTGTGGAACAACACAAGAGATCAGAAAGCGATAGATGGCGGTGGAGATTGACTGTGTGAGAGATTGAGGCCCATAACTGTCAGAAAGATACAGAGCAAAAGAGATCATGACACACAAACACTTAACCTGTCAACAGCTGACCGTCCCATTTGTATGATGTTCATGTTACACTAAGGGTGTTTTTTCTGTTGACACATCTGTACAGATGGTACCATAATCATTTGCGATTAATTTTTTTTACAGTTTATGTTAAAGGCTATATCTCGTAATTGTACTATAGCTATTACATGCAAGTAAAGTGGTTTGTGTGTTTTGCCTAAGATCTCAGGCACAACATCCTAAATCCTTAATCTGTAATTATCCTCGTCTCAGGCACCTGGTAATGTTGGTCCTAATGCAGGTAGGCTACTGCAGTAGTTAACTCAGAAGTATCAGTTGTTAAAACAAGATTTTTTTTTGTTTCCTCCAATTAAGACATTACATTACTAATAGCACAATACTTGTTAGGGATTGTGAAGTATCTTCTATTGAGAAGTTATTATTTTTATCATCAGAAAAAATGTCTCTGGGTAGGTTTTATGGTTCTTTGTGTTCAATTTCTTCTGCTGATACACAGAGTATTAAAACTAAATGGGAAGAGGAGTTAGCTACTGACATTGATGATAAAACATGGAATGACATTTGGTCTTATGCTATAAGAAAATATCTGTTTGTACACGGACAAAATAAATACAATTTAAAATCATACATAGACTCCATATTTCCCATAACCGCAGGCATTTTTTTAACCCCTCTCTATCGCCTATGTGTTTAAAATGTAAAACTGAAATGGTACTTTAACACATTGTCTGTGGTCATGTAACAGACTACAAAGGTATTGGTTTTTGGTGCTAGGGGAAATGGAAAAGATCTTTAATATTCAGTTGGATTTCGACCCAGTCTCACTGGTGTTGGGTATACCTAATGGACGCATTGCTTCATCTGCTAATAAGAAATTGTATAATATTCTATCCTTTGCTGCCAGAAAAAAAATATTTTACTTAATTGGATCAGTGATAAATCTCCAACTCTTAAAGGTTGGCATAAGATTATTTTTGAGGTGATTCCCCTGGAGCGTCTTACCTATGTATTGCATCAAAAAACAGGCCAGTTTTATAAAGTCTGGACCCCATGGTCTATTTGGAAACTCCTCTTCGCCCTATTATTTTACAAGGAATATTGTAATTGTATAACTTTCTGGACATTGAACCTTTATTTTTTGGTCCTCTTCATCTTCTTTAAATATGTAATTGTCTTTTTTTCTAATCTGTTTTATTATGCTGTAGTCCTGTTTTATATATAAAAATATATTAAATATAAAAAATATATTTATATATTTAAAAAAAAAAAATGTTAAAGGGGCTATATGTAATTTTTTTTAAGTATTAATCGCTTTTAATTTTTTTAATTCAACTTGAAATACGAGACCTTCCCCGACTTTCTAGGTTGCCTATGAAAACCTGTAGACTGATTTTTTTGTAAAGGACTTTGCCAGGAAAATCAAAAGGATGTGACGTTTACACGCGCTCCCGAGAGCTTCTCTTGCATGAAATTAATGCTTATACAAAGTTCAGGATAATGCCAAACGATGCCATATATATAAGATCTATATAATCTATAGCCTCAAACATACTTTATATTTAAACTATAAGAGTGTAGGCTATTTAATTACCTCATCTGTCAATATGATGCGGGTGAATTGCAGAGCTGGTGCAAACATATCCACATCGCTATTAACAGATTCTTTCTTAACTGCTGTTTTCTCACCTCTGTCATTTTTGTTGTGTGTGTATTTTGTTATTAAGAGGTATTCGCAAAGCACATATTTACACATCCATCTAAAAACGTAACTCTCAGCAGGGCGGATGGCATCTGGACATTCGCTAACAGTGTCGCTGCAAAGGTATTTCCGGCTTCTTTTACTTCTAATCGAAGAATGAAAAAGAACTTCGCTGTGAGTATACTCTGGTCTTGAATCACATTCAGTTAATAACACTAATAACAAAGGGTTTCTGAATTCTACATATAGCCCCTTTAAATGTTTAATTAAGAATCTTTCTGGTCGGAAAATGTGCTATCTGTTTTTAAAATCTGTTTTGTATTTTATTGCCTGTTTGATCTGTTTTAACTGAAAGCAACTTGAACTGGTATTTCTTAAAGGGGTCATGAACTGAGAAATCAAATTTTCCTTGAGCTTTTGACATATAAGAGGTCATCATACTATAAGAATAGCCTGTTTCTTAAAGTTTCAGAGCTGAAAACTTCCTTGTTAGTCCAAAAACAAGCCCAGCGAATGTAGACGTAATCTGCAGAAGAAAAGCAACACCTACTTCATCATTGCAACTTTGGCCCCGCCCACTGGCGTGTTAGTGAGATGACGAGGAGAGAAGAGCGATACAGGATCACTGGACTAAAAACAACATTACCTTCCAAAGGATCCTAATGCTAGGAATGTGGTTATTTATTTTCAACAATTTGAATGTCTTAGTTGAGCATTATTTATTTGTATTCGTTACATTTCACTGTGGATTCTTTGGTAAATCAGTTGCAATTTTGCCGCAGGCTTTGCAAACAGACTTTTACGATATGGACTCGACAGTAATGCCACAACATTTAAGTAACTGTGTTGATTCTAATGCCTAATCTGTGATCAGTGATTTCTGAAATGTAATGATTCATGTACAGTCAGATGTTCTTTGTCTATGTGTCAGTAAATCAAACAAACTAACTAAACAGCCAACTTCACATTGTTTCTCTTAGTAGGATGAAAATAATGTTATTTAAACTGTTTCAATTATGTAAAAAGTGACAGCTGTAATAGTAAAAACGTGCTAAAAGTTTTCAAGAGTGTTATACATGTATCACTTGCTATTTCATATGCAAAGATGTCAGCCAATCACAGCAGTTGGCGTTTACACTGAAGTCTCACAGCAGACACGCCCCTTCAAACAGAGCGTTCAAATCAAAAGGGTAAAATCAGGGTATAGGAAAAATGCCTTTTATTTCTAAATTATGAATTTTTTTTATGTAAAAATCATACTAACGTTATAAGCGCACCCCAGGAAATATGTCAGTGCCATTGTAATTTTTTCTAATCTAAGGCCTAATCCTGGCTTAATCTAAGCCCTGTTTGTGAAACCAGGCCAAAATATTTAATGCAATGACATTTATATATTTTATTTAAGCGTGGCTTAGGTGTTCAAATAGGCCTACTTGTATAAGTATGTGAATGTTTAGGTTGTGCATGTGGATTGCATATGTATTTTATTTCAAGACTGCTTTAGCTTGTATGAAACGGCACATATATCACTGCACATGCACCAGAGAGAGCTGAACCCGTCCCTGAACCTCAATTAAAAGCAAATTGATCTAAAATTAGCACAAACCTTATCTCCCAATGTCTGGAGATACAAAAGAATAAAGATGTGTAGAAACAGAGTATAGAGAAAATAACTACAGGAGAAACTGTTCCACAAGAGCAGTGCTGTATGGTGTGCCTTGAGTCCATGTTTAAATATAACCTCTGCATATAGAGACATGATACACTTTCAAGTTGTCCATGGAGTTTTTTTTATTGTCCACTAGAGGGACTCATTTTGTCTCTCTAATAAAAAAGGATAAAATAAAATAAAAATCAGATTACAAATTTTACCACAGTATGTTCTCAAAGAAAGCAAATGTTTCTGACAATAAATAGTTATTAATATTCCTCACTTTCCAATGAATTTAACACAGGATTTTTATAATTACTTTTGAGTTTTTTCATATTAATTTACCACTCTATATATTTTTCAGGTCAAACCTTGGCTGACATTTAATATTATTTTAAATGATTATAAAATATTAGGTATTGCAATAATAATAATAATAATAATAATAATAATAATAACAATTAACAATAATTTAATAATTAATTCATCATGTAAAAAGGTAAAAAGCTCACCTTGCCACCTCATACATTTATAAGATTTTTAAACAAACAAATAAACCACTTTTATGATTAATTTTCACACAAAATCTGGTGCTCCATCAATGTTCAGTAAAAACAAATATATTTTTTCTGCAATCATACACTATGTGAGTAGGGAAAATGTCTCGGTTACGTATGTAACCCTCGTTCCCTGAAGGAGGGAACGGAGACATTACGTCCCCATAACGTTGGTGACGTTCTGATGTAACGTCATACGTAACCGACTGAAAGGGAAGCACATTTTTCTTAAGGTGTGCCTTTAGCCCAATTGTACCTTACTATTTTTAACATTTTATAATTTTTGCAAAGTCATCTAATGATTCATGCCATCAAAACTAATTATGTTGTGACCAAAAATTTTGAAAATAAGTCAAAATGATCGTGCATGACATTCTTTAAAGGTGCTGTATGTACGTTTTTGACTGTACTAAAGCATAAAAATACTATAATATGCTTGCAAATATTTATTATTATTTTACATTGAAATGTGCGTTCCGTGTCGGACTGTCTGTTTTTGTTTTGGTCTGTACGAAACCGCACATTGCCAATTTACCCAATAGTATTTTGCCACCAGTTGATTTCTTGTATTCCAGTTGTCTGATGTTAGTTTATGTCATGCAAACATATAAGCATATACTGTAAATAAGTATTTTACTGTAAGTATTCACATTTAGAATTTAGTATTACAATATCTCTCACATGCATCCTTCTGTGCTTGCAGTTACAGGCTTTTTTAGGAGTGAATAAAAAAATAGACAATAAAGAAACATCATGATTATGCATAACAACATGAATTTGCGATAGTCTTTTCCTCCCAATTGTGTTGTATATCTGAGTGAAATGTATTTTCGAACAAGAAAAAAATGTAGGACGGGACTTTATTTAGTCCATAGGGAATTGATTGGATGGTGATGGTTTGATATTGGTCAATCTCATGTGAGTGACAGGTTGCCCCACCCTCAGGCCAGTAAACACATCATCAGAGAAGAGAAGAGAAGAGAAGAGAAGAGATGACGCTGCAAGTGGGAAGGGAAGTTATTTTGATTAAAGATTATGAGGGCACAGGAATAAATAATGATGTGCATGGATAAATCATTTATAATAAAATCATACAAAATAATTATTGTCCATTTTGATTTCCGGTGGCTTTAAAGCAGGCATACTAGTTACACCTAATGTAAGCTATGGATTTTTAAAGGTCACACATAGGCCTACTGTTCCCATCCATCAACCTGAAGGGTAAGTATGTGTAGTGAATTTTATGACAGAGTAATTATGACAATACAGACAATATTTGGAAATAATATATGCAAAACATCAGATGATCTGACCTTTCCTGATCTGTGGAAATGGCATAAGGAGTGGGCAACGAATCAAACGAGCAAGCCTTTCTATCATGGGCATCAAAGTTTCAGCTGTAGGCCTTGAGCTATTATTAGTACTCCAGAAGCCAGTAATAGCTGGTATTTATGAAATGACATGAAGGAGTGGTGAGGGTGTTGGGGGACAGTCATTTCTACTGTTCTCTTTTCATTTTAGCAAACAGTGCGGAATAAAACAGGATCATACCATACTTTAAACAGCAATAAAATCAAAATGTCATACAAAATTAAAATCTTACAAGATGGGATTTTAAATGAATGCTGTAAAGTGCTTTTTGTTCATTAAATGCCAAAATGAAAACACACTTACTACTCCTTCAGATGACAGTATCAAGTTATTTCATATTAACCTACATTCGTTCAAGATTAAATAGCACCTAATATACAACACAAATATATAAACATGATCAATATATCGTAATATTAATATGTTTAATGTAATCATATGCACTACTTACAACATTGAAAATACCGAACTATAATATCCATCCGATCCTGTCGGAAGAACACGCAGAGCTGTGGGAAGTAGTTCCGGTCAGTTCAGACAGGATAAGGTCAGACAGTGGCGGTGAAAGAAATCAGAAGTTCTGCAAGCGTTCATCTTCTGAGGTAGGAGGCGAAACTCGACAGAGGATTTAAACAGGGCAGATCAAACTTACTAAATGCTTATTACGACCTGAAAGCACACTTTAGACGTTTTTACCTTTAAAATAAACGTTTATTTTAACCATTCCTTAAATATCATTAGACATAAATATTTTCTTTCACTCAATTAACAGTTGCATATTGGAGATAAAGGTCATGGTTATTTATTAACAAATTATGCACTTCATTGATTTATAAAATATGTTTAGTCAAAACTATTTTGGTGTTTATTCAATATTTAACAACAACAATAATAATGATGAAGTTGATTATTATTTATTACTTTGACAAGTTGTATTTTTTACCATGAGTTCACTGTTTGCTGGAATGTGTGTGATGTGTGTAAGAGTGTGTGCAGTCATGCATTTAACCCACTCTTCCTTTCTGGCTCAGGCAGAGCTGCCAGTGGCTCTCATTTACTCTTCATGTAACTTGTGGGTTAAACGAGAAACACATAAAACAATAAAAATAAAGTTGGTTAGTGTTATTTTATTAGCATCTAACATCTTACATTAGCAGTAAAACAGGGTTTGTGTTCTCCTGTAAACTGGTTGACTGACCTTTTCTTAATCTAACCTTAATCTAAGTTTTTATATTGTATATTATGTTGTTATAAGTGCTTAAAAGTATGCTAAAGTGTACTTCTTTTTCACAAGGGCAGTCTTGTTTGAAATTGTGGTGGGAAATTGTTGCAGCTTGGACATTTTGTCCATTTTTGTTCCACAGATAATAAATAGTCAAAGAGGTTTCGAGGATAATAAAAAGCTCAAAATAATCAGTGTCCTTACATAAGCCACCTAAACTTGCTTTGTCTATGTTTCTTCCAGGACTTTTCTAGTAGTTGCAGCTCCAGCCATGTCTCAGACGAAGACTCCGGGCTCTGCCTTTATTCAGCAGCAGCAGATGCATGCAGCTATGGCAGAAACCTTCCTGGAGCACCTGTGCCTGCTGGACATCGACTCTGAACCTACAGTGTCTCGCAACACAGGCATCGTCTGCACCATCGGTTAGTGCGCCACCTTAGGAAGTTTTATTGCAAATTGTCCCTCAACACGTTGAGGAACATTTTTCGATATTTCGTTTTATCTTAATGCAGGGCCTGCCTCCCGATCTGTGGAGACACTGAGGGAGATGATCAAGACCGGAATGAACATTGCACGTATGAACTTCTCCCACGGAACTCATGAGGTACATGATCTCAACCTTATTTCGATATACTCACAGCAAAGATCTTTTTCATTCTTCGCTTTTGTAAGTTTGTAATACCTTAGAAGCGGCATTCTGTTAAAGAGGTCCTGTTATGCCTTTTCACTTTTTCAACTTTAGTTAGTGTGTAATGTTGCTGTTTGAACATTAAAAATATCTGCAAGGTTTACAAAGCTCATAGTCCACTCCAAAGGGAGATATTTTATTTAATAGAAACTTAAGAGTGGTTTAAATTGATTTTAAACACTGTTACTGAACATTATAACTCCAACGTTTATCTGTGCGCTGAACATTTTACGGAGAACAATGCAGGCTACGCACAAAAGCTTCTCCTGAAATGGAACAGTTCCCACTTTGTCAGGACAGTCTGTTGTTTATGGATCACAACTGAAATAGAGAACGCGTTCGGGCCAGAGAAATGCTGTAATAATGTAAAATATGTGAAAAAGAACAACCAAGCATGAAAGCATATTCTACTACACCTCAAAAACAAAATCAAGACTTTGTAAAAGGGCATAATAGGACCCCTTTAAGGCCAATTCACATTGCAGTGACAGACGCCAACCAATGTGAACAATCACCTGATTACAGTACGTCCCTACTCAGACATTCCATTACCCGACAAATTCAGATGCAACATCGGCAAAAACAAGCGCCAACCAGTGACAACAGACGCCGACAGTGGTGCCGTCTGTCGGTACAGTGTGAATTGGCCTTTATAGCAGCCGCGCTGCTGGAAACGGCATTTTGATGAATATGTAAATATGTGCTGTGAACTTTCCTCTCAATAACAAACTAAAAATGAGTGCTCAAAAACAACAGTTAAGAAAGCATCTGATCATAGCGATTTGCAAATGTTTGCACCAGCACTGCATTTCTTTATATAGCACTTCACACAGTAGATTTCTATAAAGCAAGCAACTTTACAGTATTAAACATGAAAAAAAGTGTCAGTCACTTTCAAATAAAATTACATTTTCAGTTTCTACTATAAAGCAGCTCTCCAGAGAGTACATGTATTTGACCTCTATGGATTAAACAGACAAAACGAACAGAGAAGATTTCCACATCAAAGAAGGTGGAGCCTCAGAGCCACACCTACCTATTACATCATCATAATGGACCAATGATAGGTGCTTACCAGCGTGAACAGACTTTTATGGAAAGTTCGCTTTGGCAAGCTGTTTCAAACTCCCGAAACAAACTACAAATGAATGGTTAAGCCTGATTTTGTTCAAAATTACGTCACACCAGATCATGTATATCGCGCCTTTAGCATGTTAATTTCTGCTCAAATGATCCACAAATGTATTGTTATATCATCAAGCAGTCTATTAATCTTGTAATAAGATATCTTCAAAAGTCTCTCATCCCCTTAGCTAGACTTTACGTTCGTACCGCCATAGATCGTCCATCATTGTGGTGTTTCCCTTGTGCCTCTTCAAATGTCAGAAGTTGTAAGCTGATCTTGTTAGCCACTCTGATCTGTCTGGTTGATACATTGAGTAAAGTTATCTTGGGCTCAAGCCAGAGCACGAGTTTAGACTGCTCTGACCTCTCCCTTTTAAAAGTCATGGCTTTTTACCTTTTTCTGCATGGCACCTTTACTACAGATTACTACATCAGGCACGATATCATCAAGTGATGCAGTAGATATTTCCAGCTCAGGGCTTCAGAAGGTCAAAAGCTCATGTTCCTTTTTATAATGTTGCTTCTAGTGTATGACAGGTAAATATGAGCACACAATTAATTGAGAGGTCCAGTGAATCGTCCAATGTATTAAATTATTTCACTGAAGTAAAACAATTGGAAATACGGGGAAAATCTCATTATGAAATAAAGGTTTTTCTCTAATACACGCTGACCACAATTAATGACACCCTTTTATTCAATACTTTTTGCAACCCAAGTCCATGTTGATACACTCTCCTCTTCAGTTTTCTATAGGGTTCCGGTCAGGGGACTGGAACGTCCATGGCAGAACCTTGATTTTGTGTTCAGTGACCCATTTTTGTGTTGATTTTGATGTTTGTATTGGATCACTGTTTTTATGAAAGATCTAACCACGGCCCATTATAAGATTTCTAGCAGAGGCCATCAGGTTTTGATTTTTTATCTGTTGGTATTTGATAGAATCCATGGTGCCATGTATCTGAACAAGATGTCCAGGACCTCCGTCAGAAAAATAGGCCCATAACATTAAAGATCCAGCAGTATATTTAACCGTGGGCATGGGGTACTTTTTATCCCTGTGTGTACCAAACACATCTTGTGGGTTTGCTGCCAAAAAGCTTTTTTCTTAGTTTCATCTGACCATAGAAGCTGGTCCCATTTGAAGTTCCAGTAGTGTCTGACAACTGAATATGCTGGAGTTTGTTTTTGGATGAGCGAGGAGGGTTTTTCTTGAAACCTTCCCAAACAATTTGTGGTAATGTAGGTGCTGTTTGATATATTATTTTGCGGCTTTCTGTTTTCTGCAATTCTCCAGCTGTGATCCTTAGAGAGTCTCTGGCCACTCAAACTATCCTCTTCGCCACGCATCAAGTCAATATAGACACATGTCCTCTTCCATGCAGATACGAATATTGTCGCACCACCAGCCTTGCTCCGTTCCCACGGCTCTCGGCCCCGCACTGCTTGCCACAGTAACATTTCCTGTTGGAACTTCTTAATTATTGCCCTGATGGTAGAAAAGTGATCTTTAGCTATTTTCTTACAGTCACTTTCTATTATGTGAAGCTCAAGCTTTTGCTGCAAATCTGAACTAAATTCTTTGGTTTTATTCATTGTGATGGTCTTTAATAACACTTTAATAACACAGTCTTTAATAATACTTAAAAAGGTAATATACCAGAAAGCAGCAGGAAATCGCAACATACATAGACAAGACCGAATGCACACAACTAAAATAGAGCAACTTAAGTACAATTGCAAGCAAGGATGATAATTACACACACCTGAACTGAATGACAACTGAAATCTGTAACTATAGTTACAAATGAGTAACTCAAACAGGCAGGGAAATGGTGAAGACAGAAAACAAAGTACAAACACAACAGAACCGTGACAGCAAGGTAGTTATTATAAAACGTATATATATATATATATACACATACACTATATGCATACACTATATATAATATACATATTAAAATGTATATTTATATAACTGTACAGTTTGTAAAATGTAAAATAAAAAATTGAAATATATTCAATATTATTATATACACCAATCAGGCATAACATTATGACCTTATGAAGTGAAAATTTTGTCCTCAAAGTTGATGTGTTAGAAGCAGGAAAAATGGGCAAGCTCAAGGATTTGAGCGAGTTTGACAAGGGCCAAATTGTGATGGGTAGATGAATGGGTCAGAGCATCTCCAAAACTGCAGCTCTTGTGGGGTGTTCCCGGTCTGCAGTGGTCAGTATCTAGCACATAGGGAGCGAAGGCTGGCCCGTGTGGTCCGATCAAACAGACGAGCTACTGTAGCTCAAATTGCTCAAGACGTTAATGCTGGTTCTGATAGAATGGTGTCAGAATACACAGTACATCGCAGTTTGTTGCGTATGAGGCTGCATAGCCTTTCATGGAAACGGTATTCCTTGGTGGCTGTGGCCTCTTTCAGCAGGATAATGCGCCCTGCCACAAAGCAAAAATGGTTCAGGAATGGTTTGAGGAGCACAACAACGAGTTTGAGGTGTTGATTTGGCCTCCAAATTCCCCAGATCTCAATCCAATCGAGCATCTGTATTGAGAGGGATGACAACCAAAATATTGACTGAACTATCAGTAAAGCTGTCAGACCAGTCATTCACTGAGTTCAGAAGCAGTCAAATGTTTCTATGGGTCACTGGAAACATAACCTGTCTCTCCCTGATTCTATATATACCTCTCTGTCTCTGCTTCAAGCCTGCGATTGGACAGACAGGACAGAGACTATCATGGCGATTGAGCTGTAGACTTTACTGCAAAGACATGTTCACTTTGTTCTTTTTATTTTGCAACATTCGGTAGAGTTTTACGGTTCTCAGCGCTCACTTTATCAATAAAACTTTATCTTCCATTTGAGAGCAAGAAAAAAAAATACACTACAGTATATATATCTGTCCACCTGGATGGCATTATGAAGTTGTGTTGGCTTGAGAATATAGATGTATACCTTTTTTTATTGGCCACTATTATGTTCTTGTTCATACTTAATTTTACATTTAAATAACTTTTCTTATGCTCACTTAAAGTTATTATTTAAAACCATTAACACTTAATTTTACAGTACATAAACATTTTTCATGCAGTACCATGCTGAAACCATCAAGAATGTCCGTGAAGCCATTGAGAGTTTTGGAGCTGGTAGCATTGAGTACAGACCTGTGGCTATTGCCCTGGATACCAAAGGCCCTGAGATCAGGACTGGACTTATTAAGGGCGTAAGTATAGTGACTCATTTTCGGATGTCCTTTTCAATATTAGAAACTCAGTTATAGATCTATAAGTCTAAATTCTCATGTATGTGGTTTCTTCAGAGTGGCACTGAGGAGGTCAAGCTTGTCAAAAGTAACATGATCAAGCTCACGCTGGATGATAAATTCAAGGACAACTGCGATGAGAAAACCCTGTGGTTGGACTACAAAAACATCACAAAGGTGGTGCAGCAGGGCAGCCATATTTTCGTAGATGATGGTCTTATTTCACTCAAGGTTAAGGAAATTGGTGAGTTCTAAGTCAAAGTTGATTTCAAATTCAATTAATCTCTCCTCTCATAACCACATAAAATGTTCAACCCTTTAACCCATAATAAAAGTGATACACCATGGCAGGATGTGTTAACATTGTTGAATGTTCCAGGTTCTGATTTCCTGAACTGCGAGATTGAGAATGGAGGCATGTTGGGCAGCAAGAAAGGCGTCAACCTGCCCGGGGCTAATGTTGACCTGCCCGCAGTGTCTGAGAAGGACATTCAGGACCTTCAGTTTGGTGTGGAGCAGGGCGTCGACATGGTTTTTGCCTCCTTCATCCGCAAGGCTGCTGACGTTCAAGCTGTTAGGAAAGTGCTCGGAGAGAAAGGCAAGGACATCAGGATCATCAGCAAGCTGGAGAACCATGAGGGTGTACGCAAGTGAGTGAGAATATAAAGAAATATTAAATATTAAAAATATATTATATATATATATATATATATATATATATATGTATATATATATATATATATATATATAATTATTGATATAAGTGTACAGTTTGGAAAAATATATTCAATATTATATATATATATATATATATATATAATGAACATAAGTTCTGTATTTACTGTACCTTTGAAAAGTTTAGAAACATTACAACTTTTTAATATTTTTGAAAGATGTCTCTAATGCTCACCGATGCTGCATTTATTTAATAAAAAAAACTGTAAAAATATAAATATTATGAACTATTATTACAATTTAAAATAATTGTTTTCTATTTGTGTAAATTTAAAGGGGGTCATGAACTGGCAATGTATACTGTTGTCTGAGGTCAACTTATGACGTTAGCGTGGTTTTTACATTCAGAAACATCATAATGAATAAGTAATAGGCTATTTTCTACCCTGGTTTTGAGCCTAGCTCCTGGAACGCTGACAGCGTGGTAAGTTATTGTTAATTATGTTTAGTTAGACACATAGATTTCAAACGATCTGTAACAATGCAATACTATCACATATAAAAAACATTTTTTACTCACATAAGTGTTGCACCATTCCTGTCGGATCCAATATATGTAGAAGGCACAGCATCGTTTTTTAATCTCATTCTGTCTGCAAATCCAGTCTCTTGTTTACAAACGAATCAGCGGTGAAATGAAGCAAACAAACGTCTTACCCACGTGAGCTGGAACTTCATTAAAAATAAAGTTCAACTGCATTCCTCATATTGGAATTCCTCCACAACCAGACACTGCACAATATTTTGTAGTCTTCAACAGCATGTTTATTGCTCGGAAGTTTGATCCGGTTTAGCGCCACTAGGCTTATGTTATTTGTGTTACATGTCATGCGCGAATCGGTGGGCGGGGCTACAGAATTAGGTGTTTGTCTTCTTCTGTTGAGGCGGCGTTTTGCTGCTCTCTTACGTCACAGGCAAGCAAATTCACAGATCTCTCGTTTGATGAGCCAGCTGTCAATGAAAACCTTTATTTGACCTACAAGGAAATTTTCAGCTCCGAAACTTACAGGATATTCTTATATTACGATGACTTTTTATATATCAAAATCTCAAGGGAAAGTTGATTTCTCAATTCATGACCCCTTTAAAAATGTAATTTATTCCTATCTTGGTAAAGCTGAATTTTCCATCATTACTCCAGTCTTCAGTGTCACATGATCCTTCAGAAATCATTCTAATATGATGATTTGCTGCTCAAGAAACATTTCTTATTATTATTAATGTTGAAAAACTTCTGCTTAACATTTTTGTGGAAACAATGATACCATTCAAACATTTGTGGTAAGATCGAAAAAAGAGAGATAAATGAATACTTTTAAGGATGCATTAAATTGATCAAAATTGATAATTTTTTTTACAGAAGATTTCTATTTAATAAATGCTTTAATAAATGCAAATAAATGCTGTTCATTTAACTTTCTATTCATCAAAATATTAAGCAGCTGTTAAGCAGCAACTGATTTCAACATTGATAGTAATAATAAGAAATGTTTCTCGAGCATCAAATTATCATATTAGAATGATTCCTGAAAGGATCATGTGACACTAAAGACTGGAGTAATGATGCAGAAAATTCAGCTTTGTCATCAAAGGAGTAAATTACATTTTAAAATATATTCACATAGAAAACAGTTATTGTAAATATATCCACAATATGTTAATGGCTATTTATTTGATTGCAAAAAGTGCAAAAACACCCTCAATTGAATTGAGTGTAACAGTTATGCTCTGTTATGTTCTATTTTGGTTTCGTTCCTGATCATTAGTTAATTATCCCACACCTGTTTCTGTTCCAGTTAGCTTCTTGTTTTTGTCCTGTATTGTTTGTGTTATGTGGATATGCTACCTGTTCCCTAAGTTTTCCTGTTCCAGTTTGATTTATTTACTAAAGAAGACTGTTTGCTCTTTGAATCCTGATCTTTGTGTGTTTCGCTACAACCACCCATACAATGTTACAGTGAGTTTGTTACTCTGATTATTTCTTTATTTTTTTATTTTTTTATTTGTGTAGGTTTGATGAGATCCTGGAGGCTAGCGATGGTATCATGGTTGCCCGTGGAGATCTGGGTATTGAGATTCCTACTGAGAAGGTGTTCCTGGCTCAGAAGATGATGATTGGTCGTTGCAACATGATTGGCAAACCAATAATCTGTGCCACACAGGTTAGAACTGATACCATGCAGAAGCAAGTGAGCCGGATCAGTTCATCTAGCACAAATTGATTGTTCATCCACCAATTGACAGATGCTGGAGAGCATGATAAAGAAGCCCCGCCCCACCCGTGCCGAGAGCAACGACGTGGCCAATGCCGTGCTCGATGGTGCAGACTGTATCATGCTGAGTGGAGAGACCGCAAAGGGAGAATACCCAATAGAGTCTGTGCGCACACAGCACCAGGTACGAACAAGAGCGCCCCCTTTTGGCTGTGCCCTGACTGGTGCCTGATAAGTGTTACAATGCTAATATTTTAATAATATACTGCAAGTTTAGCTTGATAAGCAGACCATTCTTGTAATCTTACCCCAAATCTCTTAATTCTAGGAGCACAGCTAGCAAAACTAAACAGTAGCTAAATGCTAATGCTATTGCTGTACTACATGTGCAATTAACAGTTACCCTTGTGAAAAGAAATATAGTTAAGCAGTACTTATTACAGAAATAATAAACTTTAAAAGAATATACTTGTGCAAACTGAATGTAATGTTTTCTTAAATGCATGGTATTTAGTATTAAATGAAAATGTATTATAGTTTACAAATGCAGTTATTTGAACTTAAGAGTGCTTTTTATCAACCCAATTAAATGAATCTTAAACTAGGGATAGTTCACCCAAAAATGAAAATTCTGTCACCATTTACTCAAACCATTATAAGTTTCTTTCTCTGTTGAACTAAAAAGAATGATATTTGAAGAATGTTGACTTTCATAATAAACCAATGGTTACCAACATTCTATTTAGTTCAATGGAAGAAAGAAACTCACAAAATAGTGAGAAAACTTAAATTTTTGGGTGAACTATCCCTTTAAGAACATCTTTATGGTTATATGGTTAAAGTGTACTGCCGTAAACTAAATTAATGTAATTTCTATTGAAACTTTTATGTCACATTTAAATATTTTTGAAATTACACATTTGTAATGATGCAGTTGCAATTTAATACATTTAAAATATATTAACTTTAAATGTAATATCAAATAAAACACTACATTTAAAATTATAATCAAGTACTTTACATGTGCTTTATTATGTTAGTCAACACATCAAAATAAGTGTACTTCTTTAAAGCCTGACAAAATAATAAAACACAATGATTTAAAATGTACTTTAAAGTAAAATATTTCATTTGACCTCATCATTCTCTTTAACACACTTAAGTGACCTTTTATTTCATTAATAGTATATTATCTGCTAGTACCGTTTAAAAAAAAATACTTTTAAGATTTGAAGTATACTACAAGTGCACAATTAAGGGCACTTCTTTTTCACAAGGATATGTTAGCCTAGCTAGATTTGTGCTTTGATATGCTTGTTTCTGTGCCATTTGTAATTAAGATTACCTTTTGGGACACTAGACAGTTCCAGCTTCTTCATTCAATATCCAAGGTTTCTTATCAAATTTACCATCTATCAAGGTTTTTATCAATATCAACCTGAGTACATTTCCATCAATAAAAGTATTATGGTGGTATCATGATACCAATGAGGGTATCAGATGCTAATACTGTGATGTATTCTTTGACAGAACACTAAAGGTGCAGTCACATTTGCGAAACAATGAGGTCCATTGTCTGTTATTGTAGTGATGCACGAAGCACCACTCGCATGGAAGTCACTTTCAAACCAACCAGCTTTCTGTTTGTCAACGCGCTGAATTTGCATGAAAAACATTGAATGCGAAATCTGCGTGGGAAAATCTTGAAATTCTCAATCGTGTGGATTCCTATTAAAATGACTGGATTTCACCTGCAATACAGGACCCATAAGCTTTGTGTTGGGGTCCTGCCCATGCTTGCAACTGTTTTAAAGGGGTTATGAATTGCATTGTTTTATTATTTTATAATGATTCTTGGGGTGCTCTTATAATGTCAGTATGATTTGTACATTAAAAATGGTCATAATTTAGAAATAAAAGGCATTTTTCCTACCCTGATTTTAGCCCTTTGAGTTGAGCGCTGTTTGAATGGCGTGTCTGATAGATGGCGTGTCTGCTGTGAGACTTCAGTGTAAACACCCACTGCTGTGATTGGCTGACATCTTTGTATAGGTAATAGCTAAGTTTTACATGTTTAACTCTCGAAAACTTTTAGCACATTTTTACTATTACAGCTCTCAAAGGTTAACTAATTGTGAGAAGCGTTGATTATAGCATTATACTTAGATCTGTAGCATTATATTTATATTGTGGCATGAAAGGTTGCAGTGATGAACATTGTAGCCGATCACAGACATGTTGAGTGCACACTAACAAATGCTTTCATCATAACTAACAGTGCAAACAGGATGTAAATAAGAGATTCGTTAATTATTACGGGAGTTTTGGCCCTGTTTGATTGACAGCTCCAATGACTGTAAAGGGAGCATTCTTTGATCATTTTCTATATATAATTTAATCACAGTTTAAATAACAGATTATTTTCATCCTACTAAGAGAAACAATGTGAAGTTGACCATTTAGGCACTGGTTTGATTTACTGACACATAGACAAAGAACATCTGACTGTACATAAATCATTACATATCAGAAATCCCTGGTCACAGATCAGGCATTAGAATGATCACACTTACTTACATGTTGTGGCATTACTGTCGAGTCCATATCGTAAAAGTCTGTTTGCAAAGCCTAAGGGCAAAATTGCAACCAAAGAATCCACAGTGAAATGTACTGAATACAAATAAATAATGCTCAACTAAGAGATTCAAATTGTTGAAAATAAATAACCACATTCCTAGCATTAGGATCCTTTGGAAGGTAATGTTGTTTTTAGTCCAGTGATCCTGTATCGCTCATCTCTCCTCGTCATCTCACTAACAAGCCAGTGGGCGGGGCCAAAGTTGCAATGATGAAGTAGGTGTTGATTTTCTTCTGCAGAGGCGGTCTTTCACCTATCTATTAGATAGGCACATTCCACAACGAGACGTTCTATGGGCTTGGTAACAATAAAAGCTGTTTTTGCACTAACAAGGAAGTTTTTAGTTCAATTCTTATAGTATGATGACCACTTAAATGTCAAAAGCTCAAGGAACATTTGATTTCTCAGTTCATGACCCCTTTAATCTCATGTGTATATATTTATTCCTACAATCAAATTTGAAATCAAGTCAAACTTATATTTTTCTGTTTAATATCTTTTTTTTCTTTCTTTTGTCCATTTACAAATTTACTCTCTATAATGTTTTAAAAACTGAATGTAAAATCTGTGTGTGAAAATCTTTCACCCTCACTTGAAATTCCCAATTGTTTGGATTCCTATTAAAATATATTTACTTTGTCGATTTTCAAAATTACACTTTACAATGTTTTGAAATCTGAATGGGAAAATCTCTTGAGATTCCCTTTCAAATGACTATTTATATATTTTTTCCATTTTCAAAATAACACTATAATGTTTTAAAAAATTGAACATGAATGTGAAATCTCTTGCCCTCACTCGAAATTCCCGCTCGAGTGGATTTCAGTTAAAATGACTATTAAAATTTCTTTCTTTATTTTGACAAAAAAAATGAATTCATTAATTATCCTCATTTGTGTCCATTTTTTTGTGTTGCGTCAGATCGCCCGTGAAGCAGAGGCTGCTATGTTCCACAGGCAGTTGTTCGAAGAGCTTTGTCGTACATCCCATCTGACCCGGGACCCCACTGAGTCCGTGGCCATTGGTGCAGTGGAAGCCTCCTTCAAGTGCTGTGCCAGTGCCATCATCGTCCTCACCAAGACTGGCAGGTCAGAGACCCCCTTCATAACCCTTCATAAAGTCTTACAGTGGCATTTACACACAACAAGTGTGTGTCTTATATTAGGTACAGTGACCTCATGTTGTGCACATGAACTAAAGAATGTAAAACTTATGAATGCAAATGCTTTGTAGGATGCATCTCATGCCATTTTAAAAGAGATATTGCTTCCTCTAAACATGCATAACTTCATTTTATCAGTTGTGTAGAGTTAGTTAGCCACATTAAAGAGTCTTTGTCTCTTTGTCATTCTCATACATTAACCGATTTGCCTTGTGGCTGATCGAAATGCATCTCATTGCGCTAAGCGAGACAGTCTGACCTTTGCAGGCCTGAACCTTGACATTTTATAGGCTAATTTAAACTCCTTATTCACTTGTTCCACAGTAGTTTGCAGAGAGGCAAAAGTGCATACTCGCTGGGGCTTTTATACAGGAGTACGTGTTTCAGACTGACTCCAACCAGAGGAGATACAATTTCAAACAAGCATATCTATTTATTGCACGGCTATCTGGAATACTTGATTCTGATTGGTCAGATTGGTCATCATTCTGTTGTCAAGTATTTCATATAATAGTTGCTAAACTGTATAATTGACAGTTTTGCTACATAGCTGTGTACATAGTTTTACAAACTAGACAGTACATGTTTCTTAGTACATAGTTAGTACATGTTTCTTACAAACCTCAGTTACTTACTAAAGAAATTTAAACTTAAAGTAAATTATTTGGTAGGAAACCAATTAAGTGGACTAATGCACAGCCAATCATTAGCGCAAAATAAAGCCCCATTAGCGCCCCTTGGGGGGGAGCTGTGCATATAATGTTTTGAGGAATTGGAGGAAGTTATTCCCCCAAGTCTCCTGTCGCAGCTGGTCCCGCCAAGCTCCAAGTCTCAAGTTGGTTCCCTTCAGTTATTTGGCTCTTCCTCTGACTCCACTCTGCTGCGTGGATCCACCTCGGGTTGTCCGCTCTCTAGCTCCACCTTGGCAAATGGATCCCCTGGCTCTGCTTCGGGCCACCAACCCCGTCGCTCCACCTCGTCCTGTCAACCAGACGACTTCAACTTGGATCCTCCCTCATCCCTCCGGCTCCACATTGGTCATTCACTCTGCCTACGCCACAGACTTCCGGGCCTTCGGCTGCACCTCGTCCCTCCACCCCTTCAGCTCTATTGGGCTCTGCCTTGGTCCTCAGTCCCACCAGCTCCACCTCAGCCCTCCGACACCTTGGCTCCACCTCAGCAGCTCGTCACTGTGGCTCGGCCTTGGCCTCAAGGGCCTACAGTGTTGCCCGGTCTTTTTCATCTCCTTGGCTCTGCCTGAGTCTCTAACTCTTCTGGCTCCACTGCTGTTGGTTGGTTTCCTGACTCCGTAATGGCTCCTCCCTCCCATCTGTGCCGCCTTGGGCCCTTGCACTGGCTGTTCTCTGGGTCCTCACCTGGACCATCCCCCCATCATCTCCTCCCTGGCTCCTCCTTCCCTCCACTCCCCCATGGACTGTCTCTCTCCAGCTCCATGCCCTCCACCTGAACCCCCTCCCTCTTTTTTTGAACTATTTTATGTTCTGTTTTGGTGTAGTTCTAGTTCCTGTACCTGTTTCCTTTGTTCCCATTTTCCCACCACTAGTCTGTTTCTATGGTTGCTGATTTGAGTTACTCACCTGTTCGCTGTTACATTGATTAGTCTCCCTTTATTTAAGCCCTGTGTTCTCTCAGCTTTGTTCAGTGTTGTACATGTTGTTTGCGTTTATGTGGTTGTGTATTGTTTCCTGTTCCACCCGTTGCTGACATATACAGTATATGTTTTACATTTTAAACTATTAAAACACATGCATCTTATGTCCTCATCTTATGACATAATAGGAACAATAAAACATGACTAATTATAACATAATTATATATTAATTATAACATAATATTAATTAGTATTAATATTAATATCATTATTATTATTATTGAGAATAAATGTTTTATTATTATTTCTTTAATGATCCTGTCTTAATATTTTGTGTTAAACGTCGACCCGCCGTCTATGTCTCCTTAGGTCTGCCCAGCTGCTTTCCAGATACAGGCCACGTGCTCCTATCATGGCTGTGACCCGTAACGGCCAGACATCTCGGCAGCTGCACCTGTATCGCAGCGTCATCCCCATCCTCTACACCAAGCCTGCTAATGATGTATGGGCTGAGGATGTAGATCTACGTGTCAGCTTCGCCCTGGAGATCGGTAATGAGACGTCTAGAGAAATCTAGCACTTCATCTTGTGTGACACTAACAGATGCACATTGATTTAGTCTTTACTCACTTACCGAGCAGGTTACCTTTTACAGGGATGCTGGTGGCAGCTAGGGTAAAATCACTTGATCACTTTGCTTAGTCATGAGGTGTCTATGAGTTGCCAAGAGAATATAAAAATATATATATATAAGTCTTAGGCATGCTAGTATGTTCGCCCCAAAGAAATGGTATTAAGCTAGTTATTTATATCTTTTGCTGTAGTGTTTCAGTAGGAAATATCAGTTTACATTTCCAAACAATCATTTGCCATTAATTGTAATAATCCAGTGAGACATTTGTATGCACAAGAAGTCTGATTTGATTTGGTTAATAGAAGTTAATTGATAAATAAATTCTATGTATGACATTATTTTTGAAAGCATCCTCATTTTACAGCAATTTTACACAAGTGCCTAAAACTTTTCACAGCTTTGTAGGTCTGTTTCTTCAAGCATCTTTGAGATGTTGCCGTAGTTCTTCTGGATTTGGTCTGTCTCCGTTTTTTCTGTTTCTTCATGTAATAACTAATGGACTCGATGATGGTGAGATCACCGTGTGGAGCGTACCGGCTGTTGTCAGACTCCTTGTGCATACAAAATTCTTACTGGATTATTACAATTAATGGCAAAATTTATGTTTAGAAATGTAAACTGATATTTCCTACTGATTAAATTTAGTTAAGATTAATTTAGTTAGCATTTAGTAGAACACTAGCATAAAGGCCCATTCACACCAAGGACGATAACTACCAGTGTTGGGTAAGTTACTCTAAAAAAGTAACTAATTACTAGCTACTAATTACATTGTAACGGTCGGTGGTAGGGATACACACGAAGATGAAGGTTCAGGTTCAAATAGTCTTCAAACAGTCTAATAAACTCCAACAGAAGGCAGGCAGGCAAACGAACACCACGTAACATTTACGAGAATGAACATAGAAAACACAGGAACTTATATACAGACGATAACGAGGGTGACACGGCTGAACGTGATGGCAAATCATATTAGTGACCATGACAACAAAGGAGTAGCGGGAAAACTGAACAAAGGAAAACAAGAACAGATTAATGCAAACTAAACGTCAGTGAAAGTGAAACTAAGATGACATATAGACAGACTAAGTGTAACATACATCTTCAACAGTGTAATTTAGATTACTGTACTAATTACTCTCTCTAAAAAGTATTGTATTACTTATTACTTAAGCGTTTTATACTAATTATCTAAATCCCATATTAATCTCGACCAGTTGAAAAATACAAGGATAGACACGAAACTGCTTTTTTAAATCTTTCAAATAAATAATATCAAATTACATAAATTATTATTGAACTGACCAAAGGATTTAAATGGAGAAAGTTATTTATTTATTTATTTATATTTATTTTTTTATTGCTTATAAGTACAAACAAAAAGCCAATGAACAGGTATAAGAACAATCTTAATACAATTCCAAAGTTCCAAATAGCAGCATTAAAGGGAGAAGATTACATAAAAAACATACATGTTGTTAAATTGAATGTTAAATCCACTATTGTTTTATATTGAATTGTTCTATAGTCTATACAGTTTTTAATGCAGTTACATCAGAAGAAAAATTAAAAGTAATCCCCTACTTTACTTTCTCAATGGAAAAGTAATTAAATTACAGTAATTAATTACTTGGAAATGCATTACACCCAACACTAACTACAACTATAAAATTTTAATATTAGACAATAGGTGTGTCACAATTTGCGTACTTGCGCACTATTCTATGCTCTTTGTAGTATAAATAGTGTGAGTAGTGTGTTCACACTGAAAATTTCAAAAAGAAAAAGTACTCTTTACCCGGATGATGCACTTAATTAACCATTGAATGACAAAATAACCGTATAAAATTCAAACAATATACTAGTACTATGCACTTATACACATGCTCAACTGTGTAGTGCGTGTCATTTGGTATACAACTTATAACTATAACAACACAGAGCACTAGCGTAGCCAGAAAAGAGACTTTGGGTGTGCATCAGAAAAACTGGGTGTGCCACATTTATTGTCAGATTAATGTGCAAAAAACCCTGACTCTGCTTATCACTGACGTTACAGAATAGATTTAGCTGATGTGTAAAACTATACTCAGGCTCGACGTGTGTGTGTGTGTGTGAGACTTGTGCTGGCAAAATAAGTAGGAATGCGCACAGGCTAATTTTGAGCTACAGGCAAAACATGTGAAAATGTCAATTTTGGTCGAATTTAAGGTTTTCACACAAATGAGTTCATTAAGCCCTTGTCTAGCGATCCCAATGCCCCAAATAGCAATTAAACATCTAAAAGTATTTTTATTCGTACTTTTTATGAGAGGAGTGCGGTTTTTCTCTGCTCACTTCTCAACGACTGGCGTTTCCCCTCAGCACAAGTTTGGTGTTGTTTTAAAGCGCATCATTTTAATTTTGTAAATATTCATAGTGAATTCTAGATGGCATGAGTCTAAACCAATGAAATGTGATTTTCAAACTCATGCTGATGTAAACAATCTTACTCGCGCTGACTGACGACTCAGACAGCGCGCGATCCCGTTATACACATACACAGAATTACAGTATTTTAAATATCTGTCTTTGCGAGTATTCACGCAAACATGATCTGTTATGTCTTAAATTAACGTTTGGTTAACTGTTGAGCAGCAAGGTTTAGTCAAATGCTGCGTCCCAATTCGCCTACTTATACTACGACCTAAAAGTATGTACTCTTTTTGTGAAGAAAAAGTACATACTTTTAAGTGTGTAGCAGAAGAGTATGCAAGCTTTGGGACATACTACTTCGTCATCTTTAACGGACTCTGTCGCTTAGTTACGTGCATCCTGTCACCGTTTAAACTGCCCTGTCAATCATCATCACAGTTAAAATCCTCCACATTCAGTTTAATTTCCTACTGTATCAGAGAGAAATGTAGTTAGTATCATGTTGATCTGCCATTTGTGGGTCTTTAATGCAGAGACTCTCCTCATGTGTTTGCAATTTAAATATAATGATGCATTTAAAAGTTAGGCTAATGGCCAAACGTATCATTACAAAAGATCACAATGCTGCTGCAGGTGAAATATAATGTGGATAACACTGAATAAATATGTTTTTGTCAGGTTAAATACTGATAATTGATCACTCAAGCCCCTTTATCTAAACCTCTATACTTAACCGTTGGACTTGCACATCTGTCATGTTTGTAGTTTTATAACACTTTTTATCCGCGTTTGTAGTTCTATCGAATCCTCGTCCAACTCGCAAAGGTTTGTGGGCAATATCAGCAGTTAGAGTGTGCGTCGATAGTAGACCATCCGGGTATCTTTGGAATACTCTTTTCAACATACTACGATTTGGGACATAGTAATTCTATTTTCGAATACTATTTAGGACGGATAGTATGCGAATTGGGACGTCTCCCAAGATGCTGGGGTCACAGTCAGCGGCTGTTTGCGCGGATTGGTTGGCAGTCTGTATGTCAGTAGAAAATTTAAATTTTATATGACCAAATATTGTAAGTAAACAACAATAGCACAAATGTAGATTTTTATTTTATTTTTATTAAGACTAATAAATAATTCTGCATCTATTTTTAGGTGTGCCAGCTGCCACTGTGGGTGGCAACGGCACACCCGTGGCCACACCATTGACACAGAAAAACAATATCATTGGAATTACTTTCAGAATGTTTTTTTTCTCCAGCTGATGAAGAATAAAAACATTTACAACCAATCAGAATCAACCGAATTTAAACAGCTTGAGCTGTGCTTTGTGTGAATGGGCCTTAGCTAAAGCTAAAAGCTAGCATGTAGCCGATGTAGTAAAAGTCACAAACTGCAATTTAACATCCAGTTAGTAAAGCATGTATTATATGCGATTAGATGTGGTCAAGAGTGTTTGATATTCATATATCAGACACTAAAACCATTTACCTTTGTACTTGTAGGCCTACTTGTTTACACCCTCCATTTTGATTTTCAGGCAAGACCCGGAAGTACTTCAAGTCTGGAGACGTTATCATCGTTGTCACAGGCTGGCGCCCAGGATCTGGCTACACCAACACCATGCGCATTGTTGTGGTGCCTTGAGCGCAACCTTGTGAACTGCAAACCCCATATATTTTCACATGCAAACAGCTGTTCATCCTCCAAACAAGATATTTAAGTCCCAAAAATAGACTGTTCACATGCTTTAAATTCCCATCAAACTCATGTGATGTCGAGGAGATCCTTTTAATCCTTTTTCATCCCACTGTAAAATTATTTTCATCAGTACTGTACTGTATGTGTTTACAGTGACCATTTTGAGTATCCTGAATTTATTAGTATATTGTGGAATTCCATTATTTTTCCCTGTATGTTTTATTTTTTTTAAACAGCATACATATTTTAAATATGTTGTGCTTTCACATATTGTCAAAAGCAAATATCCCAATAACGCCACCCCATGGACGAAATTGAAAATACAGAACCTAGACAATTAGGTCAGTCCAATGTCATTTCTCTTTTAAATAGCACCTGATGCCAAGGAATAGTTTCAGAGAAATTATGTTGAATTATAGGCTACATGCTTATATGCTTGGATAAGAAAGGTCTGGATTTGTTTGGCTATCAAGGTCTGTACTTAATTAGCTGTGATATTAAATAAATGACCCCCTGAGAGCAAAAGAAAGGTAATTTAATAATTTGTTGGCTTTAGACAGTGACCACTAGGGGTCAGTGTGTAATTGGACACCCAAGGCACTGCATTGCACATTATTACACAAAACATGTGCACTATGAAAACATAAACGTTCATAATTTATTCATTTTATTTATTTGGATAGTGCTAAATAGCGAAAACAAATACCCAAAATGTTCCACTGGGAGGAGGGATCTAAATACAAACTTGTCTTCTGTGCAGGAGCCGTTCTGTTGCAGAGTGAGTCAGCAGTCCTGATGCGCAATTAAAATGTATAACACAACTTTTCAAACTTTAACAAGGACCGCCAATAAGGCGAAACTTCAGAGCATCAGGTTTCATTGCAGACTAGGGATCCATTTTGGCATTAATATAACGGGATCACGCTGTAATTAGCAGGGCTTGCAGTCTGGGTGTACCTTGGCTGCATTGTCAGAATGACAGGGATCAGCTGGTCAATTTGTATGCAAATAGGGTGAGGCTTAGCCAGGCTTTGATTCGCCAGCAGGGCTCGCTGACATCAAGCCGCTATGAGTGGAATTTTTACGAAGCATCAGCACCAGAGTGGGACAAAGTATAATAGCTGTCTGCCATTAACACCATTTCAGCATTTGGTTTGTTCTTTACAAGCCACCCCTGCTTGCTTCCACCCTAGGAAGGATAACACTTCTCTGGTGAGCAAAACATACAGATTAGATGCTCTGTTCCACGATGATACTGATAGGGGTTAAACAGTCCAGTTTAGTGGGGGATGGAGAGCAAGACAGTGGGAGATTGATCCACTACTGTCTCGGGGAAGTGGACGATGCTATCTCAGTTCCCCACTGGAGCTACATCAAGTGTCAGAAGCGCTGGAATCTAAGGCTCAATAAGTGGGAGAAACAGCACTGTGGATGTTCAAGGACACGACCTTGTGATTTTCTCATTCTGTGGCAGTGTTACAGAAGCCATATGCTCGAGAGAAATGCAAATTGGGGCCATCGATTAAACGTTTTGAGTCAAAATAATTACATTGAATTTATTAATATTAATAATAATTAAAATATTCAATTACAATATCAATATTCACCTTATTTATCAACAGGGACGTAAGCTTCTGAATGTGCAAGACCGATTCACCTGCTTGCATTTACACAATTTAAAAAAAACGTTCCCTCCCTTCTGCAGCATCTTCTCTTCTTTGATGACGTGTTTACTTGCGTGAGGGCGGGACAACCTGTCACTCACATGAGGTCGACCAATAGCAAACCACAACCATCCATCCATCCAATCAATACCCAATGGACAAAATCAAGTCCCTTTTTTTTTCTTGTTCGAGAAGCCGTTTCACTCATATACATCAGTGAATATGCATGGTGCAGGTATGTCATCACTTTGTAGGCCAAAACGTGGAAGAGAGTTAGCATTTTAGCACCAAAGTCAATGGGTTTTTTGAATGTGATTTTGGTTAAATGGCTGTAATAAGAACACAAGCTCAAGACACTTTCACATTTTATTCTACAACATAAAATACATCAGTATTACCCCACTCGTGATTTTTTTTTAAAGCTGTTGCGTGTCTTGAAAAAGGCGGTTGCTAACAAGTGGCTGACGGGGGACTACAGAGGCTGACGGGGACATTATAGACGGCATCATGCTGAATAGGTAAACTCCACTTTTACAGATACAATTATGCTCATAATTGTGCTCTTATAAACTAGTTCTGGGAAAATGTTTTTAAATAAAAACTTAAAGAGTTGTCAGAAGTTTAGTGATGGTGACGCTAGCTTTTTACTTCTGGCGATTGCATTTAGGCTTCAAAATTCATAAAAGTTGTGTTCATCTGTGAAAATGTTCTTGATGGATAAAACGTGTAAGTATCATAAACTTTTGTTGACCACAGAGCTTGTTTTTTGCAATAATCTATGGGAAAATCCTATTGGGATTTTTGTTAAGGGATCCAGTGTGATGCTAACTGCCGATTGGCCTACAAAATGAGGTCATACCTGCACCACTCTATAGAGAAGAAAAGACTATCACAACTTCTATTTCATCCCACAGTTTCTGGGTCCAAACGGAACAAGGGGTGCTAATATGAGGTGCGTCCCAATTCACATACTTACATAGTGGATAGGTACATAGTGTATAAGTGCATAGTGCGTAATTTGGGCCGCAAATACACACTCACAGTGTGCTGTAATACTTAAAAATCATTATCCTAACCTTTCTCTCCATACCGACATCTCAGATGGCCAGACAGTCATTCATCTTTTATGAATCCATAAAGGGGACATATTATGCCCCTTTTCATAAGATGTCATATAAATCCCCAGAATGTGTCTGTGAAGTTTCAGTTCAAAATACCACTAGATCATTTATTATAGCTTGTCAAATTTGCCCCTATTTTGGGTGCGAGCAAAAACGCGCCGTTTTTGTGTGTGACCGTTTTAATTGCAAATGGCTGCTGCTCCCCTTCCCCCTTCCAGAAGAGGGCAGATCCTTTACGCGAGCTTCGGATACCCGGTCAAAAACAAAACAGGCGCATCTGTTAGGAAATAACCAGTTGTGGAGTGCAGCCTTATATGTTTGAAACGTCGGACACTGACCGAGAGACTCAGGAAGAGGTTGCAACTTTTATACTGCACCTGGACGTTTCTGAATGGTTTGTGGATACATTTATGTTGTTGTTGAGTTGTATAGGTGCTCATGTGGGAACGTAAAAAAGACCATCACCTGACTATACAATGCATAATAAATGTGGGTTTATGAATTACGCAGACGTGAGCGTTTTTGGGATACAACTAACACATAGATCAAGTCTCTGTGAATACAGTCAGAGACTGTGGTAACTTTAGCCATATTAGCCGTACATCATTCTAGAAAGCTCATTCAGAAAGAACATTTTCAAACATTGACAAAATATAAAGTGCCATCCTTATTTTTACCCCTTAAAACCTCTCATCTTTGATCAGCAAAATTACATATTTAAACGTTTTTTTCCTGTGAAAAAAATTCTTAATGCCTTAAAATAGCTTGAATGTAACTCTACACCCTTAATTCATATATGCGGAGTCGTGAATATGCAAATTATCCCCGCCTCTACTCACTCACACCAGCTCAGAATCCGCTCTGTCCACTTTTACTCAAGTTACTGTAGTAAACTCTGCACAAAGGTATTGCTCTTTACAATTAATATGATAAGCCTTTGCTTGACTATGTTATCAAACGTGAACGTCACACACGTTGTGTGAATAGGTAAATAACTCAAAGAATAGCATTAAAAGGCAGGTAATGCTACTATTTGCACTACAATCCCGCGTGTTTGTGATAACTATAGTAAATTAAAATAATATAACAAATACCAGTTTGCAACATCAAGCAGCATGACAGACTGTTTTTGTACAGCTAAAATAACTGACCAAAAAAATAAAAAGGGTAGGTATTGTTTGTTGTATTTAATATCATTGAAAATTAAATTAATGTGGTATCATTAACAGCCCTAATACACATATGATAAAATATGGGTAGGAATTTTATTTAAGATGCTACATGGTCAGGAAGAAAGAAAGATAAACAAAGGACAAAATAACACAGACTTAACAAAGGAAAACAATAAAATTTAATTTTTTACAATTATTTATCAATTAACAGTTCAAATGAAATATCATATAGCTATACTCATGAATATTCGTACATACATGATTATTCAGTATTCATGATGAACATTATATTCTGTAATATTTTGATTCTGAAGCATATTAGTCATATTACATATCGTTACCATAATTATAATCATTATAATCAGGATAAAGTGAAACACTGACCAAATATGGCAAGTTGGCCATCTTCCAACTCCAAAAAAAAGGAGAAAAAAGACTGTGAAAAAATTCCATGTGAAAATATTGCACTAATATGTTTGTGAATTCCGAAGGGGACATATTCCAGAAGGAAGCTGTTTAAGATGGAAGAACAATTTGTTTTTTGATTAATTGAAAGTGCACTGTAGACTGATGCATAATGACACAACTTGTCCATCGTGGATATGCCATATGGCTTAACCATTTTGCCATACAGTGACTGTTTTGAACTATTAAAATTTTTAACCCAAAATGACTGAGCATCCTCTATAAACTCATAGGCCATCAATACGTGACCACCTCATAATAAAGTCAGGTTGTCTGTAATGACGTTGGTGGGGTTAAAAATGCTACTGTATAACAATCATTAATGATACCTCACTTTGGTTATGATAAACAATAAATGCACAGAATATTACAAATTGCTACAACATAAATGCACAATAAAACACGCATACACTCACACTCAGACCTGAAAAAGAGAAATATTACAGTGTAATGAATTGTGTGCTCTGTAATACTAACAAAAAGCTCTTTGATGCTTTGATATTTAACTAATTAATATTCAACATCACATACCACTCTCATTTGCATTTTTCCTTGCAATTTTATCCGACTTCAATGCAGGGAACAATGTTAACTTGGAAAAACCAGGCTCTGAAAATTAAAATAATGATATGGTAATCAAATGCATATTGCAAGAATGGAACAGAATTGAGTGTTGCATAATGACAGTATCTGTAGACTGATGGTGACAGTATATATATGAATATATAGATTAACAAAACAAACACATACACAATAAATAGATATATACATAGACATGTATTATAAAATCATATAAATTATACAATATATAATAACCTGGGACAAAGCTGGGAATTTTTATGATCAACCTGTGTAAGCTTTGCTCAAAAGGAAGGACACTTAAAAAATAACTATTCCTCATTTTACCACCAGCCACATATGGCATGTCATAGCAGGTGCTAAGCTAACTATTGTGTTAGCAGAGTTATTTTATGTTAGTCTGCTGTACCTCTGCTGCAATCTCAAAATGGTCAAAAATGTTTCATTTCACGGATATGAAATATAATACATATTAACCAAAACATGTATTGCACAACCAGAAAGCTCAACCTTTGCAAATTGTGGGCCCAGACAGCAACATAGTGTCGGCCCACATCCGGCCTACATCTGGTACGCGTTGAATCCACGTGTACCAGATGTTGCCCAGATCTGGGCCGACACTATGTTGCTGTCTGCATTTTACAAAATGTGCATTTGAACAGATGCCAAATGGAAATTAAAACATACAAACCAAATTCTAACATGACTTATGTAATTACTAGTCTTAACTTATAAGCTTTGGTAACTGCAGTGGGCTCTTTTTTTATAACTGTCATATTGGTTGTGTCACTGCCATTGACAATCATCCAGTATGTTTTGTTTGACAGGAAGAAACCTGCAATTTACAGTTCAACCTCTGTGCACGTACAAAAACCAAGCATACAGTTTTATTGCTTAAGTACTGCACAAATTCACATACAAAGCACATACAAAATGATTGCAAAACATTCTTAATGTTCTCGGTTCTGTTATGGAAGTGAGGGTGTCATTCCCTGGTGTCCAGACACTAAGGCAGTATTGTTACAAAAAGGAAAGGCCATAGATACTGAGCAGTACCTCTTCGTCTGCATGGAGGTTTGGGGTCAAGCGGAAAGATCATACTAGGTCTAGATAATTGGGATGTTGAGGGCTAGGTTTATTTGTGCATGTGTGAATGTTTGTGTGCACCTCTGTTCGTGTGTGTATATATCTGTGCAAGTGCCACCTGCCCGGAGAGACCTGTACGACGTGTTCTTTCACAGTGACAGATGATTCCCGACTGATGAAGTGCGACGAATGTAGCTTTACTTCCCTGACCCAGCATAATTCCCTTCTTTAAAAAGAGCACACTATTATAACATTACAATAGCAATCGCTCGCTCACACGTACACACAATCACAAACATACATACAAACATACATCCTTTAGAATTATTACTTTGAAGTAACTTTTTTTTCTTTTCTTTTTTTTTTTTGGAAGTCATAATTTGCATATCCCTATACAGTCTTATCATCAGACAATAATATTGCAAAAATTACTGACATAACATGGAAGACAAATTTAAGTCCCACCGTTTTTACCAGTTTACCAGTTTTTAGTCTATTCCTTCTTTTGGCATAACAAATAGGGAAGTCATTGGAAAATCCAAGTAGATGAAAATACACCCTCCTTCTCTGGTGAGAAATGTCAGTGTCTTTGACGTATTAAAAAACGTTACTCACTCATTGCAGGAGGGTGCAGACCATTCTCACAAGTTCGATGGGAGTTTTGGGTGCAAGCTTGGCGTCCCAGGGGTGGACCTGTCACTAGACCCATGGGCTGGTGACCCACCTGAGGACCCAGTCTGAGTTATGGACAATTTGGAAGTTTGTCTCGATAGGACAACATGACCAGGTATTGAGCTAAATGGTTTCATAATTGCAGGGGGCGATGGGAGCGGTGAGTAACCTGAAGCCGATCCTCTATGATGAGATAAGTCTGGTGGTTGTGGTCCTCTTCCAACTAACTTGGACTTTTCAGGTAGTCCTGGGGTCGGGAGGGACATGGAAATGGTGGTTAAGTCTTGTGAAGGTAGGTCAACTAGAGATCCACCCCTTTGTCTTGGTTGAGGTGGTGGTGGGAAGAGTGTCTGAGGGGTTAGGAGTGAGCTTTGTGATCCAGAGATGCTAGCAGGGTGGCTGTGCATGGACATCCTCATCTTTTCCACTGTAGGACTCTGGCACGTGGGACTCCAAGCTGAAGGTGTGCTACATGGGGACACATTTCCGGACCCATATTGTGCAAGGGAAGCAAGAGCAGATGGCTCTTGGGAAAGCTGCGAAAGAACATCTGGCTGTAGACCAATCTGAGTGTGCTGGGATGGGATTTTTTGGGATGGGGTGAGATTTGTTGGACTCTGGACTTGTTCAAGAACGCTCCTGGAGCGGATAGGGGACTCTGTTACAGGAGACTGGGAGGCTGTCCTTGCAACTTTATTCAAGTCTTGACTTGGTTTTGTTGGTTGAGGATTTGGCTGAGCTGAATGCAGTTGGGTCAGGATGGGACTTACTGAGTGCGCTATCAAAGGAGTAAGGGTGGATGTAGGGGGAACTGAAAGCTGGACAGCCTCTCCTCCAACTGCTCCATGTTGGAAGAAACCACGAAGTGATGAAGCAATGCTGGGGAAAGAGGCCTGAGGAAGTTGTGGTTGAGAATGAAGCTGGGCAACACTGAAGTCTTTGGACCCGTGGGAGACAAGGGGTCTATGGGGGTAGAAGGAGGACTCTGTGATGCTGGAGGTGGTGGTGGTGACAGTTGTTGTGATGGTGGATGGAAGAGAGCTGGAGGATGGTGGCGGAGGTGTGGAGGTAGATGATCTCTCGACCCTGAGTGTGTCCAGAATTGGGGTCTCTATACAAGAGCTGAACTGTGAGCTGGTTGATGGAGAGCCACCAAATGCAGCAGTGCCCGAAAGTGCAGTTGGGAACCTTTTTACATACCCTGGCTGGTCTTTTAGTGAGCCAAGCAGTGGGACAGGGGGTCGGAAGAGGGCATGAGGCAAATGAGGGTGGCGAGTCAGGGCAATGGCTACTGAAGTGGTGGCTGCGGCAGCTTGTAGAGGAGCCTGAATAAGAGGTGCCCAGATGACAGGGGTGTGGGAAGATGGAGTCGGTGCTGGGTAAGGAGCTGGGGAAGGTGTCTGCATGAGGTGGGCACAATGGGCCATATCCCTGTCGTGCTGCACGATCTGCTGGATGATCTCGTTTTCTTGGTAGTTCAGAACTCCAGAATTAAGATCCCGTTGAACCTTGTGCTGGAGTACAGAGTTTCTCTTTCCTGTGAGGACAAAAAGGAATACAGAAAAGCATGGATATACTCAATAATGCAGTTTGACAATAATTGCATGTATAGTTCACACCTTCAGAATCATTAGAAACTTCTAAGCAGGTGTGTTGGAGCTAAACTCTGCAGGACAGTGGCCCTACAGGAGCAGGTTTGGACACCCCTGACTTAAGCCATATGGGTTGTTCGATAAATGTTAACCAATATCCAAACAGCTATTAAAAGGGGTCATGAACTGAGAAATCAAATTTTCCATGAGCCTTTAACATATAAGAGGTCATCATACTATAAGGATAACCTGTAAGTTTCAGAACTGAAAACTTCCTTGTTAGGCCAAAAACAGCTTTTATCGTAACCACGCCCAGAGAACAACTCGTTGTGGAATGTGTCTATCTATGATGTAATAGTGCAATTAAAGACCGCCTCTGCAGAAGAAGATCAACGCCTACTTCATCATCACAACTTTGGCCCCGCCCACTGGCGTGTTAGTGAGATGACGAGTAGAGAAGAGCGAAACAGGATCACTGGACTAAAAACAACATTACCTTCCAAAGGATCCTAATGTGGTTAAATAATAAATAAATAATAATAATAATGTGGTTATTTATTTTCAACAATTTGAATGTCTTAGTTGAATATTATTTACTTGTATTTGGTACACTGTGGATTCTTTGGTAAATCAGTTGGCAATTTCGGCACAGGCTTTGCAAACAGACTTTTACGATATGGACTCGACAGTATTGCCACAACAACATGTAAGTAATTCTAATGCCTGATCTGTGACCAGTGATTTCTGAAATGTAATGACTCATGTACAGTCAGATGTCCTTTGTCTATGTGTCAGTAAATAAAACCAGTGACTAAACGGTCAATTTAACATTGTTTCTCTTAGTAGGATGAAAATAATCTGTTATTTAAACTGTGATTAAATTATATATAGAAAGCGATCAAAGAACGCACCCTTTACAATCACTGGAGCTGTCAATCAAACAGCGCGAGTTTATCAGTGACTGAGTTCTTGACTCGTGCCAAAACTCCCGTTATAATCAACAGATCTCTTATTTACATTATGTTTGCACTGTTAGTTATGATGAAATCTTTTATTAGTGTGCAGAGATCGAGTTGCAATGACGAGATCACTGCATTCATGCGCTCAACATGTCTGTGATCGGCTACAATGCTCATCACTGCAACCTTTCATGCCACAATCTGAATATAATACTATAATCAACATTTTTCATGATTAGTTAACCTTGAGAACTGTAATAGAAAAAACGTGCTAAAAGTTTTCAAGAGAGTTCCACATGTAATAATTATTTAATATGCAAAGATGTCAGCCAATCACAACGGTGGGCATTTACACTGAATCTCACTGCAGACACGCCTCTTAAAACAGAGAGTTCAGAGCAGAGGCTAAAATCAGAGTAGGAAAAATGCCTTTTATTTCTAAGTTATGTTTTTAACTTTATAAGTGTACCCCAGGAAACATTATAAAACAATAATAAAACAATGCAGTTCATGACCCCTTTAAACATTGGTTTAGCAAAAACAAATTTTTTCTTGTTTCCTGTTTCAGATTATAATACAACACATTGTGCAAGTAAAAAGGGTTGCAAGCTGCAAAAAATACAATAAAAGCAAGGGACAAGATGTGACCGCTTATTAAACTCTCCACTCTTCAAGGACATCTCAGAGCAGCTGTGAAAAACATAGGCCTGTTGAACTGACAGCTCTCACCTATGCGGTCAAGGCGATCAAGGGCTACGGTCTCAAAGGCGCGTCGCATCATAGGGTACTCCTCCAACACCTCGTTGAAATGGTCCACAGAGAGCGAGTACAGGCGACAGTATGTGTCTGCTCTGACGCTGGCTGTTCTTCTGCCTCGAGTCAGCAAACAGATCTCTGTGGACATTTTGCAACATGAAGCAAAAGAAAACCACACAGGAAGAACATGTATCCTAAGAGCAACCATGTGGAAAGAACATGCAAAATTTTACAAGTATATACGTTTATGTATATAAATAATAGAATGACTGAAGAGTAAATAAATGAATGCATGATTGGGTATACCCTAGTATCCAGGCCCTAACTGATCATTAAACTTAAATGTTTCTTCAGCCTATGTTTAGAGCACTCCAGAACTATTAATATGTGCATAAATTCATAATAGCGGGAGCCATGAATTAAATATGCTATAAATGCAGTGACTCAGAGTTTATATACACTCACCTAAAGGATTATTAGGAACACCATACTAATACTGTGTTTGACCCCCTTTCGCCTTCAGAACTGCCTTAATTCTACGTGGCATTGATTCAACAAGGTGCTGAAAGCATTCTTTAGAAATGTTGGCCCATATTGATAGGATAGCATCTTGCAGTTGATGGAGATTTGTGGGATGCACATCCAGGGCACGAAGCTCCCGTTCCACCACATCCCAAAGATGCTCTATTGGGTTGAGATCTGGTGACTGTGGGGGCCATTTTAGTACAGTGAACTCATTGTCATGTTCAAGAAACCAATTTGAAATGATTCGAGCTTTGTGACATGGTGCATTATCCTGCTGGAAGTAGCCATCAGAGGATGGGTACATGGTGGTCATAAAGGGATGGACATGGTCAGAAACAATGCTCAGGTAGGCCGTGGCATTTAAGCGATGCCCAATTGGCACTAAGGGGCCTAAAGTGTGCCAAGAAAACATCCCCCACACCATTACACCACCACCACCAGCCTGCACAGTGGTAACAAGGCATGATGGATCCATGTTCTCATTCTGTTTACGCCAAATTCTGACTCTACCATCTGAATGTCTCAACAGAAATCGAGACTCATCAGACCAGGCAACATTTTTCCAGTCTTCAACTGTCCAATTTTGGTGAGCTCGTGCAAATTGTAGCCTCTTTTTCCTATTTGTAGTGGAGATGAGTGGTACCCGGTGGGGTCTTCTGCTGTTGTAGCCCATCCGCCTCAGATTGTGCGTGTTGTGGCTTCACAAATGCTTTGCTGCATACCTCGGTTGTAACGAGTGGTTATTTCAGTCAAAGTTGCTCTTCTATCAGCTTGAATCAGTCGGCCCATTCTCCTCTGACCTCTAGCATCAACAAGGCATTTTCGCCCACAGGACTGCCGCATACTGGATGTTTTTCCCTTTTCACACCATTCTTTGTAAACTCTAGAAATGGTTGTGCGTGAAAATCCCAGTAACTGAGCAGATTGTGAAATACTCAGACCGGCCCGTCTGGCACCAACAACAATGCCACGCTCAAAATTGCTTAAATCACCTTTCTTTCCCATTCTGACATTCAGTTTGGAGTTCAGGAGATTGTCTTGATCAGGACCACACCCCTAAATGCATTGAAGCAACTGCCATGTGATTGGTTGATTAGATAATTGCATTAATGAGAAATTGAACAGGTGTTCCTAATAATCCTTTAGGTGAGTGTACTTTGAGCCTGCTTTTTTGAATGGTCTTTTTAAATCTGCACCTAAAGCATTAAAATACAATTTTGACAGCTTAAAGTTGTACTCAGCCATCATCTGTCCAATCAGATCACAGAGTAAAAGCTGTACTTGAAATGCGGAGGAAATTTCTAAGCGACAGACAAGCAGGAGTTTGAGGAGACGACACAGGTAACATTAATGTGGAAATCGGGTGTTCCCAGTAAGTATCTCACCTTCAAACCCAAGAAATACGGTTTTACTTCTTTCCCAAATGGTCACTGACTAGTTCATAGCATTTTTAAAACCTGAAAAAGTGAATGTGCATGGTTTTCTGTACACTTTCATGTACAGTTAAAATCGCTAAGCACTGTTAGCCGTTTTGCTAACTTCCACAAGACTTAGCAACTAAATTGCATGAATGAGATCACAGTTATTTCTTGTTTTAAGCATAAATCTAACTGTGAGGTTAATGCTTAAAACAAGCAATGACAATTTGCCAGTGGGGTAACAAAATAAAGCTAATTCAAAATATACAGGTTTCTGAATGGCTGACACATGTAGCATGTCATTTTGGCTGTTTGTCTGTCACAGAAACCAAGTTTTATTGCTCAAGACACCCATTTCATTTATCTGTTAGTAGTGGGAACAATTTTATGTGTGATATTCCAAATATAACAGCACCACAAGATTATTAAGAAGATATTTTCGAATGCTTGCATTTGTGCAGCTGATTTAGATCGGTATTCAACTTACGGAAAAAGTGTAACGCCTCCCACAGTTCAAAATGCTTACGCGACGTCTGACATCATGTTGCGGCAGTTACGTTTTTTCCGTAAGTTGAATATGGAAGGCGGTCTGGCGAAAACTAGATATTTTACATTATAAAGTTTTAAATATGGGTATTTTTCTTACAAAAACCCATCGATTCGCTTCAGAAGGCCTTTATTAACCCCCCGGAGCCATGTGGAGTATGTTTATGATGGATTGGTGCACTTTTTTGAGCTTCAAACTCGTGGGCCCTGTTCAATGCCACTTTAAAGCTTGGAAGCATCAGGATATTTTTTAGTATAACTCTGATTGTGTTCATCAGAAAGAAGAAAGTCATATACACCTAGGATGGCTTGTGGGTGAGTAAATCATGGGATAATTTTCATTTTAAAGTGAACTAATCCATTAAGAATAAGAATACTATGGGGATAAATGAGGTGCTGACATTCAAGCACATGAAAGATGAGGTCTTGTTGTTTGGGTAAGACAGAGGGGTAGAACAGGGCGTAGAGGTGTAGAGATTAATTTCACTCCTTTTCTCTCTGTCTAGTCGTCATGGCCAGAGTCATAAAGAACATGCTGCCAAGAGCCACTCCATCAGAACACACACACACACACACACATCCTGAGAGGGGAAGGGGAGTACAGCGGCATGAGGGTCGGGAAAGATGGAGAAACAGAATTAAAGAATGAATGACATGGTGTATAAAAATACAAAGACAACGTGTTACCATGATTAGGGTTCCAAAGTTTGCAGAAACTTTCCAGGAGTTTTGGAAACTTTCCAGGATTTTTATGGAAATTTTCATAAGGTTTTGGAAAGTTTCCGGAAATTTACCGGAAATGTTCAGCTCCTTTGCAACCCTAACAATGATAAGACCATGTTGTTGTTTTTTTACTCTATTATGAGGCATTGCCATTGCTTTTTATTTACTGTATATACGATGAAATTTGAATATGGGAATCATATAGTACCATGAGATATTTGCTGTGATTTCCTTCTCGATTTGCATTTTACTTGAGATACTTTTACATAAAAGTGGAAAAATTGGTTTATAAATGCAAAACTGTAGTAAATAAATCAATTATATAGACTAATATTGTTCAAAAGTTTGGGGTCAGTAATATTTTTTTTTTGTTTTAGACATTGTCTTATGCTCACTATTTTTTTTCCAAAATCTTTTCACCAATCACAAATATTTTTCAAATAAATTTTCAAATGTAATGTATTCCTGTAATGCAAAGCTGAATTTTCAGCATCATTGCTCCAGTCTTCAGTGTCACATGATCCTTCAGAAATCATTCTAATATACTGAACTGCTGCTCAAGAAACATTTCATATTTTAATTTTATGCTGCTTAAATTTTTTTGTAAACTGTGATACATTTTTTCAGTATTCTCTGATGAATAGAAAGTTGAAAAGAACCGTATTTGAAATACTTTTGTAACTTATGATCAATTTAATGCATCCTTGCTTAATAAATGTATTAATTTCATAAATCATTTAAATCATACTGACCTCAAACTTTTGAATGGTACTGTATATATTTATAGTTATGCATGCTATTTCACATTCTATTTTTCTTAAATAATAAAACAGTAGGTAGTATACAGTATATACACTCACCTAAAGGATTATTAGGAACACCATACTAATACTGTGTTTGACCCCCTTTCGCCTTCAGAACTGCCTTAATTCTACGTGGCGTTGATTCAACAAGGTGCTGAAAGCATTCTTTAGAAATGTTGGCCCATATTGATAGGATAGCATCTTGCAGTTGATGGAGATTTGTGGGATGCACATCCAGGGCACGAAGCTCCCGTTCCACCACATCCCAAAGATGCTCTATTGGGTTGAGATCTGGTGACTGTGGGGGCCATTTTAGTACAGTGAACTCATTGTCATGTTCAAGAAACCAATTTGAAATGATTCGAGCTTTGTGACATGGTGCATTATCCTGCTGGAAGTAGCCATCAGAGGATGGGTACATGGTGATCATAAAGGGATGGACATGGTTAGAAACAATGCTCAGGTAGGCCGTGGCATTTAAACGATGCCCAATTGGCACTAAGGGGCCTAAAGTGTGCCAAGAAAACATCCCCCACACCATTACACCACCACCACCAGCCTGCACAGTGGCATGATGGATCCATGTTCTCATTCTGTTTACGCCAAATTCTGACTCTACCATCTGAATGTCTCAACAGAAATTGAGACTCATCAGACCAGGCAACATTTTTCCAGTCTTCAACTCTCCAATTTTGGTGAGCTCGTGCAAATTGTAGCCTCTTTTTCCTATTTGTAGTGGAGATGAGTGGTACCCGGTGGGGTCTTCTGCTGTTGTAGCCCATCCGCCTCAAGGTTGTGCGTGTTGTGGCTTCACAAATGCTTTGCTGCATACCCTGGTTGTAACGAGTGGTTATTTCAGTCAAAGTTGCTCTTCTATCAGCTTGAATCAGTCGGCCCATTCTCCTCTGACCTCTAGCATCAACAAGGCATTTTCGCCCACAGGACTGCCGCATACTGGATGTTTTTCCCTTTTCACACCATTCTTTGTAAACTCTAGAAATGGTTGTGCGTGAAAATCCCAGTAACTGAGCAGATTGTGAAATACTCAGACCGGCCCGTCTGGCACCAACAACCATGCCACGCTCAAAATTGCTTAAATCACCTTTCTTTCCCATTCTGACATTCAGTTTGGAGTTCAGGAGATTGTCTTGACCAGGACCACACCCCTAAATGCATTGAAGCAACTGCCATGTGATTGGTTGATTAGATAATTGCATTAATGAGAAATTTAACAGGTGTTCCTAATAATCCTTTAGGTGAGTGTATATATATATATAACAATTTTTCTATATATACTTTGCAGTGTGCAGTATTGCAATGTAAAATAAACCAGATAGACAAGAGAAAGAACAGATGACATATGGGGACTGGGTGAGCTTGGTATACTAGGCCACAATCCAGACTTCCTTTCTGCACTTTCACACAGGGTTTATGGGAAAAGAGATTATCAGCGGCTTGTTGAACATGTAATGACCTCAAACGAGCCCAGGCAGAAGGGAAGGGTTTTTTTTGGAAAATATGATGACATTTTTTTTTTCTTGACTAAATCTGCAGCTCACTGATAGCACAAACTACTTAGTTGTGATCCCAGAATCACACAGGAGACAGTAATAGAGTTTATAATGGCACAGAACGCCAGGAAAGAGGCTAGCTTGCATTCGGAGAGCAGGTGGTGTAGAATTTATTTCAACATATTTGCATCAAACTCATTTTCCTCAGAAAATAGAGAATATTGATTTGTTTGTTAGACTCACCATTTGCATACAAGGTAAACTTTTAATGTGAATAAATAGTTTTTTGTAATTTTTGCCATTTCGAAAGGCGTTTAATAATGGACATTGGACAACATAAAAAATGATACCTTCACAAATGCCAAGATTAAAAACATAAAATGTACAAGACAAGAAAAAACGAAAATCTATGTGGATTCATACAATGGTAATTGTAATGAGAAAAAATGCAGTCTCTGTCTATGATGACAAAGCTCAACTCAAACTGTTATCTTCCCCTCCTTCCTCAATCTTGTGAGGGAAATTAATTTCATGAATGGTTAACTTATGCTGAGTGAGGAATTTCCCCAGGCTCCAAAAGCGTGGCCATTCACTGATTTGGTTCCCTTGGAGAACCAGCCGATAACACTAAAGAACACAGTGGTACCAGCCTGAACATTTAGCACATAAAACCTCTCTAATAAAAACACAAACTTATTTGCTGCAACTTAAATGCCAATTCATCAACATTAGTTTCTAAGAAAATCCATACCAAGTGACATTTCAAAACCATTATCATATAAATATTAAGAAACATGTAACGGTTGCATCAAACCATCCAATAAGATCACAAACATCTTGCTGATATCAGGGTTCTCTTACCTCCAAAATAAGACCCGTCCGAGATCTTTGTCTCTTTGCTGCCCTTCGTCAGGACAGTTAGTACACCGTGTTGGATGAAATACATCTTCTTTCCGATGGTCCCCTCTCTGATAATGTAATCTCCTGGCTGGAACACCTCGAAACGTAACTTTGTTAGCATGGAGGTCACAAAGTTGGGATCTGCGTTAGCAAACAACGGCATGGTGGCCACAAGCTTTCGACAGTTAAAACTGATGATTTCCTGTAAACAAAAAAATTATGTATAGCAAAAATAAGTGGATATACTTTTCAATACTAGAATACAAGCTATGGAATGAAAGTATATGCTAAGTGTCTTGTATTTTACTACTAACCTCTCTGAGCGGCTCGTTTAGTTCTCCCAAAATGCTCTCCTCGTCAAACATCTTGCCCTGATAGCGATGCTCATAGTAATCGTGAATCCTCTGCCGCATGTCTGCAGGAAGTTTGTGGAAGGACATGTATTGCTCCACCTGTTTGTACTGCACAAATGACACATACACTATATTTATCAACCTGAATATTTTCTAGCATTCTAATTGATATGGGAACATTGTTTGGCATACAAAACAAAACACACAAAGCAAAACAATAAGCAATGCAAAAAACAAAGCAAAACAAAAAGCAAAGCAAAAAACAAAGCAAAACTAAAAGCAATGCAAAACAAAACAAAACACACAGCAAAGCAAAACAAAAAGCAAAGCAAAACTAAACAAAAAAAAAGTAAAACAAAAAACACAAAGCAAAACAACAAACACAAAGCAAAGCAAAAAGCAACGCAAAAATTCTTTTTTTAATTGCACCATTGTAAAATCATAATCCTTTGCATATGCTCTATAGTAGTGCGCATATGGAGGTACTATGATATTACCATCTGATACCATCACTTTACTATGGTAATGTAATTTCAATATTTTGTAGCTCATAGTGATCAAAAGTCTTGTCATGTATGATTTTATGATTTGGTATAAAGAGACTTTAAACCCTCTTTAGACCCTGAGGTGTTGTCTCTAACTACACTGCTACTGATAAATAAATATTGACTAAATGTCTTGCAAAACAATAGCTTGGTCAGTGTAACTGTCCGGCTCCATATTTACGGCAGTCGTCTCAGGCTTCATTTGCAAAGCTAGGCAGTATTTTCACATCAGTGGCCATCTCCTCATTTATCATTGTCTTTCTGTTTGTCTCTCTCTCTCTCTCTCTCTCTCTCCATGCCTGTCTCTTTGACTTCAAGGAAAGGACATACAGTATTGATAGGGTTTATTTTACCCACGATCCCCTTGTACTGTCTCTTTGTTATTTCATTTGTGTCTCCAAAATGGGCAGAGAGCGTCTGCAGCACTGCGGCTCACCGGCGTTACGCCGCACGACTCTGCCTCTGCTGTCCTTTCTAATAAACTTTGTTCTGTCACTAGCCATTTTGCTTTCTTTCTCCCGCTTACATGAACTCCTGTCTCGGCTGTCGACGGTAGCCAGTTCCAATGTGCCCTTCACCACATGCTAATGTTCCTGCCATGTCAGCTGTGAACATCTCACCGGCGCAGACACACTTGGTCTCTCCGAGTAACTCTTCTATTATCATATTCAAGGGCAGGGGACAAAGCCAGCAGGATAAGTTCAAACAACAGGAAATAATGTCATGAAATACAGTTAAGTTTCAACTGCGGAGACCGGCGAGGGTGTGAAGTCGCTCGCCGAAATGCCAGCGTAAGGCAAGCATGACTCATGGTGTCGGGGAAAAAAAGTGTGTCATTGGAATTTGTCCTTTTTCTGGAAATGGATGCTGGTAATCGTATTGACACTGAGGAGAGATATCCAGTCAGAGTGTGGAAGCCCAAATACAGCAGGTAATGAAATCGGCAGCTAAGTTAACAGGACAAATTGACAACTTCATACACTTTTATCCCTGTTGAACTCTCCCTAACCTAATCTTCCTCTCTCTCCTGGTCTCTCACTTCTGGTTGTGTTTATGCAGAGCTTCAAAACCCTTTCAAACAGATGTGGAGAGGAACTCTAAATTATGTACTGTGAAACCATAATCAAAACCGTTGGCCTTCATGCGTTGGGCTTTCGAGAAAACAAAACACAAGAAAGAGCCGCATCCTTTCCAGAAGGAAACTGCACATCAATACAGGCTCCTGTATCAACAATGCAAGTTGCCACGACAACTGCAGTCGGGCTGAATTGACTTGAATCTTTTAACACAGCAGAGGTCAAAGCACTTCTATTTTCTTCTCATAGAAAATGACAACTGTTCAATTACCACTCCAGCACACTTACAGACACGATAAAACTGCGTATTGATCACCGTAGAGGTCAAAAGCCTCCACGACTCACAAACCCCATTTCGAGTGCCGCTCAAAACTCACGAACCCTCGTCGTTTTCCATTTCTCTCTCTACATTTATTTTCAACCCTGGTTTTTCTATTTTTTAAACAGGACTTCAAAGGCATTCTTAGAGTGAGGACATTTTGTCTGCTGGGAAACCTTTACAATCCTTAACAAAGTGGGAAATGGCAGCTGCTCACCCTTATTAAAATGATCTTTGCCTTAATTGCTGGCTTTCCAATGAATATTGCATTTGTGGAGGTTTTCCATTAGTACAGGTGCTGGTCATATAATTAGAATATCATCAAAAAGTTGATTTATTTCACTAATTCCATTCAAAAAGTGAAACTTGTATATTATATTCATTCATTACACACAGACTGATACATTTCAAATGTTTATTTCTTTTATTATTTATTTCAATATCTCAGAAAATTAGAATATTACTTAAGACCAATACAAAGAAAGGATTTTTAGAAATCTTGGCCAACTGAAAAGTATGAACATGAAAAGTATGAGCATGTACAGCACTCAATACTTAGCTGGGGCTCCTTTTGCCTGAATTACTGCAGCAATGCGGCGTGGCATGGAGTCGATCAGTCTGTGGCACTGCTCAGGTGTTATGAGAGCCCAGGTTGCTCTGATAGTGGCCTTCAGCTCTTTTGCATTGTTGGGTCTGGGATATCGCATCTTCCTCTTCACAATACCCCATAGATTTTCCATAGGGTTAAGGTCAGGCGAGTTTGCTGGCCAATTAAGAACAGGGATACCATGGTCCTTAAACCAGGTACTGGTTGCTTTGGCACTGTGTGCAGGTGCCAAGTCCTGTTGGAAAATGAAATCTGCATCTCCATAAAGTTGGTCAGCAGCAGGAAGCATGAAGTGCTCTAAAACTTCCTGGTATATGGCTACGTTGACCTTGGACCTCAGAAAACACAGCGGACCAACACCAGCAGATGACATGGCACCCCAAACCATCACTGACTGTGGAAACTTTACACTGGACCTCAAGCAACGTGGATTGTGTGCCTCTCCTCTCTTCCTCCAGACTCTGGGACCCTGATTTCCAAAGGAAATGCAAAATTTACTTTCATCAGAGAACATAACTTTGGACCACTCAGCAGCAGTCCAGTCCTTTTTGTCTTTAGCCCAGGCGAGACACTTCTGACGCTGTCTGTTGTTCAAGAGTGGCTTGACACAAGGAATGCGACAGCTGAAACCCATGTCTTGCATACGTCTGTGCGTAGTGGTTCTTGAAGCACGGACTCCAGCTGCAGTCCACTCTTTGTGAATCTCCCCCACATTTTTGAATGGGTTTTGTTTCACAAACCTCTCCAGGGTGCGGTTATCCCTATTGCTTGTACACTTTTTCTACCACATCTTTTCCTTCCCTTCGCCTCTCTATTAATGTGCTTGGACACAGAGCTCTGTGAACAGCCAACCTCTTTTGCAATGACCTTTTGTGTCTTGCCCTCCTTGTGCAAGGTGTCAATGGTCGTCTTTCGGACAACTGTCAAGTCAGCAGTCTTCCCCATGATTGTGTAACCTACAGAACTAGACTGAGAGACCATTTAAAGGCCTTTGCAGGTGTTTTGAGTTAATTAGCTGATTAGAGTGTGGCACCAGGTGTCTTCAATATTGAACCTTTTCACAATATTCAAATTTTCTGAGATACTGAATTTGGTATTTTCCTTAGTTGTCAGTTATAATCATCAAAAATAAAAGAAATAAACATTTGAAATATATCAGTCTGTGTGTAATGAATAAATATAATATACAAGTTTGACTTTTTGAATGGAATTAGTGAAATAAATCAACTTTTTGATGATATTCTAATTATATGACCAGCACCTGTATATATTATCCACAACTATAAAATGAATACAAGAGACAGTTGTAACATGTTCCTTCATAACTGCTAACCCCCATCATTTGGTATAAGAAATAGTTATAAATGCCAAAAATAAATGGACCATCTACAGTGTTAGTACAAGTAATGTGAGTTACACAATCAGATTACTTTTTTAAAGTAACTAGTAAAGTAACGCATTACTTTTAATTAATACTTTTTGGGGGTTCGAGAAAGGTCCATGAGCCCGGACTAACTCCAGTGGCTGCCCACGAGGCTATCGTCACCAACACATTTTATTATTTTTTATATTCAAGATAAAACTAGACATCCATTTTTTTTTACAAAGTGAAAACAGACTTTACTGAGAATATGCTGAGTATGTCATCATTAGCTTATTTATGAGCAAAGAAATGTAGTGTTACAGTTGCCCCAAGCTCCCCTACATTAAATTATTCTGTAATAAATAAATGAAAATTTTAAATAATTTTAATAACACAATGCATCAGAATATTCACACTTTAGCATCTCGTGGCAACTGATTTCACCACCTCCTCTTTTTTTACTAACCTTCTCCTGGTACTGCCTGCGTGAGGAGTCCAGTGATTGAATGAGGGCAGTGGCGTGGCCCACAAACATGGCATAGCAGGTTGCACCCACGATCATGCTGAGGATGGTCAGCCACACATCCGTCATGCCCACAGGAGGGTACATGCCATACCCGATACACAGCATGTGGCTCATGGCCTTAAACAGGGCGTAAGAGTACTGCTGACCCCATGTGTCATTCTGTGAGGAAAGAGAGAGCGGGAGCGATGGACAGAGAGAGAGAGCGGGAAAGAGATAAAGAGAAAAAAGAACCCAAATTAAAGCATGAATATAATTATAAGCTTGAAAGACATCAATTGTAATAGAGAGCAAAAGAAATAGAGGAGATGGTGAATGAGGGACAAAACGTGTCGTGAAGGGACAAAGGTACGAACCAATAAGAGGGAGAGGAGAGAAAATAGCATTGAAAATGACAGAATGTGAGAAAAGCGCGAGAGAGTGTTAGACTGGAAAAAAGTGACAGTGTTTCTATATATTTCTGACAGGACTCAGAAGGAGCCTGAGTAAAGGCCAGAGAGAGAGGGAGTGAGAGAAATATCACGTCCTTTAGCAGAAGGGTCATTGCAAACGCTGCACGTGCTTTCTTAATATCAGAAGATGGAGGAAAGCAAAAGGTACTGTTTTACAAATGCAAATTAAGCATAGTCACAGACAGTATTCGTCTTTTCAGGTCTGGCACTTTTGGGCCAAATACTTATGCAGGTCCAGGAAATGATGCAGCTGGCCTTATTTCAGTCAAAAACATTACTTTTATAAATATTATTATTATTCAATATGCAAGCCAGTTCCAGTCTGCCTCAGAGTAAAAAATTAAAAAGTAATTACGACTTTATTTCTTGTAATTTTGACCTGGTTTGTCATTGTAAGATAATTATGTTATATCTTACAGTGTGCACTGTAAAAAAATTGTTTCAACTTAAAAAAGTAAGTGTTTGTGCTGCCTTAAAATTTTTAATTTAGTCAACTCAAATATCCAAGTTGTAACTTAGTACTTCACATTTCAAGCTGACTAAACTTAAAATTAAGGCAGCACAAACACTTACTTATTATTTATTAATTATTTATTTTACAGTCTTGTTTTATATCTCGCAATTTGACTTTTTTCTTAATTTTTCTTAATTTTTATTTCTCATACTTGTTACTATTTCTCATAATTGCAACATAATTTCCCATAATCGCATCATTTCTCATAATTGTGACTATTGCTTCTCGTAATTTCACCTTCATATTTCACAATGTGGCTATATATCATGAAAAATTGCTACAATTTATTTTAATTTATGACTCCATTTAATTCAATTCCAACTTTGTTTCTTGTAATTGCGACTTCATATTCCACAATGTGGCTTTATATTCCTAAATCTGACTTTTTATCTCATAAATGCTACTTTATTTCACATAATGTGGCATTTTATCTTGCAAACTGACTTTATCTCCCAATTGTGCCTCTGCACATAGCAATTGCAACTTTGTTTCTTATAATTTGTGACACAAATTTCACAATCTTACTTTATCTCAAAATATGTCACAATGTGACTACTTATCTTGCAATTTACTTTTTTCTTGTAATTGCAACTTTATGTTTCACATATAGTGGCTTTACATTGCAAAATCGGACTTTTCGCTTATAATTGCCACCTAATATCTCATAATGTGGCTTTTATCTTGCAAATTTATAGCTCCCAATTGTGACATTGTATTTAGCAATTGCAACTAGTTTTCTAGTAATATCTCACAATATTACTTTATATCTCGGAATTGCCACTATTCTTTAAAATTGTGACTTTATATCTCCCAATTGTGACTTTATATTTCATGATGTGATTTCTTATCCTGTAATTTTGACTTTTTTTCTCGTAATTGCAAATTTCACAATGTGGCTGTACACCACGAAATCTGACTTTTCATCTCATAATTACCACTTTATTTCAATATCATACATGAATTAGCCGTAGCATATCTATACAGGTGGAGCGTTTCTAAAAAAGCACGCCGCAAACTGCTACAGCAAACTATGACCAACTATTTAAAAGTTGAGCAGCGAGCTCACTGGCTACTGATATAGCAGGAATCAATCAGCTGTACCCTATAGAGAATGATGTGGTTGTAAGCAGATTGAGTTAAGGACCTATCAGCTTGCGCCATCTAGAGTTGTATAAACTTCATCTCACAATTACCCTTTTATTTTAGGCAGAAACAGCCTTCCACAATTCAAAATGTTCCATCCAAGTCATTTGTTCGGTTTTCCACCAGTTATTTAAATATAGGTGTTCTATTCTGCTGCTGCATTTATTTTGTCAGGTTTTGTTTTCAGAATGTGGATATTAAAATGAATAAACTTCTGCCCATGGAGAAACAAACAATCAACCCTTCGCACTTACCACCATTTTGTTTTTGGCCACCCAGCAGTCCGAAGGGAAATCCTGCAGCATGGGCACCAAGAACTGCAAGCATCCGTCCCAGTGGCACAACAACAACATCATTCCAATGAGATTCACAATGCGCACCATGGCACTAGCCAGGTCATAGGTCATGTGAAAAATCTAAAAGAAAAAGAGGTCAGAGATGCGTGACTATGATGACAGAACTAGAATATGCCTCATTGGGTCACAATTAAGTTTTAATCCTCACTCAGTTCTAGGCCACATTGTCCTTAAGCTGGTTTTTAGTAGCAAAACGCTTGGCTTGTGGAGTATTACATAAGGTACTGTATCTCTTCTGCTAATGTCACTAATAGTTCCTAGGAGATCAGTGGGAGGCCAAATGAGAGGCTGATGTTACCCACAATCCATAACGGCACCGATGCACCACCCCCCAGTGGACAAAAAGGCGGTGTTCCCAAATAGCAGTAATTAAAGTACAAAATCCAATAGATTTCCTTTAACTCACAAGGTTGAGGGCCGATAGGGTTGAGCGATCGAAGCAATTAAAGGGTCATGGTGCACGCTTTTAACTTTGCCATGGATAAACAATGGTTAGGTTGAGTAACACATTGCTGCCTGCAATTGTGGCTAATTGCAGCTTGATTTAGAAGCAGCTATTCTTTGGCAGAGCTAAAATTAAATCCACGTGATGGCAAAACAACCCCTGAGTTTCAGATACGAGAGTGAAGTTCATGTGAATTTCTGTCCATTATTAGTGTTCCTGGATCAACACTTGTTGGTCCTAGAACAACATTTCCATTAGCCATTGTATTAGGTCAATCTTAAGGCTAATTCACACGATACAAACAGACGGCAACCAACATCAACAGACACTTCATTGGGTTTTGTTGGATCAGGGTGTAACTCCTGTAAGCGTCTGTCAGCGATTGTTTTCGCCAATTGAACATTGTCGGGTCGTGGAATGTCTAAGACGTGACTGTAATCTGGTGATTGTTCACATCTGTTGGTGCAGTGTGACATGGTCTTTAGAGGCTTGAACAACACTGTTATCTGTTACCAATCTTTTCCCCTGATTTTAGGGGAAACTAAAAGGAGAGTCCATCCAAAACTACATTTCTGCCATCATTTACATGTTGTTCTAAACCTGAAGGTGTCAAAGAGTGTCCTATCCTCACCAAGGCTGTATGTATTTGACCAAAATACAGTAAAAACAGTAATATTTTGAAATATTATTACGATTTAAAATTTCTATTGACTCTATTGTAAAATGTAATTTATTCCTGTGATGGCAAAACCAGCCATTACTCTTCAGTCTCACATGATCCTTCAGAAATCATTCTAATATATTATCAATGTTGAGAACTGCTTAATATTTTTGTGGAAACTATGATACAGAATTCTTTGAAGAATAGAAAGAACAGCATTTATTTGAAATAGAAATCTTTTGTACACTGTAAACCCTAACGCTCAAAATAATGAATTGGTTTGAGTAGAGCCAACTCAAATTAAACAAATTAGTTCAAACAAATGAACTTTTATGAGTATTTAGAACTTTCTTTTTCTTTTGAGTTCTCGAAACTGACACATTTTAGGTAGTCTGAATTGTTTCATTGTTTATGAACAAGATTAACGTTAAGTGGGATATTTAGTAGTGTTTAATGATTTGTTATGCTAGGTTCTGTTATGTTGGTTTTTTGTAGGGTTACCATCATGGTGATGAGTGGAGCATGCATGAGCTTAGTTTGAGAACAGATATATGCTAAAGGTTTTATATTGCTGTCCTCATTCAGCAAGTGCTATGCTATGCTAATGCTACCAAAGCATTGTATAACCAATTAGCAAGGTGGCATTTATTGAATTAGCTAGTTAAAGCTAGTCAAGTTTCCACTACTAAAAATGTGAGATTACATGATATTTAGCTTACTCAAATATTTCAAGTTCAGAGCAATTAAAATGTATGGTTAAAATAAAAATCTACAAGTTCTGCTTACTTAAACTTTAAATGTCTTAACTTAAAAAATTTGAGGCAACTGATTGCCTTAATTTTTTTGAGTTTTGCCAACTTATTTGGGTTTACAGTGTAACATTATAAATGTCTTTACTGTCACTTAAACAATTTAATGAGTTTATGCTGAAGTGTTAATTTCTTGCAAGGAAAAAAATCCTACTGACCCTAAACTTTTGAACAGTGTATAAAGCAGTATTTTTGGTACTTCTATGATACTTTTATATTTGTTTGTAATTCAGAACAACATGAAGGGGAGTAAATGATGGCAGAATTTTAATTTCAAGTCAACAAATTTCTTTAATGGTATGCATTATGGTTACAGTTGTGTTTAGGGAATGAGTATATTCATATGACAGAAATATTGCTTCAAAAGAAAACAGCCAGCACCATTATTAGTACGGGAATATCAAATAAGCTTCATATCACATTTCATTTACTTTTCAACATTTACAAGCCACAAGAAAAGGTATTTATTTGCGATAGACATGTTACAATCTAACCGTCTACACAGGTGCATCTTACCTCCTCCCATTGGTGGATGTATCTAATGAGTCTGGACAATCTCAGTAGCCGAAGCAGGCTGAGTATTTTAGTGAAACGCACAATCCTCAACGCTCGTGCCGTCTTGTAGAAGTCTGAGTCGATTCGTGTCTCCACAATGAGGAAGATGTAATCCACAGGGATGGAAGAGATGAAATCCACAGCGAACCAGCTCCGAAGGTACTTCACCTTGATCTGCTGAGGGTCCAGGATGATTTCCGTGCTGTCTTCCTTTACGATCCCGGTGCGGAAGTTCAGCACCAGGTCAACCAGGAAGAATGTGTCAGAGACCACGTTAAAGACTATCCAGGCGGGGGTGTGTTCATCTTTAAAGAAGGTGATGCCTACGGGGATGATGATCAAGTTGCCCACCATTAAGAGGAGCATGATCAGGTCCCAATAGAACCTGGTGGACATAAAATAGACAGTGTCTAAAATTACCTTTGGAGCCAATTAAAGATTATAAATTATGATTAAGTGCTTCTTTTTTAATAGTTGTTGAATTCACTTTTACATACAGACCAACATGCACAGAAACATTTAAAGGGGACCTATTATGTTCCTTTTTACAAGACGTAAAATAAGTCTCTGATGTCCCTAGAGTGTGTATGTGAAGTTTCACCACAAATACACCACAGATAAATTTTTTTAATAGTATGTTAAAATTGCCACTTTTTGGGGGCGAGCAAAAACACAGCGTTTTTATGTGTGTCCCTTTAAATGTAAACGCGCTGCTGCTCCCGGCTCCCTTTCAAGAAGAGGGCGGAGCTTCAAGAGCTCATACTCCGGTGTTCTCTCACACACTGAACATGTCAGAAACTGTCAGTAAGCTGTGTTCAGCCTTACTGTATATGTTCGGGCAATGATGGAGAGACTCAAGAAGAAATGACAACATGCAACAAGACATTTCTGAATGGTTAATTGATTAGTTGTGGAGTTACCTATCTTTAAGTCATTGATTAGCATGTTTCTTCATGATAATCTATAAATCGCTGTACAGATGCTCTTGTGGGAACTGTTGTAAAATGCCTACAGAGCCCGAGAATATATGTTGCATGGACATAGAACAGGTATAGTTTAGTTAAATTTACGGATATAACTTATGTTGCCATCTTGCTTTTACAACATGCTATTGCACTTGTTACATACTGTATTATAATAAAGGTGAAAAGATGGATGCGACAGCTTGAGAAGACTCTCAAATGTATGAATGACCATCCTGGACTGGAGCCTGTTTGTTTAAACGTGTATTCTCTTCAGAACGCATGTAACATTTAATCAAGCCTACAACCACATTGTCCTTACTGGCTCGGATGCCAGGAGTCTATGGAGACTCTTATGTTCATCGGTATATCCAACAACAGAACATTTGTAATGTTTTTTTGGTGCAGACATTGTAAATCTCTAGCTGATACAGCGTGTAAACAAAAATTGCAGACTCTATCTATGCTAATAGGGCAGATCGTCACCAGTTGTGGGCAACTACTCTTACGTAAGAGTAGGGGGAAATCTGAATCTGCACGTTTGGAGAGATTGTTAATGATTTATGGGTATTATAAAAAAAGTATTGGGTGGATTTTTACCATTATAGGCTGGTTGTTTATACACACTGTGGACACACATCTGTGTTCAAACTTTTGCATAATATGTCCCCTTTAAGACCAACTAGCAAGCTCACACAGAACTGGAAAGCATGTAGTTCTGTAGTAGAGATGCACAGATCGACCGGGCAGGGACCGGAATCGGCCGATTTTCCGCATGATTGGCCCAGACCAGTGAACAACCGGTCAGTCTCACATCTTTCCGATTCTGAGCCGGTAACATCAGCTGCGCATTCTCGCTCTCTTCTCTCTGACGGTGAAGTGATACACACCCGCCTCCTCTCACTCACTCCTCTCACTCGCTCCAGTTAAATAGTACTTGCGCATAATTTTAGTATTTCCCGCAGGTTTTGCGCTCACACCAAAGCGCACGCACCACTGATATATATAAGTGCCGCGCACATAAAGCCACCTCTCAAATAACTTCGGGAGTCGCGCAAGTATCAAAATGAGTGGCTTACTGCAGTCAAATACATACAAAATGATGTCAAAATACCCGTCTTGGTGAGTATTCAGTAAAACGCAGTCAGTTTTGGAACGTTAAATAGTTGAGAAATATAACGCATGTTGTGTAACAGTATATTGGATCCGTGCATAAACTCTTAAAGTGACAGCAGCTTTAAGCTGCACATTTTTGCAGTAAAATATCCAAAAACCACTAGGCCAGTGTTATATATTTTGTTCAGTTGAGTACTTAAAATATCCCAAATGTTTCCAACTATTTGTAAATCGTGAGAAAATAGTTATTTTAACCAAGGAACCGGGACATGTGAGGGAGTCGCCTGTCAATTGCGTCATATCTGCGTTACCCTCGGTTTCTGGTTTTATTTAGCAGAAACGCTTTACTTACTGCAGTGTGCAACAAGTGTCATAGCAGCCGCCGAGCGAGCGCACAGAGTAACGTCATAACATAATTTTCAACACACTCAAATGTATCTAATATTATAAACAGAGCTGCGTTACCTCATACTCATGACCGGAAAAGCGGAAATGGCGCCAGCAACTGTGGCATAATAAAAGTACCGCTGCTTGCGAGGCGTGTGTTGCGCAATCGCTCCAGTGGCCTTGCTCAACTCCCACAACACTCGGTTCTGCTCTGCTTCATACTACAGTAACGTTAATAATCGCATCCATGAACATGATTTCTGCCCGAGTCCTATCCCGATTCTTTTCCACCGGCTGTGAGGTGAAGACCACATGTCCCAAGATTCTGCGCTCAAACTTGGCGTCATCAAACTACGCCTTTGTTTTGAATAGGCGACCTCTAGCGGATGGAAAAGTGACATAGTGCACCTTTAATATTCCTTCTGCTGTCTGTCATGTTAATACAAGAACAAAAGACAAAGAGAATCACTCTCTGCTTTTGACTGAATAACTTTTATAACTTCAATTGTAAGCATTAATCTTTATTTAATTTTTACAATGAGGACTATCCAGTATTATTTTACATTTGATTAATTTCTGTAGTATTTCTCTTTATTCTATTGCATTTACTTGTGCCGTTGTTTGCAATTTGTTTATTTGTTCTTATTTTATTACAGACATTTTACTTTTTTATGAAAATAAAGCTTTGCATTGAACAAAAGTAGATTTTTGTTTGTATATGCTGTCAATTATAGTTAGAAAGAAAATCGGAATCTGCAAAATTCTTTATCAGCAGGTCACACTCTGGAAATCGGAATCTGCCAAGAAAATTGCAATCGCTGCATCTCTATTCTGTAGCTAAACTAATGCGCCAGGGAATAATGAGATGCATGCCTTGAAAGCACTGTTAGTGGCTTTGGGTAAATGCATTTGCCAAATGCATAAATGTAATTGTCTACCATCATTTCCTCAAAATAAGTATTATGATGTTAGTAATCACAAACACTAATCTAGAAACCGTACTCGTGGATTCCTTGAGAACGCTTCATAAACTCAGACACTGACTGACGCTGGAAATGGCTGGCTGTCTGGTTGGGCTATTACTTCTCGTTTATGGATGAGTTCCCTGTTTGGTAATTGGATGTGTCGTACGTATGTAAATGAAAGGGACTGGAAGACATCCAGGAGACCTCCTCTGGCAAGACCGCCATTTCATCAATAAAAGATCTGCTGGGTGAAACGTTTACACAAAAACACGCAGCCATAATTGCTGAACGCAGCATTAATTACCCCATTGGCCCTTCCATGCCAAAATGAGCCTTTTTTGGTTGCACAAAACATTCAATAATTTGTCTAATATTTCATGCTATTTAACAGTATTTGCCTGGCTCTTTTCCCCCTGTGCTAATATTCTTTCACATAATCTGATATACACCACAAACTGAAGTCGTTGATTAGCCTTCTTCATTTATAGCGTGGTAGAGAGCTAGCTGGTAAATAAATTCCAGTGCTTTGCTGCCGAGTTGTAATTAAGCAGGAATTGATCACATAGAGGGTTGATAAACCGTCCAGCTCGGTATAGATTGCAATGAGAGAATGAGGCTCTCAGCATTTCAGAGTTTTCCAGTGGGATTAGGTGTTGTTTGACACCACGGACAAAAAAAAAAACATTGTGTTCGATTTTAGACTTGGCCCTTATATTTGTGTATAAATAGGTCACAATGTTTTCTTCAGTGACAAATTGCTTGCGAAATGATCACAGAAATGATCAAAAGCAGATTAAACATGAGCTCACAAAGTATCAGCTCATGACTGAAGGTCACACTTATCAGCAATCATATTATCGTAAACAACTATAAACATAATAACTATAAACATAAGCTATGTATTGTTTCACGAACCAGCTAGCTATATGTCTGTAAAAACAAAAAATTGGGGTTTTGATGGTTTTTAGTCCAGTAACCTATATGGTAAAAGTATATAAAATCCTCCTATCTAACAGGGAGCGTTCTCAGAACATTATGTCATGGTTCTCTCAAAGTTATGATAAAAATGTAATGTTAATGAAACGTTTGTTCAATGTTATGTGGTCTCTAATTATGTTCTTAAAACGTTAGCATGTTTTAAAGTGTTAAAGCGTTTTTCTTTTTTCTTAGTAACATGTTTAACGTTACTACTCGTTTCAGAACGTTCAGAGAACATCCAAAAAAAATTCCCATAATTTTTGCAATATTATAAAATGGAACGTTTAGGCAACATTCAGAAATAAAGTTTTCATAACTTAATGGGAACATTAGCAAAACGTTCTTAGAAAATACTTTTGTTTGCTGGGTTCTGGTCTGGGAAAACCATACAAAATATTAATAACTCATCCTGCACTTTACAGATTTGTCCAATAAAAGCATTATTACATAACCTACAAAAAAAAAAAAAAAAAAAAAGATGAGCCTTATGATGTATACCACTCAAACTTACTCATTTAATAGGAAATACTGTACATCCTTAGCAAGACAAGCATACACAGCAAGACAAACTGTTTGTAAATCTATTTAATGGAGTTTTTAAATACATCAGCCAGCACTTAGAATAGAACAAATGAATTATCTAGCGAATGAAGTATCTGGAAAATAATAATACAAAAAAAAAAATCAAGCTAATATTATATGCTGCTTCTCTGGCAAGATAATACTATAATCACATGTATGTTAAATACCTACTTTTAAGTGTAATATAAAATCTTGGTTTAATCAAATGGAAAAATACTACTTCCACACTTTCGCATTGCATGGCTCTATTATACATAGCTTGAAATGAGCTTTGGGGGAGATTAAACAAGAACAAACCATCTATAGGAAGTGTCACTAAATCTGCCAGATTATTCTCAGACAGTTTTCAGATTATAAAGGATTTGCCATTGACATTTAGCCTTGGACAGATGCTCCAGTGGTCAAAGCAGTCAGCAGGCAAAAAGAATAAGTAATACAGCAACATGTGCTGAACTGTTTGTACCATACACTTATGCAAGAACTAAATGACATGTACCAATACTGAAACAAGTTTTAAAACTACATAAATGTTGTAATTATTAAATTATTTAAATAAGATAGTTATTTATATAAAATAAACTAAAATTGTTAAGGATGCGCAAGGAAGAGGTAATCCAAACAAGAAACACAAATTCAGACGGTAGAAGAAAAACGCAACAGCTTTACAACAGGGAGGTAAAGACTACGGCTGCATCTGAAATCGCATACTCTCTTAAGTAAGTACTTATTTTGAATTACTCCATGACTGCTAAAAAAAGTATGTTTTATATAGTATGAGTGTGTGTAGTAGGAATGTAATCTGGACGTACTACCTTCGCCATGCTGTCGTTATCATGTGACCTAATAGTGTCAGTTACGTCGCTTCACTGTCATTCACAAATCCTCTCCCGTGGCATCATGGGATAGTAAAGTCCATCGTATGCACACTTCTGAATCTTGCTGGAAGAAGTAGGTCATCCGGGTACTTTTTGCCTACTCTTTTATGAGTACTGCGTATTATGACATACTTCTTTTATCACACACTGTTTAGTAGGGAAGTATGTGATTTCTCAATCTTCTGAAACACAGGGGTATATACACAGGATAACAAGGGGCTAACGTGAAACAGGCGAGGGTAATCAATCGCTATGAAAAACAAAAAAGAGTAACCATGGAGGCAATGGAAACAAAAGCAAACAGGAAGTAAACACAGGAAGTGAAACAGCAGAACAATAGGAACAGAGAATACCCGTCAACATAAGAGTCCTTGAACACAAAACAAAGGAGGACGAGACAGGAATTGTAAAAAAATTTTTTAAAACAAAACATAATGTTCAATTTATATTATTTTTAATAAGAAACTGTATTTAAAGCTGCAGTCTGTAAGTTTTGCCTCTCTGTCGCCATTTCTGTTTGAAACCTGCAATTGCTGTTAGTTGCGGAATTATCATTTTACATGCGTTGTGCATCTGCACGGCTCCTCAGTGTGGATGAATCTAGCGTTTTGAGGAGTTTGTGTGGCTGTCATTCATTCACCTCGTCTTGGAAGCACTACCAACGGTGATTAAATCTAACAACCGCTTAGCTCATATCACATCAAACAATGCAAATTATTATTGTTATACAAAATTTTTAATCAGCATTGCGTGACTATGTGTATTTTGTGTGTATTAGCACCTGTAGATTTCAATTTCTGTACAGCCTACTCTTTTGCTTTTGACTACGGGTGAATCTCCAGTTGTCGTTTGGATCTTTCTGGATTATAATTCGCCATCAAAATGATAAGTTTAATTATTCCTGTGAGAAAAGGCTATAAATGATTCGCCACCTGCAACATCCTCACATGCGATATAGCCTACCCGGGACTCCTTCTTTATGTATACAGACGTGATGTAGTGACGCAAAAATGAACGGCGCCATGCTCAAATTTCCTGCGGAAAACTACCAGTGCCACTCAAATTATAACACATTATTACAAGCTTACCGTTGTGAATCGGGCTAAGGTAATGAGATAGTTTTGAACACTGGCTGGTTATATACTTGCAAAAAAATTACAAAATGGACTGCAGCTTAAGGACCACTTCACAGAATTTTACACAGTCCCAAGACTGTGTTTGTTAATTAAATATATTAATAAATAATATATTTCTCCACATTTAAACCAGACCGGAAATTGGAAGGAAAAACAACAACAACAAACAGATTCTGTATGGGCCTACCAATTAGTTGGTAATCTCTTCATATCACATCACATCACAGTATTTTCTTGGCCCACTTAATCTCAGGATTATATTATAGCCTGTAAGCTTCCATCATGTGTGTATTAGCCTTTATACTGTCTATATGCAACAAGCAGCCGTCAACCCACACTGTTACTAGACTACAGCACTAATTGTACTGGGAATATCCAACTTCAGTATCGCTGTAACTACATTATAAACATTATTCTCTTCTCAATTCTCATGTGTAAACATGCAATATATCATAAGAACATACACTATAAACCACCAGAAACCACCATAAGAGGCAGTCTTCAATGTCATTTGCAAGCAATGTGAATCGCAGATTGTCACAATATACTGTAAAATGGACACCCGCCGTGGGTATGAACTTGAGAAATACTAGCCTGGAAAAGTGGAGATAGTTCTGTGAAAAGATCTAGCATTGTTTCATAGTTTGTGTGGCCTTCTAAAGTTTTGATTCCCCTTCGTTTTGAAGTTGTGTGGCTCTTTAACAACCCTATTTAGGCTAAAAATCAACTAACAGATGAGAGCCACTGTTAAATGACAGCAGAGGGAACACATTTCATCCAAACAAAAGCCTTTGCAATAATCAGCTTTCTGTTACAATCTGCCAAAAATACACTCTCCATTCTCCTTCTCTATCTGTTGCTGCTTAGCATATTATGAGTCCTAATTGTCTTTCCCAATCCCCATCCCTCCAATTGTGATGATCTCTCTGTGGAATCTGTGTCAACTCTACTCACCAGATCTAGCCATCATCCCGAACGCTCTGCACCAGAGCTCAACCAGTCGCTCTGGCCGCCGGAGTTCCCTGCAGAAAGCTAATGTGTTGGGTACATAATAATAGGTTTATGCAAGCCATGATTCACTTGGGTGGCTGTCATGCCGCCATCATGCAAAATAATTAAATGAATACAGATAGCCTAAAGGGTGTTTCTTCAACTATGGGCACGTTTGGCCTTGTGGACCTTTAGAAAGTGAACTCAGCCCAGACCTACAACACACTCACTAGTGTTCAGCATAGTAATGAATATGACAATGTTAGCAATGTAAGGAATAGATCTGCTTCACTGCTGCTGCTTCTACAGAGCAAGTACGGGCTTGCTAATGCCAATACATACACAACACGCTGCTCTGAGCAAGTAAGACACGCTGCTGCTGTACAATATAGCGTACATGAATTACCCGTAGCAAAATCTGTACAAGTGGAGCTGGGGAAGGTGGAGGGATTCTGAAAGCGTGCTGCAAACTGCTACAGTAAACACTGACCAAGTATTTAAAAGTTAAACAACAAGCTCATTGGCCACTGATACAGCAGGAACCAATCAGCTGTGCCCTATAGAGAACGCATGCAGATTAAGGACCTATCAGCCTGCGCCATCTAGAGTTTCATAACATAATTTTGCTGTATTTTATCTATCATGATCAAATTAAATGTTTTTGTGTTTACCACACAATACAAATATTAAAGCCAAAATATATGATAACTTTAAAAGTTATCTATTTTATAAAATATAGAATAACTTTCATGAAGTAAAATCACTAAAAGCCGTCCTTCCGCCGGAAAAAAATAGTCCCGGACCGTGAACAGCAACCACTGATCTATATAAATGTTCTCTATACAGTTTAGTGACAGCAACAGAAGTTACATTATTACGCCATTATATGGTGGCAAAGACCGTCTTTATGAGTCACTCAATAGCAAAGACTTTTATATTGAAAGGACTAAAATTTGTTGTGTGAACATGGGAACAAGACGCAACTGACAAATGCTTTGACTAGCGCTGTCAGTGGCAGGACGGGAAACCCCCTTTAACTGTTAAAAGGACAAGATATCAAGATATAGGACAAGACATTCAAATGGATTTTTTATTATGAACATAGGACTGACCTGAAGCCTGTTTAATCGTGAATAAAACACAACTATTCAGAATCCGAATCAAGGACTGGAACTAACAGTTTTATAAATGTTAACATTATATGGCCAATGGTTTTTGATTTTAAAAAATGAGGAAGATATTTTAAAGAATGTCGGTAACCAAACAGTTACTATGGACAGACTTCCATAGTATTTTTTTCCATACTATGGAAGTCAATTGTTTGGTTACGCATATTCTTCAAAATCATAAAATTGTCATCAGGAAAATATAGTAAAAAAATATTATAGAATACAAATGATTGGTTATTGTTTAGCAGCATATTTAATTTCGATTAAACCCAAGAGGAAAAAACAGAAAAAAATTAAAAATTAAATTAAATCTGACAATTAGAGAAAGGTCAGAAAACACTGGACTTTTCTGTCCCTTCACTGTTTTTTTTTTTGTTTTTTTTTAACTGTTCTTGAAATCCTTGTAAGAAACGATATGTTGTTTATTATTATTATTATTATTTTAAAGTATGATTTTACACTGATACTTTAAGTTTTATACCGGAACAATGAAATGGCTCCAAAAAATGAAATGGCTCAAAAAATTTAAACCATAACAACTTTCCTCTTAATAAACATCTCTTTTAAAAGGGTCATGATCCTTTAAACGGTGTTATGAAATGGCTAAATAAAAAGCCATAAAAATAAAATAAACATAAATAAAAAGTTTCCATGAACACAAAAGTGCACAGTATTGAAGAAACACCTATGAATTGTTTGAGCACAGATATCCACATCCATTGCAGTAATATGTTTAGTGCATAATTAAATAAAAAGGGCTACAATGTTTGCTCTGTTAGCTCTGTTAAAAAGGGCTAAAATGTTTGTGATGGAAGATTTTTTTTTTTAATCTCTGTGAGAGAGCAGTGCTTTCATTCTCCACTGAAGCTAATGGAGAAATGATGTGATGCACCATATTGTTTAGCAGAAAATTATATTTCCTATGCTTTCCAAATGCACTGCAGAACAGAGCTGCTCGGTGGTGATTCATTAAAAAGCACGTCTCTTTGCTTCCTTTATTCCAGAACCCCTTGAACACTGACGCTAACCTTCCACCCCCTCTCAACAGCCTCCCCCTACATTCTGACACTCTCTTCTCATTTTCTGCATCAACCAGGTGATGCAATCAGCAAATGGAACTCCATGCATCGCCCATCCCCTTCCCTAACAGTGCTGAGGAAGGAAGGTCAGAGAGCACGAGGAGAGAGGGATGTAGCAAGTGGAAAGAGAACAAGGAGACAAGGGCAAATGTGAAAATGACACCTGAAAATGCCAGACGACTAAGGACGTTACCTCTTGTGACAGGTGAATCTTTACAAATCACCTGCTGCTGTGTTTTTTTTTTGTTACACAACAGGTCTCGCTGAAATAACATTTCTCTTAAAAATAAAGGTTCTTTATTGGCATTGATTGTTCCATGAAGAACCTCTGACATCCATGAAACCTCACCATTGCACAAACAGTTCTTTATATTGAAAAGGTTCTTCGCAGTAAGAAAAAAATTGGGTTAACTGAAGAATACCAAAAATAAGGCATCGCTGCAAAAAAAACCTTTATTTTTAAGAGTTTTCAATCAGATGACATGCATTTTGGATGGTTTCGCCAGTACAAATGCTACTGAAGTTAAAGGGAAATCCATAAGAATAGGGCCCAATGTACTGTCCTAATACGGAATTTTCCGTATTGATTTTCACAGGTGTTTGTTTTATTCATATTCTGAATTAAGCATTGCATTGTGTTTTAGGGTTCAAGAAACAAAAACAAACTAAATGAAAATTCTGTCATCATTTACTCACCCTCATGTTGTTCCAACCCTGTATGGCTTTATATAAATATGACTTATGTGGAACAGAAAAGAAGATTCAAATTTTTTGTCCATGCAAAGTAAAATGTTTTTGTTGGACCCCATTGACTTTAACTGAATGGACAAAAGAAGTTATAATATCTTCTCAGTGACAGAATTTTCATTTCTGTATGACTTTATATAAATGTATGACTTATGTGGAACAGAAAAGAAGATTGTTTTTTGTCCATACAATGAAAGTCAATGGGGTCCAAACAAAACCATTTTTTGTTTTGTTTGGAACCTATTGACTTTCATTGTATGGAAAAAAGCAGTTTTTCAGAAATATTTTAAAATCTTCTTCTGTGAAGATGAAATCATACAGGTTTGAAACGACATGAGGGGGATTCAAATTTTCTGGTGAAGCTACTTTTGATTCAAAGTCCATCTTTGCAACACTACTGTAGTTTACATCTTTCATTTCGACTGATATCCAAAACAATGTGGCAATAGCTCATTAGGAGCACATAACTGCTCGGCTTAAACGCCGTCCTGACTGTGCGAAGGCCATGTGGTCCATGTCAGCTACCTGAATGTTAGTATACTGCCCCCTCCAACACAGACCGTTCAGCCATTAAATAAATTGTGTTGTCATAATCCTCTCTTATGTTTGCTCCCAATAATGCCTGTCGTCATGTTAACCCATTTTGATCACCCTATTTCCCGGCCTGTGCAGTACGGACAACTCTGTTTGAGTGAAAACAGCAGCATTGCGTGAGAACAACACAAATCTAAATATGATTGTGTGATTTATTTCTCTGCAGTAAAGTAAGAGATTAGGGACATCTCACTTGTGTGACTGGTGCAGTGAAAGTTTCACACAATGAGTGCCAAAACAATCACAGAAACTCAAAGGCACGGAGACAGGCGGCATTGGTGGCACCGTTTGCCCTTGCATTATGTGTTCTGGCAATGTGGATGGTATCAATGTCATTCAAACAGGAAAGAGGTGAATATGACCAGGTAATGTTAGTGAAGGCAGCAGCACAGGCCTGATTTGAATATCCTCTGCAAGCTCAAGGACACAGAAAGACGTTTTTTTAAAAACAAAACTATTGTGATATACATAAAAATGGGCTGTAATGAGCAAAGCACAAAATCACTTTAATTCTGGAGAGCCCCTTACTGGAGGCCTAATGGTAGTGGAAACATTTGCATAAATAATTTTGACAGTGGATTACCTGAAGTCACTGTATGGGTGAATGATCCAAAAGCCTGCAGATTTGACCCGTTCTTGCTCGCGCTCAACTGCCTTCTCGCTCCCGAACATTCGAAGCGAGAACTTGTTGACTCCCGGTTGAAGCATCGCTCCAAACTGCCTGTGCATAAAGCCCGCCGGGTACAACCTCTCATCGTCCGGCAGGATCTGATCGATACCCTCCAACTTTACGAAAGTCGACTGTTCTTCAGAGGGCGCCTGCTGTGCCCCGTCGCCGCGACCGCCCTGCGCGCCCTGGCTCTCTCCAGGTCCGGTGTGCTCCAAGGGACCTTCGTCCTCGGGGCTCGCATCCCCGATGAGGCACCTCTGTTCCGCCAGATCCGCGTCTGGAGCATGTCGACTGGTGATGGAAGAGAGGCTGCCCCTGAACCTCCGGCAGTCGCCGTTCACGTTGGTTCTGAAGGGTTTCCCCACATCGGTCTCCGCGTCTCCGCTCTTGGCCTCGCTGACACCTCTAGAGCTCCCCGTGGAGGGAAGATGCTTCATCTTGACACTTTTCCTCCTAATGTCCTTGTCGCTGTCTTCGCCGTCTCGAGTCATAGCACCCTTGTGTCCAAACTGATGTGGCAAGCTATAGAGCCGTTTGCGCATGGAAGAATGCATTGTGATCGACCACCTTAACAGAACAAATGACAGTCGGTATCATCTGAGAAGAGACGGAGGCAGGAAAATAGGTCGTTAAAAATATGAATGCACAAATATGCATCCCGCTGCATCTGTAATACTAGACACCGATTCCGAGAGCGCAGAATCAAAGCGCGCACACTGGATGCGGGAAGACGGACGGACGTGTCTGAACGGGAAACAATTTGACGCGCGTCTCAATGATAAATCATTGCACCCTCCTTTTCAAACTACTCTTGAAACAACACTTACGAAGCCCTTGGCCATTTCCGTAATCCAGTGTGCAAAATATGTCCAATTCAGTTGTGGTAACATGGGGATGGATCATCTATTACGTTGCCATAGAAGCGCAGACAGCAAGCAAATAAGCACGCACCACCTAACCCGACTGTTAGGGGTGTAGGGAAAAAAAACATGGCATGACATTGCCTATCTTCAGCAAATGATTTGCTGATGTGTATTTTCGCCACACAGTAACATAAAAAAATCTGAATGGCAAAAGTAACGTTTTTACGTCATTCAGTGTATTACGTCATGAAAGCCTTATGGAAAAGATTGTTCCATGCTAACAGCTGGGTATTGTTTATCATTTGTCTTAACAGGATCGGGCTATAGGGTGAGAATAATTCAAAACAAAAAAATATGAATTCGTTTTACAATATCATTCACGCAATTCAACAGCGTTTTCAAACGTTTCAGTTACCACATAAAAGTTGAAGTTGCGTTTACTGTAGAAAGTAACCATAGCAACCGTTCGCCGCTGGAAAGCTGTTAGGATCAGTATCGGACGTAAAGCGACAAAACCATATATACGGACAAAACACATCACTTTATAGTAGATTATTCACACAACACAACAATATAATAAAATAAACTTTCGTTTTAAATAAAAATGTCTTGTAATCACCATGAAATTAAAATTGACGATTCTTTTTTAATGGAATATTGCAGTTGCCTATTCATTATAAATTATTTATCTGTGCATATAATTATAATTTTTTCAAATTCACATGCCCTTGTTATCATTAATCAGAATAATCTCCTCTCACTCTTGCAGCATCATCTCTTCTCTTCTCTGATGACGTGTTTACTGGCGCAAGGGCGGAATCATCCTGTCACTCACATCAGATCGACCAATAGCAAACCACAACAATCCAAGTAAGGTCCGTCCTGCCCTACATTTTTTCTTGTTCGAGAAGCCATTTCACTCGGATATACATCACAATAGGGAAGAAAAGTCTATCACAACTTCCGTTTCATGCCGACTTTAAGGTAGTTGATGGTTATTTGGGATGCCAGAATACAATTTGGGCTGCATGACAAACCTAAAATGATTTCGCCCTGAAAATTACTAAAAGGAATTCCTATGAAGGTCACTGAATAATTCGCACACAGCTTCAGAGTAAACTAATTTATTATTCATATTCAGGTACTTAGTTTAGTTTTATGAAGAAGATGCGATGAGATGAGACAGTATTGCACATATCAGGTTAGACCATATGTACATATATGTATACTATATATATATATATATATATATATATATATATATATATATATATATATATATATAGTATACATATATGTACATATGGTCTAACCTGATATGTGCAATACTGACCACGTACATATATATATACACACACACACACACACACACACACACACAGTATATACAGTGATCAGGCATAACATTATGACCACCTTCCTAATATTGTGTTGGTCCCCCTTTTGCTGCCAAAACAGCCCTGACCCGTCAAGGCATGGACTCCACTAGACTCGCATCCCCGATGAGGCACCTCTGTTCCGCCAGATCCGCGTCTGGAGCATGTCGACTGGTGATGGAAGAGAGGCTGCCCCTGAACCTCCGGCAGTCGCCGTTCACGTTGGTTCTGAAGGGTTTCCCCACATCGGTCTCCGCGTCTCCGCTCTTGGCCGAGCTGACACCTCTAGAGCTCCCCGTGGAAGGAAGATGCTTCATCTTGTCACTTTTCCTCCTAATGTCCTTGTCGCTGTCTTCGCCGTCTCGAGTCATAGCACCCTTGTGTCCAAACTGATGTGGCAAGCTATAGAGACGTTTGCGCATGGAAGAATGCATTGTGATTGACCACCTTAACAGAACAAATGACAGTCGGTATCATCTGAGAAGAGACGGAGGCAGGAAAATAGGTCATTAAAAATATGTCACTAGACCCCTGAAGGTGTGCTGTGGTATCTGGCTTCAAGATGTTAGCAGCAGATTTTTTAAATCCTGTAAGTTGCACAAATATTTTTTTTTGCTCTGTGGCCGGGGTGCATTATCCTGCTGAAAGAGGCCACAGCCACCAGGGAATAACGTTTCCATGAAAGGGTGTACATTGTCACAGACACGCCAGGCTCCCACGTCACACAATCACAGCGCACGCCTTCCCCTGAGTACTAATCACGCGCACCTGCAGTTCATCATCACAGCAATCACCCACAGTACAAAAGACACTCACACACTCTCAGTCACTGTCCGGTCTCGTTTGTATTGGGTACTTACCTTTATGCTTACTTCAAGGACTTCCCATATGATACTTACCTTCATCCCTTGTTCCCTCCAAGTCTCCATTGTGTTCCAGCGTTGTGTGTGTGTGTGTCTTCATCGTCCTCTCCGTTCCAAGCCTGTCTCCAGCGATCACCACCTGCAAGTATACAGACTGCATCATTCAGGATCTCATCACCAAACTCCCAAGAACCTCAGCACCACTCACCTGCACTTCCGTATTCGAATACTGGATTGTTCAATAAACTTCACTAACCTGTACTTCTTGTCTTCGTCACAGATGAGCACCAGTATGAGCACTCCGGATCCCTTCCAAGAGCTCGTGGAAGCAGTCCGTCGAGCACTTCCATCCAACCTACCAGCGAACACTTCCGCTAACAAGACTACTTCTCCTTCGTCACCCGTCTATGCCAGTCCCATGGCCAAACCGGCGGCCTTCTCTGGTTCGGCGGAGGACTGCAACGGATTCATTCTGCAGTGTTCGCTGGTCCTGGAGATGCAACCGCACTTGTATCCCGACGATCGTTCCAAGGTAGCCTTCATTCTGTCTCAACTGAATGGCAAAGCGCTTCGCTGGGCCGAAACCCTTTGGACTCAGAATAATCCTATAGTACAAACTCTGACCAGCTTCATCGCCCATTTCAAAGAGGTCTTCGGGAAACCAGCCTGGGATGCCTCCATTGGTGAGCAATTGTATCATTTGAAGCAGAATAATATGCCGATCAATGAGTATGCCCTCAAGTTCAGGACTCTAGCTGCTGCCAGCGGATGGAACGAGCAATCTCTGCTGACCACCTATCGTCAGGGACTAGATCCCCACGTGCGGTTGCATCTCGTTGCATATGAGGATACCATCGGGCTCGAACGCTTCATCCAGCTATCCATCCGCTTCGCCACTCGTATGCAGTCGTGTCTCGAAGAGCACCAGGGCCAGGAACTATTCACTCTTTCCCTCCGCCGACCAGAGTCCGTCAGCCCTCCAGGACCAGTACCAGAATCCATGCAGTTAGAGCACGCGCGCCTCACCCAGGGAGAACGGCAAAGGCGGCTGACCCAGGGTCTTTGCATCTACTGCGGTTCCTCTGAGCACTACATTTCCAAATGTCCCATTCGTCCTCCTCGTCCCGTGGTGAGTGCCATTTTTCCATCTACTCATAAAATGCAACCTCTCACCACTGTTGTGAACCTAACTGCTGCCGGTTTCACCCTTCCAGTATGTGCCCTCCTCGACTCTGGGTCAGCCGGCAACTTCATTGTCTGGTGCCCTCTGTCGTCAGCTCAAACTCAAGACCACTGCCACGCCATCTACCTACCAGATCCACTCGGTAACGGGAAACCCATCAGCCGAAGACAGGTTTGTTCCGTCGCCGGTCCCATCCAGCTCCAAGTGGGTATCCTGCACACGGAACATCAACATTTACTGGTTCTGGAGGAGTCCACCGCTGACGTGATTTTAGGGCGCCCATGGTTAGAGCAGCATAACCCCGCCATCTCATGGAAGACCGGTGAGATCCTGAAGTGGGGCGATAGCTGCTTCCCGGATTGTTTCTTGGCTCTCCCTGTTCCCTCTACTCCATGCTCCAAGAAGATGTCTGTGTGTGCCACCTCTATAGAGAGCACGGTCGAGCAACGCTCAGTGGAAATACCACCATGCTACGCCCCCTTCAGTGATGTCTTCTGTCCTCAGCGAGCCTCCAAGCTGCCTCCCCATCGGCCATGGGACTGTGCCATCGATCTGCTTCAGGGTGAGTCAGTGCCCCGTGGTAAAATCTACCCTCTGTCACTCCTGGAGGAGAAGGCCATGGAGGAATACATCAAGGAGGCGCTCGACCAGGGATACATCCGCCCGTCTACTTCTCCTGCTGCTTCCAGCTTCTTTTTCGTGGCCAAGAAGGACGGAGGCTTGCGGCCCTGCATCGATTACCTTAACAAAATCACTGTAAAATTCGGTTATCCCCTTCCTCTCGTCCCAACAACGCTGGAACATCTCCGTGGTGCCACTGTCTTTACCAAGTTGGACCTCCGCAGCGCGTACAACCTCATCCGAATACGTGAGTGGGAGACAGCCTTCGTGACCCCTACTGGCCACTACGAATATTTCGTCATGCCCTATGGACTGTCCAACGCCCCCTCCGTATACCAGGACTTCATTCATGAGGTGCTCCGGGAGTTTCTCCACAGATCCGTACTGGTATACATCGACGACATCCTGATATACTCCCAGAGCCTGGCCGAACATCGCCATCACGTTGCGGAGGTCCTGCAACGAGGGGAAGGTGGAAGCCATCAGGAACTGGCCCACTCCCACAACCATAAAAGAACTTCAGAGATTCCTAGGATTTGCTAACTTCTACCGCCGTTTCATTAACAACTACAGTCTTATTTCATGCCCTCTTACTCATCTCCTCCGCAGTAAGCCCAAGTCTCTGTCCTGGAACCCCACGGCCACGAAAGCCTTTGAAGACCTCAAAGAAGCCTTCACTTCGGCTCCCCTCCTAGTGCATCCAGACCCCACGAAGGCCTTCGTTGTCGAGGTAGACGCGTCTACCATAGGAGTGGGAGCAGTGCTCTCACAGCAGCAGGGGACCCCAAGTAGACTCCATCCATGTGCCTTCTTCTCCCGCAAACTCAACCCGGCGGAGGTAAATTATGACATTGGCAACCGGGAGCTTCTCGCCATCAAGATGGCCCTGGAAGAGTGGAGGCATTGGTTGGAGGGTTCCCAACTTCCTTTCCTGGTACTCACCGATCATAAGAACCTAGAATACCTAAGGGATGCCAAGCGACTCAACCCCCGCCAGGCCCGGTGGGCACTGTTCTTTACGAGATTCAACTTTACCATTTCCTATCGTCCAGGACCCAAGAATGTGAAGGCGGACACCCTTTCCCGTCTCTATAACCCAGAAGGGAATTCCAAGAAATCTGAGCCCATTCTTCCAGAGAAGCTGTTCGTGAGTCCCATCACCTGGTCTGAGGAAACATTGCCCTCCTCCAATGTCTCCACCAATACTCCGCCAGGTTGCCCACCAGGGTTGCAATACATCTCACGGACACGGCGCACTCCCCTCATCCACACGTCCCACACGTCTTTGGGCACTGGCCACCCGGGGGTCAATGAAACCCTCTCACTGCTGAAGGAGTGCTTCTGGTGGCCCAACATGGTATCTGACGTCAGAAGGTACGTGAGGGGATATAAGGAATGCGCCATCTCCAAGAGCCCTAGACATCTTCCCTCCGGCAAACTCCATCCTCTGCCCGTTCCCAACCATCCATGGTCACACCTAGGAGTAGATTTTATCACAGATCTACCCGTGTCAAGGGGCTGTACCTGTGTTTTAGTGGTCATTGATAGATTTTCCAAGTCATGTCGTCTGATTCCGTTGAAGGGACTGCCCACTGCCATGGAAACTGCCGAACTCATGTTTAATATGATTTTCAGATACTACGGAATCCCCGAGGATATTGTTTCAGACAGAGGACCTCAATTTATCTCCCGGGTATGGAAAGCTTTCTTCTTGCTCCTAGGTGTGACCGTCAGCCTCTCCTCTGGGTACCATCCACAGACCAACGGGCAGACGGAGAGGAAGATTCAGGAGATCGGTCGCTTCCTCGGTACCTTCTGTCACGGCCACCAGGACTCCTGGAACCAGTTCCTGGGTTGGGCCGAGTACGCACAAAACTCCCTACGCCAGCCAACCACCGGTCTTACTCCATTCCAGTGCGTGCTCGGTTACCAACCCCCATTGTTCCCCTGGTCCGGGAAACCGTCGGATGTTCCAGCTATCGACTACTGGTTCCGGGAGAGCGAGAGGGTCTGGGACTCCGCACATCACCAGCTTAAACGGGCCCTGCGCAGGTACAAGATGACAGCTGACCTTCGTCGCTCCAACGCTCCCACATTTCAACCTGGTCAGAAGGTCTGGCTGTCCACCAGGGACATCAGGTTGCGTCTGCAATGCAGGAAGCTCAGTCCCAGGTTCATTGGCCCCTTTCCCATTGTGAAGCAGATCAACCCAGTCACGTATCAACTCCAACTCCCTCCACAATACAGAATTCATCCCACGTTCCATGTCTCCCTGTTGAAGCCTCACTTTCCCTCTGTTTCTATTCCCACAGAGCCTGGCGTAGCCGAAGAAGCCCCCCTCCCACTCATCGTGGAAGACGGTACCGCATACCAAGTGAACGACATCTTGGACTCCCGGCGCCGTGGTGGTCTCCTAGAATATCTAGTGGACTGGGAAGGCTATGGCCCCGAGTAACGCTCATGGGTACCTAGAAACGACATTCTCGACCCGAACCTGCTTAAAAATCTTCCATGCCTCTCATCCCAACAGACCTGCACCTAGAGGCAGAGGCCGACCACCACGCCGTCGGGGTCCGCGGCCCTCAGAAGCGGGCCGTCGAGGGGGGGGGTAATGTCACAGACACGCCAGGCTCCCACGTCACACAATCACAGCGCATGCCTTCCCCTGAGTACTAATCACGCGCACATGCAGTTCATCATCACAGCAATCACCCACAGTACAAAAGACACTCACACACTCTCAGTCACTGTCCGGTCTCATTTGTATTGGGTACTTACTTTATGCTTACTTCAAGGACTTCCCATATGATACTTACCTTCATCCCTTGTTCCCTCCAAGTCTCCATTGTGTTCCAGCGTTGTGTGTGTTGGTGTCTTCATCGTACTCTCCGTTCCAAGCCTGTCTCCAGCGATCACCACCTGCAAGTATACAGACTGCATCATTCAGGATCTCATCACCAAACTCCCAAGAACCTCAGCACCACTCACCTGCACTTACGTATTCGAATACTGGATTGTTCAATAAACTTCACTAACCTGTACTTCTTGTCTCCGTCCCTTCTGTACCGTAACATACATGGTCTGCAACAATGCTTAGGTAGGTGGTATGTGTCAAAGTAACATCTACATGGATGGCAGGACCCAAGGTTTCCCAGCAGAACATTGCCCAAAGCATCACACTACCTTCGCAGCTTGCCTTCTTCCCATAGTGCATCCTGGAGCCATGTGTTCCCCAGGTAAGCGACGCACCTAACCATCCACTTGATGTAAAAGAAAATGTGATTCATTATACCAGGCCACCTTTTTCCATTGCTCTGTGGTCTAGTTCTGATGATCACATGCTCACTGTTGGTGTGCATCAATGAACCTTGGCCGCCCATAACCCTGTTGCCGGTTCACCACTGTTCCTTCCTTGGACCACTTTTGATAGATACTGACCACTGCAGACCGGGAACACCCCCAGAAGAGCTGCAGTTTTGGAGATGTTCTGACCCTGTCGTCTAGCCATCACAATTTGACATTTGTCAAACTCGCTCAAATCCTTACACTTGCCCATTTTTCCTGCTTCTAACACATCAACTTTGAGGACAAAATTTTCACTTGCTGCCTAATATATCCCACCCACTAACAGGTGCCGTGATGAAGAGATAATCAGTGTTATTCACTTCACCTGTCAGTGGTCATAATGTTATGCCTGATCGGTGTGTATGGCCTATGGTTGTCAGACAACAATGCCATCATTGCTAAAAAAAACAGTGTGGGGGAGGGGGGCAGCTTTCAGGTTTGGTTTATTCAGGTTTGGTGTAGCTGGTGGACAAGTATGCTAAAGTGAAGCTGGTTGAACAAGATAGTGTTGCTGGTTATACTAAAAAAGAGGGCTAGTGAGGACAACAGCTATGATATTCTTTATAGAGATGGGTCTTGTTTAGATGTTTATGACACATCAGTGTGATGAATAAACAAAGAGGAGCATAATAAGAGCATCACAACCACATAAGTCAATACATATAATTATTCTTATGAGTAATAAAATGATCTGACATATTCAAGTCATTTATTTTAAATATATCCATGTTATGGCATGTTTTAATGTTCAAAAATGACAGCAGAAAACCCTTGTTTTAAAACAACTGTGCTTCAACTAATGTCCCTGTTTTTACTGTGTGGTCCAGATACAACACAACATGTCAGATGGTGCAGCCAGGGCACCAAGTGAAACTAGATACTGAGAGAATAATGGCACTATAATCTGTAAACGCCTGGGCAAAGACAGCTTTCTGCCTTTTGAGCAGAAAATTCATTGTGACAATCACTGCCTTTCCAGGAATCATCCATCCCTATGGCTATGGTGGAGAAATGACTGTGAGATTATTCTGTTTGGATGGGATTTGTTTGTGTGTATATGAAAATATCATCTTTCATTCTGGCGTATGGTAACCTGCTGTCTGTGAATACAACTCAGTCAGCTAATATCACCTTGTAATATTTGTATGGATTTATAGTGTACAGGTCACAATTATTAGCTATTATGAGATTAAAAAAATCTCACATTTCAATGTTCTATTTTATAGTAATGTGCTATATAAAACATATGCATAAAATGCATATTTACACCACAGGCGTGGTTTAAATTGAATAGCTAATAATGAGCACAATACCATTGCACAGCTAATTTTTGTTGCAATGTCTATAACTAGGAGTGGAAACAAACATCCAGACACATTAAGCGTTTGGAGGGTCTGAAGTTTCAGCCTGGGTCAGCAATGCCCCCCTCTGGTGTACAGACATATTGGTTTTAGGACTGCAGGCTAGGATGATTAATTATAAACAAATATGTTAATACTGAACCAGATGGTATCTACTTCTTTTTTGGAAACAAAGCAATATTGTGCAATACACTTGAATATTTTTAGCTTGCATTCTTATATACACTGAAAAAATCTGGTGTAGAATAAATTTCACATATGATTACAAAAAAGCGGGGAAGCAACATATTGAATTAATCGTGAAATTTTTAAGTATTTTTTTCTAGTAAATCTTTTATTTACAACTTTTAGTGTAGAACCCTAGGGTTTTAAATAAACATTTATGCCAAAAACATTCTATATAAGGAAAAATTTTATGATTACATAATGTTTAACCCTTAAATGCATGAATGTTTCGCCAAGCATTATTACATATTCGGGTCTTTAGCGACCCGGATCTGTATCTAACATGGATGGATCTCTAACTGCTGCAGTAGTATAAAACTATCCTAATATTTCAATAACAATTATAAAAGAATAAAATAAAGCATATTTCATTACGTTTTGGAACTTTAAGGGTTCACTTTGCAGCAAATCGCTGAGCCATTTCAAGTTTTGCTGATGATACTTCCTATTCTTTTGTTTTATGCCTGTAGTAATTATAAGTGAAAAATAACGTCATCATTGTGTAACAGACATTTGAGGAATAAAGGTGAATTGCCATTAATTTATTGAGATTAAATCATTGTTGTGCAGAAAAAAATATACTTACACTATTACATACCTCGTATCACTAGCGACCCTATACACTTTTAACTAAAAATTTATTCGAAAACAGATATTCTTTTATAATTGTATTTATTTATTCTTATTATATTGTTTATAATGAATAGATTGAGGAATACTAAGAAGGTTGATGTGTAAAAGAATATCCCCAAAGAATGAGGGGAAAGGTATAGTGAATGACGTCCCGGGTCAATACCCAGACAGCAACATAGCGTCGGCCCAGATCCGGGCCACATCTGATACACGTGGATTCAACACATACCAGATGTGGGCTGGACCTGGGCCGACACTAGTCTGGGTAAAGACTCGAGGTATGCGTTTAAGGGTTATTTAAAATGTTTCTAGTTATGTTTACGAGCTGCTTAATTCATTAAATTGAATGAAAATGAAAAGCAAACTAAAACAAAATTAATTAATCAAAACAACATCTATAAAATGATCCCATGATGGGAACAATTCTATATATCAAGAGCCTGACAGAACCCTTTTAAATTCTATATAGAACCTTTTCTTCCAATGTCCTTGTTAATAGCTTATCATATAGGATTTTGCATGTGCACAATGATTAATTACAATAATCAAATTTACATTAACCTGTGTTAAAATAAACAAGGCATCATGTTATAAAAGAGGACAACACATTTGACTTTGGATATTTTAATTGTTAAAAATGACATGTATTTGCCTTAGTCAATTGAGATAATATGAATTTCTCTTCACATTCTGATTTATTAGGCCTTTTATATATGTGGAGCTCATGCAGTGACGTATTAAATAATGCGGATTGTTTTTCATGGTCTGAACAGCGCACTCTGCTAACATATAATATTAAAGCTTAATTATACACAACCAAAAGCTAAAAAGTTTGTTCTACTGTATGTATAGATATTGCATAGAATAAAAGCCATGCTGTATACTATGCATACATAAAAAGCAATCAGCCATGTAGACTTAAAGAAGATAAGGTACATAAGTATAAAATGAAGTCACTGGTTTGCGAGAATAGTATTTGAAGAGATAAGTGCATCAGTATGAAGAACATTCAGATATCTATAGATATTTCAAGTGATTTCATACATCAATGTACAATACATGTACAAATTAAACATGGCAGGACACATTGCAAAGCCCTTAATTGATTGATAGAATGGTATGCCACCATACCAAATGGTATACAGTAACATGATAATCTGTACAAAAACTGTCATACCAGAATCATGGTGGCATATTTGCGATAAGGTAAAGGCTTGCTTGAACAGAAGTCATTCATAAATACACAAACAAACAAAAAAGCCTGTATCAAACAGTAGAATATCTTGCATGCAATTATCATTTTTTTGTACTTTTGCCTGACATGGAAAAAAGTTGACTTGAATAAAAGAGATTCTAAAGAAAATGCAACACAATCATGCAAGAAAATGTTCAGAATCAGGTTCCGTTCTGTTCACACGTCCTCCTCACACCAGATTTATAAGGCATGCCCCGGGTGCTCATTCATTCCCGTCTTCCATTTAACTCCTCCACCTTTGATTTGTTTACCAATGCGCTGAACCATTCATGAGTAACGTTCATATGTCATGATGTGAATGTCTTTATCTGTAAACGAGAAACAGCAGTGACAAAAGCTGGTTAATAATGTGGGGTTTTCAGAAGAGTTACTGATTGAGAAACGCTAATACAAATTAGCATCGATGCGTCTATCTAGGTCCTTGACATTCATTACATGGCTCTCTGGAATACTTGATTCTGATTGGTCAGTCGCGGCATTCAATGTACAGATTTCTCCAAATATCTGTCATCGTCCATGGCAATGCTGTATATCAGTTGATACCTCAGATATCAATTGTGAAAACGTAATTTTTATTCTTAATTTAGTAATATTGTAGCAGTGTATATATACACTCACCTAAAGGATTATTAGGAACACCATACTAATACTGTGTTTGACCCCCTTTCGCCTTCAGAACTGCCTTAATTCTACGTGGCATTGATTCAACAAGGTGCTGAAAGCATTCTTTAGAAATGTTGGCCCATATTGATAGGATAGCATCTTGCAGTTGATGGAGATTTGTGGGATGCACATCCAGGGCACGAAGCTCCCGTTCCAACACATCCCAAAGATGCTCTATTGGGTTGAGATCTGGTGACTGTGGGGGCCATTTTAGTACAGTGAACTCATTGCCATGTTCAAGAAACCAATTTGAAATGATTCGAGCTTTGTGACATGGTGCATTATCCTGCTGGAAGTAGCCATCAGAGGATGGGTACATGGTGGTCATAAAGGGATGGACATGGTCAGAAACAATGCTCAGGTAGGCCGTGGCATTTAAACAATGCCCAATTGGCACTAAGGGGCCTAAAGTGTGCCAAGAAAATATCCCCCACACCATTACACCACCACCACCAGCCTGCACAGTGGTAACAAGGCATGATGGATCCATGTTCTCATTCTGTTTACGCCAAATTCTGACTCTACCATCTGAATGTCTCAACAGAAATCGAGACTCATCAGACCAGGCAACATTTTTCCAGTCTTCAACTGTCCAATTTTGGTGAGCTCGTGCAAATTGTAGCCTCTTTTTCCTATTTGTAGTGGAGATGAGTGGTACCCGGTAGGGTCTTCTGCTGTTGTATCCCATCCGCCTCAAGGTTGTGCGTGTTGTGGCTTCACAAATGCTTTGCTGCATACCTCGGTTGTAACGAGTGGTTATTTCAGTCAAAGTTGCTCTTCTATCAGCTTGAATCAGTCGGCCCATTCTCCTCTGACCTCTACCATCAACAAGACATTTTCGCCCACAGGACTGCCGCATACTGGATGTTTTTCCCTTTTCACACCATTCTTTGTAAACTCTAGAAATGGTTGTGCGTGAAAATCCCAGTAACTGAGCAGATTGTGAAATACTCAGACCGGCCCGTCTGGCACCAACAACCATGCCACGCTCAAAATTGCTTAAATCACTTTTCTTTCCCATTCTGACATTCAGTTTGGAGTTCAGGAGATTGTCTTGACCAGGACCACACCCCTAAATGCATTGAAGCAACTGCCATGTGATTGGTTGATTAGATAATTGCATTAATGAGAAATTGAACAGGTGTTCCTAATAATCCTTTAGGTGAGTGTATATATATATATCTTGCCCAAAAGTTTACACACCCCTTGCAGAATCTGTGAAAATGTCCCTCTTTAACAAAATAAGGGGGATCATACAAAATGCATGTTATTTTTTATGTAATACTGTCCTGAATAAGATATTTTTCATAAAAGATAAAACACAAAAATAGCTGAAACTCAGAAGTTCAAAAGTTTACATACCCTTGATACTTCTGTGTCGTTCCCTGGATGATGCCATTGTTTTTTTGTTTTGTGATGGTTGTTCTTGAGTCCCTTGTTTGTCCGGAGCAGTTAAACTGCCCAATGTTCTTCAGAAAAATCCTCCAGGTCCCAAAAATTCTTTAGTTTTCCAGCATCTTTTGCATATCTGAACCCTCTCCAGCAGTGACTGTTTGATTTTGAGATCCATCTTTTCACACTGAGGACGATTGAGGGACTCAAACATTTACAATTATTACACAACTATTAAAAAAGGTTTCAAACATTCACTGATGCTCCAGAAGGAAACACGATGAAGATGTCCAAAAGTTTTCTTATTTTGTTTAAATATAAAAAAAATGCATTTATTACTGCCCTTCAAAAGCAACAGAAGATGCTTACATGTTTCCCAGAAGACAAATTAAGTACAATTTACCTTAATCTTCAAATTCAATAAGTTTTCACCCCCGGTTCTTAATGCATGGTGTTTCTTTCTGGAGCATCAGTGAATGTTTGAACCTTTTTTAGTCCCTCAATTGTCCTCAGTGTGAAAAGATGGATCTTAAAATCCTACAGTCACTGCTGGAGAGGGTTCAAAGATGCTGGAAAACTGAAGAATTTTTGGTACCTGAAGGATTTTTCTGAAGAACATTGGGCAGTTTAACTGCTCCGGGCAAACAAGGGACTCAAGAACAACCATCACAAAACAAAAAACAGTTGTGGATCATCCAGGGAACGACACACATTATCAATGGTTCATAAACGTTTGAACAGGGTCGTTTTGATAAATTCAGCTATTTTTTGTGTTGTGGACTATATTTAAATATGTTTTATGTAAAATATCTTATTCAGGACAATACTAAATAAAAAAGAACATGCATTTTGTCTGATCCCCTTATTTAGTTAAAATTATTCACATTTTCACAGATTCTGCACGGGGTGTGTAAGTTTTTGAGCAAGACTGTGTGTGTATATATATATATATATATATATAAACTCACCTAAAGGATTATTAGGAACACCATACTAATACTGTGTTTGACCCCCTTTCGCCTTCAGAACTGCCTTAATTCTACGTGGCATTGATTCAACAAGGTGCTGAAAGCATTCTTTAGAAATGTTGGCCCATATTGATAGGATAGCATCTTGCAGTTGATGGAGATTTGTGGGATGCACATCCAGGGCACGAAGCTCCCGTTCCACCACATCCCAAAGATGCTCTATTGGGTTGAGATCTGGTGACTGTGGGGGCCATTTTAGTACAGTGAACTCATTGTCATGTTCAAGAAACCAATTTGAAATGATTCGAGCTTTGTGACATGGTGCATTATCCTGCTGGAAGTAGCCATCAGAGGATGGGTACATGGTGGTCATAAAGGGATGGACATGGTCAGAAACAATGCTCAGGTAGGCCGTGGCATTTAAACGATCCCCAATTGGCACTAATGGGCCTAAAGTGTGCCAAGAAAACATCCCCCACACCATTACACCACCACCACCAGCCTGCACAGTGGTAACAAGGCATGATGGATCCATGTTCTCATTCTGTTTACGCCAAATTCTGACTCTACCATCTGAATGTCCAATTTCCAACAGAAATCGAGACTCATCAGACCAGGCAACATTTTTCCAGTCTTCAACTGTCCAATTTTGGTGAGCTTGTGCAAATTGTAGCCTCTTTTTCCTATTTGTAGTGGAGATGAGTGGTACCCGGTGGGGTCTTCTGCTGTTGTAGCCCATCCGCCTCAAGGTTGTGCGTGTTGTGGCTTCACAAATGCTTTGCTGCATACCTCGGTTGTAACGAGTGGTTATTTCAGTCAAAGTTGCTCTTCTATCAGCTTGAATCAGTCGGCCCATTCTCCTCTGACCTCTAGCATCAACAAGGCATTTTCGCCCACAGGACTGCCGCATACTGGATGTTTTTCCCCTTTCACACCATTCTTTGTAAACTCTAGAAATGGTTGTGCGTGAAAATCCCAGTAACTGAGCAGATTGTGAAATACTCAGACCGGCCCGTCTGGCACCAACAGCCATGCCACGCTCAAAATTGCTTAAATCACCTTTCTTTCCCATTCTGACATTCAGTTTGGAGTTCAGGAGATTGTCTTGACCAGGACCACACCCCTAAATGCATTGAAGCAACTGCCATGTGATTGGTTGATTAGATAATTGCATTAATGAGAAATTGAACAGGTGTTCCTAATAATCCTTTAGGTGAGTGTATATATATATATATGAAAGAGTTCAACTGATATAAATATGCTCAGTGTAACTGAATACTCACCTTGTAATGATCAAATCAATTTGTATTTCTCTGACGTAGGTTCTTATCTTTGTGGTTGTTGGTGGAATTAGTTTTCCTTGAAGGTGAGATCATAAAAACAGTGTGACTGCCATATGACAATCCAAAATACAATATATACCCGTATATAATTACATTTCTTTATACTCTTTACACTCTGTATAAATTACACATCAGCTGACATCACTTATCTAGGACAGTTGCATCATACCAATTCTTATTTAAATGTAAATCTGATACTCACATTGGCCCAGCTGGTTCGTCATCTGAATGGGAAGCAAAACAAGGACAGTTTTAGTTTGAGGCAGCAATGCTTCCAACTGGCACAATATTCACATTATTGAATAAATGCCGTAGCTAAGTAGCTATAAACAACTCAAGGCCATATTGTCTTTCGATATTTAAGTTATTGTTGCGCAGTAGAATAACACAGAACAAAGCTTCGCTCCTTCAGCAATGATGTGAGTAATTAAATGGCTTGCAATACAAAAACAGAGAAGAAATACAACCATGCAACCAAACCTATATCCCATATCTATGTCTATATCACTTAAATAGCTCTAAAATGAATAACTTGATGTTACATTCATGCATCATATTTCATGTAATGTATTATATGTTAAATTGTATAGGATGTTATATTATATATATATATATTTCAATTGCCTTTTTTTTATTTTAGAAAAGCTATATATAGCTATATATTTCATATACCAGATCTAATTTTTTACTAGTGGGTGCAGGACATTATAGTTCATTTATGTAAGTGGGGATAGCAAAATAAAGCAAACTGTGACATATTATAACCCAAAAAATCTTCATACAGTGGACTACCAGTAAAATTGATAAAAAAAAATTATTCAGACACTTTGACCTGACCATGAAGTGTTTTTTCTTTAATTGCTAATGCCACCTTTTACACCACAGACTAAGCATTGGTTGGTCATTGGTTGACCAAAATGGGTATTATCTAATTGTGTACTTAAATTTAACAGCTGACAGCTGATTGGTTGATTGTAATCCATTGCCTACCTTTCTATCAAAGTTATCTGACATTATCAAGATGAATTTGTTCTGACACAGTTTAACCAGTTCTTGCCATATTATTACCATTTTCTAAACTATAGCGACTGTGACACTGATATGACTGTTATATATATATATATATAATTTCTAAAATATAATATATATAATAATAAAAAAAAAAGACAACGGAAACGTGAAAATAAAGAAAAGGTAAAATCTCATGCTCATGCCAACATGAATATATTTGAAGAGACTCAAGTGAAGAGGGTGTACAGATAAATGAAGGTCATTTGAAGGTTAAACAGCAACAGACAGCATTCTAATAATGTAGGCAAAATAAAAACCCATTTCATCCTAATTCATACAAGACATATGCACAAACTAAAGTAGGCCTATAGGGCGACAGTGAATATGTGCAATGCTGGTATAGGTTCAATCAAGCAGCATGCAGGTCTTTCACTTACCAGTGTTTTAGGTTGTGCCATTCAGAGAGAAAGAAATGTGTTAACGTTGTTAATTCTTAATGACAGGTACGTCTTCTTACATTAAACTCCAAAAGTGTGATTTATTGGATAAAATAATGTTGCAGTGATTCACAAATGACTAGAACAAGTATGTGCAGTGCAGATACACCAAATAAAGCTAAAACTGAATGCATACACATTATATTGTATTTGTACATTTATATCTGACCCCATCCACGAACATTTTACAATAAAAACACATTTTTATCAAACAAGACGCATAAATAGGTTGTTTCTGGGTTATTTGCATGGTTATTTGTCGATGGCGATGAAATCAATACCGAGGTAAACCACTAGGTGGCAATGCTGGACAGGCAACATCCCACTCAACGTCACTCACTATATCTGACATTAGCTGGTCATTTCGTTTGGAAATATCGACTGATACTAATTAAATGTACAAATCATTTCAACTGAAAGCTAAATGATTTGCTTTAAGCGGGCTTTTAACTTAAAAACTGGTCGTTTATATAAAGTCACGTCAACTTTGAGTTTACTGGCTTCGCTTGCAACAACACATTCTGTTGGATTGACACGATCTCTTTTTCCATTGTAGGTGAGCACTAAAGTGGCGTGGGACTACACCTCCACGCGCATCAATAATTCACTGCCCACTACCTACCCATACACCGCAGAGTCATATTTCTCTTGAATATCAGATTAGTGTCCAGATGACCTAACACAGGTACCCTACAGGAAAAAGAATGATGAACAGGCCTATGTATGTGTGTGTTTGGTCTTGATGACCTCAGACTGAATTATTGAGTAAGGGTCCAGATTAGGATCAGATAACAAAGTGTCCACGTAAACTTGAGTTAAAGGTCTTGTGACGCAGTGAGAGAAAACTAGGTAAGAACTGTAAATGATGTAATGGTTGCTTATCTTACTTTAAATAAACATAGTTTGTAAATAAATATTAGGCCTACCTACTGTTCAATAGTTTGGGGTTGGTAAAAGATGTGTCAATGTTCTTATACTCACCAAGGCTGCATTTATAATATTGTGAAATAGTATTAAATAATATAGTTTGTTTTTATTTTAAAATGTGTCACATGATCCTTCAGAAATCATTTTAATGTGATGACTTGCTACTTAAGAAACATTTCTTATTATTATCAGTGTTGAAAACAGGTGTGCTGCTTTGGTTTCCACAATTTTTTTTCCAGGATTCTTTGATGAATATAAAGTTTAAGAGAACAGCATTTATTTGGAACAGAAATCTTTTGTAACATTATAAATGTATTATTTACTGACACTTTTGATCTATTTAATGTGTCTTTGCTGAATTAAAGTATTAATTTCTTTCAATAATAAAAAAAACACTTACTGACCCCAAACTTTTTAACAGTAGTGTAAGTTTATCTTCAGTGGCATTTTTTAAAAACTTGATACAATACAGAAATGTGACAATATTTCTTAGTCAATATCTACTGTGTTTACAGTGTAATTCCTAGTAAGAAATTGTTTCCTATGTTCCTATATCCTATATTGTACCAATCCAAAATTATATTATTTTATAACAGTAGTATATAAGTATATAACAGTAGTCTAGGTAATATTTATTTACTAGGTAATATATATTTATTCTGTATAGGATGAACTTCATAAGAACTTCTTACCTAGTTTTCTCTCACTGCGTCACAAGACCTTTAACTCAAGTTTATGGGACACTTTGTTATCTGATCCTGACTTCGGCCCTTAATAATTCAGTCTGAGGCCATCCACACACGTACACTATATTGCCAAAAGGTTTGGGACGTCTGCCTTTACATGCGCATTGACTTTAATGACATTCCATTCTTAATCCGTAAGGTTTAATATGGAGTTGGCCCACCCTTTGCAGCTATAACAGCTTCAGTTCTTCCACAAGGTTTAGGAGTGTGTTTATGGGAATTTTTGACCATTCTTCTAGAAGCGCATTTGTGAGGTCAGGCACTGATGTTGGACGAGAAGGCCTGGTTTGCAGTCTCCGCTTTAATTCATCCCAAAGGTGTTCTATTGAGGTCAGGACTCTGTGCAGGCCAGTCAAGTTCCTCCACACTAAACTCGCTCATCCATGTCTTTATGAACCTTGCTTTGTTCACTGGTGCGCAGTCATGTTGGAACAGGAAGGGGCCATCCCCAAACTGTTCCCACAAAGTTGGGAGCATGAAATTATCCAAAATGTCTTGGTATGCTGAAGCATTAAAAGTTCCTTTCACTGGAACTAAGGGGCCAAGCCCGACCCCTGAAAAACAACCCCACACCATAATCCCCCCTTCAACAAACTTTAAAAATGCAGTCAGGCAAGTAACATTCTCCTGGCAGCCGCCAAACCCAGACTCGTCCATCAGATTGCCAGACAGAGAAGCGTGATTTGTCACTCCAGAGCTCCAGACTGGCTCTACAGTCCAGTGGCGGCGTGCTTTACACCACTGCATCTGACGCTTTGCATTGCACTTGGTGATGTAAGGTTTGGATGCAGCTGCTCGGCCATGGAAACCCATTCCATGAAGCTCTCTACACACTGTTCTTGAGCTAATCTGAAGGCCACACAAAGTTTGGAGGTCTGTAGCTATTGACTCTGGCCTACCACTTTGTGGCTGAGTTGCTGTTGTTCCCAATTGCGTCCACTTTGTTATAATACCACTTACAGTTGACCGTGGAATATTTAGTAGTGAGGAAATTTTACAAATGGACTTATTGCACAGGTGGCAACCTATCACGGTACCACACTTGAATTCACTGAGCTCCTGAGAGCGACCCATTCTTTCACAAATGTTTGTAGAAGCAGTCTGCATGCCTAGGTGCTTGATTTTATACACCTTTGGCCATGGAAGTGATCGGAACACCTAAATTCAATGATTTGGAGGGGTGTCCCAATACTTTTGGCAATATAGCGTACATACTCCTAATTCTTTTCCTGTTTGTATTGTATATAGTGGCTTCAAATATTATTTGAACACTTAAATTACACTTAAAAATGGTGAAATGTCACTGGATTAGATATAAAATACCAAACCAGATGGCATCTGCAAACAAATTCTACTCTATCTTTATAATCTTTATAATCTCCATTTTTGTGGATAGAACATTTCAGAATAATTTTTGTCTAAATTCTGAACAACATATTTGACATTTTGTTCATTTGACAGTCATACATTTCTGAATATCTTAAGTGTGCAAATAATTTTTGGGCACACTGTAGGTATTGGCACTATATTAGGTAAACTGTGGTTGGGACAGTCATGTTTCCTGGACTGGCAAGGAGTCTCATTAATGCTTTTTTAATAAAAACATCTTAAATCTCTTCTAATTCAATCTCTTATCAACTTTTGTAAAATAAATATCAGCCTAACATCGGTAGTTCATATTGAGACAGTAACCCACCCTTTTGAACTCACCATCAGACAAATCATCAGGCTTCTTGCGCTTCTCATAGATGACGATGATCAGCACCAGGATGATGATCTCAGCGAGGACACCCAGGAGGGGCCACAGGGGGGCCAGGTAGCTCCTGACCCGCAGGACTGATGTCATGGAGGTGGTGCCAATGGTGTTGGTGGCGTTGCACTCGTACTCTCCGGGGTCGGTCGTGAGGTCTAGGTTGATGATGGACAGCTGGGTGTAGCTATCGTTGCTGCTGATGAAGAAGCGGCGAGAGGAGTTGTCGATTTCCTGAGTGATTGATGGAGTGGGAGGAAAAACAGAGACAGATGAGGAGAGGTGAAAGATGGGGGAAGGAAAGCCACTGATTATACACTCAAATAGTATTTCTGATTTAAAAAATACTTTTTAATTAAATGATAAATGTTTAAATATAGCTAAAGTAACAGAAACTACATTTAATGGGATAGTTCAACCTCAAAATGCATCTAAATTATCAACATGATCAAAACTTTGCTGAAAAAATCGTCCTGTTTCTCATGTCTTTTTGCTGTGAAATCTTTACTGATTTTTATAAACGAGAATAACTTTTATATTCTGAGTAATATTTCAAGATAAACACTCACTGGAATGAAGCAACTTAGTTGATACATTTTTTGTATTTTATTTGTATTTTTTATTAGAAAAATCATATTTAAATTTGAGTATCAAATGTGTTACATCAGGCTTGATTTATTTGTAAAAAAATTCTCAATCATCATTATATTGCACTCGCCCCCACAATACAAACTACAGAGCTTTGATCATAAAGCTAAGCAATTAAATATCTTACCAAGACATATTATTTGGAGATATAGAGTGAAATCTGATATTTATATGCATTTTATGTAAGTATTCTGCTAGGCTATAAAAATATCAGAATCTGCACCAAATTGCTTATTTTCGCTCAGTTTGGGCGTCTGAATAAAATTTATGTTTGTTCCTCTTCAAGTATGAGCTCCATATTCTCACTATATCATACTATATGAGCCATAAAAGCCTGATGCATCAAATATGATTCTCAACAAAAATCACATGCATTAGAACATTAGATTTTCTCCCAAGATTCCACATTTTTTCAAATAGATTTTTCTGATTACTATTTTATGTCAGGCTTTACAGAGTTAAATTTTTTTAAATCTACCAAACAGCTTAGATCTTAGATTCACTCTTATGTCAAAATGACCATACCATATTGGCGCCGTTATCAAGTTTACGCCAGGTCCACAGTGGATAAGGATAACCCACGGATTTGCAGTAGAGGACGGCTGTCTCACCCTCATTCTTATTCTCACTGCGCTTGTGTCCCGTGATGTCTGGTGCAGCTATGAGAGGAGAGCAGAAGGACAGTGAGTCCTTCAGTATCAGTACAGATTTTATTGCAGAAACCTTATTAAGCATTGTGCTCTTCAATCACTGTTAGATGTTTTTTCTTATGCCATTTGCAATGTCATTTTGTGTAACAGGGGTGTCCAATCCTCCTCCTGGATAGCCACTGTCCTGCTCAGTTCAGCTCCAACCCCATCACTGAAAAACATCCTGCTCAAGGTTCGGGTTAAATAATTAGTTCTTTCATTGTTTCATCATCGAGTTAGACTTGCGCTGGGATTGGTGTAAAATCTTCGTCATCATTACTGTCTTTACAGTGTGTACTATCGCTGAGCTTTAGGAAGCTTTAGGAGCCTCCTGAATGGAGCTGGAGTTCAGTTATGGAAATGGGTGTTGTAGACCAATCACAACAGACTGGTCCATCTGACCAATCAGAGCAGAGTAGGCTCGTGGAAAGGAGGGATTTAGAGAGACTGATTCATCGGTCGATTCGTTTGAGAATCATTGAACATTGTGGTGATGTGCAATGTATATTATGAGAAAATGAAACTGTGTTTTGACCTTTGATGCATGTAAACCTGTTGTTGGAGACCTCCAAAACAAAATTAGGAAACTTTAAAATAGCATAATAAGGGCACTTTAAACACACCTGAACCAGCTAATCAATGTCTTACTAGGCATACTAGAAACTTTCAGGCGTGTTGAGGCAAGTTGGAGCTAAACTCTGCAGGACAGTGGCCCTCCAGGAACAGATTGGAAACCCCTGGCTTAAAGCTGATGGTGGATCAGGAAATATTAGGAAAATACACCCTGATTGCCCAAACAAATGTGAATCAATCAAGAATTCTCCACAGCAATTTGATGTGCTGCCACACAAGCCGATTTGGATCAAATTCACAAATGGTTTTCTCATTCACATTTATTTATTTGATTACACTTTATTTCGGAGGTCCATTTTAGACATTCTACTACCTATAAGTAACTTTGCATTTACATGTCAACTAACTCTCATTAGTATACTGTAGTAGACTGTTAGGTTATGCATAAGTGTTTGGGTTCCCTTTCAGTCGGTCATGTTCGACGTACGTCGGAACTGACCGACGAATTGGGATCTGTTTTCAGAGACCAATCTACTTCGAGTGATTAAAAACCAATGGACATTGGCATGCGGTTCACGCATTCCACGCACCGCCCCGCAGCGCGGGTATAAATACGGAAGTGGAACACCGCATCATTGCTTTTTAACTTCGGAGCCGAACGGTTTGCTGTATCAAGCTGTTTCTACGAAGAGTGTTTAGACGAGTCTCGAGGAGGATCGCTCTCTTACCTGGGCGCAAGTATGCGTTTCCCCCAGTGAGCCTTCTCCCACAGGTTCTGTGCAAGGTCAGGGAGGACGAGGAGCAGGTCTTGTTAGTTGCGCCCTACTGGCCCAACCGGACCTGGTTCTCCGAACTCTCACTCCTCGCGACAGCCCCTCCCTGGCCGATCCCCCTGAGGAAGGACCTGCTTTCTCAGGGGCAGGGCACTCTATGGCACCCGCGTCCAGACCTCTGGAGACTCCATGTCTGGTCCCTGGACGGGACGCAGAGGTTCTAGGTGGCCTGCCGCAGGCAGTGACAGACACCATCGCTTCAGCTAGAGCCCCCTCTACTAGGCGCCTCTATGCTCTGAAGTGGAACCTGTTCGTTGAGTGGTGTTCTTCCCGCCGGGAAGACCCCCGAAGGTGTTCGATTAATGTCGTGCTTTCTTTTCTGCAAGATGGGTTGGAGAGAAGGCTGTCTCCCTCCACCCTCAAAGTGTACGTCGCCGCAATAGCGGCGTATCATGATGTAGTTGAAGGTAAGTCCTTAGGTAAGCACGACTTAATCGTCAGGTTCCTCAGAGGTGCGAGGAGACTGAATCCTCCTCGTCCAACCTCGGTACCCTCTTGGGACTTAGCCCTGGTGCTTAGAGCGCTCCAGGGCCCTCCCTTCGAGCCTTTGCAGTCAGCAGAGCTAAACATCCTGTCCATGAAGACAGTGCTCCTGACTGCATTGGCCTCAAGCAAGAGGGTAGGGGACCTGCATGCACTTTCGGTCAACGAATCGTGTCTAGAATTCGGGCCGGCCAACTCTCACGTTGTCCTGAGACCCCGGCCTGGATATGTGCCCAAGGTTCCCACCACTCCCTTCCGGGACCAGGTGGTGAACCTGCAAGCGCTGCCTTCGGAGGAGGCAGACCCAGCCCTAGCTTTGCTCTGTCCCGTCCGCGCTCTCCGCGCCTACGTGGACCGAACTCAAAGCTTTAGAACCTCAGAGCAGCTCTTCATCTGTTACGGAGGCCAGCAGAAGGGAAAGGCTGTCTCCAAGCAGAGGTTAGCCCACTGGATAGTGGATGCTATCGTCTTGGCTTACCAGTCCCAAGACGTGCCTTGCCCGTTCGGGGTGCGAGCTCACTCCACTAGGAGTGTAGCCTCCTCCTGGGCGCTGGCTCAAGGTGCCTCGCTGACAGATATATGTAGAGCTGCGGGCTGGGCGACACCTAACACGTTCGCTAGATTCTATAGCCTCCGTGTAGAGCCGGTATCTTCCCGCATCCTCGCCCCCAGTGGCCAGTAGCGATAAGTACCCGTTCTAGTGTCGGCTTGCATACGCCACTCCCGCCTCCGGGCCGGATACGTGCGTCTATTGTCTCCAGTTGTGTTCCCCGGAAACGGCTAACCCTGTCGAGCTCCTCCATCACCCCTTCGGTGTCAGACGTTGCGGCCGTTTGACACCAGGCCTGCACCCGTATGCTTGTGGAACGTGTGTGTAGGCTGGGTTCCATATGTAGCGGTTCCCTAACGGCAACCCCATATGTGTATTTCCACGGTACCAGCTACCCTACTCGGCTAGCCCCGTGTCTTTCCCTTGACAGAGCCCGCTCTGTCGTCTCTGGTGGTGTTCTTTACCCCCTGGGACCAGGTTGGATCCACCCCAGAGACTGCCATAGGTAGCACTACCCTGCTAGGTTAGTCCTTATGAGTATTTCCACCTCTCCTTCCACTGAAGGACGTGGCTCCGCAGCGTACCATCTTCCCCAGACGGGCACGCTTTCCCAGCGTTATCCAATAGTCACGCTTAGTGGGTCTTGCAGGAACAGCTGTGACTGGCCTCCCTGCCCGGAGCCCTGACTCCCGCACCAACGTAGGTGTGGTCCAGCGAGCTCGGGCAAGGCGCTGGAAGGGCCAGCATCTCTGGCGTGTTAGTAGGGATCCCAATTCGTCGGGTCAGTTCCGACGTACGTCGAACGTGACCGACTGAAAGGGAACGTCTCGGTTACGTATGTAACCCTCGTTCCCTGAAGGAGGGAACGGAGACGTACGTCCCGTCGCCAGGTGCTGTGCTTCAGCTGAAGGCCGAGTCACCTATCTCGGCTCCTCAGTTGAAAAGCAATGATGCGGTGTTCCACTTCCGTATTTATACCCGCGCTGCGGGGCGGTGCGTGGAATGCGTGAACCGCATGCCAATGTCCATTGGCTCGTTTTTAATCCCTCGAAGTAGATCGTTCCGACGTACGTCTCCGTTCCCTCCTTCAGGGAACGAGGGTTACATACGTAACCGAGACGTTAGTAGGATAAGTTGCAAAGTTACTTATAGTCAGTAGAATGTCTGTTTGGGGGAGCATCAAAATAATGTGTTAGCAGATATTAAGCAGACAGTCTACTAATACTCTAATGAGAGTGAAATGTACAGTAGTTGCAAAGTGACTGATAGTTTGTAGGATGTCTAAGCTGGACCATCGAAATAAAGTGTTACCATTTATTTTGCTGACAGTTTTTTCCCCCAAAGAGATTTACAATGCATCCAAGCTGATTCAATTCCTCAGGATTCACGCATGTGACTTTGGTGTTGCAAGCACCACACTTTACTAGTCGAGCTACAGTGAATTTATCGACACATACATTCCCAATTTCAATTCTGAAATTGGTTAGATAAACGTCAAGTGCTGGTTCAAGATCTCATTGATTTATTTAACCAGCACAAAAGACAAACGAATAAGCCTATAGAGATGCACAGATATTATTCCAAGAAACTATGTTGTGGCCAAAAATAAATCAAAATAAAATAAATATAGACAAAAATTCTATACTATATTGTTTAAATAAATTAAAAATAATACACTAAAAAATCATTAAATGTTACAAATAAATTCAAGCCTCATATTATAATGTACAGTATGAAAAATGAATATTAATTTCAATTATTAGTGTTTTAAATGATTAACTTTAATTGAACATTAAATTATGAGAAAGGTATTCTAAATATAAATGAGCATGAACAATTAAAATGGACCAATATCTATTCAATATCATCAGATAAATGAATGATTACTGATATGGTACCGATATATACACTATATTGCCAAAGGTTTTGCACATGAACTTTAATGACATCCCATTCTTAATCCGTAGGGTTTAATATGGAGTTGGCCCACCCTTTGCAGCTATAACAGCTTCAACTCTTCTGGGAAGGTTTTCCACAAGGTTTAGGGTGTTTCACAAGTGTTTATGGGAACAATGAGGACAGTGTGTTCGTTATTATCTGCTCACCTGTACCTCTGCCTTGTCGGTTTAGAAAACTGAAGTAAATATAATTTAACATCCGCTTTTAGCATCGACACTATACACTTCTCAAAACACTTCATCACCACTGACGTGAGAGCGCTTTTGTCTAAAATCATTACTTTCAGAGGCGTGAGCTTTTTTTGACACAGGAATTATAAGAGACTTTTTCCAAAGGGCTGGGACTGTTTTAGAGTCAATGGACTATTGAAATATAGAGCACAAATCAGGGGTCAGTTCCTCGCCATAGACCTTTAAAAGAAAGGCTGAAATACCATCAGGGCCAGAAGACTTCTTAGGGCACATATGATTGAACAACGAGAGTTACGTATCTAACTGTGGTTCTATGAGTTCTGGATGACTGGCAGAGGCAGTGCTTCACACTGGATATTATATCTCGTTGCAAATGCACAGGTCGAGTCTAATACAAACATGCGCTGACCCTGCTTTGTGATTTTACGAGTTGCTGTTGTTTCAAATTGCTTCCACTTTGTTATAATACCACTTACAGTTGACTGTGGAATATTTAGTAGTGAGGAAATTTCACAAATGGACTTATTGCACAGGTGGCAACCTATCACGGTACCATGCTTGAATTCACTGAGCTCCTGAGAGCGACCCATTCTTTCACAAATGTTTGTAGAAGCAGTCTGCATGCCTAGGTGCTTGATTTACACCTGTGGCCATGGAAGTGATTGGAACACCTAAATTCAATTATTTGGAGGGGTGTCCCAATACTTTTGGCAATATAGTGTGTGTGTGTATAGAATAGAATATTGAGATGTTTAAAATTGAGATAATATATACTCTACCATTTAAAAGTTTGCTTGGGGTCATTAAGACTTTTTTGAAAGCAATGAATGCTTTTATTTATCAAGGATGGACTAAATGATCATAAGTGACAGTAAAACATTTATAATGTTACAAAAAAAATGTTTTAAAAAAATAAACTTTATATTCATCAAAGAATCCTGTGACACAGTTTTCACAAAAATATTAAGCAGCTCAACTGATTTCAACATTGATAACAATAATAAATGTTTCTTGAGCTTCAAATCATCATATTAGAATGATTTCTCAAGGATCATGTGACACTGAAGACTGGAGTAATGATGCAGAAAATACAGCTTTGCCTCAGGAATAAATTTCATTTTAAAATATATTAAAATAGAAAACCATTATTTTAAATTGTAATATATTTCATAGTATGACTGTACTGTATTTTTGATCAAATAAATGCAGCCTTGGTGAGCAGAAGAGAATGTCAAAAACATTAAAAAATCTCACCGAGTGTCATTGACATATTAAATCTAATGATATAATATCTCAAAGGACACTTTTATGCACTATGTAAAAATATATACACTGAATATATGAGGCCATAATGAGATGATTCACAATCTCAAAGGTTTAATCAATGAAACCAACAGAGTATTGAAGCATTAGCATCAAAAGAAGGCTATATCATTCATGATATGCCAAGTACTCCCACAAATACGCAAAACATCTACATGTAAATCATTTTCACATTTTGTGATTCAAAAGTCAAATGACGAATCATAACAGGAGAGTTTTTAAAGGTTAATTCAGTCTAAATGACACCAAATACCTCCGTTAAGAGATACAGAGAAAGAGAGACAGTATTACATCCCCACCCCCTCAGACATGCAGGCCACCATCTGGTGCCTGTGAGCTGACCGCAGGATAACCAGAAAGAGGTGACCAGAACACGCTTAAATCGCATGGCACTTTACCAGCTGGTGATCTCTAACACACAAACCAAACAGCCTGCTAGCTTTAAAGGCCATTATTAAACACATGATCACAAGGAGAACTGGGCTGGCTGACATTTCGGTTTACACCCATTGTTGACTTGAGGCCTTAGAAATTTCCCAGTAAAAACAAAACAAAAATGCTATATATACAGAATTATGATGGGGCTAAACATGAAATAATTGTATAAAATCTGAATATAAATTTAGAATTCAGGATTTACATTTATATATTCAGATTTGTATATATATACCCTGTTGAGAAATCCAGCATTAATCAGAATGAAGCATAGTCATGCTGTTCCTAAATATATATTTAGATTTTATATAATTATTTTATGTTTGGCCCCTTATAATATACACAAATGAGTCAAAACATTATGACCACCTGTTTAATATGCTGTTGGTCCACTGCGTACTGCCAAAACAGCCCTGACCCGTCAAGGCATGGAATCAACTAGACCCCTGAAGGTGTGTTGTGGTATCTGGCACCAAGATGTTAGCAGCAGATCCTTAAAGTCCAGTAGGTTGCAAGGTGGAGTCGGTGTGGATCAAACTTGTTGGTTCAGCACATCCCACATATGCTCAACTGGATTGAGATCTGGGGAAATTGGAAGGCCAGGGCAACACCTTGAACTCTTCATCATGTTTCTCAAACCATTCCTGAACAATGTGTGCAGTGTGGCAGGGTGGATTATCCTGCTGAAAGAGGCCAATTCCACCAGGGAACACCATTGTCATGAAGGGCTGTGTCTGGTGCTATCACTTCCCTAGGTAAACAGCGCACACATGGCTGTCCATGTCGGACCAGATGACCTTCTTCCACTGCTCCAAGGTCCAGTTCTGACGCTTATGTGCCCATTGTAGCCATTTTCGACTCTGTTTGGTCTCCGGCTACACAGCCCCATATGCAGCAGAGTGCGATGCACTGTGTGTTGTGACACATTCCTCCCATAACCATCATTAAAAGTTTATGTAACTTCTAGCTCGGACCAGACGGGAAAGCCTCCGTTGCCCTCGTGCATCGATGAGCCTTGGGGCGACCACTCCTGGTTTGTGGTTTGTCCCTCCTCGGACCACTGTTGGTAAATGCTAACCGGAAGGAACCCACAAGCCATGCTGTTTTAGAGATACTCTGACCCAGTCGACTTGCCAATTGGCAAACAATTTGGCCCTTGTCCATGTCACTCAGATCTTTATTCCTACCCATTTCTCCTGCATCCAACATGTTGATTATGAGAACTGATTGTTTACAATAATCTACCCATACCTTAATATGTGGCCTTGTTAGGAGATGATCCACTATATTCACTTCATCTTACTGCTCATAATAATAAAACTGAAACTAAAACCATAAAACAAAAACATTTCTTATTTTAATTGAGTTTAACTTCTTGTACTAAAATAACTCAAACTAAATAAAAAAATGATAAAAAAAAGACATTTAAAAAAAACCTATTAAAATGCACAACAAAATTACTAATAATTTAACTCAAATTACAATAAAACAAAAAATATATATATAAAAAACTGATTCAAAATATGAATTAAAAAACTATAATAGTATCTCAATGACTCTAAAACAGCACTGCTGTATATTACTGAAATGCTTTTATTTGTTATTTTTCATTAAAAATGATATCAGCATAATATTTTAAGTCAGAAGTTTGACATTATAATATTAATATTATAAAAATACTACTACTACTAAATATGCAGTTGTTTTTATTATTATCCAAATATTGCAAATTAATTACTAATTTTGAATTGTGCAACTATTATTATTATTATTTAGTTGGCTTGAAAAATCCAACATTATTATTATTATATAATTTGCAATATCTGAATAGTAATAATAACAATTGTTACTATTCAGATATTGCTAATTATATAATCAAATAATAGTAATTATTAAGATTGCAAAAAATTATTCACATTCACCTGCGTAGTGAACAAACCCTGTATGTTTTTCCCCACTCAACTAACTAACCAAGCTCACAATCATGCTGTCATGGCCTTTGTTAGTGTCCAAGCTCCGCTCTGACTCAGCATGTGCTGTATGGAGGAGATGGAAAGACACACTGACCTCACAGACAGCTTCAAAATGTTGACAAACCATCTGAAAATCGGGTCTTGCTGTGATACTGGAAAGAAACCACTGAGCTGACCATTCAATTTCTATATGATTTAGACATTTTGAGAAATTTGAAGGGCATCTTACCTTTTACCTCAATGGTGGCATTAGCTGGGGGGGCTGAATCAAATGTGTACACGCACATATACTCGCCCGCATCATCTGGCCTTGGTCTGTTAATTCTGTGTAAAAGATAAAACACGTTTCACTACTATTTTAGTACCATGCAAATATAAAGGTACTCAGTAATTTTGAGTAATATATAATCAATCAGTATAAAAAGCACAACCACATATAGAAAAAAAACTAATGCAGGTTAACTGTCAGCAGTACTAGTGTGCCTATATGGTTAGTCTGATTAGATTAGGAGTCAGGCAGAGAGATTAGCAGCACGTGTTGGTAGAGACAGAGGCCTTGTTAAGGATTTAGACCAATGCAGAGCAGTGTGGCATCAACAGACAGTGAGCCAAGGCTTGAGAGATAATGCATTTACAAAACAAAAGCCAACTCGGGTAATGCAAATGATTTCATTATGGCATACCTAGAAGCCTATATTGCTATATTTTGATCTGATAGTGGCATAGAATGATATTAAGGTCAATGTAAATAAATTTACAGCATTGATTAAATAATGTATTATTATATATTTTCAGTTTATCTAATATTAAATTAATTTTTTTTAAAAATTATAAAAAAGAAGGCTTCAAAATCACTAGTTTTCAAAACACCACCTCTATTTTAAAATTCAGAAATCTTCAGAGGCACATATAAATATCTTGTCATTTATAAGTATATTTACAGTTTTAGTAGTAGGGCTGCAACTAACACATTTTTCTAATTAATGAATCTGTTGATTCATTTATGTAAACTACATTGTAAAAAAATATCAAACTGGCAAACTGGTCACATGAAACAATTTTTACAATATGCAATAAAATTGCATTATTATAAAAGTACAATTGAAATATGTTTACAATATACAATAATATTGCATTATTACAAAAGTATGATTAAAATATATTTAATATTATAATTTTTTTTATATACATAATTAAAAAAATGTAGCACCATTTAATTTAACTTAAATTCAAATAATATTTTACACATTATAATACCTTTCATCCATTGAAATCTACTATATTATAATGCTAAAATTATAATCCCACACTTTTGATAATACGCACACAGCGTGTATGTAAGTATGTATGTGTATATATATATATATATATATATACATATAAACTTAAATTACATTATAATTCTATATAAAGCCTATATATATACAGTACTGTGCAAAAGTCTTAGGCACATTGGTATTTTCACACGAAAAATGTTTTTAAGCCAGTTATTTATATCTTTTACTGTAGTGTGTCAGTAGGAAATATCAGTTTACATTTCCAAACATTCATTTTGCAATTAATTGTAATAATCCAGTGAGATTTTTATTTTTTTATGCACAAGAAGTCTGACAGCAACCGGTATGATCTGATCTCACCATCATCGAATCTGTCTGTGATTACATGAAGAAACAGAAAAAAGACTAAATCCAGAAGAACTGAGGCAACGTCTCCAAGACACTTGAAGAAACCTTCCTGCAAAACTACATGAATAGGTGTAGGAATAGATGCAGGTGACAAAAGCAGTTTTAAACGCATAGGGTGGTCACCCCAAGTATCGATTTGATTTAGTTAATAGAAGTTAATTCATAAATAAAAGCTATTTATGTTATTATTTTTGACAGCATTCTCACTTTAAAGCATTCTGACAAGTGCCTAAACTTTTCACAGTACTGTAGTTTTGCAGGAAGGTTTCCTCAAGTGTCCTGGAGACGTTGCCTTAGTTTTTCTGGATTTAGTCTGTCTCAGTTTTTTCTGTTTCTTCATGTAATCACAGACAGATTCGATGATGGTGAGATAGCAGATCACCGGCTGCTATCAGACTTCTTGTGCATAAAATATAAAAAAAAAAAAAATTATTACAATTAATTGCAAAATGAATTTTTGGAAATGTAAACTGATATTTCCTACTGACACACTACAGTAAAAGATACAAATAACTGGCTTAAAAACATTTTTCGTGTGAAAATACCAACGTGCCTAAGACTTTTGCACAGTACTGTATACACTGAACAAAATTATAAATGCAACACTTTTGTTTTTGCCCCCATTTTTCATGAGCTGAACTCAAAGGTCTAAGACTTTTTCTATGTACACAAAAGGCCTATTTCTCTCAAATATTGTTTACAAATCTGTCTAAATCTGTGTTAGTGAGCACTTCTTCTTTGTCGAGATAATTCATCCACCTCACAGGTGTGGCATATCAAGATGCTGATTAGACAGCATGATTATTGCACAGGTGTGCCTTAGGCTGGCCACAATAAAAGGCCACTCTAAAAAAAAAGTAAATATCTGGTGCGACCACCATTTGCCTCACGCAGTGCAACACATGTCCTTCTAATAGAGTTGTATATATATATATATATATATATATATGTATAACAAAAACAATAGTAGTATATTAATGACATTAAAACATTAAAATAACACTGAACTGAACATACTGTATATTTCATTTAGTATTTGGTTTGTGTGCCAAACCTTCTTATTTATTTTATATCATAATGTTTCTACTGTTTCAGACTCAATGCTCAAAACAGCTCACAAAATGTTCAATAACAGCACCTACTTGTACTCTGTGTTCTTTAATTTGTCCTTTGTGTCAGAGATCTCCACCCCGTTTTTCATCCAGAAGCTCTCGTCGAGGGTGTTTTGGGAAGATGTAAGGTTGCACTGAAGCGTGATTGGTGGGATGTGGTAACTCACGGGTAGAATCATGTGATCCGAGGAATCGATTGATGGTTCTGAAAATACAGATGCGTCGGTCAAGGCCAGAGAAATACTACATCACATTGACTGAAGGCGAAGGGGATCTATACATCTATATGTGTGTGTGTGTGTGTGTGTGTGGGTGTGTTTGTGTGGAAGAGTGGGAGAGGAAAATAAATATGGGGGATAAAGCTGGATATACTGTATAGCAACAAGCAAAGAAAACACTTTTTTAACTTATAAGCTTTTTTATGCTTATAAGTTATATAATAAGCGGTTATGGCCATAATGATACTATTTTTAATCATACAAAATTATTTTCCTTTATTTCATACACTATATCCAGTGCGGTCCAAAAGTCTGAGATGTCAAATAAACATACAAAGTTTTAGGATTTTGAAATTCAAATCAAAGAAGCATTATGATATAAAATAAATAAGAAATAGCTAAGATTCTGCACACAAACACAAACCAAATTCTAAATCTTGAAACATACAGTACGTTTAGTACAGTGTTATTTATTTTAATGTCATTGATGTAGTATTATAGGTTTGGTTAATAATTTGAATAAGATTAAATAAGATGTTTTCACCTACATTTAAGGTAAAGTTTTAGTAATTTTGTAATTAGTAATTTTGTTTTGTTTTTTATGTCTATGTAAATTAGATTATTTTCTATTTATTAGTTTTAGTTTATTTAGTACTTAAACGGTTAGGGTTAGTAGATGTTAGTAGGGTTATAGGGTTTGTATATCATTTAAGTTAAAGTTGAATTTATTTCAAATAAAATTTTTTTTTCATGGTTTCAGTTTTAGGGTACGTTTACACGACAGCGATGTACTAAAAAAAGAATGTTTTTTGCAATGCGGTTTTCTCTGCACAGCTGGCAACATTGTCAAACGGTCCCTGTTCACACGGATCTATGAAAACGACTAAAAACGCTGTATTATTCATCCCAGGCCAGTAGGTGGCGAAGTCACTTTTTAAAGAAAAACTATGCGCCTAGACTGAACATGTAATACACTCACGCATGATGTTTTCACAAATTTGAGTTTTTGTAGTTTACACGGAGAGGTCCCAAACACGAGGTTGTCATGTAAATTAACAGTTAAACGCATAAAAAGTTTAAAGTTTTTAGTTGAAAACAGTGTCATGTAAAAGGCCACTTAGTTAACGATAATAACCATGGTTTAGTACAGCTTTTCACATTCATTTAAATATTACATGTTATATTACGATAATATAATTTGTACTGAATTCTATCCACCTTATTTTGCAATGTGGAAGTAAGCTATTTTACTGTGAATGTGCGAGACTTCAGATTCATTAGCCGCTATAAGTAAGAAACTAAAAGAACAACACAGTAAAACTAATTGTGCTACAAACCAGTGAGTTTATTATGGAAGCTTGTTTCCTTCAATGAATATAAAATAAAAAAGGTAATTGTGACTTTAAATTCTGACTTTTTTCTCAGAATTGCGTGATATAAACTCACAATTACGAGAAAAATGTTTCAGTTATCTTTTTTTTTTTTTATTCTGTGGCGGAAACAATCTTCCATAGTTTATTAAGACAATACATTCAAGTAATATGGTAAGAAATACCTGTTTGCAATATCAAGCAGCATAACAAGCTGTTTTGTACAGCTAAAAATAACTGGAAGCGAATGAAACCGGAAGCCAGACACATTTAATATACAAATGGCCATGCTCGCTCTTACATTAAAAATAAGGTGGATAAAGATGTATAGTGGTCTCAGACTTTTGTACTCCATTGTATATCATATATGATCCAGGCCTATAGTATAGGAAGTATTGCCACTATATAAGCCATCAGTCATCGGAAAAAACCCATACCGGTTGAATACTAACTACTGTACCTTACCAGATTCCATGGAACAGAAACTGTATATTGTCATAAGCAACACAAAGAAAGCAACCTTGAAATATCTCAATAATGAGGACAAGGACATTTTACACTCAATAAGGGCATTTGACGGCAAAAATAGGTCACTGCCTGTATGTAGCAGCTACAAGCAACTAGTGATCTAATAGGATGGTGCTTTGACCGTTTGTAGTCCGGCTATAGACTACAACAAAAGGAAGAGGAAAAGGGAAGATCCACTCCAGCAAATGCTGACCATGGCACTACACTAAACGTAGGTAAAATCAAGGGGGTGGATGGTTTATTTTGGCCACACCACTAGCTGGGACTGTTAACTCACTCTGCAACACCGTAACTGTTGCCTGGGCTCGAATCCAGGTAGTGGACGGATTCTGGCGCAAATCATTACGCCGCGGGTCGTTACTGGCTCTGCACTCATAAATCCCAGAATCCTCGATGGTGACGCGAGTGATGGCTAACACGCTTACACCATTGACGCCATACGCGGTGTTGATGGACACGCGTTGTCTGCGCGCGCCATCCCACAATTGGAAGAAGTTGTCGGCCCTGTTCACCTCGGCGTACCACCACTGGATCTCAGGTGTGGGCTTCCCCACAACATCACAGTACAGCTCAAAGGTGTCGCCCGTCAGCTTAGTCTCAGAGAGGGGGGACTTTACAAACCCCGCTGAGGGGCGGCACAGAGACGGGAACACAGAAAAAAAAACGTGACAAAGAGATGGGAGAGAAAAAAAAGGATAGTGAAAGGGCAGTGGGTGGAAAAAAGAAAACATAAAAGATTAAACTCAAATCACAAACTAAAAGTGCAATAAGAAATAAATAATTTAACAATTGATCAATGAGAAAACACACAAAAGTTTTTTTATGAAAGATCCTGCAGTGCACAGAAGTGTTATTTACTCTCTCGTGTATCTTTAGGGAAAATTCAACTGGGTCAGGGGCCTCATGCAAACTGCAATAACATAAAATCTCTGATCTGACCTATATTTTATCTCTTTTTTTCCACCTCGAAGCACTGATTTTAAAGGGATAGTTCACCCAAAAATTACTCACCCTAGGTGTATATGACTTTCTTCTTTCAGCCAAACACAATCAGAGTTATATTAAATAATATCTTTCCCAGCTTTGTAATGCCATTGAATATTGAGTTTTTGAAGCTCCAAAAAGCATGAAAACCCACATAACTTGTGAACACATGTACGACTGTTGCCGGAAGCCAGTGATTATAGTTTATAAAGTTTTAAATATGGATATTTTTCACTATTCAATAGCATTACAAAGCTTGGAAGAGCCAGGATATTTTTTTAATATAACTAAATTATGGGATAATTAAAATTTTTGTGTGAACTACTCCTTTAATTTGTGGTCGATGCTGGAAAGCCAATAAGTAATTTTTATTGAATGGCTGACAACTAAATAAATGGCATAAAAATTCTATAATTTTTTGTCTAAAAAATACAAATATTAAAAATATATATACACACAGTATAGCATGCAAAAGTTTGGGGTCGGTAAGACTTTTAAACTTTTTGAAAGGTTCTGCTTACCAAGGCTGCATTTATTTTATACAAAATTCAGTAAAATCAGTAATATTGTGAAATATTATTACTATTTAAAATATCTGTTTTCTATTTTATTATATTTTCAAATGTAATTTATTCCTGTGATTTCAAAGCTGAATTTGTAGCATTACTTCAGTGTCACATGATCCTTCAGAAATCATTCTAATATGCTGATTTGCTGCTCAAGAAACATTTCTTATTATTATCAATGTTGAAAACAGTTGTGCTGCTTCATATTTTTTGTGGAAATCATGATACATTATTTTCAGGATTTGTTGATGTATAGAAAATAAAAAAAAACAGCATTTATTTATTGCAGATAAAGCAGCATTTCTTCTATAGAAAGACATCAATATAGCAGTCTGAATCCGAGCACCTCGGTGCAATCTCATTATTCATGTGTGGGTGTGCTGATGGACAGGCGGTTTCCATAGAAGCCTACAGTAGATGAGCAGGTAGGCCTTTTAGAGGGGGAGGGCTGCCCACCACCCCCTCATTAACTGCTGTCTAAACTGATTACATTCAGAGATATGAAGCCTTGCAAAGAGTCAACAGTCATATAACTAGTGTAGTAAATGTTTGTTGTGTGCATTCAACAATATAACAACTTAGCAACAAAACCGACAGTGTTTCTGTGCCAAATACATTCCTTGCGGATGCGAACAAGTTTTAGAACGTTTTTTTTTAGTATGGCCCTTTATGAAATCATAAAGGGCGGAATTACTTGTATGGGCACTTTTCCCGGATGAGCGCATGCGCACATGAGCAAAAGCAGGAGCACGCACATGAACGAGCTTTGTTCGGGTTACGGAAGCCGTCGGCAGCGCTGTCATTTTGTTTTTAGACCACGAAATCAACAATGTCACTAAAGAAGTGTTTTTTTGGTTGTGAGGGAAAGATAACCTTGTTCAGATTCCCAAATAACCCAGCATTAAACAGTGGATGCAGTTTGTTTTCCCGAAGCAGCAACGGAGTTCTGCAAGTGTGTTTGTTTGTTCCCGGTCATGAGTCGAAATTGCAGGCGGTGAGTGAAACTGCATCAAATGTCTGTGTTTTGTTGGCAATCGGCGCGTAAGTGCATATAATGTCAGCAACATAAACGTATATTGAATAGAAAGTTATCCAGGGAGGGATAATGCCATGATGTATTGTGTGTGTGTGTGTGCATGTTCTCTCTTTAGCTCCACCCACTGCACTCCTCCACGAGTTCGGCTGTTTTTGGAAAGAATCAGTACAGCGTATCTGTCTTTTATAAATCTGATAAAACTAAAGACTCTTTGGAGATATGAAGGATGCAATACTACTATATAGGTACTCAAGATTAACATGAGACTGGCAGAAACTGTGTTACCACCCCTTTAAAAACAAAAGGGAAACAATGTGTGGACACATTCATTAGATTTCAAAAGCAAAACTAAAAATTTTATAGGCCTATGCATAAATAAATGAAGAAAGACATGATATTTGAGCAAAATCCACTGACAGGTATTATGATAATTTACTGTCATTAATGTGTCATTTAGGTTTTGTCATTATGAAAACAAAACATATGACATTTTATTATGAGCTTTTACTTTGCATGCTCCAAGCATAATAATATTAATAATAATAATGTGTATATAAAATAAAGCTATATTGGGATTTATTGGAGTGTGACTTTAGTGTATGAATAATACATTATTAATACGGTAATAATAACAATAGTGTGTATACAAATACAATTATAACTTTTCAGATTTATTGGAGTGACTACTGTATGAATAATTATATATTTTAATTTATTGGAGTGTAACTTTACTATAATAATAAATATGCATATATTTATAACTATATTATGATTTTTGTATCTTTTGTTTGCATTTATATTTTTATCTACCCTTGTTTTAATGTTGCACCAACCTATATACTGTTTTACTTTACACATAAAGCTTCAAATGTCTAATGCTATGCTACATATTAATTTAGTATTAAAGGATGTATTATGGGATCAGTCCATTTGTGCTAGGAAGAGCAGATCAATAGCACAAATAAAAAAAAAGTAATACAAAGTTTTCTTTGAGGTTATGTTACATAAATATGCACAGAAGATTTTTGATTGTTGAATTGTATTAATCAGAACATTACTTTTACAGACACAGCAGTTTACTGCTGGTTCTATTGATAAATATTTTTATTTTGTAAAAAGCGTGTGAGTGAGATGAAAGGAAAAGTGTCAGGTTTGATCTTCATATGAGCAGGCAATGGGCTACAACAGTGGGTTCTGGGTAACAAAAATGGGCCCCAGATCTGTTCCGAGAGGCCCGCCAACAGCAACGATGCTAAATGCAAATTCTAAATGTGCATAGGATAGTAAAATCCTAATCCCTAGTGAAAAATAAATATACTAAAATGTATTTGAAATACATTTATTTTATGCTAAGTATACTACAAATAAATTTACATATTTATGTACTTAATCTAAATACCCTGCAATTGTACTTTTGGTATACTAAGTTGGTATATTTAAAGTCTGCTAAATTGGAACAACTAATTTTGTTAATACTTTAGTTATCCAGAAATACTGCTGAGGTCCAACTAAAGATATATATAAGTATATTTGATTGTGCTAAAGTGGAACTATTGCAAGTATACTTTAGGTACACTTTAAATATTTTGCATTTAAAGAATATCCTTAATAATAGTGATATTAAAGGAACACGCCACTATTTTTGAAAATAGGCTCATTTTCTAACTCCCCTAGAGTTAAACAGTTGAGTTTTACCGTTTTCGAATCCATTCAGCCGATCTCCGGGTCTGGCGGTGGAACTTTTAGCGAAGCTCAGCATAGATCATTGAATCTGAGACCATTTGCATCTCGCTCAAAAATGACTCGAGTTTCGATATTTTTCCTATTTAAAACTTGACTCTTCTGTAGTTACATCATGTACTAAGACGGACGGAAAATGAAAAGTTGCGATTTTCTAGGCCGATATATATCTAGGAACTATACTCTCATTCCTGCGTAATAATCAAGGAACTTTGCTGCCGTACCATGGGTGCAGCAGGTGCAATGATATTACACAGCGCCTGAAAATAGTCCCCAGCACGCTCTCTGTGCAAGCAGGTTGTCACATTGGTTATGTTGACAGAAGTTAGCCTATTTTCAGGCGCTACGTAATATCATTGTGCCTGCTGCACCCATGGTACGGCAGCAAAGTTCCTTGATTATTACGCAGGAATGAGAGTATAGTTCCTAGCCATATTGACCTAGAAAATCGCAACTTTTCATTTTCCGTCGGTCTTAGTACACGATGTAACTACAGAAGAGTCAAGTTTTAAATAAGAAAAATATTGAAACTCTTTGGTAATTTTTTTGAGCGAGATGCTAACGGTCTAATCAGATTCAATGAATTATGCTAAGCTATGCTAAGAGTGTTACCGCCAGACCCGGAGATCGGCTGAATGGATTCGAAAACGGTAAAACTCAACTGTTTAACTCTAGGGGAGTTGGAAAATTAGCGGCATGTTCCTTTAAAACACGTTACACTTAATATTAATAAATGTGCATTGTGCAATAAAGAAGTACTCCACATAAAGTTTAATTATAATATTTATATCTGTAAGTCTCAAGTGATATGCCAAAAGTTTTGCCTTTACATGCACATGAACTTTAATGAAATCATATTCTTAATCCGTAGGGTTTCATATGGAGTTGGCCCACCCTTTGCAGCTATAACAGCTTCAATTCTTCTGGGAAGGCTTTTCACAAGGTTTAGGAGTGTGTTTATGGGAATATTTGACCATTCTTCTAGAAGCGCATTTGTGAGGTCAGGCACTGATGTTGGACGAGAACACCTGGCTCGCAGTCTCTGCTCTAATTCATCCCAAAGGTGTTCTATCGGGTTGAGCTCAGGACACTGTGCAGGCCAGTCAAGTTCCTCCACACCAAACTCGCTCATCCAAGTCTTTATGGACCTTGCTTTGTTCACTGGTGCGCAGTCAGGAAGGGGCCACCCCCAAACTCTTCCCACAAAGTTGGGAGCATGAAATTGTCAAAAATGTCTTGGTATGCTGAAGCATTAGGAGTTCCTTTCACTGGAACTAAGGGGCCAAGCCCAATCCCTGAAAAACAACCCCACACCATAAACCCCCCTCCACCAAACTTTACACTTGTCTTGGCACAATGCAGTTAGGCAAGTACCGTTCTCCTGACAACCGCCAAACCCAGACTCGTCCATCGGATTGCCAGACAGAGAAGCATGATTTGAACACGTCTCCACTGCTCTAGAGTCCAGTGGTGGCGTGCTTTACACCACTGCATTCGATGCTTTGCATTGCACTTGATGTTAGCTGCAGCTGCTCGGCCTCTCTACGCACTGTTCTTGAGCTAATCTGAAGGCCACACGAAGTTTGGAGGTCTGTAGCTATTGACTCTGCAGAAAGTTGGTGACTTCTGCGCCTCAGCATGCGTTGACCCCGCTCTGTGATTTTACGTGGATGGGTTGCTGTTGTTCCCAATTGCTTCCACTTTGTTATAATACCACTAGCAGTTGACTGTGGAATATTTAGTAGTGAGGAAAATGGACTTGTTGCACAGGTGGCAACCTATCACGGTACCACGCTTGAATTCACTGAGCTCCCGAGAGCGACCCATTCTTTCACAAATGTTTGTAGAAGCAGTCTGCATGCCTAGGTGCTTGATTTTATACACCTGTGGCCATGGAAATGATTGGAACACCTGAATTCAATTATTTGGAGGGGTGTCCCAATACTTTTGGCAATATAGTGTATGTTAATGAGTTTGTAGTATACTTATGAAATAAATGTATTTTAAATACATTTTGGTATAGGTTTTTTCACTAGGGTAAATAGGCTTATCTACTTCTAAAAATTAAGAAAACTTTTGGGCCTAATTGTTGGGCCTATGTTAGATTTTTTTTAGAAGTCACCTTGATTCAGGTGTGTAACAAAGTAGAATCAACTCAGCTTAATTAATGCATTTTTCCTACAGGATGTCTGTTATGTATTAATTCAAAACATTATGTTAAATGTGATAATAAAGTACACATTAGTTAAACGGCAGTAATTAATGGCCAGGAGATGAAGATGAAGTCGGACGGGCTCATGTGTTACCGCTCATTAACTGAGCGCGTCCATGACGTCATAATGCACCGCGGCGCTCCTCCGTTAAGACTTTTAACGGGTCCGCGCGCACGGAGAGGACATTAACGCCATACATACCGCTGCTGCATCGCCTCTATAAATAGAAACATGCAGCAGAATGGACTGCTGCTATTTACGGCGCTGCAGAGGACCGGTGCTCAAAGCGAGTACCTGCCTCTACCGTTATCTCCTATTTGACGAGCGAGTTACAGCGAAGATGTATGCAAAAGGATCGGTTTGCGTCGGAAGAACAAACGGGAACATGAGAAGAATCCCTGAGTCATTAGATTAGCCGTATGCAAATCAAGCACAAGTGCGAAACACAGTTCTGCATTCTGATCGGTCCGCGGTGGATCAAGCAGGGTTTGGGTTTGTGACAAGCAGCCGGTGACCCATCTAAGCACATCCAAATGATTCTCTGGAAAGGGAATGTTCTCTAAGAGAACCATAATCACAGTCACAAATAGACGCTCCCTGTGGGACAAGGCTCTATATTAAAATGTAACCTATTTGTGAGCATAGGCTACTGAAGCAGAATGGCGAGCCGCTTTTAAGTAGCCTATGGGACATAAACTGGTTTTTTAATGCGGAACGCAGTGCGCTTTGCCATTTAAACCCACAAGGACACATTTTCTTAAATATTTAATACACACGAATGTCACCTTTCTCAACCTGAGCGGCTATTTAGTTGAGTATTTCCAAAAGCAATGCTGAGGATTGGTTAGAGTTTATCCCGTGCGGTCTAGGCAAATTGCACCTGCACGTGCCGCAACCGTTTCCTTAACAAGAAAACCTCCAAAATCTGTGATGAAACGGTTCTTTAAGCACAACACATGAAAGTCCTTACCGTTGTCAGCGGAGCCCGAATGCAGCATCAACACCCCGAATAATATCACCAACGGATTCCCCGCGTAAGACATTTTTTAGGTCGTCTGGCTACCTGGGATATGTGTAGAGGGATGCAGAGGAGAGAGGGAGAAGAGGGCTATCGAGGAGGATGTGAGTGGAGAGGGAGCTGCTACAATGACGACGCGACCCTGGATGGAGCTCGAATCGGGTCACGCAAGAAGCCCGTCGCCTAGCAATAGCGAGCGCGGTAAGTAGATGCCGCCGCTACACTTACATCCGGTTTTAAACGAGGCTCGTGAAGACGATGGCGCTGGCCTCTTAAATTCCCGCGATAGCAGACCTGTCCTGACTACATACATCCCAGATAGATGGACACAATCCTCAGGTGATCAAATTCGCATACTCTTATAAATAAAGGTTACTTAATGGCATATAAGGTTCCATTAAAACCTGACATCCATGGAACATTTAGGCTACAATGATGTCTTCAGATTATTCTTAGTTCTTTACTCTAAGAAAAATTGTTATTGTAATGAACGGTTAAGTTTTTTGGGCAACACATGCTGTAAAAAATGCTAGGAATTTACAGGATTAAAGAGTAGCTATTATTTTACAATAAATTATTGTAGTCAGAAATTTACTGTGGAATCAATGCATGCTGGGTAATTTTCTGACAAATTACTGTGAATCAACTGCAGAATGATGCTGACATCACAGTAACTTACTGCTCGTTTTAGTGAGATTTCAGGTGATAAAGTTGTCTTTAATCATGTCACTGTAATAAATTTAATTGTGTACCACTGTAATTGTTTTGAAGTCACCATTATGGTGATCAGTGTTCCATTAGCTTGTGATCTTGGACCCTCTGTATTCATATTCAAATTTCTGTTCAAGCCAAGTCAGAAAAATGACAAATAAAAAAAACATTTGTTAAAATGATGACAAGCTAGAATATGAAATAGTTAGTCAAATACTCTTAACATGAATATGAAGATTTTGCTTTAGTATTATTTAAGCATGAAGATTTACCAATAACTTATTTCAAATTCATAACTGTTTATAGATGGATCTTTCATAAGTGACGCAACTGCTGAGATTCATCTTTGAAAGATGTGACATCATCTTGTAAACATCACCTAATGATGCACAGACATCAATACTTGACATATAAAACACAACAATGGTGACACTCAACAAATAATAAAAACACTTATACAACATAAACCAACATTACAAATCTAAACCAACAACACAAACTGCTAAAAGTGATGCAATAAGTTCAGCAGCACAGATAAAACTAAATCAAGAAACTCCACAGCATAATCTATTCATGCCGCACTGCATGCTGGGTACCTTCATAGTAAATATGCACTGTAGAAATACAGTATGATGTTGTTTTTTTTACAGTAAATTGTGTTTTCCAATACTGTAAAGTCACAGTAAAACCATTTTTTTAGTACAGTTAGATACAAGAAAAGTCCTACTGTGAAATTACTGTGAAAGTAATGCAATTATTAACCTGGAATATACTGTAGTATCACTAGGGCTGCAATAACTAGTCGATAATAATCGATAATAATGAAAATCATCAATAACGATTCTCATTATCGGTTAGTCGGGTCTGCCCTCTGTGCATGATAAGCTTCCACCAGTCAAGCCAAATTACAGCACTGAATAACGCATTTTATGGACAAAATGTGCAACTAGAAATAGTGGAGTGGAAACAGAGTGAGCTGATGCAGGAAAGGTACATGATCCAAGTGCCCAAAACATGAGAAGTCTTTATTTTAAGCTTCAAGAGAATGCATTAGCGTTTAACATAGCCTACCCTGTCATGCACTTGACATATGTGTGTGCGTGTGCGTCCTCAGCGCAAAACTTTAATTTTACAGGTTATGTCCACTGATCTATATAAAGAACAGTAGTTATATCCTCATCTGCAAATGCTACTAATTCATGTGAGTATTTCCATTTTGCATGAAAGTGGCGAGCGTCGGTGCGGCGCACGTGCATGCGCGTCAAACAGACAGAATGCAGTAGAGAGGGTGACCATTAATATTCAGCTCAAAAACATTTATTTAACTGAAATATCTGCTGTTGGACGCTAAATTTAGTTTTAAAAGTCAACATGTAATTTTATGAGAGTAGTAACTGTAAAGGGATAACAGCGTGTAATTTGAATATAAATGTAAGACGTTTCTACAGGATAAAGAAATTACAGTAACAGTTACTGTGTCCATAGAGAGTGTGTGTGTGTTCCTGCAGAACATTCCTCTTATCTCGTAACACTGAGTTTGTGCTTTTGTTTTTCTTTAATATAATTTTAATGTAGGGATTTAAACACCTTTTGCTTATTAACTTTTTTGCACATAATGTAGCCTACTGCACAAACATACCCGTACGAAAATTAACCGTTTTTATTATAATAAAACCATGTTTTTGCCGTATTGATTACCATTTGTATAACCACACAAATATCATATAACTAAACTATGGATTTGAAGCAAAACAATGGTTAATTTGTGGTTACCATTGAATAACTACAATAACCCTGTTATTTATTTATTATTATTTTTATTGTTTGTTTTATTCGATGTAAAACCATGGTTAATTTATGTAATGGTAGATATATTTACTATGTATGTGTTCATAGCACTCAGCTGACACGTTTGTTTGAAGGACAGCATTGGGCAGGATGGGGAATAGTGTGTTTTGACAATAAAATAAAAAATGGTCTTTTTATTCGATTAATCAATTAATCTAAAAAAATAATCGGCCAACTAATCGATTATTAAAATAAACGTTAGTTGCAGCCCTAAATATCACACTAAAATGTTTAACAGTGTAATGTAATTATACCAACCTGAGTTAATATAATCTGTCTGGCACTGTAAAATGTATTGAGAATAACACAAGTGTGGAAGGCCATAAGATGAATCAAAGTTCAAAATAGGCCTCCATTAAACGCAACATAAAACACTCAAATGTAACAGACAGCAAGAATAAAAAAGTAAATAAATGTGATGGTTTGTGGAGGGAATAGAGGCAATGGTCTTTCATGCATTTTACTTTTGTAAAAAACTATTTCAACAGTATTTTACAGTAAAGGTGTTTGCTTTGTTAAATATAATATGAATGTTCTGTCTTTAAATAATGAAGTAATACTTTCTACTTACATTTTTTTTTTTTACAATACTCTATACAGGAAAATTACATGTAGGCTATTTTAAAATATATTTTTAAACAGTATTAGGTAACTTACAGTTAACAAGTATTGTGCAAGTATTTTTATTTTACAATGAATATCGAATAGTTTGTGAATGTGAGATGAATTTATAAAAATAGGGTTTCTTATAACAGTAAGAGTTTATTATTCTTTTTAAATAAACAGATTAAACACAAGTCTATCACTGCCACACCATATGCCAACATTGATATTCCCTGCCAAAACAAACAGTTCTCATGTTGACAGTCTCCTGCCATCTACTGGACAATTCACATATATCACACCAATAGACAGCACATTTCGCCATTCCCTGGAGATTAATGTTAATGTAATTAACAGAATATGAATGTAAAAATGCTATAGTAAAAACATGTTTAATGGTTAACTGTAAGCTATAACTGGCAAAGGTGAAAAATTATTTTTAATGATGTAATTTTAATGTTAATGTGTTTTTGGAGCAAACATATTAGCTACATTACACTGTAAAAATGATATGATCAATACGGCATGTGTTTTTACATTGATTTAACTAATCAAAATAAGTTAAGCAATTTTCAACTTTTTTAAAAAATAAGTTTCAAGATTCAACTCGTTTTTGAAAGTCAGTGTAATTTAAATTGAAATTACTTAAACATCCAAGTTCATTGTACTTAAATATCTTTACAGTGTATAATTCATTTTATTTATATTAACCAATATTGAATTTGCAGAAAGCATTTTGTAAACTATGGCATAGCAAAAATAGACGATTGTTATTCTCTTTGAATACTAGCCTATTCTTCAATATAGCTATTAAACATCAGCATTCTATCATTCACTTGTGTCTCTCACATTGCACTCTAGTTTGTGATTGTTTGCACTTGTACCCTACTGAGTGGGCAAACATGGCACTTCATGTCATGCACAAGCTGTTCACACTGGCTCTGATCAGAATAGATGCTAACCGTGATATCTCTGTATACATAAACATCAAGTTTTCACCAGTTTATATATGGATGCATGAAAATTGTTTCCTAAAACTGACACATCCCAAGCAGGCGATGGTAAACAAGTGTTGGAAACATCTCCCTTTAGAAATGCCAACACATTAGTTTCAGTTCACTTTGCCAAGGAGGTTTCAACTTCTGCATAGCCTGCGGCTGCATCTGTCTGGTACATTTTTCTTTTTTCATCTGTCCCACAACTCAGAAATATGCTCAGAAATACACACTAAGGAAAATGCAGTCTATATCATTTAAAGAATTATTCAATCATTCATTTGTTATATTTCTATGGGCATTTTGGGGCTTGTTTTAAACTGATCATCTTAATGTCTGTTTTCAGCAATGCTGAATGCATGTAATAAAAATATCTAGAGGATATTGGTCAATGAAAAATTGAAAAGAACAAATCATTAGTTCAGTGAAGCTGATGAAACCTATGATGTCTGATGATGCCTCTAGTGTTCTTCCAGCATATTATTCCTGTTGCCAATTAAAACAGCAATGTGTCATTTGCATATAATTTGCACTCTCAGAATATGAGCACATGTCCTCCAGACAAGGTTGAGCACCAGGAAGCATGTTTGCTATATTTTTTTAAATGACTCACAACCACCCAAAACATAGTTTGACATAATAATAATAATACTTATTTATGAAATGAATGAATTAATGAATGAGTAAATAAATAATACAGTGATGTTTCCCTCCTAAATTCTTTTTCACAAATTTCTGTATGCTTAATGTACAGGCCATATGTAGAGATTTAAATTTGAATGGAAATAAAGTACAACAACAACAACAAAAAAGTAAACCACGAAGAAAAGTTTATTTCATACCACATATTGTTGCGTCATTCAAGTTATTTTTATAGAAGATTGATGAATTATATAGTAAGTTTTTCCCCATTTTTAGTCAGAATAGTTAAGCTATATCACATTGAGCCCACGTCTACTGACTATTATGATTTGTGGCAGCTTTATGATTTTAATTTCTCAATGAAAATGAGAAGAAATGAGCACAGGTAAAAAGATGAATTTTAAAATGATTTAATTGTTTATATAAAAAAAAGAGAACTATTGGTTATGGAATCGAAGGGATAGTTCATCCAAAAATGAAAATTCTGTCATCATTTACTCACTCTCAACGTGTTATAAACCTGTATAATTTCTTTCTTCTACTGAAGACAAAAGATATTTAAAAAAATGTCGGTAACCAAATGGTTGATGGATCCCATTGACTTCCATAGTATTTTACACCTTGAGAGTGAGTAAATGATGACAGAATTTTCATTTTTGGGAGAACTATCCCTTTAAGTCTTAAGATTTGAGCCAAATATCCAATCACTCAGGTTTAATTTTCTTTTTAAATACTACTTTAAAACAAAGATATTTTATGATAGAGAAAATCACAAAACAAGACAACACAAATATCATCAAAAGAGTCAAAATAACATCTATAGAGTGGTACTCAATCCAGGACATTCTGAAAGACTGTGTTCGTAAATGAGGGGCTCCTCTATTCCTCATGACAAACTCAATCCAGAAGACGGCACGATCAAGAGGTTTCATTGGCTGGTCGTGGTGCAGTCTGGACAGTCTCTGCATGTTCTCCCTGTAAAATGGGTTATACAGAACTTCCTGCAGTGCCTGTAGAAACATCGCCCTGTCCAATTCCGCAATATCCACAAGTTTAGCTGTGCCTCTTACTTTCATTCTTGAAAGATTGTCAGCTTGATCAAATACTATAGGTAGACCCAAAATGGGAACCCCATGATAGATGGCCTCTTGGATGCCATTGGTGCCTCCGTGTGTTATAAACACTTTAGTTTGAGGATGTCCAAGCAGGTCATTCTGGGGTAACCAGTCAATTAGTAACGTATTATCACCAATGTTGACAGGTCGAGGTCCAGTGTGTCTCCAAATTACTTTTTGAGGCAGTCTGGCAAAAGCGGCAGCAATTTCCTCTGTGATATCTTGTGGAAGATGACTAAAAAGAGTTCCTAAGGACATGACAATGAGTCCATGATCTCCTGAGCTCTGCACAAACTCCTCAAGGTCATCTGGAAGTGGCTTAGCTGGTTTGCACTGGAAGCCGCCCATGTAGAAGATATTTGGCATTGTGGGTCGTGGAAACTCAAACGTGAAGTCGTTTCTCATGAGCCAGATATCTGCATCCTGAAGAAGGTATTTGTAGTTTATTTCTGATCCAAAGTATTTGTTGCAGAAGGACTGGTAGTGCGAGGAGATAAACCTAGTTTTGTGATAAAGAGAAAACATGTATCCCATTAGATTCTGCACACGTTGACCAAACGTCATCTTATCAGTCAGCTCTACTCCTGGTACAGGAACATACGACAGAGGTGAAGGAGCTATTTCATAATGTGCCTCTCCATGCATCGTCCAACGGACATTTAGCACAAGAGGGAGGAGAAGACGACGAGCTAGGAAAACTCCGCCTCCAAAAGCCGGATCTGTCAAAACCAGGTCATACTTTGCGGTATGAAGTGAATCCATTAAGTCTTTATTTTCAAATATTTTTCCCATTAAAGCAAGTTGATTGCAATGCATCTCTTCAAATACTGTTCCAACCTCTGATGCCAGTGTGAGATGAGTCCAGATGGACAATTTTTCTCTTCTGATGACCAGAATATGTCTTGTAAATGCATCAAGCAGCTCCTTTTCAATGCCACCCCTGTTAAAAACAGTGATAGAGGTGTAGAAAGGAGACTCCTCCTTGATATACCAGCTGTTGGAGGGTCTAAGCACCGTCACGTTGTGACCTCGTGAATGTAATTCCTCAATCAGGACCTTCATGTTCACCCAGTGACTTCCATCCAGGGGAAATACTAACACTTTACCTCCTAAAGCTTGAGATAATATGCTCAAGAATGCTAACAAAGTGACAGGGAGGTAATACATCTTAGTTTTTTAACCTTTGAGGAAAGAAAGTTGATACATTTCAGTTAGGCACAATATACCAACACTTATTAAAATTGTTTAGGTATAATAAGGTAATTTGCTTACTTACCACGCAAAGATTATTAGCTGCCCATGAAAATCCAAGTAAGACTGCGGAATTGCTGACTGCATTCCACTAATGAAATGGTGTGAAACAGGACCTGCCCAGCAAATATGCAACGCATTGGGAGTGCACATGGGAAATTTAACAACACATACTTCCTTTACACACACAAAACATGTCTAAGCTTGTACTTGATATTATTCTGAGAAGTGCATAGACTTAGTAGTTTCTAAGTCCTCTACTGACTAAATAAAATGATTATTAATCCACTACAACAACAAATAATGACCACAATATAGTTTTTCCAAATCTTAGTGTACTTGTTTACCAAGGAGGCAACAGTGTCAGTATGCATCATGTGAAAACACAAAAAATATTTGTTAATGACACTTATTTATTGTAATGCATAGGCCTACACTGTTGGACATTAGTACACAAAGTAGACTAGTAAGATAATGACAAGTGTGCTTTAAACATCTTGTTAGAGCCATTTTCTTTGAATTGTCTATTTGAATTACAGAAGAGTATTTGTCTGGTTATTGAGATGCTGAAATTTCCAAGTACTTTTTTGTCATTTCTTTGAGCTGAATACCTACTCCTAGTGTCGCATACCAGTCACTGCACCTACATAACACCTGTAGGGTCCTGCATAAAGAGATTTAGTAGTCAGCCTAGGATGCCTGTCAGTAAAAACACAAACAGTTTTTTATCTGCATGGTTGTAGGTTGCCTTGTGTATTTTATTATTTTTATTTTCTCCTTTTTTGTTAAACTCTTGGATGGAAATAAATGGAGCAAAATTATCTAAAGTTGTGTTGACTGGATATTGGCTAATATAGGCTCTAAGATGTATATATAAGATATATAATGCGTCCATATTTGTGAAATTTCTTATATTTAATCTATTTATCTCACAAATCACAATATGTATAAGAAACTGACTTACCGTCATTGAAATTTACTTGTATTCATTTACTTGCTGTATTTCTTTCCAACACTAGATGGCGGTTAGGAGTAGCATAGGCCTACTTATTTGGGTCCAGTCAATCATTTAAACTTTTTTTAAATCATTTCCCGCAAAAAAATTATGTAAAAATGTAAATAAAATTAAAAAAAACTTGCATCACAATAAGTGTTTGATTGACAAAACATTGGTAACTAAACAATTTCATTAAGTTTCGTGACACGTTACAATGGTTTACATGGGCTACTGTTTTTATTAGGTTAGTGTTATACAAATTTCACGATTTCAGTTCATAAGCTTGCGATTTGATTCCGATCTTGATTCAATAGCGATTAATTTGATAAATATCAGGTACAGTAGCTACATGTTAATTTTTCTCAGGAAAAAAAATCTCAACTAATGCTGTAAACATACAGGGAGCCCTGCCAGCTGGTATTAGGCCTACTATTAAAATTAACACGGTTTTTATAACAACGTTATAGTACTTTATGTAATGGTCATTAAATGGCTTTCCTGAGTTAAATGTAACGTTACGTGACATTGTTTACAAGCTGTTTTATGATCTCTATAAGGGTTAAAACAGAAAAAATGAACGAATTTTACAGCTGAAACTTTGTTTCATATCAAAGTAACCTTGTCCGTCTTGTCTGTCGGTGTCAGTGTCCTCTTTGCTCCGCGATGTTTTTTCACTGCGAGAAAATTGATGTGTGGCGTGAGAAAGGCGTCAGTTGCGTGAGTTGCGTGAGTCTCGCGCTGAATGCGTGAGAGGGGCAGCCCTGGTGGCGTGGGGGTGTTGGATGACTATAGGATCCTCAGATGAATAGGCTAACGTAAGTGATACATTTGTTTAGATAATTTTCTGGATTTAAAAAAAAATTATATTTTTTGTGTTGTTAGTTCAATACATTTCTTAGTGCATTAGGTTAACATTCGTAGCTTATCCCATAGGCACAATAGTTTGCTTCTTTGGTTTTCCTCTAAAAAATGCTGGGTTGTTTCATTGGGTTTCAAAATTAAACTTAAAAATTTAAACTCTAGTGGACATCTGAAAATCTCTTCAAAAAATAATTTCAAATCTTGTTCTTCATACCCTAAGAGCAATAAAAAAAATCCTGACTGAGGTTATCATAATTCATGCATGAAAGGGTTAACATAAAATACTAACAATCAGATAAAATAATACACCTCCTTTTATTGGAATAATTTTAAGCAACGATCAATGCGAAATAAAATTGAGGAGCTTCGTGCTAAAGCCAGGGTCAGGCATTCACGGAAACCTGGCTTCATCCAGACATGGCCAGCTCACAGTTTGAGGTGGATGGCTTCTCTCTGGTTCGGGCCGATCGTTCTGCAGCATCAGGCAAGAACCGAGGTGGGGGATTGTGCGTGTTTGTGAAAGAAAGATTGGTGCACCCAGTTTACAGTGAGAGCCATGGTATTTAATACCGATGCTGAACTGCTTTGCTTCAGTTTAAGACCTTTTCATTTACTGAGAGTGTTTGGGAATATCATCATCTGTGGGGTTTATGTTCCACCCTCTGGTAATGCAATAAGAGCTGTGAAGCAAATTAAGGCCTGTGTATAACAACAACTTCAGCGTACACCCAGTCCACCTGTTTTTGTACTGGAAGACTTCAACCACTGCACCTGGAACTGTCATTATCTGGTTTTTAACAATATGTTAAGTGCGTTACAAAAGACAATATCATTTTAGACAAATGCTTTAAAGAAGGTTTATAATGCAAACTCAAAGCTCCCATTAGCAAGTTCTGATCACAATACAGTGTATCTTATTCCAACATACAGGACAGTCGTGAAGAGTTCTAAACCTGTGACTAAAGATGTGTCAGTGTGGTCGAAAAACAGCATTGAGTCTCTGAATATTTTATAATTATCTCTGGGATATTTTTTTTATGGTGCTGACATTGATGAAACCACAGAAGTATTAACCGAAATGAAAAAATTCTGTACAGATAATGTGGTTACTAAAAACAGGTAACTATTTACCCAAATAACAAACTTTTTATTACAAAGGAGATAAAACATTGCATTATAAGGAAAACCATGGAAAACCACAACAGTGTAGCACTAACAACTGTTCAGAATGAACTGAATCAGTTGCTTAAAGTAGCAAGGGAAAAAACATTCTAGAAGAGAACAAGTCTAAGCCCCAAAGGATGTGTAATTCAATAAAAAAAATATAACAAATACGCAACCAGCAAAGAAGAGGCTCTTTACAACTGACAATTTACAAAAGGTAATGACTTGAACTGTTTTTTCCTAAGGTTTGATACTCATAACTTTTATTATGATTGTAAAATGGAATTGAACTCTGTAAAATGACTGACCCTAACCATTCAGTTGATCGTTCAGTTGTTATTCAAACATATGTGCCCTAAGAAGTCTTCTGGCCCTGATGGTATTTCAGCCTTTCTTTTAAAGGTCTATGGCGAGGAACTGACCCCTGATTTGTGCTCTATATTTCAATAGTCCATTGACTCTAAAACAGTCCCAGCCTTTTGGAAAAAATAATTCTTGTGCCAAAAAAAGTTCACGCCTCTGAAAGTAATGATTTTAGACAACGCGCTCTCACGTCAGTGGTGATGAAGTGTTTTGAGAAGTGTATGGTGTTGATGCTAAAAGCGGATGTTACAAGTAAATTATACACACTTCAGTTTGCTAAATAACCGACAAGGCAGAGGCACAGGTGAGCAGATAATAGAACAAACACACTGAGGAGGGTGGAGTGATGCATCTTCATTGATGACCTTCAATGAAAAAGAATCAAATCTGGATTAATTTGTTATGGAATAAATTATATTTCACAAATCACAAGATCAAGAGAATCTATACTGTCCAGAAATATTTAATTGAGTGATAAATCTATAATATTTCAGTTCAGTCTGTACTAATTCATGGCTAAAATTTGTACAATTGGACAGTTATTCTGGTATTTTAAATTCCAACTTCCTAACCATCAAGTAATGCTGCTATAGTAATAAGGTTAGATGTTACATCTGTAAGTCACTGTAGTGTGCATCAATAGACGATTTGCCACCGTTGGGCCAAACCGTTCTCTTTGCGTAACCATTCCGTGCCAATCAGGCCCAGCCTGATAATAACAGCTCTTTGGAATGTAATACAAATGTGTCTGTCCTTGTCTTGGTAACACAAGAGTTTACAGATGATATGAGATGTAAATAGTGACCGCATTATGGAGGATGATAAGATTGTTTTATTATTGTTATTATTAATTTCTGTTTACGTACCTCAAACAGCACGCTTAGCCAGAGAAATTTGTTAGCCAGGCAACAGACAAGTGACCAATAGCATGAGTTTCGAGGTCACTACACGCACTTTACCACCACGATTCAGCACAATTAGCCAAGTATTCTGGGCCAAGAATCGTTTGTAATCGTGCCGTGCGGTACCAGGCTCAAGTGGAAATATAATTGGAACCATTCCTTACCGTTCTTAGAACCATTCGGCATGACATGGAAAAGCGGCTAATGACCGATTTTAAACTATGTATAAGAGTCAGGGAGTGATAACACATCATGTACACATGATCAGATGCCTCTTTATTGCAGGGTGTTCATAAAACTTTGTCAGATAAGAGTTCAACAAAAGCTTGTAGAGAGAAGTCATTCACAATTTTGTTGAATCATAAACACAAAAACAAAACTAATTATAATGTATGGGATCATTTTAGCCCTTTTACTGATAGATGTGAATGATATTTGTCTCATGCATTGGACTAAAACATTGTTACTTAAATCCAATTTAATGTTTTAAATCATTTAAGATTCACAAATGCACATGCTGTCAGGAAACAATCTGGACACATTTCAAATGAGCTGATAAATCCAGCCACTGCTATTCATGTTTTACCTTCTTTCTGAATAAAACTAGACAAAAATATCTGATTGTATAAACAGTCACAAATGCAAATACAAAAACTGTCGCCGTTAGAGTCAAAATAACATCTATAGAGTGGTACTCAATCCAGGACATTCTGAAAGACTGTGTTCGTAAATGAGGGGCTCCTCTATTCCTCATGACAAACTCAATCCAGAAGACGGCACGATCAAGAGGTTTCATTGGCTGGTCGTGGTGCAGTCTGGACAGTCTCTGCATGTTCTCCCTGTAAGATGGGTTATGCAAAACCTCCTTTAATGCCTCTAGAAACACTTCCCTGTCCAGAGTTGCAATATCTACAATCTTTGCAGTTCCCTTTGCTTGCATCCTGGAGAGATTGTCAGGTTGGTCAAAAGATAAAGGAAGGCCCACAATAGGCACGCCATGGTAGATGGCTTCCTGAACTCCATTGGTGCCTCCATGTGCCACAAACACTTTAGTTTGAGGATGTCCAAGCAGGTCATTCTGAGGGAGCCAGTCCACAATCAAAGTATTATTACCAAGATTGACAGGCCGTGGTCCTGTGTGTCTCCAAATAACCTTTTGAGGCAGTTGGGCAAAAGCGGCAACAATCTCATCGTTGATTTCACTCAGAAGCTGACCGAAAACAGTTCCCAAAGTCATGATGATGACCCCATGCTCTCCTGAGCTCTGTACAAATTTCTCAAGGTCATCTGGAAGTGGCTTAGCTGGTTTGCACTGGAAACCGCCCATGTAGACAGCATTTGGCATTGTGGGTCGTGGAAACTCAAACGTGAAGTCGTTTCTCATGAGCCAGATGTCGGCATCTTGGAGGAGGGAGTAGAAATCAACATCAGGGCTAAAATATTTCTGGGTGAACTCTTGGTAATGATAACCAAAGAATTTTGGATTTTGATAATTAACAATCATATAAACCATCACATTCATGACTCTTTGACTGAATGTCATCTTGTCGGTTAGTTGTAATGCTGGTATAGGGGTATATGAGAGAGGAGATGGAGCTACAACAAAGTGACCTTCTCCATACATGGTCCAACGAACATTTAGTACAAGAGGGAGGCCAAGACGGTGTGCCAGTAACACTCCACCTCCAAATGCAGGATCCGTCAGAACAACATTATATTTACCATCCTCCAGTGATTTCATCAAGATCTCATTTTCGAATATCATGGCTGTCATATTGCACACTTGCTGATGAACATCTGAGAACTTGCTGTAAATCTCCTGAGCAATTTCCATTTCAGACCAAAATGATCTTCCATGTCTCTTGATCTGCAGTAACCGGGAAAGCAACATTACCCAAAAGTCAGTGTCAAATTCACCAATGTCTACAGTAATAGAAGTGTAGAGAGAAGACTCCTCTTCAATATACCAGCTATTTGAACCTCGGACCACGGTGATATTGTGACCTTTTGAATGTAACTCCACAATAAGGACCTTCATATTAATCCAGTGGCTTCCATCCGCAGGGACGACCAGAACTTTACCAGCATAACATCCTGATAGAGCAGATAACAAACCGAACAAACCGAGAAGGGTGGAGTGATGCATCTTCATTGATTACCTTCAATGAAAAAAAAACAAATCTGAATTCATTTATGTTATAAATGATACTTCACAAATTACAATGATCAAGAGAATCTGCATGACTGTCCAGAAATATAATGGAATTGAGTGTGAAATCTGTAATGTTTCAGCTTGATGTATATGGCTAAAATCTGTACAATTGGACAGTTATTTAGGTATATAATATTAAATAATATTAACTTATTCCTTGCCATCAAGTAATGCGGATACACTGTAAAAAAAAATTGTTGGTTTAACTTTAAAAAAGTAAGTAACCTGTTGCCTTAAAATTTTGAGTTTATTGAAATTAAAAATTTGAGTTAATACAAAGACATTGGTTTAATCAACAGAACTCAAAATATAATGTTATCTGAACCACATTGATTATCTAAGTTGATTTGACAAAAGAAAAAAAGTGATAAATCATGAAATTTTATGTTACATCTGTAAGTCACTGTAGTTTGCATCAACGACAGATTTTACAAAGTTTCACTATGTATAAGAGTCAGGGAGTGATAACACATCATGTACACATGATCAGATGCCTCTTTATTGCAGGGTGTTCATAAAACTTTGTCAGATATAAAGTTCAGCAAAAGCTTGTAGAGAGAAGTCATTCACAATTCTATCGAATCAATCATAAACACAGAAATGAAATTAATTCTAATGTATGGGATTCATTTTAGCCCTTTCACTGATAAATGTGAATGATATTTGTCTAAGTTAAAACTAACAATATAGAGAGTATTGAATTAGTTCTAAATTATTATTTCCATCTCATGCATTGACTAAAACATTATTTATTAAATCCAGTTAAATGTTTTAAATATTTTAAGATTCACAAAAGCACATTCTGTGCTGTCGGGAAACAATTTCCAGCCACTATTATTCACATTTGACCTTCTTTCTGAATAAAACTAGACAAAAATATCTGATTGTATAAACAGTCACAAATGCGAATATGAAAACTGTCGCCGTTAGAGTCAAAACAACATCTATAGAGTGGTACTCAATCCAGGACATTCTGAAAGACTGTGTTCGTAAATGAGGGGCTCCTCTATTCCTCATGACAAACTCAATCCAGAAGACGGCACGATCAAGAGGTTTCATTGGCTGGTCGTGGTGCAGTCTGGACAGTCTCTGCATGTTCTCCCTATAAGATGGGTTATGCAAAACCTCCTTTAATGCCTCTAGAAACACATTCCTGTCCAGAGTTGCAAAATCGACAATTTTTGCAGTTCCCTTTGCTTGCATCCTGGAGAGATTGTCAGGTTGGTCAAAAGCTAAAGGAAGGCCCACAATAGGCATGCCATGGTAGATGGCTTCCTGAACTCCATTGGTGCCTCCATGTGCCACAAACACTTTAGTTTGAGGATGTCCAAGCAGGTCATTCTGAGGGAGCCAGTCCACAATCAAAGTATTATTACCAAGATTGGCAGGCCGTGGTCCTGTGTGTCTCCAAATAACCTTTTGAGGCAGTTGGGCAAAAGCTGCAGCAATCTCATCGTTGATTTCACTCAGAAGCTGACCGAAAACAGTTCCCAAAGTCATGATGATGACCCCATGCTCTCCTGAGCTCTGTACAAATTTTTCAAGGTCATCTGGAAGTGGCTTAGCTGGTTTGCACTGGAAACCGCCCATGTAGACAACATTTGGCATTGTGGGTCGTGGAAACTCAAACGTGAAGTCGTTTCTCATGAGCCAGATGTCGGCATTTTGGAGAAGGGAGAAGAAATCAACATCAGGGCCAAAATATTTCTGGGTGAACTCTTGGTAAGGAGAACCAAAGTATTTGGAATTTTTATAAAGAATCATTATATATGTCATCACGTTCAGTACTCTCTGACTGAAAGTCATCTTGTCGGTTAGCTGTAACCCTGTAACAGGTATATATGAGAGAGGAGATGGAGCTATATCAAAATGGGCTTCTCCGTACATGGTCCAGCGGACATTAAACACAAGTGGGAGGTCAAGACGGTGTGCCAGTAACACTCCACCTCCAAAAGCAGGATCCGCCAGAACAATGTCATATGCAGCATCTTTCAGTGCATTCATCAAGGTCTCGTTTTCAAACATTGTAGCTGTCATATTACATATTTGCAGATGAATTTTTGTAAACCTCCTATAAGTTTCATCAGCAAGTGCCATTTCATTCCAAAATGATCTTCCTTGTCTCTGCATTTTCAGTAAGTGAGGGAGAAACTTCTCCATGAAGTCATCGTCAAATTCTCCAGTGTCCACAGTAATGGAAGTGTAGAGAGGAGACTTTTCCTCAATGTACCAGCTGCTAGACCCTCGGACCACGGTGATATTGTGACCCTTTGAATGTAACTCCACAATAAGGACCTTCATGTTGATCCAATGACTTCCATCCACAGGGACGACCAGTACTTTACCAGCATAAGATCTTGACAGAGCAGATAACAGGATGAACAAACCAAGAATGGTGGAGTGATGCATCTTAATTGATCACCTTTGATAAGAAGAAATATAACAAAATTAAAAGAGTACACAAGATTTCACAAATACAATGATAAATACAATACCTATTATTGCTCTGAAATAATCTGTAAAACTGCAAGGTAGTAGGGCAGAAGATATAAAGCCATACAGATTTGGAATGACATGAGGGTTAGTATATGATGAAACAAATTTAATTTTTGGGTGAACTAATCCTTTAAAACAATCAAAAAAGTCAACAATATGGCTATACTACATCTGTAAGTTTACAGAATACAGTTGCCACCAATGACAGATTTGTTGGCATCATGGAAGAGGTTGAAGAAATCAACATCGGATGGAATTGCATGTTCGGTCTGTAACATTTAATTTAGATCTGTACAATTGGACAATTATTCAGTTATATATTGCTTCATAAACTGATTCACATTTTCAATGCACAGTTATACTTGATTTACAGTGGGTTTTTATAATTGTCAAGATACAGTCCTCATCTGTCTGTCCAAGTATGCACGATCTACTGTGTAATCGATCTGAATGACTATTAAATACACATTGCAAGTCACCTCTTTCTTTCAGAGCATTATTGTTATATCGACTCTGTAAAAATCAGACTGGTATAATTTCTGTTCAAAGCCTTTACATGACATTTTAAATAGACAAACAAGAGACTGAACAAACACACACACACACACAAAAGAAACCATCATAATGCCAGGGAAAACTTTTTTTATAGTCCTTGCATTAATCACAGTTATGAAATTTGCATCTTTTGAGGCTCAAGATTCTACCAACCATAAATGCAGCTCTAAATAGTCGGTACAACATTAGCAGTAAATGCCTGATTTTTTTCCACAACAAACTCATATATCATGCACATTTTACTTTCTTTTTGAACAAAACTCTAAAAAGATATCGAATCACACATATAATCAAAAATGCAAATATGAAAACTGTCGCCATTAGAGTTGAAATAACATCTATAGAGTGGTACTCAATCCAGGACATTCTGAAAGACTGTGTTCGTAAATGAGGGGCTCCTCTATTCCTCATGACAAACTCAATCCAGAAGACGGCACGATCAAGAGGTTTCATTGGCTGGTCGTGGTGCAGTCTGGACAGTCTCTGCATGTTCTCCCTGTAAGATGGGTTATGCAAAACCTCCTTTAATGCCTCTAGAAACACTTCCCTGTCCAGAGTTGCAATATCTACAATCTTTGCAGTTCCCTTTGATTCCATCCTGAAGAGATTGTCTGGCTGATCGAACACTAATGGTACACCCAAAATGGGCACCCCATGGTAGATGGCTTCCTGAACTCCATTGGTGCCTCCATGTGCCACAAATACTTTAATCTGAGGATGTCCAAGCAGGTCATTCTGAGGGAGCCAGTCCACAATCAAAGTATTATTACCAAGGGTCACAGGTCGAGGTCCTGTATATTTCCATATCACTTTTTGAGGAAGCTGAGCAAAAGCCGCTGCAATGTCATTGGTGACGTCTTGTGGAAGCTGAGCAATAAGGGTCCCTAGAGACATGACAATGAGTCCATGATCTCCTGAGCTCTGCACAAAGTCCTCAAGATCATCTGGAAGCGGCTTGGCAGGTTTACACTGGAAGCCGCCCATATAGACGATATTGGGCATTGTGGGTCGTGGAAACTCAAAGGTAAAGTCATTTCTCATGAGCCAGATATCTGCATCCTGGAAAAGGGAGAAATAATTAACATTGGGGCCAAAATGTTTGTGAAAAAAATAAGTATAGGTAGGTTCAGTGATGATTGCAATCTGGAACTGGGTGAAAAAGTAAGTCAAAACATTCTTGACACGTTGAAGGAATGACATCTTGTCCGTTAGCTCTACTCCTGGGACAGGGACATAAGACAGGGGAGAAGGAGCAATGGCAAAATGTCCCTCTCCATGAATAGTCCATCGAACATTTAAAACCAAAGGAATATTAAACTTGTAAGCTAGGATTGCACCACCTCCAGCAGCTGGGTCTGCTAGCACCACGTCATATTTAGCATCTTGGATTGAGTTTATAGTTTTTTCATCTTCTAATACTCTCTCCATCATCTGCAACATATCTTCATGCATGCTTTTAAACTTCTTGATGATTTCGTACTCCAGTTGAATGCGGCTCCAAATGGAATACCCTTCTCTTTTAATCTTCAAGAGACGGCCGATCAATAAACCAAAGAAGTCCTCATCAAATCCTCCTGTGTTTGGAATGGTGATGGAATTGTAGAAAGGAGACTCCTCCTTGATATACCAGCTATTGGAGGCTCTGAGCACTGTCACGTTGTGACCTCGTGAATGTAATTCCTCAATCAGGACCTTCATGTTCACCCAGTGACTTCCATCCAGTGGAAATACCAACACTTTACCGCCATCTATTCCAAATAATACGCATAAGAGTGACAACAAAACGAGAGGTGCTGAATGATGCATCTTCTTACACAACCTTTAAAAACAAAAGAGAACAAATCAATGAATGGATACCAAAGAATGTATTGATATTTATTTAATTATTGATAACAAAAAAAAAATTCACAAAGCAACCTGTACATTTTACAATTTAAAACTGTAATTTACAACAGGTAAATGATTTAGCAAGGCCACCCTAAAAAAAAACCCTGAAAAAAACCTATACCAAAATGTATTTAAAATACATTTATTTCATACTAAGTATACTACAAACCCATTTACATATTTACTGACATATCACTTGAGACTTAATTAATTATAACTTAATTCAGAGTACATTTTTTAAAAGTATGATCACTGTATAATATCAGTCTTTAAATGCAAGATATTTCAAGTGTACATAAAGTATACTTGCAATAATTCCATTTTAGCACAATCAGATATACTTAAGTGTATCTTTAGTTGGACCTCAGCACTGTTTCTGGATAACTAAAATACATTAAGTACAAAATTAGTTGTTTCAATTTAGCAGATTTTATATATCAGTTTAGTATACCAAAAGTACAACTGCAGGGTATTTATATTAAGTATATATCAAATGTGAGCTGTCACACGTACAGGGAATTGTGGGAATTGATTTGTTCTTTTTACTTCATGAAATGGTTCAGTATATTACAATTTTTCTCAGTATATAGTACAGGAACTTACTGTTAACCAGTTAACAGGTTTTGATGCTCGCATTTTTACAGTCTTTTACCAATAAAATTACAATAATCTTGTACAGTGTATATTACAATTAGATACCAGTGACGTCAATGATTTGTGATACAAATTCATTCTGATCTACAAGTTGATGTTATGGATCTGTTATGGTCTTGTAAAGCTAGACTTTTGACTTTTGACAGAATACCATCTGGGCCATATTACAAAAGAATTTATACTTGTCCAGTAAAAACCACATGAATTTCCCATTTTTTCCCCAGATTTCATATGGGAACTGTTCCAAAACCAAGTTTTCCAATGCATGTGCAAAGTGTGTGTTTCACATGTGTTTTGGCATGTGTTTTCATGTGTTTTTTCTGAATATTTCACTTCGAAAACAAAGTGGAATATACAGTTCTGCTTCTGGATGTCTATTTTATTTGCCACTAAATGCCTCAAATTAAATTTTGCATATTTTTCAAAGACTTGATGCCACCAAACTAACAAACTTTGGTAATTCCAAAGATTTAGTTCTCAAAATCGCTCATTGCATCAACCTTGTACCTTGTAAAAACCACTTTGTTTGCAACAACTCTTAAATGCAAACCAGGTCTACTGAAGTACAATTGTGGCATGGGCATTTTTCCACCAGTGTTTGCAGGATAAACGTAAGAGGGTCTCACCTTGCGTATGAGTAGTATTTGAATCGCTTATTTGTTTATGTGCAAAGTTATGCAATCCTTCACTACACATGCTGCAACATCTGAAAAAAGCTTCATCATCACGTGCACATCAACAGAGTACATGCTAAAACATTAGCTTGCAATGTGTGCATTCACCTTTCATAGTAAAAACTGCATATTCGTTTGACATTTTCTGAAACCAACAACATATGTAATTTGTCAAATAAAAAAAGAAATTACAAAATTACAAAACTGCTGGATACTTTTTTTTTGTTTTTTTTTAAACAAATTTTACTTATGATGGAAAGCTGGAAAAGTTCTGTGAAGTTGAATTTGTTTTAACAAAGTAAAAAAGAAATTCTATACAAGCAATAAAAGGCCACTATATTAAATAATGAACTAAGAGCAAAAGAAAGAAATAACTTCTACTTTGCCAGAGCAAATCCTATTTTGATTGTATTATATTTGGGGAATATTTCAATCCTTACCTGACAACCTGCAACTACTCCTTGAAGTTCACCTTGGCACAGTGTAGCGTCCAAAACCGCAAGCACATTTATCCTTCAACGCTTGAGCTTATCAAGTGCATTTAGGTGAAGGGTTCCTTTGTATGAGTGAGCACAGCAAAAGCCTATCAGGAGCCTTGAGGCGGGTCAGTTAAATAATACCATGATAATAAGGGTCAAAGATCTCTGGACCCTGTTTTTAAACCATGATTTGCTACAACCAGCCAAACATTATGAGGATGTTAAATGTTATATGTTGCTTTCAATGAAATGCTAAAAAAGAAGATTCTTTGATTTTGCACTTCACTAGGAGTGCACATGATACTTCAGATTAAATGTCTGGCTTTGTAAAGACTGAAGATCATGCTACACTCCCACCATTAAGAACATTCCAGAGGAGAACTGACCTAAACGGGCGATATTGTTCTCGTCAGTTGTGTAAGAAGCGGGAATAATAAAAGGAAATCTGAGATTGCTTAGACTAATTCTTGATGTTTAACAACCTATAAAGTAATATTTTTTGGAGACGTCAGCAGATCACCAGGTGGAAAAAACTGACACTTTAAACAGTCACTAAAAACATGTTCAATCTTGGTCAAAAAGTCCTTTAGTCCTTTATAAAACACTGAATTTCACAAGACTTATGGCAGTGAAGTTCTATTTTCTGTCAACAAATTACAGTACAATGTCATTGCGGTATAAAAGGACAAGACTATATATATACACATACACTATATTGCCAAAAGTTTTGGGATACCTTAAGAACGGGATGTCATTAAAGTTCATGTGCATGTAAAGGCTTACATGCACATGAACTTTAATGACATCCCATTCTTAATCCGTAGGGTTTAATATGGAGTTGGCCCACCCTTTGCAGCTTTCCAGGTTTAGGAGTGTGTTTATGGGAATTTTTGACCATTCTTCTAGAAGCGCATTTGTGAGGTCAGGCACTGATGTTGGACGAGAAGGCCTGGCTCGCAGTCTCTGCTGTAATTCATCCCAAAGTTGTTCTAACGGGTTGAGGTCAGGACTCTGTGCAGGCCAGTCAAGTTCCTCCACACTAAACTCGTTCATCCATGTCTTTATGAACCTTGCTTTGTGCACTGGTGCGCAGTCATGTTGGAACAGGAAGGGGCCATCCCCAGAATGTTCCCACAAAGTTTGGAGCATGAAATTGTCCAAAATGTCTTGGTATGCTGAAGCATTAAGAGTTCCTTTCACTGGAACTAACGGGCCAAGCCCAACCCCTGAAAGACAACCCCATACCATAATCCCCCACTCCACCAAACTTTACACTTGGCACAATGCAGTCAAGCGAATACCGTTCTCCTGGCAACCGCCAAGAGACTTGGTGATGTAAGGCTTGGATGCATGATTTTAAGTGGCCTACCACTTAGTGGCTGAGTTGCTGTTGTTCCCAATTGCGTCCACTTTGTTAAAAAACCAACAGTTGACCGTGGAATATTTAGCAGTGAGGAAATTTCACAAATGGACTTATTGCACAGGTGGCAACCGATCACGGTACCACGCTTGAATTCACTGAGCTCCTGAGAGCGACCCATTCTTTCACAAATGTTTGTAGAAGCAGTCTGCATGCCTAGGTGCTTGATTTTATACACCTTTGGCCATGAAAGTGATTGGAACACCTGAATTCAATGATTTGGAGGGGTGTCTCAATACGTTTGGCAATATAGTGTACATTACATGTATATGTGTGGTATCTGTATGAAGTTTTTTTTTATTATATACTGTAAAATGCAAGTGTAATATGCTATTGTAATATGAAGCATTACAGTAAGTATACCGTATTATGGCCAATTCACTTTGCACAGACAACACATTTGTTGGTTATTGTCGGATCAGTGTTTTCCCCCGGTCGGTGTCAGTTGGCGTTGGTCTGGGTTGTTTTCACCCGACTGAACATGTTCAATCAGCGTTTGTCGGTGTCTGTTGTGGCAGTGTAAACAGTTATTTTTCATAAACTTCTAAATCCAACAGCCAACTTATTTGTTGGCGATTGTCTGTGAGGTGTGAATTGGCCCTGAAGTGCACACTGTTGAAATACATACCTGTTATGAGGAAGCAGATGTTCTCCCAACATCCGGCTGCACATTTCGACCTGCCTCAGCTATTGTAAGGTCATGACGGAGAACATAGTCCACAATAGTGTTCCTTATTTCATCAGAAACATGCCTACATTCTTTGCCCTATCTACCTCTTCCTATTTTGCCTCCTTGCCCATCCACCACACATCCTTACTCCTCTTCTTCTTCTTCCCGGCTGTTGACCCTGTTTGTTTACTTGTTGTTCTTCCATTATAATAAATTGTAACTCTGTGTCTTGAAGGTTCATGACATGCATCTCTAAACTCTTTTAAAGAACTGGTTGATCATTGGTCGATCTAATGTTTTATGTTCCCCTTCGTTAGTGAAATTCAAGATTTACCTGCGCAAATCATCAATTCAGGACACATTTACAAAAAAAAGTCTAATAGAAATGTATTGAAAATATACTTGACGCATTATGACAATTTAAAGGCAGGGTAGGTGATTTGATCCAGAGGGTAGGTGATTTTTGTTATCCTGGTTGAAAGTCTCTTCACATCCTGATAGCAATCACTAAGTGGTCTAAATGTATTTATATGTAGGCCTATATATCTCATCTTTGGAAGGTGTAGTACCATAAATTTTATTTCCATACCTCCGAGCACCTTCTCACATATCACACGTCATTTCATGCTATGCAGTGACAGGCGTCAGTCACGAACACCACAAACGAAACAAAAAACTTTGTATTGTGGATCAAAGTAAACTTAACAATAATCATTTAAACCCTTCTAATTTCAACCAAACCCAACCTGTGTACGCAACATTACAACATTATTGATATATTCATTGACTTTTTTTATTGATGTATGGAGTACCAGTGTTCTAAAGTTCATTGCCAATGACTTTGTTTAAACATTACAGTTTAAACAGTTACAACTCCAGTGACCTCACCCAAGCAAACATAAATAGTGAATTGCAATACAAATACAATACAAACCTCCTTATCAATTCAGCTTATACTAAGCCTAAAGAAAGCAAACGTTTTGGTCTCCTTGTTAATTGTAGAGAAGAAACCACAAGCGTACAAAAGAGAAACAGCTACCCCATGTGGCAAAGAAGAATTGTAATTCAATTCATATAATCTTCCATTTTGACAAGGCGCTTACTACTTCTAGTTTTTAGTCACAGTTTAAACTTGCAATTTTAACGTCTCATATTTTATTTTATAGCTCACAGATTACTACAAATATAACTGGCCATCTAAAAAACATGCCAACATTAATAGTACAGGTAATATATATTTAAAGTCAACAAGAGCGTTAAAAGTGTCAGTGATCACAGGCAATTCTCAAATATGTGCTTGCATCAAAATCACAGCTGTATAAATTGTAGTATCACTGAATTCTTATTAATATTGTAATAATTCTTGTAGCTGATCTGTTCAAAGCAAATGCTTGACTTGCAGTAACTGTAAAGTTTATTAAATATTTATTACCAAATTATACCCATCAAGAAAGTCATAAGCCAGACACTGTTGAAAATGTTCATTAAATATTTTAAAAGACTGATCATTTCATAACATGTTGCAACAGCCCCTGACCCACAGCTGAAATATGGTGTGGTAAACCATCAGTGAAAGTCATTCATGTTAACGTTTAACCAGCAATCTAGAGGTAAAATAGTTAAGTGTACATTCAACAGCATCATAACTTTAGACAACAGAAAATAAATCATTTTTACACTTAAAAATGAAAACCATCACACTTTTAAATCAGGCAGAGTTAGTATTTATATTCTGGTGTCCCTGATGTTTTCTTAAAGGCACAGTATGTACGTTTCTCCACTAGAGGTCTCTTATTCAAATGCTGCTTTCACACCATGTTGTAATTACCGTAAATAAAGCTCTGTATGCTTTCGAATCACTCTTGGGGTTCTTTGATGTCATACACGGATCGATCTGCACAGCACTGTTTCAAGTCGAACACACCTTAAATATGCAGTGGTCAGGTGGTACAAGTCATAGCTCTCAGAAAATTACAAAAGTTTACACGTTGTAATTACAAGTTCTACAAGCACGTGAAGGCTTGTTACTAGTGCTGTCAAATCAATTAATCCCATCTAAAATAAAAGTTTGTTTACATAATGTGTTTATAAAATAAATATATATATATATATATATATATATATAAATATATATATATATATATATATATATATATATATATATATATATACACACACACACACACACACGCAAATATATACATGAATGTGTATTTATATATACATAATTATACACATGTATTTTGGATTAATCGATTTGACAGCACTACTTTTTACAGTTCAGAATCGTTATGTAATTACAGCATGGCATGGACGGACCTAAAACAATAAAGGCGTAGATTGATGACGCCGTGAATGAGTGTGGAATCATGGGAGTTGTCGACTTGACCTCCACAGCCGATGGAAAGCAATCTGATGGGAAATCGCATTCATGGATAGATTGATATTAAGAGTATCATATTAATAAGATCTGGATGACTTGTGTTGCTAAATGTACGGTGGAGAAAATGCTGTATTACTGTTCCTACAAATAAAGCCATTTATGATTATGCTATGTTAGCCACTTAAAATAGTGTTGCCTGATCTACTTTTTGGGTACAAACATGTTACTCGCGGCAAATCAAGAAAACAAGCAATTCAAACAATAAGAACCATGTTGAGCTATATAACAATGATGTTGTCTGTTGATAAATGTATCCAAGCAGATGCTCTTCTGTCAAATAAAACATGAAATATTAAATCGAGGGTAACGTGGATATGACATCAACAGGTGACGCAATGACACATGGGCCATTACGCTGGTTAAAATGGCTAATTTCAATCCAAGAATCTTACATATTGTGCCTTTAATGAAAATTTTAAGTTCTCAAATGCATCAACCAGATCACTCACAGATACCCCAACAAGGCTCCTCGTAAAATTCTTTATTCATAAACTTGATGCAAGTTTACAAATATACTGTACATGGTCAAAATTCTCTTGTAATGGAAAAAAAAAAAAAACCTAACAAAAAACAAAAAGCATGCCAACAGTGTGAGCTTCAAGAACCATTCCATGAAATGGCACCAGAGACGAGTTTTGTTATTAGTTACTGTGAGGTTCACGTTCGGTGTGAAAACAAAAACAAACAAGTCATTACTGTTCGGACAAGGAAACAAGAAAGACTAATCAGTCACAGAAATCTTGGTCAATGCGGACACGCCCAGGTCAATGCAGATGTACTTCTGAGATGAATAACCCCCTAAAAGGAACATCAGTCGGAAAGGTCTGCCTTTTCAAATCTTGCCGATGAAAACCCAAGACCGAGCTCATCTCTGAAACAAGACAGCAGCAATTACTTGCAAAGCAGACACTTGAGTTGCTCAAGACATTCCTGCTGCAATGGCTCTCTTGAATTACATTTACATGAGATTGGAGTAAAAGGTTACATTTGCATCCATGTTAAAGATAATACGCATCCAAGAGCTTGCCTGTTATGGAAGTTCAAACTCAGGACTGATCCAAGAGGCACAATCACAACATTCTGTGCAAATACTAAACCCAAATGTCCCAAAATATTTACAACTGGGAAAGTTGAAGACAGAGGGGAGAGAAACAACAACAAAAACATAAAAGTTACACTTGACTGAGCACTCAAATTCAGTAAACAATGGAAATCTGATGCATTTATATAGCCAGAGTCATCCAATCACAACTGGCCTTTAACACTTTTTGCGGTGAAACCAAGCCCCATCATAAAATACTAAATAGAGGCCACAGGAAGCGGTTTAAATAATCCTTTGCTTTCAGGAACTTAAGAAATTCCTTGAAGTGGATAGGTAGAGCAAACGGACCGAAAAAGCGTTTTCTAACAGAATGGATTTTCCTGAGTTTTTAATGGAAACTGCAAGACGCCTTCACATTTGCGAGCCTTCGACAGCCAGTTTTATAATACACTCCAAAACAAAAGACAAAAAAAATAGGGAGGTATGGTGTAATTTGAAAAGTCCTCTTTCGCTGTTGATGTTGAAACATTGATCTTTCTTAAGACTTTATACTGGACGTTCAAATCCCAAAAAGTTTTTTAAAAAATGCCTTGAGTTTTGTATGAATTGTCCATCGGGCATAGGAAGAAATGGTGCTCTTGTAGTGTTGTGCTATGAGAAAAGTATTATTTGCGCTCTTGAAGATTTTAATCCATCGATGCTCACAAAATAAAACTGACAGTATCGACAAACTTTAAGTACTGCTAATCATGAGAGGTCCATTAGTAATGTAAACCTCAAATGTCTCAATCTGTAACAGCTGTTTTTAATAGAGCAGAAATTATGAACATCTTTCAAAACAGTAGATAACAATTATGGGTGGGAACAGAAAACGGGGAGAAGAAAAAAAAATTATGTTCCTATCACTTATATAAATACAATTTTTAAGATATTACCCCCGTTATTTTGAGAAACATCAACCTTTTTCCCCATTTCGAGTCCAAAAGTCCTCTTGTGAAAACAACTGATAATTCCCCCACTTCACATAAACACCACATTTAAGACGCCTCAAATCCATTTACAAGTATACAAGTGGAGCTCTGTTCAACTATGGAGCGACGGCAAGTTCCGCTTCACTTTTTCAAAGCCAAAGCTCGCATTTGTCCATTATTGGTCAGATCAGCCACATGCTAAAAGCAAGCGCAAGGAAACTGAGTGGAATTCATCCTTAGTGGAAAAAAACGAGATCTGGAGCTAGAGTTGTATAAACGCCCCTTCTTCTCGTCCTCGCTGTTATCAGTAATATTAGGGTTGCTTAAGAAGCTTGCGCATATAATTGTGGCAAATAATGATTCTTCAACAACATCAGCATTAAATGTACTAGTACATGTTAACTCAGAATGCATGAGGGGGGGGGAAGTCTCTATAGATACAAGAGCAGTGGCACATTGTCTTCACATTGTCTCTAGTTGCATCCATATCCTGTTTTAAGTTCAGTAAACCATCATTTAAAGTCCATGGCCATAAGAACGTCCTTTAAAAGCAGATAGAGAGGATCAGATCCAGCATCTTCATTGAGCATCTCCATCTATGTAATAATCCTGAACAGAGCCATGCTCCAGTAAAAGGGAGGAAGCAACAAAAAGAAAAGAAAAACACATCTTTCTCTGATCAGAGTTAGATGCCATGTTAGATGCCTTATTAGTACCAAGGCTCTTAAAGTCCCATCAGTATAGAACGAATAAATGAGAGAGAGAAAGAGAGCATGAGAAACAGAGACGTCACGGGATATGGTCAAAGAGTCAAGCCTTGCAGGAGATAAAGGACGATGCAAATTTCCGAGCACTCCAGACAGTGAGAGGGTGAACATTTCCCCCTGATGGTTTCCACTTACATGAGGTCTCAAGCTGAAGAGGTGAAAACATTAGTAAAATAAAGCAAAGGTTTGACCAGATATCCCATGTTTGCAGTATGTACGCAGATCAATGTTTCTACTAGCCATCTTCTTTAGGAGGTGTGTACCAGCCTAGAGGAAAAACACCAGAAAAAAACCCATCTGAGAACAGTTCAAAGAACATCAATTCTGTACCTCATTTTGTAGTTTCTCCACCTACCATTCTTTTCATGAATCTGAACCAATGATTTGTATGACTGTTGTGCTCTGGCAAGATTGTATTGATTCTGCACAAAACAAAGGGGGAAAAGGGTCAACATTTCTGAAAGCAAATATTTTTTGTCTCCGATCATAAGGAGGCCAGACAAACCTTATTTGCTCCAAACTGCACTCTGGCTTTCCCTTTGACTAAGGTGGCATTGATTTGCATGATGACTGACTCTATTGAGTAGGCACTGCTCCAGCCCTGTGATCAACAGCACAGATTAGACTGATTTGATTTCAGATTTATTTCACTATTTCAATGTGCAAACCCTAAAGAGAATTCAAACCTGTTTTGTAAGTAGCTCCATACACAAGGCTCCTCCTCCAAGAACATAGCTAGATGAGAAAAACATTTTTTAGCAGGGCAAAGCAAATGACCAATTATTTCTAATCAAATTCTGAAAATTAACATTATTTGTGTGTGTACATATACATACATATATTTTTTTTATAAATTAATTTTATTATGTAATAATAATAAAAGAAACATTTAAATTAGCAATAGTCAGTCTCCATTAATGTTCAACTTCATGTTAGGTGACATGAATTTATAATTAAAAACCTTTTGACTGTGCCTTATGTTCTCTACATAAATCTATACAAACATAAATGCAAATCTTTAAATGTAAACATTAATACTAGTATAGACAGGTTCTCCTACTCACCCTCCAGACAGGACAGGAGACACAACCCGTACAAAGGGAGGATCAAAAGGAAAGTTATCCTATCAGAAAGAAAGAAAGAAAACAAAACTTCAGTTGCATAATCATGCTTTTCAATCAAATTATCTACAATCTGTATTTTATTGTACAACATAGAAACAAAACAGCACTTACTTTATAAGAGAAATTGAGCAGAATGTAGTCCATGCCTTCTTTTTCCTTCAAAACCTGCAAGTCGCTGTGTAACGGACTGTCTGGGTCAACCCTTAAAACACAGGAGAATAATTTTTAAAGATCTGAACACTTAAACCATCATCAGCTTACTAGGGGTGTAATGATATTCAAACCGAACCGAAAAACTGCGATACACCACCCATGGTACGAACGGCGATACTTTCATGTCGAACCGAAAGCGCCCCGCCCCGTGCTGCCCTCTCACTTCACCTTATGTCACAAAACTATTTTTTCCTTCCTTGACATTTGATTAATAGTAATTAGTACACTTTTAACAACTAATAAGAGCTGTATTTTTACTAAATATAATAATAATAATAATAATAATAATAATAATATTTACTAAATATACACTAACTTTGTCTTCCAAGCGCATGTCACGTGACTTGGGTGATCGCTCAAGTTGCATGGTGGAAGGACAAAGAAAGCCAGTTTCCCCATTTAGCCAGGTTGGCTGAACGCTACCTTGGAGTCCCAGTAACATCGGTCCCCAGTGAGAGAGTGTTCTCTACAGCAGTGTTTCTCAACTGGTGGGTCACGAGACCGTTCTGAGTGGGCCGCGGAGTGCCTGAGAAAAACGTGTTGTCCCGATTCAGTATCTGTGGTCAGATGATATGTTGTAAGGCTACATGTCAGTGTCATTTTCGTAGCTTGTTACAAAATAAACAGTCTCTCTTACCTCAGAAAACTGAACTGTCCTGTCGGCCGTTACTGCACTCGTAGCGCACACTGTTCAATTACATGCGCAAATGTGGTGGCACACGCTGTATATCACTACATAAAGCGCAAGAGAAACTACGAGCATGCAACGTTACGTTGTCAATTCCTAAGTCATGAAATAAAAGTAAAGTACCAATAAATCACGTAACTGGTTCGACGTGTGTTAGCTGGGAAGGCATGCAGGTATGATGTTCATTCTATTCATCAGGAGCAGTTTTCATGTTTCATTAACAGTTCATGATGTATTGTGTATTTGCCATGGTAACTGTTGTTTCCATAACCCCAAAATGCCAAACTTTGTGTTATTTTGTATATTTTTTAATTAGTGGGGTGGCTACTTTATTTTATTAACAAAAACTGCTATTTAATAGCTTTAACTTATAGGCCTATTTATTTATCAGTATTACTCATTCATACAATTTATTGTTGTTTATGTAATTATGTTTAAGTAGGCTAAAGTGGGACATTACTTGTGTCATCAATTTTTGTGAAATAAATTAGCTTTTTAAAAAAAAACAAAAAAACATTGAACACAGAACCCTGCCCCCACAGCAAACAGAACCAAACCGTGGCATTGGTGTATCGTTACACCCCTACATCCTACATGTTATTTCACGTGTTGTGCAACCATATCATCAGCCTACATGTTATTTCACGTGTTGTGCAACCATATCATCAGCCTACATGTTATTTCATGTGTTGTGCAACCATATCATCAGCCTACATGTTATTTCATGTGTTGTGCAACCATATCATCAGCCTACATGTTATTTCATGTGTTGTGCAACCATATCATCAGCCTACATGTTATTTCATGTGTTGTGCAACCATATCATCAGCCTACGTTATTTCATGTGTTGTGCAACCATATCATCAGCCTACATGTTATTTCATATGTTGTGCAACCATATCATCAGCCAACATGTTATTCCATGTGTTGTGCAACCATATCATCAGCCTACATGTTATTTCATGTGTTGTGCAACCATATCATCAGCCTACATGTTATTTCATGTGTTGTGCAACCATATCATCAGCCTACATGTTATTTCATGTGTTGTGCAACCATATCATCAGCCTACATGTTATTTCATATGTTGTGCAACCATATCATCAGCCTACATGTTATTTCATGTGTTGTGCAACCATATTTCATATGTTGCGCAATCATATCATCAGCCTACATGTTATTTCATATGTTGTGCAACCATACTTACGTCCTTAACTTGACATGCCACTCATACAGGCTATCATTGACTAACTCCACTGAATAGATACCTGGAACAGACAGAATGGAAGAGTAAACAAACAGATCAGTAACAGTCCTTTCACTAGAACAAGATAAAACAAATTTTCCAAAATCATTTTCAAAACCATTTTAAAGAATTTCAGCTGCACTCCTGACATAAAAGTAGCAGTACCTAAAGTGAAGCTACTTAAAATGTGGCTAAATTCCAAGATAAGATCACATACTTTGTGGAGAAGGCAATCGCAGAAATACGTCGTGATGGCAGCCAAAGCAACAAAAAAAAAAAACTGTGCAAGGGCACCGTTCCAAATGAGCCATTTATGAGCTTCCATTACCGGTGAGATGTTCCCTTTAGAAGGCAACAGCCCATGTAGGAAGTATGCAGGTTTGGAACAGACAAGTGGAAATGTCATATGTCATTGATGTAATGCAAAACCAAAATTACCTGTCTTGTAACTCTGTGATCTATAGATCTCCCTGAGTTCCTTCATGAGGCGGTCAGAGGCCTGAACTGAACCGGACACCGCACCCTAAGAGACCAACAAAGTAGCATTTAGGGAACATATACAAGGAACAAACTTTCAAATTATTCTTTAGTGGATATGAGAGAATTTGCAAATAGAAAAAAATGACTACTTGTAAATAAACCAATCATTTGGTCTATAGCATTATATTACACATCATAAGAAAAGGAAGTAGTCAGTGCTATTCTGTATCAATCAAAAAAACTTTTTTTTTTAAGTGCTCCACCCAACCCCAAAGTTAAATAAAAAGGTACCTTACCGAATGGACACTTACGTTCAAGTGGTCCTGCCTCTGGTTCTTGCGGATTTTCTCCAGAATGGCCAGATTCTCCTTCTCAATGCCATCATCCTCTGACTTTTTGCCATCGACCGGTTCCTCTTTCATGTCATAGTGGTCTAGATCTTCAATATCCTGCTGCCACAGCAACAAAACAAAAGAACGCGTTAGGTATCAACTAGTCTTTTTATCATAACTGGAATCATGAAGCAGCCGTCGCATCCCCCAAAGCTGAATACCTCTGCCATTTCCTCTTCCTCCTCTTCTTCTGATGTCACTTCATCTGTTGTTCCATGCTGGGAAAAAACAAGAACAAGAAACAAAGATTGCATCAGCTCACACACCTTACAAACGGGGAAAAGAATGCGTGTGAAAAGAAAAGGCTATGTAAGTCTGTGCTGATTTGGGCTACCTTCTTGTCCTGACTGATGGGTCCAGCAGGAAGAGGCTGATCCAGCATCTCAACATCAGGATGTTGGGGCAGGTTATAGAGTCGGCATAAATCACAGATCAGCCTTTTCAGCTGCTGTAGGAGCTGCATAAGAAGGAAAAGTGGTAACAAATGGTGAGTAACTTTATTAGAGAAAAACTTTTGTATAAAACAGCTAATCTACTATCAAGCATTGGGTCATATAGAAAAGAATGCAAGAAAGTGTGTTCAGATAAAAAACTAAAAGTCTCATCCTGACCAATATGTGGATTTATGTTACTTATGGATTAGGGCTGCACGATTATAGCACAATCATATTCGGGTCAATGTAAAATAAGATTGTGCATTATAAAAAAGCAGGACTCGACAATAAGGACTGCCTGATGGCCCGGCGCCAGCGTGAGAGTTGATGGAACTGCATTGCTGCATTGTTTCAAAAGTGTATCATTTAATAATTTGCATGTGTTTTAAGCCTTGCCAATTCAAATACTGAAGTGCAGGAAGACACAAAAGAGAACTCAATTCGGTACTTGCGGACTGTTTGAGAAGTTTTGTGCGTGCACATCCAGAAAGCCGTATCTTACAGTGTGTGAATACTAAATTGAGTTCTCTTTCACATCTTGCGCTTGAATGGACAATTTCACACAAAATGATGTCTAAATTATGACGATTGTCCTCATAAACATAGTTGGTTATGTCTTAAGTGAACATAAACAGTTGAAAAAGCATGTGTAACAGTATATTGGATCCGTGCATTTTCTCTTAAAGTGATAGCAGCCTAATAAACCTGCCGCTGTTTTTGTTTTTAAGGTAATCAAACAAAGGACAAAAAATAAGCCCTATGCAGTATTATTTTACATTTGATTACCAAAATTTTTTGTGCCTTTTTTGGCGTCATATTTATTAAGGTTACATGGGTCAAAAACAATGAAAACAATAACTTGAATGTATTTTTATCACTTTGTAATAAATTACTTTGTGGAGGGGCCAGTGAAAATTTTGACAGGGCAAGTATACATTTTAACCACTAGCCCAATTGGGCCAGTAGAAAAAAGTTATTGGCGTTGAGCTCTGCTAAAAAAAAAATATATATCTTAAAGATAATGTGCAAAGTTCTTAGAAATGTACTCTATTCTATATTAAAATTCTATATTATCTAACAAAAGCTTGAATTAAATGATTATAAAATGTAATTTCCCTTACACCCGTTTACACATTTTAATTAGTAATATTTTTAAACATGTTTTTAAATACCCATGTTTTATATTTCTATGATATCAGCTGCATTAACCTAATCAAAACATGTTCATCACAGAGAGGTTTTCAGGTCACTGTGTGTATGCGTTTCATGTTTAATGCATTTGTGGAATAAATGAATAGATCTGGACAAAGATGTGTAATAATAGTTAATACTATTAGAAATAATAGTTAATTATTTCCCTTGCAATCACAATTATCAATTTAATGTTATTTTTTTTATTTATTTTTTTAAACCTACAGACCCCCAACTTTTGAACAGTAATGTACATTAAAATACTTATTTTCCGTTGTTGAATTTTATGATCCCATCTCATTTAAATCTCATGAAAACCTCCTTACCAAAGTATTGCCTCTTCTGACATCCTCTAGCCGTTCAAGGACTTCGGTCAGACTTGGGTCATCTGAATCAACGAACCATATTGGTGGCGTTGAAGGGTAAGACTCCTACAAAAATATCAAGAGTTACAACATCAGCATCTTCCTAATTGCATCAAAACCCTTTGTCCTTTCACAAGGTTACTGAAGTCGGACCCATTCAGCCACTTGCATGACAAGCAGCCACATAAACAGCTGCCAAACCAATGAATCAAACTCTGCAGGTTCTCTCTCTTAATGAAAAACCAAAAGAGATCACAGCAGATCTGTGCATTGACAGGTGAGTCAGAGCTGATGTTGAAGTTCCTGTGGTCCATGTAAAATAATGTGAACATTATGTTCCCAACCACTACTTAGAAATCTCCTCCCATCATTGGAGGGCCAAAATGATGGCGACGTGATTTGCTTCTGCTTCTAAGGACCACACACTGACCTTACAGCACCTCACACATCAAAATATAAACTCAGCAAACTAACTGACCTCAATAACACCAAAACGACAGCCAGTTGGCACTGCAGTGCCATCGCTTTGCAGCGCGTTTTCATAGAGAGTGTACGATGACAACACCTCTTGATAATCTAGTAGACTTAATATACATGTAGATCGTCTCCTCTAAAAAGCTGTGAAAATGGCAGGAATCGCTCAAATTATTAAGTTTGGAAATGCGCTAATATTGCTAGCACACGACGTTAGCAGTCATGATAGCAATGAGAAATTACCATAATTATATTACAACACATTACGACAGATTTAACTGGATATAGAGTTGGGTCATTTTAAATACGCATTTATTAACAGGCCTCGCTTTATGAAGAACTTCGACAAACCAGCTAATTGCTGCTAAATTAGATAGCCAACATTATAACTAACTGTTTATACAAATAAAGTGGTTTCATTACGCCATATACATGATAAACTAGCACCTCAAAGTCGACCTAGAAAGACAACAACAACAAAAAACATTTTGTCCGAAACGTCGTTCAGCTAGCTAATGTATCATTTTTGCTAAATTAGCACACAAGCTAATTACCTGGCAACTAACTTAACTGTATAATCCCCACCGACGCGGAATAAAACAACTATCCGTTTTATTGAACCATCTCGTGTTTCATATAATCAAACAAGTCTGAATATTAGCTGGCGTGTTTGTTTAGCTAACACAGTTAAAGCGACAGCCAACGCAGTTAACTTTGTTAGCTAATCAACTAGCAGGCTAAATGTAGCTCGTGCTAGTACTGTGTACTTGTTTATCTGTTATTTTGACATCCGTTTGAGGATATATAATTGATTCTGATCGGTCTAAATGCTTTTATTCGCATTATGGTGGCTTTAATCGAGTCAAAGGGGGTTGTGGTGGTGTTATTTCACTCGGCCTTGTCTTGTTCGCATGTAAGCTACACAAGGCTGATGAATCTTACCGTGATGTTGCAATGAATAATCAGCAGCTTTTCTCCTGTCACATTAAACTGGCAGCTCAGTTCATCAGGCTTCCAGTCGATTATTCTGAATCGCTCATGGTTTGGGTCAAAGATTGACTCCAGGAACTTTAATTCGGCCTTCAGCCCCGACACCGACATCTTCCACTCATCTCATCAGCAGCCAGGCCGCGGGGGGAAGGGACGTACGGATACTGCGAGCGCGCAGCTGATCCTAGGGAGCGAGTGTGTGTGTGTGCGCGCAGCGGAGGCTGGAGGAGAGAAACAACAAAGAGGGGGTGGGGAGAGGAGAGGCGCACTGAAGGCAGGGGAGAGACCAGCAAACAACGCCCGCCAAGAAATAATGTGAGAGGGGCCAAGCAGAGAGTAAGCGGGTGAGCAGTATGTACACGGGGAGGCTGTTGGTTTTATATGAATAATAATAATAATAATAATAATAATAATAATCTGTATTATACTTATCATCATCATTATTATTTATTATTATTTTTCGGAATGTTCGACCAGAAATATTTTGACCAACAGTAACCCATTTGATCATATATAATAATTTAATAAATACATAAATAATACGTTAAACATATATTATAATATCTTAGTAAGTTTTAATAATAAGAATCCATATTATAATTATCATTATTATTATTATTTATTATTTTTCAGGATGGTCAACCAGAAATAAGTATATTGAATATTGAATATTGTTTTTGTGGTTATCTCTGTGTGAAACTTTATGTGCTCCCGTGTTGACCAGGGGCCTGTTTTAATATGGAGGTTCAACCAACTCTGAGTTTAAACTTGAACTCTGAGTTGACTTACCCTGAGATGGGAAACTCTGAGTTTTGGGTTTCAGAACAGCTGAATTGAGGTAGTGCAATCAACTCTGAGTAAACTGACTCTGAGTTAAGTGCGTGTACCACGACTATGAAAAGCCATGATCAATAGAGCTCCGAAATTATGATTCACCATGGCAACAGCACCCAACAAAAAGACGTCCGCATACTTCCGGGTAAAACGTAAGTTTAATTCTTATCATTGTTATAATATCAGAGGTGAAAACTGGCAGAACAGCAAGTTATTGAACTGATATTCATTTTCATGGTATCCCACGGGCAAAAAAAGAAGAAAAAAGAATGTTGTAGCAGCTAAAAATAAAGTATAAAAATATAATTTAATCAGGTAAAGCTTTAAGCATAAAAGGTTCGTGGATGTAGGATTCATGACTTTACAAACATTTGACATATTAAATATCATTCAGTGTCTTTTTCAATGTGCAGCAGCCTTTTCCTCATAGTCTAATGCTCTTTTTACATAATGTTCTCTAATCCAAACTGTTACATTTGTGAATTAGGGTAATAAAATTAACATTTAACTTCTACTCAGGCTAACAGCAAGAAGGCAGAGGCTCCACCTGCACCACCAGCACTGACAGAAGAAAAGGAGATGGAGGAAGAATATTAACATGAAATATTTAAACAGGAAAAAAAAAGAACTGTTGCTTTTGTATTTAGCAAATAAAGATGACCAAATAAATTGTGAATACTTTGTGTTTATTTAATACCTGTGGTGTATGACATATATTTCAGACTACCCTTCCTTCTGGTATTCTTCCATTCCATACAGTAATCTGTGTCATTTTTGGAAGGTGCGATGATGGGAATATGCATATCAATGCATCCAACCACAGTGGAAATACTAAAGGAAATTCTAATTATTAGGTTTCTTCCAGAGGTTGCAAAAATATATCACGTGAACATCATTTAACCTGATTTCTACACCACTGACCTGCAATCTTGTGAAACTCCTCTTTGATGCTCTCATGGGTTTATGCCCAGGAAACAGCACAAACATATTCAGAAGGAGCTCATGTGAGAGTGAGGCACACTTTCCTTACCTCTCTGCATATAGTAGCCTTACTAATATGCTCTGCATCCCTGATATTATATAGAAAACTATCATTAAAAAATGGTCCTCTCCTGACATGAATGTAACTCCCTACAAATGATTGCAGCCTCCTCATCTACTGGATGCTATTTTTGTCATTTTGACCGTGTCCTCGTGATGAAAATATTCACAGTGAATGAATGTACCTGCACTGCAAAAAATGCTTTTCTTTTGTCTTGTAATTTCCAGTCAAAATATATAAAGATTCTTAAATCAATGTGCATTTTCCTACATAAGTAAAAAACTACATAAGTATTTAGTCTTGCTAATTTAAGTGCATTTTTCTTATTTTGCAAATTATCTGCCAATAGGGTAAGAAAAAATACTCAGTATGAAAAGCATTTGTGCAGCATGAATGAATGAATGAAGTATTTGAACACCGCTGGCGCTTTACAAAGGGGGAGGAGACAGAAATAAAATTCTCGGTCTACCAAAGAAAACCTGCTCCCGACCAGGTTAGGTTCACAGAGTAAGTTCACCTGTAACTGAATCTGAGTATAAGTTACCTCTCTTTCAGAAACGGGCTTGACTTACCCTGCTTTCTCTGGTTTAACATACCTCCCATTCTGAAACGGAAAACCCAGAGTTACCCTCATTTCAGGGTTAACATACTCAGAGTTTTCACTTAACCTCCTTTCTGAAACGGGCCCCAGGTCACCCTGGAAGAAGAGATTGTGATATCTCAATGGGATATCCTAATTAATTAAATAAATAAATAAATATCTTAGTCATTTGTGATGTGGCTGCGAGCTAAAACGCACATACATGTTCTTTTTATGTGTTTATTAGAGGTTGAATTCATATCAAATTCTGCCAAACTTGCCATACTACTTCTGAATAGGATGTCTACTTCATAAATTGTATGAAAATTATGGCAATATATGGTCCAGATCACTCAAATCATATATGGAAATGGAGGCGCCTTTGGTCTGTAATGGAGCTTGGATGTCATCTAGTTAAAAAGTTTGGTACTGCGCCCAAACAAAATCTCACTGAAAGCTCATTTTTTGAGATATCAACCTAAAATTTGGAACACAACTTATTCAGATTTTTGGCTTTGATTTTCTTGCAGTTTTAGAGTCCAACATGTTTTGTAAAATATATATTTTATATAAAATATTATATTTTTTTACATTTTCATAAACTTAAACTTCTATAACTTTCTATTTCACTTACATAATTTGACTTCTACAATAATCTGCCAAATATCCTTTTTAAAACATGTCTTATGTCTATATTCCAAAGCATTCTTGAATTTCAGTTTGGATAGTGCATTTTCATGTCTATATGAAAAAGGGGGGTGACAGTTAACAGGTTAAGTTAACTCAACATGGAAATTAAACTGAAATGAGAGATTATTTATAAATTACAATAATAACAATTTTTTTGACTGTAAGCTTTGTGCAAACATAACAAACTTAAGAAAATAAAAATGAACAGCATATTGAATGTCTTTATTGACCAAAATGTCATGTTATTAATGAAATTACAGTACACAATGCTGTAATGGAAATGGAATTGGGACACAACCACACTGTACATCACTGCAAAGGTAGTAACAATACCCCACATCAGCTACTGTGCTACAAAAATTGTACTTAATTTAAACATTACACTTTTTTTTTGTCTGACAATTATGTTAATATGTAGTGAGCATATAAATGTAACAATAACTAAGCTTTGTTTAAGCTTTGTGTAATTATACTGAGTTGAAATAAAACATACTGAACAACATATTCTGTCTTTGACAAAAAATTCACAATACTAATGAAATACAGTACACATACTGTAATGTAAATGTAACTGGGTTACAGCCACAACTACTAACTACATCAATTGTAGAACTCTGTGTACTTAAAGAAAGCAGAGTCATCGTCTCCAAGCAGGACAGGTAGCCCTCGAAGGACAAAGGTTCGGGCCTCAGTTGGCTGGGATGACTTTAGTGGGAAAACAAGAAGTTCCATTAATTCCACAACGGCAGTATGTTTGCAGTATTTTTATGAAAATATACTTACATTTCCACATGTTCTTGTCTCATATCCCCTGTAACAGAAAAACAATTGAAAATATGAAAGTTAACAAAGTCAATGCAAAAATATAAAAGAAAAAAAATTACATTATTTATAATTAAAATTATAATCAATGCTATTCAAAATACACCTAAACCAACAAATAAAGGTCTCTGGCTCTAAAATATGAAAACAAAAAGTTGATTTCTCAATCATACCGTCAACAAATTCATCATGAAAATAGTGTTAGTTTGACGGGACAATGATGTTGTCTAACTGGTCTCAGAAATAGCTGCATGTTCTTTCTCACAGAGACGCACGATTAAAATATGGTTAAGTGTACATTATTAGCTAATATGTTTCAATATTACAAATCAAATAAAGACTGATTTGATATCTCAGTTATACCATCAGAAACCCATCAACAAAAATATCGTTAATTAATGGCTATACCTTAGCAAAGTTTCACTGGGAAACATTTGTAATCATGCCTGTGTTGTGTTTTATTATAGCAACGTACCATAAAGATTAAAACAAACATATAACTATTGCACACGATGGAAAAGTCCTGTCTTGATTTGAATCAGCAGCAACAGTCAAAAAGGACCACCTTTTGTAAATATTCACCAATCAGTGCATTAGTTCTCTTGTTGCCAGGTGGAACTCCTTGCATGGCCAATCACACCAAAGGAAGACCAGAGTGACCTATTTTAATGAATTATGATTTTGAGTTCATAGCACTTCAAATCTTAAGTTTATGTATTTTGTAGGTTAATAAGTTAAATTAACTGTTTATGCGTGTCTGCTGTTGATATTTGTCTCCATCTAGCGGCGCATTTAGTTTCTACAGAACTGTACAGTTGCACAGTTTCAACAGAATGTTACTTAATTTCAGACACATAGGTCCATCTTCGTTAAAAAAAATTTGTATTAAATTAGTAAATGCCAATGAGAGGGCTGCTATCATTGCTTTTATAGATATTTTTTTCTAATTTGGTATTATGATCAAATATAGTGAGAGAGAGAGAGAGAGAGAGAGAGAGAGAGAGAGAGAGAGAGAGATGTTACAGTGGTATATGGATGAGCAACTTTTTTTTCTTAGTTTTTAGGTTTTTATGGGCGGGAGCAATTTCCCTCTATATCTCAATGCCCGTTTGATATTCAAAGCATACTGTCACTACAAGTCATTCACAGCGTTTGTACAGGAGCGTCTGCGCGCCAACACTGACCAACATGAAATATCTTCTGCTTCTTCCTTTTCTGCTCCTCATCATCCAGAGCAACAAGGTTCATATGAACACAATTGAGAGGAACCAGGACTGTGATTGGAGTTGTTCTGAGGTTTGTCAGTTACATTTGTATACGTGTGTGTGTGTGTGTGTGTGTGTGTGTGTATCTATATAAATGGAATAACGTAATTTAGAATGTTTTGTATGAGATCGATTTAGTATTTTTGTTTCACTTGATATTACCTTGAGAGTACTTGAGTAGAGCATAGCTGCAGTAATAATTTGATTATTAAAAGTTTAACATCAATATGCTGGGATTATGTCTAGGTTGAAATATTTAACTAAGACAGACAGTGCTATTTCAGGATCAATTGAATAAATTAATATTTAACTTAATTATGCCAGTGCTTATTTATACGACCTATTGCTGTGTTGTGTCAGAAAAGATTACTGGCAGGTTGAGTGACGTTTATTTATGAGTCATAAAAATATGATCTCATCTATAACAATGGAGCCTTGCGCATTATACATTTGTAAAAAAAAAAAAAAAAAAAAAAAAAAAAAAAAAAAAAACATTAGTCAGTCTTCCAGAAGCAGAATTAAGCAAAGTCTTAGACTGAGACCAAAACAACATACTCTCTCTGATCCAGGTCATCGGACTGACAAAGTTAATCTTTTCGTATTCTTTTGATTACTGTAACTGGATAGGAGGATACACTAGGCTAGATTCATTTGCCTGATGGCCAAGATATATTTGCTCCAACCAGGAACTTCCTAAGGTGTTAGTGAGTGGGAAACCCCTTGTTTTACTATCCTTACAGTATTTTCACATTTCCTGTTAAATGTTAAAGCATTTTAGGAACCATAAATGGGAAAGTAGTTTACACTATCACTCAGCATAGTATTTTAAATAGCGTCAAATCATTTTGATCTCTTCAAACAGGGTCTACAGTGTAAACCCAGAGCTTACTGTGAGTATCTACCTATATCTATCTATCTATCTATCTATCTATCTATCTATCTATCTATCTATATATCTGTCTGTCTGTCTGTCTGTCTGTCTGTCTATCTATGGCACTAACATATTCTATATCTTATAGCTCCACTGTCAGCATTTCACTGCAGAGATCAGCCTTTTAGCAGCAGCGTGTTCAGTAATGTGATGTTGTCTAATGTGTTGGTGTGTGAGGAGAGGAAATGTTCACTCCAGCTCAGAATCGCAACATCAGTGAATGTTACTGGTGTGTATGATTCCGGTCACAATAATAATGTATGAATAAAATGCCTTTGATTTGGTATGTTTTAAATGTAATAAATATACAATTGATGAATTACTGTATTTATTGGCTAAAACAATGGTTTAATATTTCTTTAAGATATACCTCTTATTTTTTTCTGCTGAATAAGTTAAAGATTTGCAGTGTGGTAACTCATTGACACAGTGTTGCTTATTAGTACAACTACATCTTTTAAAAACAACTTCTTTAACAAAAGTAAGTTATCAATTAAGTTATAAACTGACATTAACATATAACATTAACTAACCACAAATTGCCTTAATAGTAGTACCTTGTTAATTTAAGGAAAAACTGCTAAATGATGTCATCACTTTGCGCCACTCATAAAATTGAAAAAAAATATATAATCAAATATATAAATACATTTATATCTTATAAAGTTTTGACCTGTTTTCCAGGTGATATCCGTGGAGTTTTAGTGTGTGCTGATTCTGCGGGGATGATAGGACATTGCCAGATTTATACCTTTGGCAGAGTTGGCAAAGGAAATGCCACAGGAAAACAGGTACAGTATTATAAACATATAATTAAAACAAATACACATACAGCATAACCACTGAGCATTTTATCAATTACATAAATATGTAATTGTAACATAGATACTTCCTACCTTCCTATCTACTCCCTACTTCTAGGTTGATGTGCAGTTTAAGTGTGTTACTGTTAGACCTGGACAGCATATGTTTGTGACTCTCAAAACGATTCCTAACTACTGTAAAGCCATGTGGTCACAACAACACCTTGTTCCGGGTATCGGTATTGTGTTTGTTTGTGTTTCTACCCAGCTGAACTTCCTCCTTATTCTGTATTCCAGCAGTCTATATATAATGCTTATACACAAAGTAGCCACACATGACATGAATAACATTATCTATTGCCCTTTTCTTTTTAATGCCAGAATGCAGTCATGAAGGAATCAGAGACACAATTGCAGAGTGCATCAGTAAGTTTCATTATTATAATGTCAGATGATAGATAGATAGATAGATAGATAGATAGACAGACAGACAGACAGACAGACAGACAGACAGACAGACAGACAGATAGATAGATAGATAGATAGATAGATAGATAGACAGACAGACAGACAGACAGACATATGATAGATAGATAGATAGATAGATAGATAGATAGATAGATAGACAGACAGACAGACAGACAGACAGACAGACAGACAGATAAACAGACAGACAGATAGACAGACAAACAGACAGATAGATAGATAAACAGACAGACAGACAGACAGATAGATAGATAGATAGATAGATAGATAGATAGATATGTCAGTATGGAAAGCATTAACTGTTTTGTTGTTTTGTTGTAGCTGGGAAGCTGGCATACACTGTAGATAAAGACAGGAATACATTAACAGTGAAAGTGACTGATGCTCCTGAGGACACAAATTACTATCTCAGGCTCTGCCATAAACGCAGTTTCATCTGTGCAGGGGAAGGGCCACACAGAACGGTAAGAAGAGCCACACACTTTCCCTTCTAAGTTCTTCAAAGACTTTGCCATTGACATTTTCCCCCGGTGTTTTGCATTGTGTTTCAGATAAAATCAGAACATCTAGAGAGAAGCATAACGTTTCAGTACTCCAAAGCATTGCCTTGTTTGTGCATTGAGGTAGGAAAGCTTTATTTTAATAGAAAATTATGTTCTGAATGTGCAACCTGACTGTTAGAGAAGGAACTGTTGATTTTTTTTCCAGGGTTGGCCTGCCAGAGTAGATGCACGGAGAGTTCAAGTGTGTCCATTCAAAAACAGTGAGTAAAATGTACAATATTTAAAACAAAAAGTTGTTTAACTTCTAGATGTTTTCAGCTTTTTGATTTACACCACAAAATTTTTTTGTGCGGTAACCTAAAACTTCATAGCAAGTGGCAACATCTAAGTTAATCTTCAGACCCGCCTCAAGACCTCTTTCACCAACTCCTGAATTAAAAGAAAAATCTTGCATTGGCTTGCTTATTTGCACTTGGTTGTGTTTTATCTGTATTAGATGTTATATACTAGTTAGCACTTGCTCATATTTGTAAAGGGAGTACTTACTACTTATCCAAATTTCTAGGTTTCCAGGGGTCTCATATGTAAAGCTAAAGCACTTCAATTGATAAATGATAGTTCACCATCATTTCCTCACCCTCATTTAATTTCAAACCTGCGGCAGTTTCTTTATTCTGCAGAAGACAATTTGAAGAATGTTTTTGTCCTTACAATGAAAGTCAGTGGGGTCCAAAAAAACTTAAAATACTTTCAAAATATCTTCTCTAATTGGGAATGAGGAATCATGCATGTCATAAGTTAAATTTGAATGAATGGTTTGGGAATCTAAGTAGTGTGTTAGCAATCAAGAAAACCTGAAGAGAGACTGGTAAATCATGATTTTGATTCTAATTTCTGTTTAAAATACCCACTGTCCTCTGTAACAGATTTAGAAGAACTATGGTCTGGGATAACCTATGACCTCAGTAAGGAGGAGCTTATATGGGAGCCACTGTGTCCTGTCAAAGTGTCAGTTTCTCTATGCCATGTTGATGGAGGAAAAAGTTGCCAAGACCTCGGAAATGTTATTCATTCAGAGGGGCAAAAAGTATGTTCTTTTCCCCTCTAATCCTTTGTTCCTTCTTATTACATCTGCAGTTATAGCTGCTGATTGTCAGGAACCCTTTCATCATTTTTTACTGTTTTTACCTTAGGTGATATTCTCTTCTGTGGATCCACACCCTACACTTTGCATGAAGGTTTAAAGTTTTTATTGCTTATTTTCTTTCATCCAAAAATTTAATTTCTGTCATCATATTCTCATGATCCTAAACATATTTTTATTCTTTCGTGGAACACAAAAGGAGAAATGTAACAGAATGTCCCTGCTGCTCTACACCAAACAATGAAAGTGAATGAGGACTAGAGCTGTCACGTTACAAAAATGACAAAAAGCACCATAAAAGCATTATACAAGTTGCCCGTATGACTCCTGCGCTATATCTATATTGTTCTTGTGCTATACACCGATCAGGCATAACATTATGACCACTATGGTGGTCACAACCGTGGTGAACCGGTGACAGGGTCATGGGCGGCCAAGGTTCATTGATGCACGTGGGGAGCGAAGGCTGGCCCGTGTGGTCCGATAAAACAGACGAGCTACTGTAGCTCAAATTGCTCAAGAAGTTAATGCTGGTTCTGATAGAAAGGTGTTAGAATACACAGTGCATCGCAGTTTGTTACGTATGGGGCTGCATAGACACAGACCAGTCAGGGTGCCCATGCTAACCCCTGCCCACCACCGAAAGCGCCAACGGTGGGCACGTGAGCATCAGAACTGGACTACGGAGCAATGGAAGAAGGTGGCTTGATGAGTCATGTTTTCTTTTACATCATTTGGATGGCCGGGTTCACGTGCATCTCTTACCTGGGGAACACATGGCACCAGGATGCACTATGGAAAGAAGGCAAGCCGGCGGAGGCAGTGTGATGCTTTGGGCAATGTTCTGCTGGGAAACCTTGGGTCCTGCCATCCTTGTGGATGTTACTTTGATACGTACCACCTACCTAAGCATTTTTGCAGACCATGGCCTCTTTCAGCAGGATAATGCGCCCTGCCACAAAGCAAAAATGGTTCAGGAATGGTTTGAAGAGCACAACAACGAGATTGATGTGTTGACTTGGCCTCCAAATTCCCCAGATCTCAATCCAATCAAGCATCTGTGGGATGGGCTAAACAAACGAACACCTCGCAACTTACAGGATCTGCTGCTAACATCTTGGTGCCAGATACCACAGCACACCTTCAGGGTCTAGTGGAGTCCATGCCTCAACAGGTCAGGGCTGTTTTGGCAGCAAAATGGGGACCAACACAATAGTCATAATGTTATGCCTGATCGGTGTATATTACAATTAGCTTTAAAGATGAAGGTAATTGTATCCATAGCTATCTAGCTATATAGCTATGCCGGCGGGGAAGGTTTTCCGTGAATTTCAATGAAAAACATCTTATAATTTAAATTATGGTCTGTTCCTGAAACCAAAACTATCAAACAACTTCAGATGACTTGGAATTTACCACATGAGTTGTTTAGACATGAAGACAGAATTTTTATTTTGGGGTGAACTATTCCTTTAAATAAAAGATGTCATTGACAAATAATGATGTCATTGGAAATATATTGTTCGGTTGGGTCAATTAATTTTTTTTTTTTTTTCTTTTTTTCAGTTTACTACTGAAGTTGGGACATGGATTAAGTGTCCTTTTGCCAAAGGGAATTTCTCAGGTATACAAAGCACTACCCTAGCAAACAAAAATATATTTTCGGAATGTTTTGCTATTTAGTTATTGAAATGTTATTTATGAATGTTCTCTGAATGTTTTCTTGGTCATGCAAAGATGTAAACATTGCATTTGATCATTTTGCAAACATGGGAACGTTACTTTTAAATATTCTCTGAATGTTCTGAAACAATAAGTAACTTTTAAAAACTGTTAGATTAACATCCAACTAAAATGTTTTAGAAAAAAAGTACCATGAACATTATTTTAACATTACTAGAAGAATGTTTACTCATAACTTTAAGAGAACCTTGCCAAAACGTTCTGAGAACGTTCCCTGTTAGCTATAAGACACGTTTAAAAAGCAGTTTGTTTATGTTACCAGTTACCAGGCTAAATGACTTTAATGTTTTATCCCACAAGTCTGGACAGCAAAGATGGCATCCAAAAATGGTCAGCAGTGGGCAGAGATATCAACATGGGTCAAAGCCAACTTCTCAGTTTCAGTCTGTGAGATGAAACCGTCCTCTCAGTGCAAACAAATCGAGGGAAACAAGTCCCAAACCCTTTCTGTGGTAAGGAGACATTAGCAGGGTTATCAGCATCTAGGATCAGTTATAATAACTTCAAAGCAGATGTACATGATGTCATACAGATTTTTTTTTCTTCATCATTTTGTTTTTCGGTACTCCCCTATTCATCTTAGTAAGCCATGCCTTGAGGCTTCCATTGAAGGCAATTCCCCTGTCAAAGTAAAACTTTTTAACTGGTTTGTACCTGATGACATTACAAAGAAAAGGGTCTTGTTTAAGCTTGTTTGATTTCACGCCAGTTCTTATTTGTTTTCTAGGACAAAATGAAGCGCACAGTTTTCAACTTGTCTAAAAATGCATGTGAAGTGTGTATTTGCATACAGGTAAGGCAACAACGGAGAGTGACAGTGCTGACAAAACTTGTTGGATTTTTGTAATTTATGATTTATTGAATTGGATTGTCTCATGTTTTCCTGTTTAAAAGGTCCAGAGGGTAGATGTGCACTTTTCAGTCCCTGTACTTCAGTGCGACTTGCAGTGTTGTAAGTACATATAGCTTATAATAGTGGGCAGTTTTGGGGAAGCCACTTTGAAACTGTAGCTAAGCTAGAAGATACAGCTACTCATAATGTCAAGTAGTTCAACAACAGGCAAGCTAATCTTTAAAAAAATAGTTACATGTAGCTACAGTACACTACAATCTTTAAAATAGTAGATAACTACATTGTGGGCGAATACAATGTGGGGAAAAACAGCAATGCAGCGTTTTTTAGTGTAGCATCTTACTGGAAACTATTTCGAAAAAAACTAAACTATGTCATGCCAATGAAAATCTGAGTTACGTAGTTCCGTCGCCTGTGATACATTTACAGCTCATACTTTCTAGTTCAACTACATTCAAGCTAATCTTTTATAGTGATAGCTGCTATAAGCTAACTAAAAAGTTAGCTAAATTGTGGGTATAAAACAGTGGTGTGAAAAATAACGATCTGTAGTGTAGCTTCTTACTGGAAAAGCGAAACAATTTCGACAGCTAAATTAGTGTCATGCTAATGAAAATGTAGTTATAACAAAGTCCCTTTAAGACAAGTCATTTCACTTGGCGGCCATCTTTGAAACACCTCTTGGGCATGCAAGTGCAGCTCCTATCTCTTTGAATGGGGAAATATCAAATTCTCCAAAACTGTTCGCCAAGCTTACAATTAAATTTCATATTTGAAATCACCAATTAAATCTGACAACAACTGTCTCATAAATTTTGTTTCTAAAAGCTTGAATCATAAAAAACTGCATTTTTCAGTCTGGACAAAGCTAATGCGCATGCGCAGTCCAAAGCATGTAACACTGCCTGTTTCTATAGAAACCGGAGCATCTAATGGCAAATGCAGTGACAAGATGACTTTACTAATCAACGACTGGCCCTTGAATTTAGAAGGCGGGGCTTATTCGCCATATTGGCCATTGCACGTTCTCCCATTCATAAGCAATTGGAGTGAACAATCTTCCTAAAGTCTTTGGTTATTATAAGTAGCGTCATCTGCGATACAGCTACTCACAAACCACTGTACAAATTACAGTAAAGCTAATCTTTTAAAAAATAGTTACATGTCGCTACACTCAAGCTACTAAAAAAGTAGCTAACTACATTATAAAATTGTGGCCACAATACAATGCGATAAAAAATATAGCAATGTATGATTATGCACTGTAGCTCCTTACTGGAAAAGCTACACTGTTTTGAAAACAGCTCAACTAGCATCATGCTAATGAAAATGTAGCTGAGTTAGAAGCATAGCCTGTGATACAGCTACAGACACTCATAATTATATAATTATATTATAATAATATGTTCCTTAAGATTCACTAATAATAAAGTTTTTTGCACAAAAAACAAATATATATGATTTTCAACCCTCGTTCTGATCCTCTGTCTAAAAAGATCTGTTTTAATTGCCGCCTTAAAAAAAACATAAAGAAAACGCTTTGCGTTTATATTCTGGGTTTATCTGCTTGCCTGTATAGAGTATGCAGAAATGAATTTGATCTTTTAATATCACTGTTTTAGTACATTAAGACACTTTAAGGCTGAGTTGCACGAATAAGGATTAAAGATCTTTAGCCTGGCGTCTGTTCAGCCCTTTAATTCTAACAATCTTTCTATGTAGTTAATCTGTGTTTAAAATTAAGTGGTGCAACACAACGCGATTTAAAATAAAATCCATATCAACAAATCCTTGATTAGTGTTAAACTTTGCTTAATTTAATCCTTATTGGTGCAACCTATGCTAAGTGTTGTGATGAAAAGCGTTTTAGAACGTCCCGCCGTTCTTAGTGATTGAAATACTGCAACAGGTGCTGTATATGGATCCCAAGTGCCAAAAACTGGCATCTTGTTCACATTTTTTTGTTTTTAAGATGGAAAACTGACAGGCGTGTGCTGCAGTTCTATGGCTGTTTTCCCCTTCAGGCCTCCACGACCTGGAAAACTATGAAAACTATGAATATTGAGTCAAATTCTTCAGTGAGCGGGGCCTATGATATGATGACGTGTAATTATTTGTGATGTATTGCTCTGGGGGTAGTCATATGCAAATGTATTTGCCTGTGTGACGTCACAGTTCCCACAATATAAAAAACGAGCTTGATTAAATGCTTTGTTTAGAATGAGGAGGACATTTTAAAGGGATAGTTCACCCAAAAATGAAAATTCTGTCATAATTTACTCACCCTCAAGTTGTTCCAATCCTGTATAAATGTCTTTGTTCTGCTGTACACAGAGGAAGATATTTGGAAGAATGTTTGTAACCAAGCAGCTCTCACCCCCCACTGACTACCATAGTATTTTTTTTTCTCCTACTATGGTAGTCAATGGGGGGCAAGATCTGCTTGGTTACAAGTAAACTTCTAAATATTTTCCTTTGTGTACAGCAGAACAAAGAAATGTATACAGGTTTGGAACAACTTGAGGGTGTAAATGATGACAGAATTTTCATTTTTGGGTGAAATATTCCTTTAAACTTGCAGGATGTTTTATTTGTACAAATATCTCTTATGTCAAAAGATCAAGGCAAAAAAAGTAGTGACCCCTTTAAAAAAAGTAGTTCCATTAACTACATTATAAAGTTGTCACCACAAAGTAATGCGATTAAAAATATAGCAATTCAGTAGGAATTTGCAATGTAGCTTTTTACTGGAAAGCTACATTATTTTGAAAACCGCTAAACTAGTGTCATGAAAATGAAAATGTAGTGCCATTTGTGATACTTTTAGTTTGGCTGTATTGCCACTGTTTACACAAGACAACAAGCTAGTAAAGATATGCATTTTTTGGTTTAATCACAGTAAATTGGTGCCATGACCCGGAGAGAAGTCACTTTCAGGACATTGAGAAGATCTTACTGCCTGCTGTCATTTTTCTGACAGTGATCCTGGCAGCTGCCTTGTTTGGAAGATTGACAATCAAAGGTAATCTGACAGTGGTTTGACATACGTGGCCACTGGCTTGAAGGAAACGGTGAGATTGTTGTTGGTAACAGTACACATTGGGTTTGAGGTGAAAGAAGCTATGACAAAAGAATTGTACATTTAATTTTAACGACCCTTTCCACTGGAAATAAGAGTAATAATTAAAAGAAAATGCCAGATGGAAGGCTTCAACACAAGTCAAATAATAGTAGACCTACCAGTTCTAAACCTGCATACGCTTTAGAAACGAACTGGGTGTGGACGTGTTGCTATAAAAGAGATAAAAATCTCTGCTATAAAAGAGATAAAAATGCTGGTTGCTAAACTCCAGTTGCTACTGTCAGTTTTCTTGGAAATATATTGTGGTTTAATTTTGTCTCTGTTTGTTTCTGGTTCAATAGATGGGGACAAGAAGAGAAAAGCATGGCCGAAACTCACATGTTGGGAGATGGTAGGTTAACATCATAACATCATTTATCTATTATTACAATCATATGATTCATACAATCATATGAAATCCTTTTACCTATATAAGTAAACTATGTCTTATGTTTCTTTTAACAGAATCAGTGACGCATGTCTGCGTGTGAGGATGTGGATTGTGGGACAGTTCTCGATAAAAGCATAGGGCCTACATGTCTTAAAATTTTGTTTAGTTTTTTACTGTAAGGACTGAAACTTTAGCCTAATTTGCATGTCTTGTCTGATGCACACACTAGTTGTAACATCTGAGTAATGTATTTAAATACATTAGATCTGTTTTCATTAATGCAAAGCTGCTTTTAGAGTTCATAACACACATGTATTAGAATGCCAAAGCATAACTGCCAGACTGATTTTAAATCATTTGTATATAAATTAAATTACAGGGTTGTCAACTCTCACGCATTTGGCATGAGACACACGCTTTCAGGCTCTGTCTGTCTCACGGTCTCACTCTGCCCAAGTAAATCTCACGCCAAATTGCCAAACCTGCTTTTGATATGAAACAAAGTCTAAGCTTTTAATTTTTTTTAAAAGTTTTAATACGAAATTCAAACAATAAATACCGTTTTGGTAATACTCAGTTGTTGCGACATATTTTCATTTCACGGCGGCACGCGCGGTCACGTGGTTAATGGAGCTCTCTATAGTTCTAAACAAACCAGGGCTGTCAATACATTTGAACAGACAACAGATTCACTATACAGGTATTTGCAGCATTTTTTGGTAAACAGTACAGCACAGTGTGCATTGATTATTACGTCAACCACATTTACAGTATCATTTTATTATGGAGAGTGATGGAAATGCAACATTGTTAACATTAATGTTAATGTTTTTCTTGTATTTAGCCCTCAGGTATTCCTTACTAATTGGTCACACTCATTGGTGGTCAAATGTGACCATACACCTTAACTATTTTTCAATTAAATAAATGTTCTATATTTTAGTTCAATAATATTTATTGAATATTTTGAGGAGACCTTTTGGTACTAAATACTATTTGGGCAATAATTATGGTCCATCAATGACTTAAAATATTTTTCTTCTAATATTTTTTATTATTTATATTACAATTAGTGTAGTAATTAAAGGTTAAAATAGAGAATTCCAATGCAAAGAGAAAAAATTAGAGTCATTTTGTGCCTGGAAAAATAATAATTTTTATTTGTAATGCCATTACCCAACAGGTGCCTGTATGGCTCTTTAATAAATATACATGTATCTAGTCTAGTTGCTCAAAAAAGTATTGCAGATCATAACTGCTTACTTATTTTTAGGTTTTGCATTTTAATACATATGTAGACATGATCAAACACTAGATTTCTTTAAATGTGAAATTTTAAAACGTTAATAACTTACATCCTAATATCTTTAATGATACTTATATAAGCACACACAAGTGAATATTAATGAATGCGAGCAAATCTAATTTAACCCAAGAAAAGTTTAAAATAGTGCTAAAAAGGCAAACTTATTTTTCCTTATATGCACAGTAGGCTATATAAATATAAATTGATACTGAATCGAGATCGAAATCAATATTTGTGCCAATTCCTCACTCCACCCTGAACTTAAAAGTTTGTAACCCTGATATAAATTGTATGTAACACCAATATAAGCCTGAACTTCCTGTTGTATTTCCTGCTTTGCATAATCAAATTCGTTTGCTACCTGTGAGCTACTACTTTTGTACAGCAGAGGGCATTGTCTTTCACAAATAAATGTACATGTCAGCAATGTGAATGAGCTTTTGCTTCTCATGTTAATATTTTTCTCACGTAAGGCTTGTAACTAGGTCACAAATGGGTGGTCAGCTTACAGACACTGTGTAACCCTGTGTTGGTTCATTGCCATAGAAACTTTTGCGACTGCATATGTTCCTGTGTTGCCTGTGCCGTCGTCATTGTTTATAGGCCTAAATGACAGACTTTTCTCTGATCCTGAAGATGCAGTCGACATTCTTGGATGGTGCGGCTCTGTGCCGATGGGAGGGGCCGGGTGAAATCAGCTCTGAGGTTTGCTGATGAAAACATTCCTGAAGGATAGAGTAAAGCCCAAACAATAGAGCTCAATCACAAATATAGGACAAATTCAGTTTTGGGGAGATGCCGCCATCGTCCATCTCAGTCAGTGATTCTATTGTGTTTTTATGAGCATAAATGGGGCATTTTTTTCATCATACCTAGTTCACAGGGTTTAGCTCACTGCGTGGTATGTGGGTGCTAACGCTAGGGAGTTATGACTGGTGTAAACACTGTAAAACAAACCCATGTGAAAATTGTTGGCCCCAGTGACCTCATCACTGCCTCTAGACTCCACCTGCTGTCTGCGAGTCTTCATCTGGGAGTGAAGCATTTTGATACTTTCCAGACCAGGCCGCTACCTTTTCTGTACCTCCCTTGCAGAATGTTCGACTGGTTGTGCTTTGCCGCTGTAACGTGTTTGGGATAAAGGGATAAAGCACTGAAAAAAGAAACAAAGACAAAAGCATTTGCTGAGTTGTCATATGTTTAGCTACTTCCACTATAGTGACCGCCAGTGACCTTTTTGGTTGGGGTCAACAGCCACCAGCCCTGTCCTCTAACCTTTTGGACTGGTCTGTTTTATTACCATCGACTCATACCATCTGTTGGTGTTTGAACCTATAAATCTCGAAGCAGAGAGTATAATACCATTCTTACCTCAGAATATGCTCACTTCGCTACTATGTAGTATTCAAAAAGCAACATACTTAGTATTTGATGTGGAACTTACTTTGTGACTGATAAAATAATATGTTGTATCGTATGAATGTGTGTTAAATGAATGAAATCCAGATTTACTACATCATGGCTTCACTGCCATTCACAACTCCTCTCCCGTATAGAATTCCAAAGCTGCCAAAATTAAAAATAAATAAATACATAAATAAATATACAAAGAAATGTAAAAAAGCAAAAATAAATAAATATACATAAAAAAGCAAAAAAACAAAAATAAATATTTATACATTTATTTCCTTATTTATGTATATATTTATTTTTTCCCACATTTATTTATTATTTTATGTATTTATACATTTATTCATTTCCATTTTTATTTATTTCCAAATGTATTCATTTCTACATTTATTTATTTCTACATTTAGTTATTTTTACATTTATGTATTTCTACATTTATTTATTTCTACATTTATTTATTTTTACATTTATGTACTTTTACATTTCTTTGTTGGTAGGGTAATGAGGAGGGCGTGGTTTACCTCAGACATAGCAATAAAGCTCAGAGTAGGCGAGGGCGAAGCATTGAGGCCACAGTGACACCTTGTGGTGCGGCCGAAATACAATAAGTATAGCCTACTGACGTTGATACTGTCTGTGATGAATGACTAGAATAGGTATATGGCCAAAATCTTAAATCTTACTGTGTGACATGGATAGGCTACTCTTTATTCTGGACATGGCCGTAGAACATCATCTGGTCTGGATTTGTAAAATGTCCTGGGCTAACAATCATGAACAGCAACAATCTTCAACAGATCTGATAACAGGGACTCTGAAATGGAAATCTGAAAAGAAAAACCCATTATACGCAATGATGCTGTGACTGTCCACACAGGAAGTGACGTGACGTGACAAAATGTTCTACTGTAACCATCTACTGTAAATGTTCTACTGTAAAAGAGTCCCTGTTATCAGATCTGTTGAAGATGTTGCTGTTCATGATTGTTAGCCCAGGACATTTTACAAATCCAGACCAGACCAGACGATGTTCTACGGCCATGTCCAGAATAAAGAGTAGCCTATCCATGTCACACAGTACAGTTAGGGTGATATAACTTAACCTGTGATTTAAGATTTTGGCCATATACCTATCCAAGTCATTCATCACAGACAGTATCAACGTCAGTAGGCTATACTTATTGTATTTCGGCCGCACCACAAGGTGTCACTGTGGCCTCAACGCTTCGCCCTCGCCTACTCTGAGCTTGATTGCTATGTCTGAGGTAAACCACGCCCTCCTCATTACCCTACCAACAAAGAAATGTGAAAATACATAAATGTAAAAATAAATAAATGTAGAAATAAATAAATGTAGAAATGAATAAATGTAGAAATGAATAAATGTGGAAATAAATTAAAATAGAAATTAATAAATGTATAAATAAATAAAAGAATAAATAAATGTGGAAAAAATAAATATATACATAAATAAGGAAATAAATGTATAAATAAATATTTATTTTTGTTTTTTTGCTTTTCTATGTATATTTATTTATTTATTTTTGCTTTTTTTTTTTTACATTTCTTTGTATATTTATTTATGTATTTATTTATTTTTAATTTTGGCAGCTTTGGAATTTCATACTCCTGTGGCCTCATGCGATAGTAAAGTGTCCAGCAGATGTGCACTTCAGAATCTCGATGGAAGCAGGTAATCTGGGTACTTTCCGTGTATTGTTTTATGAATAGGCCTACTATGAATAATGCGCTGTCCTAATTTGTAGTATTCATGAAACAGCACAGCAGTTATGTGCAACTAGGACAGTTTTCTATTCCCTGAGGGATTTCTTGTTTCAGCAATATAAGGTGATATTTTATATGTTTAAAAGACATTAATGACCATGTTTCCTATATTTACAGCATAAACCAATTTTCGATCATTTCTAATCAGGTACCGCATAGAGGAACCATAAAAAGTTGACTTAGTGAATTGCTTTTTGAGTCAAATGAACCAATTGCTTCACGAAATGAGTAAACGTTTCGAGAAAACGAGTCAAATCTACTTGTCAAAGCCGTATGAGAAAATGCAAGTGTGTTGGTTTAGTGACCTAAAAACCTTTTTATCTAAATCAGTTATAATTATACACTTAATGTTGGTTCATGGGTTTACTTGAGCGTGAGTTAGCTTAAAGGGATAGTTCACCCAAAAAATAAAAATTACCCCAGGATTTACTCACTCTCAAGCCATCCTAGGTGTATATGACATTCTTCTTTCAGACGAATACAATCGGAGTTATTAAAAAATGTCCTGGCTAATCCAAGCTTTATAATGGCAGTGAATGGCATCCCAAAATTTGAAGCTCAGAAAAGTGCATCCATCCATTATAAAAGTAATCTATACGGCTCAGAGGGGTTAATAAAGGCCTTCTAAAGTGAATCAATGGTTTTTTGTAAGAAAAATATCCATATTTAAAACTTTATAAAGTAAAATATCTAGCTTCCGCCAGACCGCCTTCCGTATTCAACTTACGGAAAAAGCATAACTGGCGCAACATATCACTAGAACATAGCGTAAGCGTTTTGAACTGTGAGAGTCTTTACACTTTCTGCCTAAGTTGAATACGGAAGCTGGAAGCTAGATAGGCCTATTTTACTTTATAATGTGTTAAATATGGATATTTTTCTTACAAACCCATCGATTCACTTTAGAAGACCTTTATTATCCCCGGGGCCGTGTGGAGTACTTTTATAATGGATTTTTGAGCTTCAAATTTTGGGCTGCCATTCACTGCCATTATAATGCTTGGATTAGCCAGGACATTTTTTAATATAACTCAGATTGTATTCGTCTGAAAGAAGAATGTCATATACACCTAGGATGGCTTGAGAGTGAGTAAATCCTGGGGTAATTTTTATTTTTTGGGTGAACTATCCCTTTAAGCTAACTCATGCTCAAGTAAACCCATGAACCAACATTAAATGTATAATTATAACTAATTTAGAGACATTTTTGGGTGAACTATCCCTTTAAATCATGTGACTTGGTCAGCTCGAAGCTCAAAACTAAATATTCATTAAGTGAATCATGAATCAGTGTTTCAACCTTGCCATCACTGTATAGAAGTAAGTTAAGTTGTTCATTGAATTTAGTACTCTTAAAAGTAATCTGAAAGTAACTTATGCGATTTTGGACACAGCACATTTACACCAGACGCGAATGACTCATTGCGACAAATTAAAACTAAATTGATACTAGAAACGCCCGTTGCGGCGTTCTTGTACATTTGATGATGTATTTGACGTACAGTGTACTAATTTTAATAATCTTTTGTGTCTAACCATTTACAGTTGTAGTAATACTATGCGGTAGGAATGATAATTCAACACAGACTCAAACCGTTGCCTGAAGCGTTTTCTGTTATTTCCAGTGTTTTTTTTTAAAGCCACTCCCATATTATTGTAGATGTGGAAAAGGAAGCCATTTAAAACATTTAGGACGTGCATAGTATTCCTGACTCTGGCATATGTGTCTTCTCACAGCTAAGAGAGTTAATGAGTTCAATGTTGCTATTTGATGTTTTTGGAACAGTTACTTTTTTAGCATCATCTAAACACCACAGAATAGCATTATGGAACACTGGGAAGCGGAGAGTAAGGAACATAGCCCATAAATTCATGGTCCAGTGCCTCCAAGGACATCATAATGGTCCATTGGACACAAACCCCTGTGGGGGTGGTAGTGGGGTCAGGTTTGCATTCAGCACGCTGGGACCATCCATAATGAATCTTCCTCTGCGTGGAGTCCAGCCAGCTCGCTAAAGTACAAACCAGTACACCAAGGCCCTTGTCTAATGGTGATAATGGTCTGCTGGCACTGGGCATGGAATCCATTGCAGACACAGCCGGGCTCACAATGACATTGCCTGGCAGAGATGGTCTAGCAAAACGGACACAAAGAGATAGGTGGAGTCAACTTTAACCTTTGAAACTGTATGTGCATGTATACTAACTATGGAGCTGTTTCTGCTGGTGAAACTGGTCCATGTCCAACATGACATTCTACAGCTATTTTGTTTAAATTAATGGTTAAATAATTTATTAGATTCTCTGCTTTATGGCAGTATGCTTTAAGACTACACTACACAATAAATGAATCAATTACAAGCAATGTGTATATATTTCAAACTCAACTGTATAGCCAAGTTTAGGCCAGAAAGGAAAAACTGACATTTTTAACTGACAGAATGTCTGCATCCAAAATCACATGTTTCACGACTATGTAGTAGATGAAAATGTGATAAGAGTAGTCTGTCCGAATTCACAGTATTCATAGAAGGCGAGAAGTACCCGGATGACCTACTACTATCCCATGAGGCCACGTGAAAGGATAAATGAATGGTATTGAAGCGACGCAACTGATGCCGGTAGGTCACATGACAATTGATGGATGTAGTATGTCTGAGGTCAAATGATGGATGTAGTACGTCTGGATTATATTCATACTACACACATTCATACCATAATAGAACATACTTTTTTACAGTTGCAAAGTAATTACTTGTTCAAAAGAAGTACCTACTCAGAGAGTATGTGATTTCAGACACAGCCAGTCACTTGATAAAGATGGATGTTCAAAAGTGCTTCAGTTCACTGAGTGCATAGCTTCTCACTTTATCTATGTTGTTCTAGCTGTATTTGCTGCCAGTGTAGTGATCCTGATTGTATTTGTTCCATATAAAGGTCACTGTTTTGATGGAATTCATACAGCAGTTAGTTCTGATTGGTCGAACAGTGTTCCAGATATGCCGATTAAACAGTTTGACACCACTGTGTCTTTGGTATCACTACGTTTGTGTTTGCGACTGTGCATTTTTATTTGGTCAGTCTGTCTCTTTCGGGAGGTTACATTAATACGCCAGTTGGTGAGGGTAAGTGGCCCCCTATCCTAATGCACTATTTGAAGGGACAGCCGTTTGTAGTGGTGTCCAAAAACATACAGGACATTATCGAGTGCGCTCATTCAATCCCATAATGCACAGTCATGAGTGTACATGTGCGTTTCCATGCACTGTGAGTGTCACCACAAATGATTTCCCGAATCTCGCCAGGACATGGCATCCACAGGCCGCGGCACTTACGGCGCACTCAGTGTCTGCTCACTCCTTTTCATTTACTCATTCAGTGACCTATATTAGTGGAGTAGGTAATAGTGATGAGGGTGTCCATCTTATTTTTAATGTAAGAGCGGGCGTGGCCATTTGTATTTTGAATGTGTCTGGCTTCCGGTGTCATTCGCTTCCAGTTATTTTTAGCTGTACAATACAGCTTGTTATGCTGCTTGATATTGCAAACTGGTATTTCTTACCATATTATTTTAGTATAGTCTAGTCATTTACCTATAGTGGCCAATGAATCATAAGTCTCGCAAATTCACAGAAAATAGCTTACTTCAGCATTGTAAAATAAGGTGGATGGTGGTGACTTCAGATACAGCCTTTGAATTCACTTTTGATGAGTCATTGAATCATTATTTAAAATGATTTATTAAAAAAGCTGATTCGTTAAGGAACGAAACCAGTGCCTTTATGAATGAAGCTACGTTCCTATTGACAGGGTCCGTGGGCAGTTTTCACTGCTTTCTGCTTCCTGAGCTCGATATATCTGTTGAAGTTCACTTCACTTGACAAAATGCATTCATTCGGGAACACCCTGCAATGTCATCACACACAGACGACACATGAGTCGTGCATAGAGGAGTGTAAAATCACCATCAATTCAAAATTGATAATTATATTTTTTATGGAATATTGCAGTATTTATTATAAATGATTTGTGCACATCATTATTTTTTTTAATACATGCACCCTTATAATCGTTCATCAAAAAAACTCCCCTTCCCTCTTGCAGTGACATCTCTTCTCTGATGACGTGTTTACTGGCGTGAGGGCAGGATGATGTGACTTGACCAAACCATCCAATCAATTCCCAATGGACAAAATCAAGTCCTGCCCTTAATTTTTTCTTGTTGGAAATGCCGTTCCTATAGGTTGAAAAGGCTATCGCAACTTCCATTTAATGCCAACTTTAAGCTTTGATTAGGCTACATACTTTTGTAAATACAGAGCTCAATGCTAAGGATTTTTTCTACTGCCCCGGTTAGGCCAGTGGTTTAAATTTTTACTTGCCCCACCACAAAAAAGTTATAAATAAATAAATAAAATAGGCCTAGTTATTGGTTTAGGTGTTTTAATAAATAAGGTTATGACACCAAAAACTACTGGCCTAACTCATATAAAATTTTAATATTGTTAAAGACAGTCAGTAATAAAATAAGAACACTTAATCAAATTACGAGCAATAGCACAAATAAATACAACAGAAAAAACATTTCTTTTCAGGTTTTTCATGTAGGTCTAAACTAGATGAACCAGTTACAGAAATAGTAATCAAATGTAAAATATCACTGCATAGTCTTCACTGTATAATTTTTCTGTCTTGTTTGATTAACATATAAAAACAGACAGCAGCAGGAATATTAGGCTGCTGTCACTTAAAGAGTTGCACAGATCCAGTATACTGTTACACATGCATTTTATTTCTCACGTTTATGGTCAAGACTGGCATTTTGACAAAATTTTGTGAACATGTCCATTCAAGCTCAGGAAGACGTGAATGAGTATTCGAATGCTGTGAGACGCGGTGTCTACTTGCGCTTGAATATTTTAGTTAGCCAGGCTTAAAAACATGCAAATGAGCAACTTCCATGAAGATGCAGCACTGGCCTGATCGGGCAAGTGACAGTTCACACTGGGCCCTGGGCCATGGGGCAGTCCTTACTGTTGAGCCCTGAAATACAATACAATTTACCATACATTTGTGTAATAGGTATAAATTTGTATGTAATACATCCATGTGTATTTACATAGTTATGCATACATTATTAATTAAACTAATATACATAATTTAAATAATATAATTAATATCAATAATTGTGTCAAAGTGCTAAATTGAGTGATATTTGTCTATTGTGATGTTTAATATGAAAATAAAAGTGTATTTTGTCATAATATAGTGGCACATTGTCATAATCATGAAGACTGGTGGGTACATTTCCCCAATGTTCCCTTATTCCCTATCCACCTTATTTTGCGGAAGTAAGCTATTTTTAAGGCAGCAATATCAATAACACACATCAGCCACATCCACTCAAGCACAACAGCCCCTGTACATTCAGGTCATATATACACACAGGATCATTAGTATTACTAGTCACTGCTTGTCAGTACATGACGGTCCTTCTCCACCAGTGATCATACATTCCGGGAAATTGCATCCCTTGACAAAGGTTTTTTCCTAAAACAGTGTTCCTCACAAGCTCTTTGAATTACAGTCCCTCAAGGGGTTTTGGTGGTAGTTGATATCGCTGAACAAATGAATTGTTTCTAGACTTGTTGAGACAACTGTTGTGTACTTTACCATATAATTTACTCCATTTGGTAATTAGTTTGCTACATGTTTAATTACATTCCTCAGTGGTGCCTCCAAGCCATATGGGAGAAGATGCACTTGTCAAATTGGCTGCGGTTTCTTTTAAAAAAAAATCATAACAGACACACCAATGAAAACATTTCAACGATGTTTCAGACAAAACATAGCCTTTTTGGCGACTGCATATCTTGACCCAGTGTTATCTGGCTGTGATTTATGGTCCCGCATATGTTAAACTCAATGTTAACCAAGTCTCTTAACCAAACCCACCGTGCCACATGCATAAATAGATCAGTAAACGATCAATGATGAATGACTCCAAAGCATATGGAAATAGATTTGAAATAAATACACTTCATCACCCCCCACTGACCACATTCAAAATCACTTCTCAGATATTCATGAGTCCACCACCACCTCATTGTCTGGCCAATCTGAGACTTCGTCTCAATTCTGGACAAAGAGGACAATGGAATAGACACCTGTTACCAGTCTATGGGCGTAACAGAGACATCATTCTGCTGCAATGTTCTATCCACTCCACTGGGAAGAAAAGTGTTGCATGTTGAATTTCACATTCTTCCCTAATTATTTATAATCCTCATATTTCATGCTTTCTGTGATATCATCTATTCGGCCGTGTAGATTTTTCCATGCACTTTCCAAGTGCCTTCTGTTTGTTTGTAGAGGGCCTGTGGACACACTCATTACCCCACCACCCAATGTCCTTGGAAGGCCCCTGTAGAGTTCATAGAAGGGGGTCTGAACAGATGGTCCCTGCTGAACCCCCCACATCGGACACTCTCCTCACACTGCATCACTGTCATTTAAGTCAAGTTGCATGGCTTTGGGGGGAGGGGGGGGTTGAGGATATCTTAAATTATTATATTAAACAACCAAGTTACTACTAGAATTCATACAGTGCAGCAACATAAATTAATCAGAAGTGGTGAAAAATGCCACAGTAAGAGACTAATTGAAAATATAGGGACAATAATGACCTTTTATGTTATTTAGCATTTAATTTAATAGTACACACCGATCAGGCATAACATTATGATAATATTGTGTTGGTCCCCCTTTTGCTGCCAAAACAGCCCTGACCCGTCGAGGCATGGACTCCACTAGACCCCTGAAGGTGTGCTGTGGTATCTGGCACCAAGATGTTAGCAGCAGATCCTTAAAGTCCTGTAAATTGCGAGGTGGGGCCTCCATGGATCGGACTTGTTTGTTCAGCACATCCAACAGACGCTCGATTGGATTGAGATCTGGGGAATTTGGAGGCCAAATCAACACCTCAAACTCGTTATTATGCTTCTCAAACATTTTTTTTGCTTTGTGGCAGGGCGCATTATCCTGCTGAAAGAGAAACGTAATTCATCAGACCAGGCCATCTTATTCCAATGCTCCTGTTCTGATGCGCACATGTTCACTCCCCATGTGCATCAATGAGCCTTGGCCGCCTTGGATGAAGAGATTCAGTGTTATTCACTTCACCTGTAATAATGTTATGCCTGATCGGTGTATATTACATATTATTTAAAAATATTTTATTAATTCAAAGTAAGCCTATATTTATACAAAGTATAACAAATAAAATAATATGCCCCATTAAACAAGCCCCTAAGAATCATTTGCAAGGGACAAATATTGAAAAAAAGTAAAATCTATATTGCTAACATTATATTACTCATTATGTTAACTGGGAACATACTACAATAATTATATTATATTAAATTATACACTACCTTTCGAAAGTTTGTGGTCAGTAAGATTTTTAAAACGTTTTTAAAAGAAGTCTCTTCTGCTCACCAAGACTGCAGTTATTTTCTCAAAATACAGCAAAACCGTAATATTGTGAAATATTATTGCAATTAAATAACTGTTTTCTGTTTTAATATATTTTCAAATACAATTTATTCCTGTTATGCAAAGCTGAATTTTCAGCATCATTACTCTAGTCTTCGGTGTTGCATGACCATTCAGAAATTATTAAAATATGATGATTTGATGCTCAAGACACATTTATTATTGTTGAAAAGAGCTTAATATTTTAGTGGAAATCCTTTTTTCAGGATTCTTTGATATAACATTAAAAATATATATATTTATAAATGTATTTGTCGTCACTTTTGATCAATTTAATGCTTATTTATTTCTTAAAAAAAGAAGAAATTTACTGACCCCAAACTTTTGAACAATAGTGAATATTTGGTATTACAAAACTTTATCACTTATGTAATGTTGAATGTGTACAAGTGTTCAAAAAGTGCAAAAATAAAATATATATATATATATATATATATATAAAAAAAAACGAAATAATAAAAAGACAGAATGCACAGTATTTTGCACAATAAATTATGCAAACAATATGCACAATACATTTTTCTGCTTTCCCTTCTTTTTCACGTCAGCCCTACTCATTGCTCTGGAGTATTGACACCTAGTCGGGATAATTAGTGAGCAACAGGGACGAGGGGGGATTGACAGCACCACTCCTACAGCTTAATTATCTCACCGGAGAGAAGCCTGATGTCCCCAGCTGCTTCCACCCCCCTCCGAACACATGTAAATCCACACACACATACATTTATGCAAGCACACACTAAAAAGGGCACATTACGCTCATGCTGTGTTATTGCACACCTATGACATCATAACTTCATAACAGTGTTACAGGGAAATGAGGCTTCTGCATACAGTCATAATGATGTAAGATCTGATCAATGGCAGTGCCCCATATGTCTTTGAAATAATCATCATTACATCAGCATGGAATATCATTTTTCCAGCAGGGTCAGATCTGTTTGTGCTATAAGGACACCGATTTAGATCATAAAACAATGATGTTTTCCCTCAAGCACCTCCTAACATCACTATATTCTTACAAAAACTGACATATTTCATATTTTGACAAAAACTCAGAAAATAGATAAATATAGCGCTATCTAAAAAATGTTATGCAGTGTGATATTTTTTTTTAATAAGCTCCGGCCCCACCATTCAGTTAGCTTTAATGCTGAAATTATTATTGATAAAGCACTGAAATAGTTAAGTACATTTATAATATACAATTGTAAGTAGCTTATTATTGTGCTGTGTTGTATTTAATTTTTACAAATTTTAATAAAAACATTTAAAAATTTAAAAAATAGTGTCAAGACACTGTATTACAGTTATGAAAATTATTTTTTTTGCACTGCAATAATGATAATTTGGATGGGGAAGTACTTAATTGTCACCATACATGCATATAGACACGAAAAAAATGAAGATTCAATAAATGAATATGAATTTTAAAAAATTATTTAGATTAGAAATGTATTAAAAGTAAGGGAAAAAAATTTAAATATTTAAAATTAAGAAATATATTACTTTTACACACACATGTGTATATATATATATATATATATATATATATATATATATATTATTATTATTGTTATATATATTTATATATTTTAATTAAATAAATATATGTTTTCAATATAATTATAAATATTATTTGTAGAAGATTATACAAATGCATATTGAAGAAAAAAAAAAGTCATGAATCTATACAAATCTGCTTTGGCTCGCACTGATTTACCATACATTCTAAAAATGTGATCCAGACAAAATCACACCTGGATGAAGAATTCAAGCTAGAATTCTAGTCTAGTCACCTTTTGAACATCCAAATCTTCAAATGTCAATAATAACACCTGCAAATTATGAAACCTATTAAAGGACATGCATCAGCACTTAAAATATATATATATATAAAAAAAAAAAAATAGTACATACATAAAAATGTAGTTACCCATTGAGAATATATAATATGTCTCAAATGTATAGTTGAATATTTCTTTGAATGTCTATCTCTTCAGCGTGTTTTGGGCTATTCATATTTTCACACCTCAAATTCAGCCAAGGTCAATATCAGAAAAACCAGGCCTTCTCAAGTAACAGCACATTACTGGGTAACACTGAACAAGTATTCATTATGTAAAATCCCACACTTATCTACATTCTCAACCTTTCCAACAAGCCTCACTCACGTTATCAAATTCTTTCCATTGAAAATTGCAAGACGAGAGGAAACTGATAATATGGGAAAACACAGCGATTCGAGAAGGATTCCTCACTGTGGGGCTCATATGTGGTCTGTCAAAAGTAAATATTTACCTCTGATAGCTGAGAAAGACTCATGCCAGGACAAACTGACCCCTTTCTGAACAATATAGATGTTACTGGACTCACTGCTCAACATGTTAATCTGCTCACTATTAGTGCATTATGTGTAAATGTATATACAGTCAAACCAAAAATTATTCAGACACCAAGTATAATTTTTTACTAGTGGGTACAGGACAGTGAAATAAAGCAAAATAAAGTAAACTGTGACATATTATACCCAAAAATTCTTCATACAGTGGACTACCAGTAAAATTGATCAAAAAATTTGGGACCAAAATTATTCAGACACTTTGATCTGACCATGTTTTGCTTAAGTGTTTTTTCTTTCATTGCTAATGGCACATTTTACACCACAGACTGAACAAAATTAAGCATTGCTTGGTCAGTGGTTGACCAAAATTGGTATTAATTGTGTAATTGTGTAGCTACTTAAATTTAACAGCTGACAGCTGATTGGCTGATTGTAATCCATTACATACCTTTCTATCAAAGTTATCCGACATTATCAATATGAATTTATTCTGACACAGTTTAACGTCTCTGGTTACTCAACATAACCTTAGTTCTCTGAGAGGAGGGAACGAGACATTATGTATGGGGAAAACCCTTTTCCTCGAAATGCTGAAGCCTGATTGAATCACTGTATTGCTTTGCAATAGCCAATGGCGTCCTGGCATTCGCCTGATTAACTGGCACAGCCACTACATAGGCGATGTCGGGCGCCAGAAAACCTCAGAATCTTTCGACTGAACAAGAGCTATTGAGGCTTTGAGGAGGTTTTTCACACGGCAATCTATGTAATGTCTCGTTCCCTCCTCTCAGGGAAGTAAGGTTACGTTGAGTAACCAAAGACGTTCCCTTATCGAGTCGGTTTCTCGACATTATGTATGGGGAACGTATAAAACCCCGCTGTGTGAAAAACTGTGCCGGCCCAGTTCGCACAGAGCCGATGCAGAGGGTTGCAGGCGCTGAGACTGTAGCCAAGACTATCAGCACACTCGCCCCTCCCCATCCAGGTCAGGTATCGGACCTGGTTGAAACAACAACACGGCGCCGGCGCCGCCAGTGTCTCCCTGTACACAGTCGAGCAGCACTGGACTAGTGTAATATAGGGGGTGAAATTAAGGCAACAAACATGTTGGTGCTTGAATATACTGCGGGCGTGAATAAGCGGGCATAGATAAATGGGGACAATGCTTATGAAAGTGTGTAAGTAAATGACTTAACGGGCGCAAGAAAGTTAACATGATGCTGTATTGTCTCGTGCTGCCTAGACGACCTAGTTGAAACCATGTGCTGAAACATGCGCCAAGCTGGGGCGTATCCTCAGGCGACTCAGTCGTCCAATGGCTCCAATGGCTTCTCCTCCATACTGACAGAACATGTGGTGCAAACGAGGGAATGTCCAAGTTATAAAATCTTGCAAAAGTGCTGTGAGATGACCAACCTGCCGCGAGGCAAATGTCCTGAATAGACATACCTTTAGCCCAGGCCCATGAAGATGCCAAACTCCTAGTAGAGTGGGCACGCACTCCTATTGGGCGGTCGAGTCCTTGGGAATCATAAGCTAGGCGCACAGCCTCCACAATCCAGAGTGACAGCCTCTGCTTCGACAGCGGGCCGCCCTTCTTCGCGCCCGTGAAGCAGACGAAAAGCTGTTCTGAAGTTCGAAACTGGCTAGTTCTGTCTACATAAGCACGCAGCACACGCATGGGGCACAGAGCATACTTCTGTGATGCTGAATCGGTTGTTGGCTCGGGGGAGCAGAACGCTTGTATTATGATAACCTGGGCCCTGAACGGGGTTGAGAGCACCTTAGGTGTGTAGCCGTGTCTAGGCATGAGTCTGACCATGCAATCGTCCAGGCCAAACTGCATACAAGCACTGTAGATCACCTACCCCTTTCCCACACACTAGCGCGAGCAGCAGCGGTGTCTTAAATGAGAGCACTTTCAAGTCGCTAGACTCGGGGCTGAAGCACGACCAGCGTAACTTGTCTGACGCTGAGCCGATGGCGATCTGGACCTCACCCGGGGGGGGAGCGTTAGATCGCTTGGGGATGAGGTGTGGCACTATCTTCGACTGTTTCATCGCCTCTGTGTATTTCGCGGAGAAAGCCTCCACCGCGACACCAAAGAGACCCTGAGGGCTTACCGGCGCGTCAAGGAGCTGTTTCTTCTCTGCATCCTCCATTTTGGTAAGCGTCAGCCACAGGTGCCAATGCATGACAACGAGGCTGCCCATGCTGCGGCCGATTCCCTGGGCCACCTTCTTAGAAGCGGCCAGGCCTAGGTCTGCTGCTGTACGCAGCTTACGGAATGAATCTGGGTCCGGGCCTTCCTCATCCAGGGACCTCAGAAGTTGAGTTTGGAAGACCAGCAGGACTGCCTTCGTGTGGAGGGCAGATGCTACATGTACTGTTGAAATATACACCTTTTCAGTGATGTGAGCTGTGGCTTGGCATGGCTTAGAAGGCAGTGAGGTGGTTTTCTAACCGTGGGACGGGCATAAGTGGGCCGCGACGGCGTCCCTGACGGGAGGTTAACTAGTTAATTTAGTTTAGTAATTCAATTTATTTGGATATTTATTAGAAAATTTAGTGTCCTTGTGTGCGTCTGGAAACTCAACGGGCCCGCCACACATGCGGCAAAGAGACATCTTAGAAAATCCTTGTTACTCTGCCGGAACGCAAGAGGGGATCGCTATCCACTTCGTCCACTCCAGTCGCGTAGGTCAACGGCGAAACCAGGCTCCAGGTGAAGAAGAAAGATTCTGAGGTTTTCTGGTGCCCAACATCGCCTATTGTCACAGGGTGTTTTGGTTATGTTTCATGTGTTTAAGTTTGCCATGTTCACTGTCATGTCTTGCCATGCACTTCCTGGTCTTGTCATGTGATCCTGCCATGTGCTCCTTTGTCTTGTGTATTGTGTCATGTCATTGGTTCATTGGGTAATCAGTGTTCACAGGTGTCTCTCGTCTTGTCTTTAGTCACTGTGTATTTAGCCCTCATGTTTGCCATGTGTCCTGGTCTTGTATTGAATGTGTAACCTGCGTGTTGGCGAGTCTTTGTCTTTGTCTTTGCTTATGTCAAAGTCAAGTCAAGTCAAGTCTTTTTTTTTATGTTTGTATGTTGTGTAATAAACTGCACTTGGGTTCAGCAAACTCGCCTCCAGTGGACTCCTTGTTACACCTATATAGTGGCTGTGCCAGCCAATCAAGCGAATGCCAGGACGCCATTGGATATTGCAACGCAACAGAGTGATTCAATCAGGCTTCAGCATTTCTAGGAAAAAGGTTTTCCCCATACGTAATGTCGAGAAACCGACTCGATAAGGGAACTCTTAGTTCTTTTCATATTTATTACCATTCTCTAAACTATAGCGAATAAACTGATAAACTGCGATAATGTGAGAAAATGTTGAAGGCGTCTGAATACATTTTGGTTTGACTGTGTTCCATAACATAACGCAGTGTAATTACAAAACTGGAAAGCATTAACTACACTCACATAAAAGTACCATGGTATTACCATGTTTTACCATATTTTGCTAAGGTACATTGGGATCCAAAAGGCCCTAATCATTGAAATAATTAGTTTCAATCTGTGGCAAGTAGGACGAGGCAGAGGGTGAGTGATAATGAGTGCCACCTGCGCGCCACACCGATCTTGTTCGCCGGTTCCTGCCTCCTTCTTCCTGAACAAAGAACTTCATTACACTGGTGCTGAAACCTGGGAGGAAGGAGGGACATGTTGTCATGCAGCCCTCACTGCTGAGGGGGATCGCAGTGCTGAGAAGACCGCGAGTGGCTGCCCGAGGCGATGGTGCTGGAGCAATGGAAGATCCGGTGGGACGGAGAGCTCGCTGCCGTGCCCCTGGGTCGAGGTAGGGTGGCTGCTGTCCGAGAGGGAGCGGAGGAGTCGCCGGTGTTTGCCGTTTTACTTTCATTTTATGTTTATTTATTGATTTAATTTTTTAAACGTTCACCGGTTCCCGCCTCCTTCTTCCCTGAACAAAGAACTTTATTACGCAATCATTTTCAATGGTTTTCTTGCCACAGTTAGAAGCCGATTTGAGCCTGTGTGTGTTTGTTCTGATGTGTGTTTAAGAACTGTCCTCATCAGTCTTGTTTCAGCAGTCGGAACATGATGCACCTGGTGAATACATTCTATTTGTTTTCTATAACAACCCCCCAAACTATCAGCTATGAGTAAGCATCTGTCAGATTTGTAAACAGCTTATTTTGTTCCTTGGAAAATAGTCCATACCATCTTTATCATTAAAAAAGGCAGGTGTGGCCAGGGTAAAACTTTTTGATTGCGACATGTCAACAAAACATCTAGCACGTACACTTGTGTTCTCTCCAGCTGGGCATGAGAAAATGAGAAAATGGTCTCCCCATGTTCTCTGTCACAGCTGAAGCATACAGTGATTGATTTGATGTCTTTTAACTGATTCTCCTTCTCTAAGGACATGCAATGATTGCACTTTATGCAGTGATATATTATTGTTCATTTCTAAATATTGATTGGATGAGCCATATTTGAAGTCGCTGTAAAATATCTGATGTCTTTTATCAGACTAAATATAGCAATATACCATTAATATAGCAATAATCCATTCAAGACATGTTACAGTGATTTTTCCCTGGTTTAAAAGTAACACCCCTTTTCTAAACCGCCTTAAGTGGTTTACAGCATTAATGTTTTAATTTATTTAATAATAATAATAATAATTTGATATATATATACACAGATCAGGCATAACATTATGACCACTTTCCTAATTTTCCGTCAAGGCATGGACTCCACTAGACCCCTGAAGGTGTGCTGTGGTATCTGGCACCAAGATGTTAGCAGCAGATCCTTTAAGTCCTGTAAGTTGCAAGGTGTTCAGCACATTGTTCAGCACATCCCACAGACGCTCGAGTGGATTGAGATCTAGGGAATTTTGAGGCCAAGTCAACACCTCAAACTCGTTGTTGTGCTCCTCAAACCATTCCTGAACCATTTTCGCTTTGTGACAGGGTGCATTATCCTGCTGAAAGAGGCCACAGCCACCAGGGAATACCGTTTCCATGAAAGGGTGCACATGGTACGCAAAGTAACATCCACATGGATGGCAGGACCCAAGGTTTCCCAGGAGAACATTGTCCAAAGCATCACACTGCCTCCGTCGGCTTGCCTTCTTCCCATACTGCATCCTGGTGCCATGTGTTATGTATGAAATATTCATATATTTTATATGACATTGAAGAAATAAATGTATTTTAAAAGTTAACATTTTTACATATATTTTTCCCCTCACAAAACAATTAAACTTAAATCAAAGATATGAAAATAGAAGATATGAAGCTAGACAATTCTGCTCAGACTGATTTACCCGACATGAACTGATCCTTTTACTGTGGTTAAGACTTTAAAGCAAACATTAGCGTCCAGATGAGAGCCCAGCTGTTTGTGACTCACTGCTGCCTGCCTTTCAGGGACATTTCACTGAACGTATGTATATGACCACGCTTCTCTGCAGCCAGCTAAAAGAGCCCTGTATAATTTGCAGAGCTTGTGAAGAATCTGTTGCCGCTGGCAGTGGGTGGGCGCCCTTGTCAGGCTGTCTCTATACTTGGTCAGCTGTTGAGCTTGATTGGTCTGTTTGTGTGTGAGGCAGAGATAGGCCAATCATTGCCTTTTTAGGGCCGAGAGGGGATCCGTGACCCCAGATTGGAGCTAAATGTCACACAACCTGTCACAGAGCTCTCTGAGAGAATGTCCAGGTCCAGTTACTCAGTTGTTTGTTATGCTCGAAGAAGAAGAAATTATGATATGAGAGAGAATGATGGATGGAGACTGGCTTTGTTCCAATACCAAGTGAGCTGCATTGCTGTCGACTGTCTGTATGAGTAGCTGCCTTTTAGAATGTGTTTCATTTGAATAAGTGTGAATGCTGCCATCCGAACCTTGGTGCGTACCAAACAAGCAGACCAAGACCCCTGAAAAGGTGGGCTCGGTCCACTTCCCAACGAACTCTGGTGCGATTCAACTGAAATATGAATGCAACACGGACCAAAAACATCCAAACGAACCAAAAACATGACATGATGCCACAATATGCAACCCTAAAAAGGACAGAATGCTCAAGCATACCTTATTTTCCCGTCGTAGTCGCGATATTGCCTGTTACAGTTCGGTACAGGCGTTCGTTGTATCCTCACAGCAGGTTTTGACTCCTTTACACATTTTATAATCTCTTCACAAGCTCTCAGCTGGTCAAAATACCATCATAGGCTATGCACACAAAAGAAGCGAATTTATCCCAGCACACAGCATTGTTTTGGATGTTCGATAAGTTCTGTCACAAAATATATGTCGTAAAAGATGTTTTTGTTCTGTTTTGTATCTTTAGATTCGGTCTTTAAAATGACAGTCTGAATGCTATGCGAACCAGGGCTAAATGTATCATTTTCTACATAATTGTAGCTTAGAACATGCTAACAACCTTTATTTTGGAAGCTAGCAGCTAACACACATAAGTAAACAAACATCCAAGGTTGCTATAAAAAAAAGTAAGAGCTCTTTTCTACACATCATTTCTACAACAGACACAAGCGGCATGACACGATGCGATAAAAGCAAACCCATTATAATTAGTGATTCTGTCTACGACAGTAAAGTGATGTTCCGTTCTATTTCTGACGTACGTCAAATGCTACTTTTGATACAAAGGTCGCTGTGTTGCATCCGGTGTGGACACTGTGTACCGGTGTATCTCGTCCCCCTTGTGCTGTCTCTAGTGCAATATTCTAATAAGCATAAAAAACAAGTGATTCAATACATAGAATATGTGCGATATTTTGATACAGTGGCAGTTATGCAAACATCAACAAGGGTTAAACTTGCAATTTTCCATTTTTAACAATGGATTTCCTCTCTAGCTGGATGCCACCCACAGCATGTTTGTGAAAGAGGCATTCCTCGGCATGTAGCGTGGGAACAACCTGTACCATCCATCCGGAATTCCGACGGAGCATTGTCACACTAGAGCCAGCTGTTGCCATGGAGACCGCCACAAGTGCTCTAGTGTGTGTCCCTTTTTAGAAATGAGTTCTGAGGTGGGAAGTGCCTCAGGAGAGCCAATCGGTAGCTATCGCTGTGCATTAATAGCGCTCGCTGCTCTTTGAAGCCCTGAATTAATGAGGTTGCACAACATTTTCCCAAACCACCTGCTGGACGGCCACATGTACGTGAGGCTGTCGCTTCACCTACGGTATAACAGCCGTTGCTTTAGTTTAAATGTCACAATGGGAACTCGGCATACCAGAATCCAAGGGATGCGGGCAAAGGTTGGCAGATGGCTTAAATAACAGTTTGCTACAGAACAAACCGTGAGAATAAGTGCACTTGCAGCAACTTTAAACACACAGGCAAGCGTATACATTCAAATACACACACACACACACACACATATATTTAACCTCCAGTCTTGCACAATGTCAGCGGCTCACATCAAAGCACTTCGCCCCCTCCACGCATCTGCTTTGAAGACAGGGAACACTGTGTACCCGACTTGTGCACTGGCATCAGGGCAAATGAAGCTCCAGCCTGAGGATATCACATGCATTCACACTTTCACACAGCACAGATCTGACTGCGGCAAATGAATGTTTTATCAGACTCCATTTCAGCTCCACGCAGTCAAACTCAAGACATGTTGTCAAGTATTCTGTGCTATGCAGTATGCATTAAAACAGAATCTAAAGTTCTTAAACACTTGCACAGATTGCAAATAGGCTATCTATACTATAGACGTGCATATGGGCCCGGTCGGATTGGGGGCCCATAGCACAAGAGATCTAGTGGGAAGCATTCACATTCTGCAAAGAATTCTGTTATAAACCATGGATATCAGATCAAACAGCGCTGACATGGAAACCAGGAGAAACATTGTGCAATGAACGTACAAGTTATAGAAGACTTTTCAGTCCACAAATCACCCACTTTTATCATGGATTTAATGTAGCAATGCTAACTGTAACCATGGTATTGTGACAGTAATAGTCAAATATTTTTACATTATTAATTTCACGGTTCAGGCAAACTTTTGAGAGTAAAATTCAAGAACTTTTCAAGGATACATTTTCCAGCACTTCAAAGCTCTATATATTATCTAATTTTAATGTGATTTTTAATGTGATTATTTGTAAAACAAAAATTTTAAAGACGAAGGGAAACTAACACTTTGTGGCAAACAAACACTTTTATAAAAAAAAAAACAGAAAAATATAAACAGTATAACATCCACTATAACCAGCATATGGCGGCAGAGGAGCACTTATTGGCTTAAAGAGAGCTTCTTTTATAATCACTGAAGCTGTCACACAATCAAGCAATAGAGTGTTGTGTGGGATTTCCGGGGTGTTGCTATATGGTTGCTAGGATTTTCTGAGTGGCTGCCAGGGTATTGCAATGTGGTTGCGAGGTCATTGATATACAGTTGCCAAGGCATTGCTATGCAGTTCTCGGGTGTTCTAAATGGCTGTCAGAGTGTTGCTGTGTGGTTGCTAGTGTGTTCTGAGTCATTGCCAGGACATTGATATTTGGTTGCTTAGGCGTTGCTATGTGGCTGCTATAGTGTTTTGGGGGTTGCCAGGCTGTATACTGTTGCTAAGGTTTTCTGGATGGTTGCTAGGATGTTGCTATGTGGTTGCTGGGCTGTTGTGAGTGGCTGCAAGAGCATTGCTGTCTGGTTGTTTGGGTGCTCTGGGTGGTTGCTAGGGCACTGATATCTAGTTGCTTTGATGTTCTCAGCGGTTTTCAGGGTGTTGCTCTGTGGTTGCTTGGGTGTTCGAAAGTGGTTGCTAGAGGATTTTCCAAAAGCGTTTTTTTCCCGAGGCTAGCATATTTTTCCAATTGTTTTTAATGAGAGCGTCTATTTCATGCTCAGTGCTCAGCGTTTTTTTACCGGTCCCCGAAAAAATTAAGAATGTTCAGCTTTGGGTAAATCACAGCGCTCATCACTGTCACTTTTTACCCAGCCGTCCAATCACAGTGGAGGTGGAGCGGGGCAAATACCACACCGACCAACCGTCACATTCTGCTTGTACAACGATGACAAGGGTAAATTGTCCACTTGGTGAAAATTGTAAGTCTGTTTAATTAGAAGAAAACAGCACATGCTTCTTAATAAACTGCATGATTTGACAAATATTTTGACGATGAGTTACAAAGATTCATATTTTGGATTTGCTCTAGCCTTGAAAAGTCAGAAAGAGTTTCAATTTCAACATTATTGGTAAGAAAAGTGGGTGCACATCAGGAAATTTTTGCTTATGCATTCTGTATGTGACAGAATTAAGATAGCATATACAGGTGCACACTCGTTCTATCGGGTTCTGATGGGTTTTAATGATGTGCTACAACAACAACATGACACATCAAATCTTGTCAGCCGTCTCCCCATGTCCCATTCCAGCTTTATTGTACCCAACCTTTCAGTTCAATCCATGAAAGTCTGTCAAGCACATTTGCTCTAATCCTGCTAATTGCACCACCTCTTGATACAATGTCAGACAGCTTGACTCGCTCTCTCACTGGTCATATAGGCTGAGAGACAGGCCATCCTGCATCTGAGTGAAATTTGATTCTAATTCGATGAACTCTGCAAAGTAATTACATTAACCGAGCGGGTGCCCAGCAGAGTTAGATTCATTAGCTATGTTAGCACTAGGCCCGTGCCAAAGCTGCAGTCTGGCTTTATGTATGAGCTAGCCTGTGCGACTATTTATTTTCCATGGCCATGTGGTTTGCAGTGGAACTTATCTTTCACTTTTAGCCGCGCACATGGACGAGCATGAATTTTCCAAGGCAAAAACGAAGGCGCTCGCGAGAGTCAACATTCATTGTACGAGCGTGCACACTGAGGCTTTTGTCCGCTGACTGGAAAACGCTAAAGTTTTCCTTGAGATGGATAGACAAGCCTGAATTACTCCATGCAAGTGTGAATGCATGTGGGTGAGTCAGAGCTGGACGGACGGGGGAAATGGGGTAATAGAGATTTTGTTGTCCACTAAGACCCAAATTGTTCTGGACCTTTGAGGCTAAGAAAACAGTTTGTGTTTCTTGAAGAAAAGAAGCCCTGTTCAGGCACAGAGTCTCTATGTTTCTGCGCTTTTCCACTGCAACTGTGGTTTCTGAGAGAGAGAGAGAGAGAGAGAGTGTAAACAAGAAGGTGATGCAAGTACAAACTACACTTGGATAACATTCAAAGCAGATGCACAGCGAAGGAGAGCATAGATTTGGAAAACAAATGCAAATAAAGGTGATTAACTACCATTATTGTAATATACAGTTGGCTTATAAGTGTCCAAACCCTCTTGCAGAATATGTATTATAATAATAATAAGAATATATTAAAAATAAATAATTTATATTATTTATTCTTCTATACATATATAGAAATATATATTATGTCTGTATGTGTGTGTATATATATATATATATATATATATATATATATATATATATATATATATATATATATATATATATATATATATATATATATAATACTGTGAGACAAAACAAACTTTTAAGTAATTGGCTATTTCTGTCAAAACTTCATAGCTATTAAAAGATTCTTCCTTGCGTGACAACTACTAATTATCTGTCAAATAGCTTCATCATCACTTACTAAATAAAACATAAAAAAAGCTATTTTTATGATCCCTTGTATTAAAAAAATAAGAAATTAACATACAAATTTAGCAAATTCTGCAAGGTGCATATAAAATATGAGCAGGACTGTATATGGACATTATTCAGACAGATATATATCTGATATATACATTTTAAAGTTGACATGAAACAGAATTTGTGAGAATAGTCTTTTCTTCCCTATTGTGATGTATATCGGAGGTCCTGTCCACACGAACACGGGTATTTCAAAAAAAGTTCCACACACAAGTGCAATATCCGGACACTGAAACCGAACTTTTTTGAAAACTCCTGCCAGGGTGAAGATTTTTAGAAATGTGCAGTGTTGTCGTGTGGACAGTGAAATCCGAGATTTTGGCTTGTTACGTCAAAACCAGAACCGGCAATAACCTTTTTTCCAGGCTTCTGATTGGCTAACATGGCTTTACGGTTAGGGTTATATTGCCACCTGTTGGTTTGGCATGCTCTTGACAGCGCTTAATAGCGTGTTTTTGCGTTTTCATGTGGAGATGTTTTTTTTTTTACGGAGGAAAAACATACAGAGCCCCTAAGGGGGACATGGTGGTGGAAAAAATATGAGATGGGAGAAAAAAAAAAAAAAGTCATGCTTTTGCGTTCTCTCGCAAAGTTTCTCGGGGGAACGCAAAACATTTGCGAGAGAACGCAAAAGCATTGCCAAATAATTTTTCCTCCCATCTCCCATTTTTTCTTCACCATGTCCCTGGGAATTGATTTTGATGGTTGTGGTTTGCTATTGGTCGATCTCATATGAGTGACAGGTTGTCCCGACCTCGCATCAGTAAACACGTCATCAGAGAAGAAAAGAGATGACGCTGCAAGAGAGAGGGAGAAGTTATTTTGATTATAGATTATGAGGGCACATGACTTAAAATAATAATGATGTGCACGGATAAATCATTTTTAATAAATATAACAATATTCCATAAAAAAATAAGAATGGTCCATATTGATTTCATGGTGACTTTAAGCATGCTTGCTATAAGCAAACTGCAGTTTTTTAAAATAATAATTACAAAAAATGATTAATTAAATAAAGGGATGAATAAAAAATATAACAAAGGGAAATTTCCATGTCTGTCCAGCAGGGAGCTCTAGTCTCTGTTGTCTGCGTGTCTGTGTGAACGTGTAGTTTGAGAGAAAGGCGTGGCTGCGTGTACAGGTCAGTGGGTTCGTTGTGGTGATGGGGATTGCAGCTCCGGCAGCGCCACACAGACGCTCTGTTAACTCTCTCCACGGCCCCATCTCTCTTTCTCTCTCTCTCTCTCTCTCTCTTACGCACACACACACACACACACACAGACAGACAGAGAGAGAGAGAGAGAGACAAAACTGAGGGCTGCACTCTTCCTCCAGCCAGTCACAAGTCTGCAGACATCCCATTGAGCCCTGAAGGACAGGGGACAAGAAAAACAAAGAGAGACGGAGATCAGAGGTCATGTATCTCCACTACGCCCATTTAAATTAGAATGATATTTAAAGAGTGAGACACAGAGCAAGACACATATTGATTTCAGTCATGTATATTTAACATCTTACTCAACATAATCTCATAATGTTTAACTAGGAATAAATTATCTCAGACAGTGACAGTCATATTAGGTTATGCATGTCAGATGAAAAAAAAACATGACATTTTAATTATTAAACCAAATAAAAATGGTGTATGTGTATGGACATTTCATAATTTTTATATATTTTTTCATATTTATATAATTTAAATTTAAATGTTATTATTATTTTTTCACAATTTTCAAAATCCTAAACCCTTAAACTTAGCATTTCCAGGTTTAATTTTGATTATTTTGAATACCATATTTTCAATGTGGTCTCAGGTTTTTTAATAACATTTTATACATAGTCATTTTATTTTATATACATATAAAATAACAAGTCTTAAAACTTGATATTTTCAATTCCAGATTTTCATTGGTCTCAAATCGATTACATATATAAATACATTTTAATTCCTGAATATGCACTATTTAATCTTTTATACTTGGTTAAAAATTATTTTTGTATCACTGTTTGTATTACTCACCTGAATTCATAGTTTTCTTAAAAAACAAACAAAACAAAAAAACAAGTGACTATATTGACTATAATGAGTACAACTACAGGGCAAATGCTTGTTATGACAGAAGTAGCATCACTTGAACTCGAGCTTTTGCCAGTTTTGCAGTAGTAGGCAGCAGGAAGCAGAGCGTGACTGTCTGACTGTAGTAAGAGAGCGTGACTACATTTTGAAAAAGCCAGAGAGAGAGAGAGAGAGAGAGAGAGAGGGGCGGTGTTCCTTTAAGAGTGCTGCAGTACGGCAGACAGGTGAATCGAGGACACGCTGGCACTAGATGTTCCAGGGAGAACGAGAGAGAGAGAGAGAGAGAGAGAGAGAGAGAGAGAAAGAGAGAGAGAGAGAGAGAGAGAGAACGTTACACCCCATCATTTTCAGACATGAGACTCAAACCACACTACTGCACAGAGAAAAAAGGGGACAGAGGACCATAATTCTTCATTATTTAAGCTCTCCACACTTTCAGGAGGGGCCCACTATAATTATGCTCCACTTATAATTTACATAAGCCCTAAATAACCTCAGCTTTATTGATGATTTCAATGTAAATGCAAGCCTATGCAAAGGAAGGGTATGCACTCCAACAATAGCAATGCATGTTCTGACAGACTACCCCTAAATGGTTGCTAACATAGCAAATATTACACTTTATAAATAACTGTTAAGCTTTATGGCTTTTTCCACATATGCTAGGCAAAGTAATTCAGAACATAATTCATTTTCAGTATAGAAATGTAAATAGGTGGAGCCCACTCATGCTAACAACTTATGAGCATTTAACCATGTTATTTAACCGCTCTAACCTCCAATTGTCAAGTAGGACGATTTGACATTCACACATGAAAATGAATCTCATTTACATAAATAGTCACCAACAATGTTATCAAGTGGTCTGCAACTGTTGATTTAGCATTTGAAATGTTAGTTAGCATATATGCCAGTTAGCATAAGGGAGTTCTATTGAATCCTAATCTGGTTTACAAAACAGACTGAACAGAGTACTATAAAGCCAGCAATCCAGAGTATTTAGACACTGTTGTCAGCTTTTACGCATTGTTTCAGCGCTTTAACACACTTAAACAAAAGCTTTAGCATTTTGTTAGCAAACAGGCTATCACTTTGACGATTTCAAAAATAAACAGCACTTATTAGTAATGGTGAAATTTTGAACAATACTTTCTTAATGGAAGAATTTATAGAAAGGGGACAAGTTAGCTAGTTAGCATGGCCCATTAGCCCCTAGTGGTAGAAGTTGTAATTGCAATCTGGGCCTCTTTCTCTATAGACAGCCATTACATTTTTGTTATGCTATGCATAAAGTATATTAAAGTAGTCAAAGTAAAAAAAAAATTTATACTGACATCAAATTAATTAAATTAGATATCCCACAGGCTACAGGTTCATGATTTCTGAAGTATGAGTCTGAGGGTTTGGTTTTAGTAGTTCTGCTTCTAGCAGCAGTGCTCTAACTGTACAGTGCAAGGGGGGTGGAATGTTTGGGTCTCAGCGTTCCACTCTGCCATGCGCCCTGGATTTCCATTGTGTTCTATGTTGTAAGATTCCACAGGCATTGTGTCATGGAGTTACATTAAGGCCAGGGATTGGCTTCATTCCTATGATTGAATGTTTTCCACCTGAATACTGAACTCATGCTAGTTCAGATGAGAGAAACTCTGTCAAAGAGAAAACTGCATAAAGACTGCCAATTATTTAATCATTGGTTTGCTTCCATTACAGATGTGTCACAGTTACAGTAAATGAGCAACTCCTCTCTCTCTGTTATTCACTGTTCTCTTTGGCTTCTGAGTGAAAAGGCAAAAATACAAATGTGAACACTCAATAGTCTGTTTATAGTTCAGGGAGATTTAACAGCAACAGCCCAAAAAGAAAGGTCACAAATGAGATGCCAATTGTAGCTTGTCAACATGATCTCATTAGCAATCGTAGGTATTCACACGTGATACTACCACTGATACATGCACTTCAAAATTTGGGGTTGGTAAGATTTTTTTTTTTTAATCTGTGTTAATATAAGGCTGCGTGATAAAAAGCAATATTGTAAAATATTAAAATAACTGTTTTCTATGTTAATCTATTTTAAAATATAATTTATTCCTGTGATCATTACTCCAGTCTTCAGTGTCACATGATCCTTCAGAAATCATTCTAATATGATGATTTGTTGCTCAATAAACATTTCTTATTATTATCAATGTTGATATTTTTATGGAAATTGTGACATTTATTTTTTCAGGATTCTTTAATGAATAGAAAGTACAAAAGAACAGCATTTATTTGAAATAGAAATCTTCCGTAAATTCTTTATATTGTAACTTTTGATCAATTTATGCATCCTTGCTGAATAAAAGCATTAATTTCTTAAAGAAAAAAATCTTACTGACCTCAAATTTTTGAATTGTAGGAATGACAAACTTGCTTAGGATATATCCAAAAATGTTTGCTGAAAAAAAAAAACATCCAAAAATGTACATGTAAACATTATATAGTACGAATAAATACTAATGAGATCAGCCTGTTTTTGTAGACCGTAACGAGATAAAATTAAGAGCAAATTGATACGTTTGCTCACGTCTCTGCGCTTTGAAGAGATATTAAAGTCAGTGATCAAAAGTCTTTTCAATATAAACTAAAGCTGAATCCGAAATCGCCCCATATACCCTTAAATAGGGCACTATTTGAGGGGACAGCCATTTGTAGTGGTGTCCGAAACCATAGTGGACATTATTGAGTGCACTCATTCTATCCCACATTGCACCACAATAACGAGTGTACAGCCGATGTACACACAACGGCTGTCCGAATGCGCTCACTTGTTTTCATTCACTCCTTCAAGTGAACTGTATTAGTGGACTAAATTAGGGAATAGTGATTGAGGTTATCTGAGCTATGGATATTAAAGGGATAGTTCACCCAAAAATGAAAATTAGCCCATGATTTACTCACCCTCAAGTCATCCTAGGTGTATATGACATTGTTCTTTCAGACGAATACAATCAGAGTTACATTTAAAAATGTCCGCTAACTGTCGTATGCGCGTTCACGAGAGGCTGGCGTTTCAGCGTATGACGTAGGACGCTCCGGTGAGAATATGCTAATTCTCGCGAGAACCAAGTTTTGTTTTGCTCTATCCTCTGCGCTTCCGCGTTCGTCACCGGAACTTACGCTACGCCTGCATCCTACAGTTAGCGGAAGTTAGAGATTATAAAGTTTATAAAGTTTTATATAATATTTTTCTTACACAAATGCATTGCTTCGCTTCAGAAGGCCTTTATTAACCCTCCGGAGCTGTGTGGATTACATTTATGATGGATAGATGCGCTTTTATGGACTTCAAAACAGAAACAGCCATTCACTGACATTATAAAGCATGGAAGAGCCAGGACATTTTTAATATAACTCTAATTGTATTTGTCTGAAAGAAGAATGTCATATACACCTAGGATGAGTAAATCATGGGCTAATTTTTATTTTTGGGTGAACTAGAACATCAACTACAGGTCAGAGATGATACTTAAATGAAATATTAACATCTAACTATTAGATCTCTAAACTAACATAAGTAACAGAGCTATTAGGTCTCCTGAGCTTTGACTAATGAGCAACAAAATTTTTCTCTCGAACGTGCGAATTATAAGTGACATTATCATTAATAAGTCAAAAGTAATTAGGTAGCAACTGAAAAAGCTTGACTTTAAGCACAGATGGAGTAATTCAATAGAGCCTCGCTTGAAGCCATAAAGATCGACTTTCAAAAGCCATCAGTAAGACGTCTCCCTTTGAACATTCTGACAGTCTTCTCTTCTTCATTGCCAACTTTGTAGCACATCAAACACGCCAACCGCAGTATCTTAATGCAACATTTGTTTGAGCCATACACATTTCCAGTTGCCTCAGATAGAGCCTATAAATAAAGCCTTTCTATGAGGGAAAGGCAAACAGAACTGAACACTCCGCACATTGTTGTGAAGGGTGATTGCGAACAACACTGGTCTTGTCTGACGATACTCAAGACCGTGGAGAACTTGATGGATGAGGGTTTTATTTCTAAACTCGACAGGACCTGTCAGTGTAAAACTGCTGCTTGTTCCTCTGCAAGGCTCACCAGACATTTTGGCTCCAGGGAGGTGGCTTTGCGCCTGGCTCCCTTGGAGAGCCAAAGATTTAAGAAAACACACCATGTGAAAAGGGCATTTTAAAATGGACCCCGACACCCACCATGTAAGTGAGTGAGGTCATCGTAGTTACCTCAGAGAAACCTTTGTTAGTGGCTGGATGGTGAGGAGAATTTCTGGAGCTCTGCCTGAGCTCTGGTCCCACTCGTCTTATGAGAAACAAACCTCATTAAAACGCCCTCCGATGTCAATTGTTTATTGTTTTGCAGCAGTTCGGACTTGATTTTTGCTGACTTGTCATAATTTATAATGGTGGCCAATTTGATTAAAGTTGTTTACTTGGGAATCAATGTGTCAGATTGTCAATTAGCAGAATGTCTGTGAGCGAATGCCAGCAGTAAATGATTGCTGGTGATGTGCGAGGTTGCTTATTGGTACAATAACTCTTCACCATCTCTCCAGCTTCCCCTCCCGCCCTTTCATCTGTTGCCTGTCTGGGTGAGAAAAATTCCTGGGTGATTGTTGAGGGGCCCACTGTGTTCATGAACAAAAGGCCTCCTCTCTCTCTCAGGGTGGCAGAGTGCTTGGTTTCCGGCATGAGGTCATTCTGTTGAAGGAGAGAGAGAGAGAGAGAGGAAGAGATGTCATTTAGGACTTGAATCTGAGATTATGCTGGTTGCTTGGGATGGAGGCAGGACGAGTTAGGTTGGAGGGAGTTTGTGTGTGCATACATGTCCCAGCCTGGCCTGGTTAGCACAGTGTTGGGGGACATTTACATTTAATCATTTAGCAGATGCTTTTATCCAAAGCGACTTGAGGAGAGCAATAGAAGCAAATAAAACCAACAATAGGGCAAGTGCCATGACCAGTCCCAGTTAGTTCAGCACAGTACACATAGCAAGTTTAAAAAAATAGATATAGAGTATTAAGTGTTAGCATTAATGGGTCAAGTGTTGCAGAAAATATACAATTTCATGAAAAAGTGCAATTTTGTAAGGAGAGGTGTGACGTGTGTTCTCTTCTTGCTGCAGCCTTCTGGATCAGTTGCAGAGGTTTGACAGTGCATGCTGGAAGGCCTGCCAAGAGAGCATTACAATAGTCCAATCTGGATAGAACTAGAGCTTGGACAAGGTGTTGTGTAGCATGCTGCAATAGGAAGGGCCTGATCCTCCTAATGTTGTATACGGCAAATCTGCAGGACTAGGCAATTCTAGCAATGTGGTCTGTGAAGTTCAACTGATCATCAATCACAACTCCAAGGTTCCTGGCTGTCATGGATGGAGTTATGGTTAACGAACCTAGCTGAATGGAGAAATTGTGATGAAGTGTTGGGTTGGCCGAGACCACAAGCAGTTCTGCCTTCGCAAGATTTAGTTGAAGGTGGTGGTCCTAGAAAGGCAGGCTGAGATGCGAGCAGCTACCGTTGAATCATCTGGTTGGAATGACAGGTAGAGTTGTGTGTCATCAGCATAGCAGTGGTAGGAAAATCCATGTTTCTGAATGACAGATCCTAGTGATGACATGTAGATGGAGAAGAGAAGTGGTCCAAGCACTGAGCCCTGAGGCACCCCAGTAGCTAGATGTTGCGACTTAGACATCTCACGACACCCTGAAGGACCTACCTGAGAGGTAAGACTTGAACCATTGTAGTGTGGTTCCTGAGATGACCTTCGTTTTAGGATTGACTGGATGATCTGGTGGATAACTGTGTCAAAAGCAGCAGACAGATCCAGCAAGATGAGTACTGAGGATTTGGAAGCTGCTCTTGCCAGTCTCAGAGCTTTTTGAACCGTGGCTTGCCAAGTTTCGAGCTTGACATAATTTAAAGTATAGCTACAGACAAGTTAGATACACTACAAGCTACTAAAAATGAGTTGCTAACTACAATGATGCCATTTTGTTGATGTAACTATGCTAGATGTATTTAAAATCAAAAGTTTTACTTTACTATTATTTATATACAATTATAGTAATATTTTGAACTAGATTTATTTATATATTTTCTGTTTTCATTTTCATTTTTGTTAAAGTTTCAGTCATATTTTATAGTAATATAGTTTAATATAGTATATACGCAAATCACATGACACAGGATAATATATAAGTCTTTAATCACAATACTTAAGGAAAGCTATAAACAACCAAGTAAAGCTAAGAAGACATAACAATGAACAGAGGACACTAAGGGTATGAATACACAGAGATAACAATGTAATCCAATTAGAAACCATAGAAAATAACTAGCAAACTGAACTCGGGGAACAGAATGAAAACAAAAACAAAACAGACTGAAACCGTTACAATAGTAATATTTTCATATTTCTATATAGCTTTAATTTCTTTTTATTTTAGTTTTAGTCATTCTAGTACTTCAGCTTAAACTTTTTTACTTCCTTTAGTTGCCAAAACAACATATAGTTTAATATTTATATTTATATTTTATAATACATTTGATAATTTTATAACTTTTTTAAAAAGGTTGGGTGAACTATCCCTTTAAGGCTGTATACACAATACAATGGCTATGTTTACATGCACAACTTTTGTTTCAATCGGACTGAATTCATTCCGACTGATGAATCTGAATGTAGTGTTTACATGAACGCTAAACAAAGTGATCGGGTTGATGCTACAAACAAGCTTCAAACTGAACTGACATTTTGACATGCTCACACTGCACAAATATACAGTTTCCCGCTGTTTGTGCATAATAACTATTCTCCTACATTGGTTCTTTATTTGTTTTAGGGTGCTTTCACACTTGGTTTGATTGCCTGGACCGAACCCGAGTTCGATTGCTCCCCCCTCCCCCTGTCCCTGCTGGACTGTGTTCATGTTATATTATTTGGGTCCAAACCGGGGTGAGTTTGCATCATCAAAGCAACAGCTGTTTATCCCATTGCCTGGTAACGACGGCAAGCAAGAAGGTGGCAAAATGCATAGCGTTGCTCACCTCACTTTTATATTTTTGTTTTTGAACCGTTGGTTTTATTACCAAAGCTTCAGTACGTAATGGCATTTGCATCTATCTGCTGCGAATGTACTGCAAATGCTCTAAAGAACGCTGAAGACGAGCAGATATACAGCTCTCTGCTTGTAGTATGCCAGTCACGCTCATCAGGAAAATGAGTAATACACACACAAACACACATTTTTATCAAATCATACATCATTAATAGCAGACTCGGGTATGGTTTCCGGGTGCGCACCCGAGTTCGGAAGACAGCGTTCACATCCAAATGAACCTAACTCTGACGTTAATCGAACCCTGGTGTGCACCAAAAGTGCTAGTGTGAAAGCACCCTTAAACAGCAGACTTAATATTTATACATTTCTGGTCATAATTTGGAGACAACTGAGCATATGAACCGTTTAGCCATGCTGTTTATATTTATCACGCAGTAAAAACACACATCCCGTGCCCAAAACCAGTCGTATGTGGATGAAAATCTGGTAGGATTGGGACTGGTCTGGACTGGTAGGATGTTGTCGTGCTCCACTTCACAGACGCTGAGTGAAAGGAGAATTTTCGAATGACAGGACACTCATTTATGACACTTTATTCAACAGGAAGAACAGCTCGTTCTGCGCGTTATACGTAATTACGCTATTTCTACGTCATTGAACATGCGCAGTCCTTTCAGTTTCATTTTTCAATCCAATCAAGTGCTTACATGTTCTCTTGATCGGATTAGAAAAGGAATAAACCACCTCTTTCAATCCGATCGAAATTTAATTCGGCTCAAGCTCAATCGGATCGATTAAGGTGTTTACATGAAGGCTTTTCACTAATGGATTATTTGGTTGCATGTAAACGTAGCCAATGTGACATAAAATCATGGTGTATCATGACAAAATGCCTGTCTGGCATTTTGTTAGCAACTTCGCTACCTTTAGTTAGCCACAGCTTGACCTGAACAAAAAGAGGAACAATATGGTACATTTTGAAACCTGTACTGGATAATACTTCCTCAGAGAGCTCCTGAAGATCTCCTGGCAAACTACATATCAGTTGTCAGCACAAAAATATAACTCCTGAGACTTTTCTCACAAAAGCTTCCCATCCGACTCAACATCATCAATGTGAGTGTAGTAGGTCGATATGTACCTATAAAATCTGACTGTGACTCAAGAGGATTGTCAATGGATTGTATGTCACTGCCTTCCTGTCTGTCCCAAAGCTCTTTGATATGACAGGTTATTTAACAGTAATCCTCCTGTCTTGATCTATCGCCACAGCATATGTGGACCAGGCAGCAAAGTACAAATCCTCATACGGTCTGCTATCAGCGAATTGATGGCCTTGTCTAAGGGATACAGATCATTGTGCAGCACTATAGATGGGTGAGTGAGTTCAGGGCACTCTGTCAGTGTCGCTCACAGCCCGGCAGTGCCAGGCTGAGTCAGAATGGCCTGTTCTCTTTCTCTGCACACTCAGAGCCAGCTGTGAAAGGCTGCCACACAGACCAGTGCTTTTTCACTGTCTCTTTACTATGTCAAGGGATGGTAAACAAAGGACAAGTGAGTTAAAGTCATATTAGCCTAATGAACCAGACTGGCAAGGCTGAGTTTGGATGTGGTCTAGTCTTGTGGTGAAACATCCAAGCATATGACCAAGTTCAGCCAGTTCACCCAGCAAGGGGTGCTCCATGAACCATCACCATTGTGTCCTTGAGCGAGACTCTTAACCCCAGGCTGTTCCAAGCAGACTGACCCTGCAATAAATCAAAGTCCTTCTAAAAGCAAGTCAGTCCTCTTGGCGACCATCTTGGAAACGCCCCATGCAGTTATTTCCAATCATGTGAGTTCAGCAAGGATACATTTCAATAACTTTTTAAATCACCAATAAATAAATATGTATATCTATCTATCTGTCTGTCTGTCTGTCTGTCTGTCTGTCTGTCTGTCTGTCTGTCTATCTATCTATCTATCTATCTATCTATCTATCGTCTGTACAATCAATCAATCAATCAATCAATCAATCAATCAATCAATCAATCAATCAATCAATCAATCAATCAATCAATCAATAAATCCTGTCAGTCCCACCCACTTTGGATAAAAGCCTCACTTACATGACAAACTACTCATTATTTGTTTGGATTAAGTGAGGAAAATCTTTCCAAAAATAAGTAAGATAACTAATACAACATAACTGGAGTTGCCTGTAGATTCATAGCTCTAACTTGATGACTGAGTCATTTGTATGTGAGAAGTAGGTGAATAAAGAACCTCTTTTCTGGATAAAATCCAAACCGCAGTGTTGGTAATGAACACCTTATGTATGTCAAAAGACGCACTTAAATGAAGCCGCTTACTGACCCTCCCCCCTCCTTTCCCGTATGCACCACAGTCATTCATTACAAATGGAGCCCCCCACCCCCAGCCATGTGTCCCATGACAGCTGAACGAGCAACTTTCTGGCAAAGGTAGAGAGAAGGAAACCATAAAATCCATTTGACACATGTTGAAAATGGAGTCATCAGGCATCTTTACATACCTTCAAGAGCCAGACCTTTTCAAAATATGAAAATCCAATATCCAATTATAAAAAAGCTGTCCCAAAGTCAAGGTAAATATTGCTTGTGAAACAAATACTTGTATTGTACAAACAGGCTCAACGTTGCACATTATCAGTCATTAAGTCGGTGTAATATCTCAGTGAAAAGAAGAATGGGCAGTTGACACTGCTGGTTCAAATACCATCAGGTTGCTGTTGACCATTGCTTAGTTACCATGTGACTGAATCCGAGGAGTCAGAATAGGGTCAACCTTGGGTGAATTTTGGACTATGTGTAACAGAAGCCGTGATGACCATGCAACCTGTTCCGCCCATGTCAATGGCAACGGCTTTATTTAGTTTGACCCAAATCCCTACTTTGATCTGCGGCAGTAACCTTACTACATGCAATCTAACATCATTTAAATACTCCGCAATGGTCTCTATTTACGATGTAAACAAACACTGAGAAAAACACTTTGCATTCAATCTGTACTGTACAACCAGACAAAACAGTTAATTTTAATTCTATAACTTAAACAAACAGCCTTTTCGGGCAGCTAAGTCAACAATAGCATTAACAATTGTGGAATCAGATTCATTGTTTGCCTTACAAATCTACATATTCAGCAGCTAAAATGGTCATTGTCCTGACAAATACAAGCTAGCCTGAACCAAGTGACCTCATCAAAATAGGGAGTCTGACAAAACTGTCTGCTTCCCCCTGAACTTCCTGTTGTGAGGCATGGACCCTAAATCCCCCGTTTGCTGTCCAGCACCTCTTCCTGTTTTCCACATGCCTGCTGGGAGTTTGTTATTGTCATCTACCACAGCTGGGCTCTGGCTGGACATGTTCCCTGATCACACACATCCAAACACATGACACTCCGCATGCATAAAGTACAAAATAGAGCCTGAATCTCCTAAAAATGAGGGCATTCTTTCCTGTTCTGGGATTTTCCATTTTGCAACCCTGTTATAAAAATGTGGGTCATTTTGTAATTTTTTTTGGTGATAAACATAAAATACTTAATTATTTAAAAAAATTAATAATAAAAGCAAAAATAAACAAACCTCAAAATTAAGCATATATAACGTTTGACAAAAAAATGGGTAACAGGGTTGCAAATGTATTCCCGAAATCTAGCTGTTACAATATTTGTAAATAAATAAATAAGAAGATTATTTTCTTGTATTCCTGTCAAGGTTTAAAATAATGTAATGTTGGGTCACAACTACTAAATATAATTTTTTTTGTCATTAAATTTGTTAATTAAAAATAGTTCATATGAATTAAATCTAAGTAAATTCAACAGATTTTGTCAACATAAATTACATTACTGTATGATTTTTATTGTTGAATATGGGATTTGTGCCTTTAAAAGGCATTCATCTCTCCTAATGGCAGATGTTCATATCTGGGAAAAGACAGAAATACAATAGCGATATTTCTGAATGCTTCCTTCCCCATTAAGTGGCGAGCCTGACAGATCTTCAAATAAATATTTGAAATAGTCGCATCTGGTTCTCCATCCAAAGGAAGGAGGTCAATGAGGACGCAGCCCACTTGTTTTGACACGTCGCTTGTATGCGATGATGTCAGTAACATTTGACCCTGACCAATAGCCAGCATTTCCTGCAAGCCTCAAGGCATGTGTGTCCGCTCAGATCTGTCAATGCACACATCCTGTGCACACATCACCCAATGAAGTGGTAGTCATTCAGCACTAATTCTACCATTGTTAACGTAAAAGCCTGGATATCGTTTCTCCAAAACAAAACTGGTAAGCTCTTCTGTATGTTCAAAACATGTTGTTTGAAGAATAGCAAAAAAGTCTGGCCATTTCATTAAATTTTAATTGGGACTTGAGCAGCAAAACAATAAACAAGCTATATATGATAAAGCAATCAAATCAAATCATGAAAAGGACTTTGTTTACTCAGTTGGTTCATGTAAGGCCAATTTTTCTGACCCTTAATGGGCTTAATCTCGTTTTGTACAGGCAGCAATGCTCACTGATGCAAACAATAAAGGAAATCAAGTACAGTATAGGCCTACTACGTTGTTGTAGGGGCTTATATTGAAATGTGATGCAATCATTAGAAGCAAAAGAGATGCAAAGCCATATTAATCTGCCATTGTAATCCCTTCACTTTTCTGTTCGAAAAACACTGTCTGCTGTCGGGATCAACCTGTCATTCACATGAGATTGACCAATAGCAAACCACAACCATCCAATCAATTCCCAATGGACAAAATCAAGTCCCGCCCTACATTTTTTCTTGTTTGAGAAGCCGTTTCACTCGGGTATACATCACAATAGGCAAGGAAAGACTATCACAACTTCCGTTTCATGCCGACTTAAACGATTTACTAAACACAAATACACTGTAAGAAAAAAAAATCTGTAGAAAAACTGATAATGTCCTGGCAAAAAGTTACCTGTATTTCTTTCGAATAAGTTTACAGACATTTTCTTTGACCCTAAACCACAATAAAATACAATTAAAATACGTGCTAAAGAAAAAAAAATATGGGTACCTGTGAAAAGTCAATACAGAATATCCCTCATATTAACATGGTACATTGGGCTGTACATTTACAGAGTGTAGTAACCCTTACAAAACACCACACATACCTATTATGTATTACCATTGGATATACAACACTGGTTGTAAACTCTTACATGTGGGTGCTCATTGAAGTGAGTGGTCAGGCCAAAACACATGCTTGGCACATGCCTCTCATTACAAACGACCAATTAAGCTGTTGTGGTATGCTCTTTATTTGCTCATCCCCAAATGTTTGAGGTCACAAGGTGGGCGAGTGCATGTGCTTTGAGTACATGAGGCCGCCAGACCGCTGCATACCATAGCTGAGCGGCTAAGCAAAAGCGTTAGCACCACAAACCTGCGCATCCAGAGCTGTTATTAGGGTGAAAGCAGCAATATTCCTATAAAAATCCGAACTATCATTATCGTCCTGACATGTCATTCTGAAATGACATGCTGTCTCACCCCAGGGCTCTTCTGGTCTGGCACAAGTGGTGCTATATTGAGAGACCTTATGTGCCCTATGAGGTGGAGATATCAAGCTGCCACCTTTGGCACATAGTGGACAGATGCAAAGATTGACGCATAGCATACCCTTGAGAAAAGCCTGACCTCAGATGGCTGCCTTCCGAGTTAACCTCCATGGACCATGGGAATGACTCCATGCATTGTTCAGAGAGCCATTGTGGTCTGTCAGATGTTGTTTCTCTAAAACAAAAGGATGAACACAGTAAATAAGCCTCATTTGTAAGTCTGCTTTGAATCAGCAATGATCAATATGCTAGTTCTGAATCACCCAGGGCAAAGTGAAACCAAAACAAGACTGAAGTGACATTAAACTTTGGAGACAAATAGTTTACATTAGCTAAGGTCCTCTCAATTGAGAGCAGTTCACCAATGGTATCATTTTCTGAACAGGGCATAGGGTTCAAGGGAATGTTTTAGGTGTTAAAATCAGTATGAAATTAAACTTCACCCTGTCGCTTTCCAAATGCATGTTGTTGATTTTATTGTGAACAATTCATCTGTGCATCTTTTTTGACCTTGTAATTCTTAAATGGATAGTTCACCCAAAATTTTTAATTCTATCAGCTGTTCACTTTCATGTTGTTCTAATCCTGTATGACTTTTGTTCAACTTTGAAACACAATATATCTGTCCATCCATTGAAAGTATATTTACCCAGTATATTTATTCTGACACTTCAAAATGTTCATAAAGAGACTGTAAAATCCATATGAATCGAGTGGATTAATTCAAGTCTTCTGAAGAGACATGATGGCTTTATATAATGAACATATTTAATTTAGGCTTGTATTCACATATACGCATTGATCAGCGAACATATATGGTAAACAGAAGCTCAACTATACTTGCTTGATGCACAAGAACAAACCTCATTGGTTCTTGCGAAGGCTTGAATGTCCTGGCGGGACACGTGTCAAAGGGATAGTTCACCCAAAAGTGAAAATTCTGTCATAATTTATTCACCCTCAAGTAGTTCCAAACATGTATGAATTTCTTTATTCTGCTGAACACAAAAGAAGATATTTTGAAGAATATAGGTAACCAAACAGTTTCTGGGCCCCATTGACTTCCATAGTATGAAAAAACTATGGAAGTTAATGGGGCCCATCAACTGTTTGGTTACTGACATTTTCCAAAATATCTTCTTTTGTGTTCATCAGAAGAAAGAAATGAAAGTTCTTTCAAAGGAAAGTTCAAATGAAAATTCTGTCATCATTTACTCACCCTTATGTTGTTCAAAACCTTTTCTGTTCAACTAAAAAGTAGATCTTTTGAAGAGTGTTGGTAATCAGACAGCAATTGACTTCCATAGTAGAGTAAAAAAATACTATGGAAGTCAGTATACCGTCAACTGTCTGGTTTCCAACATTCTTCAAAATATCTTCGTGTTCAAGAAGAAAAATCATACAGGATTGGAACAACTTGATGGTCAGTAAATGATGACAGAATTTTAATTTTTGGGTGAACTATCCCTTTAAGCGTGTTTGAGCTTACGTTTTTCCTCCACATGGAGTTCTCATGTTGTGAAAATAAAAGAAAAAAGGCTTTTTTTAAGCGCTATTTTTACTGTGGTAAAAGTTGCTGAGCTTCAAATCACTAACATACTAGTTATTTATCAATGCAAGTTTTTACTTTTGGCAGTTGTTGAATGCAAATTTTAGTTCCAGATAACAAGACTTTTATATTGTACATACAGTAGTAAGATGTCAGTACACTACAAATCACCAACCTAATAACAAGTAAAGAGTAATAAAGCGGCTGACGTTGTGACAGATTGTGACAGTTGTTTGTGCGACACTGCACCAGTTGTACTGACATTACATTCCATTGAGTTCCTAGCATGGTTTGGAAGAGGCACTACAGGCTAGCAAAAACGTTTCTGTCCTGAGGTGACCCACATGATGTTATTTTCAGTCTAAACGTATTTAGCACTTACCCAAGGAGCTCATTCTACTTGGCAGTAAAATTTCTTGCTCATTGGCAGCATCTGCTATCTGTCCCAATAACTGAGGACCTTGTGTACATCTGTGTCACTGCAGTAGAAAAAAAGACTGCCAAGTTTGCCCAAATTGTTATGCCAATATCAAATTAGTAAAAATTATTGCACTAGCCAATCAGCGGAAAATACTTTTGCAAGCTAAGCTTATGCTTATGACACAATGCAATCTAATCCTTGAGGAGTCTTGAATATGTCCACAGTAATTCCCTCCTTAGTAATAATGAATCTATTTCATTAGAACATCACGTTACATTAGGAAATGGTCTCTAAGCAGATCATAAGATTTGTGTCTATGAGGTGTCAATCATTTCAAACAATATTACATGGATACTTTAATCTGTCTTAAGTAAAGAATGTCGCTCTTAAAGAGCTCAGTTTCACATGACTATTGAATGAAAGTGTCACTAGACCCTTTTCACATTTCCGGGTTTCTCAGAAGAGGAAGTTGTCATAGTTGGGTTAACTTTTATAGCGGTGAATGAGAGAATACATGAAATTTTTGTGTCCCCATTTGCTCAAATAGCAAAAGAAAAACTCCACAATAGTGATTTCACAACTTTCAAAAAGAGGGGGAAAACAGAGTGAGATTGATAACGGCAGTGAAAAGAGAGAAAGATGTCAATTTTACCGTCACTCCCATAGACGCTGTATTAGAAACACCCTCATAGAAGCGGTAACTTGTTTTTTGTAATTTGATGCTAAAGTAATATAATACAAAGCATTAGTGTTATAAATGTACATAAATAAAAAATGAAAAAATGAAAATACAAAAAGAACTGCAGGATTTTGATGACTGTTAAAACGCGTCATCACAGTCTGTGAAAAGGGTCTCTTTAAGACCGAATGTTGTTTCGGTCTTAAAGTCCCAGTGAACCGGAAGTTGCAACTGATTTTATTTCAGTGCTGTGACGCATTTCCAAGTGAAACGGAATATTGAACAGAGGGCAGGGTTTCACTTCAGCGCTCCTCTCCATCTCTCGCTCATAGCAGACTATCGGTTGGAGGGGAGTGGCTAAGGATATTCAAACCCAAGCCGTCAAACTGCCGTTATAGGAAAGGGAACGCCATTCCAGACCGGAAGTTACTTTTCAGATTTTGATTAAAGATTACCACTGCAAACTATTTTTTTTTTGTGTATTAACTTGCACAGATGAATTGTTCACCTTAAGACCTGTAATGTGTGCTAACAAAGTAAATAAGACGATTTTGATTTCATGAGGACTTTAAAGAAAATTTTGTATCTCTAAATGAAAGTGAAATGCATTCACGTGATAAATACTAAATACAACTCATCTGACAATAAAGATTTTAAGGGATAGTTCACCAAAAATACACATTTATTTACCCTCATGTTGTTTCAAACCCTTGTGACTATAGGGTTGAGTTGGGTATTTTAGCCATTCCGATTCTTATCGATTCCTATTTCGATTACAGGTAAAAAATAAAAATAAAAAAAAACTTAGATATCATTCACATTTATTCTCTTTTTGCAAAACATTGCTGAATACCATAAACAAAAATCAACAGGCTAAAGAACCCTTACACAAGGAACTTTTGCCTATGGTTTTAACAAAAATACCACAGCAAAAACTAGCCTAACTAATATAAATATTAAACATTATTAAACACAGCTAAACACTCACTAATTAAATAGGAACAAAAAAATAAATTAGCAAGTGCACACAACTGAACAAAGATTTTTAGGAAGGTCTAGTATTCAGGTACAGAAACTGTAATCAAATGTAAAATAACACTGCACTTTATAAATAAAATAAACATTACAAATATAGTTACTCAGTCAAGATCAGTGAGTGAATTTTCTCTTTGTCTTTTGTTGTTTGATTAACATTAATGACACAGACGGCAGCTGGTTTATTAGGCTGCTGTCACTTTAAGACCGAATGCACGGATCCATTATACTATTACACAGGCGTTTTCTATCTCAACTGTTTACGTTCACTTAAGACAAATCTGACTGTGTTTACGAGGATATTTTGACATAATTTTGTGTGTATTTGTCTGTTCAAGCGCAAGAAGACGCAAAAGAGGTGTGTTGTGCATGGATGTGTGCTCGGCACAGAAAACAGTGTGCGAGTCTTCTTGTGCTTGGATGGTTTAAAAACACATTCAAATGCACACAAAGTAATCGATAAGAGGAATCAAAATTTTAATTTCATAATTTTTTTTCTTTAAGTATCTGATTCCAGAATTGGAATCGATTTTAGATTCCCAACCTTTATGACTCTTCCTTCTGTAAAACACAGGAGTAAATAATTTACTGAATATCATGTTGGGTCAATTCAATAGAATGGAAGTACATTGTGACTCATTTGAACACTTTACAAGGCTCCCAAGAGTGTCAGTAGAAGTTTCCACACGGCAGCAGCTTAATTTTTAAGAGAAATTTACCATGAGTCACGATTTTCCAAGAGAACCTTACCACAAGCCATTGTACTGAATTGAATTCATTTAACCAGATATTTATTCAGTTATCTTCTTCTGCCGAAGAAGAAAAGTCAGACAAGTCAGACACATTTTTGTGCAAACTATCGCTTCATGACAGTACAATTTTACCTGCCTCAATGCAAAAAAACATAGCTAAATGTAATGAACAAGTTGACACTTCCCTGGAATGGAACATGGAAAGTATATTGAAATTAATTGCAGTTCTGGAAAAGTTAAAAGCCAAAAGCTTAATGTCACAATTTTTATTGTGTGAACATTGAAAAAAACAACATTGTTCCAAAGCAATGTGACCATATAGGGATGAATTGTTTTGTCTTTAAAAATCTTGTATCTATATCTTGAAATTCAAATATGAATTAGAAAATTAATTTTTGGTGAATAGGCTCAAAACAACAACAAAAAAAATTATTAGCCACCTATTTCTAAGGTTCAGTCCATTTAAGACACTGTCACTTATTTCCTCTCCTTTGGAATCCTGAGTAGAAATGTGAACACAGATCCATTCCTAGGAAAACCCTTCATCTGTTTGCAAGGTTTCCACATGTTCCCTGCAATGGTGTACTCCAGAGTCATGGTGCGGTTCAGCGTGAACACAGAGTCTCCTCTCACTACAGCTGTAAACAGGGAACCTTTGCTGTTGCCATAATGCCCAGGCATCGATGTCCACTGGCCTGTGGTGATGTTGTAGCAGTCTATCAAACAACGCAGGAAGTCGTCTTGGGGCCCATTGCGTATGACGTAGAGGTTGTCCCTGTGGGCCACCATGCAGTGTCCATAGCTCTGGTGCTTGAGAAGTGTACTTACCAGAACCCACACATCCTGGTTTGGGATGTATTCGTAGATTTCATTAATCTCCATCGGCTTCCACAGACACACAAAAATTCGGCTCATGGCTTTGGTGCATGCAACACCCGCGACCGGTCGAGGTAAAGATGCTGTGAAGATCCAATCCTTTGTGGCGATGTTATACATCTCAACAGAAGACATGATGGTTCTCCCAGACTCTCCTCCGATGGCGTAGAGGCAACCTTCTATCCCAATTAGGGTGAAGTTGTACCGTGGCTGTCTGGGACCTGGCAGCAAACTCCAGGTGTTGGTGACAACATCATAGCAAAAGCTAGCATCAACAGCCCGCTTGTCAACACCATGCACACCTCCAACAATGTAGAGTCGGTTGTCCAAAACAGTCAAACCAGCCAGAGAGGTGCTGGCCTCCATGGGCAAGGCAGTGAGGACCTTCCAGTCCTCATCATCCTCACTGAGGTAACATACTGTCCTTGTGGCAGCAAGAGGAAGCTCATCCGCAGTGCAAGTGGAGTGTGAACCTACAGCCACAAACTCACTAGGAACCAGAGACTCTACATATTCAGTCAGCTCCTGAGGAAGGCTCTTCAAATTCTCTTGCAGGTCACGGTACATATTGCGGATGAACTGTGCCGACATCTCATGGAGTCCCCATAAGCCGTAGGTGGCCGAAGCTTGATACATGAGCAGACAGTTGTCAGAGTTGAGCAGATCCTGAAGATGCCTGACAAGAGGTTCTGCCTGGAAGAAAGCAGCACATTCAATGGCTTCCAAAATCTCGTCACCATTCAGAATGGGTCTCTCACCTCTGGCCACAGCCAACATGATTACGAACCCTTGAGCTTTGAGATTCCTCAGGTGAATCTCTTCTTGATGGCACTCTACCATCCCCGATCTGTAAAGTGCCCTGAAGTATTCGCATTCTCTTAACAGTAGAGACTTGTTTGTTTCAAAGACACAATCTCCAACTCTTACCTTGACAATATCCATGTCTAGTAGCCTACTTATTTGAACTAGTCTTGTTCTTTTAGGCTACAAATACTCACTGTTTTTGAAAACCCATTGCAAGATATTTAGCCTTTGCTTGCAATAGCAATCTACCAAAACTCTACCTTAGCCTGGCATTTGCACTGAAGTGTCCCTCGCGTGTCAGCTAACAAAACGGTCCCCCCCTCCAGCTGGCACATGGTGTGTTGGGATTCAGTTTTGTTACTAAGATAGCCCTTCCTATAGATAGCAGCAGTGCCTCATGACAGGCATTAAACAGAAATGAGCAATGACTTGAGTGAGGAACAACATACATAGATTTTTAAGGTCATGAATTATACCGCATCTTGTGATGATTGGTTGTTTGTTCTTGTTGGCAGCTGGCTAAGGCACTGTTTGTGCTACAGACGTCTCTAATTGTGTGGCTTGCAATTGGATTTCTACACTGTAAAAAAAAAATCCATATATTTCAACTTCAAAACTTAAGTTTAGCTGCTGCCTTAAATGAAGTACTATCAAATTGGCCAAACAAGTCACTTCAACTTAAATTATATTAAACTGACTTAATAAAACTTGACATTTTGATGAGTTAAAGTAATTGAAAAAGATTTTGCCGTAACTTATCAAACATATTTTTTTTTTTTATAGTGTAAAGACATCAGACAGACGATAAACTAAGGGAATATTCAAGGGAATAGCATAACCCATGTGTCCATCCACACATTTTAATCCAGATTTTGGGATAGTGCATGAAAATCCAACATAAAATTCAGAAATGTATGCACAAAACCACTTTTTTCATTAAAAAAAAGAGAAACAAAAGGTTTTATTCGGTAAGCAGACACAGAATACGATGCAAACTAAACATGTTTAAATTAGTGCTGTCAAATCGATTAATTGTGATTAATCACATCTAACTTATATAATATATGTGTGTGTATATATGTATATATATATATATATATATATATATATATATATATATATATATATATATATATACAAACTTAGATTTACACACTTTTATCTTAGATGCGATTAAATGCAACTTATTGATTTGACAGCACTACTTTAAATTCCTTGATGCACATCAAATTAGTCATGTGACTTTGCCTCAACAAGTCATGTGACTAAAGCATTTGCTCAGAAAGCATTTTGCCACATAAGAACACACTAGAAACTGCATACCAACGCTTTGGGAACTACCCAAACAACCACATAGAAACACCCTAGCAACCACCTCACGAACAGCCTAGTGACTAACTAACACCTTGGCAAGCACCTACCAAAGCATCACAAAGGCAAGAACCAGAACACCATAGAAACACCATAGAAACCACATAGCAACCACCCTGTACACCCTAGTGACCACCTAGCAACCACTTTTTAAAATGAAAACTTAGAAAATTAATTAAGTTAACTTTGCTAGTGTGATTTCATCTTAAACTCTTTATCAGAACAGTTAAACATTAATGTTTTGTGGAGGTTTACCACCTCTTTATTAAAGTAGATCAGACACAGCAGAATACATCCCAACATGAGTCCACTCTCTGCTTTAATAAAAAGGTAATTAACCCTCCTGCAGTGCAAGTTATGAGGTAATTGCAGGTCAGTGGTCATGCTGGGGGCTTTCATATCTCTGTGAGAGATCAACCTGGGTTACCCAGAGTGCTCAGATTCATTATCTACACACACACCTAAGACACAGGGGCTCAGCGGGTGCCCTCACGGTGTTACTATGGAAACTGTACCAGTGGAGTCCGCCTTGTCTGTCTTGTGTGTCAAGAATCCAACCCCAGTCTGCCTAAACGCTTATAGTACTAATAGAGTCTGCATGACTTTTGAACTTTGACACACACGGGACACCGAGTATAACCACACACACGTGTCTTAGTCCTTCACAGCTGCTCGTAATGTGAATTTGCGCTTTAAATGGCCACACGTGATAAGGACAGTGGAGACTCTTGAACTACGTGACCTCTGTAACTGATTCAACTATTGGTGATAGAAGTGATTTATATAATGGACCAGCTTGGATGCAAGAAGACACGATTAGTATCAGAGTCTAAAATTAACCACACATGCATCAACTAATGTGCCTTTGTGAGCTAAAAGCATGATAACAAATTTGTAAACAAAGGGAACAGCTTGATTTCTAACCATAACAAGTGAAAAGGTCAGCATGTGTTTATGTTCCCCGTGCTGAGTCATGGTGAGCCATGTGCTGGACCATGTGATCTCTTTGTTTTGATCATGTGATGGCAAATCCAGCAGGAGCAGGGCTAGGTAACAGGTTTTGGGCAGGATTGCGTTCAGTGGTGTAACTCGTTGTGAGTTGGCTATTATGAAAGCCTGCAGCGAATTTACCAGACCGATCCAGAAAATTCCAATTCTGCTCTTTATTCCCCTTTTCTATCAGTGGTCACATACACAGTACAAGAAAAAAAATGTTAAAGGGATAGTTCACACAAAAATGAACATTTTGTCATCATTTACTCATCCTCCATGTTGTTCCAAACCAGAATGATTTTCATTCTTCTGTGGGATACAAAATAAGATACTTTGAAGAATGTGCTGGCTGCACTTATCCATGCCTTTACAAAGAAGGAGGAGCCTTCAAGCTTCAAAAAGGACACAAAAGCTTCATAAAAGCAGTCCGTATGACTTTTTGGAAGCCATATGATATATTCTTGCACTTTTCAGAAGGAAGAGCATCATTGAGACTGAAACTAAACAGAGCATTACTGACAGACTGGGAAGAGAGGTGCTGCAACAATGTAAAATATGTGAAAAATAATGTGTTTTTTGAACATTCAAGCATGAAAACCAAAGACTTTGTAAAAGGGCATAATTTGGCCTCTTTAAGGGGTTAGTTCATATATGACATTCCTCTTTCAGACGAATAAAATTGGAGTTATATTAAAAATGTCCTGGCTCTTCAAAGCTTTATAATGGCAGTGACTGTTGGGTCATTTTTGAAGTCTATAAAAGTGCATATATCCATCATATAACTGCACACGGCTCCGGGGAGTTAATAAAGGCCTTCTGAAGCGAAGTGGCACGTTTGTGTAAGAAAAATATCCATATTTAAAACTTTATAGACTAAAATAGCTAGCTTCTGGCAGTCAGCGGTACGCAAGTGAAAGAGTAAAAGGTTACAGTGAAAGAGTAACCCTTGACCCTTGACGCATGCGTATTGACGAAAGCAGAAGCGCAGAGGATAGAGAAAAACAAAACACCGGTCATGAATTAGAAGTCTAAAATGAGAATTTTTAAAGAGAAATGGCGGAGGATTTCGATATAAGAAAAGATGGGCCTGAGTTTGTTGCCCAGCACTATCCGCGAGAGGCGTCAAAGCTTGCGATGCTCCTATTACATCGCGTCAGGGGTTACTCTTTCACCGTAAAGTCGACTTGCATACCGCTGACCGCCGGAAGCTAGTTATTTTATTCTATAAAGTTTTAAATATGGATATTTTTCTTACACAAACGCACCACTTCGCTTCAGAAGACCTTTATTGACTCCCCAGAGCCGTGTGGAGCAGTTATATGATGGATAGATGCACTTTTATGGACTTCAAAAATTACCCAACAGTCACTGCCATTATAAAGCTTAGATGAGCCAGGACATTTTTAATATAACTCCGATTTTAGTCGTCTGAAAGAAGAATGTCATATACACCTAGGATGGCTTGAGGGTGAGTAAATCATGGGCTAACCCTTTAAGTGTTCACCAGGGAACTATATTTAGAATAGTGCTACTATGAAATGTTAGGTTTTATATTCCAATCTCTTTCACTCACTCTGTGTTTTATCTAATAAATAAGAAAAGCGAGGAAGGCAACCTAAAGAAAGGGAGCTTGAAATATCTTTTTTTGTGTGGGTTACAATAGCTGAGTCAGGCATCTCATCGAATCCTATAATTTTATCTGAGAGCGGAGGAAGTGAATGGAAGAGTAGGAGTGAACTGAGAAAAGTGCGTCTGACTTCTTCAGAGAAAGAGTAAGGGTGAAAAGGTCCAATCGAGTGTGTTGTGCAACCAGCTTGATATTATAAAAGCACATTGACTGAAGTACAAAAAAATAAGATCAAAGAGCGACCAAAAACTCACCTCAATCAAAAACGAATTGATCACAATTAGAAACCACATCTACTACAGCGTAAAAGAAAGAAGCATACACATCCAAAGAAAGCACAAGCTTAGAGCACTTTAAAGGAAGTGTGTGGGAGGATATAAAGATAGAAGGTGAAACGGTCTATCAATAGGAAAGATCATGTGTTGTTGTTCCCTACCAAAGCACATGCTGGGACCTTTGCAGGGCCAAACCACATCAAACTGTTGTGTCATTTTGCTTCCCAGCTGCATTAAAGAGTTCGTGACTTGCACATCCCACTACAAAGAGGGTAGTATGAATGCTCTGCCAACGGTAAAGGAGATATGTACATTCAGCAAGACCTACAAAGCACATTTGGCAGGTCACTCGACACATGATGGCATGTGTTTCTGGCATTCCGTATGAGTAACATTGCCACCTGCTTCTCTCTGAGTCCAGCAGGTGACCTCTGAATAAATTTTAAGCTGCCCAAATACTCAGATCTAGTGTTTCTGAGCTCCTAGTCAATACAGCAGTTGTCACCCTCTTTACATAAGGTTTCTATGGCTAAATATTGTTTATGCAAGGTTCTTCAGAGGGTTGACTATCTGTTCGTTATTCTAATTTTGCTCATTTGTGAAATTACACCCCTTGTTCGCTCAAGAGTTAATCATTCTAGCTTTTTAATTAATGAAACAAAGCCACAATCATGGATCCTTGATGACTGCGCTAATTTCTCCATTGATTAGCAGAGGAACTAAACAGTGGGGTCGCTTTTTAATTGCCATCTGCTTGACTGGCGTTTTGGGGTGACAAGCAGATGACAGTGGGAGACGCCCTCCGGGTCTTCACAACAGTGCATGGCCAAAAATCTATACCCACTTCCCTCTTCCCACCAAAGAACAGTTTCTAAAATACATCACATAAACAAAATTAGGAAAATTATTATTTTTTAAAATCCTAAATTTAAATCAAATAAATGAATAACATTTACATTAAATTGTCAGAACTTCAATGCTTAAATGATAAAATTAGATAATTAATTTAAATAAACATAATTAAATTCATTCATTCATTCATTCATTCATATACATACAATTCAATACAATTTCAATTATATTGCCAGCACTTACATGCCTAAAAATTGATTGTAGACACATTTTCATGTACAAATTTCAGTTTTAATTTATAAAATGGACTAGATAGTGAAGAAAAACAGCCATAAGAGTTTAACATGCATGAAAATGCTTTCCATGCAAATGATCAAATTTGATTTTCCCCTTTAATTTAAATATAAACAAATAAATAAATCATATTTTAAGTATATTGCCACATGCTTAAATAATACAATTATTTTTTCTTTTTTAAATGTTAAATAAATTAAATACAATTATAATTTTATTGCCAGGACTTCAATGCTTAAAATATATAAAAAAAATTCTTTTCAAATGTTAAAATAATGTTTTCTTTTGAAAATTAAATTTCAATAATATTTCCAGAAAAATAGCAATTATTTGTGGGTAAAAATTTGTAATTTAAATAAATAAATAAATACACATATAAATTAATAAATAAATTAATTAATTCGTTCATTCATTCAAATAGCAATTATTTGTGGGTAAAACATTTTTATTTCATTTAAACAAAAATAAATAAATACATACATACATAAATACATATGTGCATACATTCATTCATAAATGCATACAATTTCAATTATACTGCCAGAGCTTACATGCCTAAAAATTGGTTGTAGACACATTTTCATGTACATATTTGAATTTATAAAATGGACTGGATAATGAAGAAAACTCTTTTAATAATGTTTAAAGGCATCCCAAGATGCACCTGGATAGTTATAATTCCTATAGTTCCATTTGTGTTCAGACTTATTTTATTGACTTTACTATTATTCAAAAATGTGTAAAAAAGTAATAATAAATTAGAGGTGTGTCGAAACCTGACTGGTAGTGTAAATGTCTTGGGGAAGTCATAAAATGCCTCTTTGTTTATACATCCACACTATAGTGTCGATAGAATTGATTTCCTCCCAGTCAGGATGACAACAACTGTTAATTGCACCACTCTGGGGGATGCAAATACACAATCCATGCATCTTTAAAGAGATTCATCCCCGATGGCATGCATTAAAAAAACAACAATGCGTCCCGAAACACACATTCTCATATATCGTTTACTACCTCTTTTGTTTACTCTCTGTGGCCATATGTTATGTGCATTATAAATATTGAGCTGTCACCCTGGCCTAGTGTTTGAGGGGTGGGCTGAGAGTGGGGGGTAGAAACACTCTAGATGCGACTGTCAATTTGATTGACAGTTAAATTAAGGGCTAAAACAAAAGAATCTGTGACTCTCTCAGAGCATTTCATTTGAGATGTCAGATGCTTCAGACCATTGCGCATCAGTGTGCGAACAAGCATTTTCAAGCGGGTGTAAAGTCAAGTCAATTGAGGAGGGATTCAGTTTTAAAAAACTTGATTCATTAAAAAAAAAGCTTCTATATGATGATGTCAGGCAAAAAGAAAAGTAATTACAGAGGCAAAGCAAGTTATTTTATGATATATTAAGAATTTTTTTTCAATAAGACGTACACAAACATTTAGGGTCAGTAAGACTTGAAATATTATTACAATTTAAAATAAATAAATTCTATTTTGATGTTCTTTAAAATATAATTTATTCCTGTGATTCAAAGCTGAATTTTCAGCATCATTACTCCAGTCTTCAGTGTCACATTATCCTTCAGAAATCTTTTTAATATGAGTCTGTAGAAACATATTAGGGATGCAGTGATATTACAATTCAGACCAATGTCATTCTAAATGCTAAAGTAAATTTAAGCATCACAACATTATAATGTCAAGCATGAAAAATGGATATTTGCATAAGATAACAGTGTTATTTAAATATCCAATGTCGTCAATAACAATAAACTAAAAAAAACGTCTGATAACCGATATGGTGCCGACATGCGCATCCATAATACAATGTCATAATAAAAAAACAAATCAAATCTGTAATATGTTACAGTGACAATTTTGGGCAGGATGGTCCTTACTTTTTTTTACTAGTTAACACTGTAGCTGTTTCTATCTTTTATAGTTGGCATGAAGTAAAAGTTGATAGTCTTTTCTTCCCTATATATCCAACCTGATCTCACGGCAATTCATACGTATTTTACGAGGTGGCTTGTACAATCTTGACTTTTTTGCTAAATTGTACGTATATGACGAGTTGCCCAATTCGTATGATTTCATACGAATGACCTAACCTGAAACCCCGCCCCTAAACCTACCCGTCACTGCGGTTTAGACAAATCATACGAATGAGGTTGTATGAATTTGTACGAATTAGCCACCTTGTACAAATACGTACGAATTGGTTGTAAGATAGCGTTGATATATCTGATTGAAACAGCTTCTCAAAAAAAAATGTAGGGTGGGACTTGATTTTGTTCATGGGGAATTGTGGTTTGCTATTGGTAGATCTCATGTGAGTGACAGGTTGTCCCGCCCTCACGCCAGTAAACACGTCATCAGAGAAGAGAAGGCGCTACAAGTGGGAGGGGAAGTTATTTTAAATCAAGATTACAGGGACACATGAATTTAAAAATAATAATGTGCATGGATAAATAATTTATCATAAAATACTGCAATATTCCATTAAAAAAATAACCTCCTTAATCAGACGTTAAGATCACCTCCCAAAAATGGCATGCAATGCATTTTTCCCCTTCTGTGCTCCTCATGTGATATACAAGCAGATACATCTATCCTTCTGGTGAATGAGACAAAAGAAAGTGGGCTCAGAGTGGGCCAGTGTTATAAGAGCAGACTGAGCTTTCTTTTGGGAGAGCTCGGTGTGACCTACATTCCACAGCCCCCAGTCATAACACTGCAGGGTCATGTGACTACCGCCCTCAGTCAAAACAATAATATGAGGAGCAGCGGCTGAGGCTGGGGGCGGGGCTCCGGGATGCTTGCGTGCAGGCGGAGGCTTTGATGTCCTAACTCTTTGCAGGTGCTGAGAGAAGATGGCTGGGTGATAAACTCTCTCTTTACATGGCAACCACAAAAACACAACTGCTTCTTATTTCAGGGCAAAAACTTGCAGACATTGGACAGGAAACTTTCAAACGAACAATTTTTGGTGTCATGACTCAACAGATTTCCCCATTACAGTGTGTTGATGTAACCTACATGAGCAGCAGGGACCTTACAAAGACGATCTTAAAGAAACGGTTCACCCAAAAATGAAAATGCTGTCACCCTCATGTCCATGGTGTGTGGGACACAACTTTTTGAACAATGTCACAATCTTTTGCGAACTAGTCCTAGGTTTTTGGCCCGATTGGAACCAAACCAGCAAGATTCTCTGGAGTCTGATTGTCAATAGTTATCAAAAAATTTAAATGTCGGTTTATGGTCCCAAAATGTTTGAAGTGGGAGGAACCACTTTAACTAAAATGGCTATAACTCGTGACTCTCTAGGTAAATAGTTATCAAATTTTTTTTTTACTTTGCTACTTAGCTGTAGCTGGGTCATTTAGAAAATAGGCGTTGCCAAGTCCACCCAAAAGGCTATCATTTCCAGAACGAAAACTCGAAATTTCACAAAAATAGGTGAGAACATGCAACATATGATTCTAAACAAGCATGCAAACGTTTATGGAGATCGGACCATAGGTGGGGCTATAACTGTTAAAAAACTTTAAATCCATATGTTTCCTATGGTAAATTGCCTGTATTGGCTGTAAATGGTAATTTCCATCTATGATTGAGATGGTAATAGGCTTGCTAAATAAAACATAATATCTTTTTACGCATGCGCTTAAAGGCCAATAAACCCCTTGAACCCCGATAATTGCTGCTCGCAGCTATATTTTCTATTTGAATCTATTGTAATTTATTCATGTGATGGGAAAGCTGACTTTTAAGCATCATTACTCCAGTCTTCAGTGTCACATGATCCTTTAGAAATCATTCTATTGATTGAAAACATCAATAGATGTTGAAATGTTGAAAACAGTTGTACTGCTTAATATTTTTGTGGAAACCGTGATCTGTTTTTTTCTAGAATTCTTTGAGTATATTTGAAATAAAATTTTCTTGTAACAATGTAAAAGTCTTTACTGTCACTTTTGATTAATTTAATGCATTCTTGCTGAATATAAGTATTCATTTCTTTCAAAAACATTTTTAAATGGTATAGTGCATTATTAGGGAAGTAAAAACTTTAGCCCACGGACTGCTGGCTGAACGTCTGATGCATATGGCACACATATCTGGAAACACTTCAGGAGTTTTGAAGTCGTCATCTGATTGGTTGAATTCTACAGGATGTCTGTAAGACGAGTGTGTTGCGTTCTTTAACGGTCCGCCTAGAAACAAATGCCGTGACGCCAAACTCCCTTGTGGAAGAAGAACGCCATCGTGTTTACAACTGTGACAATGAGTGCGTACCAGGATCAACTAAACGCAGGATTTGTTGCCGTAAACTTGCACAACGTTCTTGAATGAATAATTTATAGATGCATGCCGATCTGTTATTGCAGGGACATCGACTTCACATTTTCACGCCCTAAACATGACATGGAACAAAACAAACTGTGAGTCAGTCAAACGTCCTCTTGGCCGGTCCTTGACCAATGAAAGCTGCGATAGACTCCAGACCTTCTGCTGTCAGTCTGAAGGTCTGGCTACGCAAGACTAATTTCATCTTAACTTCAAGATAAAATGCTCAACCAAATAATAGTACAAATCAATAACTTGATCAATAAAGTACAAATCAATAACTGCATTACTGTCACGGTTTCACCAGACTCCACAGTCACTCTCACCCGAATACTGATCCACACCTGCACCTATTCCCCATCAGCACTGCATAAAAGCACACCTCGCACTCAGTCATTGAATGTTCTCATCTATGGACAATGGACTACTTACCCTAGCGATACTTCAGTATACTCCTTGTGATTCTTCCAGTGATCTTCTTGTGAATTCTCTCCTAACCTCCTTGTGATCTCCCCACTTGTTTCTGTAAGTCAAATTTGTCAGTCATCCACTACATGCTCATACTCCGCAAAGAGGTGTGTGCTCTCCTCTTCCTCTGATTCATCTTCAAGATCTCCTCTTCACCCTGGTAACACAACAAAGACTTTGTTAAAATACAATCAACCATCCAGAACCTGCAATATCACCATACTCACCTGATTGTCTATTCTGCACATCTGTTAATAAAAACACTACTGTGGTTTGAAACTAACACCCGTCTCTGAGTCTGATGTTCCTTGAAAATTAACATTCCATAACAAATATTGGTTTAATGCAAGGTAAGCTCACTAAAGTTTCCTCATGACATAATTCGCCATCTCAAACATTTCTAAAACCGATATTTGGATTACATTTGACTGAAAAGTCACAGCTCAACATGTTTCAAGGTCCAAGTGACACCATTTGCATTTTGCTTGTCCTGTGTTTGCCAACTGGCAGGGTTTTTTTTTTTTTTTTTTTTTAAAAAGGGAAGATTCACTCACTAAAAAAACAATGCCTGAATTTTGTAGAAACCAGAAAGCTATCTGAACTTGTGCTGACCTCTGATGTGCCAACAGGAAGTATAGGCACAGGCTGACCCTCTATAGGGTTTAATTACATTTATGCTTTAGGCATAATACGCCATAATGCTGCACTCTAGCATATTGTCTATTTGTTATGCACCCATATGTCATCTGATTAGACCGTTTTTTCCTAGAATGCTCTAATCCACAGAGATTAAAAACCCTAATTTAATGCTGCCAGCTCACCTGTTTAGAGTGTGTGAGCCTGATTTCTCAATTTTTAAATTTGGTAAAGAATCAGTTCTTTGAATTGTTGTTCTGGTCACAATGTCAGCAAAATCTACAAACTTATATATAAATTTAAACAACTGACATAATATATGCCATTATGTGATTAATTTGATTCATTGATTGCCATGTTAATGCACAAACACTTTAATTTAATTGCACTTTTTAATAAATTGACAGCTTTAGTTTCTATAAATAATACAAAAGTTTTTCACAATAGACATTCTAAAATATATTCAAAAGTATTTGGGAAAGTACATTTTTAAAATGCTACAAGTCATCATTTTGATTAATTTCAATAATTAATGGTATAAGTTAATTGACATCATTAATTTAATTACATTTTAAACAACTGACAGCACTAGATTGTAATCTTCTTGTGAATCCTCTCCTACACTCCTTGTGATCTCCCCACTTGTTTCTGTAAGTCAAATTTGTCAGTCATCCACTACATGCTCATACTCAGCAAAGAGGTGTGTGCTCTCCTCTTTCTCTGATTCATCTTCAAGATCTCCTCTTCACCCTGGTAACACAACAAGGACTTTGTTAAAATACTATCAACCACCCAGAACCTGCAATAGACAGCTCTAGTTTTTGTAAATAAAATATATTATTCTATACATCTATAACAAAACGTGTCCTACAATACATATTTCAAAATTATACAGTGAAAAGTATTTGAGAAAATAGTAGACCATCTACATTTTAGAGAGGATATGTCATTCATTTGAATTATTTTCAATTATTAAAGGGTTAGTTCACCCAAAAATGAAATTTTTGTCATTAATTACTCACCCTCATGTCGTTCCAAACCCGTGAGACCTTCGTTCATCTTCGGAACACAAATTAAAATATTTTTGATGAAATCCGAGAGCTTTCTGACCCCACATAGACAGCAACATAATGCCCACTTTCAAGGCCCAGAAAGGTACCTTAAATGTTATGAAGCGACAAGAATACTTTTTGTGTGCAAAAAAACAAACAAAAATAACGACTTTATTCAACAATTTATTCTCTTCTGTGTCATTCTCCTACACTGTTCATGTAGTAAACGCAGTGCAACGCTTCCAGGTTATACGGCAGAACGCCGACTCATTATAGGCCGAGTGAGTACAACGACTCGATGCGTGTGATGCTGATGCAAGAGGTGGCCAATCATGGCCAATAGTGAGCCGGCGTTCTTACGTCGACATTAAGGTTGAACCACTGTAGTCACATGGACTCTTTTAACGATGTCTTTACTACCTTTCTGGGCCCTGAAAGTGGTGATTATGTTGCTGCCTATGTGGGGTCAGAAAACTTGGATTTCATCAAAAATATTTTAGTTTTTATTTCAGGTTTGAAACGACATGAGGGTGAGTAAATAAGACAGAAATGTATATATTTTGGTGTGAACTAACTCTTTAAGTTAATTAGTTGATACATAAATCAATTGCTTGTTTTAATTGATTGAAAGCCCTAAGGGTTAGGGTTAGGATTTAACCCCGGGTTATTGTTGTTCTAAACTCCGCTTTTAACCCTGGGTAAAGGAAAGTTTCACACTTGTAAATTAGAAGCAGAGTTAGCACCACCTTTTACCTGGGGTTATGAAACCCTGCTTTTGCCGAGTCAACCCCACATTGTGGTACCAAATGTGAACAGTGTTAAACGATGCAGTGTTAGAATGTCTATGCTTAGCAACCGGCAACCAATAGCGTACCTCATATTAACGTGCATGCTTTGGACAGTCACAGAAACTCTGCGTGTTGTAAAAACGAGATATATCTAACTGCAGAACCGCAGAACTAAACGTCACACCAGTCTGAGGACAGCAGTAGCCTCAGACCTAAAGTTAGGGTGCCGTTGACAATTGTCTGTCCCGCCCCAACCAATAACCGTACCCTTCACTATAACTATAAGCTCTACCTTAACGAATGCCCCACCCCACTACTAAACCTACCCTTAATGATGTTATAAGCCCCACCCCAACACTGGTCTGAGACTGGTGTCCTCACATTGCTGTGACATATGGCTCTGCAGTTGCAATCGGTTCTGCAATTGGTTATTTTTCGGTATAAACAGTAGTTTCAGTGTTTGAGGGGGAAAATGCCAAATGGTTCACAGAAAACACGACAAGTCCAGTGGACCTTTATAGTCCGAAAAATTCATTCAGGATGAATTCAGTACAGTTGGCAATGGATAATATGAGGATGTGCAATGCTAGAGCCTTTATGTAAACATATCGCGTGCTGTATTCATGCAGTCAGTGACGCTGATACCGCAAGATGCAAATAAGCATGTTACCATATTTTAACGTTTAGGGATGTTCAGTGTAAAATGGAAGTTTATGAATACCCAGGATTAATCCTTAACCCTGGGTAAATATCCCAGGATTATGTTTATTTGGGGTTTAAAATGACCCAGGACTAACTATTTTAAGTGTGAAAGCCATCTAGTGTCTTTAATAAATCACACAAAAAGTGACCCACGATAGGTCTGCATAATTTCAAAATGATATAGCCAAAAGTATTTTGGAAAGAAATTCCATTTAAATTTGTTTAATTTCAATAATTAATTGAATCAGTTAATTGACACATAATTTAATTGCATGTTTGGATCAGTTGACAGCTCTAGTTTCTATAAATAAATTGTCCAACAACAATACATATTTCAATTATGTACATAACGCATTTTCAGGTTTTGAACAAGTCAAGGATAGCATGTGCTTTGGAACAGGCATATTTAATCTAATACATGTAATAAGTGATTATATTTTTCCTATCTTTGAATATACTTTGGATTGGACCATATGTTCCAGCCCAGTGAAAAGGTAAGTGATTGTCTAACCCTGCCCTCCAGATAACCCCTGAAGAGGATTCGGAACTGTGCACTATAAGCCCCTCTTGTCAGCGCAAAAGAGTGGGGGTCTCTGTGATCTGTCCGATTAGACGTGTAAAGCTGCATAAAGCCACTTTTGCTACAGGTTAACATTTTCTTCTGGAATTCATCAGACAGAGGTCATTATGACAGAACAGCGGCCAACAATAGCCCAGTGAGGTTGGGAGATTTGCCATGTCTACTTTACATTTAATTCACTATAATAGGAATAATCAAGTGTGAATGTGTACTCACCAACTAAATCACACATTGGGGTCTGTAGAAGCTTTTTGTTCATTTGGACACATGTGCTTTGGCCTTACATCAGGTGATTGCTGAAAACCTTGAGGGATTTCCCTCCTGATTGCTCCAGTGTGTCTCATAAAAGCTCCCCAAAGCCTTGATGTCCTTCTGAGGTATGACCTAATGAATCTGGCATGAGATGAAAGTGAGGATATGCTCTTTTTTTCTAGGAAGGTAGGAGAAGAATGACATGTAATAAGAGAATGAATGTCGCATATTCACTGTCAGATGTAAGATGTTCTGTTATGGCTCATTACGTTTTATTCTAAGAAACCATTTGTAGCACTTTACATAAAGTGCAGTCAAAAGTTATGAGTAATTGCACGTTTTATTCATCTCGCTCTGAGATATAGTTATTATTTTTTATATGTTTTATGTAAAGGCTAAGCATCGATTTGACTGCAGTTTGATATCAATGTCTAATGGGTCTGGGGTGCACAGCTGTTTGCAGAGCACGTCTTATCATATGAATTTTCATAACGTCGTTCATCCTCTATCACAGCAGGGGATCACTGTTTACCTTGTCTCCCTGTCTTTGAGACATCCTGTCTGCCTAGTTCCATCAGCCTCTTTCCAAATTACCTCCTTAGATGAGCGAGATGATTAGGATTGATCTGGACAAAGAGATAATCCCAGAAAATAAATCTGAAAAGCTTCAGTCATATGCTTGATATAAGGATCTACCTGATTATTTTATGTAGACACTCGTATAATCTTACATTCTATATCCATTGAATACTACTTTATGATATTACACCATGCAGTTAGCCTACATGATCAGTTACTATGAATAATAGAACTAAAACTATTTGATATATACAATAGAGTCTACTTTGTGGCTTTCAATGATGCCACCAGGTATAGCTATAATGTACAGCTGAACTATATGACTCATTTGCATTGCATATTGACAACAAAAGTACACAGATAGTAAAATAAAAAATAAAACAGACAAATGCACAAGTGCGCTATATACAAATAGAATTAACAGGGATATATAGGGTGAATATAGTTTGATTGGGATTGGGTTCCAAACAACCTAAATTCACTATTTACACACACTTAGGGCTTCACACACAAGGACAGATGGATAGATGGATGGACGGACAGATATACAGATAGATAGGCAGATAAACGGACGGACAGACAGACAGACAGACAGACAGACAGACAGACAGACAGACAGACAGACAGACAGACAGACAGACAGACAGACAGACAGACAGACAGATAGATAGATAGATAGATAGATAGATAGATAGATAGATAGATAGATAGATAGATAGCTTTAATATTCATTATTTTTCTAATTATTATTTATTGCTAAAAACACATCATTATTATACTATTAAACATTATTATCATTATTTGACAAGCACAACCCAGCAATATTACTCCAATTAGTCACTGTGCGATTTTATAAACTGTGCAACGTGGTTGGTCTTGTTATATAGCCTAAGCGCAAAGCTCTCAGACGAGGTATCCATGCGCGTCTCGCACTATTCAACAGCGCACTATTTACAACTGCTGATGAATTGTCATACATTTATAGTGTCTTTCTAGATTTGACAACTTAGTATTTTTGCCCTTATGGAACGCTAAATAATTTTGAGGAATGTGTTTGTTTTTAATTTGAGCGTATTGAGTCTATCCGTGGCGGAGGGATCTGTGCATCGCGTCCAGCGCCCAAACACGAGAATTAAGAGTTAATACGGTCTCCCCACTCTCACACACAGACACATCAACTGAGAGCGCCGACCAGACTCAAAAGCGCAAACGTGTGCAGTTCTCTCTCACTATGGGTGCGCGGGGACATTTGTGAATAATTACCGGAGTTTGACACCTTTGTAGAAGAGGATTCGGAATCGTTTTGCGAGCATTTGTGGGATTTTCGAGCGGAGTCCCACCACTAAATACATTTTTTGTAGGGAATTCGGTGTTTACTGTGAAGGACGGAGTGCCGGTGTTTTTCGGTCCTAAGCAGAGTTACGCATCTTAAGGACTAAGAATCGTTTTGAGAAGACAACGAAAAATGTTACTATCCAAGTTTGGATCTTTTTCCCATATTTGCAACACAACCAACATCGACCACTTACCGGTGAAAATTCAACTTCAAGCAGGTATATGTCGTTCTTCAAATTCATAAATATACATTTTTATTTTGAGTTTAATAGTGTCTTTATTGAATTATTTACTCCTAGTTTTCCATACTCGACGCATCTAGCTGCTTAATCGGCACGCGCCTGTCCGTGACCTGAGTATGGAGCCATTTTGTTGCCAACCGTGCGTTATAGACACGCGCTTTACATCACATTGTTATATTAACGCTGTTTCTTCATATCCATTTTACAGCAAAGAGCGAAAGGGAGCCGTTTGAGAAGGTTTATCATGTGGGTTCGGTGCTGGGAAGCGGCGGGTTTGGGACAGTGTACGCCGGTACTCGGATCTCAGACGCGTTGCCGGTAAGCGTTGGCTTTGTTTTGGTGGCAGCACATGGCCGCGTTTGGCGCCACATCCACACACTCATATGTGCGTTTTCTCTTTTTGTCTCTAGGTTGCGATAAAACACGTCGCCAAGGAGAGAGTGACCGAATGGGGTACAATTGTAAGTAAACTATCATTTGACTTATTTGTAGTTTTATTATTAATTTCTTAAATGCTAATACATACGTTTTTGTATTCCAGAATGGGTCGCTTGTTCCGCTCGAGATCGTTTTGTTGAAGAAAGTGGGAAGTACGTTTCAGGGGGTCATTAAACTCATAGATTGGTATGAGAGACCCGACGGCTGGTTGATTATAATGGAGAGGCCGGAGATGGTGAAGGATTTATTCGACTACATCACGGAGAAAGGCGCGCTGGATGAGGACACCGCCCGGGGCTTCTTCAGGCAGGTTTTGGAGGCGGTTCGGCACTGCTACAGCTGCGGGGTGGTTCACCGGGATATCAAAGACGAGAACCTCCTGGTGGATTTACGCACGGGAGATCTGAAGCTCATTGACTTCGGCTCCGGGGCCATCCTCAAGGACACCGTCTACACAGACTTTGATGGTGCGTCCTTGACTCTTTTCCCATCCTCCTTTGCACCTGCCGCGCCTAACAAAATGCGTTGTCAAATCCTGATGATAATAATGATGATTTCACTTAATATTCAGCATTATATTTAAAGAGAACTGTTGGAAAAAACAGCTTTGGTTTTATATGATCTCCTAGCCTAAGGTTGTGTGCACTTTAGTTAATTAAACCAGTTCAGACTATCTTAGATACGATCTTTTTCCCAAAAGACTTGACGACATTCCACTTTTAATCTTTTTACAACCCAGAAAGTATGGATGTGTATGTTTGTAGAAAGAACATGTATTTTTTCAGTATGAGCCACACAGATTGATTTATGACCTTAATTACCTAATACATTTGTTTTTGTTATTCAAACTTTTTTTTTTTTTTGCTTTTAATGCAAGTTAAAATGTTGAATATGAGCTAAGTTGGTGTGCTCAGCTGTTACTGCGTAGCATCTGTTTGTTGTGAAACCTGAGTTGTGGGACCACGTGATCCCTTTACGGATCCCTGTTTTTGTTTGGTATCCAGGCGACTCCTGGTCTTTGGGGGACCTGTCACACCACCCCTAGTGAAGGTGCTTTTGTTGGGGGAAGTGACTCATGCTGAAAACACGGGGAGTTGCCATAGCTTGTGACTGTTTGTACCTGAAAGTGTCCTTTTTAGATCACCCTCCTGTTTCAGCTTGCTTGTATTTTTGGAACGAGCCGTTCCCCGGGCTCACAGCGAGACTAGAGGAGGGAGGAGCATTTGTGCAAACGCCAGACCGCTGGCGCCCCCTTTGCTAGAGTCAGCTGACTAGAGCGGCTCATTATACAGTGCTGCAGTGTAATCAAAATCAGTGCTTTTATGCCAAAAAAGGCGATTATGAAATGAGCCAGAAATCTCCATCCAAACCAAATCTGTTTTGTTTTTGTAGGCACACGAGTGTACAGCCCCCCCGAGTGGATTCGTTACCACAGGTACCACGGACGCTCGGCAACCGTGTGGTCCCTTGGCGTCCTACTGTACGACATGGTGTGCGGCGACATCCCGTTTGAGCATGACGAGGAGATCCTAAGAGGACGGCTCTTTTTCAGGAGAAGAATCTCTCCAGGTACGTTCTAAACAGTCTGAACTTTCAGTTTTAAACCCTTTTGTAGATGAGAAATTTTTTTTTTTAACCTTGCTGTTTTTTTCTGTCCATCAGTTTGTCAGCAGCTCATCAAATGGTGCCTCTGCTTGAGACCTTCAGATCGACCCACTTTGGAGCAGATCTTTGAGCATCAGTGGATGCGGATGGAAGAAAGCCAGAAAGCAGAAAGCGTCGACATCACACTTCACTCTATCAGCACAGAATCGGGCAAAGACAGCCTTTGACGGATACGGGAAGCAGAGTGAATAGACTCTGAGACCTTTTTGCCCTTGTTCCCAGTCTGTTGGTTATCAGGACTTCGATTTATGTTACATAAATGTTGTTTTTTCTTTTTTTTTTTTTTTCTTCTTGCTGAGGGTGAGTTGTTACCCGTAGGGATTGCGTGAGCAGCAATGCTAGTGATCCTTTGATCTTACTGGTTGCTCTTATAGAGCTTGGACATTATTTTCCTTTTAGACTATCTTTTTAGTTTTCGGTGCCTTTTTTGGAAAGCTGCTTTTATGGGATTCAAGTCACGACAGACGCCAGGTGGATTTTCATGGATTTTAGGGGAACTCCCTGGATTCATGGGAACCTTCAAAGACTGTATCTAGTTATGTGGTGGGTCTCCCTTGCCCTCTAGTGGTCGAATACTTGAAGTACACACTTACTACTCTCTTAACACCATCTCTCTGCTGCTCTGCCATTCATATACACTATTTCAATGTTTTTTCCTTCTGTTGTTGTTTTCTGAATGTCTTCCACTACATCTGTTGACGTCACTTTTTAGACTTTGCTTAGCAGAGACTTGAGTGATGTGCACAATCAATGCAATATTCATGGACTTGTCTTTCCTTTTTTCTTTTTTAACTTTTTTTTTTTTTTTAAATACAAGTATTTGTATTGTGTTTATGTACATTATCTTCCATGTATCTTATTTATTCATGAAATACAAACATTCCACATTCAGTGGCTATTTATTTATTTATTCATTTTATACCATCTGCAAAAATTAAATTGAAATTGTTAAATGTAAAGAGTTCCCTGGGCTTATCTTTAGTTTAACCTAAAGGATCATAGACACGCTAAAGCTATCTAATACTGATACAAATATAAGATTGAGATGTTTAGTGATGCCATTTTCTGATGTAGTGTAAAATTTAGAATCAGTTTTTTTTCTCCATGTGAAGTGGAAGTAAAAATGTGTTTTAGTCCTTCCACTGTGACAGTGTGGATTTTTTTTTTTTTTTTTTTTGAACTGGTGAAACATTTATTTTTTTATATTGGACACAATAAATTCCTTTCATATGTAACATGTTTGTGTCTGTTTGCTCCTTATTTTCATGGCCAGCTGTGTTGCTCCTATTGATTTATATACAGTGTAACAAGTAACGTGAGTTATGTAATCGGGTTACTTTTTTCGAGTAACAAGTAATTCATTACTTTTCAATTTACAACAAAATATCTGAGTTACTTTTTCCAAGTAAGTAACGCAAGTTACTTTGTTTTCCCATTTATTGATTGACAGAAATAGTGAGGTGTGTGTACTGCATAAACCTGCTTATTGTAGTTCTAGACTAAATGTCTACTAAAATTTAGTTAACATATTTGGGTTTCCTTTTTTATTGCTAAAGAACGAGTGTTGAACTTTCTTCTGCATCATTTTGTTTTTGGTGTGAAAGGGCCTTGACTTGCCAAAAACGTATTTATTTATTATTATTAAAAAAACAACCAAGACCAGGAGAGAAAAAAGTAAAGTAACGTAACATTACTTTCCAAAATTTTTTAATAAGTAACAATTAGTTAAAAAAAAATTCTGGTTGGCGTAAGCGTTCTTCCCACCACAAAAAATTGAGTTATATATTGTGTGAAAATGCTGCCCCCTACAGGTTTAGGACGTTAAATTTAACCTTGGACTGAAATCAATAGAAAAATTCATTACAGCATATATCATTCAGTAAAATAAGAAAATTAAAAGGTCAAATAGTCTTGCAATTCAACAATTCAGTTTAGTCCCTTCCCATATTTTGATTTTGAACTTGAGTGAGACAGTAGATACAAACTGTGTATCTGACTCACCTTTTCCACGAAATGTCCAACATCCTGATGAATAGTTAATATTACCCACGTTAGTCAACAGAGTATGCAAATGTGATGACACATTGCAGTAAAGCATTAGCCTACCGTCAGAAAGCTGAATAAGATTGTAATGATTCATTGTTATGTAATGCATGATTCAGATGTATAATCACCTGAGATGAAGTTTAGTTGTAGCTACCTACTGTTTCTAAGGTATCAAATGTATAGCCTACTAGTTACAAAATTAATGTGACACGTAATGACCATAAGCCTAGTAGCTATAGGCAAATGAGTCAGATACTAGAATATGATGAGAAAAATACAATACATTTCCACAAAACAATCATCTATTTTCCACGGACAGATCGAGTCAAATTATTCATTCATATTTCGCCAATCGCCATATGATCACGATATGAAGCCATGCCTTTATCCTGCCTGTATTGTAACTGGATCAGTTTACTCAAGATAACTAATCAACTTCAGCCTAAGATTTACATTAACATATGAGGCCATAATCATAATGATAAACCTGATAATAAGTTGACAGCTGATAGGCCTATTTCAATAAATCAAGCAGATGCTAGTAGTCCAGTAGTACTTTCCCATGAATTGTGATAAGGGTAGAACCATTTTATTTCCCATATAAATCATTAGAATTCACACAGAACCACTAATAATAAATCATTTATTCAGATATTATTAAATCACCGATTCACTTGAAAATACTTCGACTAGAATGTCCACATACTTTTGGCTATAGTAACCTATATTTTAGAGCTGAGCATAATAATATATTTACATTTATTCATAAGCAAACAATAATTATTTCCAGTATTTTCACATGCATGGAAAACATAGATTTAACATTTTTAATTATAATATGAGCACCCAGAGGTGCTCAAAACACCACTTTAGCTGCGCGGCGCCCCTTCTGGTACAGACCATAGATACATAAATGGCAGCTATAGGCGAGTATATTCGGTAAACGGCCGTTTAATTTTGGAATTTATTTTGCAATGTACAGTCTAAAGTGAATTAAAATGAAAAAATGAATCAATTTGAATCACACAGAACACACTTTATTGTGTATTTTATCAAAAATCAAGCGGCGGGGCGCTGTCTACTGTCCACTTCCTTGTTTTGACGTTCAACGTAATGACGCTATGCGCACGACGACGTGCGCGATGACGCAGCGCGTAAGGCGATGGAGAGCTGCAGCCGCATTGTTGTGGGGGGAAGAGAGGCGAGCTAGCCTGCTAGCATAGTGTCCATACGGCCAGCCCAATAACGACCGAAAACAGGCGCGTTAGCATGGTCGAGCTGCTGTTATCTTGAGCGTGTAACTCCGGCTTTTAAATGCTTATTTTTGGATCCGGCAGACCGTTACGGATACCTCATATTACCATCGGAATACAACGGAGAAGTGGCTGGTGGACGGTAGCGCGGCTCGTGCACGGATTAAACCTACTGCTGTTCAGTAGGCCACACCGCTGCTGCTTTTAGCTCGGCCGTAACGTTACTGCCTTTAAATCTTCTTTTAACGTCGACCGCGAAGGTAAGAACAAACCGCAATGTCCCTTGGGGTTTATTTATATATTTGCAGCCTGAAACATGCGTGTGTATTCATATTTTACAGCGACTGTTTTGTTTTGTTTGACGCCATGTTTGCAGTAATGTCGGTGGGTCTCTCCAAACAGCATTAGCTCACTAGCACAGCCACCAGCAGGCCGCCGGATACCGTGTGTGTGCGCCCTTGCTGCTCAGTTTGAGTGTTTTCTTTCCAGTCCAGTGCGTTTGGCCTTGTCCTGCCCTGCCCCCCTCAAACAAACAAAAGCCAGGATGCAAACCGAGGCTGTTTTCTGTTGTTACACGCCAATGCATTAGTTAAATGGGTTAATGTATCAGATTGCAGAGCTTAAAAGTCAGGTAGGGATTTTAATAAAAATAGTAAATTAAGTCTCAAATTGGCAATCACGTTAAATTTTTTACATTTATTATTTACAATGTCAGATGGCAAAATACACATTTTGACAACACAAACGGAAGCGTTTTCTGTTTCTATGCCAACGGTTTCAAACTTGGGTTTAGGTTGCCATGGGTACCGTATGGTATGTATGCTTACAGTATGCTGTCTTCATGTGCTATCGGAAATTTCCTACTTCCCACTTCTGAAGTCGTGATTACGAGCTCGTCTTTCAATGCTACATTCACCATGTAGTAATTACCGTAGTCTCGAGATGACAACACGTGACGTTCTATTAGGAGCTGTTCAAGTCCTCGGACTGGGATTTATGCGTTTCTATGGCAACACCATCAACGCATACATAATCTGCAACAGTCCGGTTGTACATCAGTCACGTGGTACAGGTAGAAAATTCCCATCTTAGAAACTGTAATTACTCTACGAGGACGTGGACGCTTTTTACAAGCTGAAATCTCGTAATCACGGTACTTAGTTACAACATGGCTAGAATTGCTTTGTGTTTCGGAAATAATGCAAATCGTCTATTCTTGCCTATATTGAATAACATGTAGCATCCCATTAGTTGACAGTCATATAAACATTCACCGTGCTATCTAGATTGTCAACTTGCTGACTATTCTGGAATTTCAGTCGAATACATGCTATTTGTGCTGCGTATACAAGAGACAATATGCTTTAAATGGTAAATATGCACTACTTTAAAGTAGGGCTGCAACTAACTGTTATTTTGATATTCGATCAAATTTGACAACGCACTGTTCCACATCCTGCCCAATACTGTCCTTCAAACAAACGTGTCAGCTGAGTGCTATGACAACATACATACCCTTACAAAAATTAACCATTCGTTTTACAACCCATAAAGCCTATTTATATATATATATATATATATATATATATATATATATATAAGTGAAATGGGGTTATTGTAGTTATTCCATGGTAACCACAAATTAACTATGGTATTTGTGTGGTTATACAAATGGTAATCGATGCGCCAAAAAGCATGGTTACTTTTTGTAAGGGTGTATCTGTGCTATACATTGTGCAAAAAAGTTACTAATCAAAAGGACAGTTTAAATCCCTACATTAAAATTATATTAAAGAAAACAAAAACACAAGCTCTGTGTTAGCAGATAAGAGGAATGTTCTGCAGGAACACACACACATTCGCTAAGGACACAGTAACCTGTTACTGTCATTTCTTTATCACACTGTTACCCCTTTGCAGTTACTACTCTCATAAAATACTTGAATTACATGTTGACTTTTTAACCTAAATTTAGCGTCCAACAGCAGATATTTCTAGCCTGGCTCCGCCCTCCTACGTACTTCCGCTCAATTTTCCTTTTCCTTCAGTACATTTGTCTGGGTTTGCGGTATATTCTCTGGTTTTCTCAGGTCAAATTTTAACCGGTCCAATCAGCGAACAGAGGGAGTGGCTGAGAACGATGACGTTGATGTTGTGCGCTAGGTTGAGATAACATGCGTCACGACCAGACGTTAGCGATTGGTTACGGCAGATCTAGAGTGGCTCTGGGCAGATCCAATAGTTTTAAACTTCAACAGAGTACCCGCCTTCAAGGAAGTTAGCGCTTGTCAATGGAGAGTGGCCAGACTCTCTGTACAAAAGAAATGTATGAGAGTCTGGTAGGACCAGGCTAAGATATTTAAGCTAAATGAATGTTTCTGCACTGAATATTAATTTTCTCCCTTTACTGCTTGCTGTCTGTTTGACACGCGTGCCTGCCATGCAGGCACTTGACAAGACTGTCAGCAGGACGCGCTTTCATGCAAAATGGAAGTACTCGTGTGAATTAGTAACATTTACAGACAAGGATATAACCTGTAAAATGGACGTTGAACGCTGAGGACGCACACGCATCTGTCAAAGCGCATGATAGGGTATGTTAAACGCTCATGCATTAGCTTGAAGCTTAAAATAAAGAATTCTCATCTATTTTTGGCAGCTTGGATCACGTACCTTTCTCGCAGCAGCTCACTCTTTCCACTCCACTATTTTTAGATGCATTTTGTCCATAGAAATGCGTTATTCAGTGCTGTAATTTGGCGCGACTGGTTGAAGTTTTCTGTGCACAGAGGGCAGACCCGACTAATTGTCAATGATTTTCATCATCGATTATTGTCGATTTTATCGATTAGATTTGCAGCCCTACTGTAAAGGGATGGTTCACCCAAAAATTAAAATTCTGTCATTTAGGGCTGGAACAATTTGATCTAAAATCAAAATCTCGATTAATTGAACATTTTACCACGATTATGATTGATGAATGATTATTTTGATTTATTTTTTGCCCTCATAGTTCACTGATAAGGTTTGTACTGTAAATATGTTCAAGTATTAAAGGTGGGATATTTTTTTCTAATGAAAAAGTCAATTTCTTTGTGATTTTTTTAAAATACTTGAAGGAAACAGCTCACTTTCAGCAGTTATTGTCTATGGGTTGTAACATTTCCTACAGATTTCTGTTTGTTGTACATCAGACACAGATAAATTTGCACAGTAGGCCTACATTACATTTATTTGAATGCATTAATGAGAAAGTGATTGTGTGTGAATTAGTCATACCGTCTCTATTAATTATGAAGCTGTGGTTTGTAGTTACTTCAAAGGTAGACAAATCTATGCTATAACGGTTGAGTTTCTAAGCTACTTGAGTGATAAATCACAGGACAGCGTTGACAATGAGTTTCTACGCTCCTCTCTGCGCGCGATCTTCACGTGATGTGCGAGCTATTGTCTGTACGAGTGTTTGTGTGTCACAGTATATCAGACATTAGCTAGTTCAACATAATACACATCCGATGATCTAAAATAGCGTTCAAATGTTCAAACTGGCAAGCCTTTAAACGCATTTAATTGACAAACTTCATGAGGACGCACGTGAAAGTGATCTGGCTTTGGGGCTTCCGCGTGCCATCTGTGTGTGCGTGTAGTAGCGCATATAAGAACGGCGATTAACTTACCAGTATAAACTGTGTAAAACATGCAATTACCATTGTAATTCTGAGCATCTAGATTGTATAAACAAAGATAACTGCTCCTGAATCTTTCCGTGTGCCTGCAAACTGCACTTGATGTGACTGACGGGGCAGAGTCACGTGACTAAAACTGAAATAACCGACATGGGAAAATTAAATTATATCTGAATTTCGGTTTCAATTAATCGTCCAGCCCTACTGTCATTAATTACTTACACAAATTTCAGAACAATATTTTTCTATCTGATTATTGTCTGGATGCTAATATAGTTATTGTTGTAGTTATGGTTCTTGGTGTGAACAGGCCTTTACAGTATAGTTGCAGTGTAGGATTGGTTTTATAACGAGCATGTTTGTAATTCAATCTAGAATTGGAGATTTATGGGCAACTATTTTATTCAAAATGAAATATAATCTGGGGGATGCAAATTGTGGCTTGAAACAGTTGAAAGATGATGTGTGCTTTTCTTTTCTTCAGTTCCTCTGAGTCATTCAAAATGAGGAAGAAGGTTCGACATAATCGTGTCACCACCCCGCAGAGGCCTTCCTCGCCCATTAAACCCTCACGCAACCGCGAGACCTTGACATATGCAGAGGCTCAGCGCATGGTCGAGATCGAGATCGACGGCCGCGTGCACCGGCTCAGCATTTACGACAAACTGGATGTCATCGACAGTGATGACCCTTTAGCTCAGGAGATCAGCGAGTGCACCAGCAACAAGGAAAACACAGAGAAGCCGCAACAGGTCCTTGTGCGCTCAGTGCGGCTTAAAAACAACCAGCAGAAGAAGAGCGCCGCTTTGACGACTGTGCAGGGTTCGCCAGCTCAGGGCAGGCTACCGGAGCCAAAGATACGAACGGTTGAGTACAACCTCCCAGCGGTGCCGCGGAGGCCGTCGACGTACTACACCTATATGGAAAAGACGCTAGATGAGCTTGACGAAGAGGTGGAATACGACATGGACGAGGAAGACTACGCCTGGCTTGAGCTGATCAATGAGAAGAGGAAGAGTGACGGCTACAGCCAGGTCTCTCAGAACGTCTTTGAGTTCCTCATGGACCGCTTCGAGAAGGAGTCTTTCTTCGAGAGCCAGGGTCAAGGAGATCCGCAGCCACTTATAGACGAGGACGCTGTTTGCTGCATCTGCATGGACGGTGAGTGCCAGAACAGTAACGCAATTCTGTTTTGCGACATGTGCAATCTCGCCGTGCATCAGGAGTGTTACGGTGTCCCCCACATCCCAGAGGGCCGCTGGCTTTGCCGCCACTGCTTAAATTCTCCTTCCCAGCTCCCCGAGTGCATATTCTGTCCGAATAAAGGTGGTGCGCTTAAGAGAACAGATGACGATCGATGGGGGCATGTGGTCTGTGCCATCTGGGTCCCGGAAGTCGGTTTCACCAATACGGTTTTCATCGAACCAATCGATGGCGTGGCGAACATTCCTCCAGCTCGCTGGAAACTCACCTGTTACCTGTGTAAGAAGAAAGGAGTCGGTGCCTGCATTCAGTGCAGCAAGGCCAACTGTTACACGGCTTTCCACGTGAGCTGCGCTCAGAAAGCCGGTCTCTACATGAAGATGGAGCCCATCAAAGAGGTCACTGAATCAGGAGCCACAACGTTCTCTGTGAAGAAAACGGCGTACTGCTGCTCTCATACCCCAAACGGTTGCGTGAGGAGACCTCTTACTATATACGAGGACTCCAAACCCAAGAACGGTTTATGTCAGAAGGCCGCTCACAGGGAGAGAGCAAAAGGATGCCAGAAGAAGAAGAACAAAAAGCCAGAATCTGAGCCAGTCGCAGTGGTTCCGACGGTTTCCGGGCCTAGTATTACGCCTAAAAGGTAGGTGTGCATTTGATGAAATGTTTTTATGGAAGGATTCGCTGAATGCTTGTTTTGAATTGTTATGAATAGGGCTGCACGATATTGTGATAATAATGTTCACCAGATGACTTGAATAGCTTTATTTGGAATGGATTAGAATGAGTGGGGTGATTTTTGTTCGGGAGTGCAAAATAAAAATAATTTAAAAAGCTGGAAAATTATATTTTTACTCCTGAATACAATTCAGTATAAAATAAAAATAAATGTTTTTTTTTTGTTATTTATTAAATAATATTTTAAACAAAATAAGAAATATATTAAATGATAACTGTAAAAAAAAAAAAAAAAAAAATGAAATTAAGATGTAAATATTAGTATTGTAATTTTGCAGTTTTACACACATATACATATATATATATATATATATATATATATATATATATATATATATATATATATATATATATATATATATGTATATGTGTGTAAAACTGCAAAATTACAATACTAATATTTACATCTTAATTTCATCATTTTAAAATGTTAAACCATTGAGCTTTTAAATGGATGTATGCGCTGCCGGTTGCATGTGGGCTGGTGAAGCAGTGTGGATGAGCAGTGCCACTCTGGAGCCGGTCTCATCTAATTATCTAATCTAAATCTAAGCCATATTGCGAAATCAATTTTATTTCATTATATCGTGCATCCCTAGTTTTGAATCTCTGTGATTCCCTTGCGTTTGACTTGTGGATTTCCTTCCTTATAGTTTCAACACAATCCTCAATCAAGTTTCTGTCCAGAAGAAGAAAATGTTTGTGGAACGGGTACTCAGTTACTGGATGCTCAAGAGACAGTCGAGGAATGGCGTCCCGCTAATAAGGCGCCTGCAGACTGGCATACAGACGCAAAAAGAACCAGAACAGGTGAGACTCTCTCGGACCGGAGTGATTGACAGCCCAGGTCATATTCATATGAATTTTGAAAGAGGATTTGTTTTTGAATGACAGGCACCAAATGTCGAGGACCATCAAGCTCTGACGGATCAGTTAAAGGATTGGCACCGTTTACGACATGACCTGGAGCGTGCTCGCTTACTGCTGGAGCTCATCCGCAAGAGAGAGAAGCTAAAGAGAGAGGAGGTACAATTGTAGTTCTCAGATGATGTGATGCCAGGTGGAAGAGAAAGAAACTTACAAGAGAACTTTTTTAAATTTATAATTTAATATAAACTTGGTATCAAAGTACTGGTACTTTTCAGATTCCTGATGTTGTTGACAAAGTTAATGTAATTTCCACCATGTTTTGGTCTGGTTTCTACAGATGAAGTTGCAGCAGTCGGTTTTGGAGATGCAACTCACTCCGTTTCCTGTCCTGCTGCGAGCGGTGCTGGATCAGCTGCTGGAGAAAGACCAGGCTAAAATCTTTGCCCAGCCTGTCAGTGTCAAAGAGGTAAGGCTGTCTTATTACCTATGGGCTATGAGTCATGTTGACCTCATCAAACTCTAAGTTGTTCTATGAAGATTCCTGGTGTGAAACTATTGCATAAAACAGCAGGGGTTTTAGATTTTTTTTTTTTTAGGTTTTAGAAAATATATAAATGGATTATAAAAGTTATCGTAAATAGAATTTATTAAACTTTATTTTTGCTTTTTAGTTTTTAGAAATTAAATAAGTAGTGCATATTGTTTTATGGGAAAAAGTTATGTAGGGTTCTTCCTTGCACCATAAAAACACAGAACAATATTACAGGCTTTGAAGCAATGTTAATTAAAAAAAATGTATATATATATTTTACTCTTGCTTCAAAGTATTAAATAGTTGATTTTTTTTTCTTCATTTGTCAGCGCTCCAGACTTCGATCTTTTTTTGATAGTGTGCGAGTTAAATCACGCGGTCGCATTGGTGCGAGTGCATAATGTCACAACTATTCAGTGTTTTCAACCACATGAGGTTTATTTTAGGTTTCAGACATTTAAATACACATAAGTACTAGCAAAACAATACTTTTATAATTTGTAAAATACATACTGATGTCTATGGAAGCGGCAATAACAATCCATTCAAATTGATGTTTTTATCATATCAGATACAGGTTGTGTAGTAACTAAAAAGTTTACACTTTTCTTCTCCTACTTCACCGGTCACTTACTTTTATGTATTTCAGAGAAGTGGATGAATTTATGTGTTGTAATCTGACACATCCGATTATCTGAACTGTGGTGCAAACTAACATGGTGGTGGCGCCCATCACGCTTTATAGATCAACTAACCTATTATAAATCTAATCATTATAAAGTTTTTTTCCAACAACAAAACACATTCACTTACATGTATTTGAGAATCAGAATATCAGGTAGTTGATGACATAGCCAACAAGTTTGTGAATATTTTAAAGAAAAAATGAAAAACGAAATAAAAGCAATAGATCTGCCATACAGCGCTATTGTGGCTGCGGTGTGTCACGTGACAAGCATGACGCATTGCCATGGAAATAATAAAATAATATCACATAATATTTAATCACATAATACTTTTGTTATAAGTTATATATGATTTTAGTAATGTTTTCTTTTAAATTTATGCTTGTTGGAAAAAAATTTCAGATTAAAATATTTTGTAAATATCAAGCTTTTAGTCACTGTCATCTTTACATCAATGTAAAACCAGCATATACAAATTAAGAGAACGATTCATCAACATGTAAGCTTATTATGATTTATATAAAAAAAAGGGTGCAACCAACTGAGAAAGTGATGTGATCAGTGGGAAGAATGAGTCTAGAGCCCTGTTTGTGCTATTTTAGTTTTGATGGTTTTACTGTTAGTCTAAAATTTGGGAAAATATTGAGTGAGCAGGTGTCTCCAAATTCTTTGTGTACATAAAGCTAGTAGCTTTCTTCTATGTTTGATTTTCCTCTTGTGTACAGGTTCCTGATTATCTAGACCACATTAAACACCCCATGGACTTCTCTACAATGAGAAAACGCATTGACGCCCATGAATATAAGAGCCTGGATGAGTTTGAGGATGACTTCAACCTCATTATCAACAACTGCATGAAGTACAACGCCAAGGACACCTTTTTCTACCGTGCTGCTGTGCGTCTGCGAGATCACGGTGGAGCGATCCTCAGGAAGACACGGCGGGACACAGAACGGATAGGCTTTGACTTCGCCAGTGGAATGCACCTCGCTGAGCCTCCTAAGATAGAGCCAGCTCCATCATTTACCTGGGATGATGGTAATTACCTACCCGTTTCATTTCTATATTAGACTACTTAAAATTGAAAATTACAAATTTAGGTTCATTGGTCAACCATTATAGATTTTATTCTGTTTTTGTACCAGTTGATCGACTGTTAAACCCAGGCAATCGTGCGCACATGTCTAAGGAGGAACAGTTGAAAAAGCTGTTGGAAATGCTGGATTTAACCAGTGCCATGAAGTCATGTCCTTCCAGGAGCAAACGCCTCAAGTTGCTCAAAAAGACCATTGGTGATGTGCGAATGGAAATGGGTCACAAAACGGAGCCCCCTTCATTGGAGCAGAATAATCCCAAGGAAGAGGAAAAAGCGCCTCTTTTTGTACCACAAGCTACTGAGGAAGAAGGTGCACTCCTATTGAAACACGTCATATTTTTTTAAATGTAGTAAAACCACTTCACTATCATTATTTGTTAACTCGCTATATATTTGTTTAATTTATGCATTTAAAATCCAGCCTAGTCAGCATTCATTAATATATGAAAGAAAGCCAAGTTACATTCGTTCATTTAGTCTACGCATTAAAACCCATCTGGAGAATCTGAAAGTGGATTTAAACATTTTGGAACACACATTTTAGCAGAATTCTGCCAGGGGGTCTCAAAAAGCCCCAAATCTATCTGGATTTAGCAAGAAACCAAAAATCAAAAACTCATCCGAATGATTATCACCAGCAATTTTTGGACATAAGAGCAATGTTCCCACAACATACCCCAATAAAGGAAGTCAAGTGAACAAATCAACTGCGTCCTTGACCAAAGTTCAGTTTTCACTGCGAAAGCAAATTCTCTATTATTGGCATTGAAGTTCATTTGAAATTTCTTCAATAATAAGTGATTCAAAATCATGTCTTGTCAAAATCGCACTTAAACAACAAATTATGTGAAATAAATCTTGATGTTGGGACAAAACATATATTCTCTTTTAATAATCGCTGGGGTCAAGTCATTTACACACGATGCTGGATAGGGCACTCAAGACTCGCACATGAATTTTTACAGGAGAAAATTCACCAAACTATCCACATACTATAATAATTATTATGCATATATAATAGCATAATAATTTGAACTTTTTAAAATTAGAATGTTTTGTTAATTATCAGGTTTAAATGAAAAAAATCTATTTGAAGGCATATTATTTTAATTATCTTCCTTAATAGCTGGTTAAAAGCCATTTTAGCCTCCTTTAAGAACTGTGAAACTCTTCAAAATGGGTTTGTACTAAATACTTGATCTGTCATTACAGGTGACAAGTCATTACCTCCAAAACTTGAGCCTTCAGACTCAGTGCCACTCCTGAAAAACTCAGACAGTCCCTGTGAACCTCCAACACTGAAACCCATGGAGCCCAACCCTGAAAAGTGCCCGAAAAAGGTCAAATTCGGGGAGACGTTCTCTACCTCACTTCTAAACGGTCTCTCCCCTGACATTCTGCCCTCTGAAAATAACGTTATGGTCGCTACCTCCACTCTTACTGAACCAGCGAATATGGTCAACCGGCGAACGGCTGTGCTGTTTCGAAAGTCAAAGAACACGAGTCCACAGAAGCCGTCGAACACAAGTGAATCCTCAATTGACTGCCCTCAGCTGGGAACTAAGACGTTCCTGTCAGTGGTCATCCCTCGGCTCGAAACCCTGCTCCAGCGCAGGAAGCGGACGCGCAGTGCAAGTGGAGACAGTCAAGAGGACAACGAGGATGAGTGTCCGATCAAACGCTTGGATACTGGTAAACCGTTTACTCTTTTAATTTAGAGAAACATGGTACCCTTGCCTGGGTGTAGCCCAATTTAGACAATGTTTTGTATCTGCAGGCTTGTCTAATGGCTTTTCGGAGCCAAAGAAAGGAATACCTGTGAATCGGCCGTCAGAGCCTCGCCGCCGCTGTGCTTCAGAGTCCAGCATCTCTTCCAGCGGAAGCGGGAGCATACAGGAAAACACGAGGTGGGAACGAGTACATTAAATACAATTTCTAAATGCGTACTATACAATGTGTTTCAGGTTTCAGGTCATGATAAATTAAAGAGGCCATATTATGCACTAGTCTTTTGTTTTTGATCACCCTGATCAAACAACCTGAGCAAGCTAATCAAGGTCATCAGGATCACTAGAAAATCACAGGTAGGTGAGTTTGATCAGGGTTTGAGCTAAACTCAGCAGGGCAATGGCCATCCAGGTCCGGATTTGAGGAACCCTGCGACAATTCTGCACAAGAATTGAGCACTAAGGCTCAAGTGTGAACGTAGCCTATGAAGCCCCTCCTTCCGAAAAGTGCAATGTGCTCTTATTGGTCGACTGGATCAGTGTGTTGTGATTGGTCAACCACTTCAATCGTGTTTAGGAAATGTCATGACCCTTACTATAACAGAGTTTATATGCACTACTGATGCAACTCAACCAGGCCTCATTTTTTTTAATTTTTTGCATAATCTTGGGGGGGAATTATTTAAATAAGGAATATTGTAACGTGTTCATTCCTAGAAGAAAACTCAAGACTACAAGCGAGTTCCGAAACAGTGCTAACTGGTATTGAGAATAAATCCCTTTGGAGTGGCTTTGTAACTTTGGTGACCTTTTTCATGCTCTAACAGCAACATTACACAATAAAAAAAAAGTTAAAATGTAAAAAAGCATTCTCTTTAAACGCCTTTTTTGAATCTCTTTTAGCGATGTCAGCCACACAAAGAGCGGGAAAGGAAAGCTGGCGATGACGAGACGAAATACAACAGATGATAAAAAAGAGCTGGTCAATTGCGTGGAACCGGGGAACATTTCCAAAGCCAACAAGCTGGCAGCAGGTAAGCATCCAGCTTTTTGCAGGCGTGAACGGGTATGTGGGATTTTGCACCCCATCCTTCAGTTCTGAGAAATGGGTCAGACCCGTTCTGGCAGCCGCATTGGTGTCCTGTCAGCTCTGTGGAAGCTCACTGTTCTTCCTTTTGCTTGCTTTGCTACTGACCTGCTCTTCATGGCTTTGTCTAACACAATAAAGACCTCTGCCTACTGCCGTAGTGTCTGCATGTGTAAAACCTTCATGTTTTAATAATCATCACGGCTTATCCTGTCCTTCTGGGTAGTTGCTGCTTACGTTTGCTTGTTAACATGGCGCCTACAGGGACGGCTCATCTGAAAATGAAAATCCTGTCATCGTTTACTCACCTTCATGTCGTTCCAAATCATTCTTTTCTCTGTAAAACACATTGAAATGTTGATTATTAGCTCCTTTCTTTTCCATACAGTAAAACTGTATAGTGATCACAAGCTCACGGTAAATATTACAATAACTATATTTGCAGCAACACCAACACACAATAACTTTGTTCATTTTAAGCGCGCTCTGCAGTTGTCGTTTGCCACTTTAAATGCTCAAGCTCTTTAAAGTCATGTTGTTTCTAATTGGCTGTCAGTGTTATCGTTCATCATCATTCAAAATTGTTCAGAAAGTGATTCCAATGATATCGTTTCTCTGTGGTGTGTAGAGTTACTTATTTACTAAATCATCGTAGCATTAACACAATATCAATATTTTATTTATATACACACACACACACAGTTTATCAGTTAACATCAATAAGGGTATATTGTGACAACCCTGATTAAAATGACAATTAACTTAATGGAGAGATATATATATATATATACTATATATGATATAATATACTATACTATATATAATATGATATATAATATACTATATATAATATGATATAATATAGTTATCATCCTTGGTGTGAACCGCTGCATATTCAAATTTGGCCAATTACCTTGTTTTGTGTCACATTATTTTTGAATATGCACAAAGCAAATGAGATTTGACTGCTATGGCAGAGGGGAAGATTTGAAGTTAATGGAGACTTAAATGTCGGCATGTTCTTTATGCAAATCTATTATATGACTTGAGGTCATGTGGACTACTTTTATCCCATTTTTGGAGCTTGACAGTCCCTGTGCTTGCATAGAAAAAAGCAGAAATAAAAAAACATGTATTTTTGTATTCAAGGAAAGTATGTGGTGGCTTTTTGAACTACTTGGGTGTGTAAATGATGATGGAATTTGTATTTCTTTGATGAACTAACCCTTTAAAGGTAATTTCATCCCTAACAGTATTTCTTGAACGATTTCCTTGACTGCTTACCATTAATATGCTGAGTGAAATCTTTTGGCCTGCCACGTGCTTTTTTCAGAAATAGAAGGCTTACTTCTGCATTCTGACTCGCAAGCATGTCAGAGTCTGAGTGGGCTCATTAGTCACATGACATGTTTGAACTTTCCAGACCACACCAAAACCATTTTCAGCACATTTTTTAATTCTGTTTTGAATTAAGAATTAATAAATATAAATATAAATATAAATAAATAAATATATATATATATATATATAACATATATTTTTTGGAAGTGGCATTAGAAGCATAATGGTGTCTGGTTATTGACTTGGCATGCTTCCGTTAAAGAAATGATCCACTGCTGCTGATTGGCTAAATACTGCCGTGGCTCTTGAGGTGTTCTGCGCCATTTTTTACGGTGAACCCCTCATAACTTTCCATTATTCCTACTTTCATAGAGATTGACAGCAGCAATATTTGGATGCCTGCTAACACTACACCACTAAATCTGGAGCCCCTTAAACTAGTTTGGGCCAAACTTAGTGGATATCCTTCCTATCCTGCCTTGGTGAGTGTGCATGTGTGCATGCCGTCAGAAACTGGTTCTCCTTCTCTTCCTCTTCATTATTTCATGCATCAACCTCTCCTCAGTGGCCAACAGTCAACCATAACATTATTGCCAGGTGATACCAGGATGTGCATGTGCGTACATTTTTTTTTATTTTATTTTTTTTTTTTTTTTTTTTTTTGTGCGTGTGTGTATGTGAGTGACCGTGTACATGTGTGTGCGTTCCTGTGTTTTGTGGCAACCATTTCCATTTCCAACAGTTTATACATTAGCAGTCACAGGCACACTCTTGAGTTACCAGGTTACCAGGCCTTTCGAGATGAACGTTCGAATATTACTGTTGTGTTGATGGCCTCTCTGCCCACCTGTAGATCATAGATCCTCAGATGCCTCGGGTGGGTTGCCATCTCAACGACGAGTACATTCCCACCCCTCCACGGGACGTACTCAGGGTCGGAGAGCTGATGCAGTACAGGTCCAAGGAGAAACTCTTCCTCGTCCGCTTCTTCGACAGCAGACGCAACTGGTGAGAAGTCCTTCTTTGAGAGAAGCATTTAAATATTTGTACAATATATAAAAATATAAATAATAAAAATAAAAATACATGTGTGTGTATGTATATATATATATATATATATAAAAATTATATTAATTTATTTGTATATAAATTATCTTCACATTTAAGTAATTATACATTTAAAAATTAATGATATTACAAACATTTTAAAATCTAAATTTTATTGTAGAATTTTTCATTTTAAAAAGATTTTAAAAGAATAGTTCTCCAAAAAATGAAACGATTTGTAATTACTTACTCACCCTCATGTTGTTCCAAACCTATATGAATTTTCTCCTAAGATATTTTAAAGAATGTTGGTAATCAAACAGTGGTACCCATTGACTTCCATAATAAGAAAAGAAAATGAGTGCTGTCAATCGATTAAAAACAAGTTCTGTGATTTCATCACGGTTAAAAACAGAGTTTTTAATATTTTTATATTGTAATAATTTCAGTTACTCTCCAAATTAATGTAGAAACAATATTTTTTTAAATATTTGTTGTAATGGCATATTTTTATGAATGAAGGCCAGTATCACTGATACTAATACTAATAGGAAATATACAGAAAATTAATAGTTATCAAACAGTCTGCACTGCATAAATAATAAATTAAATATAGATTAATCCTTATTATAGCTACAATTTTCTCTGTTACCTTTGTTCTTTGATTTAATATTAATGACTGACATCACAGCAACTGGTCTATTAGGCTGCTGTCACTTTAAGATCTGCCGCTGCCGAACATGACGCGCATTTAATTTAAGCATTGTTATTTAACTCATTTAAGACCGCTCTAATGAGAATATTCTACAAAACACGCATTTTGGCTTAATTCTGTTATTGTTCGTTCAAGCGTGAAAGAGAACTCTATTCTGGCGCGCTGTCTGTGCGCACGATACTGCTGCGCATCTTTCTGTGTGTCGTGTGTGTGCCAGGACAGCGCGTTCTCTTTTGTCTTGTCTTTGTCGTGTTCTCTTTTGTCTTGTCATGCTGGAATTGTTTAAAAGCATTTGCATGAATAAAAGCATGATCATATAATGTAACGCTAGCCCAAGGATGACAAAAAAACTGATGCTGCATTAATTGTTAAATATTTTTAACGTGTTAAACTGAGAGAAAAAAATCAACGCGCTAATTTTGACAGCGCTAAAAAACTACTATGGAAGTCAATGGATGTCGTCAACTATCTGGTTACCAACATTCTTTAAAATATCTTCTTTTGGGCCAGATTTACTAACACCTTGCACCAGCGCAAACCCTCTTTTGGTGTTAAACTACTGTCAGGATTTACACGCAGAAAAATTAGCACAGGAGTGGGCACAGTTATTTTTGCGGATGACCTTATTGCATATGTATTTGTAGGAGTTGCCCTTTCAGACGCAAAACTTATGGGAGGAGAGTATTTAAATAAATCACGTAAGGCGATGGTTTGCACTCGTCAATTTACTGGTGTTTGCGCCATTATTTACGGCCCAAGAAAAAAGCTTGTCTTAAACCAGACGCTAACTGGTAGATTGCGTTGGTCATTATGGAAATGACCCGGCTGTGTCTGTCTTCTTTAATTTGCACGTCTAATTTGCCCTGTTTAGTAAATCTGGCCCTAAGTGTTCAACAGAAGAAAGAAACTCATACAGGTTTGGAACAAAACAAGGGTGAGTAAATGATGACAATTTACATTTTTGGGTGAACTATCCCTTTAATACATGAAAATATACAACTGCCTTTGTGTTAGTAAGTGGGTCTGTCACAAGGAATCATAACCCCTTTCTTATCCAGCCATCTGTTTCTATAGTATTGTGCTGGGTTGCTGTTTCATGTGGACAGAGAAAGGACCTGACTCATGAAACTCGGCTGGTTAGGACACAGTCTTACGTTTTAAAAGTTCTGCTTTGCTGCCTTTTTAGAATAACTCCTTACTCTTTAATCTCCATCAGGCAATGGCTTCCTAAATCCAAGATGGTACCGTTTGGAATCGACAAGACCTTAGACAAAAGCAAAATGTTGGAAGGCAGAACGTCAGGCATCCGTAAAGCTGTGCAAAGCGCCTTCAACCGTGCCATGAACCACTTGAGCCTTGTCCAGGACTTAGGCGCTGGAGATTAACCTCCTTTCAGGGGGTGATGTTGGAGGGTTTCATCAAGCCCCATGTTTACCCGACGCTATGCTCCCGTATCAGACTGGCCGTGTTTACCGTGCCCCTCCCTCCCAATTCTGTTAGGAGCCGGCAAACTTCTCAACAAACGAATGTGAGAGCGCCTTCACTCTCCTGTAATGTGCTGCAAGACTGCTGTGAACTCACACTGCCATCTACTTTTCTTTTACACTTCCATCACCATCCACAATTTGCCTCGTGTTTAACTCTGGCTGTAAATAACGTCATCCTAAATTATCCAACACTAATTTATTATTTTTTTGGTTTGTACCGCACACAACCTCCTGGAAGATTTCTACTCCAAGGTAATTTCTCAACCGCGCTGAGGTGCGAACCCATCTGGTGCTACATCACGTGCAAAGCCTTGATTTTTCCATACTAGAGACTTTTGGAAGGGGCTGTCGCACTTACTGTATCAAACTTTTGTTGTTGTTCTTTTTTTTAACGGTTAAGTTATTGTAATGTCAATGCAAGCTTCTCCTCCTTGGCATTAACATGTTATCTACTTTTTTATATAAAAATATTCTTATGGGACACAACTAAGTGATGTTTGTAAATATTTATATAAATCTAAGAAATTATATACATGTAATACTTTAGAATGGTTAAAAAAAAAAATTTGGAGAAGAGGAAACAACAGTAGCGATGAAAGCCAGAAGTGCATCACTCATGCAAAACCAAAAATTTTGCTGCCCAGTTTTTTCTTTTTTTTTTCTTTTTTTGGAATGTTTATTCCCCTTTTTTCATATTAGTTTGTGTGAATGTTTCAGGCAGGTAGTATGGGGGGAAAAAATCCCCCAATTTGTTGCTTTTTATTTTACTGTGCTCTCGGGAACTGTATTGTAGGTCTGAATAAAGATGTGCCTGTACAAACGTGTTGTATTAGGACAAAGAAAAGTATGCAAAACTTTATATTCGGAGTAGGCATATTTTGGTGGAAGCTGTGTTTGCCTATTTTTGCTTTGTGTGTGGGTGTTTTAATCATAACCATCTGTTGTGACTGTTTAACTGTGTCTCTCTCCAGTATGGATTCTGGGTAGCATTCTGGGTTAAAAACACTTTTTTTATGAATGTCTTGTATTGACCGGTACTCTTGTTTCTTTTCTCTGGGAGGATCACATTATAGCCAATGATAGTGAGTGCTGGCGAGATCCAGTATTTTTTAAGTACACTGAAAATAAACAACAACAAAAAAAATACAAATTGTGCTGCGTTTCTTTTTTATGGTTGGTTTCTTAACATTACTGAAGGTAACCTCAACTGTACTGTTCTGTGTGAAATTGTCTGCTTTGTTGACTACTATGTTTTGGGTCCAAATTTATAAATGGTAGATTTTGAAATGGAAACCCTTATTTTTCTTCAATTCTTTTAGTAGTTAGATTTTTTTAAATGTGTTTTTTTTTTTTTTTACTTCAAAGTGGTGTGATTTTTTAGTATCGTTGAAATACTATTATAGTTTTATTCATATTTTGAATTTGTTTTTCTTATAGAATTTTAGTAATTGTTACACACACGCACACGCACACGTACATCCTCTAAGTTGTGAGGTAGGGCCTCCATTGATCAGACTTGTTTGTTCAGCACATCCCACAGATGCTCGATTGGATTGAGGTCTGGGGAATTTGGAGGCCAATTCAACACCTCAAACCATTCCTGAACCATTTTTGCTTTTTGGCGGGAGCATTATCCTGCTGAAAGAGACCACAGCCACCAGGGAATACTGTTTCCATGAAAGGGTGTACATGCTCTGCAACAATGCTTAGGTAGGTGGTACATGTCAAAGTAAAAGCCACATGGATGGCAGGACCCAAGGTTTCCCAGCAGAACATTGTCCAAAGCATCACACTGCCTCCGCCGGCTTGCCTTCTTCCCATAGTGCATCCTGTTGCCGTGTGTTCCCCAGGTAAGCAACGCACCCGGACATCAATGTGATGTAAAAGAAAACGTGATTCATCAGACCTTATTTCATTGCTTCGTGGTCCAGTTCTGATGCTCACATGTCTACTGCTTTCGGTGGTGGACAGGGGTCAGCATGGGCACCCTGACTGGTCTGCGGGTATGCAGCCTCATACGCAAAAACTGCAATGCACTGTGTATTCTGACACCTTTCTATCAGAACCAGCATTAACTTCTTGAGCAATTTGAGCTACAGTAACTTGTCTGTTTGATCGGACCACACTGGCCAGCCTTTGCTACCCACGTGCATCAATGAGCCTTGGCCGCCCATGACCCTGTCACCGGTTCACCACTGTTCCTTCCTTGGAGCTCTTTTGATAGATACTGACCACTGCAGACCGGGAACACCCCACAAGAGCTGCAGTTTTGGAGATGCTCTGACCCAGTTGTCTAGCCATCACAATTTGGCCCTTGTCAAACTTGATCAAATCCTTACTGTTGCCCATTTTTCCTGCTTCTAACACATCAACTTTGAGGACAAAATGTTCACTTGCTGCCTAATATATCCCACCCACTAACAGGTGCCGTGATGACGAGATTGAAGGGTGATTCTGAAATCCACTGCCGCTTCAATATAATTGTATATCTCCTAATTAAATTTATAATCAAAGCCTTAATATTTATCTTTCTATGTTATTATAATGATTTTTAATGATTCTTTTCAGTTATGATTTTGCTCAATCAATAGGACCAATGATTGTTTCTTCCTTTTATATTTTCTAAAGTTTGTATTTGGTCTCTGAGTGGTGACTGAGGGTCTGTCCTAGGGATGCGTGATGTGTCGTTAAATGCTTGATTTCAGAACATGTTGTTGTGTGTTTAGATTTTGGAGGCATCACACACCCCTAACCTGACGGGAGTGCAGTAACAGTGTTTGTTCACTTAGCCCGGCTTCCAGATATGAAATATGGATTTGTCTTTAATTTTATTTCATTTTATTTCATTTCATATTTCCTTTTACTGAAACACTAAAGAATCAAGATGAATATTGCCTGTACTATTGTCTGTACCTCTCACTGAGAGAAATCACATGTTATCAGTATGTTTTGGGAAACTTTCTGGTTAGGACCAGAACTCAACCAACTCCAACCTTGGAGAGACTGTGTATCTGTGTATGTGTGCAATATTCTGTGTTACAGATCAGTATTGGAGGTGGATTATGGGCATCCTAATAGATGGGTGGACTTGTTGTTCTGGGCAAGCTGGCGCCTGCTCCAGACCTGGAAGGTCACTACGTGCCTGTTCAGTTTTCTACTAAGCTACCTGCTATAGCTCAATAAACTCCCCGCTGGAAGAGTTTCAGGTCAAGCACGGCAGATACAACTCGAGTCACTTTATGAGCTTTTATTGCACACACATACACAATAATCATCCACAAACTAGGTAGCCTGAATGCTACTGCTACGCTAGCCTATCAGCTGGATATTAGTGACGTTATTTAGCACGTAAGTTAGCTAGTTAGTTAGGTTGTAAACCTGCAATGAAAACACAAAACACCAGAATGAACTAATGAAATTGCACAATCGTGTGATATTAATTCTTGATCTGAATTACTAGCAATGCCAGTTTATAGACACTCACCGGCAAGGCGTACCAGTCCTGACTAACAACAGAATCAAAACAAAACCTAAAGGCGACGTTAGCGCACTGACTAATTAAGCATATACAGACACACAGTCTGGAGACCAGGAACAATAATAAAACAACCCTGTAACCTAGTAATATTATAACATATATGAAATATAACATAAATGTGCCTTTATTTGGAATAACTGCATCCATCACTTGTAATATATATATATATAAACAATAGTTACACCTGCTGGAAAGTTCTACACCTCCCACTTGGTCTACTGATTCTAGAATCCAAGTAGGCCACCATAACCAAATCAGTTAAACTTCTAGTTATGGTATTCTCCCCATGACCATGCAAATAACATTGCATACTATGTCACAACATGAATAACTATCTCTTTTAGTGATTCTTTTCTAGTTTTAATGTCCATCAACACACATTGTCCTTGATGACATTACGACCTCCTTTACCCGAAACACACCACCAGCCCCGCTAACTCCATCTGTGACTATTTGATCTTCACCACCAGGACTGTCAGGGTTTAACAACTTCTTGGCTTTAGCTCTGGTGAGGACTGCTGAAAAGGCCTTTCTCTGGAGTCTACTTACCACCTCCCTAGCATCAGCTGCCATTTTTGAAGCAGACTTTATGGGCCAATCCTTGACTGGACTAGACAGGAATTCGGGACCTTTCTGCCATACAGAGTTCTCTCCCAGCAGTTCAGGAGAGCACCCCCTCATGACTAGATCAGCGATGTTGACCTCGCCTGGTATCCACCACCAGTCAGTTATGGGGTTCGCAAAGAATGTCTGGAATCCGTAGCTCTCTCTCTGGATGGCTCCCAGCACCGTCTGACTGTCAATGAAGTGGTACCACTTCTCCACGTCCAATCATCCATGCTTCAATACGTATCCCTTTAGACGTGTGGCAAAGACAGCCCTGCATACCTCAGCCTTGACTGTCACCTTTCTGGTTGAGGGGGGTTAAGTTGGCTTTTGACTGTACCAGCCGGATGACCACACCATCTGACGTCTCCCATCGCAAGTACATTACAGCGCCATAGGACTCACAGGCTTCTGTGGAACTTGATGCTACTCAGACGAACGTACTCCTTGAACAGTTCAATTGCCTTTCTCTGAGCTCGTCAGACAGAGGTTCATCCCAGGTGTCTTTAGTAAGCTTGCCAGCTTCCTGGAAGGCTCTTCTCACAAGGATCACTCCTTTCTGTTTCACAGGTGTTACTAGACCGATCGGGTCATACAGCCTGGCGATCTGGCTCAGTAGAACACGACGAGTCAGTGGGTTTGGTGTCTTTACTTCCACTTCTTCTTCAGTGAGATCAATCTCAGTTCTCATCTTCTTCTTCCTTCTGGAGAAGTTGATGGCAACCCCCAGGGCTTTGTTATCTTTCTCCCTTAGCTGGTTGGTCAACGTCAGAGTCACTGGCTTGGACTCTGTCCCGTCCCACCTCCCACTTTGACCGGACCAGACTCAAGGCTTGAGGTAGAAGCCTCCTGCTTTCAGTATCTTCTCCACTCCCTCTTGGATCTTGTTTAGACAGTGTGGGTCATTGTGGGACATGAGGAGGTCATCGACGTAGGAGTCTTCCTCGATGACCCTTCTTTCCTCCTTCATGTCAGAGAACTGGGGCAACTTCGCGGTCTCTCGTATGGCAACCTGTGCAATGCACCCCGCTGGCTTGTCCCCCATGTTCACCCTCACAACAGCATAATCCTCAATCTCATCCTCCGGTGAGTCCCTCCATAGGAATCGATGCACATGGACTCACCCACCACACAGCACCATACCAGCTGTCCATAACATCCTTAGTGAGCTTAACAGCAGCTCCCCTCCTCACCATCTTGTAGACTTGCCTCATGTAAGCCTCTTTTCACAGGGGGTCTTTCATGAGCCGCTTCTCAGTCCTCAGGAACATTGCTTCCATAACCTTTCGGTTGTTGGAAAGAGAGTCTGGGTTTTCCTTCCAGGGGTACCTTGCATCCCAGTGGGGCTGGTCACTGTGCATTTACATATACATTTACATTTATGCATTTAGCAGATGCTTTTATCCAAAGCGACTTACAACTGAGGAGTACAGGAAGCGATCCGTTATGAAGAGGCGAAGAAATGCAAAAAGTGCCTTAAATACTAAGTTTCGAACATTGCTCAGAGTAGCCTAAGCTAGAATAGGAAGGGAATAGAGAAAAGACATTTTTTTATGATAAGATTAAGTGCTCACGGAAGAGATGGATTTTTAGCTGTTTTTTGAAGGATGTCAGTGATTCTGCCATCCGGATGGAGGTGGGAAGATCGTTCCACCAGCTGGGAACAGTGAATGAAAAAGTTCTGGAGAGGGATTTCATGCCTCTCTGGGATGGTAACACAAGCCGGCGCTCCTTAGCTGAGCGGAGGCTTCTGGTGGGGGTATAGACTCATAGGAGCGAGTCAAAGTATGCGGGTGCTGAGCTTGTGGTGGATCCATAAGCAAGCGTCAAAGCCTTGAACTTAATGCGGGCAGCGAGTGGTAGCCAGTGCAGAGAGATGAAGAGAGGTGTGACATGGGCCCTTTTGGGCTCGTTAAAGACAAGACGTGCCGCTGCGTTCTGAATTATTTGAAGTGTTTTGATTGCAAACGATGGAAGTCCAGCCAGAAGCGCATTGCAGTAGTCAAGCCTAGAAATTACCAGGGCTTGGACAAGAAGCTGTGTTGCATGCTCTGTAAGGAACAGTCTGATCTTTCTGATGTTGTGCAGCGCAAACCTGCTGTGGGCGTCTTTCTCTCTGAAGGTTAGACCTGCCTTTATTATCTCCAGCTCTTTCTCATCAGCCAGGGACATCTCCTTTCCTCCCGGTGGACACTTCCCACAGCGACACCCTCCACAAGTAGGGTCACAAGCAGCACCGATGCTATCCCATTTTAGCCACTCAAGGACCTCTTTATTGCACGCCGCTGTCATTCGAACTTCTACACTGCTTTCTTGCTTCAAATGGCCTCCTGGACTTCCCACGAAGTGTTCTTCAACTTTGACGGCTACCGTCCTCATTGAGTGAGCGAAGTGCGTCTCCGACTGTCATGGTGTCACCTCGACTTCTTCGAAGAGGTCTGGATGCACACCACTCACGATCTTGCCCAGAGGACCATCCCACAACACCAGGTCGCCGACCCTTTGCAGTCTTTGCGGAGCTAATCTGCCTTTTCTAGTACTGATCAATAAATTTGATCTTCTTTGGGCAGGTCAGTTCTTACGGCTTAGCTTCAGGGAAAAACTGCTCTAGCCGCTCCGATCTCACCACTCAATCCACTTTGGCGATATCTTCCATCCCGTAGCAGATCATCTCGTGGAACTTCAGGGTTCCTCGTAAGGTCCACACTTTCAACTTTCACCTTCATCGTGCCGACACCATACACGACAAGGGAGATTGGTTCAGTCCGAGCCTTTCCACAGCTTGGTGTGTAATGTAATTCGTGTCAGAAACTAGATCGACCAAAGCTCAAAGGCTGTCTCCTCTCTTTGTCGTGACAGGCACGAGCATCATGAGGACTGGATGTTCTTTCAAGCCACTCTGTTTTATCAGACCCTTGCCAGAACACACTGTCGGTGTTGCCTTGTTAGTACAGGCTTTGTGGACAGCCTCCAACTGGTGAGGAGTCAGACCCAACTCGGCGAACACAGCCTCTTGCTCCTCTGTCGGACCACAAGGTCCCCTCTTTTCCTCTGCTTTGTTTTCCCTCTTAGCAGCGTCCTTCTTTGTTGATGCCTTAGGGCAGAGGAAATAGTGGTGGTCCGCTGGAGTGTCGCCTTTCTTACACTCCTCTTTACGACAAAGGAACTTTGGAGTGCAGCCACTCTCGACCCCGTGAACATCCAGGCACTTTGTACATGCTTTTACCCTTTTCACCTGCGCTTTCTTCTCCGACAGACTGGCCTTCCTGAAAGTTTTACAGCGAAACAGTTTGCCTCCATGTTCTTCATCACCACACACAGCACATGGTAACTGCTTGGAGTCTCTTTTGACTTCACTTGCTGTAGTCTTAGTGAACGACTTCTCTCTCCATCTGTCACCTGGTTTCTCCTGGTAGCTTGGTCTCTCAGGAGCATTAGCATGCCATGGTTTGCTGGGCAGCAACTGCTCCAACCTTACGAGCAACTTTTGGTCTTCCAGGAACAGCAAGAGTCTGTCAAAACGGTTTCCTGGGTGGATGTTGTTAACAGGGTTTCTCACACACATAAGCCACTCTCTTTTCATAACATCAGGGATTTCGTAGGGCATCCTCGCACCCCAGGTCTGTGAGGTCCAATGCTGCCCTCTCCACTGCTAGGATCAACTCTAACGTCTCTCGTGGCTGGTGGTTCTTTACAGCAGGTCGTGATTGAAGCTCCAACATGATCTCTTTTGCCGTTTGTGCTTTGTCACCATAATGGTTCTCTAATTCCCTGAAGATATCGTTTGCATCTCTGCAGCGCAACAGCCTGATTTCACTTTTCACAGACTCACCTATACTGTCTAGTAAATGAAGTCCCTTGACCCCGTAGGTTCCGCTTGCGCCTGGATACTCTCCCATTCAGCCTTCCAGCGCCAATAGTCCCTCCTGTCCCCGGAGAACTTAGGTAAACTTCTGGGTGTGAGCCTTATTTTTGGTCGGGCCCATTGAGAGCTGTTATCCCCACCGGGCGTACAAACCAGGGCCGCTATATGGCATGCTACTACCTTGTCCCATGCTGAGATCGATGGGCGGAGCGGCACGAACACTCAACAGTTGTGGCGTGCTGGCCAGGGTTGGAGGTAGGGCGAAATTGACACCAAGTCCACCATCAGACTGTCTTGACTGCAGGGTGGGCTGTAACGGCTGTTGGGGGGTCCTGTGTGTGGTAGCTGCTACACAGCACCTTGAGCAGCACAGGTAGAGATGCTTGCTCTGTCCGTGGACATGAATGAAGGGGAGCTCGTAACATATGCAGTTTCCTGCCCATCAAAGGGCAGATTGACAACAACAGTAGCAATAGCAAGGGTTCCTGGTTGGGTAACAGTGATGTTATCTGCAGCTGTAAGGCTGTCGATAGCTGTTGTGACATGCCCACCGACCGCGTCATCGCCTCCCACATCTTCGCCTCCCACATTTTTATCCTCTTCCTCCTCACCTCTGTCTCCGTCGCTATCGTCTTTTAGTTCTGTACTGTTCCTCTTCATGGCCTCATTCTCACATCGGTATGCCCACCCATCCATCAGTTGCTCCTTGTCCTCTCTCAATGATAAAAGGAGCATCCATTTGTCTTTTCCATGTGGCCGATAATCTCTCCAAGTGTACACAGCCTCCCTGAGCTCATGGAGTTTCCTATCCAGTTTACCACTTTAAATAAGGCGATACATGTACACACTTATTTCCTCAAATACCCCAGAACATAATAATAACAGCCATCACTTGTAATATATATATATAAACAATAGTTACACCTGCTGGAAAGTTCTACAGTGCCTAATTCTGGGGTGAAAGCTTTAAAACAAGTGATATATGTACACGTGACTCTGATTAACTGACACATGTGTGGAAATTTACCATGACTGTTCATTTTCTCTGAGCCAATCAGAATCATCCACCTTGCAGTAATGACGTGGCTAGACCTTGAAAACAGTATAATTGTTGAGAAATTGTATGTACAAGAGGCTGGTAGAGGGAGCGCGGCCTACAAACTCCTTGTGAGACTTGAAGCTGGCTTCTGCTGATGAAACTGCAAACTATTCTTCAGTAAATATTTATTTAATTGCACTCCTGACTCTTGGTCTTCATTTTTCACTACTGGTCTTGGGTCCTAAACTGTTACCCCAACAAGATACCTCATAATGTTATGCCTGATCGGTATGTGTGTGTTTCAGTTTTAGTTATTTCACTTTGTTAAACTAAATGAAAATGAGAAATGCTGACATTTGAAAAATATGTTTTTATATATTTTATTTCAGTTATTGTTTATTTAAAGTAACATTATTTTTATGGTTTTAGTTCACCTGCTACAAAGTAAAATGTATTTTCAGAAACATCTGGTATCCATTTTAGTAAAAAAAAATTCTTAATTTTTCCAGTTCGGGGCCAATTTGATTTAAGTAAAATATTTTGAAAAAAGATCAAATAAAATAAATAAGCACCTGGCAGGAGTGAGCTGCTACAATGTGAATACCAATCAGAGCATATTTTAATGAAATAATTAATTGCATTTATTCTGGCTTTATATATGCTATTTCTGAGGCCCCCAAACATCGGCTATTTAACTCAATTTTCATGGTTGAAGTGTGTTTCAAGTATCAATTTTGTTTAAAATTCTCATTTGTCATACGGTAAGGAAAAGTGTCAAGATACTTCTGTGTTAAGTATATTTTTCAAGCTATTAAAATAGCCTTAGGGTCTCCCAAGCATCATTGAATTTGCCATCAATTTAAGCAGTAAATCACTAGATGGAGCTCTTGAACCGAACACAGCGCTGATGATGGTCATACTCCGGATGGCCTGGCAAAGACCCCCACCTAACAAAAGCGGTTAAGCTCTGACAGAATGTGATTGTAAAAGATCTCTTCCAAACTTTAATAATCTTCTAGCAAGGTCAGCATTGTCGGTTGTAAAGCAGATTAAAGAGCTCTTTTATTCCGGATCAGCACTACCTGTTCCAGAGATGTCTGGCTTGTCAACCAACAAGCATGCAGTGCAATCTCTTTTTCTGTTTCGCTTCTTTCTTCATTTGTCCCTGGCGTTCTGTGTCTCTGTTTATCCCTGTTTGCGTTTTCTACTGCTTTGGCATATCATCTGCAAACATACCAGTTTGCAAAATAAGTGCCTCTCTCCTCAATCAGGGGAAACTCCATTTAAAAACAGCCAAACCAGTCCATTAACGAGGCTAACATCAATTTATGGTTTATTATATTCTAAATATTATACATATTTGACCAGCTAACTGTCATTATCCTTCCTATTACACAACCACTTAAGAGTGATACAAGAGATAATCAAAAGTATATATTAAAGAATATCAAAGTTTTTTGTGTCTATTTGTTAATGAGGGATTTGTGGACATGTTTTTAGATTTGGAGTAAAAGTTATATTAAGTTACATTTAATAACTATTGTAATTAATGGGGTTATTATTGGCTATTCAGTATTTTCATGAATTAGATGTACATTTCAGACATATTTTCTTTCATTAAAACCTATACTCATTATATTTGCATTCATAGTGTTGCTATTATGACATATTTTAAAAAAATATATAAGCAATTAAATATGTAAATATTCATTTGCCTGTATATAAGTCTGTCAATGGTTATTCAACTAGGCCTATTATCAACTAATTTGTCAAAATAAAATTTTAAATACAATATATTTTTACATTAATAACACTTTTAGTATATATATATATATATATATATATATATATATATATATATATATTTTTTTTTTTTAATAAGAATTATATCAAAAGTCATTTATACATTATGTAAAAGTTTATCGGGCATCTATTACCCCTCTTTTAATATTTCATTGTCATTGGTCGTAGGTGTTTGCCGTTTAACTCAGACCCATCTTAGACCTCGACATCTGAACAGGGCTGAACAAGATTTTTTTTAGCATATGGAAAGGCGGAAGTTGAAAACGTGTTAGCTGAACTTAAAACGTTTAACCATTTTAAAAAACGTTTTAGTGTTTTCATGCTTTATTACTTTAATTGGAAAATTATTGACTTTGTTTTGTGAATGCCATTGTCAGTTATTTAGTTTTGTAACAAAAATAATTCTAAATGTAAAACAATAGTTGTGTCCGCAACACAACTGTAACAATAACTGTTAAGCTAAACTTGAAAAAAAAATCATTGTTGTTAAATGAAGAAAGAAGGTCTATCAGATACAATGAGTTTAGAAATGGGATCCGAATGAATGGACGCTATTGGTTGTGAGCACAGTGCAACCTGGAAGAAACAAGAAAGCTGATTGGCCATTAAAACTCCACATGTCACATAGAACCAGGTGTGTCTGTGATTACCAGCATGCAGAGGACTCTTTGTTTGCAAAGTGGTTGTGCTTCTCCTACCCAAGTTGGTGAGGAAGTTTGCAGCTATTGAGTTTGGAGTAAACCACATGCTAAATTTGTTCAAGACAGCTGGGAAAAGCCACAGTGTTCATCAACTTTGAGATACTGCTGGTAGGATAAACACTAATTTTGTAGTGACTACAGACTATTTGAAAAGAAGATTGTGTATGTCTTACAATTTGTTTATTAATGCTAGCGGTTTAAGCATTTAATATGCTAACTGGTAATGTGCAGTAAGTGCATTTGATGTAGTGTTACTGTTGAACATCTATGCAAAAAATACTTTGTGAGTGGTCTAGTGACATTGTTTGTAGCTTAAATGAGTTAAATATCCAAGTTATCTCATTGCTGTGTGTATTAACTCATATTTGTATATGGTTTGTTTCTCTGTATAGGTTATTAAGTTAAACATCCGAAATAAGCACTGAAAATAAGCAAAAGAAGATCAAGCTATTGCTGAAAGATTTTCAATAAATTGCTTCAGTGATGAAGATTCAGATGTTTTGAGTTCCCTTTCGAACGGTCAGTCTTACTGCGTCTGAAGACGCAATGGGAAATAATCTATTTCTCGAATTACTGAAGCATTTTTGTAAAATCACGCAGTACTATTGCCCAGTCAAAACAGTGTCGAGACATCTCGCATGCTATTGGCTGGCTAGTGAACTGCATGAACCAATGGCAGAACAGCGTAATGGGCACAATGCCTGCAAAGGTGAGCACAAAGCCCGCCAAAATGGGCGTGGCATCTGCCTTAAAGGTATGCTGTAATGCCCTAAAACGTCAGATTAATCTCCTTCAGCGACGATCTCTGTCCTTGCTGATAAACCTTAGAAGCTCCGGTGAAACACTACGGTGTATCCTTGTTTTTTACTATAAGCGACTTATGTAATGTCGCGCCAAATAAACTCAGCAAAAAAATAAACGTCCTCTGACTTTCAACTGTTTTTACTTTCAGTAAACTTAATGTGTGTAAATATTTGTATGAACACTAAAAGAGTCAACACCATAAGACGTAAACTAAAAATGTTTCACAGACAACTGACTAACAAAAATAGAATAATGTGTCCCTGAATGAAGGGAGGCTCAAAATCAAAAGTACCAGTCAGTATCTGGTGTGGCCACCAGCTGCTTGAAGTACTGCAGTGCATCTCCTCATGGACTGGACCAAATTTGTCAGTTCTTGCTGTGAGATGTTACCCCACTCTTCCACCAAGGCACTTGCAAGTTCCTGGACATTTCTGGGGGGAATGGCCCTAGCCCTCACCCTGCGATCCAAAAGGTCCCAGACGTGCTCAAAGGGATTGAGATCCGGGCTCTTCGCTGGCCATGGCAGAACACTGACATTGCTGTCATGCAGAAACTCACGCACAGAACGAGCAGTATGGCTGGTGGCATTGTTCTGCTGGAGGATCATGTCCGGATGAGCATGCATAAAGGGTACCACATGAGGGAGGAGGATGTCTTCCCTGTACCGCAAGGCATTGAGATTGCCTGCAATGACGACAAGCTCAGTCCGATGGTGATGTGATATACCGCCCCAGACCATGACGGACCCCCCACCTCCAAATCGATCCCGCTCCAGGGTACAGGCCTCGGTGTAACGCTCATTCCTTCGACGATAAACACGAATCCGTCCATCACCCCTGGTGTGATAAAACCGTGACTCATCAGTGAAGAGCACTTTTTGCCACTCCTGTCTGGTCCAGCGAAGGTGGGTTTGTGCCCATAGGCGGCGTTGTTGCTGGTGATGTCTGGTAAGGACCTGCCTTACAACAGGCCTACAAGCCCTCAGTCCAGCCTCTCTCAGCCTATTGCGGACAGTCTGAGCACTGATGGAGGGATTGTGTGTTCCTGGTGTGACTCTGGCAGTTGTTGTGGCCATCCTGTACCTGTCACGCAGGTGTGATATTCGGATGTACCGATCCTGTGCAGGTGTTGTTACACGTGGTCTTCCACTGCGAGGATGATCAGCTGTCCTTCCTGTCTCCCTGTATCGCTGTCTTAGGCGTCTCACAGTGCGGACATGGCAATTTATTGCCCTAGCCACATCAGCAGTCCTCATGCCTCCCTGCAGCATGCGTAATGCACGTTCACGCAGATGAGCAGGGACCCTGGGCATCTTTCTTTGGGTGTTTTTCACAGTCGGTAGACAAGTCTCTTTATACCATGTTCTAGTCCGCACGGACAACACGACAGTGGTCTCCTACATAAACCGCCAAGGTGGGCTCAGGTCAGACATCTCCTCCTATGGGCAAAAGGCAAATTACACTCGCTAAAAGCAGTGCATGTCAGGCAGACTGAACCAGGGAGCAGACATGCTCTCCAGGGGCCTCGTGTCCCCAGGAGAGTGGACCCTCCATCCCCAAACGGTTCAAATGATATGGAATATTTTCGGGAGGGCAGAGGACGACCTGCCCGATTTACGTTTCAAAGAGCAAGGATGCGCTGGCCCACGAATGGCCCAGCAGTCTACTTTATCTACTTTTCCTCCAGTCCCGCTTCTCCCTCATGTCTTAAAAAGAATCAGGGAATGCGAGCATACAGTCCTGCTAGTGGCTCCACTTTGCCGAACCCACCACTGGTTTCCCGAGTTGATTCAGCCACTATCAGCAGCCCCATGGCCAGTTCCGCTGAGAAAAAATCTCCTTTCTCAGACGAACGAGACAGTCTGGCACCCCCGTCCCAAACTGTGGGCACTACATGTCTGGCCACTCAAAGGGAGCTCGAGTACCTCCCAGTGAGTGTTCTTAGCACTATCAGTGAAGCTAGAGCTCCGTCTACTAGACGTCTCAATGCCCTTAAATGGTCAGTGTTCTCTGACTGGTGCTCAGCCAGAAACCATAACCCAGTGTCATGCGAGATATCACAGATACTCGTTTTTCTACAAGAGATGTTGGATGCAGGACGCACTCCATCCACACTCAAAGTCTACACGGCAGCTATCGCCGCTTCTCATGCACCGATAGCTGGCCAATCAGTAGGCAGACATGACATGGTTGTGAAGTTCTTAAAAGGAGCCAGCTTAACCCTCCTCGCCCTCCTACAGTGCCAGCTTGGGACCTTTCACTGGTCCTGCGAGCACTAAAAGAACCTCCCTTTGAACCATTGCAGACGGCCGAATTAAAACCGCTTTCGCTGAAAACTGCCCTGCTATTAGCACTAGCATCAGTTAAGCGCTCTCTGTGAACGCGTCATGTCTAGAATTTGGCCCAGGTGGTTCTAAAATCATCCTCCAACCGAGACATGGCTATGTACCCAAAGTGCTTTCAACACCGTTCAAAGCACAGGTAATCACTCTCTCTGCTATACTGAGCGGTCCTCCCACTTTAGACAGTCGGAGCAGCTCTTTGTACGTTTTGGTGGCCGCACTAAAGGACTTCCGGTCACCAAACAAAGCCTGGCCTGATGGCTAGTGGACGCAATAGCGTTAGCTTAGTACACTATGGGCCTCCAATGCCCCATAGGTGTCAAAGCTCACTCCACCAGAGGCATGGCCTCTCCCTGAACGTGGTCTAGTGGAGTTTCTATTGGTGACCTCTGTAGATCGGCAGGCTGGTCCTCACCGTCTACTTTTACCAGATTCTACAGCCTGGAGGTCCCTGCACTGCAGGCGCAAGTCCTTGCTGTATAAGTATACTGAGACGGCCTCTGTAAGCCTGTCCTATTAATAAGTTGGCATCTGGGGCCTTCATATGCTTCAATGCTTACAAAAGTTTTTCTTTGTAGTTACTGGCCTTCTACAGCCCAGTACGCATAGAAATATGTATGTGTATGTCTAGTCTTGGGCCCTTTATTAAGTGTTCAGCTTGAGAGAGTACATGTCATTGCGCCTATATAGCACGGCGGGATTGAACAGGTTCCCATTGCGTCTTAAGACGCAGTTCGACTGACCATTCGAAAGGGAACGTACTCGGTTACTTACGTAAGCTCGGTTCCCTGAGATAAGGGAACGAGTACTGTGTAGACGGCCGTGCTATGGCGCTAAAACAACGGGTGATCGTCGCTTCAGTCAATATAACCTGACGTTTTAGGGCATTACAGCGTACCTTTAAGGCAGATGCCATGCCCATTTTGGCGGGCTTTGTGCGCACCTTCGCGGGCTTTGTGCTCACCTTCGCAGGCTTTGTGCCCTGCTTCGCGGGCGTTGTGCCCATTGGTTCGCTCAGTTACGCTGTTCTGCCATTGGTTCATGCAGTTCCCACTGGCCAGCCAATAGCGTGCGAGATGTCTCGACTGTTTTGACTGGGCAGTAGTACTGCGTGATTTTACAAAAATGCTTCAGTAATTCGAGAAATAGATTATTTTCCATTGCGTCTTAAGACGCAGTACTCGTTCCCTTATCTCAGGAAACCGAGGTTACATAAGTAACCGAGTATGTTATTCCACACTCTGAAGTTGATTTGAAGGCTTTTTCAAGTTTGGGCAGAAATTGAGGCTGAGAATCCCTGATAACTTGACAATAACAACACAGAGGAACGATATAGTTGGAATCACTTTCACAACGATTTTTTTTCCCTTTGATGAACGGTTAAAAACATTGGCTGTGTTCGAAATCGCCCCCTATTCCCTCATTCACTATTACCTACATTACTCCACTAATATAGTCCACTTGAAGATGTGAATGAAACGAGTGAGTGAATTCGGAGTAAATTACGCTGTAGCCAAATTGGATCAACGGTTTGTAAAATGAAATGATGATTTAGCTATGGGCGCCATCTTCTGGTCAGACGCAGGACTTCACTTGACACGTGGCGCGACTCTCTCAGTGCATTATGGGTATTCTCTAGCCGTTGAGCATACATTGGTTGTACACTCGTTATTGCGGTGCATTGTGGGATTGAATGAGTGCACTCGATGTGTCCACTATGGTTTCGGACACCACTACAAATGGCTGTCCCCTCAAAGAATGCCCTATTTAAGGGTATGGGGGGCGATTTTGGATGTCCATTGACATCCAACCAGAATCCATCCTCCTTTAAGGCCAGTTCACACCAAAGACAATAGAGTGGTGCAGGTTTGACATCACTTTGTAGGCCAAAACATGGAAACGAGTTAGCATTTTAGCATTTCCGGTTCGATCGTCTTAAAGTCAATGGTTTTTTGTTTTTGTTTGTTTAAATGGCTGAAATAAGGTCTGTGGTGAACACAAGCTCAAGACACTTTCATGTTTTATTCTACGACATAAAATACATCTGTATTACCCCACTCATGATTTTGAAGCTGTAATGTGTCTTGAAAAAGGCGGTTGCTAACAAGTGGCTAAATGGGATTACAGAGGAAGTCAGGGACATTAAACGTCATCACGCCGAACAGGTAAAATCAGTCCGCTTTTACAGTCTTGTTATGCTTATAATTGTGCTCTTACAAACTATACTTAAACTTTCAGGGAAAATGTTTTCAGGTAAAAACTGAGTTGTTGAAAGCTTAGTGATGGTGACCTTTAAGTCGTGAGACCATGGTGTAGTCGTTCATTAATGGCCTACCTTTAGCTTTTTATTTCTGGTGACTCTATTTAGGCTTCAAAATTCATAAAATTGTGTTAATCTGTGACAATGGTTTTGATGGACAAAACGTGTAAGACATGTATCATAAACTTTTGTTTACCACAGAGCTTGTTTTTTTGCGATAATCCAAAAGCGTATTGTTCTGTTCATCCACATTTTTCCTGAGTAAATGTGCGCCGCCTTGATGGATTCTAACTTACAGTTGTATGCTGTCTTGGTTTGGTCTCTATAGGACCCCATTGTTAAAATAGGTAAAAAGAGTGACTGAGTTAATTAAACAGAAACTTTTTGAACATTACTAAAAGTGAGCGCAGGTTTAAGCTGTGCTGTTGTTGGCTGCCACAACAGCAGCAATAAACGGAAGAAATTCCTGGAAAGTTTAATAAACCATAAAATCTGAAAAGAACGTCCATATAGGGCGCCGTATCCGCCGCATTTTATGCCAAAGACTGACAAGAGTAAACGTGTCATCAGAGAAGAGATGATGCTGCAAGAGAGAGGGGAAGTTGTTTTGATTAATGATTACGAGGGCACATGAATTAAAAAAAAAAGATAAATACTGCAATATTCCATAAAAATATAAATTGTCAATTATTTTGATTTCGTGGTGACTTTAGATGAAAGCAAATCAAACATCAAGATTCTGCTCAGTTTGTGTAGACAGATAAAAGGCAGCTCGAACACCATGTGATCCAGAGAAAAGAATATAGCTTCTCTGGTGACTCTAGAGGTGGGATATACACTCGCCTAAAGGATTATTAGGAACACCTGTTCAATTTCTCATTAATGCAATTATCTAATCAACCAATCACATGGCAGTTGCTTCAATGCATTTAGGGGTGTGGTCCTGGTCAAGACAATCTCCTGAACTCCAAACTGAATGTCAGAATGGGAAAGAAAGGTGATTTAAGCAATTTTGAGCGTGGCATGGTTGTTGGTGCCAGACGGGCCGGTCTGAGTATTTCACAATCTGCTCAGTTACTGGGATTTTCACGCACAACCATTTCTAGAGTTTACAAAGAATGGTGTGAAAAGCGAAAAACATCCAGTATGCGGCAGTCCTGTGGGCGAAAATGCCTTGTTGATGCTAGAGGTCAGAGGAGAATGGGCCGACTGATTCAAGCTGATAGAAGAGCAACTTTGACTGAAATAACCACTCGTTACAACCGAGGTATGCAGCAAAGCATTTGTGAAGCCACAACACGCACAACCTTGAGACGGATGGGCTACAACAGTAGAAGACCCCACCGGGTACCACTCATCTCCACTACAAATAGGAAAAAGAGGCTACAATTTGCATGAGCTCACCAAAATTGGACAGTTGAATGTTGAAAATTGGGGATGTTTTCTTGGCACACTTTAGGCCCCTTAGTGCCAATTGGGCATCGTTTAAATGCCACAGCCTACCTGAGCATTGTTTCTGACCATGTCCATCCCTTTATGACCACCATGTACCCATCCTCTGATGGCTACTTCCAGCAGGATAATGCACCATGTCACAAAGCTTGAATCATTTCAAATTGGTTTCTTGAACATGACAATGAGTTCACTGTACTAAAATGGCCCCCACAGTCACCAGATCTCAACCCAATAGAGCATCTTTGGGATGTGGTGGAACGGGAGCTTCGTGCCCTGGATGTGCATCCCACAAATCTCCATCAACTGCAAGATGCTATCCTATCAATATGGGCCAACATTTCTAAAGAATGCTTTCAGCACCTTGTTGAATCAATGCCACGTAGAATTAAGGCAGTTCTGAAGGCGAAAGGGGGTCAAACACAGTATTAGTATGGTGTTCCTAATAATCCTTTAGGTGAGTGTATGTGGAGATCAATGAACATCTAATCTTTACTGCTAAACATCGTCAGTTTAAATTAGTACACAACAATTTATGAAGGCTGTTTTTTATATATATAGAAGCAAGTATGTCTAACCAATATCCTGATTGCTTTTTAGAGATGTGCCAGCAAGAAAAATAATGACAAATCTGTCATCAATCAAACTGTCCCAGCATCCCTACTGTGGGAAAACCAGATGCAAACAGCAGCTGCCAGATGTAACAAACCCCCTAAAGAAAACCTTTAGCTGTAGTACCCTTACTTGTACTACTAAGCGTTTTCTTAGGGTTTTACAACTGGACACAGGCCTATACTTCAGTGTCTTCAGGGTCTCTAGACTACAGTTAAAAGTCTTCAGTATGTGATTCAATCCTTGCTGTAGAGCAACAAGAAACACTGTGCTCCTCAAACCAGGAACTGGAGAGCCATGCGTGATTAGCATTTATTTGTTCTGAATAATTACATCTAATTAATATTTAAATACAAATAAAAGTATTTACTAAGGACCAAACTCCCGACTGCACTAAAGAGTAATCAATCATTTATTTAGTAGCACTAAACTGGGTATCTGTAACTAATTTGGAGACATCCAAAGCATTTAAAACCATAAAATGGCCAGAAGAATAGTATATGAGTCCAAGGTTCATTAATATCTATATCCTAAAATTTATCTGAGTAAAATAACCCAAAAGCTGCTTTAGACAAGCTGGATATAAGTTCATATATTTTATTGGATTTCTCCTTTATATATTAAGGTGAGGTAATGCTGACATCAGATATAGCAAGAAGTAGGTTATGAAAAACTTAATGGATGATCTTTGGTTATATTGCGAGCATTTATTTAATTCAGTTTTTTTTTTTATACATTCTGCCTTTGCGTAAAACGTTTCACCATCAGTGAATAGTATAAAAACAGTGGCAGTATAATATTCTTGTACCTCTGGACACTTCAAAATAACATCAATATCCATGAGTTCAGATGTGTCCTATTAACAAGGCTGGACGCCTGTTGTTTATCATTGAGCAGATTTGCATTGATGTTTGTTTCCATGACATTCACCAAGGTTAGTATTGATTTCAGAGGCTTGATTTAGAGAAGAACAAGATAAGTTTGACAATATTATTGATTACAGCTCAGTCAAATGTACAGTATCCTATCTTTACACCATTCATCCCTTGACAAACACAACGAGAACATTCACAATCCAGCATTTATCTGATCCATTGACTCATACACAAACCCATCATCAAATTAAAGTGTCTGTTTGACGCGCCACATTTTTAAACGAATGTTTAGATCGATTTCCGATGGGGTTTGTTTTGGAGTCTCATATAATTGTTTGGTCTTATAGTCTGTCATGTTATACAACTTTGTGTTGTCTGTTTAACATGGATAAACAATTATGTATATGATTTAATGTTGATATACCAAACAACTTAATAATAACCCAAAGAAAGGCCAAATATGTCCTTGACATTTGGCCAATTTATTTATAAATGAATAAAACATTATAAATATTACTTAATATTGTAATACATGTTGTTTAAATAAGTAAAATATTTAATTTAATATTAATCAAATAAAACTGAAATAAAATAAACGTGCTAAAACATAGCATCCAATTTGCTAAAACATGCTAGCAGCATGTTAGCAATTTGGTAAGACATGTTAGATGCTAATTCATACTAGCATACAATGTACTAAAACATACTACAAACATGTTAGCAGAGTGTTAAAACATACTAGCAACATGTTATCAATTTGGGAAGACATGTTATAAAGATTCTAATCTAATATTGTAATGTTTAAATAAGTAAAATATTGAATTTAATATTAATCAAATAAAACTTAAATAAAATAAATGTGCTAAAACATAGCATCCAATTAGTTAAAACATGCTAGCAGAGTGTTAAAACATGCTAGCAACATGTTAGCAATTTGGTAAGACATTTCAGAAAGATTCTAATTCATGTGCTTGCCACATGCTAATTCATGCTAGCAAACAATGTACTAAAACATACTACAGACATGCTAGCAGGGTGTTAAAACATGCTAGCAACATGTTATCAATTTGGGAAGAAATGTTAGAAAGATTCTAATTCATGTGCTTGCAACATGCTAATTCATGCTAACAACATGCTAATTCATGCTAGCAAACAATGTACTAAAACATACTACAAAAATGCTAGCAAAATGCAAAACAATGCTAGACACATGCTAAGACATGCTAAATACATGAAAACTTGTTAGCAACATGATATGCTTGGAAGTTTATAAAACGACAAGGCTTTGTCAAGCCAAAATTAAAGTTTGTCCCAACAAACTTTACTTTCTAGTTAATAAACATAATTTTCATCATATTCACATTATCCTATTATTCAAATTTAGCAAGAACTTCACTACCATAATGTGACATTTTTCCAAGTGAAATCGAATAAGAAAAAATGTAGGGTTGGGCTTGATTTAATTTATCGATTGTTGAAGTGAGCATTGCATACTGGAATGGAGGCAGATGTTTTCTTTTGTTTGTGAATTCGATTGGCTTAACTCTAGTGTGGTTTTGCATATACGTCAGCAGAGAGAAGTGAGCATATTACAGGAATATTTTACAGTAAAATGACATACTAATATCTAATATTACTTGCAGTGCATTTTTAGAAAAACTCCTTTGTACTTTGTATTGCATTGTATATTTAAATGCTGCATCTGATACTGAGCATATGGTTCATCTGTACTCGGGGCCCAGTGTTTTCAACGGCTTGTCTTGAGCCTCTTATTTATCGCTGTTTCATGAAAAGGAAGTATAATGAGCATCATCAGACTATGATGAGAAATATAATTAGTCAGATGGGGAAGATTTCTGACATAATTACAGTGGCTGCTTCTGTCCGCTCGAATTAGGAATCAAGGAAATTTGTTAAGAGGCTGAGGCGATGGGGTCCCATCGTGCTCAGAAAGTTGGACATATTCCTAAAACGAAACAGACAAAAGTTTAAAAATGACATGAGGCTGTTAGAAGTGGAATGCAGGAGTGAAAAGACAAATAAATCAAACCCTCACAGGCTTCCTTAGAAAGGACAGCTATTGAAACACCTTAAAGAATTGGTTTGAATTCATTATTCAAATTAAATACAGCCCATAAACACCTTCTTGATCCGTGGAACACTATGTACTGGTTTTTAATTATAATCCTTGCAAATCTCATTTACGTTGTAATTCACATCTTCATCTTTGACGTGAACTTATTTTGCTTCTCTGTGAATGGAAACTTAACCATTTAAAATACTGCAAAATGATTCACCATTAATATCTCTATTTTGTTCTGCTTAAAACCATGAAACGCCATTTCATGGTTCTGCGTTAAATAGCCCATTTTCTCTATAGTGACATCCTGGATTATCATTGCTTTCAACTTTAGATCACACCTCCTTCAACCAATTACAAATTATATTATCATTCTGTATTGTTCAGGTTTTTAACAAGTTCTTGATTATGAAATTTATCGGACCAGAAACTTTTTTTTTTTTTTTGTTCAGTGAAAGGATCATTGCCAAAATAAATATGGCAGAATCAAACTTTGGGATTCAGATATATTGCTGTAGCAGCAGGTCTTTTCCAAACATCCATTCTAACAGCTCCCTGCTGAAGTTTTCTCCTCTTTGATTGGTCATAGCTCTCGTCATTAGCATATCTCCAAACAACACATTGTTACTTAAGTTTTTGAACGGTGATAATAGCAGTAGCTAATATCTTTTTTTCTTTTATCAATTTAAAAAAAAAAAGGAAACAGTCAGGAAATTGAAACATCATGCTAGAGGGGTCCTGTTATGCTTTTTTCAACTTTAGTTAGTGTGTAATGTTGCTGTTTGAGCATAAAAAAGATCTGCAAGGACAAGGTTAAATTGCTCCACTCCAAGGGGAGATATTTTATTTAACACAATTCCCTTTCCAAGAACTGTAACGAATGCTCGCTTGGACTGCAAAACATTGAAGTCACAATGTTACTCATTTAATGGAATACGCGAAAAAAGGGGACGAGGCCTGGTTGAGCAGTTCCCACATTGTCAGGACAATCTGTTGTTTGTGGATCACAACTTGTAAGTATTGTCTTAAATCTTGTTATTTGTAGTTGTGTTTTCTATTAACAACTCCAATTATAAGTTTTATGTTGATGCTACGATGTAAACAAAGGGCAAAGCTTTGCCTCCGCTAGCCAACATTAGTGTTGATATAGTGTTTACTGTAGCGTACTGTAGGCTGTTCACTGCTCCTTAGGAAAATTAACCATGGTTTTGTGACTGATTGCTGGTTGTATTATCATAGTTCAAGTATCATAAATGGTGTATAACATTTTATCTAAAATGTATAAGAAAATTACAAAAAAAACCATACCACTCAACATCCTGTAAAATCCGTGCTTTCAAAGTCCGATCCTCTTGTATATTAAAATTAAGTCTGAATCAGGCTTGCATTGGTTTGAAATTGACGTCATCTTTAATATTTACACCTGAGCAGATGAAACTCATGGTTATGGTAAGGGGTGTGACATTTCCTGAACACGAGCAAAGCAGTGTCGTGCATTCATAACGGTGCGGCGCAAAGCGAGTGTTTTTAATGAATTCCTATGGAAGTTGAGCTTCCATATGATAGGAATGAACTGAAAACGCGCCAGTGGAAATGCACCGTGAATGACAGTGCGGCCAAGAATGAATGACAGTGTGGCCATGTGCATTTTACTTTCGGTTCAGATTTGGTGCCAATTCGGGGGCGGGTTGCTTGAATGGTGGGTTCATTAGCCTATTATTCTTAATGAAAAACACAACAACAAAACCGTACAATGACAAACTCACTTAAATAGGTGCTTTTACATTTCGCTTTGAAACCAAATCTTCTGCGATCATCTTGTCATCTTGATTGAAATCTGACTCCTGCTGCTGGTCTGAGCTGCGACTCTCATTCGGCTCATGCTGCATTAAGCAGACACGTTCAGTTTTTATTTGTAGTGTCTGTTCTCTAACTGAACAAAATTATTTTACTACTATAAAATAAATAAATAAATCAAAACGGCAGTGGGGGGCGGTGCCGCGGTGGACAAGTGATGTAATCGGTGTTGCGCCTGAACACTGGTAACACCGGAAACACTTGGTGCGTTCCATTCGACCTTAAGTGGACTGCGAAGTGGACTTCACAGGGTATTCCGCCATCTTAAGTGAGATTCCAATCTAAAGGGAGCAAACATGTTCAGTTTGAAGGTCACTGCGAATGGCGTAGGGAAGAAGGGAACATCGATACATCACTTCACAGGAAGTGGAGAGCGAAAATTGTCATTGTGCGTTGTATCACCAGTCTGAACTAACGATGGAGCAGAGCCGTTGGAAGAGTTTTTAAACGGCTCCGAGATGCAGGAGTTTACGTATGCATCTGAATATTCATAGTTATTATACAAAACTAGAGTATGAATGGTTATGGCAATAACTGTTGTATTCGCATATTCTATTGTATGAATATGTAAACAAATTAAATGTTGAGAAGCAGCTGAGGCCTGTCATTTTTTTACTTTATTTACCTCGTTTACTATGTTGCGCGTGGGAAAGCACACGAGATGAGACTGCTACAATTAAGACCATTGATTAAGAACACATTAATACATATAGTTATCCAAATCAAAATTTATTTTCATATTGAACTGTTCATATTCAAAATCATATTGATTTTCATATTTAGCATCAAATCTGTTTATAGTCAACTAAATACAAGTATATGTAAACTAATAAAACGAATGGACTAATACAATGTTTTGATTATAGATATTTTTAGATGCATACTGTGTGTTTTATAAAAATGTATATTTCTATTATATGGTTTTAAATTTGAAAGTAAATTACAATATTAATTTGTTGTATCATAATCTGCACGACCCAGTCCTTGCCTTTCTTTGATGTTGCAGGGCTTTCTAAATGACCGATTATTGTCAGCGAAGTCCACCATGCTCAGGGAGTAGGGAGCAGTGAACACTGTGTAGGGACCCTGTCGAATGGAACGTACCTACTGACTATTGCAGCAAGCCTACACACTGGGCCAGCTAACCAATCACAGCACATTTTGTATTTTGGAAGGAGGGGCTTCATCAAAAACAGGAACTGAACTGCACGTACAAGCCAGACTGGGGAGAGATGAGCTGTAATAATGTAAAATATGTGAAAAAGAATGTTTTTTGAATCAAGCATGAAAGCATATTCTAGTACACCCTGAAAACAAACTCAAGACTTTGTAAAAGGGTATAATAGGACCCCTTTAATAATTACATTTATTTTTTATATTAGTTTCAGAAATGCAATGGCTTCCAATAGGTAAACTCTCTGTGTAGAAAATAAATGCTGAAAAACAAGTAGGTAAGCATATGATAAACTCTTGTTTTGTAGTTCCAACAGTGTAGGATATGTTTTAAAACATTTATTCAGTTGTGTCCAAACTTAATTTTTTTTGTAATTTTTTAATGAATAAAAAAAAAGAAACGAAACTGTTGGATTATGGAACATGGAATTATGAGGTCTTGCTGAATCTCACATACAAAATTGATGTATTTCTATATTATACATGTAATATCAAAGAAATATGAAATATCGTGATTTCATTGAAAAACTGTTTTAACCCCATTCTAGGGTTAAACTTTGGCACACCATTTGTGCTACAGATATGAATGATACCAAGTGTGACCAAGTTAGTTATTTTCTGAGTGATCGTACTGATAATTTTTACATGAAAAGGGGAGCTTGATTGCTCTCCACTAAAGGCTGTGTGCTAAAAATACACAATATTTGGTGGTTTGTGGCCTGGAATTGTGGTCGCAAACCTGCTTTGAAGCTGTCAGGCATTTGGGACAGATGTGAGGGGGATTGTGACTGGAATATATTTCTCCTCTGCTCTTCATAAACCCATAAACACCCAAACATTTGATGGCTGTAAATTCAGAAAGGCATACCTGCTTTGCATTTAAAATCAAATCCCAGTTAATGTTCCTTCAGATCAGGTGAAGCATGGAAAAATCTGATCTTAGATCAGTGCTTTGCATCATCTTTCTGTCTGACGGTTCATGGATGTTTGGATTAGCGGAGTTATTGTTTGAACTTGAACAACACGTAAGGACGAAACTGTCAACAAACTGATTAATGGTAATGCAATGCAAGCTTGGAGATGATCTCTCTCTTTTTTTTGTGCTTTTTATCTCGACAATAATTTACGTAGAGATTGCAAAGACAAAGTGGAATGATCCCAGTACAAATAAACAGCTGAGCTAGCCATCCGAGTTCAGTAACATCACTTCCAAGGAGTCTGGCTGGGATACTGTGTGAACCTGAGAGCCACGTGCTTTGAATCCCAAACAGTTTTACAGCAGCCCTGTTGCGGTTCTGCTAGATTTTATCACAAAACACACCCACCTTATTACCATCAGTCATGCTACTCGGTTTAAGGGGTGTAATATTTCTCAGTTATGTTTCTTGTCGTGCTCAACTGTCACAGATTTTGCAAAACAGATCGTATTTGCTCATTTAAACACCCATTTGTTTGTCAGAAGACGTCTTGCGTGACCAAAAACAATCTGGTTTATTTCCCCCCCAGTTTTGCTCCATGTGAACACATACCGGAGAACATCTGCACGTCTGTCCACATCAAGAGTTTGACCCGGGAGGCCTCTCACCTCACATGTGCTCCTTTCTTGTCTCTGTTCTGTTTATTCGACTCATTAGCCATCTCAAAGGCCTACTGTGGCTCTCTCCCAAATGCACTACTGGATCAATGGACTCAGGATGGGTGGAGCAGAATCGTAATGTTTGTTAGCCTGCGGAGCGGCACACACACCATAACGGGGCGGATCAATGGAAACTTCACTGCGTGGAGATAAGAGAGGGCATCTTGTAGTGACTGCCCTCTCCTTAATCACCCTCCTTTCCTCACTGATGATTAGCTTTAAAGTTGCACTGTGTTAGCAAGATTTAGCCACACGGCATAAAGCCTGACTTTAAGGGCTTAGGGCGGCCCAGGTTCAGAATCCATTTATTTCTGCAGCATAAAACTGCAGCGTCCGGTTATACGACTTATCTTGGTATCTCGAAGAGGAGATTGCCAGAAAACATTACGTTTTAAGGGAAACAGCTTCTTATCGGATATTACCATCATGACAGCACACAAAAATCGCATCTTTTACTTGTCCACCAGAGAACATTGGCTGCAGGGAGTATTTGTGAAATTAACTGTTTAAGCGCTTGCTGCCTCGTCTCATAGCAACTGAACCAAGGCTGATCCAGGTCAACAGAATGCTTGATGGTCAATATATTTAGGGTTCAGGCTGATAATAGGTGAATTCACACTAATATCCACACTGGTGGCACTGCTCAATTTAATATATATACACACCAGTGGTGGATGCAGAAAGTGGATGATGGGTAGGCATCACCCCATGTTTTTCAACTGGCTTTTAATTTAGAAGAAAAAAATTTACTGACTGGTCCCTGTGCGGCACATTAAACGACATAAAGGTGACGTATGTAAGATAAAGATTAAATAGGCCATTGCATTGCACGCTACAATGAATGCTTCAATACAACATCATCATGCGCTCGTTCAGAAAGACAAATATTCCAGTTTGTAGTTTCATTTGATGTGTCCAGTGTGAACAGCCTTAAATAGTTGTCAGAAAATGCTCCCGGTGCAGATATGTTGGATGGATTTATTGGATGAGCATTAGTGAACTGGGGACCCGAGTCTGCGCAGTAGTGAACTGGGGACCCGAGTCTGCGCAGTAGTGAACTGGGGACCTGAGTCTGAGCAGTAGTGAACTGGGGACCCGAGTCTGTGCAGTAGTGAACTTGGGACCCAAGTCTGTGCAGTAGTGAACTGGGGACCCGAGTCTGAGCAGTAGTGAACTGGGGACCCGAGTTTGCGCAGTAGTGAACTGGGGACCCGAGTCTGAGCAGTAGTGAACTTGGGACCCAAGTCTGCGCAGTAGTGAACTGTAAACTATAATCCAGATCACTTCATTCTCTATAGTGATGCTCTAGCCAGGTTCCCAAAAACTGAACCAGCGGGGTCATGCGAACCACAAGCGTACCCACGATGGGGCAGTGAAGCGGAATGACCGGCTCAGACATGGGAGCATCCCGAGGTGTGGACGGGGTCGTATTCCGCGCCCTGACAGAGGATACCAGGGAAGGACCAGCGTTCCACAGGGAAGGAGTCCCTGGATTTCCCATCTCCTGGGAAAGAACTGAGTTCACCTCTGAGCAGCCCGTCTCAGGAGCGCCATTTAGCCTGAGCGCCGCCGTTTAGCCGGCTTAGGGGCGGAGATGGGCTGGGCGGCATTCCTGCGACCTCCTCCGCGCCCCGGCCCAGGTGTAGGCTGCTGCTGGGGCCGGGTGGAAAGGGCGAGAGCCGCAGGAGGGCGGCCTCGACGGCGAGATTGGCAGAATGTTTTATCGCCTCAGTCTGCTTCTGTGTGGCCGAGAACTGTTGGGCAATGTCCTTGACCGCCCTGCCGAATAGCCCAGCCAGGGAGTTGAGGAAACGTGTTCGCTCAGACTCCCGCATATCAGCCAGGTTGAGCAATAGATGTCGTTCCTAGACCACGGCAGTGGACATCACCTGACTGAGAAAGCGTGTGGTAACCTTCGTCGCCCGTAGGGCGAGGTAAGTTGCCATACGCAGCTCTTGCATGAGTGCAGGGTCAGCACTGCCCTTGTGCATATTTCTGAGCACCTTCGCCTGATGGACTTGAAGGATGGCCATAGCATGGAAGGCGGACGCGGCCTGGCCCACAGCTCTATAGGTCTTCGCCACCAAAGTAGATGTAAACCTACAGGCTTTGGACGGGTGCTTTGGGTCACCACGCCATGTCGCAATGCTCTGCGGACACAGTTGCAGAACAGCCCAGTAGACGTTAGCACAAGGCCCAAGCACGCCAAACCATGATGATGCCCGTCAGATGGACTAACCAGCCGACCGCACCCAGAAACACACGGGCGAGACATCTTGAAAAAGACATGCCACGTGTAGCTCTTTTAGAGAGGAGAAAGCTCTGCAGATATGCCGAAGCACCCAGGGAGAACACACTCGCTGTGCTAGATCACTGCACAGATCAGACAGGAATGCAGAACTCGCTGGAACACGCCGGAACACAGACACTCTGGAGAGACACTCGTGAGTAGAAAAGCTCAGGAAGGCAAGTAGCACTCAGCTCCGAAGCAGAAACATAATGCGAGATTGCACGAGGTGGGGCGGAGTTGCGCTATGTTGCGCTATGCAAATTACGCAGACCCATGGCATTCTCATGCCATTGGCTCGTTTTGTAGATCTCAAAGGCGATTGGCTTCTAAGCGAAACCCCCATTTCGTCAGTAACTGACGTAACTCGTAGTGTACTGACTGGGAACAACTATATGTAGCATCCTGTCATCTTTGTTTAGACGTGTTTCTTTCTTAAATGTGTCATAGAGAGCAGTTTAGCAATGTTTGTAATAACATAAAAAGGGCACTGCTAATTGGAATCCAAATATTGGCGCGAAAAAGAACATGACATTATTATTGGTGTGACGTAACTGAAGAGACAAATTAGCATATTCGTATTAATATTAGGATAGAGCTCTAATGCATGACAAAACAAATCACATTTAAAATAATTGAAGAATTGTTAAATGTTAGAAAATTGTATTTAAATGTTTTTTCTTGGATCTGATAGAGTGGGGAAGCTGTCAATCTGGGTGGGCCTAACAGTTAAAATAACGGTTTACTATCTTAACATATTTTAAAATGTAATTTATTCCTGTGATGTCAAAGATTAATTTTCAACACCAATGGAGCGCTGCTGCAAATATTTTTGTAGTCCATACCATAATTGTTCCCTTAACAAAAAACCAATAGGTTTGTCAATGCAGAAAATAAGCTATGACCAACAAAGGTTTATTCATGCACATTTTGTTTGCCTTTGTTGTTTGTACATTTTTATGAATTTTCAAGCCTTAATACAATTGTCAGAAGTAAATGAAAGCTAAAAAAGAAAGCTAAATTAGACAATACATGAGCTACACCATGGTTGCATGACTTCAGTGTCACCACCATTAAGCTTCTGACAACTCTTTCAGTGTTTTTTCTTAAACATTTTCCCTGAAAGTTTGAGTTAGAATAGTTTGCAATAGCGTGATTATAGACACAATAAGCACTAGTGTGAAGATGAGTTTTCCTGTTTGGTGTGATGACGTTTAATGTCCAAGACAACCTCTGTAGTCCCATTTAATCACGAGGGGGTTTTACTGATGTATTTTATGTTGTAGAATAAATTGCTTATGATTACCACTGACCTTATTTCAGGCATATAACCAAAAACTCATGTCTTCATGATGGAACTGCAATTGTTAAAATGCTCATTTGTTTCCGGGTTTTGGCGTACAAAAATACGGCATTCCTGTAGAACTCTATTACTCCAGTCTTCAGTGTATGATCACATGATCCTTCAGAAATCATTCTAATATGCTGATGTGCTGCTCAAGAAACATTTATTAATGTTCAAAACAGTTAAGCTGCTTAATATTTTGGTGGAAACTGATGTGTGTGACTTTTTTTGTAGGATTCTTCAATGACATTATTTGACATTCTTATTTGACATAAACCTTTTGTAACATAATACATGTCTTTAATGGCACTTTTAATAAATGTAATGTGTTCTTACTAAAAAAGTATTCATTTCTTTTAAAAAATTATGAAATCTGACACTGAGGAGGAGGACTGATGAGATTTTTTTTCTCTCATAACAAAATCTGGCAGGAATTTATCTTGTTTAGGAGACAGCTGAAATCTCTGAGGAATATTTTGTTTATTTCTTCTCTGTATCATTTTAGATGGATAGTTTGCACAAAAATGAAAATTCTGTCATTTACTCACCCTCAATTTGTTCCAAACCTGTTTTGAATTTCTTCTGCTAAAAAGATATTGAAGAATGTGGTTAACCAAACAGTTGACGGAATTCATATTCATATTGATTAACAGTGTATGCATAGTAGCTAGCAAAGCCCTATTTACAATTAGCTGCGTACACAATATATATAACACTGAAGCACTTAAGTGTTTGGAAAGGTTCAACATCATAAAGCTGTGACTAGTGATCTCTGAGAGATATAGCCTATAGGGAAAGACATCTATTAAAAAATTCTGTCATTTACTCACCCTAAATTTGTTCCAAACCTGTTTTGAATTTCTTCTGCTAAAAAGATATTTTGAAGAATGTGGTTAACCAAACAGTTGACGGTAGCCATAGTGTGGGGAAAAAAAATACTGGAATTTTATATCCCTAGCTAACCACTTTTTTTTTACTATAGATCTTACAAAGAGTTTACAAAAGCAAAAATGAAAGTCCTCAATTCCATCTTGTGAAATTTAGCCTAATTAAAACACTTTCCAGCAGATATATAATGAGTTAATTAGTCAATCATAAACGAAGTGGTTTGGACACCTGCGTGGTCAGTAACGCTGTCTGTCTCACTTCTCTACATTACAGCCAATCTGCCACTGATTGAGAGACTAATGACTTTATAATAAGACAAGACCTGAGAGTCTATCTTAATGGAAATCACCAAGAGCCCTTGTACCAGTCGTATTTCAATGCTGCTCAGCCTTTATTTGCTGCTTCTCTGGTTTCGAATAAAAGATGCACAAGATCTTGATGTTCTCAGGCGATTTGCACAGTAGATTGGCATTTGAATCTGATAACACTTGTTTCAAGTCTAGATATGGGAACCTAAGTAATATTTATGCAGTAACACTCATGTCTAATGAATGAAATCTCTATTTATAATGTTTTCTGTTTCAACAATCAATAATTCGTTGAATGGAATAAATGTTGCGGGGTTGAAGAACAATAACAGCCTTAGCTAACAAATATTGCAAACAAATATGAAAAAAATATATATATGAACAAAATATGGGGAAAAATTCTCAAAAATGCATTTAATTCATGTTTAAAAATGTAGTTAAATGTAGCAATAAATAAAGAAATGATGAATCATTAAATGCATTTACCCTTTAAATTCTTTTGTTTATCAATGTCAAAAATGCCATGCCTTTTGAATGATATATTAATTTAACCTTTTTTACCCCACATCTGTTTATTTTTCAATGTGAAAAGTTGTTTATTTATTTATAGTTTTGAATTAATAGTAATTGAAAGTGCACTACTAGTCTTCTATAAATGGTTTATCAGTAGATTTATAAATTATTGTCTGAATAGTTTGCTCACATAAAGCCTGTTTTCTCTTTCCTCTCTTAAGAACTGTATGTGTTCAATGAGGGCTTGACCTAAAACACTGCACAGCTTTGGCTTTAAACGATAACAAGCTCTCACATAACCTGATGATTTCATTGTTATCCAGGGTTGTTGTGGAAATGGATTGCTTTTGAGATTCATATTGATTAACAGTGTATGCATAGTAGCTAGCAAAGCCCTATTTACAATTAGCTGCGTACACAATATACATAACACTGAAGCACTTTTTTGGAAAGGTTCAACATCATAAAGCTGTGACTAGTGATCTCTGAGAGATATAGCCTATAGGGAAAGACATCCATTAACGATAAATATGTGTGGAATGGGATATATGTACATTACTGTTATGGCATATTTTATATTAAGACCTCATAATGATTCTCTAAATGTGACCATAATGGCTTAACAGTATATTATGATTTATGCACACCAGTGTTTCCTGCATTGCAACAACAAACTGTGCAAGCTGTGATGTCCGATTTGGGAACAAATGACTCTTATGAACTGGTTCTTTGCAATGATTCCTCCACACCAAACTTGCTCATGCATGTCTTTATGGACCTTGCTTTGTGCACTGGTGCGCAGTCATGTTGAAACAGAATGGGGCCATCCCCAAAATGTTCCCACAAGGTTGGGAGCATGAAATTGTCCAAAATGTCTTGGTATGCTGAGGCATTAAGAGTTCCTTTCACTGGAACTAAAGGGCCAAGCCCAAACCCTGAAAAACAACCCCACCCCATAAACCCCCCTCCACCACACTTTACACTTGGCACAATGCAGTCAGGCAAGTACCGTTCTCCTGGCAACCGGATCGGATTGCCAGACAGAGAAGCGTGATTCGTCACTCTAGAGAACACGTCTCCACTGCTCTACAGTCCAGTGGTGGCGTGCTTTACACCACTGCATCCGACACTTTGCATTGCACTTGGTAATGTAAGGCTTGGATGCAGCTGCTCGGCCATGGAAACCCATTCCATGAAGCTCTCTACGCACTGTTCTTGAGCTAATCTGAAGGCCACACGAAGTTTGGAGCTATTGACTCTGCAGAAAGTTGGCGACTTCTGCGCACTGTGCACCTCAGCATGCGCTGACCCCGCTCTGTGATTTTACATGGTCTACCACTTCGTGGCTGAGTTGCTGTTGTTCCCAATTGCTTCCACTTTGTTATAATACCACTAACAGTTGACCGTGGAATATTTAGTAGTAAGGAAATTTCATGAATGGACTTATTACACTGGTGGCAACCTATCACGCTTGAATTCACTGAGCTCCTGAGAGCGACCCATTCTTTCACAAATGTTTGTAGAAGCAGTCTGCATGCCTAGTGGTTGATTTTATACACCTTTGGCCATGGAAGTGATTGGAACTCCTGAATTCAATGATTTAGAGGGGTGTCCCAATACTTTTGGCAATGTAGTGTATAACGGTTGAACACTACAGAGCAGGGCTGTCCTTAGGGTGGTGCAACTGTGTGGCCGTGCCACATGTTAGGGCGCCGAATGGACTGAGGGGGACCCCCTCACTGGAAAGCAATCGTAAGTTCACACCTGACTTTTGGTGATATTCGATTCAAAATAAAACTGTGAATATGTATTGCTGCAGGTTCGTTTTACTCTGGACCCCTATTGTGGTTTTTAGAACAGGTTTTGTTCCCCCCTTAACATACACAATATATAAGAGACTATTTTTGTAGATACTGTTAACTCTTGATTGTTACCGAATTTGTCGAGCTATTAGCTGACCGTAGTATGTTCTGAAGATCTAGCGCTTGGCAGCCAACTCTGTAATCTGTGATGCAGTTCATCGAGCGGTTCATCAGTCTGACACTTGTTCACAGTAGACTCCTGGGGCCAGGTTTGCTAAACAGGGCAAATTAGCATGAGAGCACAATTCCAAAAAGCGTAGACTGATGACGTATAAATGAATGAACACAGACGCAGCTGGATAATTTCCATGATGACCAACGCAATCTACCAAAGGCACTTTTCCACTGCGTGGTACGACTCTGCTCGCTTTACTTTGGCTAGGTTTGCTTTTCCACTGCAGTTTAGTACCGCTTTAAATTGGGAGGGATAGACTGATCGTTATGGTTGCACTACCACCTCGTCTACTGACCACGATATGGCCATTTATTTTTTCAAGGTGCGTGCGACGGTTTAAAGCAAGTCATTTATAAAAGTAGTGAGAACAAATGATACTGCGGTGGTTGTTGCTGACTTTTTAAATCTAGCGGTTTTGGTGTCTCATGTCACAAATCCAATGACAGTGGTAGTGACGATTCTCTCCAATCAGTGATCTGCAGTGTTTACACATCAAATTTTAGTTTCGGTATGGCTCGCTTTGAACCTCAACTGAGGTGGTACTAAAAAAAGTACCAGGTACTAGGTACTGTACACAGTGGAAAGCGAGATCGCTCTGGCGCAGCTCAGCTCAAGAGATTGCAGCACACATGAATTGATCTTCTCTTCTGCCTTAATACCAGTTACAGTGCAAAATAAACATGAATGAGCATCTGAAAGTGTTAAAAGATAGAGTACAACTTAAAATCTGAAATCTGTATCATGTCATGGAATCACTCAATCAGTGTTTCAACTGTAGAAAGACATCAGTAAAACAGCTTGTAATGTCACATTTACCTCAGAAAAACCATATCCAGTGTCCATAAACTTGTTAGTCAGCTAGAAAAATTAACTCTAGAGGAGCATTTTGCTAAATATATGTACCATATTACATAGGCTATTTATTATAATTTTTAATGTTCTTTAATATATAATGCATGTATGAATAAATCTGGCAAGTTTTTATGACAGCCACCATTTAAATGTTTATATTTCAAAAAACAAATTGGAGTAGAAATATGTTTATGTAATGGTAAAGTTAATATTATAACTTTATTATTATAAAAAAACATCATTGAGTGTAATTTAAGTGTTTGTATAGAAATCAATTAAGTTTTACTTTCAATATTATAGTAGGCTAATGTAGCCTAGTAGGCTACAACTGACTCCCATAGTTTACAGCATTAGTTAAGAGATTTGTTTTCCTTGAGAAAATTTGCCATGTGTTGTACCTGATATATATCCAAAATAATCGATATTGAATCTAATCGAAATCTAATCGAATTGTGAAATTTGTCAATACCCAGCCCTAGTTTTCAGCGCTAATTTTTCACTGCGTGTCTTTAGTGAATCCTGACACCAAAAGAGGGTTTGCACTGGTGCCAGCTGTTAGTAAATCTGGCCCCTGGTCTTATCACACATATTCTTGTACATCTGTCTCTGTGAGGACATTCATTGACACAATGCAGTCTCTAGTTCCTACCCTAACCCTACCCATCACAACTAACTGCCTAACACAAACCCTTACCCTAAACCTACCCTCAACCTAATTATAACCTTATCCCTAACACCAAGTCTTGACCCTCAAACAGGCCTTTATAGGGGTCTCAGAAAGTGAAGACCGGCCAAAATGTCCTCGCTTTACTCTTTGTCCTCACTCCGATGATCTAAATCTCAAACCAGGCCTCATAAAGATGGTTGTACAACACACACACACAGATGGGCTCTACTCGTTTATTCATAATGGAACTTTGATCTTTCTCCAGCAGAGTCACATGGTTTGAATCAGAGGGGTCACCAGATGCCAAAACGGTTGGATACTAAATTCTTTTCTCTGTTCCATGTGAAGCTCTAAATGGCTTCTCTGTAACCTTTCACTTGTGTGATCACGAAGCACATAACCAAACATTTGCGTTCTCAAATCGGATTTGCACTATGAAGTTGGCTTCAAATGCGAAGATGTGATGTACTTAAACATTTTTTAATTTTTTAAAAGTTTTGTTTACTACATGTTTTTTTGTTAATCGTTTATTTATTTATTTCCATGTTCTGACTTAATTACTACCATAATGCGCAGCACCACTTATTAAGATGATATAAAAAGCTACAGAGCCTTCAAAAGAATGTGCAACTTTGCTTCATTAAAATTTGAAAACTTGCATCAGTGTGGCAGGGCTTCATTACTGTCATTATCAATTATGCAGGCTTTGAGAACGTGCATCTTATTGAGAACGCCTGGCTGTGTTTTGCATGCTGTCTGCCTAGCTTGCTTTTCCACACTTTCGATATGCATATCCATATTACATCCTTGTTCAGAGATTTTTTTTTTTTTTTGCCAACTAAGTAACCAATTTCGTCGTGCCTAATCAAGTATGTCATGTATGCTAATTTGAGCCTCAAACCACCGACAGTTACTCAATATTCATTTCATCATGCTAATGAATGATGGGTTTGCATTTACCTGGCTATGGATTATGAAAGCCAATCAATACCTCTGAATAAAAGATATTTGATTGCATGTTTGTTTAGCATACAATGAACTTCGGTTTGAATCTGTTTTATTGTAGCAATGTTTAACATCAATTTGACTAGAACGAATAAACAAACAAATGTCTTGACCTATGTTGATGAATTAATAGGAAAAGACATTTTGTGGTTCCCTCTGCTAACTGAATTCATTTGAAGAACGGCAACTGCTTTACATAAATTCGCCCAAAAACTTAAGAAAAAGTTAAAAAAATGTTTTTTTTTTGGAGAGAAACCAGCTTTGATCTTTGAATATATGTTTGCATATATTCTACTCTCTAGTTATATGCATGTTGATGTTTGACAACAACAGATGCAACTTTTGTCAAAGCTTTTATGGGGATTGGAACCAAGATGAGATCACTTTCAATATTTTCCATCTCTGTCCCTATTATTATTGTAAATAGAAGGATACCTGTAGTAAAGGATACAAGACTCCCTGAAGTAAAATCCTTTTATTTTTTCCCGAAATGTTGCCGAAACACCTGTTTGTTGCTATGCATTGTGATGTTGAGGTAATTTTGATTGTTTTAATCAGTTCTGTTAAAAGATGATAAAAATAGTTTTTATTGTGTTTTTACTGTTGTCAAAAAGGCAACTAAAAACGCTCTTATGGGCAGAGGAAGAAAATGCAGAATGCCTGCAATTGTTTTCTGTAAGTGGGGAGGAATGGATTTGTTGTCAAGGATGTGCAAAGTGGGCCCACTTTGAGTGCTCCAATCATGATGGGGATTCATTCACGAAATATGTCTGTACCTACTCTGAAGCTCCAAGATGTGTGCCATTCAGTCGCTAAAAGCAGAATAATACAGGAGTTCTTATAAAATACTTAGTTAAGAGGTTATGAAATGCCCAAAGGGATTTCATAAACTGGAAATTGGTGCACCATCAACTAAAGTGGTTATTTTGAATTTTGAACTATGTACTTAAACCTTGCTCAAAATATTTTAATGCATTGAAGTGTTTGCATATGGTGAGAAATTTTGCCACATCAAAAACTTCTCTAGCTGCCTTTTATATTTACCGGATTTTTTTATTCAAAACATGTATACATTTTGTTTTTCTATACATTTTAGGTGTTGTAGTAGCGATTATTTCATTAATTCTAATGGTATTAATTCATATTTTTATGCTTATTCCTATTATTATTATATTTTTTCGCATTTTCTTTGAGGCAATGCTTTTTGACACTTTTGATAAGTCAGATCAAAAGTTTTTTTTATTTTTTATATTATCATTCATTCATTCATTAATATACATACATATACAGTGGGGGTCAGAATAATTGGCACCCCTGTTAAATGTGATCAAATATGGCTGTAAAAAATAAATCTTTATTGTTTATCCTTTTGATCTTTTATTCAGAAAATTCACAAAAATCTAACCTTTTATTGAAGTAAAAGAATTGAAAGTGGGGGGTAAATCACATCAAATGCTTTTCTCCAAAACACGTTGGCCACAATTATTGGCACCCTTTTATTAAATACTTTTTGCAACCTCTTTTTGCCAAGATTACAGCTCTGAGTCTTCTCCTATAATGCCTGATGAGTTTGGAGAACACCTGACAAGAGATCAGAGACCATTCCTCCATACAGAATCTCTCAGATCCTTCAGATTCACAGATCCATGTTGAGAAGCACCAGTTCACCCAACTCATTTTCTATAGGGTTCAGGTCAAGGGACTGGGATGGTCATGGCAGAAGCTTCATTTGTGTTCAGTGACACATTTGTGTGTTGATTTTGTTGTGGATCGTTGTCCTGATGGAAGATCCAACCATGGCCCATTATAAGATTTCTAGCAGAGGCCGTCAGGTTTAGATTTTTTTTATCTGTTGGTATTTGCTAGAATCTATTATATTTTTCTGTATTTTTAACCGTGGACATGGGGTACTTTTATCCCTGTTTGCACCAAAGCCATCTGGTGGATTTGCTGCCAAAATGCTCTTTTTATAGTTTCATCTGACCACAGAACCAGGTCCCTTTCGAATTTCCAGTCGTGTCTGAAAACTGAATATGCTGGAGTTTGTTTCTGGATGAGCAAGAAGGATTTTTCTTGAATCCCTCCCAAACAACATGTGGTGATGTAGGGGTTGTTTGATTTATTTATTTATTTTTATTTTTTAGGCTTTCTGACCCCAAGACTCAACTAATCTCTGTGATTCTCCATCTGTGATCCTTGGAGAGTCTTTGGCCACTCAAACTTTCCTCCTCGCCGTGCATTAAGACAATATAGACACACGTCCTCTTTCAGGCAGATTCGTAACATCTGTAGTTGATTGGAACTTCTTAATTATTGCCCTGATGGTGGAAATGGGAATTTTCAATGCTTTAGTTATTTTCCTACAGCCACTTTCTATTTTGTGAAGCTCAACAATCTTTTGCTGCACATAAGAACTATATTCTTTGGCTTTTCTCATTGTGATGAATGATTAAGGGAATTTGGCCTTTGTGTTTCCTCATATTTATACTCCTGTGGAACAACACATCATAGCTGGACAATTTAATGTTCATAGTCACCCTGGTGTGCTAAAAAAATGTAAATATTAATGGGAATATATTTTAGAGATATTTTACTCATAAAAAATTCTAGGGGTGCCAATAATTGTGGCCAATGTGTTTTGGAGAAAAGCATTTATTTCATAATGTGATTTACCCCCGACTTTCCATTCTTGTACTTCAATGAAAGGTTAGGTTTTTTTTTTTTTTAAATAAAAGATCAAAAGGATAAACAATGCAGATTTATTTTTTACAGCCATATTTGATCATATTTACCAGGGGTGCCAATAATTCTGACCACCACTGTATAAGATAAATTATATATACAGTATATACATGCAAATATTTTTTAAATGTATACATGCATTGTTGTACATTAACAGGATGCAATAATAACATAGTGTAAATGATTATATTTATTAAAATTAATAAATGGGTGCCCACCCTCCTTTATTGAAAGTAAATGCCTTTCCGATGTGATAGGAAAAGTGAGAAGAGCGAACTCGGCAAAAGGCAGATTCGAACCCGGGTCGATCGCGTCAAAACCAAGATCCTTGAGCCTTACACTTTACTGAGTACACCACTGAAAACATTGAAATATATGCATTTTTTAAAACTTTGTTTGGCCCAACCAGGCATTGTTAGGTGGCGCTAATGCAAATAGCACTTACCAACAAGGCACGCTATTTGTCAATTCTTCTTCTTCGTCCTCTTCTTCATGTTCTTCTTCATCTTCTTCATCATCGTCATCATCATCTTCCTAATATTATTCTAATTCTTATTTTTAATCTGATTCTTAGATATTTTGCCACTTACTTTTAGCCTGACAAGCCAGACCCACATCACATGTTGGGTCTGGGAACACACCATTGGCAGGGCTCAATCCGAGGGGCGGGATAAACGGTTGTCTTTCAGATTCCCTCTGCACGCAATAGGATTGCAACCTAGAGCAACAAAGAAGGTGATTTAGTCAGAACGACGGATATTAGTCCATGGGGGAGTGTTCCACGTATGGTGTGTTGTGGAAAAGTTTGATGAAGAGATTCATGTAAGCTAACAAATGTTATGGTAATGGATTGGCATTTTTGTGAAAAGAATATGAGAATTGCGGGCGTGCTTGTACATTCACGTGAAACCGTTGCAACTCTGCCATCATTATGTTAAGCCCGCCCACCGACTCTATGCACGATGTGATTGGCCTGACTAGAGTTTGTTTTTTCAAGCTCGCAAGCCAACAGAGTTGTTAGACGACCCTGGCTGCAAATTACATTTGCTGCTGCTAGGGTGCCTCTAGATTTCTAGGCTAACTTATTTTGGGACCAGAGACAAATACATTTCTTAAGTAGCACCTCTGTACTCAGTATATTTGTAATTGATGTGATTCATTTTTAATGAATCATAAGATTAATCTCACGCTGTAATACAGTATATGATTATAGCTTCAAAGAACTTCCGTGGTTTTCTCCTCATTTCATTTAGGTGTTTCCTGTTGCTCTCCTCATTTGAAACTCAGCAGGTTCAGCCACCCTTTCAGAAAAGCTATTTAAAATCACATACCTATTCATTAACGGAGCAAAGCTAAATAAACGCTGAAAGAATGAACAGCGTTTTAAAACATAATTACAGAACACCACCGAATTATCAAATATAATCAACAAATATCAGATCCTTTCAATGTCGGGTATAAGATTGTCATTGCCCACTCCTCTTGTTTACTCTTTATACACCTTTTCTGGAATGAATTACTTTTTCATTTCTTTGTCAGCAGCTTGTACATATCACTGTCATGCAGTTCTGCTAATTACCGAGTCCTGATGTCTAATTATATTGAATTTTCTCTGAGCCCATGTTTCTTACAGACTTTTGTACCCAACATAAAAATCTAAAAGATTTATTTTTAAATTCCTACTTTATCTCCTTAGCACTTTTCTCAACCTTTGATGCTAGTATCATTGTCGATGTTGTCACCTTTGATCACTCAGTCTGATCACAATCAGGTGAAGTTCTGCAACAATGACTTTGTCTGCCGAGGACCAGTAGAAGACAGATGCTGTAATTTGTTCTTGCTGCTTCTAAGTGGTTTATTGCACTATTGCGGGCGGTTTGGATGCTCTCCAGGGTCCTGAAATTACCCAAATCGACTGGGGCGATTCAAAGGATTCATTCAGATCAAAGATACTGGGAAGTGTTCAGCGATTGCGATATTGGAGATCGACCATCAATGTTCGGATTGTAACCGGTTCATAATGTTACAATTATTAAACTTATGTTGACACTTAGTTCTGTTTTTAATCAGGCATACTAAATGTGGCTTTTATAGATTCTCATCAAACATACAATTTGCATCATTTGCACTGAAATGAAGGAGCTTTTGAAGCTCACATCCAGTGGTTCCAGTTATAGTCTCTGTAATAATTGATTCTAATTGATCAGTCACAGGAATTTTGTGTATATACGTACAATGTTGTATCTCAAGTAAATGTAGCCTATTTTAAGGATTTTTTTTACTATACAAAATACTCAGTGTTATTGTTCTTCTGACAAATGTTTTCATTGTCTTTCTTGAAGTAGGGGCTCCTCTAGCCATAAAAGCTTTATGATCTCCATAAAATTAATACCGAAGTCCTCAAAGGCCATTTTACCACAGAGGACGTTTTGAGTAACAAGACGGCACCAATTAACTTGCATTGGTATAAAAAGAAGAGATCACAGAGTGATTTGAGCAACATGAAAATGAACAGTAGTGAAATATACGGTTTAGTGTTCATGAAACACTGATATACACTCACCTAAAGGATTATTAGGAACACCATACTAATACTGTGTTTGACCCCCTTTCGCCTTCAGAACTGCCTTAATGGCATTGATTCAACAAGGTGCTGAAAGCATTCTTTAGAAATGCTGGCCCATATTGATAGGATAGCATCTTGCAGTTGATGGAGATTTGTGGGATGCACATCCAGGGCACGAAGCTCCCGTTCCACCACATCCCAAAGATGCTCTATTGGGTTGAGATCTGGTGACTGTGGGGGCCATTTTAGTACAGTGGTCAGAAACAATGCTCAGGTAGGCCGTGGCATTTAAACGATGCCCAATTGGCACTAAGGGGCCTAAAGTGTGCCAAGAAAACATCCCCCACACCATTACACCACCACCACCAGCCTGCACAGTGGTAACAAGGCATGATGGATCCATGTTCTCATTCTGTTTACGCCAAATTCTGACTCTACCATCTGAATGTCTCAACAGAAATCGAGACTCATCAGACCAGGCAACATTTTTCCAGTCTTCAACTGTCCAATTTTGGTGAGCTTGTGCAAATTGTAGCCTCTTTTTCCTATTTGTAGTCGAGATGAGTGGTACCCGGTGGGGTCTTCTGCTGTTGTAGCCCATCCGCCTCAAGGTTGTGCATGTTGTGGCTTCACAAATGCTTTGCTGCATACCTCGGTTGTAACGAGTGGTTATTCCAGTCAAAGTTGCTCTTCTATCAGCTTGAATCAGTCGGCCCATTCTCCTCTGACCTCTAGCATCAACAAGGCATTTTCGCCCACAGGACTGCCGCATACTGGATGTTTTTCCCTTTTCACACCATTCTTTGTAAACTCTAGAAATGGTTGTGCGTGAAAATCCCAGTAACTGAGCAGATTGTGAAATACTCAGACCGGCCCGTCTGGCACCAACAACCATGCCACGCTCAAAATTGCTTAAATCACCTTTCTTTCCCATTCTGACATTCAGTTTGGAGTTCAGGAGATTGTCTTGACCAGGACCACACCCCTAAATGCATTGAAGCAACTGCCATGTGATTGGTTGATTAGATAATTGCATTAATGAGAAATTGAACAGGTGTTCCTAATAATCCTTTAGGTGAGTGCTCAATGCATTTAGGGGTGTGGTCCTGGTCAAGACAATCTCCTGAACTCCAAACTGAATGTCAGAATGGGAAAGAAAGGTGATTTAAGCAATTTTGAGCGTGGCATGGTTGTTGGTGCCAGACGGCCGGTCTGAGTATTTCACAATCTGCTCAGTTACTGGGATTTTCACGCACAACCATTTCTAGCCATTACAAAGAATGGTGTAAAAAGGGAAAAACATCCAGTATGCGGCAGTCCTGTGGGCGAAAATGCCTTGTTGATGCTAGAGGTCAGAGGAGAATGGGCCGACTGATTCAAGCTGATAGAAGAGCAACTTTGTCTGAAATAACCACTCGTTACAACCGAGGTATGCAGCAAAGCATTTGTGAAGCCACAACACGCACAACCTTGAGGCGGATGGGCTACAACAGCAGAAGACCCCACCGGGTACCACTCATCTCCACTACAAATAGGAAAAAGAGGCTACAATTTGCACGAGCTCACCAAAATTGGACAGTTGAAGACTGGAAAAATGCTGCCTGGTCTGATGAGTCTCGATTTCTGTTGAGACATTCAGATGGTAGAGTCAGAATTTGGCGTAAACAGAATGAGAACATGACTCCATCATGCCTTGTTACCACTGTGCAGGCTGGTGGTGGTGGTGTAATGGTGTGGGGGATGTTTTCTTGGCACACTTTAGGCCCCTTAGTGCCAATTGGGCATCGTTTAAATGCCACGGCCTACCTGAGCATTGTTTCTGACCATGTCCATCCCTTTATGACCACCATGTACCCATCCTCTGATGGCTACTTCCAGCAGGATAATGCACCATGTCACAAAGCTCGAATCATTTCAAATTGGTTTCTTGAACATGACAATGAGTTCACTGTACTAAAATGGCCCCCACAGTCACCAGATCTCAACCCAATAGAGCATCTTTGGGATGTGGTGGAACGGGAGCTTCGTGCCCTGGATGTGCATCCCACAAATCTCCATCAACTGCAAGATGCTATCCTATCAATATGGGCCAACATTTCTAAAGAATGCTTTCAGCACCTTGTTGAATCAATGCCACGTAGAATTAAGGCAGTTCTGAAGGCGAAAGGGGGTCAAACACAGTATTAGTATGGTGTTCCTAATAATCCTTTAGGTGAGTGTATAAAAGAAAGTCTTATAAACAAATAAGAGTCTTTGTCTTATACAGTGTTTCTCAAGGACATTTAGCTTGTTTTTATGATTTTTAGATGTTTTTTTAATTGGAAAACAAGTAAAAAAACAACCTAAAACAGATAAAAACAAGTAACTTGGATTGCAGATTAATAGTAATTAAAAATTAAAATAATAAAATAAATGTGTTTGTCTTCTTGCTAGGACAATTGTTTTCCACATTGCAATGGACTATTTTTCCTATTATACTGTATATTAAAATAATGTTAGGCAAGATAAAGGCATGTAGAAACAGGGAGGTTTTAATAAAGAAAACATGATCGTGAAAACACAAACGCAATGTAAACAGCTTTGGATTAGTGTAAATACATAGGGTGACAATAAACTAAACAAGACACAGGTGAGGAACCGACTTAGTAACTATAGAAACAAGTAAGAACAAACTTTGTTGCAAAAAAGTGAGACGTCACTTCAAGCATTCTACAGTGGCCCAGTAGTACACAACACAACAAAATTTAAAAAGCAAACATAAGCTCACAACACAACAAAACTAAGGATAAAGAAGGTATACAGCTACGGCCACTGGACATGCGCACATCAGTATTGTGTCATTTAATTACTGTATTTGCATTATTGTAAGATGTAGGTGTTAAGGGTAGATGTAGACGTTAATAAAACATAATCTGATAAGTAGCAGATTTTTTGTTATTTTATTGTTAGATTTTGCCTCAGTTCCAGCCATTGCTGTATCTCTTCTAACCACAACCGTAATCAAGCCACAACACAACGGAAATGCTCCCGACCACTAGGGGGCACTCAGAGCATGGTAAAGTTAGTTTTAGATTCGATATTCACCGGACATTCATTTTCCCTTGCCACTGTTCTATAGATTCTTACAAAGATATCAGTCTTACAAAGATATCAAGATATCAGATATTCATTTTAACAGTATGTAACCAATGTATATCAACATGAAATATTAATTCAAAGTAACCTATGTACATTATAGCTGCATATTTATACATAAGAATTATTTGACGCACTACCATGGCGACAGTAGCACATGACGCCTAAGGGAACATCTCCCAATTCCACCAAGTGCGTTAAAACATATAAATTCCTAGTGACCAGGCTCTTACTACAGGTGAATAATGCCAAATTTCACCAGTAGTAAGTCAGTCTTGTCAGTCCAGGAACGTACTAGCTTTGGAACATGAAAAAACCCTTTTGGTAAATTACAGTAATTTTTTTCTAAAACTTTTTTTTTTTTTACTGTAAATACATGAAGGGAAGAATTTGCAAAATTTCACCTGTAGTAAGTCATTCTGGTTAATGGACGTTTATATTTTTGGACTGTGAGTGGAATTTGCATACAGTCCCTTTAGCAGCCTAGGCGAATATGCTGTGAATATCAAGCCTAAAACTAAACTTTACTGCGCTATGAGTTGGTAGCATTTCCGTTGTGTTGTGAACTTATGTTCACATACTTTTTCTTAATCATCCTTTAAGTAGGGTTTACATTTTTGATCCTTGGGGTCAGATAGACCCCAAACTTGTACAGAGCGATTGCATAAGGAAATATAATTTTTTTTACATTGCAAACTATATATCATTTTTTTATTTACTTCTCAACTATACATTTATGCTGTGTTTTGTGGATATTTGGTAGGTTTTTACCTATTTACTGCACAATTACTTAACTACGCCATAAATTGGCTCTTGAATTTTTTATTTTATTTATGAAAATCACTTAAATGATGATCTTAATTAAATCTAAATTGTTTTTGGACATTGCTCCGTGTTAGGAATAGAATACTGCCATCTGCAGGTTTGTGGAAAAACTTTGGGAATTATAGTTAAAGAAAGAAAGTGCAATGACCACATATATCCACTCATTCATTCATTCATTCATTCATTTTCACTTCATTTTTTTTGATGCTTCAACTTTACAACTTTATGATATATATTTTGTGAATATATATTTAAAACATTCTACAATTCATTTCAAATTCAAAACTCCAAACATTCATTTTTGTATTTATTTTTGTTGTTGTTTGATATATTTTGAATTGTTTGCTTTTGCAAATTATTATATATACATTTGCAGAAATGTTACAAGTCCCCACTAAAAGACTGTAATCACATACTATTTATTTCAGAAAATTATTTCACAAATGATTTTTTTTAGAACGAGATGAATTTTAAAAAGTAAATAAAACCAACACAATACAAAACAATAGCACCAATAATACAACAAACGGTAAACTTTCTCAGTGCGCAAAAGGTTAGCTGCCTTTCATCTTTCTTTTATCTGACCTTTTCCCTCTTTCTGTGTGTGTGTGTGTGTGTGTGTGTGTGTGTGTGTGTGTGTGTGTGCGCGTGTGCATGTCTGTGTGTGGTGTTATGTCTACCCCTTCACACTGTTGTGCATTTATGTCTGATTTTATTTGCCAAAATCTAAAAAATGCCCCAGACATCTGTGTGTGTGTGTGAGAGTGAGTGACCATGCTTATTCCATGTTGCATTTGTGCTCTAGTATTAGTCCTTCATTTATGTATGGAAATTAAGATTTATGCCAGTTTTGTTGATTTTATTCGCCAATTTCTATAAAAATGCTCTCTGTAGTCACACACGTGTGTGTGTGTGTGTGTGTGTGTGTGTGTGTGTGTTTGTGTGTGTGTGCGTGTGTGTATGAGATCGAAAGGATTATTTAGGAAAAGTCACAGAGCCCAGTCTCATGCCCCTGAGATGAAGGGAACACTTTTTAAAAATGAAGGAAAAATCCAGTGGGGTCAGCTGGACCCCAAGGAGTGATTTAAGGGTTCAATTCTGTTGTGTTGTGGCTTGTTGCCTGTGTTGTGGTTTGAGTTTGTTGTGTTGTGAACTTGTGTTTGTTTTTTAAATTTCGTTGTGTTATGCACTATTGGGCCAGTAATCATGCTGTGCCGAACCAAGCTCAAATGGAAATATAACTGGAACTGTTTGGCCCGATGGTGTAAAGGCAGCTAAAGTCTGGGAACAGAATAGATAAAACTTGACCATCATGACAGTTACCTCAAATCAATATTTCATTTCCATATTTATTTATTTTAAAAGTAGCTAAAGTTGGATAATGTAAAGTCAGCTGGTCATTATCGCAAAATAAACCCTGATCGAGGGATCAGGACTTGAACAGGTTTTATTTTTCAATAAAGACTGACTAAATGTACATTATTCCTTATATACATACATATAAATATTTAATTCAACACCCTGTATATTAAATATGTGCGTAAGAGTCCAATTTAACTTCTTTTGTAACATCAATTGTAATCTTGCCAAACGTATTCATCCTTGCTGATTTGATGCAGTCGACATTGTGCTGATGCTCAAAGTCTCACATCTCTTCATTGTGAGCATTAATCATTCACATTATTTCAATCTTCAAACATGATATGAATATTGAATGGTCCTGATGCATCAAGCAGATCAGCTTCACTTAATCTTTCTGTCTTGGTTTTTTCTTCAATTTTTACACACATTCTCTCCCTCTCCCTCTCTCCCTCTCTCTTTCTCTCTCTCACACACAGTAATTCCATCAGCAAAGGCTATAAGATGAAGTCTTCTCGTAAAGTTGCTTGCCAAATGCCAATTCGGTTGTCAATGCTCCGAATCTTTTATGCTTTCTAGGGTCTTGGGAAGGAATTTATCCCATGCAGGTCAATCCTGTAAACATCTGTGGTGTATGGATATGATGAATACAGGGTTAGTACACTTAGTCTGTTGCGTGAAAACCTCATAAAGACTGTATGCACAGTACTTGCAGATGTTGCATCTGTTGTCAGTGGCTTCATTGAGAACAGATACTGGTCTTACTGAAACTCAAGTGAGATGCTACAGTGTGGATTTCATGAGGCAGTCTGAAGGCTGAGCTGCCACTATCCTCGGCGTCACTGATCAAAGCGATTCACAAAGAGGAGATTGTTTATGTGGCTGCATCTGAGTGGAAGCCATTTTCCCTCTCATATCATGCCAACAATCAAACTCAGGATGAACAACACACACACACACACACACAGACACACACAGTCCAGTCAGCTATTGCTCTGGGAGGATTGATTGTCTATAGCTGCTCTATTAATCCTAATTATTTTGATTGCTTTCACGCAGTAATGAAATATCTGGCAGACTCCATTGTCTTATAGTGGGGTCCAAAAGTCTGAGGCCATCAGTGAAAATGCTTTGATTTAATACAGCATAACAATTTGAGAAAAGTTGATTTTAAAATTGACATGGCGTTTCTTAGCATTTGGTATTTATGTCCCAGTTTTGTTTTAATGACAGCAGCAATCGAGCTGCATGAACTCCACAGTTTGACCTGATGACCTTGTTCTCCAGCATGATTTGAGATGACCTAAAGTGTGTCTTGTGCTTCAATGGAAGCAAGAACATCTGACCTTTCTTTTTACAAAGGAGTTTACAAATTTTTTTCATTAAAAAAAACTAAAAATTAGCTGTTTAATTACAGCTTCAAGCTTGCATAAATTTTTACTTGTGATTATTATGTATTAATTATATTATATTATCAGTATATTTTGAAATGTAATTTATTCCTGTGATGCAAAGCTGAATTTTCAGCATCATTACTCTATTCTTCAGTGTCACATGATCCTTCAGAAATCATTCTAATATGACGATTTGCTGCTCGAGAAATATTTAACATTATTATAAATGTTGAAAACAGTTTTTCTGTTTAATACGGCGATGGGACGTGGAGACGGACGAATAGGAATCCCTACCAAAGCGCCATGGCCTCTGCCCCCTTCCAGTGCCCTTCCAGTGTGCCTCCTGAGCTCTCTTACCTGATGAGACGGGGCTCACACAGAGAAGTCCCTCACTGCTGTTCCGCATGACCCGCTCAGTGACTGGGAAAGCATACCCTCTAGTAGGACGGAACACTGCGGAACCCACATTGTACCCCGAAGGAGTTATATGGAGTAACAACGCTGAGTCGTAGCCCGCAACCAAGAGGGGGCTCCAGCCCCACTGAAGGGGGGGGCTCTTCCAAGGGAAAGACACAGGCATCATTTTAGGAGCGACCATGGAAAAATATATGGGATCCCTGCAGGGTCACTCATATAACCCCAGCCCAGTACCGGTTGTCAAGGATTCAGCGGCAAAGGGCCTGATGCCAGACGATCCGCCACGTCCAGCAGGAGGACTCGACCGAGTTTGCTTCTGGAGAATATAAGCGCCACTTTCAGGGCACAGCAAGCCAATAAGAGCCAGGGCCTCTCAGTGCTTCTACCCATTTGAGGTGAGAACACAGGAGGAAACCGGCTCTACACGTAGGCTATAGAATCTAGTTAATGTGTTGGGTGTCGCCCAGCCCGCAGCTCTTCAGATATTTGACAGCAAGGCGCCACGTGCCAGCGCCCAGGAGGATGCAACACTTCTAGTAAAGTGTGCTTGCACCCTGAGCGGACAGGGCACACCTTGTGCTTGGTAAGCCAAGGTGATGGCATCAACTATCCAGTGGGCCATCCTCTGCTTGGAGACAGCCTTTCCCTTCTGCTGACCTCCGTGACAGACAAAGAGCTGATCTGAAGTCCTGAAGCTTTGAATTCTATCCACGTACAGCCGCTGTCATATCTGCTTCTGTGTCTTGCGTTCTGTGGGACTTTTATGTTGTATTTTCTGTGTTCTTTTCTGTGTCCTGTTTCCTGTGGAGTTGTTGTAGTTCTTTGTAGTTTTCATGTTAATTAGTCTCCTCAGGTGTTTCCCATTTACCACAACCCTTGTTATCCCTTGTTTTCTCTGGTTCTCTGTCGTTGTTTGATGTCATGCAGGTGTATTCTGTTCACTGTTCCCTGTGTTTTGGTTATTTTGTTATTTTGTTCCTGATTATATCCCGGTAGCCATGATCTTTGCAGATGAGGAATTTAGGGCAGCCCAGAGGTACGGGAGACTGGTATGGAGGCTGGAGGACATGGCACTTTGCTCGGTGCAAGCCGCTGGCATCCCTGCAGTGGGGTCAGGCCGGAGGATTTCAGCCAGGATGGCCACCACATCTGGGCCTTCAGCCCGTGCCCAAAACCCAGTGAGGTTCCCTGTCTCCGTCCAGAGCCCAGCGACGTCCCGCATCCAGAGAAGGCCCCAGCCACTGACCAGCGTCCAGAGAGGGCTCCAGCCAGTGACCAGAGTCCAGAGAGGGCTCCGTCCCCTGCACAGAGTCCAGAGACCCAAGCCACCCGAGCCACCTGACCAGCCTGTTCCACCCAGGCCATCCAATCCGCCCCAGGTCCCATCCTGCTTCCATTGTCCTCTCCTGACCCTCCATCCCTCCCCCTGTTCCACCGCCGCTTCACCTCCCTCCGTGACTGGTTCTGGAGAGTCTGGAAGCCGCTCCTTTGAGGGGGGGTTATGTCATATCTTTAGCTCTGCCAACTGCAGAGGCTCGAATGGGGCATTCTGAAGTGCTCAGAGGTTACAGAGGGAGGGCGAGGAGGATTTAACTGTCTTGCCCCCCCTAAGGAACCTGACGACCAGGTCGTGCTTCCCAACCGTCTTACCTTCCACATGGTCATGATAAGCAGATATTACAGCAGCATAGACCTAGAGGGTGGAGGGAGACAGCCTACACTCCAACCCTTGCTGCAGAAAGGAAAGCACCGACGTAATCGAACATCTTCGGGGGTCTTCTTGGGAAGAACACCACTCGACGAGCAGGTTCCACTTCAAGGCATAAGCCTGTCTCTTAGACGGTGCTCGTGCCAAAGTGATGGTGTTAACTACCTCTGGGAACCACGCAGGGGGAGCGGTCGCAGCGTCACAGTCAGGCAAGTAGTGCAGCCTGACATGCAAGCTCTCTCACACAAAGGTGCGCTCTCTTAACAGCCGTAAGAACGGCTTTTTAGCACTCTCCACCTAGCGCACCGAACCAGCTGTGAGAACAGCCTTTGTGTTTTGCTCTTACAAACAAAGAGAGAGACAGTAAAAATACCACGTGACCCGCTGCTGTGCCGTCACACCAACACTGACTGAAGAGATCCACTTCCAAAAGGCAGGGTCCATTCCAACTAGGAACATGAATCATCCACCACCAACGCTGCCTCAGCGTGCTGAACGCCCAAACACGAGATACAGCACTGGTGACCATCCCTCGGTGACAGATAACCACCGCATCCAGAAACACACAGATAGAATGTAATCTTTAAAAAGACGCAAGCTCTATTTGTGTAGCTCTTTTAGAAGGACGCTCTCCTTGGTGCTGAAACACGCAGGGGGAATGGTCGCGACGTCACAGTCAGGAAATTAGTGCAGCCTGATGTGCGCACTCTCTCACACAAAGGTGCGCTCTCTTACTAGCCATAAGAACGTCTTTTTAGCACTCTCCACCTAGCGCACCGAACCAGCTGTGAGAACAGCCTTTGTGTTTGCTCTATCAAACAAAGAGAGAGACAGTAAAAATAGCACATGACCCGCTGCTGTGCCGTCACACCAAAACCGACTGAAGAGATCCACTTCCAAAAGGCAGGGTCAGTCAGTTCTACTGCTTTGTAGAGAGTGATTTCAGGATGAACCATCCACCACTCGGCTCCGAAGCAAAAATCTGATTTGATGCAAGCACCTGTGCCTCATTTTTCCTGCGCTACGTGGCATGAGCAGCTGGTGCAATCATTGCATGCCAATGTCCATTAGCTCGTTTAGTTACACTTGAAGTAGTTACACTTGAAGTAGATTTCTATTTGTCGGTCTCCGACGTGGCGTCGGAAGTGACCGACTGAATGGGAACTGTGATGCATGTTTTTTTCAGGATTCTTTGAACAAAGTAAAAAAAAAAAAACATAATTTATTTGAAATGTATATATATTTTTTTAAGATTATAAATGTCACTTTTAGCCAATATAATGCATCCTTGTGATAGCCAGTGATATTATATTTTTATTATATATTTTTTATTTTATTTTTATTATTTTTATTTATTTTGTGTTTTATGTTATTTATTTATTTATTTTGAAAAATGTTATTCATTCCTGTGATGCAAAGCTGCATTTTCAGCATCATTACTCCAGTCTTCAGTGTCACATGATCCTTCAGAAATCATTCTAATATGATTATTTGCTGCTCAAGAAACATTTCTTATTATTATCATGAGAACAGTTTTGCTACTTAATATAGTTTTTTTGGAAACTGCAATACATGTGTTTTCCCCCAGGATTCTTTGATGAACAAAGTTTAAAAAACAGCATTTATTTGAAGTATAATTTTTTTTGTAAGATTATAAATGTCACTTTGAGCCAATTTAATGCATCCTTGTGATATTATATTATATTTATTATATTATATTATATTATATTATACGTGGCTGAAGTTCTTGAATTTTCTATAATCTTGGTCTAGGGACCTAATATTACAGTCATTAGACATTACAGGCGTATAGCTACATAAGAGCTACTGCTGTAATTCAACTAAACAGAGCAGAATTACAATGCAAGATGATAGATGCCCCATATAAATCAGCCTTATTCGTAGCCATTTGCAGAAGTGCTGAAAAGAAGGTGCAGCAAATAGCGGCTGACACACAGTTTTGAAACTTTGGACCGATGCTTGTTCTGAGGGCTTGTTGGCAGCTGAAGGGCCAATCAATGCAGCGTCCCCGTGGAGTCTTTAGCTTTCTCAGGAATAGACTTGACTAATTGGTGATTGAAAATCCCAACAGTTTCCAGTGTGTTTAAAGGTCAGCTGTTGTTCTAAAATTGAGTGCCGTGTGGTAGGTTGTAATTATTGTGCGAACTCAATAGTTTAGCACTTCGGTTAGCCAGAATGTAGACGCAGCCGTTGTGCACTGACAGTTTCAAAGCCCGGGAAATTTTTTTGTTTGATATATTTATTAAATGTATCCACTTCTGGGAACCATTAGGAGTTTTGTCATTCATCATGTATGTGTCTGTATACAACTAAATATTGATGCTCTTCAAATGGGTAATGGGTCCATAGTCGTGTTGAGAGAGCTACATTTAAAGCTTTAAATTTGGTTTTATAACATTAAGATCAATGACCTGAGTCACAAGTTGCATGACATACTTTTCTCGACTTGTGCATTTCAAAGGAATTACAATTTTTGATAAAAATGCATATTCATGTATTCCGCATCTCATTATCCTGATATAACATCCCTCATTTGCATAGGCTCCTAATGAGGCACCACAACACTGAGAGTAGCATCATCTGAAAAAAAAAGCACTTTTGAAATGAATGTTATTATATTTTAATATTTAAAACGGGGGCTTTTTACAGACTATATTGTGAGGTGCACTGCTTTACCTGCCCTCAGTGGCGGCAATTTTTGTGCATGTAAAAGATTCATGAGACTCGCTGAGAGACAACAATTCCGCATCTATCTGTCAGTCCTAACTGACAGACTGTCAGTCAAAGTCGGCGAAACAGGTTGTAGTGGGACCTCTTTAGATTTGTCAGCCCGCTGAGAAAATATTTCAGAGTGTGTAACAACTGAAAGCCAGACAGATGGAGAAAAGAAGGTAGCTGTGGATTTTATGTATGAAGAAATGGAAAGTGCAGATCAGAGTTAGTTGCTGCCGTTTGTGCCAAAGGGATGACGGGGTATTTATATTTGCAGCGCAACGGGGGAGTGCTTTGGATTTTTTGAACCTGACGGTGCCAAAGAAAAGTGCAGCTTAGAGTACATTTCTGTCCAACAAAAAAAAAAGGCACCCAAAATGAGCAACAATAATCAATTCCACTCTTATAAGACGGGGCAGGGCTTGTGGGATACCGATAGCTGAGAAAAGACATCTGTACGCTTGCCAGCAATCGATCTGTTCTTGGAAAGGACGATATAAACACAAGCATTGCAATCCAATACCCACTGAAATTTCCATCCATGACTCAAACTGTGAAGGTGTCGGGCCTGTAAGCCTCAATTAGAACATGGGAAAAATGACGAGTGGATGGGAGAAAATGGCAAAGCAATGATAAGAGATTTGATGTGGCAGACCAATTTCTCATCCCGCAAGACCAGAGTCGAATTACCACGGCGAGTATTTTTAGCTTGATGTTTTAATAATAAGAGTCACACTGATGTAATTGAACAGGAATGAGATTTGGTTTGCCGAATGCATGTTAAAAAAACGGTGAATGAAAAATGAATAATCTCCACCTGTTGGGATACGTGGTCGTTCCTATTGCTCCGTCATTTTATTGCAAACAAAATCAATTATGCTGATCTTCCCATGCATCCCTCATAAATTAACCATATAACTGCAGCATTCCTTCGTGCTATACACAGTTACAGTAAATGTGTTCAGATACAGTCATGACCCAGCCTCCCCGCTATATGAAATATTAGAATTAAGCTTTAGATTAATGTCCAAAAGGCTTGTCTTGTTCATTTTGCAGGGCAATTCATCTTGAGAGAACATGATTTGGTTATGTAAGTGAATGTGTGTGCAATTTCTCACAGCTGGCTCTGTTTGTCACCCCGAAAGGTCACCTCTGATTGGTCCATCGAGTGTGACAAGCATGTCAAGAGAAAACTAAATACCAGGTTTTGGTGGCCACTTGTGCTGTATGGGGTTGCAGGACAATTTAGTTTCTGATGACAATGTGATGGTGAGTCACGGTGATGAATAATGGTATGAATATGAATGTATAAAGACAGGATAAGTATGAGGTACTGAGATGCTTTTACAGTGAGACATTCTGGGATATTTTCAATCCAAAGAAGGTTCAAAGTCAGGGCCGTAACCACCATAGACATTAACCTTATGGTCTTTTTTTATGAAATTTCACAATTACGATTCATGTCATTTATACCTGAATGTGATGAGACAAGAAACGTTTTACATTTTTGACATATAAGACTTATTGGGCCCTGTCATACACCCGGCGCAATGCGACGCCAGGTGCGACGCAAGTGTTTTTTGCTAGTTTTAGCCCAACGCAGTTATCATTTTCATGTCCAGCATGTTGTTTAAATAGCAAATGCACTCGCGCCCATCTGTTCGCCCATGGGCGTGCTGGTCTGAAAATGAGGTGTGTTCAGGCGAATTGTTGGCGCGTTAAAAATAAAAGGATTCCTCTCTGGAGAAGCATTCAGTCTTCCGCTTGCAAATTCCGCCATGTAAATAGCGAATGTGCCATGGTGCAAGCGCAACTGGCTTTTAAAGGGAATGGGAGATGAGACTCTGATTGGTTTATTGCACGTTAAGCCCAAAACACACCCATGACTCATTAAGAGAATAGGTACAACCCTTCTAGACCATGCACCAGCGCATCAACCATTTTTCCTGTCGTAAACTAGCGTAAGACCGAAAATCTTTACGGTTCTACGGATTATTTTATCAGATTTTCAGGTGACTAAATCTGCTCGGAAGAACGTCGGAGCCGTCCTGATCTCAAATCATAATATTCAACATGTTGAATATTAAGATCAGAAATCCTGTTGTGTGGGGGGAACCCTGAGGACAAAAGCACGCACGCTCTGGAGATTATCACATGAAACGAAACAATACCAATCAGAAAGCAAGCTGACAGAAGACTCACCTCCAGCTCGTGCTGTAACATGTAAAGGCCATGTTCACACTGTCTCCATGACTTCATCTAAACATTTTCCTTTCCCCCCCGCAAATTTTCTGTATAAAGCAGTCCTACAAGTGCCCTTTCTTCTTGACGGTCGCCGCCATGTTTGTTTACTTTAAAGTCACGTCTGATGCGAGAGATTTTGCGAGATTTCCCGTGTTCACAGACGGGACTCTTGTTTGTGAATGAAATTTGTTAGTGTGTGGTGTGCTTTCCTGGTCACATGACTCCACACACTAGAGGAACAAAACGGTTTTAAATCTTATAAGATTTAAAAAATCTTTTAGTGTGGCCCCAGCTTTAGTCCAAAAACTAAGCAAGCCCAGCAAACAACTCATTGTGGAAGAAGAAAATCAATGCCTACTTCATCATTGCAACTTTGGCCCCGCCCACTGGCATGTTAGTGAGATGACGAGGAGAGAAGAGCGAAACAGGATGGACTACAAATAACATTACCTTCCAAAGGATCCTAATGCTAGGAATGTGGTTATTTATTTTCAATAATGTCAATGTCTCAGTTGAGCATTATTTATTTGTATTCGGTACATTTCACTGTGGATTCTTTGGTAAATCAGTCGCAATTTTGGCGCAAGCTTTGCAAACAGACTTTTACGATATGGACTCAACAGTATTGCGACAACATGCAAGTAACTGTGTTGATTCGCCTCTGGCTTGCTCAGTTGGGGACACAAAATTTTCAAATAAATATCCAAATAAATGTAATTACTAAACTAAATTATATCAACTACATTACTTGAATATATATGATAATTGAAATGAGCTGATGACATCACCGTTTTCTCCAGAGCGGCTGTACAGCCGAATCAAATTCTGTTCATTATTTTCCTGTTTAACACTGTGAAGCTGCTTTGAAACATGCATTGTAAAAAGCGCTATATAAATAAAGTTGACTTGACTTGACTAATGCCTGATCTGTGATCAGGGATTTCTGATATGTAATGATTTCTGATATGTAATGATACAGATTTCTGATATGTAATGATGTACAGTCAGATGTTCAATCAAACCAGTGCCTAAATGGTCAACTTCACACTGTTTCTGCGATCAATCGCTAGAGCTGTCACTCAAACAGCGCAAGTTTATCAGTGACTGAGTTCTGGACTCTCGCCAAAACCGTAATAATCAACTATTCTCTTACATTGTGTTTGCACTATTAGTTATGATGAAAACATATGTGAGTGCAGAAATCGAGTTGCAATGATGAGATCACTGCATTCATGCGCTCAACATGTCTGTGATCGGCTACAATGCTTATCACTGCAACCTTTCATGCCACGATCTGAATATAATGCTATAATCAACACTTTTCATGATTAGTTAACCTTGAGAACTGTAATAGTAAAAATGTGCTAAGTTTTCGAGAAAGTTCCACTTGTATTACTTGCTATTTCATATGCAAAGATGTCAGCCAATCACAGCAGTGGGCGTTTACACTGAAGTCTCACAGCAGACAAACAAAGCGTTCAAATCAGAGGCTAAAATCAGGGTCGGAAAAATGCCTTTTATTTCTAAATTATGACCATTTTTGATGTACAAATCATACTAACAAGTCCAACCCAGGAAACATTATAAAACAATAAAATAATGCAGTTCATGACCCCTTTAAAATAAAACATTATTTGCAAATACTTTATTACTTTATAACTACAAATAGACTTAGTTACCGTTCTTATTTCTTTTTCTTTATTCCCTTAAATTCTCTTTAGTCCTTAAATGATTTAATTCCTTTTAATAAAATGTTCAGTGTTCAATGGCCTTGTTCAAAGTGTGTATTTGTAAACGAACATTTAAATTTTTTAATTTAGTATAAATTAATTACTCAAATGAAGACATTTTAAACATTTAGGGCCAGATACTAAACAGGGCAAATTAGCGCAAGACCAAAATTCCATTAAAGCTCCAACTGGGGTGGAAAGTTCTGCGGCTGATCTACATTAAAAAATGCAGACACAGCCATGTCAAGCGCAAAATGATTTAGGTCATGCTTTTTTCCAGTGTTGAATAATGGCACAAATACCAGTAAATCTAATATTTTTTTAAACCAGTAAAAAAAGACTCCTGTAAACCTTAGTAAATTGCGTGATTTATTTAAATACCCATACATTTTGCTTCTGAATGGGAAACTCATACAAATACATATGCAATAAGGTCAAGCCGCAAAAACTGTCCACGACTTTTCATTCCTAATTTTTCACTGCGTGTCTTTAGTCAATCCTGACAGTAGTTTTTTTAATGGCAAAAGAAGGTTTACGCAAGCGGTTATTAATCCAATTCCAATAAGAATCCACATAATTGGGAATTTTGAGTGAGGGTGAAAGATTTCCCCACTCGCAACGGTTTCGCAATGGTTTCAAGTTGCAAAGGGGCGAAAGATTTCCCCACTCGCAGCAGTTTAACAATGGTTTCGCGTCGCATAGGACGTAATATTTCCCCACTCGCAACGGTTTCGCAATGGTTTCAAGTCGCAAAGGGCAAAACATTTCCCCACTTGCAAATATTTTGCAACGGTTTCACGTTGGTCACGTGGTTTTGCCACGTTAACCAACAGAAAGCTTCTTGGTTTAAAAGTTTCCCGAGATTATGCTAAACTCAAAATTCATAATATTTCATACTGTACATTTTAACGTTGAGATGCCTAAGTTCATTTGTAGCATTTACAATATTTTAGTTAATTTTTTATTCATTTAGACAAAATAGTATGTGCCAAACACATACCGTTACTGTGCAACGGTGCACTGAAGGACAAACACAAATGTCAGCGTAAAGTAAGATGAAGGCTGTTCAGTCACGCAGCGAAACTGTTTGTGGCATTATGGCAGACGGCTGAATGTGAATGAATGTCATTGTTTGGAGACGTCGGTCTACGCGCTGATCAATTTTCCACGTTTGAAGCAGTGATTAACTTCAGCAGATCTTATTAGAGTGCTGATGGGGTTGGCAGCCTTTCTTTTATGTGGCAGAGTTTGATTAATGAGATATCAACATAGATAGGAGACCTCAGTGATCCAAAAAAAAATAATGAAAAAGAAAGAACCAAAAAAAATTAGAGGGTTATTTCTGAATGATCCAAAGCCAAAGTAACTAAAAGTTTTTAAATGCAAATAAAGCTTCAGAAAGTTTGTACAGGACTCACTCAATACAGAACAATGCTCGCTCATTCATTCTTTGTATAGAACATATGGGGATATAGAGGGAAATTTCAGACACATAACAATCCTCTTTCAGTCTTTTGCTAATGAGACTTACTTAAACACTTCAGATTCACTAGAAGGACTCTTTCCCCACTTGTTAGCCCACGTGTTGACAGAGACATCCATCATCCTCTTTGTCCTGCTCTGCAATAATCTGTTCATTATCTTACGCTAAGGAGAGGTCTCCAAAGCAAAACACGCAGCATCAGAGTTTCTAAGGTCTGCGAGTCTTTCGAGAAAGGAACGTGCGTGAAACTTCTATAGCGATGCCTCATTAGTTGCAGTTATTTGCAGGAACCTTTATTTTTAATTTGGTGCCTCATTTATTCTGCCATTCTTTAAGTGAAAAAAAAACGTGTCAGCGTTGCAAAACGCGTCTTTTGGCACACACCTTCATCCATCGATGAAATATTTACATGCTGCATACATTCGCTCAAAATGGATGAGAAAACAACATTAGCAGATTCGTTTTTTGTCTAAAGGAGCATCCGTATTCAGAGAGAACTTTTTATTTAGGTCAAAGTGTCCCACTGTTGCGGGTATCCTCTGGCCCCCGTTTCTGGAACAGATTGTGTGGGGATTTCAACAGGACGCGTCTATGGCAGTACGGATTAGGCAATTAACCCCGATGTCAGTGTAATTATTAAGACACTTAGTAAATGAATTAATTTCCCTAAAGGTTGTGCCAGCGAAACTCTCCCTTACTACGTAGAACAAAAGCATAGTGAAAATGGTAAAGGGGTGTGAGGCAAACATTATCTAGATGATCTTTTGACTTCTTATCCACTCTCAATTTCTCTTTAAGGATACGTGGGTAACGTAACTTTAAATGGTTTTTACTGGTGCTAGAGATTTAGGGTATGTTTACACGACACTTTAAAACTTTAATTTACACGACAACAGCATTTTGTGCGCCCAAAAAAAACGCTAGCTGAAAACTATGCCTTTATAGTATCCATATAAACAACAAAAATCTAAATTTGTGAAAATGTTAACGTCATGCGCATGCGTATTACATGCTCACACATGCGTATTATGTGTGCGCAGGGTGTTTCTTGACCGTGACATCTCCAACTACTGGCCTGGCATGCACAATACACCCTTTTTAGTCATTTTCGTAGATCTGTGTAAACGGATGTCAACGTTGTCGTCTGTTTTTAGTACATCGTTGTCGTGTAAACATACCCTTACTAGATGTCAGTGTTATGTGGACATCAGCGTTATTACAATTTTGAATTTGAATTAACTTTTTTATTATTAGTTAATGAGCGTCACCTGTGCGGCACACCAGTCTTGATTCCCATGGAGGAGCTCCAGAAGGATAAAAGGAGGAGGGATGATAGTGCAAGACGAAAGAGGACCAGGCCTGTACTTTATGTTGGTGCTTTATTTTAGTTTATGCTGCAGTCGTCCGTTAGGGGCTGCTTCTTTACTTTCGTTTTATTCTTTGTTTATTTTATTATTAAAGTTATGTTTGGCGGTTCCTGCCACCTTCTTCCCTTATCAACAAATCTTGTTACAGTAACAATCAAGGGAAACTATAGAAACAAAGCAAAACAGGAACTAAACACAGGAAGTGAACACAGAGAACAATGGCAACAGAAAATACACATCAAAATAAAAGTCCTAGAACACAGAACATACAAAACACAGGGAAACCATGGCACTAACTTTCATTAGATATTAACCCTTAAATGCATGAATGTTTTGCCAATCATTATGAAATATTTGTTTTTTTAGCGACCCGGATCTATATGTAACACGGATGGAGCTTTACTTGTCACGATAATATAAAATTCTCCTGATATTAGAGTAACAATTACAGAAGAATAAAATAAAGCCTATTTTGTTACCTTTTGGAGCTTGGAAGGGTTCAGTTTGAGCAGATGTTTTTTATACCATCATCACTGTTCTCGTCAGAGCTCATTTCCCAGTACATTCAGTATCTGGCTCATATTCGCCATCTCAAACATATTCTCAAAACTATCATTTTCAACATCTTCAGAATCAATATTTTGATCGCTGACAGCTTCTTCACCAGATCTATCATCAAGTGACAGTGACACTAATATTTGATTGCGTTCAGTACTTGCTCAGTAAATCGCTGAGCCATTTCATGTTTTGCTGATGATACTTCCTATTCTTTTGTTTTCTGCCTGCGGTAACTATAAGTGAAACGTCACTTCATCATTGCCACCTTGTGGAATAAAGGTCAATTGCACTTAATTCATCAAAGATTTAATTATTGTTGTGCAGAAAAAATATACTTATACACACCCCGGGTCATTAGCGACCCTATAAAACGTTTTACAAAAAATGAATGGAAAACACGCATTCTTTTATAATTTTATTATTATTTTGTCGTTGTATTGTTTATAATGAATTGATTGAGGATTACTAAAAAGGTTAACTTAATGAGGGTGAGGTGAGGGTAGTGAATGACGTCCCGGGTCACTAAAGACCCAAAGTATGCATTTAACGGTTAAACAGACACTTTAATACTCTAATGACGGATAGTTGACATGTAGTTGCAAAGTTATTTATAGTCAACAGAATGTCTAAAGTGGACCATCAAAATAAAGAGTTACCCAATTAGTTTTTTATTTGTATTTCACTTAATAAAATGAAACAAAACTATATTTTCATTTAGTTAAAATTTTACTAAATCCTAATCTAAACAAAAGTCTGTAACACAAAGCTGCAAGCTACAGATAATTAATTTCCTATTTAAAGTCAACATGAAATCAAAATAGTATTTAATACCCTTTACAAAAATAAATGTGTTACTATGAACAATACCCAATTGATAAAATCAAATCCTGCTCTGCATTTTTTTCCCCCTCTTTGCATTTTCTGTTTTGAAATATGTAACATTATGGAAGTGAAATGAATTGCGAATGCAGTTTCATGTTAACTTTGGTGCAAAATGAACCCTTCATGCTTTATAGTTAATTTTTGCAAATAATATGACAATACATTTTAATATCGCGTTCGCATCAAGGGCCTCTCTACTGAACATTTCAATGCATTAATGTTTGGATGATATGCCAACAGACTTCACGGTTAAGCCTTTCTGTCCTGTTAAAGTCCTTCTGCAGACTCGATAAGCATACTTCAGTGGGCTTTAACTCTATTGTCTCGACGCATTGATTAAGCCAACACATTTAGTTAATTAAGGTGATAAACTGCACAGATGTCTCAAGTCATCCGTCCCCACAGTACAGAGGTCAAAGGTTAGGCAACACACCCAGGACTTGTTTAAAATGTTCAGCTATTTTCCTTTTTTATTAATTACCAGAAGCCCTCCTAATCAAGCGTGTGCATATCTCTTGGTGTTTATGCCGCTTCATTATTATGGTCTGTTTCAATTAGTATGCTAATTTAAAACAGATTGTTTTTTTAGTGTTCCTCAGGTGGTATCAGCATTAAGTAATGTTATTCCGTTCTGGATCAAAACAGGGATGAAAGGAATTATGTACTGTCATGGATGTTAATTAACTGAAGCGTGGTGTGGATTCGTTTGCATGTGTGCGTGGACAGACAGCCATGACACTTTCTACCAATCACCTTCAAGGAAATATTTTTTTGTATTTTTTTTACAAGATATATAAACTACACTTTATGTATAAATATATAATTATTATTTTATCTAATAAAAATGATGATAATTCTTATTATTTTTATATTAATTAGTATAGTTAAAAAAAAAAAAAAAAAAAAAAAAAAAAAAAAAAATATATATATATATATATATATATATATATATATATATATATATATATATAATATATTATTCTTATGTTAATTAGTATAACAGTTTTTAGATATATAAAGTACACCTTATGTATATATAATTATTATTTTATATAATTATTATTTTATATAATAATAATTATTATTATTAATTAGTATAGTATTTTTAGATGTATAAGGTACACTGTATAAATATAATTATTATTTTATATAATAATTATTTTATATGAATTAGTATAGTATTTTTTAGATATAAAAAGTACACTATGTATAAATATATAATTATTATTATTAATTAGTGTGGTATTTATGGAGACAAAGTACACTATGTATAGATATATATCATTATTTATATAATAATTATATTAATTAGTATACTTTTTAGATATATAAAGTACACTTTATGTATAGCTATATAGCTAATTATTATTTTATTTCATCAAAATACTTAGTAGTATTATTTTATTTATTATTATTCATATTACTTTTTTATTACTTATTTTTTTTGCTCAATCTTATTTAAATGTGGAAATATAAATGCTGACATTTAACTTTTATTTTCATGGTGGAATGAATGGAAAAGTGCATAAATTGATAGCCAAGGATATGAACACATGAAACCAGAGCAGGAAGTGCCCATAAGAGCGGCGTGCCAGTCCATACAGCTGATCTGGGTTATATGCTTTAATGGTTTGTTGACTTTAGTCTGTAGAGGTCCAGACTCCTGCAGTCCCGAGACTTTTCCACACACTGACGGCAGATATGTCCTCATTTTGTCCTTTTTTGCTGTTGTACCATCTCTAGACAGGAAAAAGCAGTGCCTCTTCCCATCTTCGCGGTTACATTACCGTGTTGTCCACAGTCTTTATTTTATTCTAGACCATTGCGCTACAGAGAGTTTGACCCCGGTGGCTCGGTGAGACTAATTGCTCCATAAATTGGCCTGGAGACATGCTATCCACATCGCTCCCAGCTGGAGTTCAGACTCACTCGCATATCCGCTTTTTACTAATGGTCGTAAATGCTGGGAATAGGAGAGATTTTAAAAGGCGGCAGACAGCAGGATCTGCCGGGTCAGCGACTAGACATATTTGAGAAGAATATTTGAGTCAAAAGAATAACAAAATTTGCCTATAATAAGAAGCAGTTTTGGCTGCAAAGATTTATTCAGTCTAGAGCTTGAGGCTGAAGAATACTTTAGGGATGCAGCAATGTTGAAATTCTGGGTTTTACAACCGATAATCAACAGTTTGATAACCCTTTTAAACAGGAGCAGCTAAATAGTTAGCAAATTAATTACAAAATGTGAAATGTGATAGAAATAATGAACATAGTAATTGTGACTTTTTATCTGACTTTATTTCTCGCAATTCCGAGTTTGTCTTGCAAGTTTGAGTTAACACATTTTCTTGGAATTCTGAGTTTTAATTCTAAGTCTATGAATTCTAAGAAATTCTGAGAAAAAAGTCTGAATTGTGAGATGTTACCTGAAAATGAGAAATTTGAAAAATGAAAGATTGAAAGATTTCTGTGTCATAAACATGCAATTCTAAGAAAGAAAATCAGTTTAAAAAAAAAACGTGCACAAGGTCAGAACTGTGTGTTATAAACTCGTCTTCCAGTGGCGGAAACAGGCTTCCATAGGAGTGTTCACATACAACTTGCATTCAAAAACTGCACAAAATGGTGCAGATGCTTTTTTTTTTAAAGTTTAACTACACTGTATACCCTTACGCTCAAAATAATGAATTGGTTTGAGTAGAGCCAACTCAAATTAAACAAATTAGTTCAAACTAATTAACTTTTGAGTATTTCTTTTTCATTTGAGTTCTCAAAACGAATACATTTTAAGTAATCTGAATTATTTAATTTCAATTTTATGAACTTGTTTCTTTTAATTAGACTAACTTAAATTTAATTGGTTTCTATTTCCCAGCATGCTTTGCCATGACACTCAAAAGGGACAATAAATACCATAATATTTAGTAGTGTTTAATGTTTTATGTTAGTTTAGAAGAGTTTGAGAACAGATATACAATATGTTAAATGTATTATGTTGCTGTCCTCATTCAGCAAGTGATATGCTATGCTAATGCTAAGTTCTGCTTATTTAAACTTTAAATTTCTTAGCTTAAAAAATTTGAGGCAACTGATTGCCTCAATTTTTGAGTTTTGCCAACTTATTTGCCAAATTTGAGATGCGGCACAACAATGTTTATTGTGTGTGTGTGTGTGTATATATAATATATGTGTATATATATGTACACTCACCTAAAGGATTATTAGGAACACCATACTAATACGGTGTTTGACCCCCTTTCGCCTTCAGAACTGCCTTAATTCTACGTGGCATTGATTCAACAAGGTGCTGAAAGCATTCTTTAGAAATGTTGGCCCATATTGATAGGATAGCATCTTGCAGTTGATGGAGATTTGTGGGATGCACATCCAGGGCACGAAGCTCCCGTTCCACCACATCCCAAAGATGCTCTATTGGGTTGAGATCTGGTGACTGTGGTGGCCATTTTAGTACAGTGGTCAGAAACAATGCTCAGGTAGGCCGTGGCATTTAAACGATGCCCAATTGGCACTAAGGGGCCTAAAGTGTGCCAAGAAAACATCCCCCACACCATTACACCACCACCACCAGCCTGCACAGTGGTAACAAGGCATGATGGATCCATGTTCTCATTCTGTTTACGCCAAATTCTGACTCTACCATCTGACTGTCTCAACAGAAATCGAGACTCATCAGACCAGGCAACATTTTTCCAGTCTTCAACTGTCCAATTTTGGTGAGCTTGTGCAAATTGTAGCCTCTTTTTCCTATTTGTAGTGGAGATGAGTGGTACCCGGTGGGGTCTTCTGCTGTTGTAGCCCATCCGCCTCAAGGTTGTGCATGTTGTGGCTTCACAAATGCTTTGCTGCATACCTCGGTTGTAACGAGTGGTTATTCCAGTCAAAGTTGCTCTTCTATCAGCTTGAATCAGTCGGCCCATTCTCCTCTGACCTCTAGCATCAACAAGGCATTTTCGCCCACAGGACTGCCGCATACTGGATGTTTTTCCCTTTTCACACCATTCTTTGTAAACTCTAGAAATGGTTGTGCGTGAAAATCCCAGTAACTGAGCAGATTGTGAAATACTCAGACCGGCCTGTCTGGCACCAACAACCATGCCACGCTCAAAATTACTTAAATCACCTTTCTTTCCCATTCTGACATTCAGTTTGGAGTTCAGGAGATTGTCTTGACCAGGACCACACCTGGAACAGGTGTTCTTAATAATCCTTTAGGTGAGTGTATATGTATGTGTGTGTGTGTGTGTGTATATATGTGGGTATATTGTGCACCTAGAATTTCTTTGTTTTGTGGAAATAGTGTCTTCACTGAATATGACTCTATAAAGATGTGAGCTGGATTATCGCTATGATCCTCATGAATATCCCTGGCATATTTAAATGAGACACGCACTGTGATGTTAATGTAAATTTGTTGCTTATTTGCATAGAGTTAATACTTCCAATGCAATACAATTATTGTAAAAGCACCGCATGTGTGTAATCAATCAAAAATTAATCTAAAAAGTGGAGTTTTTGAGGTATTGTACTACAGACGTGAGGTATAACGGCGATAAATAGGTGCAATGAGTCATGCGTTCCTGCATATAATTATACACTACATCTTATATATATTTAATTTATTCATTATTCAAGACTGTGGCGATGTGACACAATAGTAATTGACTAAATAAAAGTGTTGCATAGGTGATTAGTGTGATGGCTTGGAAGTGTGTTTACTGTGCTCTACTTTCCCTTCCACTTTCTCCCACTGCAGTAGTGGGACGTTTTATCTGATTTCTCTAGTCAGCATAAAACACAAGGGATTGGTACTATCTGTCCTATAACAACCTCTTCTCCTCTGTACACCAGGCCACTGGGACTCGTGCATATGCGAATTTGCTAATGAAATGCATTCATTGGTACCCATTTTAAAGGAATAATTCAACTAAAAATGTTGTCATTTTTTTATTCAGCCGTATGACTTTAGTTCTACTGTAGAAGAGTCAATGACAAATAGGAATGTCCACCATAAAGAAGAAATTTCTTTTTAAAATCTAGTTTAAAACAAGTGTCAAGTTGTAAGAAATTTACTCTTTGTATTCATTTTGGTTTCTGGAAAAAACATCTGTTTAATTATAGTATAATTTATAGTTTCAATATTATTTTTTAATGTCATGTGGTGAAACCAAGTAAAAAGTATTAGCGTTTTCCTTGCACGTTAAATCAGTGTTAGGGGTAACTCATTACAAGAAATGTGAGTTATGTAATCAGATTACATTTTTCAAGTAACTAGTAAAGTAACTCATTACTTTTAAATTTACGACTTTACTAGTTACTTCTGATTATGTAACTGTTTTGAAAAAGACTACTTATTCTACTTTTTTTCCCATTTAATGCAAACCTGCAGTGTTGGGTGTAACTAGTTACTAAGTAATTATTAGTTACTGTAATTTAAATACTTTTACCTTGAAAAAGTAAAGTAATGGATTACTCTTATTTGTTCTGTAATTTAATTACAGTTACAGTCGTGTAATTGAACTAAATGCTGTGTATAGACTATTGAACAATTATATATAATACAATAGTGGAATTAACAGCAAAATTTAAAGTCTAACTTTAAAATGCATGTTTTTATGTATCCTCACATTTGTATTATGTTGGTCAGTTAATAAGAATAATTGATGTAGTTTTATATTATTAATTTGAATGAATTAAAAGAGCCGTTTCATGTCTATCCTTGAATCACTGTAATTAGTAACTAGTAATTAATTACTTTTTTAGAGTAACTTACCCAACACTGCAAACCTGCAATAATTAAATGTTAAATAATACAAATGTACTTTATGTATTTAATCTCACTTTATTAACCAATGTCTTTGCCCCTGACCTTCATTTATCCAATTCAACCATACTAAGCAAAAATGACTTTAGATAAACATCAATTTTTTTTATTGCTGAAGTAAGAGTGTTGAACTTTCTGTTCTTGTGTCCTATTCTTCTGCAGTCCAGTATGGCAGCACAGCGTAGAGGTTTGTTTGAGCTGCGCCCTCTACTGTACTTTTAAAAGTAACTTTCCCCAACACTGCGTTAAATACATGCGAGTGTGCACATTTTAATTATTTTCATAAGTTTTATGAAATATTTTTTTAAGTTAAAGTATTTATACAAATATCATGAATTAATTCATAAATATTATGCTTTTTGGGAGTCGTACCAAATAACGTTTTCCAAACTTTGCCTATAAATTATCTGATATTTTAAATGGTTAGTTCACCCCAAAATGAAAATGACCCCAAATCTACTCGTCCTCAAACCGCCCTAGGTGTATATGGCTTTCTTCTTTCAGCCAAACACAATGAGAGTTATGTTAAATGATATCCTGGCACTTACAAGCTTTATAATGGGAGCGAATAGTAAGCCCAAAAAAAGCGCATCCATCCATCATAAAAGTACTCCATACGGCTCCAGGGAGTTAATAAAGGCCTACTAAAGCGATATGTTTTTGTGAGAAAAATATCCATATTTATAATTTTATAAACTATATTCACTGGATTCCAGTAATGACCGTACGCAAGTCTAGTTCCGGCAGAGTGACCTCTGACCTGACGCATGATGTATTGACAAATGCAGAAGCGCAGAGGATAGAGCGAAACAAAACACCGGTCATGAATTAGAAGTTTGAGCTTGAGTTTGTTGTTCAACTATATTTGTTTGAACCGTGAGAGGCGTCATACATCGGGTCAGATGTCACTCTTTGGCCGGAACTACAGACATTACCGGAAGTCAGTGGTTATAGTGTATGAAGTTATGAATATGGATATTTTTTATTAGAAAAACGCATCCCTTTACTTCAGAAGGCCTTTATTAACCCACTGGAGTCGTATGGATTACTTTTATAATGGATGGAATGCGCTTTTTTGGGCTTCAAAAAAAATCTATATTCACTCCCATTATAAAGCTGGGAAGAGCCAGGATATTTTTTTTAAACAACTCCTATTGTGAAGAAAATCATATACACCTAGGATGGCTTGAGGGTGAATAAATTATGTGATAATTTTTGGGTAACTAACCCTTTAAGAGACATATTGACCTTGACACGCAGTCATGAGGGTATGATATCATCATGATTTTGTACATGCAAAAGTTTTTTTTAAATAAACAGTGAATCAGTTTTGCATATACAGTTTTTCTTTTTGGGAAACAATAATAAAAAAAAATGATGCCAAACTACTTAATTTGGTTTAATTTAGTCATTATGTTATGTTCATTATGTTATCTGTACAGTTGTGTCACTCTGACATTACATTTCCCAAAATATCAAAATTAAAAACACCATTAAAGAGGTCTATTCAAGGCATTAAATCTGTTAATGCTGCTCTTTTTTCATACATAATGGATATATAGTATACTACTGAGTCCTAGTTAGCAGTTTTGGTAAATGAATGGAGCAGCGTTTTGTGCCCTTTAACACATTCCACTCATCAATACAAGACCCAGATGAATATTTAGGAGATCATTTATCTTATCATTACCTTTCATTAAGTCTCAGAAGCCATTCACACCCTGGCCTGACACCGTAGCCGAACGATAACTAATTTCTGAACAGTGACCTAGGTGGGCAATTAAGCATAGGCAGAGGGCTGAAAGTGAGAAAACATCTAACATACATGCCACTAATTGAGGCGCCAAGACAAGAATGACTAATGTGGAGGCACGCAGTTGAGGGAATTAGAAGCATACTGCACCGCTTTCACTCTCACTCTCTTTCTTTTCGCTGTGCAAATGTCTCAGGATGCTGGTGGACAGTTAAAGGCACCTGTGCTTTCATTACCAGACACTGCTGAGCTCTATTACATTTGAGAGACTGAGATCAGTACAAATGAGAGACAGTGGCTTCCCTGAGCCAGCAGATGCTGTTTACTAAAATATAAAAGGGTAGTTCAGCCCACCAAAATGTTTTTTTTTTTTTTTTAACTCATGTTCATATCATTCCAGTCCAGTGTATTTTTCTTTCTTCAGTTGAACAGAAAAGGAGATGTTTAGCAGAATGTCCAAGCTGTTGTCTTCCATATAATGAAAGTGGATGGGGACTGACTTTTGTATAGGGTCAAAGAAAAGGAAATAGGCGTATCATTTAAAAATCTACACTACTACTATTCAAAAGTTTGTGGTCGGTAATATATGAAGACTTAAGATGCAAAAGCCTCCAAGTCCGTCTGATGTTTTTTTGTCAGGCTCCTATGTATAGGTTTCTACCTAATACCGGTACTTCTGAATGGGCTGAGGCTGGGATTTAGCAGGTTTGAAGTGAAAATATTTAATGAACGTATACTATGTGCAGAGAGCATTCACTCAGTATCGTTATCTCATTTGCCACTGAGGTGGCTTTTAGAGGCTTTTGCATTGGAAGTCTTCATATATATTTTTTTTTAATCTTATGCTCACCAAGGCTGTATCTATTTGATCAAAAATATAATAAAAACAGTAATATTGTGGAATATTATTGCATTTTTTTGTTTTCTATTTTAATACATTTTAAGATGTAATTTATTCATGTGATGGCAACGCTGAATTTTCAGCATCATTACTCCAGTCCAGGGGCATACTGGGACAAAAAAGTGGCCCTGGACTTCCTGGCACAAAGCAGCCTATCACACCCGGTCCGCAACACACCTCACCATAAACCCACCAGCTCATTATGCACAGAGCCATTTTAAACAGCACTTTCTAGCATAAAAATATAAATGCTATTTATACAGAAATATAAATTCTATTTTAATTTTTTTTATTGAATGCTCATCATTAACATTAAAAATGACTTCTTTGGGTTATAATTTGTCTTTCCTCGTGCACATGGCAAATAGTAAATAATTATTTTTATTTATTATTATTTATTAATTTGTTTTACAAATTTTGAAATCTCTATTCCATACAGTGAAGTTTAATATCACTAAAGTTCAATACCTACCATAAAATCAGTCCATATAACACAATGTTCTGGTCTAGATGACCTAGAATGTAGTGCAGAATGTGGACTGTTTTATGGTGTCTTTGGTATTTGTCCTTTCAGGAGCTTGACATCTCTTGTCATTTTATGGAACAGAGCTCTAATTGTGGAAAAGAGTTTAAAAATTATATTGGTCCTGGAGTATTTTTAATGAAAAATACAGCATATTAGAATGATTTTTTTGGAGGATCATGTGAAACTGAAGTCAGTAATGATGCTGAAATGCTTTGATCACAGGACTAAATTACATTTTACAATATATTCCCATAGAAAACAGCTATTGGAAATTGTATAACATTTTCTTAATATTTGAGTTTTAACTCTATTTTTGATCAAATAAATTCAGCCTTCTTCGTTAAAAAAAAAACTTAATTATTTAGTCTTAAGTCTTAATTATTTCAAACTGTTGATTGCCAGTGTGTGAAATAATGCATGTGAACTAACTAGCAAATTATGTATTTAGTTTAGTATATGACACTTTCCTACATGGGACATAGGCTGCTTGAAAATGAAAGTTGCCAGTTTTACCATGTTTTAGTGTAGGCCTTACCTCGGCTCACATTCAAGTGGACAATAAATCCCGCCTCTTTCGATTTGATTGGATATCTCAAACATTTTGACATTGACGAGTGCTTTTAGACCACTGAGACTGATCAGGCTAAATAGATTAAAGTTTTGCCTTAAGTGGGCCGCGCGTGCCATTCGTCTGGGCTGACGGAAGGATGTATGCGAAGTAATTTTACTATAATTCATTCTTCACATATATTTACTTGGCAACGGGCCGGCCCACATTGTCCAGCGGCTCACCGGGAAAACCCCCGGTGCTCCAGATGGCCAGTCCACCCCTGCTTCAGTCTTCGGTGTCACATGATCCTTCAAAAATCATTCTAATATGCTGATCAAGAAACATTTCTTCTTATTACTAATGTTGAAAATAGATGTGCTGCTTAATATTTTTGTGGAAACCGTGATGCTTTTTTGTTACTGAAAGTGGATGGGGACTGGCTCTATCCAGCTCCAAAATGACAGTGTGTCGAGACCAAGACAAGACCACGACCAATGACAGAGTGTGTCGAGACCAAGACATGACCAAGACCAGAGTGTGTCGAGACCAAGACAAGACCAATGACAGAGTGTGTCGAGACCAAGACAAGACCAAGACCAGAGTGTGTCGAGACCAAGACAAGACCAATGACAGAGTGTGTCGAGACCAAGACAAGACCAAGACCAGAGTGTGTCGAGTCCAAGACCAGAGTGTGTCGAGACCAAGACATGACCAATGACAGAATGTGTCGAGGCCAAGACAAGACCAATATCAGTGTGTCAAGACCAAGACAAGACCAAGACCAGAATGTGTCGAGACCAAGACAAGACCAATTACAGAGTGTGTCGAAACCAAGACCAGACCAAGACCAGAGTGTGTCGAGTCCAAGACCAGAGTGTGTCGAGACCAAGACATGACCAATGACAGAATGTGTCGAGGCCAAGACAAGACCAATGACAGAGTGTGACGAGACCAAGACAAGACCAAGGACAGAGTGTGTCGAGACCAAGACAAGACCAAGGACAGAGTGTGTCGAGACCAAGACAAGACCAAGACCAGAGTGTGTCGAGACCAAGACAAGACCAAGACCAGAGTGTCGAGACCAAGACAAGACCAAGACCAGAGTGTGTCGAGGCCAAGACAAGACCAATGACAGAGTGTGACGAGACCAAGACAAGACCAATGACAGAGTGTGTCGAGACCAAGACAAGACCAATGACAGAGTGTGTCGAGACCAAGACAAGACCAATGACAGAGTGTGTCGAGACCAAGACCAAGACCAGAGTGTGTCGAGACCAAGACAAGACCAAGACCAGAGTGTGTCGAGACCAAGACAAGACCAAGACCAGAGTGTGTCAAGACCAAGACAAGACCAATGACAGAGTGTGTCGAGACCAAGACCAGAGTGCGTCAAGTCCAAGACCAGAGTGTGTCGAGACCAAGACATGACCAATGACAGAATGTGTCGAGGCCAAGACAAGACCAATGACAGTGTGTCAAGACCAAGACAAGACCAAGACCAGAGTGTGTCGAGACCAAGACAAGACCAATTACAGAGTGTGTCGAGACCAAGACAAGACCAAGACCAGAGTGTGTCGAGTCCAAGACCAGAGTGTGTCGAGACCAAGACATGACCAATGACAGAATGTGTCGAGGCCAAGACAAGACCAATGACAGAGTGTGACGAGACCAAGACAAGTCCAAGACCAGAGTGTGTCGAGACCAAGACAAGACCAAGGACAGAGTGTGTCGAGACCAAGACAAGACCAAGACCAGAGTGTGTCGAGACCAAGACAAGACCAAGACCAGAGTGTCGAGACCAAGACAAGACCAAGACCAGAGTGTGTCGAGGCCAAGACAAGACCAATGACAGAGTGTGACGAGACCAAGACAAGACCAATGACAGTGTGTCAAGACCAAGACAAGACCAAGACCAGAGTGTGTCGAGACCAAGACAAGACCAATGACAGAGTTTGTTGAGACCAAGACAAGACCAAGACCAGAGTGTGTCGAGACCAAGACCAAGACCAGAGTGTGTCGAGACCAAGACAAGACCAAGACCAGAGTGTGTCGAGACCAAGACCAGAGTGTGTCGAGACCAAGACAAGACCAATGACAGAGTGTGTCGAGACCAAGACCAAGACCAGAGTGTGTCGAGACCAAGACAAGACCAAGACCAGAGTGTGTCGAGACCAAGACAAGACCAAGACCAGAGTGTGTCGAGACCAAGACAAGACCAAGACCAGAGTGTGTCGAGACCAAGACAAGACCAATGACAGAGTGTGTCGAGACCAAGACAAGACCAAGACCAGAGTGTGTCGAGTCCAAGACCAGAGTGTGTCGAGACCAAGACATGACCAATGACAGAATGTGTCGAGGCCAAGACAAGACCAATGATAGTGTGTCAAGACCAAGACAAGACCAAGACCAGAGTGTGTCGAGACCAAGACAAGACCAAGACCAGAGTGTGTCGAGGCCAAGACAAGACCAATGACAGTGTGTCAAGACCAATTACAGAGTGTGTCGAGTCCAAGACATGACCAATGACAGAATGTGTCGAGGCCAAGACAAGACCAATGACAGTGTGTCAAGACCAAGACAAGACCAAGACCAGAGTGTGTCGAGACCAAGACAAGACCAAGACCAGAGTGTGTCGAGACCAAGACAAGACCAATGACAGAGTGTGTCGAGACCAAGACAAGACCAAGACCAGAGTGTGTCGAGTCCAAGACCAGAGTGTGTCGAGACCAAGACATGACCAATGACAGAATGTGTCGAGACCAAGACAAGACCAATTACAGAGTGTGTCGAGACCAAGACAAGACCAAGACCAGAGTGTGTCGAGTCCAAGACCAGAGTGTGTCGAGACCAAGACATGACCAATGACAGAATGTGTCAAGGCCAAGACAAGACCAAGACCAGAGTGTGTCGAGGCCAAGACAAGACCAAGACCAGAGTGTGTCGAGACCAAGACAAGACCAAGACCAGAGTGTGTCGAGACCAAGACAAGACCAAGACCAGAGTGTGTCGAGTCCAAGACCAGAGTGTGTCGAGACCAAGACATGACCAATGACAGAATGTGTCGAGGCCAAGACAAGACCAATTACAGAGTGTGTCGAGACCAAGACAAGACCAAGACCAGAGTGTGTCGAGTCCAAGACCAGAGTGTGTCGAGACCAAGACATGACCAATGACAGAATGTGTCGAGGCCAAGACAAGACCAATTACAGAGTGTGTCGAGACCAAGACAAGACCAATGACAGAATGTGTCAAGGCCAAGACAAGACCAAGACCAGAGTGTGTCGAGTCCAAGACCAGAGTGTGTCGAGACCAAGACATGACCAATGACAGAATGTGTCAAGGCCAAGACAAGACCAAGACCAGAGTGTGTCGAGTCCAAGACCAGAGTGTGTCGAGACCAAGACATGACCAATGACAGAATGTGTCAAGGCCAAGACAAGACCAAGACCAGAGTGTGTCGAGGCCAAGACAAGACCAAGGACAGAGTGTGTCGAGACCAAGACAAGACCAAGACCAGAGTGTGTCGAGACCAAGACAAGACCAAGACCAGAGTGTGTCGAGTCCAAGACCAGAGTGTGTCGAGACCAAGACATGACCAATGACAGAATGTGTCGAGGCCAAGACAAGACCAATTACAGAGTGTGTCGAGACCAAGACAAGACCAAGACCAGAGTGTGTCGAGTCCAAGACCAGAGTGTGTCGAGACCAAGACATGACCAATGACAGAATGTGTCGAGGCCAAGACAAGACCAATTACAGAGTGTGTCGAGACCAAGACAAGACCAATGACAGAATGTGTCAAGGCCAAGACAAGACCAAGACCAGAGTGTGTCGAGTCCAAGACCAGAGTGTGTCGAGACCAAGACATGACCAATGACAGAATGTGTCAAGGCCAAGACAAGACCAAGACCAGAGTGTGTCGAGTCCAAGACCAGAGTGTGTCGAGACCAAGACATGACCAATGACAGAATGTGTCAAGGCCAAGACAAGACCAAGACCAGAGTGTGTCGAGGCCAAGACAAGACCAAGGACAGAGTGTGTCGAGACCAAGACAAGACCAAGACCAGAGTGTGTCGAGACCAAGACAAGACCAAGGACAGAGTGTGTCGAGACCAAGACAAGACCAAGACCAGAGTGTGTCGAGACCAAGACAAGACCAATGACAGAGTGTGTCGAGACCAAGACAAGACCAAGACCAGAGTGTGTCGAGTCCAAGACCAGAGTGTGTCGAGACCAAGACATGACCAATGACAGAATGTGTCGAGGCCAAGACAAGACCAATGACAGTGTGTCAAGACCAAGACAAGACCAAGACCAGAGTGTGTCGAGACCAAGACAAGACCAAGACCAGAGTGTGTCGAGACCAAGACATGACCAATGACAGAATGTGTCGAGGCCAAGACGAGACCAATGACAGAGTGTGACGAGACCAAGACCAGAGTGTGTCGAGACCAAGACAAGACCAAGAACAGAGTGTGTCGAGACCAAGACAAGACCAAGACCAGAGTGTGTCGAGACCAAGACGAGACCAAGACCAGAGTGTCGAGACCAAGACAAGACCAAGACCAGAGTGTGTCGAGACCAAGACAAGACCAATGACAGAGTGTGTCGAGACCAAGACAAGACCAAGACCAGAGTGTGTCGAGTCCAAGACCAGAGTGTGTCGAGACCAAGACATGACCAATGACAGAATGTGTCGAGGCCAAGACAAGACCAATGACAGTGTGTCGAGACCAAGACCAGAGTGTGTCGAGACCAAGACCAGAGTGTGTCGAGACCAAGACCAGAGTGTGTCGAGTCCAAGACCAGAGTGTGTCGAGACCAAGACATGACCAATGACAGAATGTGTCGAGGCCAAGACAAGACCAATGACAGAGTGTGACGAGACCAAGACAAGACCAAGACCAGAGTGTGTCGAGGCCAAGACAAGACCAATGACAGGGTGTGACGAGACCAAGACAAGACCAATGACAGTGTGTCAAGACAAGACCAAGACCAGAGTGTGTCGAGACCAAGACAAGACCAATGACAGAGTTTGTTGAGACCAAGACAAGACCAAGACCAGAGTGTGTCGAGACCAAGACAAGACCAAGACCAGAGTGTGTCGAGACCAAGACAAGACCAATGACAGAGTGTGTCGAGTCCAAGACCAGAGTGTGTCGAGACCAAGACAAGACCAATGACAGAGTGTGTCGAGACCAAGACCAAGACCAGAGTGTGTCGAGACCAAGACAAGACCAAGACCAGAGTGTGTCGAAACCAAGTCAAGACCAGACCAGTGCTCCTTAAAATTCATCTGAAAGATCCATATTTACTGCCTGAGAATGTTTTGAAATTTTTGGCCATTTGTATTAATTTTGGTGACTTTTTTTATACAAATTCTGACCCGGCACAACAGTAAAAAAATAAATCAAATAAGAAATAAGTTATTGATTTAATTTGAAGCAGGAAGTTTTACATCCAATCACATTAATGATGTTAACAAATCAATCAAACAATGCACTGGCAATTAAGTGATATCCCCGCAGTTGTGGTCTTGATCGGTCTTGAAATAAAAAATATCAGTCTGAGACCAAGACAAGTCCGAGTACAAATGCAGTCGAAACCGAGACAAGACCTTCAAAAAATGCTCTCAAGACCAAGAACAGTCTCGATTACTACAACTCTACATATGACTTGTGGATGATATTTCAAGTCTTCTGAAGCCTTTCTTTGTATGATAATCATAACTTAAGTCAATATTAACTGAAATTATTGCTTGCAGTCATGTTCACCATTCACTTTCATTGTGTGGAAAAGAGCAGCTTGCACATTCTGATATAAATAACTTATTTTGTGTTCCTGAAGTCATACATGTTTCAAAAGACACCTTTACATATGATAAAACTTGACCTGAGTGTGAAACCTTACCTGGGATATGAAATGAGAAACTTTAATTTATCAATTCTTTATGGTAATTTCACTCCTGGATTGTTCCGAAAAAAGCACCAACAGCGAATACAGAAGACAGCAGGAACCAACATGAACATCTTGCATTTGTTATTTCAGTATCTCCCAGGGCCATTATTGAAAACTTCTCCTGCAACAGTGTTTTCTCTCCCTCTTTTGTGCCTGTTGGTTATTGCTTCACAGTCTTAGTTCACGGCTATAAACAGTCACCAGAACAGATGGCTCCTCCAACTACAAGCTGTAATCTTGTCAGATCCATCTGCTCTTACTCAATATCACTTCCTGCTTTTAGATGGGGCTCCACAGGGCCTGTGTCACTTCCTGTTTCCCCTCACCTGAATTCTGGCTTCACTGCCCCTGCTGTGATCACTTTTCTTCAAATATGAAATGTGCTTTTTAGGGGAAAAATTCTATGAATGAACGGACGGTTTGATGGATGGCTGGATGTGTAAAACGAAATTGGGCACATTTGGCGGTTTACATAACGTCTTATTCTAAATGTTCCCAAAATAATGTGTGTTTCAATAATATCTTAAAGGGATAGTGCACCCAAAAATGAAAAATCTCTTACCCTCATGTTGTTCAAAACCCTTGACATTTTTCTTCTGTTGAACTTTGAGGAATATTCTGGCCACTTATTTTTTATATAATATAATAAATTTGATATTGCCCCAGTCCACATTAACTTTCATTATATGGAAAAGAATGCCCAGAATACTATTGAACATTCACTTTTTATGTTTTACTTAACACTAATGTAATTTTCATTCATTCATTTTGTTTTTTAAATAAAACAACATTAAAACCATAAGCAAAATGTGTGAGATAACATTTTATTTATAGCTGACTTTGGAAAAAATATCTTAAATTTTCTCAATGGAAAATTGTTTAAGCATAAACCTTTAAAATTATTATTATTATTATTATTAGTGGTGTTATAAATCGTAATATTAATAAACTGTAATATTTACTATAATATTAATCAAATAATAATAATTAACTGTAACCATAAAACTTGGTAAATGTAATATTTACTATAATAAAAATGAACTCTAACCATAAAACATGCTAACTTTAATATTTGCCATAATATATAGTAATAATAATAATAGTTGTTGTTGATAATAATAAAAGTAATAATAATTATCTATAACCATAAAACTTGCTAACATTAATATTTACTATAATTAAATTAACTGTAAACATAAAACATGCTAACTTTTGAATTTGCTATAATAGTATAATAAATATAATAATAATAAAACAATCATTATTGTTAATAATAGTATTAATAATAATTCACTGTAGCCAAAATATTTGCTAATATTCACAATAATAATGAGGATGATGGTGTTGATGATAAATCATACCCACAAATCTAGCTAACTTTAATATTTACTATAATTATTATTATTATTATGGTTTATTTTTTAATTTTATTTTAATTTGGATAGATCTTCATATAGATTTAGAACAACCTGAAAAGCCTGAGACTGATTAAATGATGACAGAATTGTAATTTGCTTGGGGTGAACTTACTTAAAGAGTATCTTGTATATTAGGCAACACATCTAAAGTCTGGCACAATCGGGCACGCTACGGCAAAGTCAAATCTCTACTGTCGGGCGAATGCCGTAAACAATTTTCCCTTAGTTGTTAAGAAGTAAACTATTCTCCGCAGGATGCCTGATGAGAAGAATCCAGGAGATCGTCTCACACTGTGCAGGGGAATGTCACTCACTCTCAAGAGGCAGTTACCGTTGCTCATCAGCATATCAACCACTGCACATAATCTCAAAAACAAAACACATTTACATACTCGTGTGTCAGTCATTCATAAACTTGAATTTAAATAATGGGGAGAAAGGTAAGTGGCAGGCGGAATATGGAAAAGCAGGAGTGTTTATGGGTCTATGTGTGATTGGTAATTAAGCTTGGGCTGTGTGTGGGTAATGTGTGTTGATTACTGGGCACTGACCAGTGAAATGTGAAGGACAGAAAGAGCGCTAGCTGCTGTGAGGGACCTGCAATGAGTGCTTTTAAAGAGCCCAAGTCCCTTGTAAGCACAGAGGCATCCATATTTAGGCCTTACGGGACATATTTGCATTTTATAATTCGTATTTCACTGTAAGGTTTGCATCTCTGAAAGAAGCAAGTTATTATTTATATTTATATTTATTATTTAATATACTTACGTAGTAAAACCAGTATTCTAGTCGCTTCATAACATTAAGGTTGAACCACTGTGTTGAACCACGGTGATGGTTCAGAAACCTTTTGGATTTCATCAAAAATATCCAAATTTTACTAGTCATGGGTTTGGAACACCGCCATCTTGCTCTGACCAAAGAGACTTGAACGCACATGATGTCGTAAACACGACTTCTTACCTCATAAATATGAACATCCCAGGAGGACTTGAACGCACCATACACATCCGCAGGGCCGTTCACAGGGGGGTGGCCCTTTCTTTAGTTTGGGCCACTGCCCCTCAAAATGTCTGTGCACGGCCCTGCACATCCGATTGCTTTCTCAACTGTTTACGTTCATTTAAGACAACAGACTGTTTAGTGATCTACCGATAATGTGTTTTACCGATATTTTTCTAGATATGTAAGCATTTTCCCATAATTAGCTATCGGTTTTGTTATATCGGATTCGCAAATAAATGGCGCCACCTTGAGAGCGTTTTAAGAATTGCGCGCAAGACCGCCATTAAAGCACTGCATCTGAGGGGAGGAGTCAACAACGGTGTTCAAAGGTAAAATAACTGACCTCCCTTAATTAGTAAACTTTATTTAACATAACAACCATTGATGCACAAACAAGATATGTTACATGCTTGATATGTACTTTAAACTTGGCGCTAAAAAAAAAAGAAACGAGTCACGTAATCAATCCGTCAAGTCATGTCCCAAACTCCCAATAAAGACGTAAGTTAATTTCAAATGAATTAAATAAAACAGCCATGAATGAGTGCATGTTGGAAATAAAACCGCTGAATTGAATTCTCTCTCTGTTGTCTATGCTCAGACATTATTAGTCTAGTAAAGTCGCTTTCATAGGGCCGTTGTTGTGCCGAATATCGACTCCGTCAGAATTCGACTGCCCTCCGCGTGCACGCGCATGACATCATTTGTCGACATCTGGTCGGCCAATGAATTTAATGTTTATGTTGCCCTTTCATTTTTATTTAATTTCCTTTTTTATATTTATGTTATGTTATGTAGTTATTGCGTCCTTATGTGGATAAACATTGTTTGTTTAATATCTTGAGAACATATTGAAATGTTTTTTTTACAAATTTTGTAATTACGAATAAAATAAATAAATAAATAAAATTCCGCACTGTTTGCTCTTCAAAGCTTTTTGTAAACAATGGTTTCTACCCAAGTTACACCACGACAACATCGAACGTCCAAGTCTTCCTAAATAGGAATTTCTATTTCTATTCAAAGAATCATGCAAGACATATTACGTTTTCCACAAAAATATGAGGCAGCACAAATGTTCAGAACAACATAAATGCACATAAACACAACATCAGAAATGTTTCTTGAGCATCAAATCATCACATTAGATTTCTGAAAGATCATGTACACTAAAGACTGGAGGAATGATGCTGAAAATTCAACTTTGATCACAGGAATAAATTACATCTGAATAAAATTGAAGTATATTATTTTGAATTGTTATAATATTTTACAACATTTCATATTTTTGTAAATATATTTAGACAGTCTTCTCATCAAACACACGTCACAGCCAGACATGTCTCCTGTACAGTGGAGGTGTAGAGGGCAGTATAATTTTGGCAGGTACATTTTTTTTAATACTGACGAAATAATACTGGACCACTGGAAACCTCTTGCCTTTTTGTGTCTACAATCAGTCTTCTCAGCAAACACTCTCCATAGCAGAAATCACCAGCATGCATGTGATGTGCTTGTTAACCTGTACAGTGGAGCTGGGAAGGGCAGCATCATTTCGGGAGGTGTTCTGTTGTAAAATTGATATTACATTTGATATGCTATGGCAGGGGGTAATAGGCAGCAGAAATGAGAATAATTTATGTACAGAAATAAGCAGAATTGTTTGCACATGGGATTATATTGCACTAATAGAAATCTGAAAGTTTATGAAAATTATTTATGAACAATTCTTTATATAAAACATGTAATTTAATAAAAACATGTTGAACTCAAAAACTGCTCGAAAATCTAAGTCATGATTCTAAACAAATTGTGTTCTAAATTTGAGGTTGATATCTCAAAAAATGAGCTTTCAGTAAGATTTCATTTGGGCGCAGTACCAAACTTTTTCCATTAGATGCCAGCAAATCTCCACTGGTACACAGCCAGTGTTAGGTAAGTTACCTTAAAAAGGTAATGAATGTAATTAGATTACTGTACAAATTACTTTTTCCAAAACAAATTGAATTACTTATTACTAATTACTTTCTAAATCCTATAGCAACCATGACAAGTTAAGGGAATGAAGTATAGACATGAAACAGCTCTTTTAATTCATTTAAATACATAATATAAAACTACATCAATTATTCTTATTAACTGACCAAAGTATTACAAATGTGAGGATACATAAAAACATGCATTTTAAAGTTAGACTTTAAATTTTGATGTTAATTCCACTACTGTATAATATATAGGCCTAATTGTTCTACAGTCTATACACAGTATTTAGTTCGATTACATCAGAAGTATTTGTAATTAAATTACAGAAAAATAAGAGTAATCCCTTACTTTACTTAAAAAGTAAAGTAAGGGATTACTCTTATTTTTCTGTAAATAAATTGCAGTAGCTAATTACTTAGTAACTAGTTACACCCAACACTCTACACAGCAGTGGGATTAGTTATTTGCAGTACAGTATAATTTCTCTCTCTCAAATATTACATGCACACACACAATTTTTAGTACACACATACTAACCAAACTCTGACATCCATACCAACACATCCACACAGTTATAGCTGCATCATTTATCCAGCTGGCTCTATAATATGCAGAAGCAGAAAATTGAGAAGAAAAAAAAAAGCATTTGCTTTATTGGTCAAACCTGAGAAAATGACGCCATCTGGTAAAGAATAGTAAAATAATAATAATTTTGAAGCCTTGCCAACAGAATGAAAGCCTATTAGCAAAGATTGGATCATGTTATAGTTAAATGGTCCTTGATTGAAAATTGCAGTTTCATGGGTTTCAATGGGAACATTTTGTCCTTACGGCCCTAAGTGTAACTATTATGTGTACCTAGTGTCAATTAGATTTAGGGAAGGAAATGAGGGTAAAATATTAAAATTCCATTAAAAATACACACTTCTGCTAAAATGTATACAGTTGGCACTAACACAGGCAAAATAATAAAAAAAAAATGAAAAAGAAAAAAATGTCCTTAAAGATGCTTAAGGGTTAACTCACATTCCCTTACATTTTCAGATTTGTCTGCATCTCATAGTCTAGACAAATGCAGACAAATCTGTGAAAATATTATATTATAATATATTACTTTGTGTTGATAAACTCAATACAAAAAAGACACCATACCCCATATAGTGGTATTTTCATTTCAGTTTACTTTTCACTATTTCTTGCAGAGTGAAATTCATTTAAGGCTTGTTCTACGTGAGGTCCACTTACATAACAGCCTATCACACCATACATATTTTACACAATATAGGCTATATGGGAAAGAAAATGCAAATTAGACACATAATATGAACTTCTATATAAACAATGAGAGTCACAGTTTCTCAACGCTTTCTTGAACGTCTGATGGTGTCGTGTGCTTGGCTGGAAATGATTTAGTTACAAAAAGCTTTGAAGAGCAAACAGTGCGGAACTTTTATTTATCATTTTTTTCCGTACATTTTTAAAAATTAATAAAAAAAAATTTAAAAAAACAATTTAGTTGTTCTCCAAACATTTAACAACTTAGGATGCAATAACTACCTAAAATAAAATTAAATGAAAGGGCAACACAACATATATTAAATTCATTTGGCAGCACGGATGTCATCAAATGGGGGGGTATGTCAGATTCTGGCAGGGAGTCGACTTTCGGCACAGCACCCTTTCACTCACCGGGTTGAGGATCAGGAAATGCTCCAGGCACTGCCACCGTATGTAACTTTAACAAGATCCACTCGTTTAAAACTCCCTAAATGACATTAACATTTACTATATAGCCTTTATTTTGCTAATAAACATCTAATTAATTACAGCTACGTGGAAATTACGAGAATACTTAAAATAATTTTGAGATAATTTTAATGTTTACAGATTAATTCCATTGTAAATACCTCAATGTAACCCAGATTTTTTTTTAAAAATAAAATGAGGGTCAAGTAGTAATTCATTTTGTGGTACTCAACATAATTCCTTTAATATGCACAGCAATTATATTTCAGTTATAAACTGAATAGGCTACATTCATAGGGATGACTAAAAGTATTTTTCAAATGTGCACTGTAGCGGATAGCCTTGAATTATCCAAAGGATCGTGAGTCGAATGTCATCTGTAACCCTTTCCCACCAGGCATGAACTCTCGAGGTATGGAAGTCACGGCCAACAGACTGGATCTCAGCATCCCCTTCCTCCCTTTTGTCCCAGGAGTCTGTCTGTGGCGTCCATCCAGGTCGAACTTGCAGGTAAGCCCATGCTGTAGCTGTGCTCGGGACCTGTGCACCCTGCCATCTGGGCAGGTGCTGCTCCTATGTCCTATCCTCCGATTCGTTTAAAATCCCGGCTGGTGGGTCAGTGCCCCGGGTGCGGCGGAGTGCTGATTTCAGCTCTGAAAGGGGCTGGGGGCCAGCAACCCCTCCGAGAGGCGAGATAGTAGCATGACATTAAAAAGGCTTCTGGGTCAGACTTCATAATAGGTCTAATCAGAAGCGTCACGCTCATTCAAACAAAGGATGCCCCCTTAGTTTTATTCATTTATTTGTTGTTGGTTGAGCTTGGAATGCAAATGAAAAAACTTTCTTTTTTTTTTCTTTTTTTTTACATTACCATCCAAAAGTTTGGGGTTAATCAAAGAATGGACAGTATAATATTACAAAAGATTATATTTCAAATAAATGCCACCAAGAAAGGCTATATATATATATAATTACTGTAATAACATTCAGCTGAAATCACAACATTAATTGTGATAAATTAATTGAATATATCAATTCAATACTCTTCAATTATGTTAATTAAACAAAAGTTTGAAAACAAGCAATCATAATTATAGTAGAAATTCTGGAAATAGTCTATATAAGGGAGCTGTTGAATATTGTGCTGGAGAACGGGGAGCCCTCGAGTCAAAAAGGTTGAGAAGCACTGGTCTGGGGCACCAAGTGAGCCAGATAGGAATTGGTTCATGATGCCCTTGGGTCTAATTGTGTATACCGACTTGAATTAAATACTTTGATTTTGACAATCACTTTGCCCCTTTAGACCGCTACCCGCTGTGCTCTGAAGTGCTATTGTGATTTGATTTAGCTACAAAATTCTCTTTAATTTTAACCGTCAACCAGTCCAGATAGGTAAAATGACATCTTCTCCAGCCTTTCTTGGTGGGTAAATTTGACCCTAAGAGAGTGCATTAGTGTGCATTGGAGCATTAAAAGTCTGGCATTTTGGCATTGGATTACATTCAACCACTCTTAAGCGCTTAGAACTAATTGGACTCTCTCTCATTTCATTATCTAATGTCAAACTAAAGCACTGCTTTAATGCACTTAAAGACTTTTTTAGAGACTTAAGTCACGGCAGCTGTAATGCGGCTGTTAATATTCCCACGTGCAGATCCTTTAAAGACGTGATAAATGGTGTCTAAACCCTCAGCCAACATTAGCGATTAGCTAGCATTCATCAGTGCCCTCCTACACCTGAAAAGCAGCTATTAGCCTCCAGGCAACAAAGCACATATAATAAATGCACCTCCTGCAACCTAATAATTTATACATTTGCAGAAAGCCAAAATAGCCGACCTGAACAATCTCGGTGTGTAAGGCAGCAGTTTACAAAGAAGTGACAAATATGTCTCTCTCTCCGTTTGGATACGTCTGCTACAGAATGATCAATAGCACAACATATTTGCCTAAAAGTTCTGGAAGGAAAAAAAGCTAGTGAATCAGATGTACACTGAACAAAATTATAAACACAACACTTTTGTTTTTGCCCCCATTTTTCATGAGCTTAACTCAAAGATCTAAGACTTTTTCTATGTACACAAAATATTGTTCACAAATCTGTCTAAATCTGTGTTAGTGATCACTTCTCCTTTGCCGAGATAATCCATCCACCTCACAGGTGTGGCATATCAAGATGCTGATTAGACAGCATGATTGTCGCACAGGTGTGCCTTAGGCTGGCCACAATAAAAGGCCACTCTAAAATGTGCAGTTTTATCACACAGCACAATGCCACAGATGTCACAAGTTTTGAGGGAGCGTGCAATTGGCATGCTGACTGAAGGAATGTCCACCAGATCTGTTGCCTGTGAATTGAATGTTCATTTCTCTACCATAAGTGGTCTCCAAAGGCGTTTCAGAGAATTTGGCAGTACATCCAACCGGCCTCATAACCGCAGACCACGTGTAACCACACCAGCCCAGGACCTCCACATCCAGCATCTTCACCTCCAAGATCGTCTGAGACCAGCCACCTGCACAGCTGCTGCAACTACCGGTTTGCATAACCAAAGAATTTCTGCACAAACTGTCAGAAACCATCTCAAGGAAGCTCATCTGCATGCTTGTCCTCCTTATCGGGGGCTCGGCCTGACTGCAGTTCGTCGTCGTAACCGACTTGAGTGGGCAAATGCTCACATTTGATGGCATCTGGCACTTTGGAGAGGTGTTCTCTTCACGGATGAATCCCGGTTTTCACTGTACAGGGCAGATGGCAGACAGTGTGTATGGCGTCGTGTGGGTTAGAGTTTTGCCGATGTCAACGTTGTGGATCGAGTGGCCCATGGTGGCGGTGGGGTTATGGTATGGGCAGGCATATATTATTAACAACGAACACAGATGCATTTTATTGATGGCATTTTGAATGCACAGAGATACCGTGACGAGATCCTGAGGCCCATTGTTGTGCCATTCATCCACGGCCATCACCTCATGTTGCAGCATGATGATGCACGGCCCCATGTTGCAAGGATCTGTACACAATTCCTGGAAGCTGAAAACATCCCAGTTCTTGCATGGCCAGCATACTCACCGGACATGTCACCCATTGAGCATGTTTGGGATGCTCTGGATCGGCATATACGACAGCATGTTCTAGTTCCTGCCAATATCCAGCAACTTCGCACAGCCATTGAAGAGGAGTGGATCAACATTCCACAGGCAACAATCAACAACCTGATCAACTCTATGCGAAGGAGATGTGTTGCACTGCGTGAGGCAAATAGTGGTTACTCCAGATACTGACTGTTTTTTGGACCCCCCCAATACAGTAAAACTGCACATTTTAGAGTGGGCTTTTATTGTGGCCAGCCTAAGGCACACCTGTGCAATAATCATGCTGTCTAATCAGCATCTTGATATGCCACACCTGTGAGGTGGATGGATTATCTCGGGAAAGGAGAAGTGCTCACTAACACAGATTTGATTTGTGAACAATATTTGAGAGAAATAGGCCTTTTGTGTACATAGAAAAAGTCTTAGATCTTTTAGTTCAGCTCATGAAAAATGGGGGCAAAAACAAAAGTGTTGTGTTTATAATTTTGTTCAGTGTAGTTGTTTGTGAAGTGGTTTACAGCGCAAGCGTTATGAACCATTTAATTCAGCTCTGTTTCCAGTTCAATACAAGTTAAACTCAGTTGACACTTGTGGCATAATGTTGTTTAGCACAAAATTTTACACTTATTTTTCTTTTCTAAAAAAAGCAAGCAAAAATCTGGGTTACAGTAAGGCACTGATAATGGAAGTGAATGTGGGACAAATCGTAAACGTTAAATTACTCATTGCTTCAATATGTCTGATATTTTCTGTGAACTCATAATATTCTTTTAAGTGTTTCATATAGGCTGCCTTCGAATTTTAGTTTTTAAGTCCTTCAGATACAAAACCCTTTATGATCCCAGAGTTTCTAAGGCATCATATTTCTCTTTGGGTCTAGAGTAGCCACCTTTTGTGTGCAAATGGATAGTATGATGATAATTTTCCCCCAGCCTTGCTCATTGTATGCCAAAATAGAAATCTTCCTAAGCATTTTTTCTTGGACGCACGAGGGCCATCTTCAGTAAAGCAGCAAAGCCTCTCATTCTCATTTCCCATTCTTTGAATTGGGCTTGCTTGTCCAATTAAAAGGAGTATGGACTCGGTGTTCCTCTCTGTATGACAGTGGATTACGTCTTTTGTCTGTGATGTAGCTGTGCTGTATTATGCTTCTCTCAACGGTGGGTTGTCCTCAGAGAGTTTGTCCTTTTTGGGTACACACGCACACACACACATGCACATATGCATACACAAAGTAACACAAGCTCAATAATTGCTGTTTGGCCAGCCCTGAGGGTGTTAATATTAAGCTGGCATGAAGCGGAGAGACTGCCATGAAACTGCATTTGTAAAAGTCAAAGTCCTGCTTTGGTCAGCAAAAAGAAACCCACAAGCCTTTCACATATTTCTCTTTTTTTCTTCATTCTGAAGTCAGTTTTGAAAAGAGCTTGTGAATATTCCACAATGTTGCCACAGCTCCTACAAGAATGACACTTTTTATCCATATGCATGAACACTGCCAAACAAGCATTATCATTGAAATTAAATGTGTATATTTATGTTTGGGTTTTTAAAAAGAAGTCTCATGCTCTACAAGGTTGCATTTATTTGATCAGAAATACAATAAAAACAGTAATATTGTGAAATAATTTTACAATTTAAAATCACTGTTTTCAATTTTAATTAATATATTTTCAATTTTTTATTAATATATAAAATGTAATTTATTCTTGTGATGGCAAAGCTGAATTTTCGGCATCATTACTCCAGTCTTCACAGTCACCTGATCCTTCAGAAATCATTCTGATATTCTGATTTGCTGCTCATTTCTTATTATTATCAATGATGAAACAGTTGTGCTGCTTAATATTTTTGTGGAAGCTGATTTCTACTGAAAACTGATTTCTCTATTCTTCAGGTTTCTTTGATGAATATAACGTTTTAAAAAACTATTTATTTAAAATATATAATTTTTTCTACATTATAAATGTTTTTACTGTCACTTTTGATCAATTTAAACCATTCTTGCCAACTAAAAGCATTCATTTCTTTTTTTTTCTTTTTTTAATTATTACTGACCCCAAAATTTGGAACAATAGTGATGAAGATTAATTATATGCAGATAAATGAATGTAATTAATTTAAACGCATGCATTTGGCAGACAGTTTTGTCTACAGCAACTTAAATTAGGATATTCATTTTATATTTACATTTTTATATTTTAAGATTACATTCCCTGGCACTTTTTGACATTGTTGTTAGTACAATTTTATTAATTAATCATCAATACTTGATAAGAAAAAGAGCTCCTGAATGAAGATAACTCAATTAAATTATTTTGATGGATGAATAAATAATTAAATAAATATATTGATTGTTTTATATTTCTCTCTGATAATGCAAATAGGTTTGTTTTGCACTCCAGTATCCAGGCTGGTTAAGGACAAGAGCTTTGGGACTGATTAATGAGATTTCAGTTTTATCTTTGTTGAGCTTGAGAATGTCCAGTTAGAATCAGCTTTAAATGAGAGATGCAGGCACTTAATGAGGTGTTGGAAGGATGTGGTGATGGGAACTAATATAGATTTTGACTTTGACTTTTAATATAGATAGACTTTGACATAATAATAGAAATAGACCCATAATGTTGCATTATTTGTCCAAAGGGAAGCATATATATTCAAATGAGTAGAGGGCTCTGGATAGATCCCTTGGGGATGCCCTGCCTAACAGCAGCGGTGGAGGATTTATGTCTCTGAAAAGGAACAAACTGCTACCTGTCATTGAGATAAGACATGAATCAGAGGTAAACTGTGCTAGAGATGCCAGTGGCTGAATAGATATGTGTAGCTTTTGTTTAAACAAATGCATCATTATCCTCAGGTTTAACTCTCCAGGGATCACTTTCCTGTGATTTGCTAGTGCATTTCCTACTTAAATGCAACCTCTTTTGACATCCTCAGTGTCAAGTAAAAAAAATGTGTCTGCTTACAATTTAGCATTTGCATAAGTGTTTCAAAACAACAGAGGGATGTCTAATCAAAAAAGGATCTTACAAAATCCAAATGCATTCAATGCTTTCGTAATTGCCTTGTTCAGCACATTAACGTTTTTTTGTTACAGCTCCTCATCGTTCATTTCTGTTTTTATTAAAGTTGAATTTGTTTGTGCATGTTGTAAAGTACAAAATAGTGTCACACTAAGTCCCCAGAGAGTGTGAGACAGGCCCGCTGTTGCTCGACAGGGTGCATATCTGTAACCTTGATGTCAAATGCTTATTAGCACTTGCTTCTACTGTTGCCCTTCTCAAAGCAACTGCCAGCACTGAGAGCGTTGAATAAATGCACCCTCAATGTGCTCTGACAGCACTCAGCACTCGCTTAACTGTGCCGTTTGATTATGTGCTTATTATATACCAGTAAACAGATGCGTGGACTGGTGAGGCTGAGAAGGCTGATATGATTTGACAGGCTCTAGAAACAGTAGAACTGAGTAGACAATGGGAGGAAGCGAGAAAACGCTTATTTAGCCTTAAGATGCAAATGCATCCCAATTTCGCTTGTGAAATTAGGTAAATGACTCTAACTTTTTCATTTACATATTTGATTTGACAAATAAAATGTAATATGTTTTAATAACTATCCATGTGTGGAAGTGTTACTATGTAGATTTGCTCTGCTTGCCTTAAAGGATTAATTCACTTCAAAATGAAAATTTACTCACCCTCATCTCATCTCAAGATGTTCATGGCTTTCTTTCTTCAGTCAAAAAGAAATTACGTTTTTTGAGGGAAACATTCCAGGATTTTTCTCCAGATAATGGTTTTCAATTGCAATTAACGGGTTGAAGGTCCAAATCAATGCAGTTTCAAAGGGCTTCGATGGGCTTCAGAGGGCTCTGCACGATCCCAGCCGAGGAATAGGCTCTTATCTAGTGAAACCATCGACCATTTTCTAAAAAAAATAAACATTTATATACTTTTTAACCTCAAATGTGCGAAAAATCCTGGAATGAATTTCTTTTTGACTGAAGAAAGAAAGACATGAACATCTTGGATGAGATAGGGGTGAGTAAATTATAAGGAAATTTTCATTTTCAAGTGAACTAATCCTTTAGAAAAATTAACTTCTGTCATAATTTACTCACCCTCATGTCATATATTTTGAAACATGTCTCAAAATATATTTTTTGAAAGTCATTCAGGCTTGGAACAACACAAGGGTAAGTAAATTATGACAGAATTAAAATTTATTGGTGAACTATCCATACATTTTCGGAAATGTACAGGAAAAATAATAGTTTGTTACCATTTTGCCAGTTTTAACTATAACACTCAAACGCTCACACTAAAAGTTTTTGCTTATGAATATTTAATAAGCTGAGCACTGAGGCAGTTTATGATTGGTTGTCTGCAAGGCAACTAGGACTTCTCTTGAGTGGATAAGCACAGATGTCACTTATCAATGTCAAAATGTGTGCCTAGATCTATTTTTTATTTTTTAAGAGCTTCTTAAACTTTAGAGCTTTAGAATAGTGACATTTCTAAACCGTTTAGTTTACCCAAAAGTGGAAACAAGAAAGAATGTCATAAAGGTTTAGAGCAAGAGGGTGAGTAAATTACAGATTTTTTTGTCATTTTTGGGAGAACTATCCCTTTAAATAATTGATCAAACTCTAATATATTGACTGTTTGTTGCAAAGTCCCGCCCATTTAAGAGTTCACCCAATAATCAAGGTTTCAGGCTACAAAAACAATCTGAAAGCCTAATGTCTAATGAAAATCCTTTGAGCAGGACTCTAAATGATACACTCAGAGGCTGTTGACCAATCAACATTGATCTTTGTTTAAAATGAATGGTAAAAGTATCTACAGAGACTCCCACTGAAGAAACGTTGCTTAATAACTCTAGCATTCTAGATCCACAATGGAGATCCTTTAAAAAAAAATTAGGTTTAAAAAAACTTTATTCCCAGGGTTAAGTGTGTGAAAAAAGCCCTTTCTGCAATCAGCATGAGTGGGATATGATATTGGTTCCAGAAGAATATTTTCACTCTTCTTGTTTCTGTTCTCTTTGTTCTTTCTCTTTTCTAAAGTCTTAGAACTTTGATGCCCATTTTGTTCCGTCCCCCATTTCCATGTCCCAGGATGATTTGTGGGGCTCACTGAAGGGTGAAGTGGGATTCCACCAGGTTAAGACAATGAGATCTGAGTGGGAAAGTGATAGATGAACCGACTCCAACCACATTTGTCTTCGGTTTAACATTTTCTTGTATCAATTATTTCAGGAAAGCTTGCTTAATATGCATTTCTGAGCGTCCTGGTGCTGAAGGAAGGAATGAATCAACTCTGGAACAAAAGAAGAATAGCAAGACGATTTGGGACCTCAAGACTCTAATTAAGAACAAGGTACTTCATTCTGCCTGTTGTAATGAGAGCTTTATGACGAATGTCAGGCTGTAAATACTATTTAAGATTGTCCAACTAATGTCTCACGTTCTATATTGAAGTAAACAGTCAACTATATTGTCCAGCTCTGAAATATTGTATGAAAATCAAATATTGTTGATTTTTTTAAAAACTGGATTCATCGTCTGTTTATGAAGCCAATAGTGAACCTCCTCCCTCTACAAAGGCATGAATTAAACGGGTGACTTGGGAATAAGAGAAGTAGCATCAGGAAAATATGGAAGCGCGCTTGTGTGCAGCCATGTGCAAAATTGATATTTCACAATATCTGATTTATCACGGGGGCTCATTCTGTTTAGCGTCATTGTCTGTTTATATTCACTTATTTTTTGCAGTCAGAAGATTGTGTTTATGCTCAGAGGTCATAGAGAACTTTACAACCGGACAGTGTACAGCTGTGATGAATTGTCAGTTTTGACAGTGAAATGGATACTCTAATCTATATATTGACAGGCAGTTGATAAATGGCATGAAAGGCAGGTGTTCACTGATAATGAGCCAGCAAAGCAACCAGCTGATTAAGCTCCAACTTTGATTCCAGAACTTGACGTCCTTTGATTCATCCTTTGGGAAAAGAGAGCATAGAGGAATGGAAGAACATCCCCAGTAGCTACTTCTGGGTAAAAGATGTATACGGTTTTAGTAGAATCACTACAAATAGTGTGGCAGAAAATATTACATTTTAACTGACAGTATTTCAGCAAATCAAGTGCGTCTTGTATTTTCTATTGTCTGTTTAGAATCTGAACCAGTGATTCATTAATTGTGAATGAATCACTATTTTGAGTTAGATAGTTTAATTAATTGGTCAAATGAGTTAGCAAGGCATTCTGAATTGGTTTGCAAATCAGTTTAGAATCAAAACTAGCGATACTCGATTAATGAGTGAATCTTGAGTTGGTTCTTATCAATGAATAAAAATGGGAATGGGATTTGTGAATGAATCACTATTTGGAGTTGATTCTTTTCAGTGAATTTAATTGGGAACAGATTCAGAACATTGTGTTTACCAATTTAGAATCTGAACTAGTGATTCTTTAATTGTGAATGAATCATTATTTTGAGTTGGTTCTTTTCAATGAATTGGTCACATGGGTTAGCACAGCATTTTGAATCGAGTTGGCAATTCAGTTCAGAATCAGAACTAGCGATACTCGATTAATGAATGAATCACAATTTTGAGTTGTTTCTTTTCAATGAATCGAACAGGATTTTTTTTTTTTTTTTTGTGAATGAATCACTATTTGGAGATGATTATTTTCAGTGAATTTAATTAGGAACAGATTCAGAACATTGTGGTTACCAATTTAGAATCTGAACTAGAGATTCTTTAATTGCGTCTTTAATTGTGCTTCGTTTAAGTCTTTGTAACAGGATACATACAATCATTTGAAACCAAAGTTGTATTGATCCTATTGTTGGCCAGTCAATTTTTCTGTAGTGTAGTTGCTAACTAATCTATATTTTCTCAATAGCTTGCCCAATGCTGGATGTATGTACGTGCTACTTTCCTTATATATTTATGATGGCACTCTTGATTAATCTTAATGGGAAGTGATATGCTTTCAATATAATCGTTATTCTTTCAATCAAAGCCAGTTATTCACGCTACAAGCTTTTATGAAGGGAAGCAGATACGCATCAAATATTTCGCTGCAATAGCAGTAAAACGTCATGGCTGGGAATCCAAACTTGTAAAAACACTCCCAAGGACTATTGCTGTTCCAGAATGTGCCTGTGTTGTGGTCCTTATGGGATTGCCTGACGAATAAGAAGAATGATAAATGGTCTGTCTTAGGGCTAATCTGTCTTCTGAGGGGTTAAACAGCATTCAGTTCAAACCTCGCTAACTGTTCTACCGTCTGAAGACAACATGAAAGTGCTTTGTTGGTTTAGCTGTGGGAAACCATGTACGCAGACACTCACAAAGCTTTTTTTTTTGTGCTTTTCTTTCTGATATCAGGGCATGCCAGACATGACAATTTAAAAGCTAGAGTCTATTACTGTGCAAATGAGCGAGACAGTTCCATCTTTTTTGTTTTTCAAAGATATCTTCAATCAATACAATTTTTTTACTGTTTTACCTCAAAGTGCATTAGCATTTTGCATATTTAAAATGAAACAGAAATGTGCCAGGTTTAAAAGCATTCCTGGTGTTTGAACATTGAAAATTGTGCAATCTCCTGTCTTCTGCTTTCAGTGAATGGAAATCTATTCACTGTCTGTAGTGATAAAAATATCTCAAAATGCTTACTTTTTAAATTTCCCATAAAGCTAAAGCAATACACTGGAAGAGCCTTTGCAGCAAACTATTATAAATTTAGCCCTTTAGATATAAATGAGGCAATTAAAAGATGTTTATAAATGATATGCCCCGGGGTTGATTTGCACTTTCTATATATCATGAGAGGTGAAAGGTCTCAATAAAATATAAATATAAACCACCCAAGTGAAGCAGCTTTAATTAGAACACAGCTGCTGCAAGGCCAAAGACAAGCATCGGCACAAATGACCAGTGTTGGCTTTCACCACTTCATCTTTCATGTTAATCATGATATTATTATATATTTTATATAATAAAATAATAAATAGACAGTAATGATTTTTCTCTAGCAGAGGGGAGATGAATGAGACTTTAGAAATTGGGCTTTAAAAAAATCCCAATGGATTTGTAAGACATTGATTTCTAAAGGTTCACTATAAAATGTTCTTAAACTGTATTTTTGTCTTTTCTTCCCAGTACAAAATATCAAATCATCCTAAAATACTTTCATTTTACGTAATAAGCAAATTTACATTAGATATGAAGTAAATTACTAATTAACTGTAATTAGTAATTAGGCAAATAGTTTTCAGTATAAATCTAAAAATGTTTTTGACAAATAAGTAGTTTTAAATATATATATATATATATATATATATATATATATATATATATATATATATATATATATATTAAATGTTTTTATATATAGCATGTTTTTATAATAATAATAATTTAAAAAAATACAATTAATTATATGTGAATTAAAAATAAGTTTGGGCTCAGTAAGAAATTAATACTTTATTAAAATGGATTAATTAAATTAATCAAAAGTGACAGTAAAGACATATAAAGTTACAAAAAAAGTCTATAGTCAAATAAATGCTGCTCTTTTGAACCTTTTATTCATTAAAGAATCCACAAAAATATTAAGCAGCACAGCTGTTTTCAACATTGTGTAACAAAGGATCCACTGGAGGCAAGTTGAAGTGAGAACCCAAGTGCAGTTTAATTATAAATATGAACATACACAAAACAAACAGTGACTTAAACTTAACTTGACTTGAACCATGAACAGACACTCACCAACAGCGGGTTACCTATAACAAAACCCAAAATCGTGACATATCCCCCCCTCTATGGGCGGCTCCCGACGCCCAACAAAAACAAAACCTACAACATTCCAGGAGGGTGGTCTTGGAGGAGGGATGGCGAGCCAGGCCTGGGAGCATTGGCGGACCTGGGCCGTGGGGCAGTTCAGAAAGCCATGGAGGCTCAGGCAGTTCAGGAAGCCATGGCAGTGCAGGAAGTTCAATGGACCATAGTGGTGCAGGAAGTTCAAGAAGCCATGGTGGTGCAGGAAGTTCAAGAGACCATGATGGTGCAGGAAGTTCAGGGAATCACAGAGGCGCAGCCTCCGTGGCCTTCTCCAGGTACCTACTGCCAAACAAAATAATAATAATTCTTGGGCGGAGCTATGGGGTCATGGCCTGGAGCGGATCTTGAAAGCTGATCAGAGGCTGGGTTCCTCTCTGGACGCTGGTCAGAGGCTGGAACCACCTCTGGACGCTGGTCATGGGCTGGAGCCCTCTCTGGACTCTGGTCACGGGCTGGATACGCTGCTGGACTCTGGACGTGGAAAGGAGACGTCGCTGACGGCTGTGGCAGGGCAGGCATGGCGTGAACAAGTTTGACTGTGCTGTGTATTGTGGGATTATGGAGCCCCTCTTCCACAGTGAACGAAGAACTCCTTAGAAATAGAATGAAGTCAATATACCCACAGACAACAAAGGGTGTTCTACTGAGTTCTGCAAGGTCTGGGTCCAATACAAAACTAAAACACCTTTTCAGTTGAATCTCATCCCAGGGCAAAAATCCATGAAACACAAAAAACATAATTCTTCTTAAATCCTTAACATATTCCACAATGGCACTTCCTGCTTGAAGATTCAAAAACTTGGAAACTGCTGGGTCCATTGTGTCGGTCGAGTATTCTGTAACGAAGGATCCACTGGAGGCAAGTTGAAGTGAGAACAGTTTAATTATAAATATGAACATATACAAAACAAACGATGACTTAAACTTAAATTGACTTGACTTGAAACATGAACAGACACTCACCAACAGCAGGTTACATATAACAAAACCCAAAACCGTGACACATTGATAATAATAAGAAATGTTTCTTGAGCAGCAAATCATGATATTAGAATGATTTCTGAAGGATCATATGACTGAAGACTGGAGTAATGGAAAATTCAGCTTTGCATCACAGCAATAAATACAATTTCTAATATATTAAATTAGAAAACAATTATTGTTATTTAAATTGTAATAATATTTCACAATATTATGGTTTTACTGTATTACTGAGAAATGTAAGCTTTGGTGAACATAAAAGACTTATTAACATTTTTTTTTAAAATCTTACTGACCCCAAACTTTTGAGTGGCAGTGTATCTTATACAATATTTCTTTTTTTTCAGTTTTTTTTCCCCCTGAAAAACACAAAAAGACAAAAGTAGTGATTTAAAAAGTGTTTTATCCAACTGTCGATTTACCAGACGACTGCTAAGTTTTGAGGAATTCACAAAAAGGACGAGTGATTCACAGCCACATTTATTTGTTCAGCCCATCCCTGCAACCCTGGACCCGCAGGAGGCTTTTGTGTTGACTTCCGCTCCGCAGTCAATTTCCCACAATCCCAATATGCGGTTGAGGGGTAAAGAAAGGCAAGCTGTTAATTGATTGGCAGCAGTTTGCATATACAGTACTGGAAAAATGTCACGTCAAGCTGTTTGTGTGACCTAACTGGCTCTCGGTTAGAGTGACTGAAGAGGGTAATTTATCATTTGACAGTCTTTAGAACGGGCTGTCCATGCTGTCTCGCTATTGTTAGCATCAGCGGTCAGCTGTCACACATGTTGGATTAGCAAGCATAGATGAGCGACTCAGCAGGATGGACACAAGCAAGGCCACACAAGGAAATGTCAGAGGAAGACAACCATCGCATGACGATCAGAGGCAATGATTAATAATCTGTGCTGAGAATGTTCGAGAGGGGGCTTAAACTGTTATGGGTTGGAAAACGACGTAAATTTGTAGAATTTTGAATAATTTTTAATGTTTGGTGGCTTTTAAGTACTGAAGTGCCTTGAAAACCGCAGCATTATTTAATGTGTTGACGTAATTTCCACTGAAACAGAGTGGGACATATCGAACAGCCACTCTCCTTATTTTTTTAGAGTTCGGCCAGAGCCGTTGAGCTCAGTAAAGCTGCAGTTTCCTCCTAATCTAACCGTTTCTCCTCCGAGTATCATCCATATGGCTTTAAAATATAGCAATCTGTGCAGAATTCAAATGAGTCTGACACATTTTGTGGTCTGTGCCGACTCGTGCATACTGTGCTATCGTGTCTCTGGATCGGAGCAGACTGCGCGCTGCAGCGGTTCGCGTGACACTAACGTGAAACCAGACTTCTTTGCCCCAATGGAAAGCATATTTACACTGTTTGAATCATTCCCTGTTCCTCTGATGAGAAGCTGAAGTGCAGAGTGATGTCATCAAAATTACTGATCCATATTGGCGGAAGTGAAAGACTGTAAAGAAGTGTAATTATGAGCTGACAACTTGTGACATTCTACTCTGAGCAGTTCACGTTATGCGTTTTAGAAACACTATCAATGCCAAAATGAATTTGCAGTGGTCAGGTGGTACAGCGGTCACATGGTACAAGTCAGAGCTCCCAGAAAATGTAGAGTTTACAAGTTGTAATTACGAATTCTACAAGGATAGAATAGATTAGAATTACGATAATTCTGACATGGTGTGAATGCACCTGAAGCAAATATTGAACATTTCTGTGGCTTCTTTTTGTTGTGTTTTAAACGCTTTGCTATATGTGTACACTAGGGCTGGGTTGAAAATATTGATTTCTTGGCTTTAATCGATTATCATTTTGAGGTACCGTTATTACTTTTTTTTAAAGTTTACTGTTTACTGCTGTCTCTGGAGGAGCTCCTGGAAAAGTGCAGAACCGACCATGATAGTTTTTGAGCTCCTGTACAAGATTAGCATACTCCCCTTCAGACTCTCTGTTCTTTAAGACTGGGTGCACCCAAAATCTTCTTTTCGGTCTTTTAAAGAAAATGAAAAGCTCATCTTCACTGGATGATGAAGTGTCTATGTTTTCTCAGCTGTCGTCGTGAATGTTTTGGAATGTTGGAGCTCTGAAACGCCACAGACGTCGCAAATTCGTGTCGTGGCTGATGTGAATGGTTTTGATGCAAACTAGTCGCACGCGAAATATTCGCTTTTCCGCTTCACTTTTCCGTTACGCGTCCGGTGTGAAAGAGCCTTTAGGCTGTGTTCCAGACGACTTGGAATTTGGATTTCCCCACTTCCTACTTGGAAAGGATGTCTGGAACGCTGCTCGAAATCAGACATCCAACCTGTGAACTCAATCACTGATCGATCAACCCCAACCTCAGCGAGACGCATCATTTGACGTCACTTCCAAAATGGCGGCAAGTTCTGCTCCCACTGGGCCTCATTTATCAATCTACCGTAAAAAACATGCGCAGATCCAAGTGCAGAAATCGGGTGCTTCTCAAAAGGAAGGCTGCATCCTACTGAGACTGCATCCTTCCTAGTCCAGTCCTTCTGAGGCTTGTAGGCTAGTGTCCTCCTCAGCAATTAAACGCTAGAATGAGACGGTCTAGTAAGTACGCATGGCTACGTCACGCATGTTCCCACCCCCGCAGTCATGTCACGAAAATACTATTAACAATTTTGGAAAAATACTTTGTATTACAAATCTTTATATTAACTGGCTTTCTATTAATGCAATACAGTGAATGACAGCCGTCTGCGGTCTCCCAGTGGCTTACATTATTGTCAGTTTAGTGTTAGTGATTAATTTACAGCAAAACAAAAGATAACATCTATGCTTTCATGTCCGAAAACATTATTTTTGTCTTACATTTGATAATAAACTCAGACAAGCTCAGTACCAACAAATTTTCCGTCAGTTTATTTTAAATTGTTATAAATTGGAATGTGCGCAAAAGATTTTGGGTGATTTAAGGCTGCGAAGGATACATCCGATGCGTACTAAAAAACAGGCCCGAATGAAGGACGCGAAATGAAGGCTGTTTTCCAAGGATCCTTCAAATTGAGATGGCCTTTGGCGACGTTTGAGAAACACCCATCATCTTACGACATGTGATTTATGAAACATTCGTATGCTGCCAATTCCATCGTACGAAATGATGGGACGTTGATAAATGTGGCGGCTCAAAACAATCATTTGAATATCACGCCCCTAAAAATGGCACCTATAGGCGGGTGCACAACGCACGTACACTCTGCTTTTTACACACAGGGACGCGCAGCAGCACACAAATATTTTTAAATATTTAAAATAAAAGGATTCCTCTCTGGAGAAGCGTTCAGTCATATGTGAACGGATCATCTCTTCCTCTTTACTACTAGTTACAGCATGAAATAACATAAATGAACATCAGAAAGTAAACTATATTGCCAAGTTTTAGGACGCCTGCCTTTACATGCACATGAACTTTAATGACATCCCATTCTTAATCCGTAGGGTTTAATATGGAGTTGGCCCACCCTTTGCAGCTATAACAGCTTTAACTCTTCTGGGAAGGCTTTCCACAAGGTTTAGGAGTGTGTTTATGGGAATTTTTGACCATTCTTCTAGAAGCGCATTTGTGAGGTCAGGCACTGATGTTGGACAAGAAGACCTGGCTCGCAGTCTCCGCTGTAATTCATCCCAAAGGCGTTCTGTCGGGTTGAGCTCAGAATTCTGTGAAGTTCCTCCACACTAAACTCGCTCATCCATGTCTTTATGGACCTTGCTTTGTGCACTGGTGCGCAGTCATGTTGGAATAGGAAGGGGCCATCCCCAAACTGTTCCCACAAAGTTGGGAACATGAAATTGTCCAAAATGTCTTGGTATGCTGAGGCATTAAGAGTTCCTTTCACTGGAACTAAGGGGCCACGCCCAACCCCTGAAAAACAACCCCACACCATAATCCCCCCTCCACCAAACTTTACACTTGGCACAATGCAGTCAGGCAAGTACCGTTCTCCTGGCAACCGCCAAACCCAGACTCGTCCATCGGATTGCCAGACAGAGAAGCGTGAATCGTCACTCCAGAGAACACGTCTCCACTGCTCTACAGTCCAGTGGCGGTGTGCTTTACACCACTGCATCACCAATGCACACCTTTGCATTGCACTTGGTAATGTAAGGCTTGGGTGCAGCTGCTCGGCCATGGAAACCCATTCCATGAAGCTCTCTACACACGGATCTTGAGCTAATCTAAATGGCACGCAAAGTTTGGAGGTCTGTAGCTATTGACTCTGCAGAAAGTTGGCGACTTCTGTGCACTGTGTGCCTCAGCATGCGCTGACCCCACTCTGTGATTTTACGTGGTCTACCACTTCGTGGCTGAGTTGCTGTTGATCCCAATTGCTTTTATTTTGTTATAATACCACTGACAGTTGACCGTGAAATATTTAGTAGTGAGGAAATTTCACAAATGGACTTGTTGCACAGGTGGCAACCTATCACGGTACCACGCTTGAATTCACTGAGCTCCTGAGAGCGACCCATTCTTTCACAAATGTTTGTAGAAGCAGTCTGCATGCCTAGGTGCTTGATTTTATACACCTGTGGCCATGGAAATGATTGGAACACCTGAATTCAGTTATTTGGAGGGGTGTCCCAATACTTTTGGCAATATAGTGTATGTTGAAAGATATAGTACAACTTAAAGAAATCTATATATCTCATTTAAATCAGTGTTTTAACTGCGGAAATACGTCAATAAAACAGCTTGTAAACAATATCACATAACATTGTTTACCTCAGAAAAGCAATTCAATGTCCATAAACTCTATAGTTTTAGAATAATTATCTCTAGAGAGCAGCATTTTGCTAAATATAACTACTATGTTGCATATTTATTATATTTTTACATTATATTTAAACTTTAATATTTAATGTAGGCCACTGTTTAAATGTTTATATTTTTAAAAACGAACTGAAAGAATTTTATCACTAAAAAGTAATAATGTTATTATTGTGCAATTAAAATTTGTGTAGGCTATACAAATCAAGTGTTAATTTGAACCTTTATATTAATATACCAACTGACAAGGTTCCCTGTTTACAGAATTTTTCCTTGAGAAAAACTGACGTATTGTACCTGATATACACTCACCTAAAGGATTATTAGGAACACCTTTTCAATTTCTCATTAATGCAATTATCTAATCAACCAATCACATGGCAGTTGCTTCAATGCATTTAGGGGTGTGGTCCTGGTCAAGACAATCTCCTGAACTCCAAACTGAATGTCAGAATGGGAAAGAAAGGTGATTTAAGCAATTTTGAGCATGGCATGGTTGTTGGTGGCAGACGGGCCGGTCTGAGTATTTCACAATCTGCTCAGTTACTGGGATTTTCACGCACAACCATTTCTAGAGTTTACAAAGAATGGTGTGAAAAGGGAAAAACATCCAGTATGCGGCAGTCCTGTGGGCGAAAATGCCTTGTTGATGCTAGAAGTCAGAGGAGAATGGGCCGACTGATTCAAGCTGATAGAAGAGCAACTTTGACTGAAATAACCACTCGTTACAACCGAGGTATGCAGCAAAGCATTTGTGAAGCCACAACACACACAACCTTGAGGCGGATGGGCTACAACAGCAGAAGACCCCACCGGGTATCACTCATCTCCAAAAGACGGGCTACATTTTGCACGAGCTCACCAAAATTGGACAGTTGAAGACTGGAAAAATGTTGCCTGGTATGATGAGTCTCGATTTCTGTTGAGACATTCAGATGGTAGAGTCAGAATTTGGCGTAAACAGAATGAGAACATGGATCCATCATGCCTTGTTACCACTGTGCAGGCTGGTGGTGGTGGTGTAATGGTGTGGGAGATGTTTTTTTTTGGCACACTTTAGGCCCCTTAGTGCCAATTGGGCATCGTTTAAATGCCACGGCCTACCTGAGCATTGTTTCTGACCATGTCCATCCCTTTATGACCACCATGTACCCATCCTCTGATGGCTACTTCCAGCAGGATAATGCACCATGTCACAAAGCTCGAATCATTTCAAATTGGTTTCTTGAACATGACAATGAGTTCACTGTACTAAAATGGCCCCCACAGTCACCAGATCTCAACCCAATAGAGCATCTTTGGGATGTGCTGGAACGGGAGCTTCGTGCCCTGGATGTGCATCCCACAAATCTCCATCAACTGCAAGATGCTATCCTATCAATATGGGCCAACATTTCTAAAGAATGCTTTCAGCACCTTGTTGAATCAATGCCACGTAGAATTAAGGCAGTTCTGAAGGCGAAAGGGGGTCAAACACAGTATTAGTATGGTGTTCCTAATAATCCTTTAGGTGAGTGTATATCCAAATAACTCAATATCGTTTTGAATTCAATTGAATTGCATCTAAATTTGTGTCAATTCCCAGCCCTATATTGTGCACCCCTAGAATGTCAAATATTGGAAGTTTCTTTAGGGTCATGACAATGACATCACTTCAGCTTGTACTAAATATCCTGAGCTGGAAAGATGAACGAGGTGAAGAATGTGAGTATGATAGAGAACGAAATGAAGACACTGACATCAGGATCTTATCAGATGTTTCCACCAGGACTTGGAGACTTCTGGAAATGAAGACTTAGAGACCTCTGTAGCTAAATTAATGTTCCCATATCTCCCCGTCGTCAGCTGTGGCATTCGGTGCACCTCCACCCTCACACCTGTCTTCCTCTCTGTGTTCCAGCATTAAGTTCATATCTCCCCTTGCCATAAGCATCCCGTTCCCTCTCACCTCTGCTCTCGTTCAATCACTCTGTGCAGTGAATGGCAGCGATGTGGAAAGGTGACATTCAGGTGTCTGGTGAATCGTAGACACGAATCAATCAGTTTTGGTAGATTCAGCTCAGAATGACTTGCAGTCAGAGGAACGCCGCCTTGCTGGTGTGCATCTCTATAATCCTATTTTGCAGGCGGCCCTTGCGGTTCAGTGTTTCGCTAGTGCACGGCTGACACTGGAGGATGCTGTTTTGTAGCATTGTGTATTACAGCGAAGTGCTTTTACCTCTGACATAGATACTGTAATGAAAGGTTTTTGGCTTGTTTCTGTAGAAAAGTCTGCAATGTCTTCAACTAGGATCATCAACGCTGTCCCAACCTGTAGGTGATATATGCAAGGTGCTTGCAAGGTCATACTTAAAGAAATTGTAATTACAAGATGTGTTCATTTTGGTCAGAATTGAATTTTGCACTATTTTACTTACTGACAAAAGCAGGGAGCTGTTTTGCACTAATGCAACATAATATAGGGCAAAAGATGCACATTATGTGTATAATCTATGTTTATCTGTGTATTTTATCAGGGAAATGTAGTTCAGTCACACTGTCTGTCCACTCATAAATCAGCAAAATGTATTTAGAGTTTTCTGTCATGTTGCATTACAATTCTTCATTTATGGTACAGAAAAATTATTTTATTTTAACAAATTATACTGTCAGCATTCATTATTAAATCATATTTCTTCCACCACCATGATTGTTTAATTGACATGCTCTAACCCTGTAAAGCCTGACATATGAAATAATAGTCAGGAAAATCTCATTTTCGAAATGGAACTGTTTATTGACAAAATATTTAGGGGGGTTGCATGTGTGTTTTTGTTGAGTGTCATATTTGATGCATCAGGCTTTTACGGCTCATATAGTATGATATAGTGAGAATATGGAGCTCATACTTGAAGAGGAACAAATATCAATTTTATTTCGAGGCACAAAGTGAGCAAAAATATGCAATTTTGTGCAGATGCTGATTTTTTTATGGCTAAAAAGAAAGATGAAATCCTGATAGAATGTAAATCAGTGAGATATAACGGTATAGCGGAATACTTACATAAAATGCATATAAATATCACTCTATAGCTCTCAATAATGTCTTATTAAGATGATATTTAAATACGTATTGTTATGATTAAAGCTCTGTAGTTTTTATTGTGGAGGCATATAATGCATTGCAATATGATGATGATGATTGAGAGATTAACAAATAAACGTTCCTCAAAAGCCTGGATCATATTTTATACTCACATTTTAACATGATTTTGCTTCAGTTTAGCAAGTGTTCATCTTGAAATAATACCAACAATATGAAAGTTATTCTTATGTTTACTTTAAAAAAAAAAAAAAACATTAAATATTTCACAGCAAAAAGACACATGAACTATGACCTGAAGGTGGACATTTTTACAATTATACTATAAGGCTTTTACTTGCTAAACAAGTATAAACTATCAGTCAGACGACAGAAGGCACGTAGTAGATTAGGGTTCCTCAAACTCGGTCCTGGAGGACCACTGCCCTGCAGAGTTTAGCTCTATCCCTAATCAAACTCACCTACCTGTGATTTTTTAGTGATCCTGATGACCTTGCACAGCTTGCATTAGCTTGCACAGGTGTGTTTGATCAGGGTTAGAGCTAAACTCTGCAGGACAGTGGCCCTCCAGGACCGAGTTTAAGGAAACCTGTAGTAGATTGTGTACAACAGCTTTTTCTGCAAAGTTTTGATCATGTTGATAATTTAGAGGCCTTAGAAATTAGCATATCAAATATGATATCGTATGTTTATAGGGCTAAAAAGTAGGGATGCATGATATATCGGCCACCATATTGGTATCAGCTGATATATGTTAATTTTTAATAATATCATTATCTGCCCGATAAGACAATTTGGTCGATATATTAAAGCTGATAAATAATGGATTATTTCCTTCAGCTGAGGCACAATCAGATGCGCAATGTTCGCCATGATGGTTTTGAATTGCTACAACTTGTACAATCATTCCGACGTGGTTTGAGTGAAGTAGTGCTATACAACAAAAGAATCGATCATTTCTGATTATGATCTACAGACACCCATGCAGAATCACAAAAAAATCACAAAGACTGAAAGTATGTTTTGTAACCTTGTTGTTTTAATACATTTTTATAATCACTGGCCAGCTCTCCAGATTTGTGAAATTCAGCATGTAGCAACTTTTAGAAAATTCTCCATTCATCCTAAAGATTAGCTCTCAGAAGCTGAATAACATTGACATATCTTTGACCTTTAGTTTAGTAGCAACGGCAAATATGTCATGCTTAAATGAGGGAAGGAGAATATTTAGACATCATTTGTTATTGTATAGGATACTCCAGGACTCGTTCAAAGACTGTCCCTTAAGAGGTCACACTGTTATACGCTGCATCCATGCTTCATCGCTCCTGCTTATGCTGACCGTGTATTCAGTGAACAATTCAATTAATTCTTACAAAACATTACTTCATCCTGCGTGACCCTCAAAGTACTCGCCTGAATCCAAACATTGCCTGGGCAACATCCTTCAGTAAGGAGTATGCTTGGTCCCATTGGAAACTATCTCCCTGAACAAAGTCACCGCCTCGGCTTCATCTTTATGAAGGACCCCAAGGGGCTGAGGGTGGACAGGTAGGGTGACAACCAGGTCTCAGTAAGGTTTGGAAACACATTCCAGACCTCTTTTGAGAATGGGGACACTGGCCAAACATGATTAATGGCGGACGTGTGTGACTGCTTGAAGGGCAGACCATAATTCACCACAAAGACCTGGAGGAACTCGAGCAACGCCCGCCTAACCGTGGGCAAACCGCATCCCTCCAGTTGCGTTCATCTTAGGTGCAAAGTTGTTGTCCTTTATGCGTGCAGTTGTTTTTATCATGCTAATACATAATTGCTCACTCGCAATTATCGATAATTGCGGGGAGTTCTCCTTTAGTTTTGCCTTAATCAGAAATTTGCACTATAAAAAAGGGTCCTGGGTTTAGATTTCACACAATTACACATTCACTGCTTTTCATCTCTTTTTAATCTCCTGCAAATCTGAAACATGGAGTTTGTTCATAAACACAGCTGAGACCCTACGATTTGCTTTGACATTTTGCTAAACGAATGAAGCAATCCCATCAATGTTGTGCTTCTGTGTCTACTGATTAAAATCATTTGAATTGCAGATGACGTCTTTGTCTAAAGAGTTCAGTAAACAGAGGCATCACGTTGATAGGCATGCCAATTTTTAATTGAAATAAGATCGCCTCCCGCTTTGAGCCATAATGCACATAATGATGTGTGACCATAGAAAGACTTTTTTCGTTTATCAAATGTGGCTGTAATGACTGCGATAATCCGGATTATTTTGGAAATCTATTATAATCTGTGTCATTCAAAATTATTTTGAGAAAACTATCAGCCGAGGCACAGAGCTACGCAAATCAAAGTGCCTGCCTTGTTGTCCTTTCATTCTTTTTCGAGTCTTTCTGCTTAGGCAAAAAACTGGCTAATTTATTCATAGCTCAGCATTTAGTACCTCTAATCTATGGCTGATACTGTTACTGGTGCTCGTAATTGTATGATATTGTTAAAGCTGGTTTTCAGGCAGGGTGCTTATCAGGGCCTGTTTAGTGTGCAGCTTGCGGGAAGGGAAACCCAAATTGAGGAGAAATCAGCTGGCGCCTTGGTAAGCAGGGTCGGAATTACCGTGATGGACTGGGGCTGGATTTCTCTCCCATGCATATTTTTGCCCATTGTCACGATCCTCGTCCTTAATAGGAGCTGACAGAATGTAAATGGGTTTTTAAGGGAACTGGCAAAGTCGGTAATTTTTCTCATTTAGTCCATGGATGAGTGAGCCAAGCCGGTAAGATTTGTATGGGAATTTGAGATGGTTCAGTGCGACATGTCAAACCCTGATTATGAACTCAAGGGAGCCTTTTTACCTAAGCCAATCATCTTCACCTTGCCTCCACCTTCCTTGCAGGTTGTTTAAGAAGGGCTAATTGTTCGCAATTACATTTTTTTAGTGGATAAAATAGATATCAGCAAAATGACAAAAAAGATGACTAGACATCACTCTTACTGCTGAATATAAAATGGCTCCTTTTTTAACAGAATGAATCAAATTAGTTAATACACCACAGAGTAAAACAATAAGAAACGCATTTTTAAATGTTTCAAAGTCAGAAAATTACAGGCGGTAAAAGATCACACCAAACAGAGCTGCAAAAATAATGACGGTTTCCTGAACACTGCCATTGGCCAAACAAACAGTTTGCTCCACCCCAAATTCCTATCATTGGTTGAGCCATTGTTGCTGTGGCATGTTGGTCAGGATTCCTTAAAACTTTTGAAAACACCACAGAGTCACAGGGCCCTATTTTAACGATCTAAGCGTATGGTCTAAAGCGCATGGCGCGAGTGCACTTAGGGCGTGTCTGAATCCACTTTTGCTAGTTTAACATCGGGGAAAATGCATTTGCTATTTAAACAACGTGGCGCAGGACGTGAAAATGATGGCTGAAACTAGCAAAAAAAACTTGTGTTGCACCTGGTGCCGCATTGCGGGTGTATGATAGCCCACAGTGTTTACACTTTTTATGGAAATCGACCTACAGAGGGCTTACTTATAGTTGTCTAACAAATAGATGTACTTATAGATGTGTCTGACAAAATTACACACTTCATCTTGAAGTATGAAGAGCCTACTTTGTGCGACATACACTACTATTCAAAAGTTTGGGGTTTTTAATGTTTTTGAAGGTCACCAGGCGCGACTTCTGAAACTTTTATTTCAGTCTGACGCAGTTATCATTTTCACGTCCTGTGCCATGTTGTTTAAATAACAAATGCATTTGCACCCATTTGTGCGCCCATAGGCATGCTGGTCTGAAAACGAGGTGTGTTTAGGCGCATTGTTGGCATGTTGCTATTTTGAGGCAACTGAAAACGACTGCACCATTGACCAACAAAAACCTGGTCTAAAGTCAATGCCGCAATATTTTTTTTTTGTTATTTTAAGATAGAAGTGATATGTATGGGTCCACAACACGTGTACACTTTGCTTATTACACACACAGGCACGCGCAGCAGCACACAAACATTTTTAAATATTGAAAATAAAATAATTCCTATCTTGAGAAGCATTTAGTCTTTCCGCTTGCAAATTCCGCCATGTAAATAGCGAATGCGCCATGGTGTAAGCGCAACTGGCTTTAAAAGGGAATAGGAGATGAGACTCTGATTGGTTTATTGCACATTACGCCCAAAACACATCCATGATTGATTAAGAGACTAGGGACAACCCTTCTAGACCATGCGTCGGGCGCGCCAACCGTTTTTCCCGTCGTTAAACTAGAAAAGTGGATTCGGACACGCCCTAAGTGCACCTGCGCCGTGCACTTCAGAACATGTGCTTAAATCGTTAAAATAGGCCCTTTAAGTCTTAAGTCTACTGTCACTTTTGATCAGTTTAATGCATCCGATTCCTCACTGAAGAAAAAAAAAAAAAACTTACTGACCCCAAACTTTGAAATGGTAGTGTATATTAGTAATTGACTTCAGTTATAAGTTGTCAAGAGCTTCTGAAAAGAACCAATAAAACCAGCAGCATTCAAATAGGTTTACCGAACAACTCTCCCTATATGCTTGTGACAAGCAGGGTAGGGCCGAGAGCTGTGGGAACGGAGCGAGGCCGGTGGCACAAGTGTTAATGAGCCCCACGGAGGAGCTCCAGAAGGATAAAAGGAGGGACGGTTCACCAGTTCAGGAACCGGCGAATGATCAACATAAAGTTTAATCATAAACAACAAAAGGAAAGTAAAGCGGCAACCCCTCACAGACAACTGCCACATATAAACATCATAAACCACAACATAGTTCAGACCTGGTCCTCTCTTGTCCTTCATTGTCATCACTCCTCCTTTTATCCTTCCGGAGCTCCTCCGTGGGACTTGAGACAGGTGCGACATGCAGGTGATGCTCATTAGCACTCACGCCACCGGCCTCGCTCCATTCCCACAGCTCTTGGCCCCACCCTGCCAGCCTTAATGCTATTGGTTAAACAAGCAGATAGCTCTGCCCCGATCTCACGCCATTGGTTGAGCCACTGTTGCTATATCAGGCTGGTCCGGATTCTTAAACAAGTTGTTTTAGCATATATTAGCTTCAGGTTTGAGTATGAAGAGCCCCATTTTGTGATATACAACTAAAGTAAATGATTAATTCAGATTGTTAAGATCTTAAAAGCACGAATAAAATTAACAGCATTCAAACAGATAGCTCTGTCTAAAACTCACGCCATTGGTTGAGCCACTGCTGCAGTTTCAGGCTGGTCAGGATTCTCAAACAAAAAGAATGTTTTTTGAAAACACCACAGAGTCACAGTGTTTACACTGGCTTGCTTATAGTTGTCTCTGCATATTGAACTGACATAGAAGAAAGTATTTTGGCATCTTAGCATATTTTAGCTTCAGGTTTAAGTATGAAGGGCCACATTTAGTGACACACATCCAAAGTAAATGATTAATGCAAGTTGTTAAGATCATATTAAAAGCCTCACTAAAGCTAACGTCATTCTCCTTCAAACCCTCATAAACACTCAGGGTACTTTTGGGCCGGGGGGTGATATTGTGGGGCACTGCGGCTGTAGCTGAGAGACGCCGTGTGTAATGCAGGCTGTTAGTGATGTTAAATGAAGCTTGAAGCCTGGCTGACAGCAGCATTCCTCCACAGGCTCGGCGCTGAGAGAGGAGGAGAGGGGCCAACAAGGGCAGAGTAATGGTCTAAGAGAAACCACGCAGGACACAACGCTCATTGTGGCGGATGGGCCATTATCTCATAAGGGCCATTATCTTAATGGGGTGACCGTCTCGATATGACAGATATCACAGAAGGACTGACACATAAACAGTTTTTATAAGATGAATTTACCAGTGTACAATCGCTGCGGTAAAACACAATTGACCCATAGCTGTATACTGACGTAAATAACCTTGTCAAGGTGGGTTACAGTTGTTTTTATGTGTGTGTATATTGTTGAATGTCGTTACAAAACAAAAGTTTACTCACAAATACACAAGTACACTATTTTCCTTCCTATATTCATTTGCAATGAAAGCAATGCGTAAATAACTTTCCAGGACATAGCGTTTTTCAATTCACCCTTTATGAATAGGATCACATTGTCAGTGTTAAATAAGGTTTGCTACAAAGGTACATCATATAAAACTGTTAAATATATATATAACTTTATGACTCTGAAAATACATAGGATGGTCTCTCCCAAAGCGCAAGTCTCCGCTAGTCTCTTCAGGTAAGGTAGATAATGTTCGGTTTGACAAATCGTCTGCCACGCTTTCTACATTCCTGACTGATTTCAGTCCATTACACGACAATGGCAGCAGATCTACAATCGAAGAAAAGTCAACAGTTTCGTCGAAAACGTCTTTGTTGTCCATTTTGCGTGTGCTAAGTTGGAAAAACTCCTTACAAAGCTCAGGTATGTGTTTTTTTGCTTGCGTTTCTCAAAGCTGAAGCAGCTGATGTGTGTATTTTGTGTTCATATTGGAAATCCTTCCCCACAGAAATTGTTTGTCTGTATTTCTTTGGTCTGTAAAATTTTGATAGATCCTTTCACGATCCAAGTTGCAAACTATCCTGCATTCGTCATCGCACTGATCACGTGCCAGCATTGGCAAACGAAGAACTGGACGGTTCCAATTCTTGATTGACAGCACAGGGGGATCCATTCCTCATGGCCCACGTAAACTCCATGACGAGAGGTTCTCACCCCTTATCTTATGAGACTGAAGGACTAATGGAGAGACTGACAGATAGGGCTAACTGGACTATGATGAATGCTCCCCTCCCCCACACCGCTGTAGCTTTGGAGAAAGACGAGGTTCTTCTATAATTTGCGCCTCTCTTGGGAAAATCTTCCCCCACTGGCGTCAGGATACCTGGGATTTAACAACACAACAGTTAGTGTGTATAACACAATCACTTATGCATTTTGAGAGGTTCTGGTGTCATCCCAAATCCTACCCTTGTTGGACTCTAACCAAGGATGTAGACAAATATTCAAGGCGTGTAGGAAAGGTAAAAATTCACAAAAAGCCCACTTGATGTCAGTGATACTAATTAGAGATGCACCGATTGACCGGCCTTGCCGAGTATTCAGTTAAACACAGTCAGTTTTGGAACATTAAATAGTTAAAAAGGAAGATAATGCATGTTGTGTAACAGTATATTGGATCCGTGCATAAACTCTTAAAGTGACAGCAGCCTGATAAGCCTGCTGCTGTCAGTCATGTTAATAAAAGAACAAAAGACCAAGAGAATTACTCTCTGCTTTTGACTGAACAAGTTTTGTAACTTTAATTGTAAGCATTAATCTGTTTTTAATTTTTACAATGAAGACTATCCAGTGTTATTTTACATTTGATTACTTTAATTTCTGTAGTATTTCTTACCTGAATAATAACCTACTGTTAGACCCAAAGCTAGCTCTCTTTATTCTTGCATTTATTTGTGCTGTTGTTTGCAATTTGTTTATTTGTTCTTACGTCTTTTTACTTGTTTTTGTTTATATAAAAATACAATTTTGCATTGGAAAAAAAGTAGATTTGTGTTTGTATATGCTGTCAATTATAGTTATAGTATAGTATAATTATAGTATCGGAATTGGCAACAAATCGGAATCAGCCAAGAAAATTCCAATCGGTGCATCTCTAATACTACTACTGGCTAAAATCTTCAGTATCTACTTAGAAATCAGTAAAATAGCTTTTTGATTGTAGTCTTAAGCATCAAAATAAATCAATTAACATCTTTTAAATTATCTACCGCATACATTTATATAACCAAAACTACAAATATTGTCATTCTGTCTGTTATCTAGCTGTTAACAAGCTAAGTGATTAACCTGCCCAGATAACATACCTTACACAAGTTACTACACATAATCATGGAAAATGTTGATTGAATTTCAGGCCATCATTGTTAAACAGTGCATACTTGATCGATTTTATTGAATTAAAAAAAGGTATGCTTATACTTTCTTTATTATTGGGATCCAATGGGGTACTTGGCATGACATTAGCCTTTTTGACAAGCAAGTCAAAGTCCCGAGATGTTGTTTTGTTTTGTGGCACTTACTGTGGTTGTTTTCACTCTGCCTCCCGGCTGTGCACACGTCCAGCCCGTTCTGTTTACCAATAGGTCACAGCCTTCGTCATCCAAACAAGGCATCATCTCACACCACTGTCTGCTCCTGACAATATGCGCTGTTAAAAGAAGAGGAAAACAAATATGAAGAGGAAGTTAAATACACGGAACAATATTCAAAACCTATTTTACTTCTGCAAGTCTGTACATTTATTTGTGAAACAGACATTAAATTGAAATTAAACGCAGGGAGGGATCTTATTTATTAGTTAGTATTTGAATCATAGCATGGTCTCTATGGATTGCAAATTAGTGCAACTGAGATGCAAAAGAATTGAAATTGTAGTAGAGGAAATTCATCTAAATAAACACATTTTTAGCATTATATGAATGCCATTAAGGTCAAGTTTAGTTAATAAATATACAATTATCATATGACATTCAGAGGTCAAGACACTGTAGAATCAGGACATTTCATGCAACAAAGGAAAATGGCAATGAAAGAAAAGAGCTCCAGCACTTGGCCTAATATCCTAAGCCTTTCTCTTTGAAACAGATCGCTAAGGTCCAACAGTGAGAATTTTTTCCTGAGGTAAGATTGTTTTTGCACTTAATCAAACATAAATGTCTATTTATAATAACTAGGGCACCCTTACATGTTCATTTGCATACCATGACACCCCAATTGGCCCTTAGAGAGAGAGAGAAATAAAAGGGAGGGAGGAAGGGAAGGAAACTGAGAGAAAATGAGAGAGAGAGAGAGAGAGAGAGAAAAGGAGTACATTTGTGAGGTAGAGAAAATGATAATCAGAGTGAAATACAACCCAGGCAAGCAAAAGTACATAAATATCAGGGTGGCTGAATTTGTATGTTTGGAGAACAAGTAGATACAAATGGAGGCGAAATGTCATTCTCACCAAAGGAAAAGGCACGTTCTTAAAGGTAAAAAATAGTTGTAGAGATAGCTTCCAAACCCAAAGTAGTTTGTTATGTAGTGAATGTTTCCCTCACAGCGTCTACTCTAGGGACTAGCTTCCGCTACTAATCTCCAGCATTAGTATTCACTGTTATGCCCTGGGCCATAACGACAAATAAAAGAGCCTTTCATGCAAATTTGGTATGTATTCATTCTGTAGGCGTGATTCACAAAACCATAGGTTGCAGCCAGTGGTGCTCTAATCTACACTTTGAGTTTAGCATGCTATTTAACACCAGTCTTACATGTAGTTTTTTTTTTTTTCTCCAGATTTTTTAAATATTAATTCAGATTTGGGTGCGAATTGGTTGGCTTTGTTGGTTTCACATTAATTGGAGGGCTTGAACAGAGGTGTTAAAGGAGTTTGACAAATTTGTTGTTTTGACAAAGCCTTGCCTGAATGCTTAAAATAGTTTAAAAAGCCTTGAAAGTTGTGTAGGCCTTGTACTTTATAGATAGTTGGATAGACAGACGGACGGATGGACAGACGGACGGACGGACAGCTAGATAGACAGATAGATTAAAGGATGGATGAAGGAATAGACAAATAGATTGAATTATAGTCCAAGATCTTCATTGGAAGTATGTGGGACTTTTGATAATGCTCTCTGGAAAAACCATAAATCAGATCAGAAAGTAAAGTAATAGCATCCCAAGTCAGGCTGAAGGACATGAAAAGCTGGAAAGCTCTAGGAGCCGTTACATTTTATACATGTCTGGTCTAGCATTAGGGATTTGTCAAGCCAACATACAGTTATAATGATGCCCTCAAAACCCTTTATTTCACAGGAAAATACTCAGCTACTCCGAAAGCCCCCCACATCCCACCTCTAACTCATTCTCTGTCTGTCTCTGGTAGGACGTCTAGTAGCCTTTATGATGCATGACACATGACAGATCATCAACATTTTAACACTTTAAAGAAATAAAGTCAACAAACCCACAAACAACCGCGTAAGAGAGTCCTGTCAGCACAACTGTAAGCTCTCAGACTGGCTCTCTAATGAGCTGTCCTCCGTCTCCTGCTACTGAGCATTGAGACTGTCACTGCACTGATGACAGAGTCTCTCTGAATCAACACATCAAAGAACTCCGTGCACTTGGAGATTTTGGTCAAAGGGGCACAAAAGTAATATGAAAGTTGCTTACTGAGAGCAAAATGTGACATTGTTCGTATAATATGCTTTTATGTATCTGATTCTGAATGAAAACATCTTTCTTGATTATCATTTATATAACTCACACTATAGCAGATTTGCATTACAAATTCCTCTTACTGTTGGATGCTGGAAATTGAATCTGTTGAATTATAATCTGTATATTTGAAGTATCCACACGCTGAAATTAGAAAAAGGCAGAAACAAATATCAAAATAATCTCTGCAATCAATTCTTGTGAGAAGATTTTCTTGCTAACTATTCATGCATCTCTCTTTGCCGGTACAGATGGCATCTAAATTGTGACAGATCACTGAATACCTCCATTATCACACCCAAAATCATTTCTCTCTAATTCTTTTTTGTATACATAAAATATGCAGTGCGCCTTTCAGCCGTGGCTTTGCAATCCACAAATATTTAATCATTAATCAAAATTATTCAATACAAAAAAATGCATTTGCTGAAGGACATATCAGAGATTGAAAGGCAGCCCAAAAGTAGTGTTTAAGACTTTTGTTCTGTGTAACTGTTTGTTGTCGAAATGACATTAAAATGACATTAAAAGCAGATGCGAGAAAGAAACGACCAATCACAAATCAGTATGCAAATCGATTTAAAGGTGCAGTGTGTAGTATTTATGAGGATCTATTGAAAGAAATGCAATATAATATACATAACTATGTTTTCAGTGGTGTATAAACACCTTACATAATGAACTGTTTTTATTAGAATGAGCCATTTCTATCTACATACACCACGGGTCCCCTTACAGTGAACGGACAAACTAGATGCCGCTAAAATTTACACATTGCACCTTTATCTGAATCTTTAAAACAAAATAGCTTGAATGTTACAGTGCAACAGCGATGACACAAATGAATCATTTGAATCAAAAATTTTGTTGATTCTTTGAAATGAATAGTTGAAACTGACTCACAGAAATCAAATTTATAATGATTAAGTATCATCATCACAATATTGCTTAATTTTTGTATTTTTATATTATCATTGCGAATATCATCTTGCCTGACCCTACATACAAGCAAATTCTGGGTATTTTTTTAAACCTAAATTAGTTTTTTTTGTTAATAATTCACAATGTTCTGAGGAAAGGTAGATCCAGTCCTCAAGGCCCTGTCATTCCTGCCCCAGTTAAGACTTTAGCTGTGACTGATGACCGATGCAGAGGCCGGACTCAAGATTTATCGGGACAATAAATGAGATGGGCTGCTCATTGCAGCGGACTGCGATTACTCAAACGTTTGGCACAGAGGAGAACATCAAACATCTGTCCATACATTTTTACAGCAGACACAGCTTGAGAATTCTATATGTTTAACATTCAAAGTAATGGCACACACTAGTATTCAGATCAGCTTTGCTTACAAAGGAAATGTCCATAATTTACAAGGAGCACATGCGCTTCTTTATAATGAATTCATGAGCTTACATTCCAAACAGATTCTTCACCAAGCCCCTTCTGTTCTCAGTGTTAAGCCCCCCACTGTGATGCAATCAGCGAGGGAATTTATGATGTCATAAATTGCATTGATAATGAATTGGATGTGAATAACAATTAATATTTTCTATCTATTGTTTTGCATCCATTGTTTTCACAATGACATTACACCAGTATTTTCTCCACCGCTTTTCACGCCACTGCTGAATCTTTTATTGCACATATTTTACTCAAAAACAAACATTAGGACCAATGTAATAAGATTCACAAATGAATAAGTCTTATATGAATTAGTCAAAAAGACAAGTAATTTGTCTGAATGCATCTGAATGAAGAACATTCTCAATTCTGAATGAGAAATGTGAAGGAATCTCTGGAAACTCACAGGAAGTCTGAGGAATAATTCTTCCTAAAACTCACTGAATCAGTCACTGTTTTCTGTACTTGAATCAGTAGCATTACTTTGTATTGTGTATGATACAAATTTGCAACAGTTTGTAATAAATTATATGAACATTTTTATTAAAAATTACAACATTAAACTAAAGTTTAATGATAATATTAATAAATATTTATAATTGAATGTGTACACAAGGTTTAGTATTTAATATAGCATTTTAATGTTTCAATTCAATTTATTGTATAATCTAATATTTATCTACCATTACAAGATTCCAGACAATTATGTTATGGTAAATACATTTGATAATATGAATAAATATTTATAATTGAATGTGTACGCACAATATTTATATTTGTAGTTAATATAGAATTTTAATGTTTTAAAAATTCGATTTAGTGTGTCACACGGATGACGAGGAAGACGGACAGGATTATAAAACAAACAAGGTTTTATTAAACTAGACAGTATCAAAGTAACAGCGTGTGTAACATGTTTGTATAACAAACAATAACCAACAACTAAAGACTGAACAGAGAAACTAAATACACAGAGGTTACAAACTAAATGATGTGGAAGATTAGTGTCCATGGGCAGGAGACAAAGAAACAAGTGACTGATGACAACAAACCGAAAGTCCATGGAAGTGAAACTATAGAGTCCAGATAACCGTGACATATTGCATAATCTAATATTTATTTATTTATCTGTTTACCATTACAAAATTCCAGACAATTATGTTGTTGTGGTAAATAAATTAATTTGCAACAGTTTCTTTGTAATGAATTATATTGTAATTTTTATTTAAAAAAAACAAAAATGACATTAAACACTTGTTTAATGATACTATTAATAAATATTCTTGATAATTTAATGTGTACACACAATATTTAGTATTTGTTAATAGTATTTTAATGTGTTAACAATTCTATTTATTGTATAATCTAATATTTATTTATTTACTATTACAAAATTCTAGACAATTATGTTGTTATGGTAAATGAATGAATACATGAATTTGCAACAGTTTCTTTGTAATGAATTATATTTTAATTTTTATTTAACAAAGATTATTACAACATGAAACAATTTGATTGTTTAATGATAATATTAATAAATATTATTTATAATTTAATGTGTATGCACAATATTTAGTATTTGTTAATAATATAGCATTTTAATGTTTTTTCAAAATGTATTGTATAATCTATTTTTGCAGTAATTTTATATGTATATATTATAAAAATATATATATTACACTGTATATTATATATATATATATATATATATATATATATATATATATATATATATACATTGTATATATATATTTATGTATATTTACATCATCATCATTTGATAATGCCCCGAAATAGAATAATACTCTTGGATTAATCACCAAATACACAAATATGTGTACACTGATAGTCCTCACTTGCATAAATAATTCTAGAAAGCAAAATGATGTTATTTTTGTGAGAGGATGTTTGTGTAAAATAATATATGAGGAGTCAAGGCGGAGAGTCTGTGTAATCTGTGTTATCATGGGCACACCTGCAGACACTTCATCACAGGGCATGCTAATTTTTAGAGCATTGTGGAAACACAGAGGATGCATTATATAATTAGTTTCTAGTGGGACCACTTATGTCAAGTCTCTGTATTTATTTAGTGTGTGAGCCAAATAACAATATATTTTCTGTCCTTATCTGTCCTTTCAAAAATATAAAGCCATGCCAGCAACTGCAACCCGTATTAAAATGTAAAGGATGTGAACGTGATATTCCCAGATGAAACGAGCTCCATCTTGACTTTGGTGTCTTGATTGATGGCGTGGAACTTCTCTAGCCACTCCCGAATGTTTTGGGGAGCCAGCATCCCATTTGTAATGCTGCCGCATAGTACAAGCGATACGAGGCAGATGCTTTGAATTGGCTGCCTGGGGTCAGCCCTGACCTATCACATCCATCTAGGCTGTGTGACTAGGGAAACATTACTAATCCTTGGACTGACATTCCGAATTCGACTGAGGAGTCAAAGATATGGAATTAATGCAGGTGCTCAGTGAGCGGGACTTGATTATCCTGACACCTGGCCGACGATCACCTTGTCTAATTGTTAAAATGCTCTCCTTCCCCTGACTTTCCGCATAGTTTTCAGAGCATATTCCAGCTGTCGGCTCTCACCTCCTCACTACCACCAGCTGAGGGAATTGAGTTCTGTTGCTGTCACTTCGTGCCCGCTTCCAGGCAGAATCCGCAGTCCCTCTGAGTCCCAACATGCTGCAGCCGCCTCTCGTTTAGCTTTTTCAGTCTGATTTGATATTGATGCCAGACTTCCCAGGCCACTTTGATTCTGTTCTACATGAAAACTTCATGATGGTTAAATTTCCTATTGGTTTGATGATAAATTCATTTTAATTGTCATGTCGACGTCGTTACCCAAGACGTCTTAACAGATTCCAGAGAGCAAATGTGTTTTCGGCACTGCTTTTCTTGCTATTCATATTACATGGAGGCGGTTTGCAGTCAGAAATGACCTGTCACTGTACTTGTACAAGTGAAAATTTAATTATGCTACGAACATGAATTATACATCATTTCAGCCTGGTTTCATGCCAAAGAATGTTGTTTTTTTTAATGGTTCAGTCTGTGTGTGAGTACTTAATTTTGTGTTAAACACGGCTGATACACTGAATACAATGCTACACCTCCACGTTTTTACAATATATTACCATACAAAAGTTTTTCTTTTTTTAAATGTTTTTAAAAGAAGTTTAAAATTATAACATGTATTTGTATTATTATTACTGTGACGGCTAAACTGAATTTTCTGCATCATTACTCCAGTCTTCAGTGTCACGTGATCCTTCAGAAATCATTCTAATATGCTGATTTGCTGCTCAAGAAACATTTCTTATTGTTGATATTTTTGTGGAAATGGATTTTTTTTTATTCTTTGATTAATTAAATTTTAAAAGAACAGCATTTATATATGACATCTTTTGTAGAAAGATTTCTAGAAATATAGAATTATAAATGTCTTTACTGCATCCTTAATGAGTAAAATTATAAATGTTTAGAACTATATATTATATATAGATTACTTCAGGTTGTAAAATGACATATGGTGCAACTCCCAAAAAAACATGTTATTTTAAGGTGTCCGTGTTACAGTGTAATTATATATTTAAGCACTGAGTAATATTAATAAACACCATGTACTTACTATAGGGTTAGGAAAAGGGTTTGGTTTAGGTTAGTTGCATGTAATTATCAGACCTGCCAACCTTTAAATTTTTTTTTTGAATACCATCAGTGTGATGGGACAGGACACTGGGTTTGAGGGGGGGTGGGGGGCGTTCTCAAATTTTTCAACATATAAATTGGTTGTGAAGAAAGCGATGCAGTCTCGCTATCGGGAAACATCTTCCTAAACAGTGGTCTGGCATGGTCCGCAGCAGCTAACGGCTAACAGCAGTGAAAAGGGTTTCTGCCTGAAATTTACCTCAATTTCTCAAATATTGTGATTTTAGGAAGAATGAGTTCACCTGAATCTGTAACAGCCTGAATCTTTTTCTCCTCTACGTGACGTAGACAGTCTGCAAGACACACACGCGCCTCTCTTCATAATTCTGTTTTTTTTTTTAAGTTTTTTTTTAATTTGACCCAATTCAAATTCACTTGCACTGCACTGGGCTATATTATAATATACAGACAAACCTTTCAATACACCTGCTCAAAAACTGCTTTTATTCATGTTTAATATTGCATTGCATAATGTGTGCTTATACAAACTGATAACCACAAGTGAATCGCATTCAATTATTTAATATAAATGGAAATAAAAAAAGTTTGCAATTTCAAGTATTTACATTAGGGATGTGTGCTACGACTAATTTGACAGTCGTTTAAACAGGTTTTGTAATGACTAGTCAACTAGTCTAAAATGAAAAAACCCATAGAAAACAGTAAAAAATAGGAACACTGTGTGTACATGTGATTCATTTAAAATACTTAATTTATTATTCCAATATCCAAATATGATACTAAATCCCACAGAAAAAAAGGGTTTATATTTGTGGCGTGCCACATTTGATGTCTATGAATTTGATCATTGCACATTAAAAACAGGGCAAGCACAAGCATTAAACATTTTGCCAATACAAACATATTTATAGAAAAGAGTTGACAATGAATAGACAGGACCAATAAGAGCAAAATGAATCACTTATTCTAAAATATCAAGTATAAGTTAGCCGTGTCCAACAAGGGGTTGTGTTGTTAACGGTAAAGCGTCCGTCATTTAACAAATTTTAAAAACACGGATGGGTAATGCAAAATGTTTTCTGATATTTTTGACAAAAAAAATCACAAGCAAGAACAAAATTTAAACCTAGCACGTCAATTTTCATTTCACAATTATCTTAAAATGCAATTACAATTATCTCTGCGTGCATTTGTATTTGTGAGAGAGAGAGAGCGCAGCCCTGAAACAACAGTACTTTTTAATCCATAAGTAACTAACATGCTAGTTTTCATACAATAACAATAAATATACAGTATATACAGGTACTTCAGTTATTATTAACAGTCACACACATGTTTGTGCTATTCCTGTTAAGGCAGCATTTTAGAGTAAACACTGGCCATAATCTAACCAAAATTAGGACAATAGTCATATTTACTGTATGTCTGTCTTTAATTTCTTCATTCTGCCAAAAAACTAAAAAACACTTAGTACAGTACACTGTAAAACATCCACCCCAACCCGTTTACCTTAAGGAGTTAGAAGTACTGTGACTACTGTGCTGTCCTCGCTTAGAAATCAGTCGGGAGTGGAAGGGGGATCAAGGAGGATTTTGTGTTGCTGCCGATTTGCAGTTTCTTTTTAATGATAGACCTTACGCATTTGTCAATCATCCCTGCTTGCTATTTGGGGAATGAACCCAGCGCTATGATTGGTCGAACCTTTTTTTGCTGTTGCTTGATATGAGTACTGTGTGTGAACAAATCGTAGCAGCATACTTTGAGGTCAAAATGCGTACCCGCTACGCAGAATGCATACAGGTTGGCAGGTCTAAATAATGCATAATTTACTGTTATTACTACAGTAAGTATATGTAATAGGGGTGGGAGAAAAAAGTCGATGCATCACGATTCTCTCTCCAACGATTATGGATCGATTCTGAGCTTAGTTTTTAGAAACACCCGTATTGCTTGCTTCCAAATCCTCACACACACACCACTTGAGCCTTCCATAAAATAATCTTTTATAAAGTTCACGGGCTTCATTGCACAGAATATGCGCTGTGAGAAACGAGCGTTTTGCTTTATGTTACGCTTGCAGTGCGTGGTCTCGCCCGCCAGTACAAATGCTCTACGAAGGCTTCATTTATGTCGTTTGGAATGCAGTGGGCTTATATATTAAAAATATGAAACTCACTCTGACAGAAGGCTGCTTTCAATTTCAAATGCTGACATGTGTTTTATGAAGAGTGCTCGCGCACGTGACTCTATAGCCACTTCTCTACAGAGCACTAGTCACTCTCTGCTCTCTCCGACGATGACATTTTTGTCCTGTGTTAGCCCCCGTGGCTTTTTTAGGTGCTCCGAAAGGGAGGGGGGATGCAATTCACAACCTCACCACCAGATGCCGCTAAAATCACACACGGCACCTTTAAATACTGAAAGCACTCGTTGCTTTTTGCTTGTAATGTTTATTTGTTCCTCTTTATTATTTAGTACTTGCTTTGATGTTTTGAATCTATATTAGTTTATATATTTAAAATTATTACAATAAAAAATTTTTAATTTGATTTTAAGATTTTCAAGTGGGTAAACTAATTAATTAAAAAGAAAAAAAGTAGATTAAGAATCGATTTGGAATCGCATCGTGACTCCCAGAATCGGAATCGGATCGGATTGTGAGGTGCCTAAAGATTCCTACTCCTAATATGTAACATATGTAACAAGTGCACTGTAAAATTAAGGGCCCTATTTTAACGATTTAAGCGCATAGTCTGAAGCACACGTGTCACTTAGGGCGTGTCCGAATCCACTTTTGGTCGGTGCGCCCGGCGCATGGTCTAAAAGGGTTGTCCCTATTCTCTTAATGAGTAATGTGTGTGTTTTGGGTGTAACGTGCAATAAACCAATCAGAGTCTCATCTCCCATTCCCTTTAAAAGTCAGTTGTGCTTGCGCCATGGAGGATTCGCTATTTACATGGCGGAATTTGTAAGCGGAAAAACTGAACGCTTATCCACAGAGGAAACGGATCTGCTCGTCCAATGACGCCACACCTGCTAGCTCATCGTTACTGCAAATAGGTATAGGCTAATTCTGATACATGCAGTGACTATCCATTATGACATGTAGGCATTTTTATATTTATGTACACAATAATAATCTTATATTTATGAATTATTAATTCATGATATTTGTAAAAATAGACTTTTTACATTGAAAAATATATTTTAAAACATTTTACAGATGCGAACACTTACATGTATTCAAGGTATAAAGAGTGTTGCAAAACATGACATTTTAGAGTTATTAAATTGATAATTTTCAAAAAAAAATTGTATAACAATTTGAAACAAGAACTTTTATGCATTTTAAACAAGATTTTTATTTTTAGATTTTTTCCTTCTTTGCCATGTACAACCACTGAGCCACACGTGATCAACAGTGTCATCTAGTTTTACTGGTCTTCAATGTGATAAACACAAAAGTCTGCTCACCTTCCATCAGCAGGGCTTGTTTACTCGGCACCTGCTGTCATGCAACTAAAGCTGGCGGTCTTAGTTCTAATGCATAATGGCAGACGAGATGGCTATTCTTTCTCTGATTGCCTGCCTTTTATCAGATAAGCCACGGGCACAGAACAAGATAAAACAGCATCTTTGCCTCATTTGAAGAGATCGGGCTATATTTAGCAGAAGCCTTTTATCTAAAGAAACAAAACGATTGAAGAAATCAATAATTCTTTAATAGCTGCGGAGAGCCACATTACACAAAATTAAAAGCGAGTGGGGTAAATAGTTAAACAGCAAACAAAACTGAGGAAATATTGAAGGAGCTGCATGTGTAGTTCAAGAAAAGATTGTCTTCACATGCAGGGGGTAAATTGTCAATTGGATACACTGAGATTTTCTTTCTAAGGCTTAAATTTATATCTGAAGAGCAGAATCCATCGGTTGTTATGGTATAACTGCATTTTTGAAAGGCCAAAGCCTCAAGACCTCTGCTCGCACCAATGGAAAAATTGTATCCGGATATCTTGTTAGAAAATGCCAACATAGAGTGACTGATTTTTATTGTCAATTTGTTTCGTAAGCCATGAGACAATTTTCCAATAACGGCAATGAGGAATTACTGAAACATGACATCCACAGCATTTTTTTTTCTACTTGCATTGTTGTGTTTACACATTTTATTTTTTCATCTTTATCGTTTCCTGGACATTTTTTTCAGCTATGGCTACTGATTGCCATGTGGTGTAGCCCACTACAGGTGATGTAAGGTCGTAGAAACATGGAGGACTGTGTCTTTCAAAAGCAATTACTCAAGAACACCTACTTTCATCTGGCCATGAAGAAACTCCTACCTTACAAAATATGTCTTGAAATTACTCGGGTGTCATAGCAACAACTGAAGGCAAGAAGACATACGACCACATGAAGATAAGTGCAGGCCACGCTGAAAACCCAGTCCATGCAAGACTAAAACTAAACTGAGGAAAAAGGGAATGCAACAAATGTACAGGACTTGCAAAAGATAATTTAAAAAGCTCTCGAGTAAGTGGTGCCATTTGCTTCAAGTTGACAAATTCAGTTGAATCACATTAAAAATGCTAAGATACAACACCAGCATACAACTCGCTGAAATGAATGTGATGAGATAAAGGACCCTGTATTACGTTTTTCCATTGTGTTCACTTTACAGCTGCACAAGCTGGTTCTTTCAATCAAAGATTTGAGGAACTTAAGTTTGTTCATATGGCAACCTGTAGTTAAACAGACAATTTGCATTTACTTGTCATTTGTGTTTGCAAAAGTTTGGCACTATAAAAAAAAACGTACAGCGCAACTAACATAGTCTGATTTGTAAATGGACGATTTGTAATAAGTCAATGTAATAAGTTCATTTAAAGTGCCCCAATTATGCTATTTTAAAGGCTCATGATTTTGTTTTGGAGGTCTCCTACAACAGGTTTACATCCATCAAAGGTCAAAAAACACTTTCATAATATACAGTGTACATCACCACATTGTTCAATGATTCTCTAACACCTCGATGGAGCGCGAGTCCGATGATGAAACATTGGAAGAACTAGTTATTCAACCCAATCCATCGCAAGGACGACTTGAGCAGGACGTTTCTCAGTGAAACACTACTCATTTTGACGTACATTATGAGATGTCCTCACCATCAGCATTAACAAGTGTATGTCCATCAACAAACCGATGTGTATATTTCTAATTTATTGCGGTGCACATGCGGAAACTGTATTAACTGTATCAAAAACGGTGCATATGTTAGCCAAGCACTAATATGAATGACAGACAATCTGCATTAATAGACACAGTTTTAGGTCATAGTGGCCCACAGCTGCTTAACAGAATTACTTCAGTAAGACAGTAATAACGTGAGTTAGCCGGTTAGCTGGAAACGTACACAACATGAAACACAAAACTACGTATTTTGAACAGTAGTTTCAAAATACGGTAGAAAATATATACATATATAATTAATAATACTCACAGGTTGTGATTCTGAGGAGCAAGCTGGTCCAAATAAACTGTGCACTCACCTATCTTTCAAGAGCAAGCGTTTTGTGAATCCTGCGTTGAACTCCGAGGTTTGAGAAGGAGTCGTCAGTAAAATGACGAGTTTGTGGGCGGGCGGACAACGTACAACATAGGCGGGCATTATGCAAATATAATTTCTAGTGACGTAGTACTGTCACACAGTGGCATTCGAGCAAAAACGTCTCGTTAAGGCAGTTCAGATTCGATTCTTTCTTTTGGAAGAAAATACGTTTATTTATTGTGCACTTTCGACTTAACAACTTTGCAGGTCATTTACATTAACAAACAGCTATATTACTGCATATTCGAAAAAGCATAATAGGGGCATTTTAATTAATCATTCAAAAAGCACTCTCTGTCTCCGCCAGTTTCAAAACATGTCTCCGTTATATTGTTATTTTCTGCTTGTCTAGCGCTTTGCAACAACACAACCTTGTTTCTGCCCTGACCTTGACTTTTAGCATGTTTCCTATAATAACGTCTGACGTTTTACGTGCCGTGAGAAAGTAAAATAAAACACGCAAAATCTGATCAGAGCAGTCAGACTGAATTTTTTTTCCAGAAATGAGATTTGAATAGGATTTCAAATTAATGTAGCATATTAATGTAGCATTTCATGTGATTGTTTTTTTTTTGTCGTTCACACTTGCTAAATCTGATCAGATTTCAATAGAATATACACAAAAATTGTGTTTGGACTGACAGTTTGAACAAGGCTGGTTCATGAACAAATGACTCTAATGAGCCAGTTAATTTAATGAAATGCTCAAAAAGACTGGTTTGAATCAGTCTGACAAATCCTTCATTTAATCACTGAATCCATTACTTAACATTTGATTGATTTACTGAACTGCAAGTCTTTCAGTTATGTCTGACTGCTGATGCAGCTTTTTGCATTTAAAGATTTTGGAAACTCAATTTCATATGTTCATATGACAACCTGTAGTCAAGATTCACTTGTCATTTGTGCTTTCAAAAGTTTGCTATTTAACTGACACACGGCAGCTCAGAGCTAATCTCACCAAGTCTAAATTTCCCCAGCGTCCATCAACTCGTAAAAAATATTCCAGCACACGTGACCTCAGGCACTGATGAAACCTGCAGCAACATTCCAAATCCTGTGACACTTCAGGCACACTCACTGAGCAGTGTAATCTCATGGATCAGTCTGAAATCTGAAAGCCCCAGCTATGGCTGCTCTGGTGGGCTTAAAGGCAGTGGCACCAAAGCCTGGTTGAGTCCCACCTCAGCCCCTCCTCATTCTTACCATCCACACATGCTGGACTGGCTCTGGTAGTGCCGGCAATCTGGCCCTTCCTGCAGGCACACCTGGCCGTCTGCCGGGCGATGGTCCTCCTTGGCTGACTGCTGTCCCTGTCCAGAGTCACGATTTCACATGTACCTGCCACCAGCTGACCTGAATGAAGGACAAAGAGTTTAGATAAATGTCAACTGGGCTTTCAATAACACCAGGATGACAATCACATTTTTTTTAAAGAAAACGACAGTGGTGCCAAACTGTAGAACGTTGTGGCTGGTTGCCAGGGTGTTGCTATGCGGTTGCTAATATGTTCTTAGTGTTTTTTAGCAAATTTATATGCGGTTGCAAGGATGTTCAGGGTGGTTGCTAGGTGGTTACTAACCCAAGTCTGTAATTCCAGTGCTTAACTATGGCTCAGGTCTAGGGCTGCATGATTAATCAAAACAAAACTGAAATCTTAGACTGTTATTTAATTAAATAAATATATGTGATGCATGTTTTAGGGTGAAGCAAGTCATTAATTAATTGTGTTCATTAATAAGCAAGCAGCTCATGATCTGTTTTTTCAGTGTCTCAGAGCAGCTTGGTTCACAGTAAATACAGTGATTTATTTTCACAGATACATTGTACAAAATAAAAGTAAAAATAAAAATAATTATTTTATTTATTTAAAATTATTATGTTATTATTTTTCTTTAATATTTTACAGATTACAAATTACAAATACAGATTACTATAAAAAATATTACAATAATATTTTAATTTAGTAATAATAATTATAAATAATATTATAATTATATAATATTAATTGTAATATTTATTTGATTTTTTTTACTACTAATAATTATATTTATAATAGTCAAATTAATATATAAATCACAAAATGTTTGGCCAAATTGTGCAACCCTACAAATAAGCACAGCAAACCTGGAGCTTTTTCTCTTCTTTCTTTTATTGTAAATCACATTTAAAATCCCAATCACAGTTTTTTTATCTCCCAAATTGTGCAGCTCTACTCAGGTCCCTTCTTCAATGCTAGTATATACTGTTTTTTTGCTCGTTTTATCATCTACCAGGTGAAAATGGCAAGCCTGAATGCTAAGAAAAGTAACAGTACAGCTCTCCTAAGCATGCCACATGAATTATTCTCATAATTATAGCACAAATGGTGAGGAACTGGAGAAGTTAAAAAAATCGCAGTCATTTTTTCATCATTAAAAAAACGTTTGGTTCAAGCCATAAAAATGTATATAGCCATTTTAACAGAAAAGCACAAAGTTGAAAAAAAAAAAGCACAAAAGAGTGAAAAAACAGAATTATGATGCGACAGAGGCCAGATTTAAACCAGCATCTCCCATATAAACACCACAACACTCTGTATTTGGAAGTAGCCCACAGCTTTGACAGAATAAATGGATTTTTACGGTGCTGAGCTGTTAGTTTCCCTACTAATATTGTAGACTGAGGCATCACCCTTGTTAGCAGACTGATGGGGACCAAGTTCTGCTGAAGCTGCACACTGCAGCCATTGTTCAATGTTCCTCTATTATCCTGCACCTGCATAAACAGGAATCTATATACACCATCTCATCAAGCCAGTGCAATATGTTGGGTATGGACCTGCGACAGTGAATCATGTCCTAGCAGTGACATGTCAGCGGAAAAAGCTTGATGCATCAGGGTGGGCTGCAGATCTTCCACAAAGCCCACTGTAAGTCCAGACAGATGGCTAAGAAAGCAGCGTACAACCTCTTGAGAGATCGCTTATGTTAGATGATGATTAATTCAGCGGCAGGATGCCTCAACACCCCAACCCCCTTACAAAGAAATGGTTATGTATACAGTTAGGTTGTCCTTTGCCAAGCTTTCAACAGGCAGTCTGTCACAATTGCCATACTGGCTTTCACATTACCTGCAGGACAAAAAACATATAAATCTAAACTCTACTGCTGAATAAATAAGTATGCGTGCCATGAACAAGGTATCTCTGATCAGTGTTGGGCAAGCTACTCTGAAACTGTACCTTTACAAGCTACAAGCTACTTGTAAGTTAAAGTAGTTAAGTTACATTCAAGCTACCCTTTTGAAAAAGTAGTTAGCTACACTACAAGTTACTATTAAAAAGTAGCTAGCTACATTGAAACTACTTTTCTTTCTTTCTTTTTTTTTACAATGACATTGTTACAAATAACTGAATAATTGTAAATGAAGAATGTTATAATATTTGGGGTTTCAAGCAACATAATGTAGTAAAATGTAGTTATGATTTCAAAGAGTATAGGGTGAATTTAGGTTGATTGGGACACTTTTCCCCAGTCATTTCAATGGCAAAAACTGTCAGAATCATTTGATTTGTAAACTCTCCGATACACACAATACTTAAATATAGCCTCTCTCAAACTGACTGTCAAAGTGCAAAATGGCTACACATTTAACATCAGTGCAAGAACAAAATGTATTCAACTTAAATTAAATACTCAGGAGTCAGGTTGCGCATTGCTTGACTATTTCTTTTAGTTTCGAATTGTTTAGTTTTAAAGTGGACATTTCAAGCTTTCTATACATATATTTCTCATGTCTGTGAGGCAAGTAGCCTGCTGAGTTTTGGTTTATTTATGAGACACGCTCCAGTTCGCAAGTGATCGCTACAGCGCCTCCATGTCACGATTATTGTCTGCTATAGTCTATTTGCTTCTTATTTATTAAATCCAGGCAATTGGCTGATGAAACATTGATTAAAATTAAGATACATTTTATACAAAACTAAATTCACTTTAAAGAAAGGCTTTCTACAAAACAAATGAAGTGGTCAAAATCATTTCTGACTCTATGTCTTTGACATTTATTACGCATCTTTGCACTTTTCATAATCAATATAGCCTAGATGAAATTTAAAAATAACATTATTTAAAAACATAAATATTTAAACATAAATATATGAAACAAAATACATTGTTTAATGGCTACAACAAGTATAGTAGGCTACAGTACAGAGAAATTTCATGTCGGAGCGGGATTTGAGCGAACGTTGTTTTACCGGTGAGCGGTAAGTGGAGCGCGCTGGCATAGAGCTGATTATTGAGCTGAACGTTCGTCCCACCGCTTCGCTTCACTCATTACAGGCTCATTCTCATCAGAACCCAAAACGGAATGTAGCTTTTGGTCGCGCTACACCACTACTTGCTGGATAAAGTAGTTAGCTACTGGAAAAGCTACACTGTTTTAAAAGTAACTGAGCTACTGTCAAGCTACTGAAAAATGTAGTTAAGCTAGTAGCATCGCAACTTGTAGCTCGCTACTGCCCAACACTGTCTCTGATTATTATTATTTTATTATTATATTATATTACAACACATCCAGCAAGCAATTTCACATAATTTCTTTCAACCCTTAAATAATTTAAAACTATTATTATTAATAATAATAATAATAACTATCATTAATATTAGAAACGTATAATAATAATAAAAATAATAAATAAATGATGCAAAAAAGCTTTACTAAGATGGCAGGACCTCAGGGCAAAAATAGTAATATAATATAATTAAACATTTTGTTCTTACTGTTACTGTAGCTGACTGGTAGAGCATGGGTTTGATTCCCAAAAACGTATTACAGTTTAACTGCTTCATTGACAGCTTCTTTGCAAAGCTTGAATCATAATGTGACAGATGCACAAAATAATTTGCACTAAAATATGCCACATAAACAGTTGATGGAACTGTTTATGGAAAATAAAGTAACAAAAAAAAAAATATATATATATATATATATATATCTTTCTTGACTGGTTTTGAGTTCTGCAAGGTGCTGTTCACACTAATATGCTACATAAATGTTAAGATTACACTGAAATATTCAAGGATATAATAAAATAAAATAATTTCTCTTTCTTGAATGGGAAGGTTTGAGCAAGTTATAGTACATAGTTATAGTATGTTTCATAGTACTTCAAGCGCTTTTATCTCAAAAGATCCAAGAAAATGTGATTCCTTGTGATGTAGCCACTTTAAACCCCATCTACACTACAGATAGCGACAATTAAGTTCACTACAGAAAGAAGCGTTCAATCAGAAAGTGTGTCTGAGTATAGCAGTCATTAGTAGCCTAGTATGTATAGTCTCAGGGCAACTGTGATCTAGTGTAGCTGTGAGTGACATATGAGGGTGTATGTCTGTAGCACATGATGGATTATAGCATCTTCTCGACTAGATACGGCGGCCGGTAGAATTATTGCCATGTAAAATTACCTGTATGTCTGTATATGTATGCCGCTGAAGTTTGATCTACAGTGTGTGAAAGGGCTCATCTGACCAAACATGCATGAGCTCCAACACAAACAATGATGGATGGTGCTTCTACCGCCACAGGCGCGGCGTCAGTGCAGAGGTACTGAATGTAAAAGCACATCCAGGCTGGATTGGTTTGGTTTGCATATCTGTTTTCTACACAAATAAAAAAATACAGCTTGTTTCTTTTTTTTTACATTTATGAGCAAAGCTGAAATTCTGGTTGCCCCGGGCGCTAGAGAAAAGAAGCCATAACTTTCAGAGGCTCTCCTCTCCTCTCTCAGCCCATCATCGATTCATCAGGATGCGAAGCCATCACCTTTTATTACACCCAATATTTCAGTTTACATTTGAAACTAAGAAAATATTGCAGGTTTGTCAGAACTGCCAAAATAAACAAAAGAATGTGAAGAAAAGTTCTCCAGACTACCCTTGTTGCAAGCTACTCTCGTCATAAAATACCAAGAGAACTTTCAATTCAATCTATTTTTGGCCAACTCAGTTGCTGGAGCGCGTTAGTGATTATTGGAACATTTTCAAGAGGTGATTTGATTTTTTTTTTCCCCTCTCTATCTGTTTTCCTCTTCTCCAGACATCATTTTTCACTCTCTTGCTCTTGCTTCTCTCTCTCTGCAAAATCAAATATCAGCATACAAAAATCAGAAGGCATTGCTCTGGTGTCTGCTCTAATAGGTGAACGTCTGCTTTTTCTCTCTTCAAAGACTCTGAATTGAACTGAAGCTCTGAATAAAGTGGAATCGTTGATATGACAGGGCAGATACTTCACGATTACATCATCACAGAAAATGATGCGAGCGCATCTCGCAGGAAATGAGAGCAGTGATGTGGGTGGAAAGTCCTCGTTATCAAAGTTGCTCCGAATTGAATAATGTATTCTTCAAAATAAGCTCTCTGATTGTCGAGACGTGGGACAAAACGGGGTACGGAGCTAAAAAAATAGACATTTATGTACAGAGGAATCATTTTGGATGTCTTGCTTCTTCCATTGTCTCACAAATATGTCAAGCCATCTGCAGATAAAAAAAGTAAAGTTTGCAAATAAAACTTTCAAATATCTAGTTCAGTAGATATTCTCATTCAGATAATATCACAATTTTGATACAATGAACAATACAAATAAAGATTTCACTTTATTTTGATGGTCCCTTTAACACATTCTATTGACTAACCTTTACAAAAAATAAGTTTATTCAAGTGTGCTATTAGTATACTTCTTTTAAACTAAAAAATAAGAAAGTATACTTCCAGTCTACTTTTTGTGTACTTCTCAGAAAATCACACTTAAGTATACTTGACTTGTACTGACAGAAAGGTCTAAGTTTTGGACTATACTTGTACTCAATCTTTTGATCGAGATACAAGTATAATTGCATATTCCAAGTATACTTGACTTGTTGTTGTGTTTAATTGTTTGATTTGATCTAATCTATTAAATACTTTTTTACATAGTTTCATATACTGTCTTATAAACTTACATTGTTTGAAAATATTGATTTATAATGAAAACAGTTAGATATGTTCCTAATTCTGTGTCTGAATTTTTGTGTAGGCTAGTCCACTGGTGTACTGACTGAATTTTCTGACTATCCATGTTTTCACTGTTATACGGTAGGGGGCGTTATAACGCATCTTCTAGTACAGAATCTCCGGATCAGGTGAAAAAAATGCAGAAACAAGCAATAGCATATGTAAGCAGATTTGTAAAATAACGCGATCATCAAACTTTAAACAGCATGTAAATCAAAACTGGCTAATGTTACTGAATGAAATGTTGAACCCATGAAGAGGAAATGACTGTGAAGCTTTGTGGGTGTTGATGGACTCGATCTACTCCATCTGTGTTTTGATCATCATTTTGAATCCCATCCGGACGAGGTCTTTGACAAAAATATGATTTTCACCAGCTTTTTGTTTGAAATGTTGCTTTTTTATGAAACGTACCCTCATTCAAGTGTTGATAAAAAAGGATGCATGACGCTACATACACTACAAAGTACACTACAAGTATTAAAATAGTAAACTGCTAGTATACTTACACCGATCAGGCATAACATTCACTTCCTAATATTGTGTTGGTCCCCCTTTTGCTGCCAAAACAGCCCTGACCCGTCAAGGCATGGACTCCACTAGACCCCTGAAGGTGTGCTGTGGTATCTGGCACCAAGATGTTAGCAGCAGATCCTTTAAGATCCTTTAAGTTTCCAGGTGGGGCCTCCATGGATTGGACTTGTTTGTTCAGCACATCCCACAAATGCTCGATTGGATTGAGATCTGGGGAACCTCAAACTCGTTGTTGTGCTCCTCAAACCATTCCTGAACCATTTTTGCTTTGTGGCAGGACACACTATCCTGCTGAAAGAGGCCACAGCCACCAGGGAATACCGTTTCCATGAAAGGGTGTACATGGTCTGCAACAATGCTTAGGTAGGTGGTATGTGTCAAAGTAACATCCACATGGATGGCAGGACCCAAGTTTGGGGCTTTTGGTGGTGGACAGGGGTTGGCATGGGCACCCTGACTGGTCTGTAGCCCCATACGCAACAAACTGCAATGCACTGTGTATTCTGACACCTTTCTATCAGAACCAGCATTAACTTCTTGAGCAATTTGAGCAACAGTAGCTCGTCTGTTTGATCGGACCACACAGGCCAGCCTTTGCTCCCCACTTGCATCAATGAGCCTTGGCCGTCCATGACCCTGTCGCCGGTTCACCACTGTTCCTTCCTTGGGCCACTTTTGATAGATACTGACCACTGCAGACCAGGAACACCCCACAAGAGCTGCAGTTTTGGAGATGCTCTGACCGAGTCGTCTAGCCATCACAATTTGGCCCTTGTCAAACTCCTTACGCTTGCCCATTTTTCCTGCTTCTAACACATCAACTTTGAGGACAAAATGTTCACTTGCTGCCTAATATATCCCACCCACTAACAGGTGCCGTGATGAATAAATAATCAGTGTTATTCACTTCATAATGTTATGCCTGATTGGTGTATGGGTTCACTTGTAGTACAGATGCGGTACAAATGAGAAACTGAATTAGTTGTGCACTTAAAGTTTACTACACTTATTGTACACCTAAACGTATACTTTTATATACTAAAAAGTGGGCCAATTTAGTCCCAAGCAATATTGCTTACAAAGTTTACTACTAGTACATCGATATTAGTATACTTCCTACATAAAAAATACTTAAAAATATACTTGAACTTTAGTTAAGTATACTTCATAAAATTAACTTGAAGTATACTTTTTCGTAAGGGTATGCAGTAAGTAATGTTGAACCTACATGTCTAATAACTCTCATTAGAGTCTCATTAGACATAGTCGAGTATTAGTAGACTGGTAGGGTTAGGGTTAGAATAAGCTGACAAGTACTTGCAAAGTTACTTATAGTCAGTAGAATGTCTGTTGGAGGAGCATCACAATAAAGTGTTAACATTAAGTAGACAGTCTACTAATACTCTAATGAGAGTTTGTTGACATGTAGTTACTTATAGTCAACAGAATGTTCAAAAGGGACCATCAAAATAAAGTGTTACCAAATTGAATTGCTACATTTGTGTTAAGAACCTTCTAGTGATCATCTCTGATTAATATCAAAGTGCAAATGTTGCTACTTAAAATCAATGCACCCTGCACTGCCTTTGCCCCTTTCTAAAAACAAAGTTATCTTCTCGTCCTGTCATGTTTGACAACACCCAGCCTCTCTCTCTCTTTCTCCATGGCGCCCTAAAGGTGAGACCCACTCCAAAGCTGGAAGAAAATTCATTCATTTCCAACTTCAGCCCCAAATAAGCCGTAATGACTGGGCTCTGATAGATGCCGGAGAGAGAGAAGTCCATAGAGCCATTCATGGAGGCTAATCAGCATGCCAGGAGCAAAGTCTGGCTCTGCAGTGACTGAATGCAGACTGTGAGCGCCCCTCCTTTAATCTCTCACTCATTCATTCGGCCCTGCCATGGCTTTATGACAAACCTAACACGTACACTGTTTTCCACCACCTTACCGTGGCCTCCTTCCCTCCACCACCCTTTTTTCCCCTCTACGTCTTGTGAGTCAGAGTAAACAATGTGTTTACATGCATGTTCTAAACCTAAATATGCATAAGTCGACAATACATGTTAATCTATTTTCCTTTACCAGAGTAAAGTCATAAACGCCTTCAGCATAAACTGATTGTTTCGTTTTGTTGGTTTATTGTAGTGCGTATGGTTGTGTGGTTAAGCGTCCTTAAGGTGTCACATTAGCGATATTTCAGCAAAATTTTGTGGGCATAAAACTTTTACTGCGGATTAAGCGCATCCATATAGAACGAGCGTTTCATGGTAGGGGAGGAGAAAATATATTGCACACTCCAGCTCTTTCTTGACCTAGGAATTATAAATGTGTTCTCATCTAATGCAGTCGAAGTAGAAGTGGTAAAAAAGACTAATACAGTAAAAAAGTGGTCAAAATTTGGCTTTCGTTAGGGCAGTACGTCATATTTCAAGGCCTTATGTCCGCTTTAATGAATTGAACTGGCGGCTGAGAAACCATGCAGCGAAATGGGCTGATGACGCAAAAGGGGGCTCAGTGTGCATTGTCCTATATGCTGTAAAAATGGTTCATAAAAAAACAATGGTACAGTAAAAAGTTATCAAAATTTGGATTTCATTAGGGCAGTATTTATATTGTCCCATATAAAACTTTAATGGACAATTAAAAAATATTGTTACAGTACAATGTACTCAAAACACCCTTTATTAAAGTACTTTGTTGGATTTAACGCATTCTTACAGGTGGCGGAGAAATTATGATTTTCTTCATTCAATTCTAACAGCGCTTATTGTGAGCAGAGCCATAAACATAAAGGACTTTAAAGCATCGCTCACACTTAAAAAAATGACAAACTAATAAGTAACTGGATTCAGCCTCATACTAGATGAACTGCTCTAACAAAATCCAGAATTTGAGCACTTTTTGGCTTTGGACAGTGACGCACAAAGGAAATAGGTTATAGCTATACATAAACCGGAAATTGTAACGTGTGAGCATGTAATAGTTTCTTGTGCATATTCTATTTATTTTTTTTGCCCCTTTTAGGGGTTCTGTACTTTCGAGGTTCTGTGTTTAGTGTACTTGATGCACACTTCTTTAACAAATCACTCAAAAGTCATTTATTTACTGTTTATTTTTATCTGCCAACTATCTGAGATGTCATTGCCATAACGCGTTGCTATGGGTTGCGTCTTGCTCTGGACTTGACTGACAGACTGGTCTTCTGACATGAGAGCCTCATGCTTCCAACAGTTAGACCAAAATGGACGCTAAAAATTGATCGGGTGAATGCATGTTTTAGCTTTTACACGCAAGTTAATTGCCGTTCTAAACTAATGCGCTGCTGCATTGGAAAACACACACATACAGAGAGCGCACATCACGTACAGATTGAGTGCACGCAGAAACATTCTGTAGCGCAGAAATCTTTTGTCAACACTGTTCTGTGATTTATCAATAAAATAGCTAGTTCTAGCATAGTATTTCTTAGTAAATAAAACCCACAGCTTTTCTATTAGTAGAGAGATGCTGCCAAATCGCTCTCTCACTAATGCATTTATAAATGTAATCTTAACTATGCTATTTATCTGTTTTAGAACGAGCAGACAACTGAGAGAAATATAATGACCCAAAAAACAAAAGAACTGATAAAAAATAAGCGGTTATGTAAGAGCAATAGACTTGTGGGCAGCTCTGTCATTGTCACCATTCTGTTTAGCTCTGTTCATGGACTTTCAGTTTGTTTTCATATGTCACATTTCTTTGTTCAGTTTTTCCCGCCACTCGTCTGTCTCCCTGATTACCAATATGAGTTCATTTAGTTCAGCTGTGTCTGTTTAATCATCTAGTTTGTGTTCACCATTTAAGTTGTTCCTTCTCCTGCACTCCTGTTGTTGTGCTGTTGCATGTCTTTAGAGTATTTGTAATTAAACTACGTTTGGAAACTGTATTACCTGTCTTCGTCTTCCTGTCTGCACAGACCCGTGACAGTCTTGGTAATAGAGCTCTTAGCTCAGCTGAATTATTATTATTTTATTTTTTTTGTTATTGCGTTAACTGCTTTGTGTTGTAACCAATACGTTTTATTAAACTTTTGAACAGGATAAAGATGTCCCTTTTTTTTTCTTTTTTTTTTAGTACTGCCCTTTGGAAGCAACAGAAAATGCTTACATGTTTCCTGGAAGACAAATTAAGTACAATTTACCTTGATCTTAAAATTCAAATTCAAATCTTAATGAGTCCCTCAATCGTCCTCAGTGTGAAAAGATGGATCTCAAAATCATACAGTCACTGCTGGAGAGGGTTCAAATATGCAAAACGAAATAATTTTTGGCACCTGAAGGATTTTTCTGAAGAACATCGGGCAGTTTAACTGCTCCGGACAAACAAGGGACTCCAGAATAACCATCACAAAACAAAAAAACAGCCGAGGATCATCCAGGGAACAACAAACCGTATTAAGAATCAAGGGTACATAAACTTTTGAATGGGTCATTTTAATAAATTCAGCCATTTATTTTTTTTTGTCTTGTGGACTATGTAAAATATCTTATTCAGGACAATACTAAATAAAATAAAAATAACATGCATTTTGTATGATCCCTCTTATTTTGTTAAAATTATTCACATTTTCACAGATTCTGCAATGGGTTCACAAACTTTCAAGCAGCACTGTATATGTGTGTATATATAATTACACAATAGGCCTATAAATATAATTACTGTAGTAATTGTTATATTGAGATTACTCTGTTAGTGATAGATGCCCCTCTTTTACATTTGAGCCTTTGCCCCTGAGAAACTCTGCATATCCCTGTATACATTGAATTGATTTTAAAGTACCCCTATTATGCTATTTTAAAGTTTCCTAATTTTGTTTTGGAGGTCAAAGTAGTAAAAATGACAGACAATCTGCATTAATAGACACAGTTTTAGGTACTGCAGCCCACAGCTGATTTACAGTAGTATTTCAGTAAGACAGTAATAACGTGAGTTAGCCGGTTAGCCAGATACTTACACAATATGAAACACAATAAACACATTGTAGAGCACAGCGTCTTCTCGACATGATGCTATCCAGTATCCGCTGCAGTGTTTGAGGTGGTTCAAGTTTTCCCTGGTCTCTGCGCGGCGTGCGCGCACAATAAGTGGACGGGCAATATGCTAATGTTTCGTTGTGACATCACATGAAAAAGTCGACTCTTACTTTTGGGAGACAATAACTTTATATAAGCTGCAGATTTAAACTATGTTACACACTACATGAAAAGTAATTTTCAAAAATCCATAATAGGGGCTCTTTAATGTACTTGAAGTGTGCACCAAGCACTAGGAAAATACAAGTATCAGACTGGAACTTGGTATCGACAGATCAGTTCTCTACAGGGTTATCTCCCTCCACTCTAAAGGATTACATGGCAGCCATAGCTGCTTACCACGCACCTTTGGGTGGGGAGTCATTGGGGAGAAACCCGTTGGTGTCGCATTTCCTCCGTATTTCTTTGAGGCTGAGGCCTGCAAGCTGCATGAGGGTACCGGCTTGGGATTTGTCCATAGTTTGGAAGGCCTCTCTACTGCTCCGTTTGAGCTAATAGAAAACATTCCAGAGAAATTTCTGTCACTAAAAACTGTGTTTCTTCTGGCGATAACATCTCTAAAGAGGGTAGGAGACCTTCAGGCTCTGTCGGTTGCCCCACCGTGCTTAGAGTTTGCACCTGGTATGGTGAAAGCCTTTCTACACCTGGGGTATGTCCCCACTAATGTGGCACAATCTATAGTTTTGCAGGCCTTTTGTCCTCCCCCTTTTGGACGTCGGACCAGGAAAAATAAATAAATCTGCTATGCCCTGATGGGGTATTGGATGTCTATGTTCACAGAGCTGCCCTGTGGCGTAAAACGCAAAACAAATCAATTGTTTGTGTGCTTTGGGTCACCTAGAAAAAGGGGGCTCCAGCATCCAAGCAGAGAATGAGCAAGCAGTATTATCGTTCCCATAGCATCGCTGTCCTTGACGCAGCGCAAGTTCCCTTGAACGTCTCAGGTTAAGACTGTAACCATGGTTCACTGAAAAGGGAACGAGACGCCGCATCGCCCTGCCATACTTCCTTCATGCCTGTGATCGACTTGCTTCAACCAATCAGAAGCTGCCTTTGTTTGGTCCGGGCACTATTTATAGCTTCCTGGTCATGACGTCACACTCTGGGGTGACGTCCCGCCACACCATTGAACTGTTTACACACATGCTTCAAGACGCAATCACATAGAAGCTTCCCATAGTGTCACAACCTCCAACCTCCATCGCAAAGGTTACAATCATAACCTGACACTTTTTTGTGAGTTATCAGTATATTGGTGCGCATTTAAACGCTCATTTTAGTGTACAACTATTGGGATAATTTAGAGGAAAACACAATTAAACACACCGAATGTGAGATGGCAGCGGGTTCACTCCAGGACGAGCCTTTATGACATCATTAACACAGCAAGAATGCAAGTCAACACTTTGCTAATGGTCACGGAGCCACACTGCTCCGATAAGCTTCAGATTTGCTCGCATTGTTCTAAAACGCCTCTAAGTGCTACAGCTTAGACATGTTAAGCGGCGCAACTCGTGATAGATGATACACCCTCCCTGTCTGTTTAAATAGCCCCGCTGACAGTGAAATGTCTGATTCATCTCCAACCTCTCCGCTCTCTCCCCAGGATCTTCTGTATACTCCAGTGCATGCGTTTTAGGGATGAAAGAGCTGCCAACCATGCATCTCAGAGATGGAGACTTGCTGGCTGTGCTGATCTGAAATTCAAAAGCTATCCTTTACAGGCTGTCAGAAAAGTGATGGAGTGAAAAGGGAGTCTATCATCAGGGGACCGATGCTGGACTCCACCAGCGCACCGCACAATGCTATCAGCCTTCATTCTCATGCCAAGATCGTTCAGTTCAGTTCTATAACCGAAAGCTTTATGCTGCAGTTATTGCCTTGCAATGTGAGTCAATTGGCCCCATTTAACTGTAAGATGTTTTCATTAAGAAACACCACGAGTAACAAAAGCATATATGAATATAATGTTCTGCGACAGGAGAGTTTTGATAAAACAATTAGGATACTGCATATAGACATACAGTGTGATTATAGTCTGAGTTGGAGTTTAGCCCAGGATCACAGGAAAACAAATTCAAGACAAAAACCAAAAGAAATCATGATTTTTTTGTTAAAAAAAAAAGAAAGAAAAAGAAAAAATAACACAAATATAAGTTCTTTATTTGAATAAATCATTGGCCAAAATTCATGTTGCGAATTGAGAGAGATGAAAACAAGCTAAAAAATGTCCTTTTATTTAATTTTATTTATAACATTATTATAAAAATAAAATTACATGAATGTATTTTATTTTATAGAATAACTTTTTTATAAAATAAATGTATTTATGTAATGTAATTTATTTTAAAATATATATTTTTTTTAACTAAAAAATATATTTTAATTTATTTATTTAATATATATAAAATCAATACATTTAAATCTTTAAATAATATAAAACATTTATATTTTGTTTTATTTTATTCAAACTATTCCTATAGCTCAAACAGTACATGCCATAGCAATGTGAAATCTTTTTCGTTTTTATTGCCAAATGCATAAATGTAAATTTTAAATGTTGAATGTAAGTCAATGTTACCATTTACCATTTGATTCCATCTCCTTAGAGACTGTGACAAGCCCAAGACCATAAAAAAGACCACAGGAAGTCAAATTCAAGACAAAAAAAGAAGTCACCTTAAACACATCACATTCTGAAATGGTTAGAGTAAAAATAAATGAATTAATATAATATAATACAAATATAATGCAAGTTTATTATTTCAATAAATAATTGGCCAAAATTCAGGTTGTGAATTTATTGTAGGGCTGTGTGATATTGAAGAAAAATGCAATATGCAATACGATATTGCTTTAAGTGTGTAAAATCAATTAAAATTATATTTTTAAAAAATATTTAAAAACTGAGAATGATACCATTTATGGGAAAAGAAAGCATTGCTACAACTTCTGAAAATGACCAGCAGTGTTTTAGCATAGAAAATTTTTTAAATCTGACAATGTAAATTTAACATCAATGTAAACAAAAAATGTAATGCCAATATTTAAATAACAAAAACTCTTTGCTTGACTTGGTAATATATAGTTATATCAACCTAAAAAAACTTAACATCAAGAACATCCAGGTAAACAAAGACACCTGAACTGGGGGTGGAAGATTATTTTTGTTATTTTAATTTATCTTTGTTTTTAAAAATAAGAACTAAAAACAGTAGTCTTCACATTAATTAAATATACACTGATACATGATACAGCTACAAAGGTTATTCAGCCAAGAGCAGTGAGTGATTTTCTCTTTTTATTTTGTTGTTTAACAGACAGCGGCAGGTTTACTGTATTAGCAGGCTGTCACTTCAAGACCTAATGCACGGATCCTATTGACACGCATTCGGTTTCTTTCCCCAACTGATATCGTTCACTTAAAGCATAACCGACTGTGTTTACATGAATACTCGTCAAGACAGCCATTTGACATAACTGTGTGTGTATTTGACAGTTCGAGTGTGTAACAAGGCACGAAACAGAACTGAAAGGACCACACGCTTTCAAAGAGGCGGCTTGTACGCACGTTTCGGTGTGTGTGTGTCAAACAACAGACAGTGCGAGACTGCAAGGAGTTGTTTTCGTCAAGCAAGTCACATAAGTAACAGTCGTGTGCCCAGTCTATTCTCTGCTATATGCGTCGATCTAAAATGTACACTTTTCACAATGTTGAAGTAACCTATTAAAATCATTCAGATATTGCGTGCCGTTGCGATATGCATATCGCGATATGTACATTTGCGATATTTCGATAATCTCGATATATTGTGCAGCCCTAATTTAGAGAAATAAAAGACAAGCTACAACAAATGTCCATTTACTTATTTTTTTATAAAATAACTATACAATTAAATGTAGATATTTTATTTTGTAAAATAACCATATTTAAAATAAAAGTGACGGCCAAATGCATGCATGTACATTAAAAATGTTGCATTAAAAAAAGTCTACAAATCTGATTCCATCTTTTTAGAAACTGGCAAGCCCAAGACCATAAAAACATTTGAGTACAGATTTTATATTGAGTAGACAGAATTATTGCAACCTGAAATTGAGGACTTTACATCCTGTATCATATATTTTAGGTCAACTTTATTTTTATGACAAGTCCTACTATTCAGCCAGTTGCTATACATCATAATTTCAACGGCCAATAACTTGCTTAAAAGCTAAGGATACTTTATCTGGGCAGTATATATTCCTTCCTGTCACCCTATACATCCATTATCCTTGTCTAGATTGGAGCAGTAGTCAGAGGGAGGGCTGGTGGGGGACAAGGGGTCTCCTTTAGAGTTGGTAATGACAGTCAGACTGAGATTGGACCTGATGCCAGGTCAGTCTGGCTGGCCTCTGAGCCCAGCAGGCAGCCAAAATCTTTGCTTCCACAGTCCAATCATACCAAAAAGCCCCTGCAAAGTGTGACTGCAAGACGTCTGCTTGTAAGGACTCCCAGGGAGTGTTTTAATCTAATTTATTTAGAATACTTAAAACATACACCGAAAATTTTGTTAAGACACACAAGCCTTCCACAGCCCTCAGTGTTCCACTTTGTTAATCACTTCATAGTTTTAGTCTGGCATCCATCCTCTTTCAAGCTATTTCCATCAATTAGAAACTGCTGGGGGAGATCAGGTGGCCACAGTAATGGTAATCTTTATAGCCAACTGTTCATTTGAAATGATTAGCAGTGTATGGGTTTTTTTCAGTAATTCTTTGTTCGCTCTCACTGTCATCATGACCTGAACTCATTGGTCATGCCTTTGTTTATTGGGGAACTGCCTAGTTTTCTTTTTTTCTTGTACACTCTATATATACACTCACCTAAAGGATTATTAGGAACACCATACTAATACTGTGTTTGACCCCCTTTCGCCTTCAGAACTGCCTTAATTCTACGTGGCATTGATTCAACAAGGTGCTGAAAGCATTCTTTAGAAATGTTGGCCCATATTGATAGGATAGCATCTTGCAGTTGATGGAGATTTGTGGGATGCACATCCAGGGCACGAAACTCCCGTTCCACCACATCCCAAAGATGCTCTATTGGGTTGAGATCTGGTGACTGTGGGGGCCATTTTAGTACAGTGAACTCATTGTCATGTTCAAGAAACCAATTTGAAATGATTCGAGCTTTGTGACATGGTGCATTATCCTGCTGGAAGTAGCCATCAGAGGATGGTGGTCATCATGGTGGTCATAAAGGGATGGACATGGTCAGAAACAATGCTCAGGTAGGCCGTGGCATTTAAACGATGCCCAATTAGCACTAAGGGGCCTAAAGTGTGCCAAGAAAACATCCCCCACACCATTACACCACCACCACCAGCCTGCACAGTGGTAACAAGGCATGATGGATCCATGTTCTCATTCTGTTTACGCCAAATTCTGACTCTACCATCTGAATGTCTCAACAGAAATCGAGACTCATCAGACCAGGCAACATTTTTCCAGTCTTCAACTGTCCAATTTTGGTGAGCTCGTGCAAATTGTAGCCTCTTTTTCCTATTTGTAGTGGAGATGAGTGGTACCCGGTGGGGTCTTCTGCTGTTGTAGCCCATCCGCCTCAAGGTTGTGCGTGTTGTGGCTTCACAAATGCTTTGCTGCATACCTCGATTGTAACGACTGGTTATTTCAGTCAAAGTTGCTCTTCTATCGGCTTGAATCAGTCGGCCCATTCTCCTCTGACCTCTAGCATCAACAAGGCATTTTCGCCCACAGGACTGCCGCATACTGGATGTTTTTCCCTTTTCACACCATTCTTTGTAAACTCTAGAAATGGTTGTGCGTGAAAATCCCAGTAACTGAGCAGATTGTGAAATACTCAGACCGGCAGCAAGCCCACAAGATGGGTTTGGTGCACACAGGAATAAAAAGTAAATATACTGCTGGATCTTTAATGTTGTGGGCCTATTTTTCTGCTGGAGGTCGTGGACATCTTGTTCAGACACATGGCATCATGGATTCTAAACTATACTAATGTTTATAAACAGTGGCATCTGCAGTATTTTAAAGTTTTAGTATCGTGATATTACCATGTAATGGTGATGGTATACCGTGTAACCCTGATGTGTTATATGGCACTCTAAAAAAAATATTAAATGTAACAGAGGAAAAGAACACCTATTAAAATATATTAATAAATTATTAGGTTTTAAATAGGTGTTTAAATTATTATTTCTCATTTTGTATATTTAACAAGGCAGTACGTATAGGCTACTTTTGTGGTAAGATATTGCTGAAATTATATTTTTGTAAGTAAATCTTATAATTTGTGGAGAAAGAGGCTTTCCCATCCCGCAATTCCCTATACAAATGTACATTTAAGTTTTCATTAAAGTTGCATTTTATGTTATTTAGTTCAAGTTTACTGCATTATTTAGTGTCTGATGGTGTTTGATGTTTGTGTATGTTGTAACTGTAAAATATTTGAAAACAAAATGCTTTTAGAAAGTAAAAACTACATACAGGCTACTTTTATGGTAAGATATTGCTGAAATTATATTTTTTTAAGTAAATCTTAGAAACCAACTTATAATTTTTGTGGAGAAAGGGGCATTCCCATCCCACAATTCCCTAAACAAATGTACGTTTAAGTTTTTTATGTTGCACTTTATGTTATTTAGTTCACATTTACTGCATTATTTAGTGTCTGATGGTGTTTGATGTTTGTGTATGTAACCGTGGTATATAGCGTATATAGCCTAGCCTACAGTTAGGAAAAATAAATCATGCAAAATACCCAAAAGTCATCCAAATGTTCGCAACATCATTACTATATTTTTACGGTAAAGGTCTGGCAACCACAATTGCTTGTTTTTATTATAATCATTTATCATATGAAATATTATTTAAAAAAATAAGATAAAAAATAAAAACCTAAAGCCTCTTATACACTCACCTAAAGGATTATTAGGAACACCATACTAATACTGTGTTTGACCCCCTTTCGCCTTCAGAACTGCCTTAATTCTACGTGGCATTGATTCAACAAGGTGCTGAAAGCATTCTTTAGAAATGTTGGCCCATATTGATAGGATAGCATCTTGCAGTTGATGGAGATTTGTGGGATGCACATCCAGGGCACGAAGCTCCCGTTCCACCACATCCCAAAGATGCTCTATTGGGTTGAGATCTGGTGACTGTGGAGGCCATTTTAGTACAGTGAACTCATTGTCATGTTCAAGAAACCAATTTGAGATGATTCGAGCTTTGTGACATGGTGCATTATCCTGCTGGAAGTAGCCATCAGAGAATGGGTACATGGTGGTCATAAAGGGATGGACATGGTCAGAAACAATGCTCAGGTAGGCCGTGGCATTTAAACGATGCCCAATTGGCACTAAGGGGCCTAAAGTGTGCCAAGAAAACATCCCCCACACCATTACACCACCACCACCAGCCTGCACAGTGGTAACAAGGCATGATGGATCCATGTTCTCATTCTGTTTACGCCAAATTCTGACTCTACCATCTGGTTGAGAAATGGTTGTGCGTGAAAATCCCAGTAACTGAGCAGATTGTGAAATACTCAGACCGGCCCGTCTGGCACCAACAACCATGCCACGCTCAAAATTGCTTAAATCACCTATCTTTCCCATTCTGACATTCAGTTTGGAGTTCAGGAGACTGTCTTGACCAGGACCACACCCCTAAAAGCAACTGCCATGTGATTGGTTGATTAGATAATTGCATTAATGAGAAATTGAACAGGTGTTCCTAATAATCCTTTAGGTGAGTGTAATGGGCTGTGGTTGGATCTTCCATCAGGACATTGATCCAATACAAACATCAAAATCAACACAAAAATGGGTCACTGAGCACAAAATTAAGGTTCTACCATGGCCATCAAAGTCCCCTGACCCAAACCTTAAAGAAAACTGAAGAGGAGAGTGTATCATCATGGATCTGTGAATCTGAAGGATCTGGAGAGATTCTGTATGGATCTCTGATCTTTTGTCAGGTGTTCTTAGTTTGCCATGTTCACTGTCTTGTTTCCTGGTTTGTCATGTGATTTCCATGCCCTCATGTATTCTTGTGTCATGTCATTGGTTCATTGTTTAATCAGTGTTCACAGGTGTCCCTTGTTTTGTCATTAGTCCTTGTGTATTTAAGTCCTCATGTTTGTCATGGTCCTAGTATTGTCTAGTATTGATGTTGTAACTTGTTGGTGGTGAGTCTTTGTCTGGTCCAAGTGTCAACTTGCCTCCAATGGACTATCCGTTACAGTGCCTTTCTGAGAGTGTATAAGCGCTATAACATTACAATGAGACCAAAATGGAGCCTCAGTAAATTAAATATTTTTATGAGCTTTTATTTGCTTAACGTTCGCAAGCTATTTTACTTATGTCTGAGTTAAACCGAATATGAAGATAAAAAGAAGAAAAATGTAAGGATTAATATTATCATCCTTAAGGAAAAGTGGGTCTTTACTGCATTACTGTTAACCGGCATGAAATTGTGCTAAAAAAAATATTACATCAGCCGAAAAGAAAAGTGTTTGTTTAATTTTAACAGCCTGAAATTGCTGAAACTATTAGCAACATTTTAAAAAGTGGCATCAGCTGAAAAGGAAAGTTGTTTCGGTGGTGAAGCAAGTTATTTTTAATGAAAGATAAAACTTTTTCTTAACATGCACTGTTGAATCATTTACACTAACACCAGAAATGTGTATTAGGAAAGTAAATACAGTCCATTTGGATTTTGTGTTGACTTACTAATTTTATTTGTTCTTTATAACAATCAGCATTGATGAAATTGGATAATCCATTCTAAATTGAGCATAAACAAAACTGGCCTAAAGAAGAAAATGAATGGAAAAATGTTGGAAAATGCAAGCTAAGGTCTGAGGTTGCTGCATTATAATATCAAACACTTCACTAAGTCTGTGTATGCAGGAAATTAAAAGCGTTTGGGCAGATGCCTCCTGTGGTTCTCTCTATCACTATGCTGGAGGTCACTGCTCTATTCCTTGGCACTTTGTGAGAAGCAAACCCATGCATTCTCCAATTATTTTCTTAAAAGCCCAGTTACTGTGGCAACCAGGCCAACATGTTTTGCTTGCCATGGCAGCAGGCCAACTCAAACCTTTAAGCTGTTCAAAGCTAGCTCACACATAATGGGTGACTGCTCTTACGCATTGAACCTTACACATATACTGATATCGCACACAGATAGAACTCCAAACTTAATGATAGCATCAGTTCACTTAGAAGTCCATTGATTGGTTAAACTAAAGACATCCGCAAGTGCTGTCCATTAAAATGCAATTCCAACTATTTAAATATCTGTAGTGAGAAAGTTCTTGAATATTTAAAAATAATTGTCTGCTCTCAGAGCTAAAAAACAACAACAACCAGACACTGGTCATGAACATGTCTGAACTATTTCACAGTGTTCCTTATACTGAAACCCTTATGCAACATGGATCAATTTTATGAGGCAGAATTTTCTAATTTTTTCTTTCCAGAGCATATAGAAGACCAAAGATGTCAGCCTGAGTTCTAGGGTGTCACACCATCACCTCTATATATCTATGTATCTATCTATGTATCTATCTATCTATCTGCTCAAGGATTGTCCAATTGGGAATATAGGCAGATGTGTTGAAAGTTTCTTCACAATGCTTATCACAATCCAGTCTATATGCTATCCACAAGATCATTTATAATAACAAATGATAGTAAATCAAATTGTAAAACCAAATGTTTTGATATCAGCATGCAACTTAAGTCCTCAAACTAGGTTATATGGTTGCTGTTCATTTACAAAGAAAGTCAGTAAGTGACATTGATATTAATATGGCATTCCCCTAAGTAAATGAATGCAAAAGCAATTCAAACAGACGATCCTTGGTTTGGCCTTAAGCTATATTTAAGTGCACAAGTACATGTAAGGTTGTGTGCACAATTTTTTTTATTATTCTTAATTCTGATGTCAGATGAATGCAGAGTATCACTGATGCACATACCCTGGCAGAACATATGCGTATACTATATGTCATACACATAAGAAATAAATGGATGTGTATGATACTGATTACAAGTGCAATAAGGAAATACATAATATTAAAAATCACGATACCATGCAGTCAAATCTACAAAATGGACCAAATTCTCATGAATGACGAGTCAACTCGTCAATGGCAGGGAAAGAGTTAAATGGGCAACTAAACCGCAAGTAGGTAGCGGCAAATCTTAATGATTGAGTCACTGAATCATTCATTCAAACATTTCGTTCAAAACAGCTGATATTCATTCAGTAACAAAGCTATTGGCTGTCTTTATGAATAAGGCCCTGTCCCAAATGGCATACTTCATATGCACTTTCAGTCTTGTGGAATTACAATGGCTGCCGTGTGCGCCTGTCCATTAAGTCCATGAGAACGTAGGGTGTCCCATTTGTCATTTTAGGATTTAGAAGGGTGCTCACAACCACCCCTTTTGTGGTCGATATGCACCCTCGATGCGCACTTTTGCTGAGCTCCCACTGCACAGCAGACGGCGTTACGTCACAAAAGTGCAGACTTGTACGAAGACCACGAGTGTTTAAGGTGCCATTTGGGACAGGGCCTAACTCATTGAATCATTGACTCACCTGAATCGTTCAAAAACATGGATTCATTCAGAAACTAAACACCCACTGTGTGTTGCTCAGAGAAGTACAACAGTTCTGCTTTGTTAAGAATAACGAAATGTGTCTAAACTTTCATTTAATAATAACTTTTAGTTTATTGAACTGTTGTATAAAATCAGTCGCATTCTTCTCGTGTATCATGTTAGGCTATAAAAAACAAATAATACAGGAGCATTTTTTGCCTCCATATCTTGAAATTTACGACTCTGACTGGAGGACAGGATGTAATTATCACATATAAATTAATTTATAATGTTAAAATCACATTGTAAGTATTGAAACGGTTGATAAGAAATGAGAGCAAATGGCACTGATCATTGCAAAATGAGCTGGAATCAAACGCACTTTTGAACTGAAGTTCGGATAACACTCAATAAGGCGCGAAATCTACATGGTATTTACTACACAGGGCACAGCAACTCTCTTGTAATGTTTTTGCAGCCATTAAGTGTTCAAATGATAATTTTAAATAGTGTTACTGCCGCACATACAACATTACTTACGGTATTATACTGTATTGACGATACTACCGTTTATAAACAGTGGCAAACAAAATATGAACTATAACTGTTTAACCTATTAAAACATATTAATAAATTATTGGGTTTTAAATAGGTATTCTCACTTATTTCTCATTTTTGTATATTAACAAGGCAGTATATTTAGATTACTTTTGTAAGATATTGCTGAAAGTAAATCTTAGAAAACACCTTATAATTTGTGGAGAAAGAAGCATTCCCATCCCACAATTCCCTACACAAATGTATGTTAAGTTTTTTGCAATTTATGTTATTTAGTTCAAGTTTACTGCATTATTTTAGTTTTAGATGGTGTTTGTGTATGTAACTGTAAAATACTTGAAAACATAATACTTTTAAAAAGTAAGAATTCTGAATTGTATATTTATCAAGGCAGTACATATACTTTAATGGTAAGATATTGCTGAAATGATATTTTTGAAACCATGCACCTTATAATTTTTGTGGAGAAAGGAGCATTCCCATCCCACAATTCCCTTCACAGATGTACATTTAAGTTTTTTTATGTTGCCTTTTATGCTATTTAGTTCAAGTTCTGCATTATTTAGTGTCTGATTGTGTTTGATGTTTGTGTATGTAACCGTGGTCTGTCTTTATGTCATTGTAGTTGCTGGGGTCATAATGCACGTGGCCTTCTATAATTCTACCTGTATAATTATCAGTACATTTCACAGTAACAGATTTTAATAGCTCAAATAGGTTGGTATTAATATTATATGATTTAATGACGTATATAGCCTAGCCTACAGAAAAATAAATAAATAACGCGTAATACCCAAAAGTCGTCCAAATGTTTGCAACATCATCATTATATTTTTTACGGTAAAGTTCTGGCAACCACAACTGCTTGTTTTTATTATAATCATTTATCGTAAAAAATAGTACTTTTATATGTGTTCGGTTAATTCTGCCATTGGCTTACCTTCGCCGAGGAAATGCGCTTGAATCCAGAACAGCAGAAAAAAGCCCAGCGCCGCTCCCGCGAGCCCCCACGCCACGCGAAGATGCTGCATCTCTCTGATGATCTGACGCGTTTACAACAGCACATCCATCCCGACTCAACACGCAATAAACATTCCCGTATTCTCAGGAAGAACAGGCTGTTCGGTAAGGACACTTTCCATGCGGGAAAGCCTCTGTTGATATGTGTGGAACTGCTCGCGCGACAGGTTTCTATTCGGAGAGATGAAAGTTCAATACGAGTTTCAACGCGGCATCTGACACTTCGTGCCCCATCAACGGCTGCATAGTCTCTCGCTCACTGGTCGTCCCGAAATATTTAACAGGCAATTCGCAGCATGTCTTCACACATCCACGCACGAGCCTCGCGCTGCGTAAAAAACTTTCGCCCCCGTAATTCCGTTAAAGTCCAGGAAAAGACCTCATTGTGTCCAGCATCACGCCAGAAGTCTCTAGTCTACGGCATTGTTCTGTTGACTTTCCCGCAGAAATTGTGCATCCCAAGAAAGCGCGCGGTGCTACCCGTCTGAGCGTCTCTCCTATTTAACTGAGGCTGCGGCGGGTATGCACGCGAGTTTCATCTTGGTTGAAAATCGACGTCATCACTGTTAAATCTGTCAATCTCCGGGCGATTCCACTTAAGATAGAGCTAGAGAGAGATTCCTGGTTACAGTAGGCCAACGGATATTTTTTTTTTATTACAAACATGTTTTTTATTCTAAAACGCACGAGTACAGTTTGTACTTTTTGCTATTTTTTATTTATTTTTTTCATTTTTTTATTTTCACCTGACAGGAATACCTAAATTAAAAGGGCGTCTTCAATCTTCTTTAAAAAAATCACATTTAATATGCTGTGTAATATGTAGATCAAAGGGATTTCCATTTAATATTAATACACTATTAAATGTTTTTCTTTTCTTTTCTTTTATTGTGTTTGCCATAACTTTACTGCAAAAAATATACAGTGACGATATTACAAGCATTTTGGTGACTGCATATTAACTTAGTTTCTGTAAGATAATCTTAGGTACAATGAAAGGCCACAAGTTCAGTCACACAAACATAAACTCACCAGGGTAACATATGACAATAATAAATAGTAAATATTGACTAAATAACATAATTGCAACATAAAACAATGTACACAAGAAAGTTTTTGTTGTAAGTTGACTCGCACACACACACACACACACACACTCACACCAGTAGGCTTTAAAACATAAGATTGCATTAGAAATAAAAAAAATAAAAAGAGCTATATAATTTATGGAGATTTTTTTGAATATATATATATATATATATATCCATATATATATATATATATATATATATATATATATATACATATTTTATATAGCTCATATTTTATTTCTAATACATTTTTACAGTAAAATATTTCAGTAATATTTTCTTTATTTAAATGACTTGCATGGTAGGCCTACTTCATAGTTTACAAATGGAGGTCAAAATTGTTTTTCATTTTCCATCTGATGTAGGTAATAAGAAATGTTAAATATCATGTTGATGTTCAGATTTATATTTAGTACTAAAGTAAATATCAAGATGTCATTTAGGAGATGCTTTTATCCGAAGCTATTTACAGTACAAGCTATTTATAACAGTGACAATCCCCCTGGATCAACGTGAGGTTAAGGACACAGACAATCTAAATTAACATTCAAATTTAATGCATGTATATGCATTTCAGGAGAGAGACTTGCTTTCTCATGGTTTATTAGTTTTAGTTTTTTTTCTTAATCTTCCCTAAAAATGCTTCCTTATGAAGTGATGGATAGCTATTTTCTTTGTCTCTCGATGATATAATTAATAATGATCTATTTTAATGCATATATTCAGATTTAAAAGTAATCCATTTTCTTCGCTGTTAATGTCACTTTTCATATTACCCCCAAGTACAGCTGTCCACACATGACATCCCATCATATTCTCATATTGTTCTCGTACTCCGAGCTTCAGTGGAAGAATGGCAATCAATCAGCGGGGACCCAATTAAATATGTTCAGAATACCGCACCACTGCAAAGTCAAGCTGCTACTGAAATATCCTGCCCTATAATAACATGTTCCCCCTGTGTTGCCAATATATCTCCAACAGATCTAGCATTTTTCTCCCGCTCTATCTCTCAATTTCCATCTCGTCTAAGGGGAATATCTATATTTGACTCTGCAGTGTTTGTTAGAGGTACGGTAAGAAAAAAATGTGGCGGGACAATAGACCCAGTTCCAATTTATTAAGCCTGCTTTCATTTACTTACTTTTTACATTTGTTTTCCATAGTAATTGCAACGTCTCAGTGGAGACGCTGGAAAGCAATATTGGCATGATATATATAAACAATATCAGCCAGACCCAGTACCCTATTTTGTTTGCTATTTTTGGTGGGTGAAAAATCACACCAAGCTAATTCCAGCAATAAAATCTGCGAATGACAGTAACCCATGGAAATCAAATGAGTATGAATATGGTTTCATCAAGTATTTAGCAGCTATTATGGTGAAAATAAACAGTGAATTAAACAATTATTGAAATTCCACACGCAAAAATAACACCTTGAACTGAACTGAAAAACTCAACATTTCAATTCATGGACTTAATCTCTCAGATCAATGCAGGGACAAGCCACTGTTTGCCCTTTTTATCTAAATCCCTTTCCTGGATTTGGAATCAGAAATCCATTTGCTCAGAGAACTTCTAAAACGTATTGCTAGAAGAACATCAGCACCAAACTTTAGATTTGAAATGAGAAAATTACTTACTAAACATTTATCTCATGCTAATGTGAGCATTAGAAGCATCCCCACAAATGAAAACTCTGTCAAGCTCCATAATGACAAAAAGCACCATAAAAGTGTCAATACCACTTTTGAGAAACAGACAGAAATGTAAGTCTGTATTCAATGATATTCTCCCCTGCAGTGAGCCGGATCAGTGAATCAGTTGAACTTGAGATCCAAACTGTATAAAAATAGTTTGAATGAAATTCAGGATATATTAAGAACAACATGTGCTAATGTGCTTTAGAGGCAGGGTAAAAATAAAGAGGGAAAAAAACATATTAATGCATCTTGACTTACACCATCTTCCTGTCTGAGAGCCAAGGGCGCTCTCACCTGCACCTTAATGTTATGCAGCATTTCTGTCAGCGTTATCACTGCAACACTCTGGGGGAGCAAAGCGCAGACCACCGCTTGACTGCTGAATGTCCCTAAAGCGCAGTTTCCCCTCCACGATACACCTGACGACATGGTGTGTCTCGTTATAATCAATATATTTGTCATTGTCAGGATTAGTCACAGGGCCTTAATGTAACCACTGACCCTGGGAATCTGCTACCTTGATGAATTTGTGGAAATGAAAGTCTAGAAGACGCACATCAAGTGAGCAAAGCAATGATTCTATAAAAGTTATAGATTGATCTGCAAAATACTACTCATTTAAAGAGATAGTTCAGCCAAAAATGAAAATTCTGTCATCATTTACCGTCATGTTGTTCCAAACCTGTATGACTTTATTTATTCTGTGTAAGAAAAAAGATATCCCTTTACCCTTAAAGATACCCTTTTGTCATGTCCATACGATGAAAGTCAATGGGACCCCACTGAGTTTCATTTTATGGACAAGCAGTTTTCATTCTTCAAAATATCTTTTTTTTTTACACAAAAGTTATAATGAAGTACAATGATGTTCGGTCTCTAGTCTGGACTGACGGCAGACGGTCTGGACTCTACCGCAGCTTTCATTGGTTGAGGACCGCCCAAGAGAACGTTTGACTGACACGTAAAGCAAACCAATCACAGTTTGTTTTGTTCCATGTCATGTTTAGGGGCATGAAAATGTATAGTCAATGTCCCTGCAATAACAGACCATCGTGCATCTATAAATTATTCATTCAAGAACGTTGTGCAAGTTCACAATTGGGCCGCGAACTTCACATACTTTTGAAAATCCAGCATTTAGTTGGTCCTGGTAATCACTCATTGTCACAGTTGTAAACACGATGGCGTTCTTCTTCCTGGAAGGAGTTTGGCGTCACAGCATTTGTTTCTAGGTGGACCGTTAAAGAACGCAACACACTCGTCTCACGGACATCCTGTAGAATTCAACCAATCAGATGACGACTTCAAAACTCCTGGAGTGTTTCCAGATAAGTGTGCCATATGCATCAGACGTTCAGCCAGCAGTCCCTCAAACATTCAACTATTCTGTCTCTAATGTGACATTTTTGCATGTCATGAACAAACTCTTAAGTACACTGTAAAGGATTGCCAGTAATTTACAGGATTAAAGAGTATTATTTTACAATAAATTACTGTAAATTAAATATACTGTGAAGTCAATGCATGCTGGGTCATTTTCTTACAAATTACTGTGAATCAACAGCAGAATGATGCTGACATCACAGTAACTTACTGCTCATTTTACTGAGATTTCACATGATAAAGTTGTCTTTAATAATGCTACTGTAATAAATGTAATTCATTACCACTGTAATTGTTTTGAAGTCACCATTATGGTGATCAGTGTTCCGTTAGCTTGGGATCTTGGACCCTCTGTATTCAAATTTCTGTTCAAGCCAAGTCAGAAATGTGACAAGTAAAAAAACATTTGTTAAAATGATAACAGGCTAGAATATGAAATAGTTTAGTCAAACTATTCTTAGCATGAATATGAAGATTTTGCTTTAGTATTATTTAAGCATGAAGATTTACCAATAACTTATTTCAAATTCATAACTGTTTATAGATGGATCTTTCATAAGTGACGCAACTGCTGAGATTCATCTTTGAAAGATGTGACATCATCTTGTAAACATCACCTAATGATGCACAGACATCAATACTTGACATATAAAACACAACAATGGTGACACTCAACAAATAATAAAAACACTTATACAACATAAACCAACATTACAAATCTAAACCAACAACACAAACTGCTAAAAGTGATGCAATAAGTTCAGCAGCACAGATAAAACTAAATCAAGAAACTCCACAGCATAATCTATTCATGCCGCACTGCATGCTGGGTACATTCATAGTACATATGCACTGTAGAAATACAGTATGATGCTGTTTGTTTACAGTAAATTGTGTTTTCCAATACTTTAAACTCACAGTAAAACCATTTTTAGTACAGTTGGATACAAGAAAAATCCTACTGTGAAAGTAATGCAATTATTAACCTGAAATATACTGTAATATCACACTAAAAATTTTTACAGTGTAGTAAACGAAACAAACGCCAAAAGCCAAAAGCCAGCCTCATAAGAAAACATAGCTATTTTACAATTCAGCGAATTTGTATGATTTAATTTGTACAAAAACCTAAGATTTTTAGAAAAAGCAAGCCATCTACAGTAAAGAAGGTCCATCTTTAACCCCACCTCTAATTCAAACCTTCAGTGGGGCGTAAGCAGATCATAGAAATCCTGCATTTGAGATTGTTCAAATTCATAGAAACTTGCTGCCAATCCAAGAAAACATAAAATAGTTACAAATTGCCATAGGAGTGTGTTTGGTAAAGCATATAAAAAGATACTTGTATTGAATACTCTGAAGAGCTTTGTCAGAAACAGTGCCCAAATGGGATTTGTGAACCGAATCAATTGATTTAGATTTATGCATGAGATTCATGTCTAATCATTGAAAAGTGTAAGATTTTTCAATGAATAATGACTGTTTGCCAGACAAAGCTATCATCCCAGCTGACAGGTAACGTTCTCAGAACGTTGTGTCAAGGTTCTATGAACAAACATTATTCCAGTAATGTTTCTTCAAAGTTATCTGGTCTTTATTACCGGTAATGTTCTCAAAACATTAGCACAAACACAACATTTATACATTGTTTATGGAACTTTTTTTCAGAAATGTTTTAGTTGGACGTTCGTATAACATTTTTAAAAATGTTACTAATTTCAGAATGTTTCTAGAACATTCAAAATTAACAATAAAAAATGGTTGCAAAATTATCAAATGGAATGTTCCCTTACCATTCGCATAACCAAGAAATTTTTTTTTTAAAACATTTAAAAAAACTGAACGTTTTGAACATTCAGAAATTGTTTTTTAATAACTTAATTGGAACGTTAGCAAAACGTTCTTAGATCATATTGTTAGCTGAAATATGACTTCTGAAGAACATCAGTCACTTTCTCTATATTAAAGTGGCCAGAATATTATTCAAATATGGGTAAAGAAAATCACATGTATTCAGAACATCAGAGTGTGTAAATAATGCCAGAATTTCATTTCTGGATGAACTAGACCTTTAACGCAAGACAAAAGAGCATCCTTTCAGAATGACAATGAATAGCTGGTGAAATGACTCATAGCTCTCAAAATCAAACAGATTTAATGCTCATGTGCAGATGTAAGACTTTCTGCTCTGACAGGTGTTTGAACCACAGGATCATGGCTTCTAGGGTGTGAAACCTTCATTTCAATTCAGCATAATTAGTCAAGACAGATTTGAATCAAATAAAATACAAGAAGCCTGAAGACGAGAAGAAATTGATACACTTAAGGAAATTCCACCACCAACCAATGACTAAACTGCACAGCGCATCCTTATTACAGTTCGGGTTGTGCAATCCAATTTGGATGAATCCCATTAAATGTGACATCCGCCTTCACAATATGCATTCCAGTAAATCTGCTGCATGCATTTCAGCAATGTTTTCCCCCCAGTTTCAAGATATGTTGTTAATCCATATGGCATTCAAATCTCAGACTCTTGTTTAGCTAATGTGGAACCATATATATTTAAAAGTCCATTGTGAAACTGTAACTGTATCCTTTGATATGAGTGGTGAGGGATGTGTTTCTGCTGTCAGAGGTAATCAGAATGGATTAAGCCTCACAGTTTTACTCCCAGACAGTCCGAAAGAAAAGCTGATAGTAGAGATCCCAATCAAAGAGAGGTGGGAAACTGTGACAAGTCCAGATACGTTGAGTGATAAGTAGGCAGGGGCTCTTCTTCTCTCGTCTGCCTGCAAAGACTTTTGTAATCAATCTACACAGACTAATTTGGGCCGGTCTTCACATTGTGATTCAAAAAGAGGTGGAGAAGGGAAGTGAGAAATGGTCTGACAGGCCAGTGTAAAGCTGTAGAGTCATAGGTCCTGCAGTGCACTATATTTTCACCCCCCCCCCCCCATCATATACATGTATGGCTTAAAATATTTAACTCAATTTGTACAGGAACATATTCATTTGATATTTTATTACGGTAATATTTAACTCGCTGATGCAGTGGACAGTTTTAACTATTCATGGTGTGATGGTGTTAAACCTGGGTGTGCTCAAAAAAAATATTAAAAATATATCTAAATTACGGCATATGCTTTCAATGCAAAATGCTGAACAGTTAGTTCATGCATTCATGACCTCAAGGCTAGATTATTGTAATGCTCTACTGGGTGGTTGCCCCGCTCGCTTAATAAATAAACTGCAGCTGGTCCAAAACGCAGCAGCTCGAGTTCTTACTAGAACCAGGAAGTATGACCATATTAGCCCGGTTCTTTCAACACTGCACTGGCTCCCTATTAAACATCGCATACATTTTAAAATCTTGCTAATTACTTACAAAGCACTAAATGGTTTAGCTCCCCAGTACTTGAGTGAGCTCTTAACGCATTATACTCCATTACATCTATTGCGGTCTCAAAACTCTGGCCAGTTGATAATACCTAGAATATCAAAATCAACTGCAGGCAGTCGATCCTTTTCCTATTTAGCACCCACACTCTGGAACAGCCTTCCTAGCATTGTTCGGGAAGCAGACACACTCTGTCAGTTTAAATCTAGACTAAAAACGCATCTCTTTACTATGGCATACACATAAAACATTTTTAATTTATATTTTATTCAAATTGTTAGGCTGCATTAACTAGGTCAGCCGGAACCGGGAACACTTCCCATAACACCTGATGTACTCGTTACATCATAAGAGGAATGGCATCTACGCTAATGTTAGTCTCTCTGTTTATCCCGAGGTTTACTGCAGTCAGCCGGATCCGGGCCGTATCCAGATCAGATGGTGGACCAGCGCCCAGACATTACCAACGCATCCCTGAAGTGTCTGCAGAGACCGTGTCAATTAGTCTACCCTCTGAAATTGCTCATCGACATGGCATCCTCAATGGATCCATCTCCGGCGTGATGCCTCCGATCTTTCGAATAATCCGATCTAATATTACTTCTGACCTATAAGGCTGCCAAAATAATAAACATACACTGTTTGTTAATTGGCCAGAGGAGAACTGGCACCCCGACTGAGCCTGGTTTCTCCCAAGGTTTATTTTTCTCCATTAGGACACCTGATGGAGTTTTGGTTCCTTGCCACTGTCGCCTCTGGCTTGCTCAGTTGGGGACACAAAATTTTCAAATAAATATCCAAATAAATTTAATTACTAAACTAAATTATATCAACTACATTACTTGAATATATATGATAATTGAAATGAGCTGGATGACATCACCGTTTTCTCCAAAACAGCTGTACAGCCGAATCAAATTCTGTTAATTATTTTCCTGTTTAACACTGTGAAGCTGCTTTGAAACAATCTGCATTGTAAAAAGCGCTATATAAATAAAGTTGACTTGACTTGACTTAAATTAAGTTCACCGTGAAATCAAAAATTGACAACTTATTTTTTTGGAATATTGCAGTATTTATTATAAGTGATTATTCCACGCACATCATTATTTCATAGTCTTTAACTTCCCCTCCCTCTTGCAGTGACATTTCTTCTCTGATGACGTGTGTACTGACACGAGGGCGGGATCAACCTGTCACTGACATGAGATCCGCCAATAGCAAACCACAACCATCCAATCAGTCACAAAATGGAGAAGCTCGGGAAGCTGTTACATCAAAATAGGGAAGAAAAGACTTGTGTACTTGCGTTATCCCAAATTCTTCCAACAATGTTTAATTCCAGATAAATAACCAATTTACGTTGCCTATCAATGTCTCGATTTCCGGTTTTATTTTGTAGAAACCATGGAAACACCAAAGACACTTTAATATATTATGTGTTTTATTAGACAGGCGTGCAACTGTTTGGATACTAGGGGTTGCACCGACTAGTCGACTAATCGACTAGTCGACTTTAATGCTCTGCCATGACGCTTTAAGCTTGACGTCGACTAGTCGCTGGCCTATAGAGGGCGCAACAGGATAAGCCATTTCCTGACACGCAGGCTCTGTTTCCAACAGTTAAAAATGACAAATAAATACATACTCAAGAGAGCTCTCCACAGCTCTCCACTGTTCGATTATACCATCTGTATGCTCAAAATTGATCGGAAGAATGCACGCTTATTGTACAATAAGTTAATCACCGTTCTAAATGAATGCGTGCTGCATTGTAACGCACACATATAGCTTCCACATCACGCAGAGATTGCGCGCACCTCACACAAAATCATTCAATAGCGCAGAAATGTATTTTCAACACTGTTCTGTGATTCATCAATAAAATTGCTTAGAAACTGCATATATTTCTTAGTAACTAAAACGCACAGCTTCACTATTAGTAGAGAGACGCTGGCAGGTAGAATTAATTCACACGCAATTGCACTCTCACTAATGCATTCATATAATGTAATCTTTATTGTGCTACTTATCTGTATCTGATTCAGAACGAGCAGAAATCTGTGAGCAATATAACGACCCAAAGACAAAAGAACTGATACAAAAGCTGTTATGTTGGAGCAATAACCTTATAAGCAGCACTGTCATATGCCATAGCTGTCCTGTGCACAAGAAAACCTGTGTTCGTGTCTCAGCTCAAGTAACATTAATAAATCTTTAATACATTAGCTCATCCATGAATGGATTTCTGCCCGAGTCCTGTCAGATTCTTTTCCACCAACTGTAGAGGTGAAGACAACAACTCTAATGATTCTGCGAAATCAAGTCGTCATCAAGCTAAGCCTTTGTTTTGAATAAGTGACCTGTAGCGGCGAAAATTACATATTGTGCCTTTAAAGGTGCACTGTGTAAATTTTAGTGGCATCTAGTGGTGAGGATGTGAATTGCAACCGCCCAACAGTCACCCCTCCCTTTTGAAGCACATAGAGAAGCTACGGTGGCCGCCACAGGACAAAGATGTCATCGTCTGAGACAGCAGAGAGTAGCTAGCGCTCTGTAGAGAAGTTTGTCCATTTAGGGCTACTGTAGAAACATGGCGGCGCAAAATCCCGTGGGGTATGTAGATAGAAATGGCTCATTCTAATAAAAACGGATCATTATGTAAGGTCTTTATACACCACTAAAATCATAGTTATGTATATTATATTGCATTTCTGTCAATAAATACTACACACTGCACCGTTAAGGATTAAATTAACATTTTAAATCATTTCAATACTGTTTGAATAATTGTTGCCATTAAAGCCATGTTCCAGAGTGTTTTGCACTAATTTCTGAAACAATTATCACAATTAACTTCAAGTTGACACCCTCATGCAAACTATCAATCTCATTATACTATACTTATACTACTATTGCCTATTTCTGAAAGTCTGTTTTACCCTTTTAGAATAAAACACTTGCTTAATTTACAACACAGTCGTCTTTTACTTCAAGACACAGAGCTCAAAATGTAGCCTACTACATGAAAGCAATGACTCCATGTGTAAAGTCAATATTTACTGAGTGAAACAGCAGTGCCATGGTCTGTTTAAAGGACCTATGGATGGTTTCAAAAAAGGGCATGAGGGTGGAAAAGCAGCTCTTTCTCTAGTTCCGAAGTGTTTTCCATGCAGGGCAGGCCAGTATTATTATGGACAGTATTGATTTGACAGAACTAACATTTTGCCCATTGACCGTGATGCACCATTGTAGCTAGTGTTTATGAAATGGATAGCATGTGTGAAATTAATTATTGACAGATTCAAATGTGCCATCCACAGCGGCATAAATGTGGATAGTAAGCAGTTTTTGACAAACGTTTTGGATAAATCATTCCGACAAGGTTTAGTGTGGGCAAGCACTGAGCTTAAAAAGGCTTTCATGTGAATGATTCAGGGGTAGATTATCAAGTTGTAATGCTGTATTCACAGGCTTGTCAAAACATACACAACTTCTGTGAGCACATTTCTAAAGTGCTACATCACAGTGAAAAACGGCAGATTTCCAACGTAATCACTATGACTATGCAGTGATTTAAAGGAAAACCTGCAGTCAGATGATTCTATGTGCAATGACTGAAAGAGACTGAAAAAGAGATTGCTTATTAAAATCTAATATCTTGTAAAGGATCAGTAAAATGAAATACAGATTTGACTAAAATATTGTTTAGGCCAGAGATGTAATCACGAGAAGGCATTCCACCGAGGATAACTCCATTTTCTCAAACTGTTGGCGGCATTACCACCAAATTGAGAGAGAGAGAGGAGAAAAAAAGTTAATGTGCTTGTAAAAGATGGGCCACTTTATGAATTTTACTGCCCACAGGTCAGATGGGAATACATTCATTCTATATTCAGTGCAGAATTTATACCAGTTTCCCGTCGTTGCTATGCAAAGCACACAAGAACATTTTCAAGGCAAATCATAAAGCATCTGCCCTTCAGTAGATGGAGCAACAATTCTGAAAAGGTGTGTATGTATGTGTGTGTGTGTCTGTCCTTTAATACTTCTCTCAGGACATGCCATTTTTTAATTATTGGTCTATATAAAGGTCAGTGACATGATGCTCATTTTTGGTCTGAATCTGTTAATTTATTCAGAAAAACTTTAACTATTTCCATGCCAGAGTTTTATACAAAAGTTGCTTTTTTATCAACACTTAAATGTGTGAAAGTTTCATAAAAAAAAAAAACATTTGGAACAAAATACATTTTTGTCAAAGACTTGGGCTGCACCCAAAATCACTACTATTACTATATAGTAGGACGAAAAACAGTGTGTGACAAAAGAAGTATGTCCGAATTCACAGTACTCATAAAACAGTAGGCAAAAAGTACCCGGATGACTTACTACTTCCAGCGAGATTCTGAAGTGAGCATACGATGGACACTTTACTATCCCATGAGGCCACGGGAGAGGATTTGTGAATGGCAGTGAAGTGATGCAACTGACACTGGTAGGACACATGATAAGGGCAACATAGTGAATGCAGTATGTCCGGATTACATTCATACTACACACATTCATACTATATAGAATGTACTTTTTTAGCGTGAAGGAATGACTTATTCAAAATAAGTACCTAATCAAGAGAGTATGTGATTTCGGATACAGCCTTTGTCCGGATCGGATTCAGAACAATGAGCAAAACATAGATCACGTCCATCAACACCCTCAAAGCTTGCAGTCCTAAACCTCTTCATGGGTTCGACATTTCATTCGTAAACAACTTCTATATGCTCCTTCTGGTTTTGCAGATCTTTTTCTTCACTATTTTTGTTTCCGAAGATGCTGTATTATTTCAGAAGATGTGAAATATCGCCCCCTACCATATAACAGTGAAAACACGGAAAGCCGGAAAATTCCGTCAATAGCGGTGAAGCGTTTTCTCATAAATGACAGAAAATCTCGTCAATGACAAAGTGTTGCTTTACTTCTTTACTGCTCATTAATATTTAAAAAAAAAATCTTTGTGGTGTAAGCAACATGCAGAAAGGAAAAAACAAAACAAAGACAGGAAATTATGTCATAGAGAGGATAGGAAATTATGGCATAAAGAGAGGATAGCGGACAGAGGATAGATAGAGAGGATCCCTGCAGCAGACAGTCATGACTGTGTGTCAAGGTCAACAAAATCTCTTAAAATAACAGATAATTTGACCCTTTTATGACAAGGCCATTAATTCAGGTTGTGATGTGTGACACCCCCAAAGCTTAATTATATTTTTAAATTGATAAGTCATGATATATGTTATGATGATATACATAAAACCACATTTTACCTTAAAAAATGACAATAAAAAAATTATGATTAAGATGTGTACATTTTACTGATGATTACACCACATGACATTAGTATGAGTATGTTTCTAAGAATTTGTCTTGTGTTTTAATCTAGATTTTTAAAATATTTTATTTGTCATTGACCCATAAACAGATGTCCCAATTCGTTTAAACATCCCATTCCCTGAGTTTGTGACACTGTGTCCGGTTTAAAACACATCACATCTCTAGACCTCTGCATTCTGTTCCATTAAGTTTTGTGAATTAATGAAATGCATGTCAGGAAATTACAGAACAAATTGATTGTTCTTGTTTACTTCTGGCAGCGTTCATTGAGCTTATGAAAAATGAATGTAGATGTACACCGTCTCCGCATGGGTACGAAACAGATGGCAATGATACTGTTTCAGCTTTTGACCTGAGGTTAAGGCCGATTATAAACAAGCAGGTAGTGTCTGACTCTGCAATCAATACCGACAAATACCTGCAAAGGAGGGGGCTAAAAAAAAAAGAGATGAATAAATGAACAAAATGACCTTGGTGGCAGCCAGGCTCTTTGCACATGACAATTTGTTTTTAGAGACCAGAAAAAGCATTCCAACGCTGTCGCAAGAGCGATTCTTGAAAGCTTTTCTTAAATTATTTGAGCCACAAAGAGATTCCGCAGCAAGCAAAGGCATCAGTTGCTTTACATTATTCAAGACTTACACAATGGCACTTCTGGCACGTCTCCTGCGTTCAAATTGAACTTGATTTAGTTAAGCTGGGAGAGCGTGAATCTGAGGATAGAGTGGCCTGCCAGACGGCAGGGAGGAGAGTCACTAACAGACATGCTGCGCTCTACATGTGGCGCGCAACGCCGTTGACCTTCTGTCCGAAAATATAACAATGCTTTGGTTCTGAAAGTATTATATTTGCGGATGATGAACCTCACCCACTGAAAGTTTTGGAGGGTGAACGTTGGGAATGAGAGAGATTCTTTTCGATATTGCCACGAAAAACCTAATATAACACATATTAATAGGATTTGGCCGGGACTATACAGTGCCAATACAATCTAACATTTATTGCTCCCGAGAAAAAGAGCAGAAGCAAGAAACCAAGGTTTCAGGAATAGAGCAGTAGAGAGATTTTGTTTCCCAGAGACAGCCAATGAAGCTTAACAAAGCCATGTTTCAAAATGTATGAATGTATCAGCTGGAATTACACTGCTCCAGTTGAATAAATATCTTCAGGGTTTCTCTTCCCCTGTGTCCGTTGAATGAGCTCTTGTAAACACACTCTTTCTCTCTCTCTCTCTCTCTCTCTCTCTCGCGATAGGTTTTGCAAACGGACTGATTGATCTATTGTAGGCTTGTGTGTGGAAGTGTAGAAGGTATCTCAATGTCAGTGCATTTTTGGAGGAACGCGGGAAAAACGAACTACACCATAAACCACATTAATTGAGCAGCTTCATTTTCCGCTGGCTTTATTAAAATAGCAGCTCATTTAGTTGAAGTGCACCAGACTTCATATTTCTTTCCTGGCACTGCTATCAAACTAGTTTACTTATCCAGAGTAGTTTATTTCCTCGGCTACGGATCGGTGGACCAAAAAAAATATTTTTGCTTCTTTTCTCTGTTTCCCAGTTTTATTATTTATTTATTTTTTCCTTTAGAGGAAAAAAGGCTCACCCTGCCCCCACAGTGGAGTAGCGCCTTGGGCGATTAGTATTTTGCCAACTAAAAAACTTTGTCAAGTCCTGTAAATTTACATTTTTTCTCAAGGCCTACTTTTGTGCTCTCTCATCTTCAAAGTGACTAGCTTTGCTCTTTGTGTATGAATGTGTGTCTATGTGTTTGTGTATTCATTTATGTTTCACTTAAGTACACACTGTTTCTTTCTATGACTCTGCCATTTATCCTCTACAGCATTGGCATCTCGGTACTATATATTTTCAGTAGTGGCATTAGTACCATTGTTTGGAAACATGTCAGCTTTTGCAGTAACAAGATACTTTTTGCAGTGAGTAGAGGTGTAGTGTGTCAAAACTCTGCATTGCTGTTTTTAATGTAACTTTGTGTATGCTGTACACACTGTAAACCCTAACACTCAAAATAATTAATTGTTTTGAGTAGAGCCAACTCAAATGAAACAAATTAGTTCAAACTAATTAACTTTTATGAGTATTTAGAACTTTCTTTTTCTTTTGAGTTCTCAATACTGACACATTTTAAGTAATCTGAATTGTTTCATTGTTTTGAGTTTTATGAACTTGTTAATTTAGACTAACTTAAATTTAACCGAAACTGGGCTGTGATTTTTATTTCCCAGCATGATTTGCCATGACATTAAAAAGGGACAGTAAATGCCAAAATTAAGTGTTATATTATGTTTTTTGTGCATAATTAACATTAAGTGGGAGATTTAGTAGTTTAATGTTTTGTTATGCCAGTTTAGAAGAGTTTCTGTTATGTTGTAAATGTTTTCAAATCTAAGCACTTCATATCTGTGTGCAGTCTGCTTTGTGACTGATTGATTTTTATTTGAAAAAAATGTGAAAAAAAAATTGTGTGTGAGTGTGTATGCATGTGAGTGTGTTCTGCATTGGGGATGTTCAATCGTATCAAGCCTCATGCATTGTGTGTGTGTGTGTGTGTGTGTTTGTTCTGGATTGTGCCAGATTTTTTTTTTCTTGACATATTAAAAAAAACGACGATTCTAAGGGCCCACGCACTTTTGGGACCAAGCAAAGATCGGTTTTATTAGTAGTAATGTAATAGAAATTATAAATGTACCAAAGAGTTAAAAATAAAACAAAATTATGGCTTATTTCTGCATTTCCGGCAAAATCTGGCAAAAAGCTCCACTCATGAACCGCTCACGCTCACCGGTAAAACGATGTTCGCTCAAATCCCGCTCTGACATGAAATTTCTCTGTACTGTAGGCTACTATACTTGTGTCAGCATTAAGAAAAGGTATTTAGTTTCATATTTAAGTTTAAATATTATAATGTTATTTTTTTTAATGTCATCTATGTTGCTTATGAAAAGTGAACAGCATGAGATGCGCATAACGGGAGACATGGAGTGGGTCAGAAATGATTTTGAACACTTCATTAAGTTTTGTTTTGTAGAAAGCCTTTCTTTAAAGTGAATTTCATTTTGAATAAATTGTATCTTAATTTTAATTAATGTTTCATCAACCAATTGCCTGGTTTTAATAAATAATAAGCAAATATAGCAGACAATAATCATGACATAGAGTCACCGGCGTGATTACCTGCATTGCACGTGAACTGGAGCGCGTCTCATAAATGAACCAAAACTCTATTACTTGCCTCATAGACATGACATATTTCTCTATAGAAAGTTTGAAATGTATACTTTTAAATGAAACAATTCAAAACGAAAAGAAATAGGCTAATCTCTGATTATGTATGATCAGTATGAAACGTGCATTTCTCTCTTGGCACGTTCACTGCGGAGACTTCATCTTTGCAGCCGACACTGACACAGAAAACACTAGTTTATTAATAAACAATTAAAATGTCTTCTTGCTATTTTTGACACATTCATAATCATTACTTTTGCCGGTGCTTTGTGGCAATCTTTATGTGTGCGTTTGAGTGCGGAATAGGCTAATATATTACGTAAACGCTCATTATGGTTTAGAAATCTCTCCAGTAGCCTATATATTTATGTAATTAAATTAATAAAAGTGCTTAGTCGACTAATGGCTTAAATGAACAACTACTAGTCCAGTAGAAAAAACTTTAGTTGGGGGCAGCCCTACTTATTTCACATATTTTCGAACCAGCATATCACAAAGCGAGTGGAGCTTAATAGGTCAGTATTATTAAATTGCATACAAAGATTTTTATAGCTAGGTTGGCTTGTATCTTTGGTGTGGTAGGGGGCCCAACCTCATATTCTTTCATAGGACCCAAAATTGCTAGCGGCGTCCCTGGGTCTTGGACAACACCGATGAAAATTCATTTTGGGTCAAAATGACCCGAGTAGTTAGCTATTGTTAGTTAGTAGCTTGTAATGTATCTAGCTAGTTCTCTTTTAAATGAGCTCTCAGCTTAGCAAGCTAGTTTCAAAGTAGCTCCCCCAACAGTGCCCTTGTGCTTGTTTCAAAATAGTTTATTTGATGCAAATGGAAACTATTCGTGTCTGTTATTTGCAAATCTCTCTAAATAAGCAGTGTAAGGATTTCCTGGTTGATCTGCCTCAGTTTTCACTTGAGAGCTGAAGTGAAATGAAATCCAAAGTTAGAATTATGGCTCTCTAACTGCTCAACTATTTTGAGAGTCTTTTCCACCCTTTGCATTTGAAAAGCCATTTTAATGAATCCCATCCATGCTCTTAAAACGTTAAAGAAGCAACTCCAAGATCCCCCCATGAGAGCTCTTGAACGGTGAGTGCCATCAGAGGGATCCAATGTCTCAATAGCACTTTAGAAGGGATTGTTCTTAGAAATTCAATATTTTTAAGCTTGCTTGTTTGAAAGGAAGTTTAAAAGAATGCTAGCGGTCTTCATACCTCATCACATGCATAATAAAGCATATGCCTGCACAGCATGGTAAACTGATAGAAATACAAACAATAAATGGCTGCTTTCATGCAAGTACTTTATCATGAGCAGCTTATAGGTGCTCTGCATAATGAGCCTGTAGGTCAAGAGCCACTCGCACTCCGCTGGTCATCACAGCCATTGCATAACTTGATTTTCAAAAGCCAGAGAACAGTATAGACAGATTAAAAGAGTACGGTGTGTCAGCTGTGGAATAACGTCTTCTTAAAATCCCATTATTTTGTATTCTGACTCAGCACACCACTCAATATACTGCAAATTTTCAGTATGAATAATTTAGGGCCAATGTCATGCAGAGAAATGGTTGATTCAACTGTTTTGAGCATTACAATTGCTGGTTAGAGAACAGATTTTAGGTTGGTTTTTATGTGTATTATTTGTATGCACTGAACAGATGGCCTGTCTCCAAGCTTATTGTGAGTTATGGACTCTAGTGTGGTGCTGGTGCATTCCAGCTTTTAAAAGATAAATAATGGCTCAAATACGTGGAAAAAGATTCTTGTTGCTTTTAATAAAATGATTTGTCTGTCTTAGGCCCCCATATTAGAAGTCCCAAAATCTGTTGAGGGGGTAAAATGTTGTGTGAATGCTGTCTCCGCAGAGCAATCAATAAAGATTTCCATTTACTGGCCTGTCTTAGGAATTTAATGTACTCAAGTCAATATGCAATGGTGACTCAGACAAGAATACAGCCCTTCTGAAAGCTACAATGGGCTCTGGGTGTCTGCTCCAGAAATGCTACATCCCCTAATAAAACTGATTATGGGGTTTTGGCCATTTGCTGAAAGGCCACTGGGGAGGAAGTGTCTGTTTTTTGCTGTGTCCTCTAACTAAATGCAGTGCTATAGATGGAATCGATAGGACAACACGACGCTAATGAAGACTCAGGCAGTGGGACAGCCACAGTACAGTGGGGCTTGACTCCTGAGTCCCCAAACACCAGACCGGTAATCTAGTCAAACAGAGGGAATGATCTTGATTAAGTTAAATGTAGTAACTATGGACATCTCTCTCTCTCTCTTTTACTCTCCACCTCTCTCTATCTTTCTAGTAACATAGACTGTAGGAAAAGTTGGTTGGTAAAAGTGAGGGAATTAATGTATAAACAACTATCTATCTATCTATCTATCTATCTATCTATCTATCTCTCTGTCTGTCTATCTATCTATCGATCGATCAATCTATCTGTCTGTTTGTCTATATATTGTTGGTAAAAGTGAGGGAATTAATGTCTTAAAACTATCTATCTATCTATCAGTCTGTTTGTCTGTCTATCTGTCTATATATTGTTGGTAAACGTGAGGGAATTAATGTCTTAAAACTATCTATCTATCTATCAGTCTGTCTGGCTGTCTATCACTGGTAAAGTAGGGGAAATTAATGTCTAAAACTATCTGTCTGTCTATCTATCTATCCATCCATCTATCTGCCTGTCTGTATGTCTGTCATTGGTAAAAGTGGGGAAATGAATATCTAAAAAAAACTATGTAACAGGACTTGGGGTTAAATGCTCTAACCAAAACTCCTCGTTTTGATTGACCCTGGTTTCATATCGAGCTTATCACATAACGAACTGATTGTTGCTGCTGAACTCGCAATTGCATTATTGTGGGAAAAAAATGAAAGATTCATACGGCAGAGGAGCAGTTTACTTACCGCAGCACAGGATCAGCAGACCGCTCAACAGCACCACAACCCAGAAAGTTGAGGGCATCGTCAGCCACGCATCCCTCCGTCTAGTCCTCTTCCTAAAGGGCGAAGCCATCAAAGTCAGTCTCAATTCTCCAGTCAAATTAGCCTCCAATCAGTCTCATATAGCCAGCAGCTATTCACGCGTCGGCTTTCGTCTCAAAGTTGCCATAAAGAAACAAGGGAGAAACGGCGCGAACGTATGCGTGAGCGGCACTGAAATGAGACTGCAAACGAAGAAGACCCTGTGTTATCAGCGACGCGTTAGAGACTGTTCAAGGAAACGCTATAAAGAAACATGGGCTAAATCAGGTCTCACCGAGCTTCTAACCGACAGATAACTTAAAAAGAGAGAAGTTATGGTTAAAATGGACTGCAACGTATACTAGTTGTAAAACTTGATGAAGAAATAGGCTTCCTAAAAGCGGAGTTGGAGAGAAGCGCTGCTGCCGTTTCAACTGGGGACTACAGAAGAGCGCTTGATAACTGAAGTGAAGGTGTTTTTGATTCAGAGAAAAGGCCGAATCGATTGTTGTGCTCATTTCCCCCATAAAGCGCAATCAAATATATAAAAAATAAAAAAAAAATATATATATATATATATATATATATATATATATATATATATATATATGGGTCAGCGACGTAGTTTGTTTGGACATATTAAATAGATAAAATATTACTACATAAAAACGTAATATTTCCATCAAAATAGAGACAAGTGTGCATACAAAAAATGCAATTCATACTAAAATGACTTAAATACACTTCTTTATGTTTTCTTGAAGCGTGTGTGTGTGTGTGTGTGTGTATGTGTAATTTAAAGAAAATATTTTTCTAGTAGCGATCAAGAAGATGCAAGTAAAGGTTTTTTTAGTTTTTACTTGATGCCACCTGACGTTTTAGAGGCACTAAATCAAGAATCCTGTCATAAACACGTCAAAAATATATGAAAAATGAAACCAAAATGAATAAAGACTCCATTTCTTAAACCTGGCACTTGCATCTAAAAACTACATTTTTTAAAGTTTTCTCCTGTGTATCATCTCAGACATCTGCATTTTTTATTGACCCGCTATGCATTTATCTCACTGTGTGCGTTTTAGTATTCACAACATTACGTAGCATTTTTCCCTGCGATAAGCCTCTGAATTCAACATCTCCTCAAGCTGTGGACACCAACATAATATCCAAGCAGAGACCAAATGAAATGGTCTTGATAAATCTTTGATAGGTTATAGCACTGACAAGTACTGTTTGGAAATAATATCCAAACTGTTTAGATGAACCTGACTAGTCACAAACTCATTCAAAAAGCCTACTAATGTAGGGTGGGAAACTTGCAATCTAATTAAGTCAGCCCTCAGCACTGGATTCCTCATGGGAAAGCCTTGTTTTCCTACGTCATCCACGTGAGAGATGACGGTGTTTGATGGTTTTATTTATGACATGCTAAGTTTCATCCCTTTGAAGGATCAATAGATCAAGTGTGGGTGGGTTCCTGGGGCAAAGAGTCGACACTGGTGCCTGGCGCGTGTCTATAATTCATAGTCCTAGAGCTTGGGTTGCTGGGCTTCTCAGATGATTGTGTACAATAGCAGACAGCCCTCGACCCACCTCTTTCTAAACCCCTCGGTGTCCACCCCTGGCCCCTGACCATGCACCCCCAAGGGAAATCACAACTACTTCAAAGCAGCCTCCTGAAGGAAAGGAGAAGAAATATTTCGAACTGTATCATTTTTCATGCCTTTCGATCACAACATCCCTCAAAGGAAAATGTCATCATTTTTACGAGCGGGCGATTTCATATTAATTTATATGGCAACTTTTAGAAATAAGTAAGAATTAGGTCCACCCCTAACCCCACCCTAAACATAAGCAGATTGTATAAAAACATATGAAAGATCACATGAATTCATATGAATTAAAGTGCAATCACATTTACCGATGCTCTGCAAAATTTTGTCATTTCAATTGGAATCTGCGCAATCTGGAGTTTTGCCTGAGGGCGAAAAACTTCCTCACACAGATTTTGCTCGCATTCACGCAAATTTGCCACGTTAACCAACAGAAAGATGATTGGTTTGAAAGTGACTTCTGTGTGAATAGTGCTTTGATATGCTACTGACAAAGTACAATGCCTTTATTGGCCAGCAAATTTCACTAGTCTCAGCCTCAGACGTCATACCTACGGACTGTTGGCTGAATGTCTGATGCATATGGTACACAAAATTGGAAACACTTTAGGAGTTTCAAAGTCGTCATCTGATTGGTTGAACAGGATTTCTGGGAGACATGTGTCACACATGCTTTAATGGTCCACCTGGAAACAAATCGTTGTGAAGCCAAACCCCCTCATGGAAAAAAAACCTGTGGTGTTAACAAATGTGACAATGTGCGCTTATCACGATCAACTAAATGCTGGATTTTCAAAAGTTTGTGAAGTATGCGAAGTTTTACGACATAGACTCTTTAAAATACGTCCAAGAGTTTTACACGTTGGTCTGTTATTGTAGATGAACATGACGCTGAACAAAACAAACTGCGAGTGGTTGCTTTACGTATCAGTCAAACGGCCTCTGGGCGGTCCCTGGCCAATGAAAGCTGCTGCAGGAATTGCAGTGAGAGTGTGTTGAGATTGACCTTCAGCACCAAGTTTCCTCTTCTCATTGTTCAGAAACAAGCTGACCGTGTTATAATTCCATGAATTTATATTTCTCTTTTTCGCTTTTGGTACCTGTAACATAGTGAGTGAGCCCAGACTGCTTTCTTACAGGCATGTATTTTCTTGTTTTACAGTTCATTAAAGTTTCACTAGTGACTACTCTTGCTTTCATTCAGGACATATCAAAATTGTTTGTCTATGTGTGCGAGTGTTATGCAGTTTCAGTGAGGAGAAAATATACTGCATTTAGTGGAAGGGGCAAGGAGATGTCATGAGAGAAGAACATTACTCAGCCACTTAAGAGGTAGGAACCTTCAAAGCAACGTGTGTCACAAGAAGGATTGAGGATGCACAACACCGATCTGATAGGACCTGAGGGAGCAGTCAAGGTCCTTGTCACTCTGCTTTTGAGATGGATTAAGCACGAGTGACTGACAGGAAGTATGTCTTCATACAGCCTGTAGAAATGAATCTAACATGATTATGTAACAAGTTATTATAAAAAGTTATGTTATTATTATTGTTATGTAGCTTGGACTTAATTGCACTTGCGTTCCTTTCTCATTACTTGTTTTGAATTAAACAGAATTGTTTATTATCCAGAGACCATTTGAAATTAAATAACAGGGAGTGGTAATATAATTTCTGTATCCCCTGTTCATTATTATTTCATAATGTGCGTTGTTAAAAGCCATTTATATTGACGTAGTGTATCTAATGGAAGATAACATAGGCCTATATGATCTGGTTCCCGAGGTTTTAAAGTCTGGCCATTCTTACCGTTTAAGTGCCATCTATTTGTATCGTATTCATGCAAATAAAAACATGTCAGGGTCCTGCCCAGACAGTCTTGTCTGTCTTGTCTCTGTTCAATGTTTCTTTGTTTGTCTTGTGTCTGACCACATGGCTCTGTCTTTGTTTGTGTTGGCCATGTGTTTCTCTAGTCCCACCTCCTTATTTCCCATGCCCCCTTGTTTAGTCCTTATCTAGTCCTCATTTCACTAATTGTGCTCACCTGATCCTCATGTGCTGATCCCTTTATATTGAGCTCCTTTCCCTCTTGTCTTTGTTGGTTTGTTGTATTCACTCAGTGTGTAAATGTGGCTCTTGCATAGCTTGTTAGTCAGTGCTAAAGCTAGTGTCTCTGTCAGTTCTAGATTTGATTTGATTTTCTATTAGTTTTCTCAGTTTTTTTTTTTTTTTTTTGTTAGTCAAGTTTTTGGTCTTTATTTTGCTGTAGTTTTTCCCAGCTTTATTTTTTGGTTTCTCTTGTTTTACTTTTTGTTAACTACTCTTATTTTCTTTGTTTGTTAGTTCCAGTTACATTTAGTTTCTTGTTTTGTTAGCTCTTGCTGTCTTGTCCTGAGTCTTGTCTTGTTTATCTCGTCTGTTCCTGCCCTGCCCCATATCCGAGTTCCCTGGCCATGGACTCTCACTGCCTGGCAGCAGTCTAAAAAGCCTTTGGTTCTGTGAGTTTCTACCTGGCAGCAAGACTGGGCCATATCTGAGATCTACTACCAGCTTTGGGTCCTGTATGCTCCTGCTTGGTGCTTCTCATGCACACTGTCTATCCAACAGTCTCCGTGGCCATCCTTCCTGTCAGTTCTCATGTCATCTGCCCTACTGTTTGATCTACTTCCTGCCTCACTCTCCTGCTGTCTTCAGTCTTGTTATTAAAAACCCCTTGTTGCTTATTTGTGTCTGGGTCCTATCTCTTGAAGAGTCCTGACAGAACGAACCAGAATAGGACCCAGCAATGAGCATCTGTGTAGTTCCCCCTGCGACTGCCCAAGAAACTGGCACTCCAGAAGGGATTGTTATCGCTTCGCCAGGAGGGCTGGGAGGTACGGTCCTTTGCCCAGTTTTTCTGGACCATGGCAAGGGGCCTGGAGTACCCTGATTCAACATTCAAAGCGCCATTCAATCTCTGCTTGAATGATCTCCTACCACAATGGGAGATGGATCAGCTAGGGATCCTGGACTATTGGAATGTTGTTAATCATCTGCACCACCGCAAAGACTGGCAGATCCTTACACCTCCAGAGTCTGATCACAGTGGCCAACCCACTCTCCCATCCCCGTCAAGTCCCAGATCATCTTCTGACTCCTAAGAAATGAAGGTCGAGAGGGAGGAGAGCCACCCAGACCACTGCCAGTCCGGAGCCGGTCGAGTCCGCTCCTCCCAGTCCAGAGCCGGTCGAGCACAAGTTGTCATGCCCTCGGAAGCAGAGAAGTCAAATGCCCTTCCTCTAGAGGCCCCTAGGCCATTGGTCCAGGAGGGCCTGAATCAAGTGGCTCTGTCTCCTGTCCCAGAGCCCACTACAGAGGAAGCTGTCTATGAGCACACCAGTGCAGCCCAGGAGGGCGCTCCAGTGTCGGCTCCAGCCCCTGAGGGCAGTCCAGTGTTGGCTCCAGCCGGCTCCTGCTCATGAGTCCACTCAAGTCCTCCCAGAGTTGATTGAGAAGGTTGCAGTCACCCCAGAAGCGGCCAGTCATGCGCTATTGTGCCCCTGGAAGAGGAGGGTGCATGTTGTGCAGTCAAATGCTCTTATTTCAGTGGTCCCAAACCCGCTGGTCCAGGAGGGCCCGGTTTCAGCGGTCCCTAATCATATGGTCCAGGAGGACCCAACTCTGGACCTGTATCCAGTGGTTCCAGAAGTATTTAGTCTGGTGGAACCAACCCCTAACCCACCTAATTCACCAGCTATTCCTGTTGAAGGAACCTGTGACTACGCAGCCTGAATCATTTACCAGACCTGTCATGGCCAAGCTGGGTGTTCAAATCAGCACGGCTACCTCAACAGAAACTGTTCCTGACCTGACCCTGGAGGCCATTCCAGAACATCTCACTCTGCCTGTTATGGCCATGGAGGCTACCTCAGAAAAGCTAGCAAGCCTGGTTGAGTTCACAGAAACTGTTGTCTGTCATATGTTCTCAGAGACCGTTCCAGTTTTGGCCACAGAGGCCCTTGCTGAGCATTCCAGTTCCCCTGATAGCACCACAGATGCCATCTTGGAGGTGTTATCCAGTTATGCTTTGCCCACAGAGACCAATCCTGTTTGTTATGTCATGTCCTTTGAAAACGTTCCTGTTCCAGCTACAGAGGCCTGTCTTCCTGTTAAAATCATGGAGACCATCTCTGGGATATTATCTGGTGAAGCCATGCCCATAGAAACTAACCCTGTCAGTCATGTTATTTCTCCAGAAGCTGCTTCTGACCTGGTCACGGAGGCCATTTCAGGGCGTCTTTATCTGCCTGCCATAGCCACGGAGGCCACCTCTGAGCTGCTCACCAGCCATGACTCGCCTAATGAGAAATTTCCTGCCAGTCTCGTCATGCCCACTGAGATTGTTTCTGCCACTCTTGATACAGTCAAGAAGTCTGCTTCAGCCCTAAAGTCTTCAGCAGGGTGTTTGTCTTCTAAGTCCGATGAAGCCTTTGAAGCTGTTCCTGATGTCACATTTGTCCGGGAATTGTCAAAGCAGTCCTCATTACCAGCCAGTGCTGTTATGGCTTCTGAGTTCATTCCCAAGCATTTCCCTAATCAAGAGACTGTCCCTACATCTGTTCCAGACCCCAAACCCTGCTGGGAGTCCCCACCAGTGAAGCGGGCCTTGATCTCTAGAAGTGTCACTAATCGGTTGCCTGGCCGTCATGTTCCTCCAAAGCCAGCACCTCCATGGGCAGTCCCAAACTATCCCACTGGATTGACTCCTACCCTCCCAGTTCCACCTCCTGTGTTTCCTGGCTGTTACGGGACTCCAATGTTTACACCCTACCCGCCCTCCCAGTTACTACCCCCTCTCCCAGTTACTACCCCCTTTGACTCCTTTGCCCAGTGTTTCCCTTTACCTCCTTGTTTCCCTTTACCACGCCCCCTTGTTTAGTCCTTGTCTAGTCCTCATTTCACTAATTGTGCTCACCTGATCATCATGTGCTGATCCCTTTATATTGAGCTCCTTTCCCTCTTGTCTTTGCTGGTTCGTTGTATTCACTCAGTGGTTGCATGCGTATCTTGTTAGTCAGTACTAAAGCTAGCGTCTCTCAGTTCTAGCTTTGAATTTATTTTCTATTGGTTTTCTCTTTCTTGTTTTGTTAGCTCTTGCTGTCTTGTCTTGTTTATCTCGTCTGTTCCTGCCTTGCCCCATATCCGAGTTCCCTGGTCACGGACTCTCACTGCCTGGCAGCAGTCTAACAAGCCTCTGGTTCTGTGAGTTTTTACCTGGCAGCAAGACTGGGGCCATATCTGAGATCTACTACCAGCTTTGAGTCCTGTATGCTCCTGCTTGGTCCTGCTTCTCCGGCACACTGTCCATCCAAAAGTCTCCGTGGTCATTCTTTCTGTCAGTTCTCGTGTCATCTGCCCTACTGTTTGATCTGCTTCCCGCCTCACTCTCCTGCTGTCTCTAGTCTTCAGTCTTGTTATTAATAACCCCTTGTTGCTCATTTGCATCTGGGTCCTATCGCTTGAAGAGTCCTGACAAAACTTGGCCGATTTATTTCCAAATTAAATTGAGTCCTTGAAAGTAGTGCTAAAACACTCTTACATGTTCCGATGCTAAAAATGTTCTCTCTTTCCTAGCTTAATGTTGATAGACAACTGTAAATGAGCCAATTGTAGGTTTATTTTACTTAAAAGTATAAACTGTGGTGCTATCGAAACAGTGCTGTTTATTTTGAGCATCCTGACAAGCGTGAAATACGTTTGTCCAAACAATGGAAGACGGAGTGAGTATTTGAGAACCTGTTTACATGATACATTTTGCCATATATATAAGAGTCTATGATTGGATCGTTATTGCAGTGATTATGTTTTTGGCTTGTTATGTTTGGCAACAGTCCTTCTAACCCTAGTGGAGTGCTGGACTCTTGCATTGTCAATACATAACTGTTTGCATTGATAATAATTTAGCATATTAGAATGATTTCTGAAGGATACAGTAATGTAAAAATGTCACAATATTAGTTTTTTTTTGTATTTTTGATCAAATAAATTCAGGCTTGATGAGCATAAAAGACTTCTTTCAAAAACATTAAAAATAGTAATGTTTCCAAACTTTTGATCGGTACTGTATATATACCTATATACACACACACACATAAATGAGCTAAAACATTATGACCAGTCACATGTGAAGCGAATATCATTGATCATCTCCTAACAAGGCCGCATATTAAGATTAGATTCGATTTTAAGCAAATAATCAGTTCTCATAATCAACATGCTGGATGCAGGAGAAATGGGCTGGAATAACATTTCTGCGACTTGGACATGGGCCAAATTGTTAGGGCAAGTCGACTGGGTCTGAGTATCTCTGAAACAGTAAGGTTTGTGGGTTCCTCCCGGTCAGCAGGTGAGAATTTACCAAGAGTGGTCCGAGGAGGGACAAACCACAAACTGGTAATTGGGCATCCAAGGCTCATCGATGCACAAGGGCAACAAAGCCTGGTCCAAGCCAACAGAGGGTCTGCAGTGGCACAAGTCACTCAAAATTTAATGATGGTTATGGGAGGAATATGTCGCAACACATAGTGCACCACACTGCGTATGGGGCTGAGTAGCCACAGACCAATCAGAGTGCCTATGATGACCCCTGTCCACCATTAAAAAGTGCCAACAATGGGTAGGCTACGCGAGTGTCGGAACTGGACCTTGGAGCAGTGGAAAAGGGTTGCCTGGCCTGATGAATCATATTAGGCAGGTGGTCATGTTCTGACTCATTGGTGTGTGTGTGTGTGTGTGTAAAAAAGCTTTTGAACAGTAATGTGTGTAAAATATATATATATATATATATATATATATATTTTACACACATTACTGTTCAAAAGCTTTTTTATTCATCAAAAATCCTGAAAAACATGCAGCACAGTTTCCACAAAAACGGTTTTCAACATTGATAATAATAAGAAATGTTACTTGAGCAGCAAATCAGCATATTAGAATAAATTCTGAATGATCATGTGACACTGAAGACTGGAGTAATGATGCTGAATTCAGCTTTGCATCACAGGAATAAATTACATTTTAAAATGTATTCAAATAGAAAACAGTTAGTAAGTTCTACTTCACAATATTACTGTTTTTACTGTATTTTTGTTTAATTTAAATGAACCCTTGGTAAACATAAAAGAGTTCTTTCAAGATCATAATCATGTTGTAAAAACAAAAAGATTATATGAATATTTGCCATAAATTGGTTTTTAAAGAAATGTTTCAAAATATTCCAGACCAATAGCCAAAGGCAAAGCATTCATTGGAATAACAACCATTTCATTAAACTACAGTAGGCTACATCATTAATTTGATATCTGAGTCTGTCTTTCTTTTTCTGGGCAAATGCATGTCAATCAGAACTGTCTTAGAATTTATGCAAAGAGTGGAGCGGGCTGGGGACAGGAAGCATGACGAGATCTTCTCTGCAACGGACAAATGACTTAGGAGAACTTTTCAGAGTCCAGAAAATACTCTTCCTCCTTCCTCCATGTCTTGAGCAGGGTGTCCTTGGTCCTTTTGTGGCCAGTTGTCAAGGGAGTTTTGTCTTTTGATGGTAAAAGAGACCACACACAATCTGATGCTGTCATCTGTAATTGGTTGCCTGCCCAGAGGACCCCCCTAGCTGCCATTCTTCTTTATCTCTTCACTCTTATCAGTCCTTTTTCTCCTGGAGTGTCAGCAGGGCACTAGATGTGTGTTCATACAATTGGAGGGCACATCGGCAGTGATCAACCTTGGTCTTTGTATTGCCAGGAACAATATGTTCTACTGAATTGTCCAAAGTAACCTTTGCGCCTGTAAAAGCTGTTAAGCCAGGTGAGCTCTAAAAGAAAAATATAAGACAACAGCTGACCAAACAGATTTATATCGGAACATAAACATTATTCTGATGGAATAAAGTAATACAATTTGCAATCATTATATAGTGGCTCTTTAGTGTTAATTGCAATAAAGCTGACATAAAATAAAATCTAAACAAAACTAAACAAAAATTATTGCCTTGGCATTAAACTAAAATAAGTTTAAGATGAATCACTAAAATTAAAAAATAAATAAATAAAAACTAAAGCTTACGGAAACTGAAATAAAATCATATAAATAATAGCAATATTAAAAAAACTAATAAAAATAACTATTAATTGAAGTTAGCATAAATAAATGCTAATTCAAAATAGTAATAAAACTATAATAACACTGTTTCAGAACAGACACATCAAACTATATAAAATAATAAATAAAAATTAAATAAAGAGCATAGGCTATATATCATATACACTCACCTAAAGGATTATTAGGAACACCATACTAATACTGTGTTTAACCCCCTTTCGCCTTCAGAACTGCCTTAATTCTACGTGGCATTGATTCAACAAGGTGCTGAAAGCATTCTTTAGAAATGTTGGCCCATATTGATAGGATAGCATCTTGCAGTTGATGGAGATTTGTGGGATGCACATCCAGGGCACGAAGCTCCCGTTCCACCACATCCCAAAGATGCTCTATTGGGTTGAGATCTGGTGACTGTGGGGGCCATTTTAGTACAGTGAACTCATTGTCATGTTCAAGAAACCAATTTGAAATTATTCGAGCTTTGTGACATGGTGCATTATCCTGCTGGAAGTAGCCATCAGAGGATGGGTACATGGTGGTCATAAAAGGATGGACATGGTCAGAAACAATGCTCAGGTAGGCCGTGGCATTTAAACGATGCCCAATTGGCACTAAGGGGCCTAAAGTGTGCCAAGAAAAAATCCCCCACACCATTACACCACCACCACCAGCCTGCACAGTGGTAACAAGGCATGATGGATCCATGTTCTCATTCTGTTTACGGCAAATTCTGACTCTACCATCTGAATGTCTCAACAGAAATCGAGACTCATCAGACCAGGCAACATTTTTCCAGTCTTCAACTGTCCAATTTTGGTGAGCTCGTGCAAATTGTAGCCTCTTTTTCCTATTTGTAGTGGAGATGAGTGGTACCCGGTGGGGTCTTCTGCTGTTGTAGCCCATCCGCCTCAAGGTTGTGCGTGTTGTGGCTTCACAAATGCTTTGCTGCATACCTCGGTTGTAACGAGTGGTTATTTCAGTCAAAGTTGCTCTTCTATCAGCTTGAATCAGTCGGCCCATTCTCCTCTGACCTCTAGCATCAACAAGGCATTTTCGCCCACAGGACTGCCGCATACTGGATGTTTTTCCCTTTTCACACTATTCTTTGTACACTCTAGAAATGGTTTTGCGTGAAAATCCCAGTAACTGAGCAGATTGTGAAATACTCAGACTGGCCCGTCTGGCACCAACAACCATGCCACGCTCAAAATTGCTTAAATCACCTTTCTTTCCCATTCTGGCATTCAGTTTGGAGTTCAGGAGATTGTCTTGACCAGGACCACACCCCTAAATGCATTGAAGCAACTGCCATGTGATTGGTTGATTAGATAATTGCATTAATGGGAAATTGAACAGGTGTTCCTAATAATCCTTTAGGTGAGTGTATAACATATTAAATAATATATACCAATACAAATTTTAAGCATCAGATATATTGACTGTGGAATAAAGAGAAGTTGATTTTTTTGGGATGGCGGAAGTGCAGAAGTGGGCGCTGTCACTGAGGCAGTATGGACTACGTACCTCATAAATCAGTCATAGCATCTGAGGCCAGTAACCTCAGCTAGCCAGCCTGAACTGCTGAAAATTCACTTTTATTTTCTAAAGCTTTTGAAATCATGAAGCAAGTTCCTTAAATCGTCGTTTTAATGGCATGTCAGATCAAAGTCCTCATTGTGAACTGTCCCTCCCTTACTGTGAAAGCAAGCACAGGACTGATTCGCTTTGATGGATTATAGTCATTTTAATAATGGAGCTAAATTTAGAGGTGGATAACGTCAACATTAGTCCCACCCGTACAGTACCGTATTGTGGTCTCAACAACAAAATAACACGATTATCTGTCCCTCATGTCACTTTTATTCTAGCTGTTACTGATGTTTACGCTTAAAAGTCCAGACTTTAAAGGTGAAATGGTTTTGCAAACAGGTTTTGCAAACAGTCACTCTCAGGCTCCTCTCCTAGTGGGCGGTGTCAGGTTTCATATTACAACATTTATTTAAACTACCTTATAATCAAACATTTATTTTAACTACTTTATAAACAAAACACATTCCATAGGTTCCATATTTTGTGATAGAAGTGATATTTGGAGAGAAATGTATTCATTTGTTACAGGAGAATACATCAAAACAAAATTCAATGGAATGTGGGTGACACCCGGTGGCTAATTTTGGTACAGCACCTAAACAAATTCTCATAGGAACTTTAATTTTTGTGATATCAACTTCAAATTTGGAACACAACTTGGTTAGCCATATGGCTTTGATTTTATAGTAATTTTAGAGTAAAAATTATTACGTAATTTATACTAAAATATATATTAAAATATTTAGTACAATACATATGATTTACAGTAAATTTAAACTTCATACTTTCATTTTTTTAAGTGCTTTCGCTTTAGCAATAATCAATAATCTGTCTTCTTTAGAACAAGACCAAACTTAGGTTCTATATTCTATAATTAAAGCATTCTTGAATTTAAGCTTGGATAGTGCCTTTTCATGTCTATTAACAGTTAAGGGGGTAACAGTTAACACATTGAACTTTTTTAAGCAAATTATCACAGGTGAAATTTCAATAGGAATCATGCGATTGTGAATTTTGCTCGAGGGCGGAATTTTTCCCCACAGAGATTGTGCAAAAAATATCTGTCAACAGAAAGTGGTTGGTTTGAAAGTAAATTATGCGTAAGCTGTGCTACATAGCCTACACTATTGGCAGTAGACAGACCTTTTTGCCTTCGAGAAATTTTGCTAAGAAATTTCTCTAGCAAAAATACTATTTTTATTGTCAATAGTGTCGATGCGGCAAATCCACATGACCAAATTGAACCCGTTGCAAAATCTGTGTGAGTAAAAATCTTTCATCCTCATGCGAAATTCCCGATCAAGTAGATTGCTATTGTAATTAGGTACTGATTACATTAATGTGATCGTGCCTTTGTTTTTATTTTGTATTGTAAATCTTATACTGACTTATACTGACCCCAAGTGGAGTTGAGGGACCATCACTCAAAACTCATTATCTCATTTATTTTTTAATCTATGATTCATTTATTTATCTGTAAAACTTTTCTAATGAACAACAGAATACTTTTTAAAATCCTTTTCAATGAATGTTGCCCCTATTACATTGTGACTAACTACATTTAGTATGATAGACTACAATTATTTCACTAACTAGATCTGTTTTTCTAAATGAGTCAACATGCCAAGCACATTGGCCCAGACCAGAATATGAAATGACGGAGAGTGACGAGAGCAAAGAATCACGGAAAGCAGGGAATCGCCAGGGAAACAGAGGTGACAGGGACTGTGAGAGAGGGAAAGGCTGTTTCTGCCTTGTTGCTCCAGAGATTCATTGCTCTCCTCATCAATCATGGAGGGCTGATGAAATTGTTCCTGCCCAGAGAGAGCCTCGTGGCTCTCATGTGCAGAGTTGGCATAAATCCTGCTGGCAGGGAATAGAAGTGGATTATATTGTGCAAATTAATTGTTGTTTGAATTTGCCACTTTTTCTTCCTGCCCGCGGAGGGCTTGGAACATGAGCAGTGTATTGTCTTATTCTCATAGCTGGCACATCTCCTAGACTCTTACCTTTTCAAAGGAACCATGTCAAGAATTTCAATTTGAAAGGAAAAATGCTGAGGATAAGCCTCTGAGAGCAATTTCTGGATGTAAGTATTCCAAACAGCAGGTCAAAAATGGACAAATCTTCATTATTTCAGCCCACTTTGAATTCCCATAAGCACATATATCCACACCTTCACTAAAGAACAAACAAAGAGCTCTGCCTTCACTACCTGCAGATCACTCATTAATGTTCAGTTTATTTTTAGACCACTTCCCTTTTGTTTGATCGGGCCAGGGCTGTAGCCAAGCTTGGGAACTCCTCTTTCTCATTAGTGTTTAACACGGGACTCTTGCCGTCAATGTCAACAGGACCCCTGTGCCTCGGCCACTGTCAGGAGGGCCTTGCCAAAACTAATGTGCGGACCACTGGTTGCAGAGAACAACTACTTACTGCGTCTTTATTTTCCTGCTCTGGTTCAGACATATTGTTCTTTGCCTGACCAAAAGGTGATTTGTTGTTTTTGCATTTGTTTGCTTGCAATTAGTTAGGCTATATAAAAAGGTAGTTCATAGAGCTATATATGATCTTCATTTGATAGTTTATTCATTTTAAATTGTATTGATTTTTATCCTTTTGAAGTTGATGCTAGACATTTACAAAATTACACAGATTAAGGTTTTGTGTGACAAATTTAGCAAAGAGGGTCCTGTAAAAAAAGGTTAAAAAATGACAATTTGTTATAAAAGAAAAAATGCATGCCTCTTATAAAAATTTCTCTAACGCCTGCATATGCTAACTGTATGTTTTCCTTTTAAGGCAGATCGATATTTCATTGGTAAATCTAAAAAAAAAAAAGGTTATTTGAGGTATTGTAATGTGCTGAATGCAAGTAAAACTCACGAGGAGTGCAATACTGCCCTCTAGAGGATTTCTAAAAAAAAAAAAGTATTTTAAAGTGTTGGCCAGATGATCCTATATTGTCATTGTCAAATCTTTAATTTCATTTCTAAATTCAGTATGTGGGTCAGCAGTTCATCTTAGGACAAAAAGCTTACATGGCCTAAAGTAATATGATACGTGAAGGACTTGAATTTATAACCTACATAGTGAAGATGCTTGGGGATTAAGGAAAACCACAGACTATGAACATGATCAATTCCAGGCCAGTTTCATGCAGACATGGATGATGCGTGCCAAACGCACATGGAACCAACAGACATCAAAATACCACGAGAGCAAATAGAGAGCAGATGGCTCTGTACACTTTCGAAACCGCTATCACTGTACTTTAATGTCATATACTTATCGGTCTGCGCAGCACCACTTCAAGTCGAACATACCTAACGTACAACTATAGGTGCGTTCCATTCAACCGTGGACTGCGCAGTGGACTTCACAGGGTATTCCGGCATCTTAAGTGAGGGGGCGAAGGGAGCGAACATGTTCAGTTTGAACTGTAAACTCTGCACTACGAACGGCGTAGGGAATAAGGGAACATTAAGCAAAAATCACCCAACTGTCAGAACTAACGATGGAGCAGAGCGTTGGAAGAGTTTTTAAACGGCTGTGCGATGGAGGAGTTTATGTATGCATTTAAGTATTCAGAAACAGTGTTGGGGAAAGTTACTTTTAAAAGTAATGCGGTACAATATTGCGTTACTCCCTAAAAAAGTAATTAATTGCGTTACTTAGTTACTGTAGCTGTTATGTATTACATTACTTTTGTGCTACTTTTTGTGGGCTTGCTTGTTTGTTTTTTAATAACAACAAAACATTTTTCTATTTTTGGCAAATGTAAAGGCCCTTTCACTCCAAAAGTTAAATTAATAAGCCTCAGGCTGAAAGAAATGCAAATTCACGCCTGTACATTAGAGGGCACAGTTAAAAAAATTTTTTTTAAAAAAACAACAAATGAAACCATAATTTTTGCTTATTAGTATGGTTGAAGTGGGTCATCAAAGGTCAACAGCAAAGACATTGGTTAAAAAAAAAGCGAGATTAAATACATGTTTGTGTCATATTCTGAGATTGCATTTCACTGTTTTTATTCATTTTGAGTAATACTGAATCTGTGAGATAAGTAAATGCCTGTTTACATTTATTCTAAAACTACAATAACCATCATGTTCACACAGCACCTTTGCACTTACTCCTGATTTCTCTCAACATGGGGACAGGAGAGCTGTCAGTCAATACATTGAAAAAATAACTCAAATATTTTGTTGTAAATGTAAAAGTAATGCGTTACTTTACTAGTTACTTGGAAAAAGTAATCTGATTACGTAAGTTACTTGTAATGCATTACCCCCAACACTGTTCATAAATATTGTTATTATTATACAAACTAGAGTATTTATGAATGGTTGTGGCGATGAATGTTTTAAAAAAAAATTATTTTACTTTATTTACCTCAGGAAATGTTTACTATGCAGCTGTGCGTGGGAAAGAAAACACACAAGACCACTACAATTAGTAAGACCGTTGATTAAAAACACATTTATGCATAGTTAACCGCATACAAATTTATTTTCATATTGAATGACAGTTACAGTACAGCTTCAAATCTGTTAATATAGTCAATTAAATGCAGGTATAGCCTAGGCCTAGTAAACTAGCCTAATAAAATTAATAGACTAATACAATGTTTTTTTTTGATACATACTGTGTGTTTTGTATATGTATATGTAGCCTATGTATATGTATTGTATGGTTTTAAATTTGAAAGTAACGTAAATTACAATATTTATTTATGTTATATCATAATCTGCGCCTTGCAGGGCGGTCCAAATAAGCGGTTATTGTCAGTTGAAGTGCTCAGGGAGGGAGTAAGGAGCAGTGATCACTGCGTAGGGACCCTGTTGAATGGAACGCAGCTTATGACGGAAAAGAATCACTCGAAACGAGCTGTTCAAAAGAACCGACTCCGGAATGACTCTGACTCACTACAAGCACACTTGTTGCATGTGTGAAACAGTTACAGTAAACTCCTCCCATGGACCGCCCACGAGCGGCGCTTTACAGCGGAGCATCTTTCATTCTTGTCTCACCCGATGAATACTAAGTTGACAAACGGGTTTGAGGGTTAAAGTTTTACTTTTAAGGATGTTTTTTTACATTAGCGTTCGTCGAAGTTACACTGAGCGTTTAATGTGTGAGAACGGTCTCGGGAATTACAATGTGGCCAAACTAACACTCAGTTAAGAAGAACAAGCGGGTAAGTGCAACATTTACTCAGTAGCGTCTTGAGGTCCCGCGAGAAGATGAATAAAAACGTATAGAACTTAATGCCAGTTGAACTACTAATTTCTTACGTTGTAACTAACGAATATAATGTTAGCTAATGTCATTAATGAATGTTAATAGAAAGTGTTACAGAGTAAAGCTCCCTTTTTATGGTTTTCGGATTCTTGAGTTGTAGATGATTCCCCAACATAGACCTTCATTAGGATGCTTCATTGGCTGCGCCTCAAAAACTAGTGCGCTACAACATTTTTGGGCATTCATTTATAGGCACGTTCGGATAAAGCATTTGTTTTTAATTTTTATTTAAAAGAATAGTTCACGCATAACTAATATCATTAGCTTACCCTCATTCCGTTCTGTGGAACAGAAAACATGATATTTTGAAAAATGTCCCATTGTCCATACAGTGAAAGTCAATGGGGTCCAATTTTCCAAATATCTTCTTTTATTCCACAGAAGAAAGAAAATCATACAGGTTTGGAACTTCACAAGGGTGAGTATGTGATGACAGAATTATCATTTATGAGTGAATTGTTCCTTTAAATGAATGAGTGTTTTTATAACCAAACAACGCTTTCTTTAAAAGGTTTCAGGCTCACCAAAATTAAAACCAAACTAAGTAGGTGGTGTGGACGTCACTGTTTTCATAGAATTAGAATGATTATTTAAACTTTATAGTTATTCTCCTTGGTGTAAACAGGCCTTCAAAAAGTTGAGGCTTACTTTAAGAGTCCGCTTAATGTACTTAAGCCAGGTCAGCAGTTGGACACGGTTGATAAATTAGACTGTTCACTCTCCTCTGGTCATGCTTTGAGATGCTGCAGCCTTAATTGCATTACCTAACTGGCCTGAGTACTTGCTCATGTCTGTTATTAGAAGTTCACCAGTCAACCATCAAACTGAAAGAAGCTAGAGCTGAAAGAATGAGATTATTCTTAAGGAGCCAGGCAGAAGCGTGATGTCTTGGTTAGTGTGATTTATGACCAGAGGCACCCCATAAGCTCAATTCATGCGAATTATGTATGCAAGTGCAGAGAATGAATCAACAGCAGTGGGAGTCTGCAGCATGGCTTGCTTTTGGCCTCATAATTAGCAGATGGCGAGTATGGATGCATAACATTTTCATTCATAATGTTAGGCTGTGAATGAGCTCACTTTCTTGCAGCAAACGGCAGGAGGGAACTGATTCGCTGTGCCATCTGATATGACATCATTGCCATCTTCTTGCTGGGTGGATAAAGTACCAATTTAACCCATCATAGGCTTTACAAAGACAGCCTATAATTGGAGCCATTGTTTGCCTTCTCATGGCAACATAGTTTGCCATTGCTGCACTATTTTGATGCACAGACTAAGCATATTATTAGGCAGTTGGGATAAATATGTAAGTTTACAGTTGCTATCTGGTATCAGATGTGTGTGGGATCGAGTTGTGATGCCATCAAGGGTGAGTCTGTGAGCAAGACAGCTTGAGTCGTAATTCTGGGAAGCATGCATGCAAAGGAAACCGGTGTTTGAACGTGTCAGCATCTGATACAGGCATCTGGTTAACTGCATCCTAACAGATTTTTTGCGCTTATCAGATACCGCCGCAGCCGTAAGTTCACCAGGAAGTCTCATGTCAGGCTGCACATCAAAGGAAGTGTGCTTGTTTGTATGGTTGACGTGCTGTGTGGCTTTCACTATGACACAGACATCGATATAAATGAGTCACTGCAGATGAACCGTGTAAACAACTGCCATTTGCGGTGCTTTTGTGTGTTTCTAGCATCACCCTTTCGGTGTACCTTGTGGGAGGTTTTGCCTCTAACATGACTTTCTGTATCTCACATTTGTTCTAGCACGTGCCTGTCCTCGTCGCACCTGAACAATGGGGTCATTACGAAAGCCCAGACCCCGTTTTATGAGCTCGCCTGTGCTGTCAGACCTTGCCCGCTTTCATGCCAGCTCGCCAACATTGCAGCTGTCCAACGCTAGTGTTTGGAACAGGTGGGTGGTTCCCTTTCCCAATGATGAAAAAGAGAAAAGGCATTGTTTCTTTAATTGCCATGAGATTTTTTTATATATACAATAGAGATTTTTTAAAAAGAGAAAGTCTGCCATTATTTTCTTAATAATTACAAAACATGTTTAAATATATTTTAAATAAGTAGTTTTTTTATTTTGTTTTTACACATTTTTATTTTATTAATTTTTTTATTAATTTTTTTATCATGATTTATTAATTTTAAAGTATTTTGTCACCACATGTCATTTAACAATCTGGATTAAAATGTCTTATTATAAAAACAAACATGGCAGGAAATGTACTCTGTTTTTATATTGGTACCATATGGTTTTGAAAAACTTTTATACAATTTTCAAGAAAAGTGACTAATGACATATTTTCTTTACACCTACATGTGAATACATGTGAATGTACACATCTTAATTATTATTTTCCATAAAGTTTTTAAATATTATTTTTCTATGTAAAAAAAAAATATATATATATATATATTGAATTGAATTACTTGAATTGAATTATGAATTACTATTTAAAAATATTATTCCGTTTTTAGAGAGTCGCACCACATGGCATTTTACAACCTGAAATAAACTTATTTTTCATAAAAACATGTGGCAAGTTCTTAGAAATGTATTATTTGTTTTTATGTTGGTTTCATATTATACCATTTTCAAGAAAAGTTTATATCCACAGACTCTAAACATGTCATGTGGTGTAAACATCAAGTAAAAACGAATGACATATTTTCCTTACACGTTGAATACACGTGAGTGTACACATCTTAATTATATATATTTTTAATAATTAGTAAATATTCAGTTTTTAGAAAGTCACACCACATGACTCAAACTGAACTAACCTTATGTTGTCATAAAACTACTATGGTAACTAACTACTTGCTATCTGATATTTTAAAAGACTTTTGTCTTGACACACAGTAATAAGGGTCTGCAGGGGTCCTCTCAGACATCATGTCCTGTTTTATGTATATATACACTCACCTAAAGGATTATTAGGAACACCATACTAATACTGTGTTTGACCCCCTTTCGCCTTCAGAACTGCCTTAATTCTACGTGGCATTGATTCAACAAGGTGCTGAAAGCATTCTTTAGAAATGTTGGCCCATATTGATAGGATAGCATCTTGCAGTTGATGGAGATTTGTGGGATGCACATCCAGGGCACGAAGCTCCCGTTCCACCACATCCCAAAGATGCTCTATTGGGTTGAGATCTGGTGACTGTGGGGGCCATTTTAGTACAGTGAACTCATTGTCATGTTCAAGAAACCAATTTGAAATGATTCGAGCTTTGTGACATGGTGCATTATCCTGCTGGAAGTAGCCATCAGAGGATGGGTACATGGTGGTCATAAAGGGATGGACATTGTCAGAAACAATGCTCAGGTAGGCCGTGGCATTTAAACGATGCCCAATTGGCACTAAGGGGCCTAAAGTGTGCCAAGAAAACATCCCCCACACCATTACACCACCACCACCACCAGCCTGCACAGTGGTAACAAGGCATGATGGATCCATGTTCTCATTCTGTTTACGCCAAATTCTGACTCTGCCATCTGAATGTCTCAACAGAAATCGAGACTCATCAGACCAGGCAACATTTTTCCAGTCTTCAACTGTCCAATTTTGGTGAGCTCGTGCAAATTGTAGCCTCTTTTTCCTATTTGTAGTGGAGATGAGTGGTACCCGGTGGGGTCTTCTGCTGTTGTAGCCCATCCGCCTCAAGGTTGTGCGTGTTGTGGCTTCACAAATGCTTTGCTGCATACCTCGGTTGTAACGACTGGTTATTTCAGTCAAAGTTGCTCTTCTATCAGCTTGAATCAGTCGGCCTATTCTCCTCTGACCTCTAGCATCAACAAGGCATTTTCGCCCACAGGACTGCCACATACTGGATGTTTTTCCCTTTTCACACCATTCTTTGTAAACTCTAGAAATGGTTGTGCGTGAAAATCCCAGTAACTGAGCAGATTGTGAAATACTCAGACCGGCCCGTCTGGCACCAACAACCATGCCATGCTCAAAATTGCTTAAATCACCTTTCTTTCCCATTCTGACATTCAGTTTGGAGTTCAGGAGATTGTCTTGACCAGGACCACACCCCTAAATGCATTGAAGCAACTGCCATGTGATTGGTTGATTAGATAATTGCATTAATGAGAAATTGAACAGGTGTTCCTAATAATCCTTTAGGTGAGTGTATATATATATATATATATATATATATATATATATATATATATATATATATATATATATATATATATATATTTTTTTTTTTTTTTTTTTTTTTTTTTTTAGGTTTTACCACATGCCTTGGATTTGACAGACAAAAGTTTGTCGAATATTAATAAACAGTGTAGCCTACCAATTTTTTTTTAATATTTTTTCTAAGAAATAATAATAAAACATGCTTTTAAAAAGTTTAAAATATGTATTATTTTAATGGGGAGGGGTTTTCTTGTTTCATTATAATATCAGGACCATAGCTGACTGTAGTCCCAACCAAATAATCAAAATGAGATTTAATTAAGAAATTAAAAACATTCTCATATATAGAGGTCACTATAGAAGTCATTGTAGAAATGCATGAATACTATTTGTCTTTTTTTCATTGACCCAAATAATGATAATTTTTATTTTTAGGTGAACTGTCCCTTTAAATTGATAAGACAAATAAAAAGTCTTTAGCTTTAAAAATTGTTTTCAGGAAGCCGCAAACTTTGCATTAAAAAGGGCAATGTTGGCGGTGCCGCTGACTCAAAAGTGGAACCTTGCTTTTTAACTTATGACTGAAATTAGCTTGCCATATTTAGTTTTTGGGAAAAACCCTCTAGAGACACAAGTTTTAAAGCAATAGAAGGAAGCAGACAGCAGCTTTTGCCTTTACCACTTCCTTATGGAAATGGGACCTCTGCTGCCCCTCTCTCAGGAAGTGTAGAGCAGGATGTTAGTCAAATGTGGTCGTTGGCAGTGAAAGTTTGCTGGCAAGCAGACAAAAAACGCTGACCATAGATATGAACACAGAGAGAATTTCCCTGACACAGGTGACATTGCTAGATTCGGACATCTTTTACAAAGTGAAATTGTTGCATATAAAGGCATGTTTTGCATAGAATTTGCTCAGCTTGCAAATCAGCGGTCAGGCTATTTGAATTAGGCCTGATTTCCTGAGTCGTTTCTGTTTTGCAGTGTTCAAACGGCTGTAATTAAAGTCTTCCAAGGTGGGGGACTACAGACCAATGAGCTTTACACCCTGAATGAAAGCATACGGTAAGACATCAATACAGAGAATAACAGCCATGTACTCAATTCAGTTTCAGGGCTGACAACTTTTAAGTTCAGGGGGGGAAGGGCTGTGTTTTTAGGTTGGAGTTGTTTACAAGCTGTTTTATTGCCATCTTTCCGCAATTGAAACACTGAGCGATTACATGAGACATAATACATTTTGGTAAGTTGTACTGTATCTTTCAACATTCCTTCTGATGTTCATTAATGTTTATTTCGTGCTGTAACTTGTAGTAAAGCAGAAGAGATGACCGGTTCACGTGCCGCTGCTATCAGTATACATTGTTTGAATTTCTTAATAAAATTTACAGAATTTGAAAGCTGAGATTTTGTTTCATATCAAATCATATTCATATTGTCTGTCGGCGCGTTGTCAGTCTCCTCTTTACTCCACAATGTTTTTTCACTGCGTGAGAAAATGGACGTGTGCGCAGAGAGCGTGAGAATGGTGTCAATTTCGTGAATCTTGTGCTGAATGCGCGAGTTGGCAGCCCTAATTCTGATCTCTAATCAAGTCATGATCAGAGACTTTTGGTTTGAGCAAGTAGGCAATGACCCAGAACATGCTAGAAACCACATAGAATCACTAAAAACCAGTATCAACCTTTAGCAGCCACCCACAACACCCTAGCATTGTGCTGGTGAGATTTGTACAGGCAGCATTACTCACATTTTCTTCAGAAAATATAAAAATGAACTTTATAATGATGGTCTAAGCTATTGAACTATTTTAATAGGTGGCTTTTGAGGACCGAGTTGGGATCATTTATCACAGAGTACTTTCAGGTAAAATATACTTCAGTTATGAAGTGAATTACAAATATTACTCTAAAAATTGAGCACTTACAATGGAAGTGATGGGGCCAATTTTTGTAGCATTTAAAGGTAGCACTTTATTTTACAGTCCTGTTCCCCATGTACATATTATTATAGTTATTACAATAACTAGGTACTAACCCTGAACCTACCCTTAAACCTAACCTTAACCCATGTAGTTACCTTATATTAACCAGTACTTGTTTAGGTAAGTACACTGTAAGTACACATACTGCAAAATAAAGTGCAGCCCATTTAAAAGCATGTGTGTGTGTGTGTGTGTGTTTGTGTGTTTGTGTGAGAGAATATATTTGTATAGCATTTATTAACCTTTTTTAAAATTAATTAATACAAATTTCATGTTAGTTCACAGTGTATTAACTAATATTAACAGATGCGACTTTTGATATTATTAAATGTTGAAATTAACATTATTAAGATTAATAAATTCGGTAACACTTTACAATAAGGTTCATTAGTTAACATGAACTAATAATGAACTGCACTTAGAAAGCATTTATTTATCTTTGTTATTGTTAATTTCAACATTTACTAATACTTTATTAAAATCTTGTCAACATTAGTTAATGCACTGTGAACTAACATGAACAAACCATGAACAGCTGTATTTTTATTAACTAATGTTAACAAAGATGAACAAATACAGTAACAAATGTACTGCTCATGGTTAGTTCATGTTAGTTAATACATTAACTAATGTTAACTAATGAAACCTTATTGTAAAGTGTTACCCACAATTTTTACTGTCATTTTAGGGTTTATGACATTGTTATTATGGCAACAAGTTATTATAACTTTACCCAGAAAGAGTTAGTAAGTGATTTTTTTGTTTATTTCTTATGGCTATCCTACTGAAATGATGAGTATTCTAATACTTACAAATTGGCCCCATTCACTTCCATTGTAAGTACTATAAGAAAAAAAAAGAGATAAGCGGAAATTAATTTTTTGTGCTGTCGACTGAGCTTCACTCATAATAAATCCAGAATATTCCTTTAAAGTACTTGCATCACTAATTTTATCCAGGATCAACTCTTGAATAAGGGTCTGGCGCATATTTTGGAGAAGATTCAGCTTCATAATGGTGAGTGCCGAACTGGATTTTTTAATCATTTCATGACCTGCGTGCGTTTTAATAAGGTTTTATACAGATGTGTGTAATTCAATCACTCCCTGCATTCTTCTCCCATTTCTCATGCCCAGATGAAAATCGGCTCCAAGCTCTGTCTGAGATGTGGGTGAGGTTTTTCACAGAGATCCTGCCAACTCTTCAAGCTATTTTCTACCCCGTGCAGGTATTAAAATGATCTCACCTAGCATTCAAAGTAGTAGGTCAGTGTCAAGTTACCGACACTATGGTGAATGGTGTTTTTTGGCTGTGTGTGTAGGGTCAGGAGTTGACTGTGAGGCAAATGGCTCTGCTATGCTTCAGGAACATGGTTCTGTTGAAGCTTCCTCTAGAGAACATGTTTCAGGGCTCCTCAAACCCTCCTCCAATCACACAGATGCTACTGATCCTGCAGGTGAGGTCTCACTATAGCTTATTTCATTTGTACACTTAAAGGGGCATTTCACCACTGGCAAAATGGGCTTTCAATAAAATACATATACAGTAGAAATGCTAAACAAATTTTGAAATGGGTGCCTGACTAGAGATAACAGCCAAAAAAGGTTGTTTTCTTCCCTTTTGCCAAATGGATCAAAACTTCAACACCCATAATGCACTGGGCATGTTGCCGTCCAAGGCCACTCCCACCAGTCTGCTAGGGATACACTTGACCAGAGTCAAATACCGCCTTTTAGTAGGAAATACTTCTTAGCAAACTTGTAGTCATAATAGTGTCAACTTGTATTGTTCCAAGAATTCAAAGAGTAAACGTTTAGCGGGAGCGAGTTACTTTAGGTTTCCGGTGAAGGATCCATTGTGTTGTAGGCAGTGGCTAAAGGCTGCAAAGAATAATAATATGGAGAGAACACTGTAATGGAAAAACTGTAAAAACCTCTGTTTGTAGTCAACATTTCAAACTGGATGACCATGAACACAGTGTTTTAGGCCAAACAGAGAGGAAACACTGAAAGAAACTGCCATTTTCATGAAAGGAAAGGAGCAGTCAAAAGTCCATCGGATGACGCGTTTTGCGTTTCGTGTTACACAGACAACGAGTAAACATTGTTCATTTACATATACTACCGACATTGTAACAATGCAACAATGTTACACTTTAATAATGTCCAACAATTTTCTGAAGCATCGTGAACATTTCCACCACATCTCAAATTTTGTGATGGAAATTGCATTTTAAACATTTTTAAGCAGACTTTTTTGTCCTGATAAGGCTAGTTTTATAGCAAAATTAAATAATGTTTGCACATGTTTGGCATAATTTGACAATTACAGCTTGATGCACAATAAAAATAATCTGATATCAAATTATATTTACCTTCATTTTTCCTTAAAGGGATAGTTCTGTCATCATTTACTCACCCGCAAGTCGCTCCAAACCTGTATGAATTTCTTTCTTCTGCTGAACACAAAGGAAGATATTTGGAAGAATGTTTGTAACCAAGCAGATCTCGGCAGCCATTGACTGCTATAGTATTTTTTACCCCACTATGGTAGTCAATGGCTGCCGAGATCTGCTTGGTTCAGAATATCTAGAGGGTGAGTAAATGATGACAGAATTTTCACTTTTGGGACACACTTTGTTTTTTTCACACATCGTTTCTCTCATATATCATCTTATGACACTGTTGTGCAGTAACATTTGGGGAAAAAATTATTTGTCGGGAAAAAGTTGGTTGTTGAAATAAAGCCACAAGTGAGGGACAGTTGTAACTTGTGTAAAAATAGATAAATATTGAAATTATGTTTATTATATGTTCAGATTATCGTTCTAAAAATGTAATAATATTTTTATGATTATTTTCATATTTTTACATTTAGAGTCAAGGTAATTTATATATAACAAAAGCAGCAAAAGTAATGATGAAGGCATCTAATGTGACTACTTTATATCAGTATTGTTATTGTCAAGTAAAAATAAAAATAATTCGTTGAAATAAAGCTGAAATAAAGTATAAGATAAAATATACAATATAAAAATGTTTACTGAAATGTTGCATTGGCAACTAATTGATATAAAATAATTTTAAGTTGAAGTACTTAACTTACTAAAACTGAAATACAAATAAATTAAAGCTAAATAGAATTATTTAAAACTTAAACTAAAATATAAAAAATACTATAGTAGATATAAATAATACTAAAAAAACACTGCTTTATATAACAAAAAGAAGAAAGTGGAAATCCATTTTAATGAAAATCTTCCACTGGGACATAAACGTTATGCACACATATGCAAACTTTTGTTAACACACAGGTGAGAATAAGAGGATAAATACATTGCGAGAATATTCCCTGAGTGGCATATATATTCATATCTGCTTTGTGCTGGTGTAATCTCAGATCAGATATGAAGTGGCACCATGAAACCAAGCACCCTGACCCAGCATTCATTTTTAAAATCAGGCTCCTCCATACAAAAGAAATTTGTCAGCTTTGTTCCTGAACAAGGCTGAGTACCACAGGGATACAGTGTCTTGCTTAAGGGTATAATGGAGATGCATCATCCGTTGCTGAATTACTCCCACTCGTCAGCTGTCTTGGGATTGAACCCAGATGTTTAACTATTCATCTACCAGCAGTCTTTATTTTGGATTCATATTTTTATTATGTTCTCTTTGGGCAGGGCATTCATGAGCCTAATGGACCTACGCAAGAGTATTTCCGCCTGGAGAGACTGGTGGATATGGTTATATCTCCCTACCTGAGTAACTACCTCTACATAAGCCCTAGTGTTTCCTCTTCAGGTGGTCATTCATTTTATGCTTTACCTTCTTTTGCTTTGTGGGTCAATGACATGATGCTCTTATTTTGTCTGGATCTATTCATTTATTCAAAAATGAGTACCCATGATGAGCATTTACATTTTTAATGTCGTTTTTGGTTACACTTTACAATAAGGTCCCGTTTGTTAATGTTAGTTAATGCATTAACTTACAGAACTAACAATGAGCAATATATTCTTACAGCATGTATTGACCTTCGTTAATGTTAGTTCACAGTGCATTAACTAATTTTAACAGATACAACTTTTGAATTTTCTGAAAAATATATTAGTAAATATTGAAATTAACATGAACTAAGATTAAAAAATGCTGTAGAAGTTAATTCATGTTAATGAATGCAGTTAACTAATGTTAACAATTGAAACATTATTTTAAAGTGTTACCTAGTTTTTAAAATCTGAATTAAAATTAATTTTGATATTTTTGGGGGAGGCATAAAGTCAAATCTGTCAAGGTGGTAAAACTGTCCTATCATAATGAAGAAAAAGCCTCATTAAAAGAATGTCATTCTTGAAAAGTAAACCATAATCATTTAATATTATAAATATTTTAAGAAAACTGCTTCACTATTTATTAATATTATAATCATTTTAAAAGGTTTGCCCTGCAAATTAAAGTCATATGGTGTAACCAAAATGCAGAAAAAAAGTGTTAAGTGTTAAGATCAGTAAGTCTTGTAAAAATGTAAGATAACTTTTTATGACAAAGCAAAGTTAGATAATGTTGTTGAATGTCATGTAGTGGAACTACCCAAAAACGTAAGGATATTTATGAATTAAAGGAATAGTTCATCCAAAAATTAACATAACACACACAGTTTCTGCCAGTCTCATGTTAATCTTGAGTGCCTATATAGTAGTATTGCATCCTTCATATCTCCGAAGAGTCTTTAGTTTTATCAGATTTATAAAAGACAGATACGCTGTACTGATTCTTTCCGAAAACAGCCGAACTCGTGGAGGAGTGCAGTGGGTGGAGCTAAAGAGAGAACATCCACACACACACACACACACACACACACACACACACAATACATCATGGCATTATCCGTGGATAACTTTTGATTCACTATAAGTTTGTGTTGTTGACATTATATGCACTTACGCGCCGATTGCCAACAAAACACAGACATTTGATGCAGTTTTACTCACCGCCTGCAATTTCGACTCGTGACCAGGAACAAACAAACACACTTGCAGAACTCTGTTGCTGCTCCGGGAAAACAAACTGCATCCACTGTTTCCTTAATGCTGGGTTATTTGGGAATCTGAACAAGGTGATCTTTCCCTCACAACCAGAAACACAATTCTTTAGTGACATTGTTGATTTTGTGGTCTAAAAACAAAATGACAGCGCTACCGACGGCTTCTGTAACCCGAGCAAAGCTCGTTGATGTGCACACACGCTCATCCGGGAGAAGTGCCCATACAAGGAATTCCGCCCTTTATGGCATCATACAGGGCCATACTCGAAAAAACTCCACATGTATTCAATGTGTAAGGAAAATGTTATTTTATTGATAATGTGTCACGGGTGGCTATGTTGAATTAAGCACACGACACAGGAGAATATAATACAAATAGTCTTTAATCCAAAAACACACGGGACAGGCAGAAGAAACTCAGGGAACAGACTTCACAACCACTAACATCGACGAGAAAGGACAAGGAATAAAGGAAACACAGGGCTTATAAACACAAAGAGCTAATGAGATCATTAAAGAGACAACAGATGAACGTGATCATTAATCAAACACAACTAGGTCAAACGTAGGGTGCGTCTCAATCAGCTCCCTAGTTCTTCATCTCAATCACAGAATCTTTCCAGGGCACTGAAACATCGCTCCCTAAAAAGTCCCACAATACACTGTGAAAACCAGGGAGCATCAATGCTCACCATGTTCCCTTAATGGAAGTTCTGAAGTGTGAAACTTGCAATATATGTTTTTTAAAATACAAACCACTATTATTATATTTCAGCATATACATGCATCGCTAGACAGGTAATGAACATTTATAATTTATTTACGGTTGAAATATTACACATATATGTAACAAGCAAAGTATCATAATGCAAGTAATGTCAGAAAGATATCATCTCTGCTGTTGTTCATAAATACCAGTAGTGATGTTGTGTACAATGAGGAAGTTGTCATGTCGCTGGAAATTGTGTCATCAGTGTCCCAACATGTAGTGAGCCAGTGTCCTTTACCGTCCTTACCAGTGCCCGAATTCGTGAACACAATATACTTATTCACGAGTTAGGGAGCTGATTGAGAATGACAGGAACAAACACACTGAACAGAACATAATCACATGACATTTTTTCATTAAATATAAAAAGTCATTAAATATAAACTTTATGTTTATTTTAAACCCATACGAAACCAACAAAAGCAAAAAGTACATTTGTAAGAACTTGTTGCATGCGTTTTAAACTATATATTTTTTTTAATGTCATTGACCTTAGTCTAATTTATGCATGTTGTAGTCAGCGTTGAATCTAAGCACTCATTTTCGCTTCCTCCCCCAGAGGATCGTCTGGAAGGCTTAAGACCGGTTAACACTCCACACCTCACTCAACCTGAGATTATGGTGACACACTTTGCCCACGAGTCCTTCCTGGCACCTCTAATCGAACACGAAGGTGAAGCCTATTTGGAAAGGACCAGTGGCGTCCGACGCCACACTGTCGCCAATGTGCATTCGGACATCCAGCTTCTGTCCATAAAAAACAGGATGTGTTCAGAAAAAGTCAAGGTCAGTGGGGCAGCCAGGACAACCAAGAGCAAAAAGACACCTAAGAGTTCCTGCAGCGAACCAGCCTTTTTTGACTCCCGGCCAGGTCTCATGGAAATCCTTCGAGGGCAAAGCACTGCAGAGATGAAGTGTGGCTTAACTAGTTAGAAAGCTCTCTCAAAACACCCACTGTAATCTTCTAAAGTTATGATATTTGAGACAAGCTAGAACCTGTTCATTTATTACAATATGAAGTCTACTGCTGTGGACATATGCAGTGGTTTGTGGGCTAAATACTGTTTGGCTTGTCAGTTTAGCTTTTTTTTAAGGGTTGAGGTTGGTTGAAGAAGCCTTCGGTTCAGCCCTTTCTTGTAAAGCACGCCGAGAGTCACATTTTTTTTCTGGAGGTGGTAAAGCTGTGAGAAAATATGCCCTGATTAGCTCATGGCTTACAGAGGTACAGTAGAAACCATACTGAGATCACAAACTTTACTTGCAGTTCCTGTCTTCTACCTTCTCTTTCTTAAAAAATCTTGTTTCTTTGTAGTGGACACTAAACATGAAAACACGGGCATTTCAATCTTATGGATATTTTCATTATAGTTTTATGGAATTGTTATATTATGGTAATTTTAAAAAATGCATTCAAGTGTGTATGTAAAATAATGTATATATTTTGTAGTAATAAATTTAATGAAGAAAGTGATTTTGAATTCATTTTGGCATTTGATTGTTCATTTTTGCCGTTTAGGTTTGAGTAAATCTCTAGAGGTTCATGTGAGCGTTTCTTTGCGGCTTCAGAGTTCTTTCAGCAGATTAACTGTTAAGAAGCTTTAGATGCTGTTTTCAAATGTTGATGACCACAGAAAACATTTGTAGCGGTGTTTCAGCACGTGAGCCCTGCCAAAGTGTTACATACGGGTAGAAAAGGAATGAAGACTCAATTGCAGAGGAACAAAAGATTTATTAAATGAACAGAACTACAAAACAAATACCTTCAAGGGGGAAAATCAAATCACACAGACACACACACACACACACACACACACCAGGGTCAGGAACAAGGAGCAGTGAAACCAGAGACATCAGGATGAGACACCAACATGAACGAAGACAACAAACCAGCACAAGACTGAAAGCGCAAGGAGGTTCAATAGGAGACAAACAAGGTAGGTAATTAGGGAACAACAGGTGGGAAAAATGAATCCAATAATAAGATAACAAAAGGGGTGGGGTCAAGACTTGAGGACAAGAACGCACATGGCACAGAAATAAATCAAAACACCACATGTGCTAGACAAGACAGGACAGACATGTGACACAAAGAGCTTTATGGCAAGGGTATTAATCAAGAACATTTGACCTTGATGAAGATAAGGCCGTTGGTTAAATGTTTTTGTTGCGGATCAATATAATTTAGATAGAAGTATTGCAGATGTATCAAATTTGTGAGAAAGATCCAGATTCATTGAGGAAGTTCCTCTTGTGACTCGCACTGGAAGGAGTTTCAGTGTAATCTTATTTTGATTAGTTCAGTCCGGTTTTCCTATTAAGAAGATAACATTGAGCTGCCAAAGGGCACAATTTCATGGGATGTAAGAATAAAAAAAGAGAAACATTTACTGGTCTTTGATGCCATCTTCTGGAAGTTTTACTTGATTGCAGCTCACAGTCAATACATATAAATTAGTTTATATTTCTTATACCGTTCTTTTTTTGGGGGTAACAGCTGTGAGTAGAGTAATATTTCATATATAGGCTATATATATATATATATATATATACACACACACTGAACATTTTATATTCTATTAATTCTTCAAAAAACTTGTTTCTGACCCTCATCAATATTAAAAAATATATTAAACATTAAAATTACCCATATTTATTTCCTATGGAATTTTGACTCAACACAGTATTTTGGATACATTTTTGTCAATAATAATATTTATTTTCTTGAAAGTTTATAGATTACGTTAAAATTTGACTTTTTTGCTCTGAGCCAATAATTTGCCTCAGACACCAACATGTCTGAATACACAGATTTGCCAAAAGTTTTGGGACGCCTGCCTTTACATGCACATGAACTTTAATGATATCCCATTCTTAATCCGTAGGGTTTAATATGGAGTTGGCCCACTCTTTGCAGCTATAACAGCTTCAACTCTTCTGGGTCTGCATGCCTAGGTGCTTGATTTTATACACCTTTGGCCATGGAAGTGATTGGAACACCTGAATTTAAAGATTTGGAGGGGTCCCAATACTTTTGGCAATATAGTGTATATTGTAGGTGAAAAGCAGTATGTGAAATGTGCAGTATGTCTAAATTCAAAGTATTCATAAAACAGTAGGCAAAAAAAGTATCCAGATGACCTACTAATTCTGCCATGATTACGAAGTTCATGTTAATAGACACTTTAAGGTAGCACTTTTTTTGTATAGTCCTGTTTCACATTGTTAGATCGGATGGAATCACCGCATCAGAAATATCAAATCCAGCCCCAGGTGCCGTCAAAAGATATTTGTTTTGTCTGGTGTGTAACCCAGCAAACTCAAGTCTCTAATAACAGCCTTCTATCAGCCTGAGAGTTTGACTGAGAAAGCCAGAGATAAGCAGAAGCAGGAGACGAAGTGATGATAATAAAAAGAGCAGAGTTTATTGAATAATCTTAGTTGCATATGTTTTAATGCTCAGACTTCATCTAGATGTTGCACTACACAATGCTAGGACTGGTCGTCTGACCAGTATGATTCCAACAAGTGTTATAACAAGGGAAAAAACAATGGAAAATGATTGCTTTACAACATCGTCCTGTGGCGATAAAAACCTTGAAATGGAGACATTCTCTTATCTCCTATTCATGAAGACAAACATCCCTTTAAACCACACAATCGTAAGATTTAACATAGAAATGAAATAATAAGTAAAATAAGTAATATAAAATATAAAAACATAAAACGACATAAATGAAGAATAATAAAACAAATAAATGATATCAATCAATAAATCATCAATATAAATGACTAATGATGATTATAAATGATTATAAAGTTAAATATAAAAACAAAGAAAATAATCTTTAAAATAATAAAGAAAATAAAACACCAATGTATGGTTGCTTAAAGTAAAACAGGTTGTTATTGAAAACCCTTCAACCCTAACCCTTCAGCATGTACATACTATGCACTTATTGTATTTAATGACATTAACTGTGCAGTAACTAGGTTCTAACCCTGAACCTACCACTAAACCTAACCTTAACCCATGTTGTTACCGTATATTAGTAAGTAAACTGTAAGTAGTAGTACATTGAAAGTTCACATACTGTCAAATAAAGTGTAACCTATATTTTGCTATCCATAAACGATGGGAAAGGAGTTGTGAATGGCAGATAAATGGCACACTCACACTATAGCTCACATGACAATGATAACATGATCAATTTTTTTATTTTTTTTATTTTTTTTAAGATTTAGCACTTCACTTGAATGACTACAATTGGGCTAAAACCCGTAGTATGAAGGTTAAAGATGTAGTTCACCCAAAAAAAGTGAATTTACTTACCCTCAAGTTGTTCCAAACCTGTGTGAATTTCTTTCTTCAAAAGAAGAAAATATTTTGAAGAATATGGATAACCAAACAGTTGATGTGCCCCATTGACTTCCATAGTGGGAATACAAAGTATCCAAATACTATGGATGTGCCATCAGACACCCAATCCAGCAGATGGCGCTCAACCAATAACGCTGTCAATCATGCCCCAAAAGCGCAGAAGTGACGTTCATCCCGCCGCCGCACAGAGCAACAAACCCAAGCTGGCGTTCTGCACGCGAGAGCAACGTTTACTCTGAAAATAACAGCACACTAACGGCCCACATCACGTCCGTGCTTTAATACCGTGACGCGTTTAAGCACATTTCGAGTGGATACAGCGGAAATATCACAGAAGGAGCAGCACAACTGCCGTTTTTCATTGAAACCCCGCGGTGAAGTCGGACACGCTGATGGCGGCGACAGTGGAGGATCTCTATCGTAACTACGGCATCCTCGCCGACGCAAAAGAGGATCTCAGCAAGGTGACGTTAAGCAAAGCCTCGTATATCTGTGATGCCGCTCTATAGGAGTAATACTCTTTAGATATTCCGTTTGAGTGATATTGTATCAATATTAAAGACTGGTGTGTCTGCGAGGCCTCCTCGGACTACTAGCTCATCATTAGCCTTAATAGCTTGCGATAGTTGTTTGGGTGTTCTTGAGTAAATAAGCTAACATGACCATCTGTGAGCATTTAGGGCAGCTGTGCATCCACGAAGTGTTCATTCCGTATGTATCTGGTAAAAAAACTTGGGTTACTTTTGAGGGTTGTTGAAGAAAAAGCTATCGCGTTTTGTTACGCTGTGAACGTAATGTGTTTGTGAATTCGGGTTTCCGCTGTTCTGCGAACAGTAATACTGATGAATGATTAACAGCTTAGGAAAAGCTTTCAAGAGGAAGAATGAGTGAATTTACATAATGCAAATCTTTTTCTTATTCTGGGGGAATATCTTTAAATACAGAAACTGTAATAATGTTAGAATTTATAAGAACTATCTTCTACTTTAATACTTTTTAAAAAGTAATTTATTCATAAGACGGCAAAGCTCAATCAATTATAATTGGTGCTCAGTTAATAATTATGGTTCTTATCGATGTTGAGAATTTTTTTGCCGCTCAACATTTTTCTGGAACGTGATAATTCTGCTGAAAAGCTGAAAATTCAGCTTTGAAATGTTTATTACATTTCAAAATAATAATTATTAAACAATGTAATTGTAATATTTAAAATATCATTATAAAGATTTCTCTCAAAGTAAACATTAAAATGGTATTATTGACTGGTAGTGTATTATTGCTCACAATTTAACTCAATGCTTCATGTATTAAAATATGTATTAAACTTAAAAGCAGTGCTGTCAAATCGATTAATCGCATCCAAAATATGAGTTTACATATGTATGTGTGTACGGTGTATAATTATGTATATATAATACACGCATGCATGTATACATTAAAATATTTATATTATATTGTGTAATATAAATTATATAAATGCATATACAGTATATACATGCAAATATTTTTAATTGTATACATGTGTATATTTATATATACATAATTAAACACAATACACGTATATTATGTAAACAACTTTTATTTTGGATGCGATTAATAGATTTGACAGCACTACTTAAAGGAACACAAATTTTGAAAATAGTCTCATTTTCTAACTCCCCTAGAGTTAAACAGTTGAGTTTGACCGTTTTCGAATCCATTCAGCCGATCTCCAGGTCTGGCAGTAGCACTTTTAGCGAAGCTCAGCATAGATCATTGAATCTGATTAGACCGTTTGCATCTCGTTCAAAAAAATTATCAAAGAGTTTCGATATTTTTCCTATTTAAAACTTGACTGTTCTGTAGTTACATCGTGTACTAAGACTGTGAAAAATGAAAAGTTGCGATTTTCTAGGCCGATATGGCTAGGAACTATACTCTCATTCCTGCATAATAATCAAGGAACTTTGCTGCCATACCATAAGTTCAGAGTCACAATGATATTACGCAGCACCTGAAAATAGGCTAACTTCTGTCAACATAACCAACGTGACAACCTGCTTGCGCGCAGGTAAATCCACTACCCAATTTGCTGGCTGCAACTACACAAACTTAGTGCCGGTCACGTTGGAAGTTACCTAGCTGGGGACTATTTTCAGGCACTGCGTAATGTCATTGTGCCTGCTGCACCCATTGTACGGCAGCAAATTTCCTTGATTATTACTCAGGAATGAGATTATAGTTCCTAGCCATATCGGCCTAGAAAAATCGCAACGTTTCATTTTCCATCGGTCTTAGTACATGATGTAACTACAGAAGAGTCAAGTTTTAATTGGAAAAATATCGAAAGTCTTTGGTAATTTTTGAGCGAGATGCTAACAGTCTAATCAGATTCAATGATCTATGCTAAGCTATGCTAAAAGTTCTACCACCAGACCCGGAGATCAGCTGAATGAATTCGAAAACGGTAAAACTCAACTGTTTAACTCTAGGGGAGCTGAAAAATAGTGGCGTGTTCCTTTTAAAATACATTTTTAAAGAAACATTGCTAGCATTAATAGAAGTAATGTTATTATGGTAACACTTTACAATAACATTTGATTTGTTAACAATGGTTAACAACTAACAATGTACAAGTTCTACTGCATTTATTAATCTTAGTTCAAAATCTCAATTTACTAATTTAAGATCTTTTATTAAAAGTGGTAAAAATATATTGCTTGTTAGTTTATGCATTAACTAATGTTAACATGCGACTTCATCGTAAAGTGTTAATGATACATTAATATTTAAAATCAATATTATTAAATGTCACTTATTTTTATGTATTGTTTTTTTTTTTTACAGCACAAAGATGCTTATCAAGTAATTCTGGATGGCGTTAAAGGCGGTGCGAAGGAGAAGCGACTGGCCGCACAGTTCATTCCAAAATTTTTCAGCAGTTTTCCAGAGCTGGCCGATGCAGCCATCAATGCACAGCTCGATCTGTGTGAGGATGAGGATGTATCCGTGAGTACATCATAACATCAGGGATTTGCATGCTGTGGGTGGTGATAGCGGAAAACGCATCTCTACATTGTTGGTTCTTCTTTTCTGATTATAGATCCGAAGGCAGGCTATCAAAGAGCTCCCCCGTTTCGCATCAGGAGAGAATTTACCCAGAGTCGCAGACATCCTGACACAGCTTTTGCAGACAGGTAGCCTACAGTGGTTTTCAATTACTAAGAAAATGTTTTTTTAGATGATGTAAATAAAGTACTTGCATTTCTGCATAAACTATTGCATCTGAATGACATACTGTTTTTCCAGCTGTTTGATCTTAGTAATTTCTTGTCACATCTTCCAGATGATTCTGCTGAATTCAATCAAGTTAACACTGCTTTGATCTCCATATTCAAAATTGACGCAAAAGGTATCCATTTCCGTTATGCCCTCAGTGCTTTATTCTGCATATAAAATTCTACTTTTAAAATACTGATTATTTTAGTATTGTCTGTCATGACTAAAAGAGGCGTATGATGTAGGTGAAGTTATTGTCCCCCTTTACCCTGGTGTCTTTATTTTAAAGGAACTCTGGGAGGCTTGTTCAGTCAGATCCTGCAGGGAGAAGATATTGTTCGTGAAAGAGCGATTAAGTTTCTCTCTACTAAGTTGAAAATGATGCCAGATGACACAATGACAAAGGAGGTTGAGGATTACATCTTTATAGAGACAAAAAAGGTATCTACACTCTATTTTTCCCCATACATACATTACTGTTCAAAAGTTTAGGGTCTAAGATTTTTTTTTTTTTTTTTTTAAAGTTGTTTCTTTTCTCCATGGCTGCATTTTACTTTATCAAAAATACAGTAATGAAATATGATTTGTTTAAACAGTTTGTTTAATTCTATTTGAATATATTTTCAAATGTAATTTATTGATTTTTATTGATGCAAAGCTGTCATATATCAAATTATATGATTTAGTGCTCAAGAAACATTTCTTATTATCAGTGTTTTGTGGAAATGATTTTTTTCAGGATTCTTTGAATATTAAGTTCAAAAGAACTGCGTTTATTTGAAATAGAAATCTGTTGTACCATCAAAGTTCTTTACTGACACTTGATCAATTTAATGGATTCTTGCTGAATAAAATTAATTTAAAAAAATCTTACCAACTTTCCAATTGCGGTGTAATAATAAAAAAATAGGTTTGTGTCAGTGACAGTGTTAGCGTTAAAATCCTAGTTTAAAATGCATGTGCAAAGTTTAGAGAACTTAATTTTTTTATTTTTTTTTAAGGTTTAAATTTAAAAATGTAATAATAAATAAATATATATATATATATATATATATATATATATATATATATATATATATATATATATATATATATATATATATATATATATATATATATATATATATATAAATATATAAATAAATAAAATCACACACAATTTACGAATGTACACTCCTAGGTGTACAAATGGACCCAAAATGGCTAAACACTAAGCTTTTAATTGTCTTAAGCACAAATTATTGTTAGGAAATGCACTACTTTAAGCCATTGCTGCCTTTAGAAAAACATCAAAGACAGCATGACATTTTGGGCAGAATATGGGAAGTTGTGTGTGGTGTGATGAATCACCATAAAACACATTGTATGGTGATGCTCCAGAGCGATGTCTCTGAAAATCTGGTGAGATAATAATAAATGCATCTCAAGCACAGTGAAGCTGTGGTATTGGTGAGCTACTTCACTGTCAAAAGTAATTTAATTCTACAGGAGTACAGGAGAATATTGCACTACAGGAGAATATTGTATAATGGCTTTCTTCCTACTAATGAAAAGTTATCTAAAGAAGAATGTTCGGGTGATATTTTTCAGCAAGACAATGTTCCAGCCCAAACTGCAAAGACAACTAGGCCTAAGTGGCTTGAGAGCAAGTCCATTTTGGCCTGGTCAGAGTCCAGATTTGAACCATAGTGAATATTTGGTCTCCCATTAAACTCAAACAAACTACTCATTTTCAACTACTCATGAACCGTTTGAAGCCATCAACATTGAGTGGAACATTGTTCTTCCTGTAAAAAGCTGTCTGCAAGTTGGGGAAGGCTTTTCCATGCTGTTACGTTATCTATATTATTTGTGCAATTCTTGCTAATTTCTTGTCCAGTGATTTGTGAAATGGTTAAGACCCTTAAAAGACCACTAAATATTTTGCCATTTTGGCTTGGCCAATTTTTTTCGCCCAGGAGTGTGTTTCAAAGTATAATTTGAGTTACAGTATTTTTTTTTTCTTAATTAAGAAAAATAAATATTTTGGAGAGTCACTCCACATGATATTTTACAACCTGAACTAACCTTGCCTTGTCATAGAAAGGTCAAGTTGGTTGCACCACACGAGTTTGTGATTTTTTTTTTTTTTTTGTGTGTTTTTTTTTGGGGCCTTGAATCATCCTCACACTCGACCTGTCCCTCTCTGATTGTCTTAGGTGCTAGAGGATGTGACGGGGGAGGAGTTTGTGCTTCTTATGCGTATCCTGTCCGGGCTGAAGACCATGCAGACCGTGAGCGGGCGGCAGCAGCTGGTGGAGCTGGTGGTGGAACAGGCCTTCCTGGAGCAGGCACTAAACCCCGCAGATGCTGACAGCGTAGACCGGCTCTTGCAGTGCACACGCCAGGCCTTGCCACTCTTTTCTGTGAGTGAATCCACAGCAACGGTCAGCACTTTAAATCTCATGTATCACACCGTGGCGGATGTGATCAATCAATATAATTTTGTTTTTCCAATAATATTCGGCTATTGAATTTCAGTTTCTGGCAAAAGCTCAAAAGCCTGAATAAATTGTTGAAACTGAGGGCCATTTTCTGTTAAAAAAACAAAAACTTGAATCTGAACAAAAATTAAAAAAAAATGTTGTATTTCACAAAACAATCAAAAACTTTTCACATAATTTATAATTTTATGAACAATATAAACAATATTTCACAAAACCATTTTTTTTTGTATTGTTTTTATTGTTAATGTTTTCTGTTCTTTTCAAACTTTTTTTTTTTTTTTTTTTTTTGGTCATGTCTTCCACAAATATATTTTACTAGTAATGGTGCAAATCACAATTATTGATGCAAAAATTTTTTTTTGGTCCTCCTCTTCTCCAGAAAAATGTGCATTCTACTCGCTTTGTGACATACTTCTGTGAATTTGTTCTGCCCAACCTCAGTCTGCTCACCAGCCCTGTAGCAGAACTGGACATTCAGCTTGAGGTGTGTATCACATGATGGAAATCACAGAAGGGTCATTGGTCAAAAAACCCCTACATAAACTGTAGTCTCTGCATATTAAGCTTATGAGAGTAATTTACATATGGAAAAAAATCATATGCTTTTCTTTTTATAAATGTCCGAATATTCATAGGATTCGAGAAATGAATGCTTGAAAACAAATATTTTTGCTTTGCAGGTACTAAAGTTGTTAGCAGAGATGAGTCCATATTGTGGCGACATGGACAAACTGGAGGTCAACCTCAATATGCTGTTTGAGAAGCTCCTGGTAAAGGCATACATTAAACTCCTGAACTCACAAAGAGATATATAAAGTTTTCCACTTCAACCTCTTTGTCATCAAACATCCTCTTATTCTGTGTTTGTGTTCCCTAATGTCTTCAGGAGTTCATGCCCCTGCCTCCAGAGGAGGAGAACGGAGAGAACGCTGCGAATGAAGAGCCCAAACTACAGTTCAGCTACGTGGAGTGTCTGCTCTTTAGCTTTCACCAACTGGGCAAAAAGCTACCTGACTTTCTCATCGACAAAGTCAGCGCAGAGAAGCTGAAGGACTTCAAGATCAGGTCAAATCTCGCATTAATCATTAGAAAGACAATGGATGTGTTGCTACTGTAAACATTTCAAATCTTGAAACATTTGCATCATTACTAGGATTGTTACAATATGAAAAAGGTTCTTTAGTACCAATACTAATTTTCGTGATTCTCAATACCAATTTCGATGCCACAGCAAAAATAATACTTTTTTTAATATACACTACCACACAAAAGCCGTGTTTCCACCACAGGAACTTTCCTCAGGAACTATGGACTTGGGGGTGGTACTCTGTGTGTTTGGACCACAGGGACCAGGGTCTAAGTGGAGTTCTGGGTAAAAATTTCCCCCTCAGAAAGTCCCTGCTCGCGAGGTAGTACTTTTTCAAAGTTCAGGAACTTTCGGAGTGGGAGCATTTTGATTGGTTGACTCCACACAGCATTTTATTTCAACCACCATTTTTAGAAGTCTGTTGCTGTGCGTTCAAGAATTGTTAGCTATTTGCTAATAATGGGGTTTAAAAATATGACCGATGGACTGACGACGAGGTTCAGGCTTTATTAAGCTTATATGCGGAGCACGAAATCCAGTGGAAACTGGAAAGTCGCGCACAGTCCTACGTCACTGGACTAATTTTCACGGTACTTTAGACAGCGATGGAAACGCACGCAGAAACAGGTCTGGTGGAAAAATTGGTTCTGGGTAAATGACTACTTCTGTTCAGTGAGGACACATTAAATTGACAGTAAAAAAAAACATTTATAATGTTACAAAAGAATGCTGTTCTTTTGAACTTTCCATTCATCAATGATTTCTGAAAAAAAAATTATCAGTTTCCACAAACATATTAATCAGCACAACTGTTTTCAGTATTAAGAAATGTTTCTTGTGCAGAAACATTAGAATGATTTCTGAAGGATCATGTGACACTGAAGACTGGAGTAATGATGCTGAAAATTCAGCTTTACCATCACAGGAATAAATTACATTTTGAAATATATTCAAATAGAAACTAGTTTGTTTTTTATTTTTTAATTGTAATATTTCATAATATTACTGTTTGTTTGTTTTTCCAAAATTAATTCAGCCTTGGTGAGCAGCATAATAGATTTTTCAAAAATATAAAAAAGACCCCAAACTTTTGAACAGTGAAGTTTATTACATTTTATAAAACAAGTATTTTATATATATATATATTACACACACACACAGAGTGAAGGGCAGGTCAACAGTGTGCATTAATTAAATGTATTTTTTGTTTTTCACAGGTTACAGTACTTCGCACGGGGACTGCAAGTATATATTCGACAACTGCGTGTTGCTTTGCAAGGCAAGACTGGGGATGCACTGAAGACAGAGGAGGTATGAGATCACACTTTTCGCAGTAATCTTTGGTCTGTAACAGTAATAGAAATAATTTAAAGCTTCATAGGATTTTGCCACTTCTCTGGGATTTATTAAAAAAAAATTTATTTTTTTTGTGGCAAATCCAAGTTGTTCAAAAACCCTGGGAAAATATGGTGACAAGTTGGCTGTATTCCAGTCATAACTTTCAATCACTTCACTTTTTTTTTTTTTTTTTTTTTACAGAATAAAATCAAAGTTGTGGCTTTGAAGATCACCAACAACATAAATGTTTTAATCAAGGTAATATTGAATTTTTATTATAATTCTAAAAGTTTATTTTATGTAACATTTTGAACTTGAGATCTTATTTGTTTTCTGTTATGTTCTCTAGGATCTGTTTCATAACCCTCCATCCTATAAAAGCACAGTCACTCTGTCCTGGAAACCGGTGCAGAAGACTGAGGCGGCAGCAGCAATTGGGTACGTCCACAGATCAACTTGGGCATCCAGACATTGCCATGTTTAGTCTGCTTATTAAAGTTTTTGCCATGATCTCTGTATATCCTACAGCCAGAAGCGGCACTCTGTAGAAGACATCGGGACAACAGCGACAACAAAGAAGATTCCCGCAACTTTGCCCAGGAGGGACGCCCGGCAAATATACAATCCGCCCAGCGGGAAATACAGTGCCAGCATTGGGAACTTCACATATGGTGAGTGTCTAATCAAATCCTATGCAGTAGTGTTGTATGAATTACTGTATGTGTGTGTATAACTGATCTCATCTGTGCCCTCAGAACAACGAGGAGGCTTCAGGGGCGGCCGAGGCCGGGGCTTCGGAGGAAGAGGGAACAGAAGCCGAGGCCGGATTTATTAAGAGGACTGCATATGTTTCTATACCCATGCATTACCACAATACAATATCTCTGCTGTGTTGACACGGTTTCTCCCCGCTGGTCCTTCCTGCGTCTCACAGACCTCCATCCATTCTGTTCCTCTCCACATTGTTTTTTTTTTTTTTATATATATTAATTCTTGGGTGTGTTTTTGAAAATCTGTTCACAGCCGCTTATCATTGGTTATCCCTTTGGTTACAAATGTGTGGAACAAAAGACTGCCGAGGTGTATTTGATTTTTAAGTGTTTTTGTATGGTGACATGCATCCTTTGTATCTTTTTTTTTTTTTACTTTTTAATTTTTCCGAGCTGTTGTTGGTTCAAAAATCACAAATTTGTAAGACATAAAAATAATATCCTTCTGAATTTTATCATAAACTTGTGTGGGTCAAATCTTATGCTATCTGTTTTTTTTTTTCAGGACATAAATATTTAAGTTTGTATGACATCCCATATGACCTGATGTTTGTTTAACTTAATTATATTGAGTTAAAATATAAATTCCCCACCAACTCTAATGATCAGTAAAATATTCCATGGAAGTTCTCCTTTTAGAGTAGGAATGCCTTGTCTTTTCAATCCATTACAAACATAATTTAAGGAGCCAATCATTTTCAAGTATTGCTTGATTATTCTAGATTTGAGTTCACGTTCAATTTCCAAGATTGTGCATGCTTAGTTTGTAGGAGATATTTAAATGTTTTTGATTTATGCTGATCAGACATTTATGTATTGCAGCTGTTTGTTTTCATTTCAAACAAGTTTTTTTTTCACCCACATTAAAATCTTTTTGCATTTTTCAACAGATGGGTTTGTGAAATATTTGGGGGAAATGTTTAGTTTAATTATACCAAAGGTGCCATTAATCTTGCATTCACGTATTATCTGCCAACTTTAATGTTTAAGATTATCAGAGATAAACTGCTACCAACTGCTTTTTCGCATATTTACATTTATGCATTTGGCAGATCTATCTAAATTCCATTTAATGTGTCTTTTTCGCAATTCTTGCTTTCCTTGCTAATCGAACCCATGACCTTGGTATTGCACTCTATTGTTTGACTTACAGCATATACAGAGTTTAATGTCTAATACAGACTGTTGTATGTGTGTTGCAATCTCCACATTTCATGTGTTCTCAGCTCAGCAATCATTGGATTTAAGGAAAATTAAACAATTTTAACCACAGGTCATAATTGCTGTTAGTCTACTAGCCTTAAGTACACATGATATATACTTTATTTTAATATAAAATAGCTACCTAAATGTGAAATTTAGTTCACATGATTAGTTGATGTCGGATGAAATAACCGCCTCATGCAGCAAACAAATTTGGACAGCAATTTTAGGGTTAAATCTGTCGAGTTCTGCGCCACACTCCAACAGGTCTGTCCTACCACGGTGTTCATTGACCGCCAGGTGGCGCTATCAGACCACTGAAACGGCGTCGGTCGCTCGTGACTAGGTATTTCCCAAATCAGTCACTGTAGCTCTTCAGCTCCTCACGCGCTCGCTGCAAGAGATAAAGTGACTGAATAAGAAACCTTTTCTTTGTGATTCTGATCGTGTTAAAGACGTGCTTTGCTTTTGTCGTTTAACAAGACGGGAACGATTAAAGTCTAGCTCGCCAACAGGCGTCTGATAGTGATCGGCTATTTTTGTAAGACGTGATAAATCGATGGACCAATCAAAAGGTGGGCAAATAGGCTGGCACAACAAGCGTACGATATCAAACAAAATGTTCATGATACTGCAGTGAGCAGGTGGGGCTGTATTGGATGGAGTGGAAAACCACCACAACAAGTCGACTAATTAACGTTGTTTGCATTACATGTGCCACTTTAACACACCCCAGATCCTTAACTAGCAGGTCACCTGAGGTTTCACAAGGCTCACTAATGTTTAAATATCTTTAAAAACCTTATTTAAGAAAATACTGGAAACTAATTTTCGTGACGTTTTAGTTCCGGTAACCGTTTTCGAACGTGCACGGAGCAGCGTACTCGCGCTGCGTCCGAATATCCATACTTCTATACTATATAGAAACAAATTCCCGAAAAACAGTAGCCTATGTGAGTCGAATAGTATGTCCGAATTCATAGTATACATAAAACAGTAGGTGAAAAGTACCCGGATGACCTACTACTTCCGGCGAGATTCTCAAGTGTGCATTCGATGGACACTTTGGCTGCGTCCAAAATCGTATAGCCTACTCTCTTTAGTAGGTACTTATTTTATAGGTACTGTTTTTCGCATACTACATAGCAGGGAAGTATTCGATTCCGGATGCAGCATTTTTGTGACGTTGTAGTTCCGGTAACTGTTTTAGAATGTGCACGGAACAGCTTACTAAATACACGCGCTGCGTCCGAATATCCATACTTCCATACTATATAGTAGGCGGAAAACAGTAGCCTATGTGAGTCGAGTAGTAGGCTATGTTTACATAAAACAGTAAGCGGAAAGTACCCGGATGACCTACTACTTCCGGCGAGATTCTGAAGTGCACAATCAATGGACATTTGGGCCCTGTTTACACTAGTTAATTTTAAACTTGTACACGTTTTAAAACGAAAACGATCCTCGTTTATACTGGTGTTTCAGAAGCGATCTCCGTCCACACTACATGACCGAAAACACATATCACATGACCATTCATGCACACTGGGCATGCACAAGTGTAAACAGTTGCATGTAGACAGCTGCAGTATTATAAAGGCTAAAGTATACTTCCCTTTTTACGCATACATGAGGGTCAGCGTACAGTGCGCGACGCAAATTTTGTCATCAGATGAGTATGTGCGAATGCGCGCACCACCGCATTTTTGTGCACGTGTGCATTTAATTTTTTTTGTGCAGTATTTACATGGGTTCTAACTCGTGGAGAGAGATTGCTCAAAACTGCAAATGTGTCGAACGCCTCGCGTACACGTAAAAAAAAAAAAAAAGGAAGTATACTTTCGGCTTAAAACACAGCGTTTAACTGCACAATGGCTGCTAAAAAGGACCACAAAGTCAGCAAAGCATGCAGTTCCGTTAAGAGAGACGGCTCTGGGCTGCGTTTCCCAAAAGCATTGTAACAATAGCACCCAACGGTCTGGTCTCTACGATCAACTTAGGTGTACAATGCTTTTTAGGTAACGCAGCCCTGGTCTGTTATTGTGTTCGGGTAGCGTAATGTGGGCAGCCACGCCAACGTTTTCGAAAGTCTCCGGTTTGATCCTTTTACACTGAAACGCATCCCCGGAGGGTTGTTTTTCAAACTAAAACAGGGTCTGCAGCGTTTTCGAAAATCTCTTGTTTTTGAGGTTCGAGTAGTTTAGACGACAGGCGCAACCGTAGCAAAAGTTAAAACAAAAACGTACTAGTGTAAACGGAGCCTTGGGCTGCGTCCAAAAATTGCATACTCTCTTGAGTAGGTACTTATTTTGAATAAGTAATTACTTCACGGCCGCTAAAAAGTGCGTATGAATGCAATCTGGACATAACACATTCGCATGTTGTCATTATCACGTGTCCTACCAGTGTCAGTTACGTCGCTTCACTGCCATTCACAAATTCTGTCCCGTGGCCTCATGGGATAGTTAAGTGTCCATCGTATGCACACTTCAAAATCTCGCCTGAAGTAGTAGGTCATCTAGGTACTTTTTGCCTTCTCTTTTATGAGTAATTTGAATTTGGACATACTTCTTTTGTCAGTATTTGATTTTGGATACAATTACTATCCTATGAGGCCACGGGAGATAATTTGTGAATAGAGGCGAAGCAACACAACTGAAGCTGTAGGTCACAAAGGCAACATGACGAATGTAGTATGTTAAAATTTCATTGATACTACACACATTCACACTATATAGAACAAACTTTTTAGCGGTTGCAAAGTAAGTTTCAAACCAAATGAAGTACCTACTATACATGCGATTTCGGACCCAGCATCGTAAAGTGTTTCCTGCACTATTATTTACCACAACACTGCCACCAAAGTCTTTATATATAGGAAGACTCCGATTACTTGAATGGGAGAAAGTGCAATGCCCAGTATAGCGAATAAGCCCCGCCTTCAAAATGAAAGAGGCAATCTTTGATTAGTAAAGTCATCGTGTCACTGCAGCTGCTGTTAGAAGCTTTGGTTGCTATAGAAACAGGCAGTGGCTCCATTTATTACTCCTTTCCTGTGGACTCATGGGATAGTAAAGTGTCCATTGAATGCGCACTTCAGAATCTCGTCGGAAGTAGTAGGTCATCTGGGGACTTTTCGCCTACTGTTTTTTTTAAATACTATGAATTCGGACAGACTACTTTTTTGGCGTACCCTACTGTTTTTAGCATACTATATAGTAGAGAAGTATTCAATTTCGGAAGCAGCTATACAGTGCAAACAATGTAGTCCCGTTCCTGAACAAATACATTTTAAGAGCCATTTTTTAAGTATTTCAAAAACGACCAGTGTAGTCCAATTTTTGGAAGATGGACTCCTATGAGTCGGTTCATTTTAGTGAATCAAACAAACACAATCTGATCAGTGTAGACATATTCCCAATCGAATGACTCATATAAACCGGTTCTTTTTAGTGAATCAAAAACAAATGGCGTGGCTATTGCAGTCAGATTCCCAAACAAATGACTCTTATGAACTGATCCTTTTTAGTGAATAAAAAGCATTGAGCTTGACCAGCGTAGTCCGATTCCAGAGCGAATGGCTTTTGTGAGCCAATTCTTTTTAGTGAATCAAAACCATAAAGTGTACCCATTGTAGTCAGACTCCTATGAATACTTTTTTATTTAATTAAAAGTAAGTCTCTTTCAAGGAAAGTCTATTCACTCAGTGGCCATATTTGCAATGCCACCAGGCAGCTAATTCAGGCATCCAAGACGAAGTCCTATTTGAATAGGGGACAGCAACAAAATCTAACATGAACTGTCCCATAAATGTTGTTTCTTATGCTTAAATAGCATTAAAAAAGCTTATTTTTTGGGCTAGACGAGCCAATGCACATGTGCAGTCCAAAGCGCGAGTCTCAGGTTTCTATGGGAACCGGAGCTTCTAACGGCAGCTGCAGTGATGCAATAACTATACCAATCAGCGATTGGCTCTTTTACTTAGTAGGCGGGACGTATTCTGCCATATTGTGCGTTGCAGTTTCTCCTATTCATAAGTAATAGAGTGGTGCAGGTATGATGTCACTTTGTAGGCCAACCAGGCAGTTAGCATCACACTGTTTCCCTCAAGAAAATCCCAATAGGATTATATCTTTTGGATAATTGCAAAAAAACAAGCTCTGTGATCAACAAAAGTTTATGATACTTACACGTTTTGTCCATCAAGATAATTATCACAAATGAACACAACTTTATTCATTTTGAAGCCAAAACATTTTCCCAGAAAGGTTGAGTTAGACTAGTGTATAAGAGCACAATTATGAGCATATGAGGCTGTAAAAGCGTACTGAGTTTACCTGTTCGGCGTGATGACGTTTAATCTCTTTGACAGTCTCTGTAATCCCATTTAGCCACTTGTTAGCAACCTCCTTTTATCTAGACACGTTACAGCTTCAAAAAAATCATGAGTGGGGTAATACAGATGTATTTTATGTTGTAGAATAAAACGTGAAAGTGTCTTGAGCTTGTGTTCACCACAGACCTTATTTCAGCCATTTAACAAAAAAAAAGCATTTAAAAAAAGCATTGACTGGAAGCGCTAAAATGCTAACTCGCTTCCGTGTTTTGGCCTACAAAGTGATGTCATACCTGCACCACTCTATAAGACTTGTCTTTCTATATCCATAGTCTTTTATTAAAAGCACATAGCGTGGCCAGTGTAGTCCAATTCTCGAACATATGACACTAATGAGGTTGTATTTTAGCATACACTTCAATGAATCAGTCGAAGCGGTTACAGTTTTTTTACAGTTACAGTTAGTTATTGACCTGTTGTTCATATAGTTAAACATATACATTATGAGTTCTGTTGTATGGTATTTCAGAAGAATGAATGAAATATGTTTTATTTGTTCACATTTTTTATTTAACATATGTTGAGAACCAATTAATGGTTTGTATTTGTGCCTCCTCTTAAAATTCTGTGTAAACGCAGCTTTTGCATCTGTTCTGATGAAATCTGAAATGATCTCATCATCTGGCAACAGACCACAGAGGTGAGTAAACGCAATAAGAATAGCTTAATTTTTCTAAATGTTCCTGCTTCAAAAGTAGGGCCATTAACAGAACAGTTAACAAATCTATTGTGAATCCGAATCATAACCAGAATCGTTAATGTCTTAATGATACTTTTTGTATTTTTTAGAACACAATGCATTTAACTAAATGCCATTCATTTGAATACATATTCATTTGTTCACAGTGTGTTGCAGTAGAAGTTTGGAGTTGTCGCACCCTGCAAAGACACAAGACAGAAGTATGGATGAAGAACTGCAAGAAAAGCAACGCTATCCTCTTTTTCATGAAAGAGAACCATCCGCCCCCTCATGTACAATGCCTGGAATAGTAACAGCACTGCCAGGCTTACTAAATATAGCAACCAGTGAGTGTTAACATGTCAACTAGGAACCCGAAAGAAATGGTTTCCACACGTGTGGCGGTTGTGGCTACACATAGTGCTATAAATAGACTAATAGACTATGCGACATGTCTTCAATAACTTATAACCGTAGATCAATTTGTGCCTTTGGCTTGCTCTGATGGCTTGTTGCTCATCAATGTCGGTTCACCCTAAGTTATGTTAACCGTAAATACATTTTAATACCTTTCTCTCTTTCGCGCAACCGTGTTATGTAATAGGCCTATGTATGTGAATGGAGACAAGGGGCTGGATGAAACGTGAAGGATCATGCGATGTGGGCAAAGCAACTGCAGCAGCTGAGAGATGCAAACAAGGCAGGACCCTTCGGGGTTTTGGATGCACAAGTTAGTTTGTTGATTGTCCTTCTGCCATTTTAGTGGATCTGGGAAGTTCTGGTCCCAACTAACTTTTGAATGAATTAATAGATTACTAGAGGGGGGATAATGCATGAATAAATGAATAAATGAACGACGGCAAACTTTAGGGATATGGTGAGAATGTGCACATGCAAGCTCTCACATTCTTAACATGTTACGCAGGAGGGACATCATGTGACAGCTTGCCCGTTCATAAATATTCACCGTCTCTATTCATGCAGACTCTTCTCTTGAGGTAGTCATTGTGCCTCGGCTCTGAACCATGTGATTCTGATGGGAGGGGGAGATTCTATAAATAGCTCTATAGCTCGGCTTCCATTGACATCATTTAGGCAGGAGAGACGGAAAAATAAACAGAGAGAAAGGGCTATAAGGGCGGAGATTCTTAATCTGAGCTTGAAATTCAAACAAACCCTCATCAATTCTGATTCCCCTCTCAACTCTCCAATAGAAACCACCGGGGCAGTGTCTGTTTCCTAGAACATCTATGTCTCTGGCCGTAGTGGAACAAAACCAAGGAGATAGATTTGGATGGGTGGAGGGGGGGGACATCAAACAAAGGAAAAAGAAACATGTGACGAAAGGCCAAAGCAAATATTTTGGATTATGTTATTAATGGGACCTGGAGGAAGATTATGGCCAAGACTTCCTATGTGAGCACAGCCGCGTCAGTGTCTGTCAACAATAAAGATTGATGAGATGCGTCCATCCCAGCATATACACTCAACGGCCACTTTGTTAGGTACACCTTTTTAAATGCTTCTAATCAACTAATCACATGGCAGCAGCTCAACGCATGTAGACATGTACAAGATGATCTGCTGAAGTTCAAACTGATCATCAGAATGGGGAAGATTTAAGTGAAATTGAACGTGGCATGGTTGTTGGTGCCAAACGGGATTTCTGAGTATTTCAGAAACTGCTGATCTACTGGGATTTTCACGCACAACCATCTCTTGATTTACAGAGAATGGCCCGAAAAAGAGAAAATATCCAATGAGCGGCAGTTCTGTGTCAGAGGTCAAAGGAGAAAGGCCAGACTGGTTCATGCTGATAAAAAGGCAACAGTAACTCAAATAACCACTCGTTACAACCGAGGTCTGCAGAAGAGCATCTCTGAACCCACAACATGTTGAACCTTAAAGCAGATGGATTACAGCAGCAGAATACACACTGGTGACACTCCTGTCAGCTGAGAACAGGAAACTGAGGCTACAATTTGCACATTAAAATTGGACAATAGATAAGTCTCAATTTCTGCTTCAACACTCAGATGGTAGGGTCAGAATTTGGCGTAAACAACATGAAGGCATGGCTCCATCCTGCCTTGTATCAACGGTTCAGGCTGGTGGTATAATGGTGTGGGGGATATTTTCTTGGCACACGTTGGAACCAATTGATCATCGTTTAAGTGCCACAGCCTACCTGAGAATTGTTGCTGACCATCTTCATCCCTTTACTCATCTTCTGGTGGCTACTTCCAGCAGGATAATGCACCATCTCACAAAGCTCAAATCATCTCAACTGGTTTGTTGAACATGACAGTGAGTTCACTATGATCAAATGGCCTTCAGTCACCAGACCTCAATCCAATAGAGCACCTTTGGGATGTAGAGGAACGGGAGATTCGCATCATGGATGTGGAGCGGACAAATCTGCAGCAACTGCGTGATGCTGTCATGTCAATATGGACCAAAATCTCTGTCCCATGAAGAATTCCACAAAGAATTAAGGCAGTTCTGAAGGCAAAAGCCGGTTCTAGCAAAGTGTACCTAATAAAGTGGCTTCTGGACTCTCGAATACTGATTTGTTCTGATTGGTCAGGTAAACGCAAGGATACCGATGGTCACATTAAACATTTGAGCAAAACAAAGCTTGACATTCATAATTATGATCATTCAACACAACATTGGGTTAATTATTGGCATTTTGTTCAGTGCACTGATAGAAACCAGATAGAAATCTGTTGGCACGAGAAACCCCCTTAGTTCACCCATAAAAATGAACATTCTGTCATCATTTACTCACCCTCAAGTTGTTCCAAACCTGTATGAGTTTCTTTGTTTTGCGGAATACAAGATATTTTGAAGAATGTTTGTAACCAAACAGTTGTAGGGCACCATTGACTTCCATAATATCTTTTCCATACTATGGAAGTCAATTTGTTTGGTCTATAAGTTTAATTTCACTCAAGATTTTAGTACCACCACTGGTTGCTATTGACTGGCAGCTGCCCATCAGATAGTGGATCTTTATTTGAGACTGAGACTGTGGATCTGACTTGAGACAGATCTTGATTTGTTCCTCATTATTTTAGTTTTATATTTTAATTTGATTTACAATTTATTTCGAATTGAAATTAAATGTATATTCAATAATTTTATTTTAAAATAATTATATATATATATATATATATATATATATATATATATATATATATATATATATATATATATCATTTAATTATATATTTAATAATTATATTTAAAAATACAATTGTTGCTCATTTTCGCAGGTTTGTGATTTTCACTCTTGGAGCCACAGACTCGAGACTGCTGTCCCTGTCAAATTTGAGGCAAGGTGGGTTAAATGAGGAGAAGCTCTGAGCGAGCTCAAGCCCACACAGCCGAAATCGAGGTATTTTTAGATTTAGCGGAGGGTGCAAACGTCCAGCTTCATTGTCAGATCAAAGCCGCCACATATGTCACTCTTTGCAGAATATTTATTTTAAGGGGAGCATGATGACAAATGTTATATTTATGCTCTTGATCTAAATATTTACCTATTTTCAGTTCCCCCACACACAACTCGTCACCGCCCGCTCATTCACGAGCCTCCAATTTTAGTAGCAGGAATCCGACGACACTCCGGAACATCCCGTGTGTCGAAGGTAGGATCATCATCCCTGCAGTGCATCGCACTGTTTTATGAATAGGATTTTCTATTCATTCATACACTTGTAGCTAACATGTCAGGGTTGTGCGTTTCCATGTGTTTGATATAGCAGCCACAACCTAAAGGCGCATGAAATGTTGCCTATTATAAGTTCGTGCTCGATAGTTGACTCCATATTTCAGCACCACGGACAGCGACGCACGAGTCGCAAAACCATCGACTTCGCGTGACTTTGGCCATCTGATTTTGCTACTTAAACCAGTTATTTAATACATAACTACACATAAGTGAAGAACTATTTTAGGGCGATTTTCAAAAAGCAGTTTTAAGTGAACTGCGACTAGTTTTAGCAGCTCTCCAATGGAGTTTGGCGACACCATGCGGCAAAATGGTCTGATTTTCCCCCCTTATGTTTCTACCGCACTGGTCAAATTACTTTGTGTACTGCACGTTCACTTTTAGTGGTGTGCTTTGCAATTGGACAGGTTTAGGAGTCATGGTCTTTCTGTCATGGTTGCACGGTCGTTTGTAACATTGCATTGCACTGAAATCGAAAATATTAAACATGCACGTGTAAGGCAACCCTAGCAACACCAACTTAATGAAAGTCTCTCTTAACGATCTCCTTACACAATGTACATGTGCAAATCATCCGATGGGACAACTCGATCATATATAGACTAGTGGTGCGTGTGTGCCACGGAATCCATTGGCAAGTGAATTTTTTCACGATGCCAGGCGACTGCAAGGAGTGGTTTCCCTCTCGGAAACCGGGGCTGTGGTCACTTGCAACGCGGACAACTCTTACCTATTTGGCCCATTTTCGCTTGCTCCGAGCCATTTTCATTAGCGTTAGGCTGTCTGCGAGCACAACAGGGACGGTTGTAATCAGCAGCCATATAGACTGTGAAGTGGGAGAACCTAAACGTGACGTCAATGCCTAGTAACTGACGCAGCCCTCAAAAAAAGAGAGAGATTCTGCAAGCTTTAATTATCATCGTTTGTGTAGGGCTCTCAAGAAAAAACATTCCGCTCGCAGTGCAACTGATTATGGTTGTTTGTGCGCGCGAGTCCGTGTATGTGTCTCTGTGTGAGTGAGTGCGTGCGTGAGTGCGTGCGTGTGTTTTCTTCTTTATGAGCAGCGAATCCGTCCCGAGTTTCCAAGCGAAAGTTGCATGGAGACACACCGCGTAAGACGCGTATAATAAAGAGGATGGTGAGCGACATAAAGGAACGAGGAGAGCGGGAACAACTTGTGCTAAGAAAGAGACTCTCAAGCGAACGCTAGAAATATTTAGCCCATAAGAGAGAAGGGCACTGAAGCAGTTCGTTTGAAAAAAAAAAAAAAAAAAAAAACACTGCAGCGATGCATCGGAGGCGATTCGAAGCCCTCGTATGGAGTTGGAGAGGCAAAATTAATGTACATTACATGCACTCCACGTAACGCTCCTGAGCGATGTCTTTGTGAGTGTTTTTTTTCTTACTGGGCGCTAAAAATAGCATCAGTGTTTGATCGTATTCCAGAAATAGGAAGAGGGTATCACTTGTATAAAAGGACTGCGATTTTGAGAAAACTTGGACGTGTTGCTGAGGATAGATGTGTATCAAGGGCAGTATTTGATTTTCATGTTGCTTGTTTTTGTGTGACACAGTCACGTATGATGGTTTAAACTCATGTCTGTGTTTTCCCTGCTTTCAGGATTGGCTTGCTGCACTGGTAAGTACACATTCACGGCGATTTTTGTTTCGATTATATGGTGTTTTTTTGTTTTGTTTTTGTTTTTTGCACGATTTGTTGTATGCATTGAGTAACGTGCCATTCCCTCCACCGAACAAGTGCAACCATTTGCTTCATGTATACTGCGTGCACTTCTCAAACAGGTGCCTTGTTGTTTTCATCCACTTGTTAAAAATGCAATAAACCACTCTCTCCACAGAGCAGGAACCTCGCGAATGGTAAATAAGTGAAGCAAAAAAGCAAATCCAAACTCCTTTGTCTGACGGCGCTGTTGAGTCAATTTTTGCCTCTTCGCTACAGCTGAAAGTGTGAATGGAAACCGACAACACTAGAAGAGTGAGGGGATATATCTCAAAATATGTGGAAAAGGAAAATAGGCTAATAAATATAGGTGGAAGACGCCGCGCCAAAAGGAAAAAACACCAGCAACATCCGACGAGGGGAAACCCTGGTGTGGCGTCAAGGGGTTCCGTGCATCCAAAATCGCCCTTAAATGGTCAGCCCTGTTTTGGCCACCACCCGTGAAAGGGATGCCACTAGGCACACGTTCTCAAAAGGCAGCTTAAGTTTTAGGACTTTTTTCGCGCAATGTTCCCGCGTGCGTTGTTTGAACACTTCCATCAGATCTGCTCGAGACTGTGTAGCTATAGGCGGATTCACATGGATTACTCTTCCGCCCACGTCATTTTCATTATACAGTACTGCAATCGACTGTTTTCTATTGCTGTGGACTATACTACCGATCTTGTGTCAAAACTAACGCGTTCAACACCATTTGTGCAGTTGCGCAAAACAATCACGTTGTAATCGCTGGTGTTGTTTTAATAAAATAGCCTCTTATAAATGTCTAAAAAGCGTGCACAAGTGCATTACGCGTTAGCAGAAGGTTCGTTACGAAGGTTTAAACTGTCATTTATATGTTCAGGGGCTGTATTCAAAAGCAAAATGTACAGTTCGCGTAAATGCTTAAAATCGTACATGCCAGAGTAGAGTCCAGGAATGACCGCGGATCTTTGCAGAAAAAAACTCATTACCTTGACCTTTTCAAAGACACTGTGGCTCTCTACACCTATCCCAGACATAGCAAGTTCTTCTTAAGTCAATGCTCGCGTTGTAATTTTAGTGGAAACACGGATTTTTCCGAGTCGTGACTGCTATAGTGAGTAATATGTGCGCGTTGGCTGCGTCAGGAGATGCAGTCGCTGTGCGGTGCAGACAGAAGGGGGAGAATCGTGACTGACTGGAGACGTCCGCAAATGATGCGACCACCAAATAAAATCCTCATAATGGTGGCATTTGGGCTTGATCTGTTTTTTTTTCTTTCTTTCTTTCTTTTACACCTGTTACATCCCCAGCAATAGGCTATCTCTTTTGCCTAGCCACCTCAACCTCCCCTTGCACCACGAAGGCGCAAGAAGAATATCAGTGATTAAGAGGAAGGGAGGGGGGAGTCTTGGTTTGGGATGAATTTAGACTAGGGAGGGGAGGGATGTGTGTGTGTGTGTGTGTGTGTGGGGGGGGGGGGGGGGGGGGGCGGGGGGGGTCCAGATATAGATCGTGACCCTCCCACTTCATGTTGTTTCTTGTTAGTTTCAAGAAGAGACACTCTTGTGAAATTTGACAAATGATCGCGTGGATGCAAGAACTTCACGGGTAAGTGAAATGAAGTCACATTCCACAGCTGGAATACTGATGTATGGCCAAAATATGTGCCAGAGTGATCACTGTGATGTTGTCGTGCCATTATTAATATTTCTCACTTAATTTGTGAGACGGCTGTTGATGCATTTGCAAAATGATGTTGTTGTAAAGTTAGCTAATAGTGCCAATATAGCTAAACGCACCATTGTTTTGTTTGTTGTGCCTGCAGGCGATGTCAGATGTGATGCAACTGTAATGTAAAGAATTTGTTATGTTCTGCTGATAGTTTAGAGACCCCCGTGTCCTCACTAAGTGGTATCAGCCAATGAACTCTCTGTGGTCATGAAATGAAATTGCCTCAGACGCCTGTCGTGTTGTTGTCGTCGTGCTGGCTATGTGTTTTGTTTTACATGCGACGCCTCCAGCCGTTTTAAAAAATGACCCTAATGTGTGTATATCTCTGTTTTGAATGAATACACGACGATGTACTTGCAGACATGAATGCACGCCACGCCGACATTGTGTGTGAGAGACATTTTGAAACGTGACATGGCGAACGAATTTGGCTTAAAAACAGAAAAGGTTAGAAAAACCTGAAATGTTATTGTCTTACACGGAATATTTCTGGTCACTTGCGCCAACGAGGATACAATTTGGTTTCCCCTTTCTTTCTTTCTTCCTTTCTCTTTTTTTTTCAAAAAGGGGGGTCCCTATATAAGCAAGAAACCGATTGGTGGATGACGATTTTTTGTTTGCGCCAATAAGATCTCTCGCTGCTCTCTATTTATTGCAAGCAGATTACAGACTGCTCTCTCCTCACCAAGAGCGCTTCATCTGCTCAGTTCTCCACTAAACGGCATCACGAATCGGAGGATATATTTCATAGTAGCAACAAAACGGCGAGGAAAAAAGAAATGAGCTCAATGGTCGCTGCATCATATGTGTGTCTTTGTTTAGATATAATTATCGTTAGGCAAGAGCGACGAGAAAAGACAGCGAAAATAAACTACTGGGAAGGAGTGAATTCAGCACCGCGGATAGCGCTCGCACGCAGAATACAGGCATTTGGATGCTGGCTGCTCTCAAAGCTTCCCATGCTCGTAGAATGTGAATGAGTTGGATACAGTTCAGCCACGGAAAAGGGCTTCGCTGTCTCGCTTTCCCGATGTCTGGACACAATAGGATTGGAAAACCAGAGCCATGCACAAGCCACCTGGATGTCACTGTTTGATGTCACGGACTTCAGACTGCGATTTGTCTTTCGCGAATCTTTTTGCGGTCTGGGCTTGCTGTTCATAAGTATCTAGCTGGGAAGCCCTTACCCCAAAAAGCATTTGCGGAAGGCGCATTCACCGATTGATGCTCCATACGCTGCGTGGATTAAATGCTTGCATTATTATTATTAATTATTATTAATGTATTTATTTTCTACAAATACTTTGTTAATTTTTTTTCTAAAAAAAAAAAAATGTCATCACTGTATTGCGGCTCAAATGTAAAGCCGAACTTCTCTCCCACTTATGTCCCCAAAGTCTGAGATCCCTCCCTGTCGAGAGTTATCTGGCGTCTCCATTGCCAGAATATTTGCTCTCGTTAATACGATTACAAAAAGTCACCCAAACAAAACCCACAGTTCCACCAACGAGCATCCCAGTTTGCACGTGGGAAAACACAGTGGTCCATTCGGGGGGGAGAGAGAGCGAGGGGGGCATCTCGTTAGTGTGCTATTCACTTAGAAGCCAAACAATGTTGAAATGACCCCACCCTGTTCGCAATAACATGTAAGCTGTATAACCCTGCCGGACGCAGTTATAGTTCTACACGGGTTTAAAATTAAAATATCAGCCCATTGACAGAGTGTCATGGTGTGTGTGTGTGTGTGTGTGTGTGAGAGAGAGAGAGAGAGAGAGAGAGAGAGAATGAGAGAGAGGGAGAAAGAGAGAGTGTGTCTGTGTGTGTAAGAGAACACGTCACCGTAGGTGCCCAAAGACAACAAGGTTTTACCCAACCTCCTTTCTTTCCTTTTATTTCTTCTCTCACCCCTTTTTTAAACACACACACACACACACACATACACACTCGTTCTCTCACACTCAGTATTTTGGAAATATGACACCTCGATGAAATATGACACACCTACGCACACCCAGGATATAACATGTAGACACATTGGGTGATAAAGTTTTTATGCCATGCAGACACAGTCCATTGAGAAATTCTCAACAGCTGAGAAGTGACGCGATCCGTGTCACTACAATCTTGAAGTCAGGTCCCCTAAGTACCTCATAAGTCATTTCCCGTTTTCGGTGACACTCACCTGTCCCCTGTCCTATATATGCGAGAGGAAGTGCAAATACAAATGCACCCCATTATATGCTACATCATTTGGAAAGGTCCCCAAAGTCCCTTAGTGACGACAACCCCAAATTTCTTCAGGTCAGACTAACAGTATCTCCTTCTCAACCGTGTTATTGCATTATAACATAGATGCATTGCCTTCGATTATAAGGCTATAAATAGAGCAATTAAAAGTAAAAGAAACTGGTTAAGAAACATTAGAAAACTTTAACTTTATGGAGTTCAACATATTACGTTTTCTGCTATGCATAAAGGCTTGAAAAAAAGTTGGAGACAGAAGGTGGATTTACAGGTTGTCAGGTTAAAGAAACGGGGATTTTGGTGGCTTTATAATTTTAAATCATTATAACATGTTTGACTGCAGGAATTAATAAATACGGTTAGAAGCTTTACAATATTGCATAAACAGCGTCAGTGGGAAGCTCCTATACGCCGAGCATGTGCAGCGTTGAAAGGCATATTTTTTCGACCTATTTAACTTGTACCAGTAATTTCTACTCGATTTCACGAGTTTTCTGCATGAGTAACTGAATTCCAAGTGGTCAAAAAGTGCAGTCGACTTTCCTTATGTCATCAGTTCTCAGTGTTGCATGGCCTATGTGGCTTTTTGTGCCGTATAATTCATTTGACGTAACTTTTCGTGACGCACGTGCACGTCACTTTAGTTCTGTTGACTCTAAAGTGAGTGTTCTCCTGCTCTGCGTATTTAAACTTATTTGAAAAGTGCACCAAACGTGTTTTTGTTGATTGAATGGCATGAAGGGCTTTTCCAAGCTTTAATTATTATATTGTTTTGCCCCATTATTTACTATTACCAACTCTTTCAAACGAAACCACTGGTATTTATGCACAACATTGTGTTCTTATGTTTCTGCACAGGGCAGGACAAAACTTAAGGGATATCCATCATGCCCAGTCCAGAAGGTGAAATGAACGGCTCGAGTCACCGAACGCTCACAAATGGTGTTATTCGTGACGTCATCGCCTCCGTAAGTTCACTCTTTCCGCCTCAGTCGTTTGCGAGAGTGGCCTCTGCTTTTGTCATTATTTGTCAGTAACTGTTTGAAACCACAGAAGGGACCAGATTTGTCAGTATTACAAGGTTTTAACTGTTGAAGGTTTTTTTCTTTGTTATTATTATGCCTATGAACTGTGGGAATCGATAGTTTTAGACCTGCGTGACGTCTTAAGTGCTCCGGTTGTAGTTTACAGAGAATCGGCCTGAAAGTCACTAAGGTGGGTGTGGCGCCCTGTACCGTGTGTTAGGACAATTGGATGGACATATTCACATCTTTCTTTTACTTTAACATGTGATAATTGTATACGTTTTGATAGAAAAACATATTAATACTTTTGATATTGGTCTTGCTTATGGAAAATATGGAATGTTTTTTTTTCTATAGTAAATTGAATCACTACTCTGGTTTTTATGTTGTATATTTATGTCAAATACATACACATTAAATATTTATTGCTATAACAATTTGGTAGAATACAAATTCATTCTCACAAGTATAAATATACTTGATATGTGCATAGGCACATGGTCAAGAACACACACACACACACAGACATACTCATTTCATATCTGTATGCATATGTCATTTTAAAAAGAAAGAAAAGGTGGTTAAGCATTTTTTAAGTGCGACAAAAGGACATTCAATATTCTGTAATTTTTTTGTCTGCACTAAAGTAGCTTTCACTGCATGTCTTTACTTTTATTGACTTGCATTGCAAGTCTTAATGGAAATGACCAATGAAGTTGTATGAGATATGTTGATCTGCAAATTATAGGTATGTGGAAAATCTGATATTTGTCAAGAGTTTTAGTTTCAGAGATTTTAGTGTGTGACTTCTATAAGTATTTTGACAGTACTGCTGATTTCAGTTTAGTTCACAGTGATCATTTTGATTCATTGTTTTTTAAATGGAAAAACATTTAAGTGTATCATAAAAATATTTATCACCAAATATTTAAGGGACAGGCTGGACAGTACAAAGGACCCTAAAAGACCAAATTAGCTAAACTTTTTTTTCTCTCTGTCTTTTTTTTAAAGGAATTAGTGCCACAATATTGTCTGATTTGGTCTTTAAACACTGTTAATAACTTTTAAAAACCTCCCAGCAGAAATTTCACAACATGACGTTGAGATGCTGACAAACAAAGTGAGACAAAAGTGTTTTACTACAGATTTAGTTACAGATTGCTGTACTGTAAAATCATAAATACTATTTTGTACCTTTTCTGTATATACGAGTCATATTCTACTGACATTATATTGCAATTTTAGTGAGGATAGAGATACAGCACTGGCTACGATGGCTTATTTTCATTTAGCTATTTATTTAATTTGAAGATTTAACCCTTTTAAAAATAAATATTACAAATGTTTTTGTTATAACATCATTTATATTGTTTTTTCATACCCGTAGTCTGAGATTTTAGATACTTTCACATATTCACGTAGGTACTTTTTTTTCCACTCATGTCTATATGTCTCTTCCTTTGAAAGATTAATTCAAACATACACATTTGTTAAAAACATATATGTTTTTTTGATAAATTAGCTATATGTTTATTCATTAATTAACTGGGTAAGCAAAAGATGTCACCCGGTATTTTCACCCAGTCAGTTTTATCTTATTAAAGATGCACGTCTCAGGGAAAAGTCAGTTGTTCAGTGTTAGATGTATAGTGAATTTAAACTTGTGTTTGTTTTTTCTAAACAATTGATGTGTAATTATATTTACTCCTCTACTTTATCTTTAGTTTTAAATTTTTCTTTAACACTCAAAAATGAATGTTGAACTATTAATAACCACAATCTAATTTAGGCTAAAAAATGTGTAAAAAGCATGACAAACAAGCAACTTGTTACTTCCATGTTAAAGAGAAACAAGTATTTAATGTCACAAAACACAGTTTTTTCATGTTGTTCATTGTTAGACCCTCTTTTTTTCCCCTCAGCTCATCTCTTTTAACATATTATTTGCCGATCTTTGACATGTTGTGTTATTTCATCTCTATGGTGACACTAAATAACACCTAAAGCCTTTTTACCATCTCAAGAAATCTGTGACTTTTCCTAAATTGTTTGCAAAATGACATGTGAGATAAATTTGAAACTTTTAACTGTCATTCTAATCAGTCTATAGGAACATAATGCCAACACTAGCCTCCCGTAACAACACATAACACTTATCAAATGTTTGCCGCATGGACTAATAAGAGGAATATATGCATATGTGCCCCCCCACCTTCCTTTCCTCTTTTCTCACATTCCCTCCATCCATACATGGATGAGTCAGGGAAGGTGTGAGGGATGAGTCAGTTCCGGGCATAATTTTTTGGGAAGGGGAGTGTCCGTTTGTACCTAAGAGGGTGGTCCCGTCAGGCGAACATGTCACGACCTCACTGCCGCAGAAATACACGTTCACATATTTACTCTGCATTAATGTTCTCAACCAGTGCAAAGTTATATATATATAAATTATATATATGTTATTTCTCAGTTAATGTTAGCTAATAGGTTTTTAAACATGGTCAGTTCATTTTGAACATGGTCATATTGAATCTTTTGGTAAAATACATTAATTTAAAGGTAAATCTGAAGTTTTCAGTTACCTTAGCAAATAGCACTAAATGGAATCGAAAAACGACTTCTCATTAAAAACAAAATCTAGCTCTTTTTTACAAAGATATATCACTAAGATGAAATTCCTCTTAGTATTTCACAGCTGATCATATATAAAGATCATATAAAGTATGTTGAAATAAAACTGTGAAAGAGTGTGTTAGAATTCATTTGATGAAATTAGTGAAGATTGTAATTTTCACTATGAATGGAGAAGAAATTATAACTTTACAATGTTAGAACATATTTATATACGAACAGAACAATCTAAAAAAATACAATACTATAAAATCCACTAAAACCATACAAAAATATGAACTATTAATCACCTTATTTAATCACCAATTTTAGCACAAATAAAGAATCCAGATGCTGTGTGTGTGTTTGGCTGCATGTCTACATGTTTTGTGGGGTTTTTAATACTACAAAATAAACTAAAACCATAAAAAAAAATGAATTATTAAGTATTTAATTTAATTTATTCAACAATTTTAGCACAAATGAAGAATGCAGATGCTGTGGCTGCATGTCTGCATGTTTTTTGGGATTTTTAATACTATAAAATCAACTAAAACCATCCAAAAAATATAAATTATTAAGTTTTTAATTTTATTTATTCAACAATTTTAGCACAAATAAAGAATGCAGATGCTGTTTTTTGTGGGGTTTCTTTGGTGATTGTTTGTGTCTTTTATTTGTAGAAAAACTGCTGATGTCCATCTGTGCAGAAGTGAGCTGTGACGCTGAACTGACTGTTCCTTATGAAAAGAGACAGGAATGGAAGTTGACGGAGGAAAAAGAGGGAGTTGGCCAATAAAGAGGTATCAACCGACACCTGTTTAGACCCAAACACACCTACAGGGAAGCATGGGAGTGTCTCACACTTAAAATAGTTGTAATGCAAAACACACTTTCTGACATTCATTCAGACCTTAGGCTTTTGCTAAGAGGTGAAACTCAGTGACCTGCAAATTGTGACTAATCAAACGTGTCATTCAAGAAATACATTTGCAAATGTGAATCAATTACAGTTAATGTTTAAAAATAGTAATGAGAACACTTAACACTGTAATTAGCAAGAATAAGAAAAGAAGGAGTGTTCAGTTTTTGAGTGTGTAATGTCATAAAATCACTTTAGACATCACCGTAGACATAAATAACTCTCTCTATGTCAAAAAATCATGTGAGAAAAACCGTCAATGCTCACATTTAGTTGTGTTTGGGTGGTCTGCTCCAATTGGAATATCTTCCAAAAGAGGAATGACCCCTATTACATGTGTTTAAAGAACAAAATAAGGTGTTTAAGTGGTCACTAATCATGTATATAATGTTGAAAAAGTAATATGGATATAACAGGTCAGGCCTGATAGTGACGTGAGGAAAGTGCAGGCTCCAACGGCACATAAAAAGAGGACAACGTACAGAGGGAGACACTTATTATATTATTGCAGTCTTGCTGACCAAAATTAATACTGCTTATATAAATAAAGTTATTATATATTTTTATATAAGTTATTATAAAGTTTATATTAAAAAGTATTAATCAGTTTTATCAAACTTTTAAAACCAGCAATACACAATAGATACAATAAAAAATGAGACGTGAGTTATTAATAACACAATATTTTTGTTATAGTGAATGCAATACATTTCTTTCTGTATATAAGTTTTGGTATTACAGATATTTTTTTAATGATACATCAACTAACTTACATTAAAAGATGTATTTGATCTGGTATTAAACACTTTATCTTTAGTAATGCAAAAACTTCTATTAAAAATAAGACAAATGTGACCCTGGACCACAAAACCAGTCACACGGGTATATTTGTAGCAATAGCCAAGAATACATTGTATGGGTCAAAATTATCGATTTTTCTTTTATGCCAAAAATCATTAGGATATTAAGTACAGATCATGTTCCATGAAGATATTTTGTAAATATCCTACCGTTAATATATCAAAAATGTATTATTAGTAGTAATATGCATGGCTAAGGACTCCCTTTGGACAACTTCAGATTCCAGATTTTCAAATAGTTGTATCTCGGCTAAATATTGTCCTATCCTAACAAACCATACATCAATGCGAAGCTTATTTATTCAGCTTTCAAAAAATACGATTTTGTGGTACAGGGTCACAAATAACGTAGTTAAAACCAGTTTCATACTAATCATAAGGGAAGTTGTAGAAACCAGTGAACTAATCTACACTGTCACTCAGTTTCACCTCAACATTTTAAGCCATCACACACGTTTTTAGAGGGTTAAAATAGTCGTATTCCCTGTTTTTGTGTGTGTTTTTTGTCTATAAGAAATGTAGAACCACAAAGACTGAGGCGACTGATGTATAACAACATTAGATGTACAATCACATAACCTATATATACATATATATTTATAATTTTACGCACACACACACACACACACATACACACATATATATGCAAATTAGACATGTCAATAACTGACTAGTAAACTTTTCATTGCCATTAAAGTGAAATAACTGAACCTAAACATGGTAAAATGTCCATTTAAAAGAAAAATGTCAGATGTACTTCGGTAACTTAACTTACTATATATTGTACCAAGTCAGTCCTTAACTAGTCTGTATGTATTGAGCATGGGGTCTCAGGAAACACATTTACCTGTTTTTTATGACATTTAACTGTCATAAGCAAATTTTCATTGTCTGGGCCAAATCTGTGTTTGTGTGTGTATCCATATATAGCTGTGAGATGTGTTGCTTGTGTCATATGTTTGCATACCCACTCAAAATGCTCTGGGAATGTGTGTGTAAGTGTTAGTCTGTGTCAGAATTCTTTCTAAAAGCATTTTATTGTGGATGTGTGTGTGTAAAATGTCTTGTGAATATATATGTATACGTCTGGTAGAGAATGTAAAGGCAGATTTGTCAGTATAGACAGAAATAAGAAATGTGTGCATGTGTTAGTTTAAGGTGTGTGTGTGTGTGTAAAACATCTTGTGTATAAAAGTATGCATACATGTGTGTGTATAAGTTGTGGTGTGTGTGAAATGTTCAAGTATAACATTGTAAAGTGGTGCATTGTAGATCTATGCACATTTATATAAACATTGTGTAAATGTTTGAGAAAACGACAGATGAAGTGAGTGTGTGTGAGTCTGTGTGCATTTTAATATGAATGTACAGGAATGTGTGTGTGTTAGTGTGAGTCAAAAAGCTTTGTATTGTTATTTAGTGTTGGCAAAACCTTGTACAAATGAGTGCATGCGTAGATATTTATTAATAGGTGTGTGCATGTGTGTTTGAAAATGAATATAAAGCATGTTAATTTTTGCCGTTATTACAGATAGTAAGTGTGTGATATTTGCAATATTTGCATGAACAAAATATCTGTATTTGTGTAAGTGTATCAGAAAGCTTTTTGTCATTATATCTTTATCGTAAGGCCTCGTGTGTGTGCGAAATGTACGTACTAGTGAGTGTGTCTAAAGGGACGTGTGTGTGTTTTTGTCAGTTGTGCTGATAATATGAGTGTGTGTGTGTGTGTGTGTGTGTATATTTGCGTACTAGAAGAACACACAGGGATATGTGTGTTAATGTTGTAAGACTTTATGTGATTGTTTAGAGGCCCTAAAACCGCTTGTGTGCGAATGCATGCATATATGAGTCTATAAGTGCGAGTGTGTGTGTAAATATGCACAAAATACTTGCGTACGATTGTCTGCGCACATGTAAAGGGCTGGATGTGTGTGTGTGTTAGCGAGCACATGGCTGAGAGTGAAATGTATGCATGAACTTTAAGAAAGAGACGACGGCAGACGAACCTAAGACATGCAGTTATATACATCAGAATGCATTGTTTAGTTAGATTTTGATATATTATATTTTCTTTTGAATGTGTATTAAGTCTAAATGTACAGTAAATATATTTAATGTGCATCTTATATTTAAGGGTTTGGTATTTGCTAAATTGCAGCTTTTTCTGTAATATAAAATGACCCTGAATAATTTTAAACACTGTATAATTTTAATATAAAATACAGATTTTCAAACTTTAATAGTTTACAGCAATTTTTCTTCAAAACATTCATTGTAGATGTTAAGAAAGCAGGACTGCATGTGTGTGTTTGAAAATTAATATATATCAGAAAGCTTTGTATCATTATCGCAAGGCCTCTCTGTGTATGAATGTTTGCATATATGTGTGTGTAAGTGCGAGTGTGTGTGTAAATACGCACAGAATACTTGCGTACGATTGTCTGCGCACATGTAAAGGCCTGATGTGTGTGTGTTAGTGAGCACATGGCCGAGAGGCCGAGAGGCGATAATGATACAAAGCTTTCTGATTGTGTTTGAAAATTAATATAAAGCATGGTATTTTTTGCTGTTATTACAGACAGTATGTGTGTGACATTTGCATATGAACAAAATATCTATATGTGTGTAAGTGCATATCAGAAAGCTTTGTGTCATTATCGCAAGGCCTCTGTGTGTGTGCGAAATGTTTTGTGTGAATATGAACGTACGTTTGAGTGAGTGTGTGTCTAAAGGGACGTGTGTCTGTTTTTGTCAGTTGTGCTGATAATATGAGTGTGTGTGTGTGTGTGTATATTTACGTACTAGAAGAGCACACAGGGATGTGTGTGTTCATGTTGTAAGACTTTATGTGATTGTTTAGAGGCCCTAAAACCGCTTGTGTGGGAATGCATGTATATAAGAATGTGTAAGCATGTGTGTAAATTACGCACAGAATACTTGCATACGATTGTCTGCGCACATGTAAAGGCCTGGATGTGTGTGTGTGTTAGTGAGCACATGGCCGAGAGTGAAATGTATGCATGAGCTTTAAGAAAGAGACGACAGGGCAGACGAACCAAAGACATGCAGTTTGATGCACATCAGAATGCATTGTTTAGTTAGATTTTGATATATTTTCTTTTAAATGCGTTATAAGTCTAAATGTACAGTTTTATAAATATTTAATGTGCATCTTATATTTAAGGGTTTGTTGTGTGTTCAATAAGCAAAGCAACGTACAAGTCAATTTGCTAAATTGCAGCTTTTTCTTTAATATAAAATGACCCTGAATAATTTTAAACATTTAATTTTAATCTAAAGTACAGATATGCTCAAACTATAATAGTTTACAAGCAATTTTTCTTCAAAACATTCATTGTAGATGTTAAGAAAGCAGGACTGCATGTGTGTGTTTGAAAATGAATATATATCAGAAAGCTTTGTATCATTATCGCAAGGCCTCTGTGTGTATGAATGTTTGCATATATGAGTGTGTAAGTGCGAGTGTGTAAAGGCCTGTAAAGGCCTGATGTGTTAGTGAGCACATGGCCGAGAGGCCAAGAGGCGATAATGATACAAAGCTTTCTGATTGTGTGTTTGAAAATGAATATAAAGCATGTTCATTTTTGCTGTTATTACAGACAGTATGCGTGTGCCATTTGCATATGAACAAAATACCTATATGTGTGTAAGTGTATATCAGAAAGCTTTGTGTCATTACCGCAAGGCCTCTGTGTGTGTGTGTGTGTGTGTGTGTGTGTGTGTGTTTGCGAAATGTTTTGTGTGAATATGAACGTACGTATTAGGGACGTGTGTACGTTTTTGTCAGTTGTACTGATGTGTGTGTGTGTATTTATGTACTAGAAGACCGCACAGGGATGTGTGTGTTCATGTTGTAAGACTTTATGTGATTGTTTAGAGGCCCTAAAACCGCTTGTGTATGAATGCATGCATATATGAGTGTGTAAGTGTGAGTGTGTGTGTAAATACGCACAGAATACTTGCGTACGATTGTCTGCGCACATGTAAAGGGTTGGATGTGTGTGTGTGTGTGTGTGTTAGTGAGCACATGGCCGAGAGGTTGTGAAATACATTCATGAGCTTTGAGAAAGAGACGACAGAGCAGAAGAGCCAAAGACATATTACATATTATATAGATACATCAGAATGCATTGTTTCAAATAATTTAGTTAGATTCTGATGTATTATATTTTCTTTTAAAAGCATTATAAGTACAGTTTTGTAAATATATTTAATGCGCATCTTATATTTAAGGGTTTGTTGTGTGTTTAATAAGCAAAGCAACGTACTTTACAAGACAATTTGCTAAATTACAGCTTTTTCATAATATAAAATGAACATGAATAATTATAAACACTATATAATTTTAAATTAAAATACAGATATGCTCGACCTTAAATAGTTTACAGCAGTTTTTCTTCGAAACATTAATTGTAGCTGTTTAAGAAAGCAGGACTAGCGTGGAATATAGGGTGCTGTCTGTTTTAAATAATTGGTATCTGTACCGACGTGGTTAATATGAAAAGGTTGTTCTGAAATCTGATAACATGATGCACAAGGATAGAAGTGAACATGATACATGTGGATGTGCATGAAAAAAAATACATGACGTTTGGCTGCATGTGTGTGTGAATATGCTATTTATGTGAAAAAATATGTATTGTTAAAGAACACACCCTAAGCAAATATTTATATTACTGTATATTACTGTAAATGTTCTAAAATCCCTGTTGATGTTTGAAATTATAAATCCTTATCTGTTTTTGCATCCTTTGTCTTTCAAAACCCGCTCAAAAGCCTCAGGCGAGAGAAAATCATGATGAGGTCCTACGGTTAATCATCTGATCCAGAACATTCACATGTGGGAGGGAAAAATAAAAAGGTATATGGTATTTTATCAGTGTCTGTATTTTTGTAACCATGTAATGTGGCCTGTGTTAAGCTGACAGTATATGAACGTCCCTCTCAATAAATGTTATATCACCTTATAAATGTACTATAAACTGATAGCTCAATTATTATATTTTCTGAATGAGCATGATAAAAACATGAAATACATGCGTTAAAAATATATTTTAGTGCAATGTATTGCCAGATGATACATAAATGATGCATGATTCAGAAGATATGATCTTTTAAAAAATACTAAAACGTGTTTTATTTCCCCCCTATAGGATAAGAAAATCTGGGAAAACTTTACCTTGTATCCTGCCCACAAGATCAACGTCAAACCAACGTCTGTTAGGCTGCTTTACACCTGTTAATGGATAAAACCTTTGTAGGAATACAATAACACCGTCAGGTATTTGCAATATTTGTCTGTAAGCTATCTGGGTTTTAATAAATGAGCAGGACTTTGCTTACGTTGTCACCTCCAGACGTCTGTAACGTGTGAGCTGCGTGGGACGCATGAGTAAGGGGATATGAAAATGATAACGTATTTGATCTAATAAAGTATACTTGCACATAAATTCATATATATATATAGTACATTTGTTGTAAATCACCCAAGTGAGGAAAACTGTGCGCACGAGAGCGCTTGTGTTGGATTGTGTTTTTTTAATTCTCAAAGACGCGGAGGGAAACGTAGTCGGATCTAATCTTATTTGTGCTAATTAAACAATAGTCTATATGTAGCTTTAAATGGATTTGTTGTGACTGTAATAATAAGAACGTGAGCGCGGGAAACTCCCGCGTCTGTACAAGAGCATGAAAATTACAGGCGCAGCACACGGATGTTTTTTTAAACTTGTGGTGCTTTATAATTAAGAAGGTTGCATATTTCTGGGATCCTATAGTTTGTTCAAATTGTTTAATGTGCAGACGGTTAAACGGAGAGTCGGAGCTGTCCACCGCACGTGGTGCTGAAACGCGCCGCTGCTGCTGACGTATCACTCACACGGCCCAACTAAGCTGATAACCATTACGCTGTGTTTTATACGTTCTTTCCATATATGAGTTTAGTATATCGTATAATGTTTAATAACTAGTGTGTAGGGACCATTTTGACCACAATTCATGTGAAATATGAATTGCCAAGAGGTCAAAGGGTCTAGGTATTGCAGAAAAAGGTAAAAACAAATATGTTTAAATAATAAAAAAAAGATTTTAGGCGTCGAGTTCAAAAGATGTTTGTGGTAGATCTGTGAGTGTCGAGGACGGAAAGCAGGATATAATGTGCTATGTGAGAGACTGAGAGGACGTGTGTGTGTGTGTGTGTGTGTGTGTGTGTGTAAGAGACAGAGAGAAAGAGAAAGAGAGAGAGAGAGAGAGAGAGTGTGTGTGTCTGAGGTAATGTCGAAAACTTTAAGTTTTAAGGTATGTATAAGCAAATGATAATACATTTAAAATGTGCATTAGTTATTAAAGTATTATATACATTATAGCATAATAAAGACAAAAAATAACAGCTGTAGTGCTCTATGTATAGATTTATTTGTGTTTTACGTGTCTTATATTTTTATTGATTTATAATTTTTCTGCTTTGTTGTTTTTGTAGCTATCATGCAACCCATGTGCTTAACAGTTTGAGTTGAATTGTGTTTAATGAGTTACATGTGGTTGCTGCAGTGTGGACGACGTGAGAACGAGTTCTGCACTTATGTGTATTTGTATATAATAGTGCACTGAGAAAAATATGCTGAATTAACTATTTGACAAACTGTTTAGCTCTTTTATTACATGAAATACGCTGCACGTGTGGTGTAAGTAATATATGGTGTGACTAAAATGGGTGTATATTGCAAAATCAAAAAGCTGGAAAAGTTGTGATGAATTACGCATTTTGTAATCAATCTGTATTCTCTGTCAGTGCAAATAAAATGTTTGGCGTTATTTTAGAGTCTGCTTATTTTTCTACTTTTAAGTGTGGGGGAAAAAAATCTGCACAAGGAAAACTACTTTGTGACATATTGAAAACTTCCGTGTGATTAGAGCCTTTCAAATATAAAAAGACAAAAAGTAGCGTGAGGGCAATACATAGTGATGGGGTTTTCACAGCCTTACCATTCAAAATACTGACATTAAAATGTTTTTCTTGACGACATCAATGTTTTTTTTCTACTAAACACTATGTGGTATACATGTTTCATGCGTTACTTGAATTGTGCACGTATCGGTGGGCTTATATTTTAGGTTAAGTTTCGGCTCGTGAGTGAACCGAATGGCGACAGTGGGCATGGATGTGTTGGAGTGATCCAGTCTGACTGAATGTCAACCTGACAAGCTAGGCACGAGCAAAGAGCCAACCACGAGTTTCACCGCTTACAACACTCGCGTATCGCTTTCGTACCTGCGTGCATGTCGATTAAAAACGTGTTTCACAACAAGTGTACGCTGTATTTTCACAGGTTACTCAGCTGCATACCTACTACGTGCCTTGTTGTGTTTACATAACCATCCTCTCTTCCGCGTTACTCGCAGTTCTCGCGATGTTTTGGTGCAGCGCCGTATGGTAATTGTAGTTTCATGTGGGGGGAGAATTATGAATAATACGCGTCTCTACATTTTGAAATAAACAGAGTTTACCCAAATAACACTGTTCAAATCATATTAACTCGGGTTGTACGCTATGTAAAATAACAGATCCAAGCGCGTAAATCGCTTGTTACTATGTAAAACTGGTGAAAATGGTGATAAGTTTTTTGCAGCTCATTAATCACCACGCACAGCCAGCCGCTGACGTGGATTTGTTTAACGTGGTGGCTTAAGCCTATTAAATACGCGTATTACATTAATATATTACATTACATTAATGTATATGGGTGGATGGATGGATGATATACTTGTATATATCCTCATATAGAAATGCATTTATGTAGGCTAATGTAGGCCTTTTTATGTATCATATGTGTGTATATTCACACTTTTACTCTTAATACAATGCCTTAGCAATATTCAAAATACATTAATAGCGTTTGTTTTGTGTCCTTTGTCTCTGATACACTGTGTAAAACAAGCGGAATGCGGATTTGCCGGATTTTTGTTAATTCACGAACGTTTTATGTGCTTCGGGGAACCAGGAAAATGGAAAAAGCGAGTCATACATGTTCCTTTCGGACTAAAATGCAGCAAATAAGCATGCCCGTCTTTTTTCCCAGTGTATGACTCATTGGTGTGACAGCGCAAGTGAATGAATGTGACTGGCGTTCGTGCCGACCAATAGAATCTTACTGACTGCTCAGCGGGGGCGGGACAATAGGAGTCCTCATGGCCAATAAGCAACAAACTTCATTCATAAAATAGTGTGGGGGTGACTGTTGGACGCGTGGGTTTGGAGGTTTCATAACCCTGGCTGAAACAGAAAACCAGTTCAGAATCACAACCAATGAAATTGTTTGAATGGAGGTTACCACAATGTTTGTCCAATCGCTTTTCACTCAGAAGACTTTTCGCTCCGCCCCATTGAAACGAGCAACCGAATGAATGAGAATAGGCTCTTTGTGATTGACGCGCACAATGGCCAATAAACGGTAAGTTTCGAATGACGGACGCGAGTTTCGACCAATCAACAATGGAAGTGGGCTCGCATGGGCGGTGATGGAGTATGTGGGAGGTGTGCACTTAAATCTGGATAGACTAGTATGTTAGATGAGTTGTAGGGGTGTGATGCCACAACTTGCTTATAAAGGGGCGCACACGTTGAGGCTTTTAAAGCAGTGCTTAACGACTAATTTTGCAGGTCATTCACCACGCACAGCCAGCCGTAGACATGGAGTCGTTTACCGTGGTGGAGACGCTACAGCCTGCCGTCAGAGCGATCTTCTGGGTCGGTGCACTTTCCACGGCCTCGCTGGCGTTGTGGCTGTTGTACATGCTCATCACTGGCTTTAGGATATGGGTGCTGGGAAACGGGGATTTGCTCTCTCCAAAATTGGGAAAATGGGCAGGTAAGTTGAACGACATGCTTTGGGAATGAGCGCTTGTAACGCAGGACATGGGTGGGATAGATGTAGTGCGCATTTGGCGCAGCCTTAAACTAAATAAAGCTCAACTTCATGGATTTGGGGGGAACTAATAATTGTAACTTTTTTTGCGCATCAGGTTAAATTTAACACATTATTGTGAAGGGCGAATGTTTATACCACTCACATAGCCTGCATTTATAATCCTTAAGGAAAGATTGACTAATTGAGGCATTAGTATTTTATGCGTATGGTCAATGGAGGCGACGTGTGTCTCAGGTTGACTGATTGCGCCATACGTTCATATATTATGCGCAGATTGCATGTCACTATGAGTCATTCAGGTATTTCAGCCTGACATTTTTCAGTAAGCTTGGTCTTAATATATTCGGTCAAATATCACCAATTAAATAAAAGTTTATAGTTACAAAACCATATAGCCTATTTTATTTCAAACGCATACCTATTATTAAACAAGATATTTCGATATACCCAATATATTTATTTATTTTTCACATTTTTAGTTTTTCCTCAATTGTATATGCCTGGCCTGACCCAGTTATCCAGTTTCCCGGCTGCGCGTGCCAATGTGTGTCCCGACAAACGTTATTTTTTGACAGTTTTTGTGGGTAAAATGCGGTTTACTCTTTTAGTTAGTATTTTTGCACACCGTTGTCCGATTCATCCCCTTACTGGGGCACTGAGGTTGTTTTTTGGCAACATGACGCAGTTTAAAACGCCAATCTTAATTATAATGCGGGTCCATACCACGTGCGGCATGTGAGGGGAGACTTGTATGTGATGCTCAAATGTAGCCTACAAAAGCCGTGAGGTTCAGCGCAAAGATTTTCTATAGTCATCATCGCACTTTCAACACTGTTACTTAAACTCATCGCACTGTTGAAGATTTTGAAATGGCTCATCATGCCATAATCTTTCACTGCATAAGATGTTGCCTAGGCAGCAGGTGCACCATCACTCGGCGCCCCTAGCGGTAGACTTGGCCATTGCACATTCAAAGCGATTTGAGGGTCGCAGTATCTTCGAGCGATTCTGAACAAAATTGTCAGCAGGTTTGGTCAGCAACCTTTGTTGTAACCCTTTAGTTTTTTGGGTTATTCTCACCTGTCAAAAAGAAGCAATTATATTTTGAGTAAACGTCAGCCCGTATTGTTTTTTTTTTGTTTTACTGATAATTTAACTGTTTGATAACCAACCAATGACATCATTGTAGGTTATTGAATGTAGGTTAAAGGTGAGCAAATTTGGTAAACGTGGAAAAAGTGTGGATATCAATAAATAACAATACTATTGTTTTTTTTTTGGATCACTAAATTTGCCTTTATAGAAACAATGCATTTTGAACTGACATTGTTTTTCAGGACAATGACGCATTTTACACACTATTCTTATTAATGTATGTTGATTTTTACTTCAACTCTCCCCATTATTTTACACCATCATGATGTATACGTTTCGCAATTCAAATAACATGTTTTTTTATGCATTACATTATTTTTTGCATGTGATTTTTGGTGATTTCATAAGTTTAATTTTAAGCTAAATTTCTTTTCTTCTTTTTTTTAAATGACGGCATATTTTCTCGGCAGGTTGTGTAAGAATCACCCCTTTGCTAACTAGTCAACACCACTCCCTTTTCCAGTGATATTTTGAACTATTTCCTTCGTACATTTTATAAGGGTGATGTGAAATATGGAGCTGATGAATGCCACTCCCTGAAACAAAAAAAAACAGGGTACCAGTCGGACTCGTTCAGTTTAACGTGCGCTGTCGCTCACAGGTTAGAGGTGGTATGTGGAGATGGGGAAACTAGTTCCTCTTCCTGTCAGTCCAGAAGCACAGGTCTTGTCAGGTTGAGCAAGAGTGCGTTTCCAAATCTCGAAACTCTTTTCACGTGTATAACTGATGATTCTTTGACACGTTTGCAGTCTCCCCCACCCCCTGTCTTGCCAAGTGCATCATCTGAAAGATTTGTGTGTTTGCATGTTAACGGCATGATGTCACAAAAGTCAAAAACAATGTGTTTTTGAAGGTGTAATATGCTGACTATGCTGTAGCTTGAAGGTCAGTCATTTAGTGTAATGTAACCAGGCATTCCTGGCCTGAGACGCTTACGGGAGACTCCTGGTGTCTTTCTTGGGAACTGCATTGCCATGGTTGTAAGCCTGTGGTTTAGTTATTGTGCATGATGTTCGTGTAGCATTAGAAGCATTGGATTTTTTTTGTTTAGACCATAGTTATTAGTCAGATGTGGCTTCTCTGTCGATTTCTTTCAGCATTATTGAGAGAAGGGAAACCCAGACAGCATTCTTTTATAAGGAATCTAAAACAATTCTTTTTTTAATTTTTTTTTTTTATCAATAAGCATCTGAGGTTTATTTTCTTTCAATCTGAGGGTCTCCAAAGTTGAATCTCATGCCCCAAAAGCAAAAGGAAATTAAATTTTGCATAAAGGACATTTTATTTGATCAATTAAGATTTATTTGCATTGATGTTACAAAAATGAAAAACATTTTCCCCAAGTTCTTAGAGTATTTATTATTATTATTTTGTTGTACAGTCAATTTTAGTGCATTACAATTATAAATTATTGAATAATTATTAACCCAGTATAAAGGCAATACAAATATTACCACAATGTCAGTTTTAATTTTAGGTGTGTAATAAATTTAAAATGTATTTATATATTCTAAATGTATTATAAATTTAAAAGTGTGAGTAGCCTATTTTTTTTTTTTTACTTATTCCACCTGAACTGAGAAAGTAAAATGACAATTTATTATCATTATTTTCAAGAAATGCATCATTTTCTTTAAGCAGCAAAATGTGTTTTTTTTTCTTCTTTTTAATTCAGGGGTGACATAACCCAGGCATGTTTTTGACAGGATTCATGGCATTTGAATGTTGAAGAAGAGACCTCCATCCGTCTCATAAACGCAAGCAACATAAATTACATTAAGAAGCCACATGAATGTTTTCTGGGTCATTAGTGTATAAGGACTGAGAGGGTCTTTTTGGTTCCACTGAAAGGTTTCAGTGATAGTTTGTGACTGGTGCAGTGTACTGCGTGAACAAGGTGGGTTGGCCTTTCTCTCAGCTGAGTTGTGATGCTGACCGAGCAGCGCGAAGAAGCCAGAATTAGAGATTCATCACCCCCCCACCCCCACCCTTCCCCATCTCTGTTCTTCTCCTCCAGTGGCTCACTTCATCCTTCCTCAAAACATTAAATGTGTTTGAAAATCAGTTATGTAATAGAGCTGCAGTCATTCATGGGGATGGGGGTGATTTGTGTCACACAAACTTGCTTCAAAAAGGTTTCAGTTTAAAAACCACTTCTGGCTCTGGCCTTTCTCACTTACAAGCATGTTGGCTTGTTTTTAATACGCTTTACTTTTACTGCTTACTGTATAACGTTGCAATTCAAGTTTGTGAATAGCAACGTTAGCCCATTCATGCTAGCTAAACGATCTGAATGAAAGGTATTCGTGTGAGAGAGTGAATGTCGGCTGCGCAACTTGTAAATGTGTGAGCTCTTGTGCATCGTGAATGATGACAGCGTGTGACTGACTGGCTCTTGTGTTCTTTGAAAAGGCGGGGGTCTTCAAAGAGAGCGCTGCCGTTCATGTGACTAACACGCTCGTTGCCACGTGCCGGAACCAAGGATGCTGGGTAAAGCATCCTTGGTCCCCCCCCCCAAGCCTATCTCCATCCACCATCTCTTGCTCATCCCCTCACTAAGAACCCCTCTCCCCCCCTCCTGAATCTGTTTGTTCGCCCTCTGCGAACCCCCACCCTCCCTGTTCTCTTCTCTGTCACGACTCGGCCCCATTTATTTATTTATTTCCTGGAAAAGGAAATCTTCCATCTGGCGTTTAACATTACACTTACAATTCACGTCCCATCCCGACCTGCTATCTTGAGCAGAGTGTAGCAGACGTTTAATTGGATCTATTTGGCCAAAATATGTGTTTAAAAAAACGCTAACAATTTAGATACTACATTCCCCCCTGCTTTTACAATGCGGCTTGCAAAAATGCCTGAAGACACATTTCATCCAATACTTTTACCATCGTTGTCCATGACACGTGCTTTTTCACATTTAATGCTGCATCTCGCTTAAAAAGTATCTACTTCTGCACTGGCATCCAAAATATACCAGGTCTATGTTTGGATGTTTTGAGTTATTTCTGCCCTTTTCTGTTCTAATGAATTTTTTGCGAGGGGAACTATTAACTTTTTATTTTTTTGCACACATGTGACTCTGCTGCTATTTCTGTTATTGCACCCTCTCACCCCCACATTTTTTTTCTTTTTCCTTCAATCCACCTTTATCCGAGTATAGATGCTATTTTGGGTGCTGAACTGCTCTGCTGTGTAGTTTTTTCCTGCTGGCCATGTGACTGGCTTGTGCTATTTAAAGCACGATGCTGCTTTGAGGGGAGTGGGCGGAGGTGTTCGCATTCTGCAGTGCTACCGAGCCAAGAACGGGAACGGTTCATTCATGGAGGAAGAGAGAGAGAGAGAGTGATGCGACAGATTGCATACAGTAGCCGGTCTGAATGTGGATGGCTGAATCCCCCCCTCAATCCCTAATTTGAATTGCGCTACACTGGCCTCCAATGTTTTCCTTCCTTTTTTAAAAAATGGATAGTTATCCTAAATGTCATTACTCACCCTAAACCTATATGAGTTTCTTTCTTCTGTTAAACACAAAAGGCGATATTTTGAAGAATGTTGGTAACCAGACAGCTGACGGCACCCATTGACTTCCATAGTAGGAAAAAAAAATACAATGGAAGCCTTCAGCTGTCTGGCTACCAACATTCTTCATAATATCGCCTTTTGTGTTCAACAGACGAAAGAAACCCATACAGGTTTGGAACAACATAAGGGTAAGTAAATTACAACATTTTTATTTATTATTTTTTTTGGGTGAACTTTCCCTTTAAGCACGGTTTTCGTTCACGATTGTCCTCCGCTGCAAGCATAAAATCCCCTGTTCCATAAGAGCCGGTCAGCATTTGGCTTTTTTTTTTTTTTTTTTTGTGTTTAGTGAAGGCTCTACACTGAGCTGGGTTGCTGGGGGATGCAGAGAGAGAGAGAGAGAGGGAGATTGAGGGTGAGCGGGCAGCATCTTGTTGGTATTCAAGTGCTGCGGCTGTTCCAGACGAGGCAGCTATTTTTACTCACTCCTGTGCTTTTTTTAGCGTTGGAATATAGTCGGAAGAGGGCCTGTGCGCATGTGCGGCTCCGTATTTCTGAACGTACTGTTCGTGAACGTACCCAAGCACGACTGCACTGCTCGTGCCATCTCGCTTTTTTTTAATTGTGTAGCATCTTGCTAATAATGTTCATGCTTAAAAAAATATAAAGGTTCTTCATATAACCATTGATGCCATATATATATATATGGCATCGCTGTGAAGACCTTTTGGAAATAAAGGTAAAAGTCACAAATTAAGGTGTTTCTGTGGGATAGACTTTTGATGGGCGGCAGATCTGTCTTCTGCATTATAAATTATCCCATGGTCTCCGGATAATCTAGATTTTAGTCTTGGATTTTGTGTAAAATTTTGATTGTTGCTAGTAGAAAGGCTGGATTGATGGCCCACCTCTTCGTGTCTATAACCCCATTCCTTGCGTGGAATTCTGGGAGTTGTCCCCAAGCTCTCCTCACTTCGTGTTTGAAGTGTTCTGGTGTGCGTGCACACCTGCACAATTGACTTGCGTGGAATTCCTTATGTTTGGGGGAAATGTGAAACTCCTATTCCTGATCTTTTGTGAAATGTAGTCCCAGGCACAGCATCTTATAATTTTTGGTGATGTTTGCTTTTCAAATGCTGCTTTGTTAGGGGAACAATTCTTAGTGATGTCTTGGTGCAGAATTTACTATTGTTCTGACATTTTTGACATTATTATTATTATTATTATTATTATTATTATTATTTTAAATCAAACGAAGGAAGTGTGTATACACGATTTTAGATCTCCATAACTTGAGTTTTGTTCTTCAGCCATATCCTTATAAGCTCTTGCTGTTGTTCAGGGGCAAGTTCCCACCAAAAGATTTACTCACCCTCATGTTGTTCGAAACCTGAATTACTTCTGCAAAACACAAAAGAATGTTGGTTCCCATTGACAAAGAATTGAGATATTACTCGGAATGTCTTATGTTCCACACAAGAAGGTTGGAAACAACCAGGCAGGTTGGAAACAACATTATGGTGAGTAAATTACAGAATTTTTATTTTGGGCTGAACTATACATTGAGACAAACCAGAGTGCATTTCATTCTCGGAATAAATTTGAAAAGGAGCTTGTGAATCGCCTTCTTTTGTTCCTTCTCCCTTTCGATCCAGTGCTCTCACTCCCGTTGTCGTGCTCTCTCACTTTCTACCCACATCTGACTTTGCGCAGTCTCCCTCTGGTTTCTATTTTTAGCAGCCCCCAGGATCCCTCCTCACCCCTCCTGTGCTGTCGTGCTCTACAGACGTCATAACCCCCCCCATTCTCTCCCCCACAGCCCTGTTCTTGCCAATGACCACTGCCCATGCCACACTTTGATCAGCATCACACATTTTGTGTCTTATTGCTTGCTTTTTGTGTTTCCATGTATGTTTTGTGAAACGAGCATTATGGGACATTGAAATATTACTAATATAACCAGGACCATCTCATTGTGCGTTAAAGGCCTTTTAATTCTTCTGTGCCGCTAGCAACAATAAATGGAATGTCAAATATGACTCTTTTCAAACATGTATATGTTAGTTGCACAGATTGCCCTGCCCCCTACTCATGTCATTGGTTGAGGCAGTGTTGTTGGTCAGAATTGTGAAATGACAAATGTTTTGTCTTAGTCACAGTGCTGCATTGTGTGTGAATATGCCTGAAGTTGTTAGGATCTTATTAAAAGCAACAACAGGTTTCCTGAACAATGTTCCTGTCTGCCAACAGTCAAACATATATCTGCCCCAAACCAACACCATTGGTTGAGCCAGTGTTACTGTGTTGGGCTGGTTCCTGTTTGGGATTCTCAAACAAGTTTTGAAAATGCCAGTCAGTGCTTACACTTTTCAGGGAAATTGACCTATGAATAAAGTCTTTGCATATGAAGCTCAAATATAGGAAGTATTCTGACATCAATAAAGTGACCACAGTTCAACTTCAACATCCCTTAGATGGCGGTTTAGCAGTTGTAAGGTTGTTTTGTTTTGAACCTGCTGTATCGGAGTACCTGTTTGCCCTGAATGTACCTTGTGATAAGTTAGTTTTTGGTGAAAAATTAGTAATTGAGCTGCCACAAACACTGATCCTGTCTATTTCTTTCTATTTTCTTTAGTTGTGACTGGAGCCACGGATGGGATTGGGAAATCCTATGCGGAGGAGGTAAGGGTTTCTCTTCTTATTTATCTCTTCGCTCCACGGAAAGCACAGTGACTCATCACAAGACAGAGGTTTCACTATGAGGCCAAGAGAAGGAGGGTGACTAGAAGACTACTGGTGGAAAAAGACCTGTTACCTCATAACTTGTACAGTTATTAAAGAAAGCCCTTCTTTCATGTCACTGCTCACTCCAAAGTTAACATCAAGCTTCGTTTTTAGCTTTTTCATAACAAGTAATCCACCATTGTGCAAAATGTGAAAGCATGACTGCCTTCAAACAGGTTTCCACTAAGTTTCTTCCTCATTTCTCATTGGTCAAACAAACAGCTTGTCCCGCCTCCAAACCCTCGCCATTGGTTGAACCACTGTTTCCGTGCTGGTCAGAATTCTCAAACAGAAATATTTTGAAAACGCTACTAGCTTACTTAGTTGTTTTTACATATTAAACTTGAATAGGAGAGAATATTTGAACAACTTAACATTGATTTTATGCTGTAAATATTAAGTTTTAATTTTGCCAAACATTTTATTGTATTGTCATATTTCTACTTCTCTGAGAAAAGTGACACCCTTGGAAAGGTTTTTAACCTAGTCATGAAAAATAGTCTTAAATATCCTATGTAATTTCTGTTTTAAATGAACTTTTATATTTTTGCCCTGATAATAGACAAAGAATCTGACATGGAATACTTTTAGGAGTTTTCATGGCAATTATTAAAACGCATGCTTTGCAATGTTTCTGTCATAAATGAGATGATTCAAACTCTCTTCTCTCTCTCTCTCTCTCTCTCTCTCTCTCTCTCTCTCTCTCTCTCAGCTTGCTCGACGAGGGTTCTCTATGATGCTCATCAGCCGTTCCCAGGAGAAGCTTGATGACGTGGCAAAGTCTCTCGGTCAGTGTTTGGCCATCTGTGTGTGTGTGAGTGTGTTGGCAAACTGCAGTGTTCATCTCTGTGAATGACAGACAGTCCTCCTGATGTTAATGAAACAAGGTTTATTTTTAGCCCTGGCCTGAGAGGCAGGGTGGGGGCCTGGTTCACTGACTGGGTGGAGAGCTGATGCAGCCTGGCAGGAGTGCACTGTCAAAGGTCCACGCAAGCTCCAGGGGTCATGCACGACACTTCTCAGAAGGCCGAACCACTGTTTGCCTTTCCTGTTCCAGTAAATGTGAATTACTTGGCTGCTCGATCAGTGCTCACATGATGTACAGATAGCATGAAGGTCCTTCTGTCTGTCTGACCAAGTGCTAAATGACCAAACATCGACCGTTTAGACCAGTCAGATGTGTGAAGGAGCAGGACTGTTTCCTCTACGATCACATGAAATTAAATTTAGCACCTAATTGGAATGTAATCATTTGTTTGAGGCTTTTGGTGTGATTGTAATTTCTGCTTCAATCTCTTTACATACATAATTGTTATTTTAATAGTATTTATATACTATTAGTATTTATTTATTTGAATTAGCTTTTTATTTTTATTTCAAGTTTCAGTAATATTATGTGCTGTTGTCATTTTTATTAGTTTCAGTTTTAAAATGTTCTCTTTTGGTTTTAGTATGTCAACGTTTTTTATTTTAGCATTATTGGCCCCAAATACTGACTAATGAACTAACAATGCCTTGATAGTCTTAACTCACCCATGATCAGCTCTGGAAAGGAATCATTTAAACTCTATGCTGATGCGAACAGCTAAAAACATTTTTTAAATCAACTTTTCAGCTGTCTTAAATGCAAGCATTTAACTGCTGAGGTATAAAAGGGAAAAAAAACCCAGTACCACAGTCATGCTGGCAACACCGAAAAGAGGGCAGTTTATAGCTAGTCACGAACCAGGATGTAATTTTGTCAAACCTAGTTCTCAAACCTCACATTTGCATTGATCACCCTCAATTTGGGTTTTAGAAGTCACAGAGAGCTGTCTCACAAGCCCCCAGAACAAAAAATTGTGTGTGTGTGTGTGTTCTTGTTCTTAAAATAACCCATATATGCTTAAAATGCTTCTCGCTGCAAGACCTGAAAGGAATTTTCCTCTCATAACTCAGTGGAACCGTGTTTAGACAAATGAGCCTTTGGACAATAAATTCTAATTGCTGCAGGCACCTCAAACAAGTAGAGGAGGGGAGGGGAGATGTAGGAAGTTCCTCTGACCGCCTTTTCTTGGTACGCAGCACCCCCTGCTGGCCAGAAATCTGTGTTTTGGTGCAATGGGCAAAGTCCCAGAGAAGTTATTTTTAGAACGGCAGCAATAGCAGGGATGCCTGATCATGGATGGGGTTCTCCATTGCCTATTAGGTCTGCAGATGGAATGTTTCAGCAATTTGCGTATTTTCTCTGCATTTAATGTCTTATGTTTCTTATTACAGAAAGCGCATATAATGTGGAAACAAAAACCATCGCAGTGGACTACAGTCAGGCTGATATCTATCCTAAAATCGAAATGGGTCTTTCTGGACTGGAGATTGGAATCCTTGGTAAGGTTTTTCTTCTACTTGGAGCCTTGAAAGTAACACAAACCTTTAAAGTTGGAAAGCTGACTCGAACACAACTTTCATTCACGATTCCCTGTCAGTGTTTGAAACTCCTTTTATTCGGCCTTCTCAGAAGGTGGTTATTTATTTTTTTTCACCTGAAATCGTGATTGAGGTTTTTTTTTTAAAAAATTTATTTTTATTTATTTATGTCTGTTTAGCGCTCACGTCTCATTCACGATGCTTTATCACCACATAGTGGTGGTTCTTGGAACATTTCAGATACTCATCTAATCTTCTTCCTTTTTTTTTTTTTTCTCTTTTTGCCTCTTGATCCATAGTTAACAATGTGGGAATCTCCTATACATACCCTGAATTCTTCCTCCACATCCCTGATTTGGAAAATGTGAGTAACTACTTCATTTGAGGAGGTTTAAATGTTAGTAGCCATATTGCCGTTAAGAAATATTCACCAGCTCATTTCCTTTTGCAGTTCATCACCACCATGATCAATGTGAACATCACCTCAGTGTGCCAAGTAAGTAGACCCAAACAACACATTGGGATGATGAAGGGCTTCGGAATTCTTAATTTTGTAAATTCAATTTTGAAAATGTAAAAGTACTGCAACGTGACCACTTTGATGTACTCCTTCTGTTGTACCTGTTCTCTCTCTCTCTCCCTATGTTTTGCTGATCTCCACCAACGCTTACGTATTCACCACCCACGCGCCTCTCACTCTCACTCACCAAAAATGCAATATTAGCATTTAATGTGTTTAACTCCTTTTTTTTTTTTTTTTTTTGTCCCCTTTTCCTTTGCCAGATGACTCGTTTGGTTCTGCCCAGAATGGAGGCAAGGTGAGTCCTTAAACGATAACTGGTGTTTATTATTAAAGCATCCTTCCAGCTTGTGACTGGTATTCCTAACACAGCCGCTGTCACAAAAAGGGAATTCAGTGCAGCTTTTTTTTTTTAAACCGGGTTTCTCGCTCCCCTCCTGTTTCCCCCTACTCTTTGTGTAAAATTGAAAAGCAACAATGCACCGATCTGATTGGCTACCCTGGAGTCACATGCAACTCTGGGGCCAATGACGGAGCTGGGCAAATTTTGTACAAATAGGTCCAACCCTCTGCACTCCCCAGCACTCTGCTGCGGCTGCTGGGGTACTGCATGAGAAAGCTGGTGCCATGGCAACACGCATGGCGACCATCATTAGACGAGTGTTGATGTTGAGTACAGTGGGTGACGGCAGCTGGAAAAAGACCCTATTGGATGTCAATGTCAAATGTGATCGGTTGAAATAATAAAGTTTCCCTTTTTTCATTGCAGAGCTAAAGGTGTCATCCTCAATATCTCCTCTGCCAGTGGCATGTTCCCCCTCCCACTGCTGACCATCTACTCCTCCACCAAGGCAAGTGTCTTCACAATGTTCTTCACATAAATATCAGTGCTCATAATCGTTTCAGAAAGATCTTTAAAAAAATTTTTTTAAACTGAACAATCTGAAGTTAACTTGGTCACAATTGTTTAAAAATTCTGTGGTATTTATTAGTATTGGTCGATTAATGTACTTTTTTTGTTTTTTGTGCACACTTTTGTATTTTTACATTTAGATTACCTTTGCCATCATCTAACACTCACTTTAAAGTGAATCTTTAAAAACCTTAATTTAATAATACTATTACATTTACCAATCTTAAAGTGAGTATACAATTTCTATAATGTTATGATGTCTAAATTCACTTGCTGCATTTAGAAATTTTATTTTAGTTTTTTTTTTTTTTTTTTTTGAGGATGATTTTTACTTGTCATCTTTCTACAGGCTTTTGTGGACTTCTTCTCACGTGGACTTCAAGCAGAGTACAAGTGCAAAGGGATCATCATCCAGGTAAGAATGTTAAATGCTACGCTGTAATGTATACATGCATAAGCCTATTAAAATGAAAAAAGCTCTGAAATTGTTCTTTTAATGAATAACAATGTCCCTGCCACAGAGTGTGCTGCCTTTCTTTGTGGCTACCAAGATGACTAGGATCAGGAAGCCGACCCTGGACAAGCCCACCCCTGAACGCTATGTAGCTGCTGAACTGAACACTGTGGGACTGCAGGACCAAACCAACGGCTATTTCCCTCACGCCGTCATGGTACGTGTGCTTTATTTGCAAATGTTTTATGCAATTATTCCAATTTTGCACACGTTTCCATTCCGTCAAGAACAAAATTGTCACTTGCTGATAAACTAATGCTAAATATCACTGTCAAATGGAAGTTGCAGTAGTAGGAGAAGCCACTTTATATAATAATTTTGGTTCTACTTTAGATTAGGGTCAAATTTTTGCTATTAAAGGGATAGTTCACCCAAAAATTAAAAAATTGTCATTTACTCCCCCCCTCATGTCGTTCCAAACCCGTAAGACCTTCGTTCATCTTCGGAACACAAATTAAGATATTTTTGATGAAATCCAAGAGCTTTCTGACCCCTCCATAGACAGCAATGTAATTAACACTTTCAAGGCCCAGAAAGGTAGTAAAAACGTTGTGAAAATCATCCATGTGACTACAGTGGTTCAACCTTGATGTTATGGAGTGACGAATACTTTTTGTGCACAATAACAAACAAAAATAACTATTCAATTTCTTCACGTCTGTCTCCTACACATTTTACGTTGTAAATACAGTGCAGCTCCTGCGTCATCACACGTATGGGTCGTGGTGCTCACGTGAACCGCATCGGCTGCCGTCAAACTCAAACACTGCACTGTTGCTTAAACTGCATAGGAGACAGACACAGACTAGACAAAATTGTTGAATATAAAGTTATTTGTTTTTTGCGTACAAAGTATTCTTGTCACTTCATAACATTAAGGTTGAACCACTGTAGTCATATGGACTATTTTTACAATGTTTTTACTACCTTTCTGGGCCTTGAAAGTGTTAATTACATTGTCTTACAGTTTTGGAACGACATGAGGGTGAGTAAATGATGACACAATTTTCATTTTTGGGTGAATAACCCTTTAACTAACTAATAACTACAACTTTTGCCTCAAACTCCTAATTACTGCTTATTAATAGTTAGTAAGGTAGTTAAGTTTGGGTACTGTGTAGGATTAAGGGATGCAGAATAAGGCGGCTATATGTGCTTTATAAATGCTAATAAACAACCAATATCCTAGTCTCTTTTTTTTTTTATGCGCTTTGAAGAATTTATTTGGTAAATTTGTTTGTCGTAGTTTGTGCATCTTGGTGTTTCCATCCAGCTTTTCAAATTATTATTATTTTTTTTTATGTGACACCCCAAAATATGCATAAATAGGTGAAGGAAACCTAACCTTGTTTCTTATCTTTGTGTCCCGCAGGGCTGGGTCATCGCCGTCCTGGCCCCCATCAAGCTGGTCATCTGCCTGGGCCTGCGCTTGAACAAGTCCCAGCGTGGAGGCTACCTCAGGAGGAGAAAGCTGCGATAGGTGGAGGACATTGTCTGATGGAAACAAAACAGGACAAGATGTTTTATAGATTTATATGTGCTGAGATTTGAGATTCCTTTTGAATCTCACATCTTTGAAGCGCTTCCTCTTTATAACGCATAATTTTTTTTGTTTTGTTTTTTTTGATAAAATATTTGGACATGCTCACGTTCCACAATGACTCGTTGCTGAAATGGGAGGACCAATCTTTCTTTATAGGGTGAACAAAGTATTACATTTTGGAGGGAGGGTTCTGTGGCCACTGCTGTTGTAAGCAGAGGGCTATTTATCTGGTGGTGGTGTTTTATATTTATTTAATTGCATATATATTTCCTTTTATCTGGGATAATCTACTTGCACTCTTCTTATTAACTGCCAAAAACTTGTTTGCATTCATGCCTTGTGATAAATTGGTGCTGGCCTTTCTTATCATTAATTTAACATATTTAGCAAATCAATGGTGGCTAATTTTTGAATCCTGTACTGTATCGATTAAAAAAACAAAGATCTGATTTAAGTGTATTTTTGTACATTGGCCTTTTCAGGCTGGAAGTTTACCTCTCAGCTTTGGTTTATTTAAAACCTGTGCCTTTTTATAGAACCTAAAACTTGGTCGCATTTATTGAAAGGAGATCTAATGCACGTTTACATGATTTTCTCTGCTGAAGACTTTAAGGTGTGGTGAAATGTCACCGGTTTGTCTTGGGTTTCATCCAAATATGGATTTGAGGAGTACCTCCATAGCTTGGATCTCTGATCGTTTATGGACCAGTGCCAGTCAAGTTGAAACGTCCAGGTGGTTGATCCTCATTAGTCACACCTGGTTTAACTTGAATGTTCTCATTCCAGTCGTGTCGAAGAGTGGAACACAATGTGCTGCTTTACTGATGCGTGACAATCTGAAGTGCTTGTTTGTTAATAAAAATGACTTTTCTGTAATTATTTTTGTATTTGTCTTTTTTTAAAAAAAATAAATATTATAGAACTGTGAATGTTTGTTTCTCTTTTCTTTCTTTTTATACTATATATTGCTATTATATTCTATATGTCTGTCCATAAGTCAGTACTTGTCTATTTGTAAAAAATTAAGAAGGCTTAATAGTTTTGAGGCGCTCAGAACTTTGCATACTTAAGGAGGGTCGAATTATATGTAGATGTTGCTTTGTTATCCTTGAAACAAATGTTTTCTTGAACAGAACGCAATTCGGAGTTTCCTGTTCTCATTTGCTCAACTAGAAAAAGAAAAACTCCACACTAGTGTTTTCGCAAGTTTCAAAAGAAAAAATTAGCGGCAGTCAGAAGAGAGAAAGATGTCACCTTTACCGTCACAATTTTTTTTTGTTATTTGATGCAAAGGTAATTTAATACAAAGCATAGTGTTATAAATGTACATACAATTAAAAATATATGTAAAACTTTGCAAGATTTACGATGCTGATGATCGTTAAAACGCGTCATCACAGTCTGTGAAAAAGGCCTATCCTACAGATAAAATGGCTAAAAGAACATTTCTCCTGAATGTAACACAAATGTACAAGTGTAAATATAAAGCTTCAAGGTTTAAAGCTTTTCCAAGCATTTTACAGCCATCTAATCCTTTTTATTAAAGATACTTTGCCTAATGCCTAATATAAAATTTATGTTCAAAGTTAGTTGTATGTTTAAAAAATGAGCAAGTGCTTTCTATATGTAAGTCTGTTATTTTTTTCTTTTTTTCTCAGTGTCATGTAGACATCTAAATATTTACTAAATAACTTTAGGTTAGTTGTAATATTACAAAACTAATAGAAATAGTCTAGTAGGCTATCTATAGCATACGTATCGCATCTTAAACAAATATACAATATTATATTTGTATTATACACATATTTGATGGTGTATATTATGTTCATATTCAAATAGCTGTACCGGACGTGGTAGGAGCGATTATCGCAAGGTAGGAAATGTTTCATCGGTCACTGTAGTAACCCGGACACGTTTCGATGAACACCAGAACTGTTTGTATTACATTACACAAATGTTCAACGCTTTACATCGATTCGAAACGAATGTTTGTAAGTATTATTGAAGATGATAATATTTGGGACAGCTATCAGGTAATTAAAAAAACTGACTGTCTCTGTCTAGGAAGTGTGAAAATATAAGTATAGTAGATGTCATCAGTCCATTTACATCAAACATACTTATGCATTTTATAATATGGCTCTCTATATGCCCATCTTACTTTTGAAATGAATGGTTTTACAAACTGACCTATAACCACATTCCAGAATGAAATATGAGTGCTATGATTTAATGAGTTATTTACTAAAAATACCTGAAGATGGCAGCAAAATCCTTCTGTGGTCATTTTTTAAATATATATAAAAAATAATTTTATATATTTTTTGTCCTTCTAAGGTACTAAAGCCCACGGACGTCATGTGTTTTTGTCTTGTCAGATAAGTTTTGCTTTTGATGAGTGATAAAAGGCAGCGAGCGAGGGTCCAGGGCTCATGGGCCAAACCTCTTCACAAACCACAACAGCCAACTGGTATGCCAACAAGAATTTACCTATTATAATACATGTACAGCAAACTATACCTCTTATGTTCAAGTTATCAGAAGGTTTTTTTTTATGACATATACAGTACCTGTCAAAAGTTTGGAAACATTACTATTTTTAATGTTTTTGGAAGTGTCTTGTGCTCATCAAGCCTGCATTTATTTAATCAAAAATACAGTAAAAACAGTAATATTGTGAAATGTTATTACAATTTAAAATAATGGCTTTCTATTTTAAAATACTTTAAAATGTAATTTATTTCTGTGATGCAAAGCTGGATTTTCAGCATCATTTCTCCAGTCTTCAGTGTCACATGATCCTTCAGAAATCATTCTAATATGATGATTTATTATCAATGTTGGATTTTTTTTTTCTTTTTTTGATTTGCAAGGATCTGTAAAATTGATTTAAAAAAAAGTGTTAGTAAAGATTTTCACAATATACATTTTTTCCTGTATTTTTGATCAAATAAATGCAGACTTGATGAGCATAAGAATATGCTAAAAAAATAGTAATGTTTCCAAACTTTTGGTTGATGAAAAGTGATTTTTTTGTCCTGTAGATGGTTAAAAAAAACCTTGTGCCATTGAAATTTTATTTAACAAGTGATTTTTTATGTAAGTTAAGTTAATGATTTTTATCTTTAACATAAATAAATGATTTTAAAAAATCCTTAAAAAGTTGTGGAAAAGTCATGAAAATTAATAAGACAGCTCGCAAGCACTCACAGGAACGTGCACAGAGTAACGGCCGACCTCACAAAACCATATAGTATGCCTCCTGAACACTTTCCATATATGGCGCGCGTCTCACTGTATCATTGTGTGATACTTTTGTATCATTTTTTAAATGTTTTTTTCTGGTCGCTATTCACTGCCATTATATGGAGGAGCGCGTGCAGGACTATTTTTAAAATTTCTGCTTTTGAGGTCCGAAAAAGATAGAAGGACATAGGGCATTGGAACAACAGCAGGGTGAGTAAAATATGGCTTTATTTTCATTTCAGGGTGAACTATCCCTTTAAGTAAATGTTTTTTTTAAATTATTTTTTGCATAAATTGTGAAAAAGTAATGGAAATTCATAAAATCTTAAGTCATGGAAACTTTATTAAATAAATAATTTTCTTTTTAAATTAAGAAATGAAGTAAATTATTTTTATTTGTAATATTTTTTAAATAAATACATTTCCAAAATACTTATGTAGTAATAAAAAAAGACTTGTGAAGTTATAGAAAAAAATGATATTGGTATTGTTTTCTGCTTCTGTTCATTTTGTTACAGTGATAAGTGTGATTTTTAAATGTTTTTTTAAACAAAAAATTTCTGTTTTATGTTTCAGCTCAAGATGCCCAGTCAGGGTCATGGAAGTATGGACCACGATCATTTGAGTTCAATCAGCCAGCTGACGTAAGAGCCGCTCTGTAGCTTTTATATGCTGTTTTCTTCGACAGTGCTTACATCTGAGTGTCTCTAATCTATCCTGTGTCTTTTTGCCAGCCCATCAGAGAGATTCCCGCAGAGAAAGTGATTGAGTGAGTGACTCAGTCCCAGGCACATTCAAGCGATAAAACCCTGTTTATTGACATGCCACATATATATATATTCACTGTGTTGTTTTTTCTTTTTCTCAGAAATGTCGGTGACTATGAGATTAGTCAGGGGCCTACTGGAGTGTCCCGGTAAGAATACTCAAGATTTAAAGTGGCATTTAATTTCTTGCATTTAAGGTAATTGTTTACTGTGTTTCTGCCCAGACTGCGGCTCATACCGGGGTTTCTACAGCAGGAGGAGGCAGACTGGATGTTTAGTAAGCTACTCGCTGAACTGCCCTGGTCACAAAAGACCAATTATAGGATGATGGGTAAGTTGCACGTTGAAGTACTGTAAATTGGGGAGTGGAGCAGTTTATTGAACCTTTAGAGAAAATATTAAAATTATCTTTTTTTTTAAATGTGGTGCATCAGGCTTTTTTGGCTCAAATAGTATGAAAGTGAGAATATGGAGCTCATACTTGATTTTATTCTGAGGCCCAAATTAAACAAAAACATGCAATTTGGTGCATTTGCTGATATTTATATGGTCAAAAATATGATGAAATTCTGATAGCTTGTAATGTAAATCAATAAGATCTACAATATAGCCAAATACTTACTTAAAGTGCATATAAATATCAGCTGTCATTATATCTCCCAATAATATGTTTTAGTAAGATGATAATTAAATACTTAGTTTTATGATCAAAGCTCTTTTGGAGGCAAAACATACAATGCAATGTAATATAATGTTGATTGAGAGATAAACAAATAAACGTTTCTCAGAAGCCTGATGGATCATATTTTATACTCACAACAAAATATATAACAGTCCAGTAATTGTTCATCTTGAAATACTTACAATATGAAAGTTATTCTTATTTACTTTATGAAAATCAGTCAAAAATTTCACAGCTAAAAGACACATGAACCACAACCTGAAGGTGGACGTTTTCATAATTATAATAAAAGGCCTTTTACTTACTAAAATATAAAATATCAATCAGAATACAGAAGGCATGTAGTAGATTGTGTTAAACCACTTTTTCAGCAAAGTTTTGATTATGTTGGTAATTTGTCTATTAAATATGATAGACAGTAGGCTTTGTAGGGCAAAAAGTGAGTTAGAAACTCTTTTAAATGTCCAACATAACTGGAATAACATTAAGCACTAACACATCTTTGCATTTATTCAAAAATGCATAAATAACAGTTAATTTCAACATTTACTCTTTCAAAGTTTTTAAAGGTGGGGTAAGTGTTATTTCAAAACTGCTTTAGAAATGTGACTCGGGCCGAGTACCATAACAAACTGTTAGCCAATCAGCAGTAAGGGGCGTGTCTACTAATGACAGGGAGAAGAGATCGCTCAGTGCACGTCATTATTCAAAAGATACGACACAGGACGGACATTAGCTGAGCGATGACAGAAAGAGGGATGGCAGATAAAAAACAGAAGTGGAAGATGTCTGTGGAACAAAAGAAGGCTTACGATCAGGCAAGAAGTATCAGCTTTCCAGCGCTGGAGAGAACTCAAGAAATGAAGGCCGAGGTTGCTTTTGCTTCTTCTCGAAAGGCGAGTAACATTGATTTTGTTTTCGTCAGCTCCCAATATGTGTCCGACAAGTAAGATAATATACTCCTAATATATGTTTGTTTCCTCTTTTCGTGATCGAAATCCCTCTAATATTGTCATAATTGTAATATTTTCGTTATTTAATGTCGTGCTCTTGCTATCGAGTTGAGAACTGTTTGTGTTTTTGGGATGGAAGGGATGACTTTTTTATTGAACATTCAACCTGGATTACCATAATAACACACAGATTCCGCCATAGTCGTTGCCTGGGTTACGTATGTGTGGCGCGGAGCTATCAAAATAGAGGCGTGTTTGTTTTGGTGATTTGAAATATCAACATCGGTTACCAGAAAGCACTTAACCCACCTTTAATGCAACAAAAATTACTAATGTAGTCCCAACACAAATGATTTAAGTAAACCTTAATTTTTTACATATATAAGTGGACTGAACACAGTGAAATTAAGTTGATATGTGATAAAATGTTCAGTAGTTGTGTTGCTTGAGTGCATTTTAATAAAGCAAATTGAAAAAGCAGCAAAAAAAGATTTTCCTTTAGCATATGTTGAGCCTTGGTGTTAATGTGGGAAAACGGGTTCGAATCTGACTCAAGACCAAAACAGGAGAATGAAAAATAAGCATGTGCTTGTTCTTGCACACGTATGATGAAATTTTGCTTCTGTCCCACTCAGACGTGTTCACTTTCCACAGTGACTCACTTTTTCCAGTCCTTCTTCATCAGTAAATTGGCAGGAATGGCACTGCCTCCAGTTCCCTCGTCTGTTTACCTTCTCCAGGACCGTCATCATTTGAAAAAGTCCCAAATATACCAAATGTTTAAACATTTCCTTTGGACCAGGAGTAGTTCACGTTTGACCGTGACTGATCGAGCCTTGTTTTGACAAATATGTTGTGGTTCCACAAACTTTTGGCCCTTATTTGGTGTGCTGAAGATCAACACTTCATCAAGTCAAGTCACATTTATTTATATAGCGCTTCATACTATACAGATTGTTTTGAAGCAGCTTCACAGTAATAAGTAATAACAGTGATGTTGCAAAATTCCTCAATATGAAAGTAAAACAGGTCTTCAGAAGACATTAGTGTCATTATACAGCTCAATTCAGTTCAAGTTCAATATCCAGCTCAATTCAGTTCAGGTTTCGTTCTCAGTCGATAGTGTCAGTGCAGTCAAATCACTAACATTAACTGAGTATTACTAAATATGAATTGTCTTTAAACTCCAATAGATGTTAAGCTGTACTGAAAGTACAAAAAGCAGAACATACTTCATATTCAATGTGTTTTGCACTTCAGGTGATTCATATGAGGAACCCAGGCTCACTTGTTGGTATGGAGAGCTGCCGTATACATATTCACGCTCCACTATGGAGGCCAATGCTCAGGTATATTGTATGATCTCCTGTTTTTACATTAGCAAGTGAGCAAATATAAATGACATCTTGAAGCAACTCTTTCCATATTTCTCTTCTTATAGTGGCATCCAGTTCTTACCACCCTGCGCCTGGCTGTTGAGCAAAAGAGTGGCCACACGTTTAACTCATTGCTGTGTAACCTGTACCGGGACGGTAAAGACAGTATTGGCTGGCACAGTGACAGCGAGCCTTCATTAGGACCCCAGCCCACCATCGCCTCTCTGAGTCTGGGTGACACTAGAGTGTTCAGTCTCAGAAAGCAGCCACTTCCTGTGAGTCTGCGAATGTGCCATTTATAACTTGTTGCAGTCATACTAGGGTTTAAATGATGGAAATGAGGTTGTTTACAATAAGGATGCATGATACATTAGGCCGGCGCGATTAATCGTAATACAACAAAAATCATGATATGGCTGGCAGCTTTATGGGCTCCCTGCTGTTTCCCCGCCAGACCTTGATTGTTTAACGTTTGAACTGAAAAAATTAAAACAGTCATAAATATTAGTATTGTAACTTTACAATTGTACTGTAAAATAAATAAATAAATTTAATTCAAATTTCAAATGTAATTTATTATACAGTAAAATATTACAGTAGTACTATTTCTGGTTTTGTTTATTTTTATTTAGTAATAATAATAATACTAATACAAATTATTATTAATTTCTTAAATTAATTTTTTTTTATTTTACAGTGGAATATTACAGTTGTAATATTTATTATTTTGATTTAGTAATAATGATACAAATTATTATTATTATTGTTGTTGTTATTTATATTATTATTATTATTATAGTCATATTAATTTATTTGTAGAATCACAAAAGTTTTCGCCAAATTGTGCAGATGTTTTTTTTGTGTTTTATTTTAGTGTTTTAATGTATTAGTGCTGTCAAATCGATTAATCGTGATTAATTATGTATATATAAATAAACACACATACATGTATATATTTAAGAAAAATGTGTTATATTTATATATATAATATTTATATATAACATAAATTATATATATATATATATATATATATATATATACATGCAAATATTTCTTAAATATATACCTGTATGTGTATTCAAATAATACATGATCATTATACTCCGTACACACACATATATTATGTAAACATAAACTTATTTTGGATGCGATTAATCGTTTGACAGCACTAAAAAATATAAATATTTTGTATATAAATATAATTTTTGTACATGTATGTGTGTGTATTTATATATACATAATAATTATACACAACACACACACATATATTATGTAAACACAAACTTTTATTTTGGATGCAATTAATTGCGATTAATCAATTTCACAGCACTAGATCCAATTTTTGGCCATAACATAAAAATAATTATCAAGTTATCAGCACCGGCCAGAATTTTTATATCAGTGCAACCCTGCAAATCTTAATACTTTTATCAGAATCCTGATTACAATGTTAGTGAAAGTTTCTGGCGCTATTGTAATTTAGTCATTTTCTCCTCCTTTTTAGCCCTGAATGAATCAGACTGTGTTTGCTTCTGACGTCTGCGTACCCTGATTATATTTCCATTATGTGTCTCATTTTTGGTTTGAAGGGAAAATGTTTGTCAGCATGTTAGTTGAATTTGAGGTCATGGTAGATTCGGTGTATGTGTTCCAGGAGGACAACGGAGACTACAGCTTTGTGGAGCGCATACGCATCCCGCTGACCCACGGGACCCTCCTGCTCATGGAGGGCTGTACGCAGGAGGACTGGCAGGTACTGCTCTGAAGAAATTATCTGATTTTGATAATCACAACAGAATCAGAAATCTAAGCGTTGTTTTCTTGCTAAGTTGCACCACAAGCTCAGACGGCAGCAGAAAAGACGATTTGCAAAAACTTTTACCAAGATTTTATTCAAGATTTAATGTGACTAAGAACTGGCAGGAGCATTTGTGTTTAAAATATTTTTATTAGGGTTTTTATGCTAATAAAAGCTTTTATGATTCCTCATTATAAACATAAGGAAGAAACCAAAAAAAACAAACAAAGCAACACAATTCCCATACCACCCACCCCACCCTAGGGACTTATGTCACATTAATGGGACAGTCAATGCTACACAGTTACTCAAGCTACGCTATCAAGGTAATGGAGACGGGGAAACCAAATCTTATCAAGAAAGAAAAACTTATTTTTTCCAGATGTAATAACCTTACCATTTCATCCAACCACAATTTAACATTAGGGACTTTGGTGTTCTTCCAAAGCTTTAGTATTAGTTTCTTTGCTATAATAAGCCCACAGGATAACAGCTGTTGTTGAGATTTTTTTAAAGAAGTGAGGTTATCTGAGATTCCAAATATCACCACAAGTGGATCAGGCTCTAATTCAACATGTAACATTTCTGACAGCATTCGAAAAATATTAGTCCAGAATGGAATTAACTTGGAGCAAAGAGCATAACTATGCAGGAGAGTGGCTTCCTTTGTCTGACATTTATTACATATTGGGAAAACATCTGAAAAAATTATATTAGCTTTGTTTTAGCGTAATAGAGTTGATGAATAATCTTAAATTGAATAAGGCAGTGCCGAGAGTTAACGGAGCATTTATGATGTTCTCTAATGCATTAACCCATTGCTCGTCACTAATCCCCGCCCCCACTTCCTGCTCCCACTGTGCTCTTATACCCTGTGTAGAAGGTGAAGTTGTGGATAGTAGTGAGTTATACAGTAGAGAAATCAAGTGACTAACCCCATTTCCAAGCCCTAAGAGCTCATCAAACTTAGCAGAAGAAGCCTTATTAAGACAAGGCAAATGCTTTCTTACATAATCCCTGAGCTGCAAATATCAGCAGTATTGTTTTTATGCAAACCGTATTATACAGGAGCATTTGTTTAGTCTAATATGAGTGGTGAAGCTGGCAGTTAATAACAGTCTGTGTTAAAAACGCTGCTGAAAAGCCAGACTGAAGAAAGGCTAAAAATGGCTAAATCAATGTGGAGGGGTTGTTTTGGCTCTACAGTACATTCTGGAAAACTGATCACACATGATTGGGATGATTTGGAACGGTCACACGGCTTGCTGTCGAGAGTTTGTTAAGTGCAGATGCTGTTTTCTACTGATGTGTAATAGTGTGAAGGGGGAAAGTGAACGTGTTTCTTCACAGCATACTGAAGTGGACAGTGTTTCCAAGAAAGACTTTGCAAAACAGTGCAATAAAATACTACAGACACTGGGGAGAATTCACAAAACATACAAAATTTAAGAGCAGAAACCTACACTCTCGCAATCTAGTTGGTTGGGAGCTAAATGCTCTAAAATAGCAATGCTTTTCATGTAAATTAAGTTATTATAGTCACTCTTTTCAGCGCAAACATGCTTCTATTAAATGTAAATTAGACTTTTCATGATAATAGTGATGTTAATATGAAATCATGAAATTGTGATGACTTATGAACTTTATTCACAAAACTAACTACTTGCCGAGAAAAAAAATAAAATAACAAAATTCTGAACCTCGTGTTTATATGCCACGAAATAAGATGTGTCTGATATGAGACCCAGGTAGGGTCTGTGTCATCAGAGAATTTAATTGTGAATAGGACTGGGGAACTAACGCACCCCTGAGGGGCGCCAGTACTGATGGTCAAAGGTTGATTGGGGTTGGGGTTGATTGGCACAAATATCGATTTCGATCTCGATTCAGTATCAATTCATATGTATATAGCCTACTGTACATATAAGGAAAAATATTTTAAACTTTTCTTGGGTTAAATTATATTTGCTCGCATTCATTAATATTCACTTGTGTGTGCTTATATAAGTATCATTAAAGATATTAGGATGTAAGTTATTAACGTTTTAAAATTTCACATTTAAATCTAGTGTTTGATCATGTCTAAATATGTATTAAAATGCAAAACCTAAAAATAAGTAAGCAGTTATGATCTGCAATACTTTTTTAACCACTAGACTAGATACATGTATATTTATTAAAGAGCCATACAGGCACCTGTTGGGTAATGGCATTACAAATGAAAATTATTGTTTTTCCAGGCACAACATGACTCTAATTTTCCTCTTTGCATTGGAATTCTCTATTTTAACCTTTAAATTACTACACTAATTGTAATATATAAATAAGAAAAATATTTTAAGTGGTCATTAATGGACCATAATTATTGCCAAAATAGTATTTAGTACCAAAAGATCTCCTCAAAATATTAAATAAATATTATTGAACTAAAATATAGAACATTTATTTAATTGAAAAATAGTTTCACATTTGACCACCAATGAGTATGAGAGTGACCAATTAGTAAGGAATACCTGAGGGCTAAATACAAGAAAAACATTAACATTAATGTTAACAATGTTAATCTCCATCACTCTCCATAATAAAATTATACTTTAAATGTGGTTGACGTAATAATCAATGCACACTGTGCTGTACTGGTTACCAAATCTTGCTGCAAATACCTGTATAGTGAATCTGTTGTCTATCCTGCATACGGCATTCAAATGTATTGACAGCGCTGGTTTGTTTAGAATTATTGAGAACTCCATGAACCACGTGACTGCGCGCGCCGCCGGCTTTATGCCACATTAAGTGCGCCAAAACGGTATTTATTGTTTGAATTTCGTATTAAAACGTAAACATTTTTAAAAGCTTAGACTTTGTTTCATATCAAAAGCAGGTTTGGCAATTTGGCGTGAGATTTACTTGGGCAGAGTGAGACCGTGAGACAGACAGAGCCTGAAAGCGTGTGTGTCTGAGTTGGCAACCCTGTGCCTATGGAAGCTAAACTTTCATAGGAATTCATGCACCGCTCCGTTATGAATGCCCGGCGGCCGTGTGCATTTACATTCTGTGAGTGAGATCCCACCCCCTATGGGCAGGTTGAAAACATGCAGAACTAGCTCCTACTACTGGCTGTAGTCTCTAGTCTCTAGTCTCTAGCCTCTGGCCAAAAAAGCCTCTGATGATGCTAAATGATTATTTTTGCGTCATCGGAGGTTTTTTCCAGACAAAAAATACAGAAATCTCTCGTCTCAGGGGGACATGAGGGAGGGAAGCACAGTCATTCAAATATACTACCGGGATTCTTCTGATACAAAGTTTAATGCTAATCGCTGAATTAACCCTCTAAGGATCTTATTGATGGATTGAGTATCAATCTCTAGCCTATCAGCATCATCAATACTTAAATATATACATGCGTGTGTGTGTTTTTATATATGCATAATAATTATACACCGTACACACACATATTATGTAAACACAAATTTTTATTTTGGATGCGATTAATTGCGATTAATTGTTTGACAGCACTAATTTGTATACATTTCTGCAATTGTATTTAACTGATTTTTGCACTTTTTCGTAGTTTTATTTAACCAGTTATTTTATATTTTTTAAATTTCATTTTACTTTTTTTTTTTTTACTTTTTGTCAATTTTTGTAATTTAATTCAATAGATTTTTTAAGGCATTTTTGTACATTTTCTATTGATGATTACAGCAGTTAATCATCAATGACGATCAAATTAAGAAAAAACAAGTCATATATCCATTACACACAGTGTAGAATAATGCAATTTGTGCGTTAAAAAAAATAATGATCTTTGTGGGTTTTCTTTTTGCATTTTAATGTAAAAACCTGTTGGAAGTTATTTTTGTCCTGTTTAAGAGTTGTTTTTGTATTCCGACTCCAAGGCGAACTGCAGGCCTTTGGTGAGGTACAAAGAATAGATAAAGGTCAAAAACATTTTATGGCGACATCTGAAAACTGTTTAAGAAAGGTCACTCACGGATTGTGCCAAAAAGCTTTCAGACGATCTTATTAGGTTGACATAACTCTCATTGACCTGTCAAAATAAAGCTAACTAAACTCACATGTATGGCTGTTTCCTTCAAAATGACCACAACATATTTATAGGCTTTGAAGGCTGTTACATAATTGCCAAAGGGATGTCTTGTGTCAAAAATATACCAATTCAACATAGTATCTGTGCATGTAAACATACTGCTTTTGCTTAGTCAAGCTACACTCTTCATCATCTGTCTGTCCAAATATACGACACCATGTGTAATCGTGTATTTGAATTATTAAATACACCATGCATTACCTCTGTCTTTCGTGGTGGACACCAAGGCCGATTAACCTTCTTTAAGTTGATTTAGTTGCTACATTGCCTCATTTTGAGTGCAGTTTTAACATTAATAATGTTCTTTTGAATAGCACCAGGTGGCAAAGGAGTACCATGACCGCGGACCTCGGATAAATCTCACCTTCCGCACCATATACCCAGAGCCAGAGCATCCCAGTGGGAGATCTGTGAGATGATCGCTGAGAGAAGAGACAGCAGGTTTGAAGAGATCTGAAGAGGTCTGTCTCATTCACAGACTATACTGTTAAACACTGTTCAATGTAATTTTTTATTTAGGTTCCTTTTCAGTCAAAGACCTGAACAATGATAAACTTGACTGGCATTATTGTATTTTTGTTTACATAAATGATGAAAGTAGCTTTTGTTCCAAGAAAGAATTACAGGTATTACTTGTTTATGACGTTTGGAGAATATGCGTCAAATAAATGGTGCCAAGTGGACTATGTTTCAGTTACAGTCCCCCAAAGACTCTTTTTTTATAGGTAAATTGCTGTTTAAATAATGCATGTTCTGCAATTTTTCATTTATAGCTTGTGGTGAATAAACCTGAATTACAAACGTTTGTTCAGCGTCATTATGGGGTTTAGTTACACTGCCGTTCAAAAGTCTGGGGTCGGTAAGATTTTTTTCTTCAGAAGTCTCTTCTGCTCACAAAGGCTACATTTATTTGATAAAAAATACAGCAAGAGATTATTACAGTTTAAAATAACTTTCATGTTTGAATATATTTTAAAATGTAATGTATTCCTGTGATGGTAAAGCAGAATTTTCAGCATTATTACTCCATTCTTCAGTGTTACATGATCTCTCAGAAATCATTCTAATATGAGAATTTGATACTTAGTTGTAAATGTACTTATTATTAGAAAGTTTGAAAATTAATTTGAAACTTTTGCTGCTTAATATTTTTATGGATATCATGCTAATTTTTTTTAGGATTCTTTGATGAATAAAAAATTATATATATTTTTTTTTATTATATTTCTGTCACTTTTAATCAATTTAAAGGCACAATATGTAAGATTTTTGGATTAAAATATCCCAAAACCCCTAGAACAATGTTATATATTTTGTTGACCTGTGTATTTACATTATCCCAAATGTTTCCAGGAATGTTTAAATCCAGAGAAATAAGCAATTTTAACCAGGACATGGACTGTGTCCGTGCGTCGCCTGTCAATGACATCATACCCACATTACCCTCGATATCCAGCTTTATTTTGTAGAAACCATGGAAACACCAAAGACGCTTTAATATATCATGTGTTTTATTAGACAGGCATGCAACTGTTTAGATACATTCTTCGACAGAAAACTAATCATTGTTATATAGCTCAACACAGTTAGTCTTATTGTTTAAATTTCGTTTTCTTGATTTACAGCGAGTACCATGTTTTACCATGCCTAATATTGATCTAGCTTACTGCAGTGTGCAACAAGTGTCTCATAGTAGCTGCCGAGCGAACGCACAGAGTAGCATTATAACATATCTTTCAACACACTCAAATAATGAATCACACATACACATGACCGGAAGAAGCGGAAGCGCTCATCTGCGGCATAATAAAAGCTCTGTGAAATCAAGTCGTCATCAAGCTATACCTTTGTTTCGAATAAGCGGCGGCGATAAATTAAATATTGTGTCTTTAATGCATCCTTGTTGAATAAAAAAAATATTCACAAAAAAAATACACTTTTGAACTGTAGTGTATATATGTTTTTAACAACGTTTCAAATTTTCACAATTTTGTAATTCAAATTACACATGGGTGATGTAAGACATTTTATTATTGAGGTAACAAACAACTCAAAACTAGCCATTTCGACAAACACACCTATCCGTGTCCCTTTTTTTAAATGCATATATTACGAGGTTTATTATATTTTGAAGGGTTGCTAGTCTTTCCAAGACGTTTGTTTTTACAACATGCATCCCATGCGTTTTCTGTGCCGCTTCTCATTATTGATGAGTCACGGTCGAGTCCTTGTGTGGCTGGTTGAGCTCAATGGATGTCTCTGTCCACACACATCCCCACCAATCTTGAGAGGCAAAGACCGGGTTAACTTGGTGGCAGCTGAGCAATACTATCAAAGAGAACACTAATATTATATAACTCGATGTTTAAAACTTTTCTTGAGTCTGTTTTTAAATTTTTGCATATTCATTCCCTGGAGTTCAAGGCACATAGGGTCAGATATAGGGCTGTTATGTCACTCTATTAAAGAAAATATCCTTAAATATGGGAACACCGCCAAGCGAAAGCAACAGTTTTGGTAACATCTCAATGCCAGATATTATCCAGAGAACTGCAAAATGTTTAGAAACTGCAAATTGTAAATCTCTTGCTCTTGCTTGTGGCTTCCAGTGATTTGTCGGCTCTCTTTAATTTGAGTTACTTGGTGTTCCTTTCTGCTCTGCTGGCAATGCAATGCCTTTCAGAGCTTCACCATAAAGACTGACCTGCGCCTGGAAATGGGGCTTCTGTTCTGGAATGCAGGGACCCTCGCTGTGTAATGGGATCATTGGCCATTATTTTTTCCACTACAATTAACTTTGTTATAAATTTCATTCCCAGAGTGTGCAGGGAGATCTGTTGTGTGTGCAACAACTCTTCTCAGCTCTTACTGAGAAAAATATCCTGTGCTCACAGTTAAAAGGACAGTTCAACTAAAAATGAAACTTCTGTCATCATTTACTCACTCTCAGGTTGTTTCAAACCCATATAACTTTCATTCATCTTCGAAACACAAATTAAGATATTTTTAATGAAACCTGAGAGATTTCGGTGTGTTTGAAAGTCCAGCACTAAAACTTAACATAATCTTTATAACAAGTAAACAGAAGCTCAAACATGCTTGATTGGTGCGCAAGAACAAATTATGTTTGTTCTGGTGTGTTGCACAAACACCCTTATGCTGCGTTCACACAGAACGCGAATAGAGCGGCAAATTTGCGTCTAGTTGGACGCTTGAACATTTTGAATCACTACCTTGATTATCTTCACTGCATGTATATTTATAACAAACGAAATATAAAACACAACCATGCCTCTTTTCGTTTACATTTTTTTTTTTTTATGAAACATTAATATGTGTTTCAGACAATAAGTGTGAACAAATATATATGATTATCACTGTAATAAAATTAAATATGACAAGAAACACAACCCAGTCTCTTTTTGTTAAATGTCAGTTTATGTGTGATCAATAATAGCCATTATAAAAGTATGAGTAAAAGGTAGAAGCTATACAATAAATAAAGCAAACCATTCAGTCAAACAAAGTCAGCACTAGTAGGCTACAACGGTTAAGTTAAATAGCCTAAAAAAATAAAGTTATGAAACTTCACTTTTACCCTCACTTTGCCCTATTTTTAAATTACGCGGGGTTTCTCATCCGCTATTGACTTGCCATTAGTTTATCACGTCACTTCACCACGTGACAGCAGCAAGCAGGCTCCTGATTGGTTAATGCGGCGCGAACAGACGCCAAAGTTCAGATTTTTTTACATTTTTTGCACTTTTGCACAATTACATTGTATCCACATTTTTATATAGAAACAATACAGAAACCAACTATCTGTGACATGAGATACTAGTAACACTTCTGTGGATATATCCGTATCATATAAGCAAAGCATCTCAACTGAAAAAAACCCCGCTGCGCTGCCAAAGCGCTGAAGCGGCCACAGCACCAAGCTTTTTCAGCCAGCTGATAACATTTTGGTGGACACACGCTTAGAGTGTGTTCACACTTGTAGTTTGGTTCGTTTCGTCTGCTTTGCATTCACATTGGTATTTTAACACCGAACCTAAAGGCACAGGGATATGTTCACAACCTGATTGATCGGCTTTTATTGCGTATATTTTGAGACGGAACATCTAAAACAATGTTGTGTGCGGGGGATAAATGCGCTTGTTGTATGTGCGTAGCCTACCCTGACAAGCCAGACCCACATCAAGATGATGTTGGGTCTGGGAACACACCATTGACAGGGCTCAATCTGAGGGGCGGGATAAATGGTTGTCTTTCAAATTCCCTCTGCACGCAATAGGATAGCGCTACAACCAACCAAAACAACGAAAAAGGTGAAGCGGAACTAATTGATAGATTAAACTAGCCGTATCCGGTTGGCAAATCTCCTAACACAGTGCCGTTCTTTGTTCTTTTTTCAAAGAAAAACTTAACACCAAGTCTTCCAGAGTGGCGGCCAAAGCCGATTCAAAAGGTAGCACGCGGAACCGATGCAACTCTGCCGTCATTATGTTAAGCACGCCCACCGACTCTATACACGATGTGATTGGCCTGACTAGAGTTTGGTTTTTCCTGCTCACAAGCCAACAGAGAGTTGCTAGACGCCCTGGCTGCAAATTATATTTGCTGCCGCTAGAGTGCGTCTAGATTTCTAGGCTATGCGTAACCTACATATGATGGTATTTTGACCAGCTAAGAACTCGTGAAATGTGTAAAAGATCAAAATTATGGCAGGAATCCCTCTGTCACACACACAATCTGCTATGAGGAGAAGTGGATTGGAGAGGCTACGCACATACAATGAGAGCATTTAGCCCAGCAAACAGCATTGCTTTGGATGTTCGGTAAGTTCCATCGCGAAAAATCGTGACCAATCAGGTTGTAAACGTATCCCTATGTCTTTAGGTTCTGTATCTTTAGGTTCGGTGCCAATCTGAATGCTAGCGGACCAGGACTAAATGTCTTTTTTGGAGGGTCCTGACCAAACTAACCAAGCAAACCAAACTACAAGTGTAAACGCACCCTTAGGGGTCTCGGTCCGCTTGTTTGGTGCGCACCTGGGTTCGGATTGTAGTGTTCACACTTATTCACACTTATTCAAATGAACCGCACTAACAGAGCAATCCCACTTCATTTTAACCCAGCCAAACCTGCCAAGTGTGAACACACCCTAGTTTCCACAAAAACCAATAAGGTTTGGTCTTGTGTGTCGCACAAACATCTTTGAGTTTCCGCAAGAACCAATAAGGTTTGTTCAAACATGTTCTAGTTTCTTCAAGAACCAGGGAAGTTTGTTCTCATGTATCATGCAAACACGTTCGAGTTTCTGCATAAAAAAATTGTGTTACACAAACACGATAATGTTTCTGCAAGAACCAGTGAGGTTTGTTCAAACGTTCATGTTTTCGCAAGAACTTCTCAATTCATATGGATTTCTTTTACGATCTATTTTGTTTTGGTGGAATGGACTTTCAATGGAGGGACAGAAATCTCTTATATTCAAACAAAAGTCTTGTGGGTTTGGAATGTCATTAGGGTGAATAACTGATGAGAGAATTTTTATTTTTGGGTGAACTAACTCTTTACCATAGATGGATTTTCAAAATGACACTCTTTGAAACCTTCATGGTACCTCTTGCCAGAGCACCTTTAAATAAACTTTTGGCATAGTGTCCAGTATGCTTTCAACGTTTCTCAATTGCACTGGGATCATAACCGAAAGATCAACCAACAGAAAAACAGCTTGTTTGGGAAGTCCAATGACCCGTGTCCTGCCAGGATCCTCTCTACCAGTAGCCTTTCAGTGGCCTTCATTAGCAAGACTACATGGATTTGTTTTCAGCACCTGCCTCAGAACTGGAAACGGTCCAACCGCAAGGGCTGTCATGTTACATCAGAGTCATGCAAACCATACCTCTCGTCCTCTCTTTGTCATATGAGTTGGACTTGGAACCAAAAGGGTGGAAGTTGTTTCTTTTTAATGAAAGATTAGAGGTGACAAACATGCTTGAAGTTGCTTTGGATTGAAGCATCTGTTGAATGACTACTTACAAAGTACACAACTTTTTGTCTCGCTTGTCTGACCTGTGCTTGAGCTTCATGAAGACACGTTCCCGCTCCTCCTAATTCACAGATCAGAGAGCTGCGTCACGAGTCTAGACACAGAAGCCTAACAGAAACATGTGCGGCATCGGCACAAATCCATTAGACATTGGCAGTGTTGTGTCTTTTGAAGTCAAGGCCTGTCTTTTCATTCCCACCAATATTAAGACCCAGGTCTCCATCTGTCTTAGGGGAAAACTCCTCCTTTTCCCAGCAGAACTCTGGAACAAAAACAACATCTCTTCCAAGTACATTGCACTCACCACCATTTAGATCAGTATTAGGTTTACTCCCATAATACAGATTCCAACAGAGCTAATTAATTGTAATTTGTATCATTACTTACAGGAAGAGATGGACTAGCTTTGTGGAGGCATATCTAGGAATCTATTTTTAGGCCCTGATGTTATCTTTCTTGACGTATATCTAATTTTTGACTGTTTACGTCTGGGCATGCACAATATATTGGTACCATATCAGTTATCAGATTTATCATTATCAGTATGGCTATTTAATTGTTTATGCTCATTTCCTCTATTTTTACCTTTTGCCGTCATATTTAAAAGCATTAATACTTTAATAAGACTGTTAAAGGGATAATTCACCCAAAAATGATTTACTCACCCCCAAGCCATCCTAGGTGTATATGACTTTCTTCTTTCAGATGAACACAATCGGAGATATATTAAAACTTTTACTGGCTTATCCAAGCTTTATAATGGCAGTGAATGGGGGTTGAGATTTTAAAACCCAAAAAAGTGCATCCATCCATCATATAAGTACTCCATACGACTCCAGGGGGTTAAAGGTGCACTATGTAACATTTTTTCAGTAAAATATCCGAAAACCACTAGGCCAGTGTTATATATTTTGTATATTGTGTCATATCTGCGTTACCCTCGGTTTCCGGTTGTATTTTGCAGAAACGCTTTACCCTTACTGCAGTGTGCAACAAGTGTCATAGCAGCCGCCGAGCGAACGCACAGAGTAACGTCATAACACCTCTAGCGGACAGAAAAGTTACATGGTGCACCTTTAATAAAGGCGTTTGTGTAAGAAAAATATCCATATTTAAAACTGTATAAACTAAAATAACTAGCTTCCAGACGGCCTACACAAGTCGGATTAACCTCTGACGTAATGTATGTAGCTTAAGCTTTGACGCCTTTTTGCGGTTCAAAGAAATAGGGCTGGGCAACAAACTCAAGCTCCTCGTCTCATATATCGAAATTCTCAGATATTTATAATTCGTGAACGGTGTTTTGTTTTGCTCTATCCTTCTGCGCTTCTGCTTTCGTCAACGCGTCAGGTCAGAGGTCAGTCTTTCGCTGTAAATTGATGCGTATAGCCATCTGTCGGAAGCTAGTTATTTTAGTTTATAAAGTTTTAAATATGGATATTTTCTTACACAAATGCATTGCTTCGCTTCAGAAGGCCTTTATCAACCCCCTGGAGCCGTGTGGATTACTTTTATGATGGATGGATGCACTTTTTTTGGGCTTCAAAATCTCACTGCCATTATAAAGCTTGGAAGAGCCAGGACATTTTTTAATATAACTCTGATTGTATTCGTCTGAAAGAAGAATGTCATATACACCTAGGATGGCTTGAGAATGAGTAAATCATGGGGTAATTTTGCTTTTTGGGTGAACTATTCGTTTAAATGTAATTTTTAGCAAATCTCAAAATGATTGTCAATTTTTCATATAATGTACATTATAATGTTGTGATGCATAGATTCACTTGTAGCATTTAAAACACTTATCCTTATCCTAAAACATTTTATTTTTTAATTCATTTAGACAAAATTCTAGCATACTCAAAGTGTTATACTTCTCATCCTCATATATACTGACATATTTGAGATGGTTATAAAATAAATAACCTGTTTAGGTAATGTAAGTAACTTATGTTTATGTGCTATCCATTACAGGACTGGAATGTTTTGGTCCGTGTTGAAGAAGTCAGTATGTTATGCCTCTGCTAATTTTGGATGTTATACTGAGCGAGTGGCCTACATGGGAATGTGTCTATGTTGTGCTATAAATATATGGCTTTTCGGCCCCTGTTATGAGGCCAAGTCCAAGGAAAATAAAGTGGCTCGGGTGGTATTTTCACCTTTTTATTTAAATTATGTTAACAGACAGACCTCTTAATGTGACAACAAATTTGTTTATGTTCCTTATAAACACAGGAGAACCAATTCAAGCCGCAGTGGCCCTGAGCCAGCATTGGGGATTTATTGTTTTGGGATGTTGCTTTGTTACTGTATGTTATCTTTTAATGTAATGGTTCAATGTGTGTCCAGTTTGTTTTAGCAAACGATATTAGTATGTAAATTTTTTGTGTTCTATAAACCTGTTTTCTTTTTGTGTCTTATATAGCCTACCCCCTCAACCCCATCAGTAAAGCCAGTGCTTCTCAACCTTGTAGACTCCAAGGCCCCTCACTGTCAAAGACAATATTTAAATTAAGTAAATAAAAATAAAATTTAAGTGAAAACGTCCAGAATTGTTTAAATAACTGAATGTTCTTGAGGGTTTACACTTTTTATTATTATTACCAATGAATTTACATGACTTTTCCAGTTGTTTGTGATTATTTTATTTTTTACTTACAAATAGCAATTTCTACCCGATAAAATCATTTTAAGATTTTATAAATTAACAGGACTTTTTCCAGATCACATTAGAAATCACACTTTTAAAATTCCCTTATAAATACAGTTTTTTCAAGACCATGAGAATGCTGGACACCAAGCCAGAAATGTGTTCATTTTAGCCCATAATATATTTTCATATAATTTAACATTATCATTAAAATGCCCAGTAATAAGTCATAAATAAAAATAATTATCATCAAAGCTCAACAGTTATGAAACAGCCTACCTGTTTGAGTGAACCAAAAGTCCTTAAATTTGTCAAAGCATTTTTTTAAAAGAAAAGAAAAAAAAAGATTTTTTTTTTTTTTATTTAAATACAAATTTTAATTAAAAAAAATATAGCTATAAATAGTTAAATATAGCTGCAAGCAGCAATAACGGGGTTCAAGCAATTTAAGGCCTTTAAGAACATGTGTAAAAAGGTATTATGTAACCACCTAGCCTGTATCCGCCTAGATCATAGATGAAAAAGACCATTTACAGCCAAAACAGGCAATTTACTAAGGAAATATATGTTTTAAAGCTTTTTAACAGTTATCGAGGTTGAGCCAAATACCCAGGACTAGTTTGCGAAAGTAGGTTTTTGAAAATAATCTCCAATATTTAACGAATGATTCGATTGGCAGCGGTGGTCCTAGAGGTAAAGTTGCTCAGAATGAGGAGTTCTACTATGTGGTATGATTGTTGTGGGCACGTGCAAAAAAATTGTATGATATACAATCCTTTACGTATGTGAAGAACGCAAAGGCGCCCCAGGTGGCCGATTCCTTTAGAATTTCTCACAGGCCTCTAGGGTCATAAGTCAAACAGGCCCAGTGAGTTTCGTTCCGATTGGCCTCCATTAACCTTGTCTGACAACTTCATTGACCGATGGCGGCCATGTTTTTGAGATATGCTAATGTCCTCATATAGAAATTGCAGCAGCTTGGACAAAGACACTGCGTTTTCAAGTCAATCGTAATTACTGCTACGTAGGTAAAGCCTTTTTATATGTTTTTTCATTATATAGTGCCCCCAAGTGGCCAGTCGCTGCATTCTTTTTCACGTGACCACAGACCGAGCCCATACATTGGTGAAATTCGTTCATTCCATTCAAGAGGGTTAGCCGTTTTAGTAAAAATGGCCACGCCCACTTAGAACGTTTTGGCATCTCGACGCAGACGTGAATCTGAATTTTTACTTTTTTCCGATAATTAATGACAATCGCACTCCAGAGAATATTTCTGCACTGGTTTGGTTTCGATTGGGCGAAAAACCTAGAACTATAGTTTTGTAAAAGAAGTTTTTAAAAAAAATCCAAAATAACCGAAAATTTCACCTGCAAAATTTCGCCGGCGACCATTGAACCCAAGATGTGCATTTTGTTAGTCTTGAACCAAGGATTCCAATGATAAGACACTTGAGCCATTAAGTACTTTTGATTGCTGTACCGCCACCATAGGCCGATTGGGGCGAGCATTGTAGACAGGGTGAGTACTACCATCCCTCAAAGTTTTAAGTCTCTACGATTTACAGTTTACAGGTCTGCCCGATCTTTTTTAGGGAAGAATGCTGATCCTTGGAAATTCTAACAATTACAATAGGGTTTCAGTGATGCACTTGAACCCCTAATAAAAAAATATATAATTAAAGACATTTATAAAAAAAAAAAACATTATTAGAAAATTTGAATAACCCAAAATCTAAGTTTAAATTCAGTACATATTCATGCAATGTGATTCATAGGAAAACATAACATTTGTAATAAAAAAGGTCACTTTAACCCTACTAACTAACTAACCACCACTGTTGATTTGTAAATCTTTTGCTTGCTTCTGTAACATCGGTGTGATTGGCAAGGTGAGGATGAAGAGAGGCTCCTAAAATCTTGTCTGTTAAGTTTGTTCAGGATTACCCAGCTGCCCCTTGCTGTATTTATTTAAAGTATTCAAAATACCAGCAGCTGTTGCTGATCATGCAGGTATAGAGGGTTACGACTAAAATATCTCTCATCTCTTTGACTGGCATATCACAGTTTTTTTTTCATAGATGGAGGCTAATGTATTTCTATATTGTTTTTGCTATTGTTTAGATATAAAAATAGTACATAAAGAGGATATGGTACGTGCGATTTAACCCCTCTTTGCTGTCAAGTACATTTCTTTCTGCATTTTGTACTGCTTAGTCCAGAAACAAGCTATTAATCAACTTGACAAGGCGTTCCTGCAACACGTGGTTTGTGTAGTTGTCCTTGACATCATTACACGAGGTCACCTGATTGATAATACCCTAGCGGGTGGATGATCGTGCATGTCTGCAAGTGTCTGAGTGCCTCTCTGCCCAAAATAGATGTTACTTCGAGTAGAATTTACGGTAACCCCTTGACGTCTGAAATATGGGCTGAGTAGGAGTGTGATAGAGACAGTGAGGTGGCACCGTTAGAGTTTCCTGTTTTGCTTTTAATGGGTCATCATCAGGGTCCATGACAAAACGGGAACTGCCACGGTGTGTTACGTCACAATATCCAGTCCCTATAATTTCACACATGGCTCCCAAAATATCTCTGGGCTCATCAATCATGCCTGACATGGACTATTCGAGGGTTAATGACAGATTTGAATGGCACGGGAAAATAGAGTAAGAGTAAAGTGAGAGCTAATGAAACTCATTATGGTGGTGAGATCATGGTCGTGGCACTGCGAGGTGAGATTCTTGCCATGTGCATGTCGCTGAGATTACGACACCACTAGTAAAGGAAAAAAAATAGTTAATAGATAGTCATCAACCCTCCATTTCCTTGTCCTTATCTGGCCGACTAGCAATGGCATCATCATTCAATTTCCTTCAATTATATGTATTCTAGATGTGAGATTCTCCTGTTTAAGTAAAAAAAAATATATGTAATAATAATAAAACAAATGTAATATTAAACAATTAAAGAATATATATATATATATATATATATATATATATATATATATATATGTGTGTGTGTGTGTATATGTGTGTGTAATAAATGCTATATATATATATATATATATATATATATATATATATATATATATATATATGTATATATATATATATATATATATATATATATATATATATATATATATATATATATATATATATATAAATATATAAATACATTTTTCTCTGTATTCTTTTTTCTATTCTGTTACAAGTAAAATAATGATATAAATCCCATTTAAAAATGGATAAATTAATGAATGGATAAAAATTATTTTACTTGTACAAGTGAATCTCACAAAAACATGTCCAAGTCACATAAAACAAAATATTATTTTGCATAAAATGAAGTTTTCAGAACCATTCAAAACCAGGATTTTTTTGCATTGCATTTTTATGACAATTAAGTTCATTTGCGGTTTAAATTATTGCAATGCTAAAAATCATTCTCAGAACTGTACAATGAAAAAAAAAAACTTTTAAGTATATTTCACGACAGTAGTTCATGGATCAAATTTTTGAAAATATTTTTTTCTTTTTTATAGTATTACAGTAATTGAAAATAATGGGTTTTGAAAATAAAAAGACCAGACATAGTACATTAATGAAAATTTCAAGGAAAAATGTGTTTAATTTTAATTGAAGCAATCTTGCAATGCAAACAGTTGTAATGGTCCTGAAACAGCTTAATTTTCTTTACGCAAAATGACTTTCTTCTTTTTATTTCGATGTGACCGGAATTTGACCCCCATATGTATTTGTATAGTATGATGTATAGATTTCTCCAAAGCTTTTGTTCCTCTAAACAGCCATTTTCTGTTCCTGGCCATTGGTTTATTACTCCCTTTTCTGATTCCCTCAGCTAGAGCCGCACATATCCTCTTCTCTCCTGCACCTCCCACCTCTCCTTTCCCAACTCCCTCTCTGGCTGGCATTTATTTCAAGGATCTGATTTGAAGGGACTGGTATGGCAGCCGGAACCATGACTGTTCACAGTGGGTGGGCGGAGCCAGAGCGGAGCGGGGAGACGTTAGGGGAGTGAAGCGGTATAAAAGCCTGAGCTGGTTCATCCCTGTCAGTGGCACACTCAGAAACGACAGAGACACAGACGGAGGGAACCGATATTCACCTCGAGTACCTTCTGGAAGTTGTTGTCTCCAGCTGTTTGTTAGCGTCACCTTCTATCAAGAAGGATACAAGGAAAAGAGAAAGCTACTTCAAAACCTTCACCACAGGGAAACCTGGAGAATTGCAAAGCTCTCCTAACACCTCAGAAGACGAACGGCCAGCCCTTGCCATCCAGATACATGGCTGCCCGTCCGATGGAGACGGTGGGTTTCGCCGTTCTCCCCGCACACATCTTGGCATCGGCCATGGAGGAGTTTCCCCAGCAGCTACCAGTGCCCAAGTGTCTGGCTAGGGGCCGAAACCGTCCCCGACGGCCCCGAGAGGCCCGCTTCAAGACCCAGCCGGTGACTTTTGCAGAGATCGCCGAAGTGGAAGAGGAAGGGGCTTCACCTCTGGAGGAAGAACAAGCCAGACGGTCCTTCCTTCAGTCGCTGGAGAGTCTCAGGAGAAGCACACAGACCTTGCACCACGCGGGATCCACACAGAGCTGTCGCACCGCGTCTGCACAGGCTAGCCTGGACTCCAGTGACTCAGACTCGCCGCAATGAGAAGAGAGGAAGGTCTGAAGGATGACAGGACTGGAATTCAATGCATTTCGCACATATATTCCTGTTAAATTCCTCATTTACATCCGTTAATCTATAGTAGTTATGATTCCAGTCGAGTAACACTGGCACAATAATTGTTTACCTCTTCTGCAAGAGCAAAGTTGTAGCACATTGGAAGAGTTCAGAAAACCACGTAAATGCTTACGCAAATTCCTTTTTTTATCGTATGAGACTCGAGGACCGGTGAGGTTTCATCTGTAATGAACTTGACAAGAAACATGATTCCGATTCCATTTTAATAGACTGATGTTATTCATGTCCCTTGTGCCTGCTTAAGATTGCACAGTCGAATGGGTCCTCCACTGCTGGGCAGGATGTAGACTGTCCCATTTTGTTATAATTCATTGCTGAGTTGACGAACAAACTAAAAGAGGTACAACAGAGATACTGAGATGTATTTTTACAGAAAATAATCTGCATTCAGACAAGGTTTTAAACCCTGATGTCCATGTCTGCCAGAATGGTGAACTTACTAATGAACTCGACAAGGAGCATATTATTGTACTTTTCAAATGTATCCTATATTTATTCACAGATTATTTTGTTATAACATAGTGATTTTTAGAGAATTGTTCTGTTGACACTGTGGACTTGTAAAGTCACTATCACTGTATGTAAGAGAAAAAAGCCTTTATACTTCAATTTGACTATTATCTTTGTTAATTTGTTTCATACTTTCTTTCATAGTTATATAAATAAACTTTATAACATTGAATTCATTGTCTCATTTATTCAGAGATCAGCCAACCCAACTAAATATGAAATTATACAAAAAAAATCATCCAAGTGCTAAAAAAATTATTCTCATTATCTTTATCTCATTAGTTTCTTTATTGGTTTCATACATAGATATAAGTATGAAAATAAATTTTTAAAAAGTGAGAAAATGTAAATAAAGTGAGTAAAAGGGGTTAAAAGAAAAGAAAAGTGTAGGGAAGTCTGGATTCTTCATTACATATAATAATGAACTATTATGGCTTCTCACAATAATGATCACCTATTATCTCAGATGACAGCATGTGTTTACATGTTGTCCACATCCACATTTACAAAACCAAATTTTACCGGTCTCTATCTGGACTCCCTCCTCAACGTCTGATTTCTATCAGCCAATACAGATGGCATGTAAAAATAGCATCTCATGACTTGCCTTCTGATCTAGTTACATTATAGGAAATCTTGCCTCTCCATCCAACTGGGGATTGTTCAGTGTTGTGAAAGGCTATGCTTGACACAAAACTGTGTGACTGAGTTTATTTACGTTTGAGGGATTACCCTTTGACCCACTGTGTCAGACTAATTCATCATCTCTATGCTTTCTGACTTGGCAGGCAATATTTCAGTTGAATATTATTAACATTAAATGTGAAGTGTGTATTTTTACCCAACAGATGTGCAAAATGAATGACTGTTTTCATACAGGTTTCCCTTTAACACCCCCATCTGCTATTGGCCAGACAAACATATAACCCCACCTCCATACTCGTGCCATTGTTTGACTCGTTTCAAGTGAAAATCAAGTCCCGCCCTACATTTTTTCTTGTTTGAGAAGCCGTTTCACTCATGCTGCATCCCAATTTGCCTACTTATACTACGATCTAAAAGTATGTACTCATTTTGTAAAGAAAAGGTACATACTTTTGAGTGTGTAGCAGAAGAGTATGCAAGCTTTGGGACATACGTCATCTATAATGGACTCTGTCGCTTAGTTACGTGCATCCTGTCACCGTTTAAACTGCCCTGTCAAAATCCTCCACATTTAGTTTAATTTCCTACCGTATCGGAGAGAAATGTAGTAGCCATTTGTGGCTCTTTAATGCAGAGACTCTCATGTGTTTGCAGTTTAAATATAATGATGCATTTAAAAGTTAATGGCCAAACGTATCATTACAAAAGTTCACAATGCTGCTGCAGGTGAAATATAATGTGGATAACATTGAATAAATATGTTTTTGTCAGGTTAAATACTGATAATTGATCACTCAAACCCCTTTATCTAAACCTCTATACTTAACCGTTGGACTAGCACATCCGTCATGTTTGTAGTTTTTTTTAACACTTTTTATCCGCGTTTGTAGTTCTAATCCGCAATGGGTTGTGGGCAATATCAGCCGTTAGAGTGTGCGTCGATCTGCACTCAGTGTTGCCAACTTAGCAATTTTGTTGCTAGATTTAGCAACTTTTCAGTCTACCCTAGCAACAAATGTAGCTTTTTTTAAAATTTATTTGGCAACTTTTAGCAACTTTTAAAAAGTGACTCTTATCCAAACAACACACATACAAGCCAGCTAAATAGACTGAACGGTTCATTCATAATTCCTTAAGATCGCTGTGGAAATGTGGAAATAGCTGTGAAAACCGGAAGACAACAAGCGCAGGGGCCGGGCTACATAGGGTCTATATAGCCAGGCACAGAGGATTTCACATTTTTGGCTAAATAATTTAAACACATTAAGTTCAGAGTACAATTGTTTGGTTAGCAAGTCACAATTAAAAAAAAAAAAAAAAAAGACCAATTTATAAATTCCTACACAAGTACCATTAACACTTCAAAAAGGGCTAATGCTAGTGCACTCACTGCAGACAAAATTTAAGTATATATTTCTTTTACAAACAAATCTAAATTAGCATTTCAAATAATATCTACGTATTACATAATGGCATGGTTTTGTGTTGCGATTACGTAATGGCGTCACAACGTCATTTAGCAACAAATCAATCTGCCTTTACCAACTTCCCCTGAAAATTAGTTGGCAACAGTGGCTGCGTCTGAAAACGTAGGCAGCTGACTTGTTGCCTCGCTGCCTTATCTGACTTGTAAGGCAGCGTTTGTGCATGAAAGGCACCTCACGAAACTGATTTCGGACAGACTTCTGAGGCAGTGTAACAGTTTAATGATGTACAGCAAAATAGAGAGAGCTTTGGTGAGAACTAAACAAATATTTAATTTGCTAGAAATTACAACAGAAGTGGAAAATGTTAGTCAAAAATGTACATTTACAAACTAACTGACCAGCAAACGCAACTTTCAGACGCCATCTTTTTTTCTAGCCCGACTGTCACAGAATAGAATGTATAGGATTGTGGGATATCAAAGGCAGCTAAGGATACATGTATGCTGCCTTCAATAATCGATCAGATGAAGGTATCTCGGGAGGCATTTTGACACTTGGTGTCATGTATACACGGACAGACTATTTAAGAATGTTGCTTGACTATGCAAAACATTCTTTAGCGCGATTATATCAACATGCATAAGTCTTTTCTTGTCTTCCATATTGTGACATATTCAAGTGAAACGGCTTCTCAAAAAAGATTTGTTCCAGTTTAATGTCACTGCATATTAAACTGGATATGGGAACACATTTAAACATAAACAAATCACCCTTAACTGTTTTCTTTTCAGAGGAAATATCCTTGTTCATCTCCCCTTTCTGCAGTGAAGCGCCTCAATAACCTACTTTGCGTGGTGTGGTTGCCATGGTGATAGTGAGGTCAGTGAAATATGATGTTTTGGAACTGTTGGGAAAACAAACTTTATGTTCATTTCCACCAGACTGTCTCCTCCTATCATTTCTCTCTCTCTCTCTCTCTCTCTCTCTCTCTCTCTCTCTCTCTCTCTCTCTCTCTCTCTCTCTCTCTCTCTCTCTCTCTTAATCAGTCTATTTACATTTAGGCCTTGCTTCTTTCATCAAGCTAAATACACCCCTTTATAGATATGCATTATTTCTTAATCTTTATTTTTTATTTAAATATGACACTGCAAATTTATCGGAATACAGGAGCTTTGCCGAGTGCGTAATGTGCGCTGAACAAAAACAGCCTTTAATTAAAAACATCATGTTCCCAGCAGGCATTTGGACTGGCCCCACTGTTCTTCGTTATATAACAGATTGTATTTATTGCTTATTCCTTGCCGAATGAAGATCTGATGAAAATGTTCCTGAGAAGGGAGTGCGTCAAGGATAACATGACTGAATTGTATTTGGCAATGCATCCTTTGCATCTTTAAAACACAAAATACATGTATGTCATCCTATTCTATGTAGACTGTTTATTTCACTCTTGACCTGGCAAGAATTCAAGTGAGTGGGCTTGAAACGTGACTGAATCATTAGAGGAAAACAGTGATTCATTTTTACAGGCTGGCTCTGTTAAAATAAAATTAACTCTTTCCCTGCCATTGAATTTTCCGCCATATGAGACAACACTTCCCCGCTATCTACAGAATTTTCCGTCATTTATGAGACAACGCTTCCCCGCCATTGACAGAATTTTCCATCATTTATGAGACAACGCTTACCTGCCATCAACGGATGGAATTTTCTGTCATTTATGAGACAACACCTCTCTGCAATCGACAGACAAAATTTTCCGTCATTTATGAGACACCGCTTCCCCGGCATTGACGGAACATTCCGTCATTTATGAGACAACGCTTTCCTGCCATCGACGGAATTTTCCGCCATTTATGAGACAACGCTTCCCTGCCATCAACGGATGGATTTTTATGTCTCTTTGCCATCAGCGGACGAAATTTTGCGTCATTTATGAGACAACACTTCCATGCCATTGACGGAACTTTCTGTCATTTATGAGACAACGCTTCCCCGCCATCGAAGGATGGAATTTTCCCTAATTTATGAGACAACGCTTCCCCACCATCGACAAAATTTTCTGTAATTTATGAGACAGTCAACGGAATTTTCCATCATTTAAGAGACACCACTTCCCCGCCATCGACGGAATTTTCCGTCATTTATGAGACAATCGACGGAATTTTCCATAATTTATGAGACAACGCTTCCCTGCCATCGACAACATTTTCTGTCATTTATGAGACAGTCGACGGAATTTTCCATCATTTATGAGACAACGCTTCCCCGCCATCGACGTAATTTTCTGTCATTTATGAGACAATACTTCCCCGCCATTGACACCATCCCATAATTTATGAGACAATTGACAGAATTTTCCGTCATTTATGAGACAATCAACGGAATTTTCCATCATTTATGAGACAACGCTTCCCTGCCATCAACGGATGGAATTTTCCGTCATTTATGAGACAACGCTTCCCTGCCATCGACGGATGGAATTTTTCGTCATTTATGAGACAACGCCTCTCCGCTATTGACGGATGGAATTTTCCGTCATTTATGAGACAACGCCTCTCCGCCATCGACAGAAGGAATTTTCCGTCATTTATGAGACAACGCCTCTCCGCCATCGATGGATAGAATTTTCCGTAATTTTTGAGACGGCTTTTCCCGCCATTGACGGAATTTTACGTCATTTTTGAGACAATCGACGGAATTTTCCATAATTTTTGAGACAACGCTTCCCTGCCATCGACAACATTTTCTGTCATTTATGAGACAGTCGACGGAATTTTCCATCATTTATGAGACAACGCTTCCCCGCCATCGACGTAATTTTCTGTCATTTATGAGACAATACTTCCCCGCCATTGACACCATCCCATAATTTATGAGACAATTGACAGAATTTTCTGTCATTTATGAGACAATCAATGGAATTTTCCATCATTTATGAGACAACGCTTCCCTGCCATCAACGGATGGAATTTTCCGTCATTTATGAGACAACGCTTCCCTGCCATCGACGGATGGAATTTTTCGTCATTTATGAGACAACGCCTCTCCGCTATTGACGGATGGAATTTTCCGCCATTTATGAGACAACGCCTCTCCGCCATCGACAGAAGGAATTTTCCGTCATTTATGAGACAACGCCTCTCCGCCATCGATGGATAGAATTTTCCGTAATTTTTGAGACGGCTTTTCCCGCCATTGACGGAATTTTACGTCATTTTTGAGATGCTTTCCCGCCATTGACATAATTTTCCATCACTTATGAGACAACGCTTCCCTGCCATTGATATAATTTTTCGTCATTTATGAGACACTTCTTCGCCATTGACAGAATTTTCTGGCTTTGTGTTTTCACTGTTATACTGTAGGGGGCGCAATGACACATCTTCTCAAAAAGTACAGAATTTCCGGATCAAAACACAGGGAAAAAAGCAGCAGAAACAAGCAATAAAAATATTGTCTATATGCATGTTTTTTTGTTTTTTGTTTTTTTAAACACGATTTTCTCAGCTTTTTGTTCAAAATGTTGCTTTTTTATGAAACTTATCCACATTAAAGTGTTGATAAAAAAGAATGCATGAAGCTAGAATAAAACATAAAAATAAAAAAACAGAGGCTCTGTTATTTCTTGTGATATTTTGCATATTCAGATATTCATACAACAAAATGTTCTGGGGGCCATGACATTTTTGTGAAAATTATCAAAAAAGCTGGTGGCGGCTGGTTGGGCTGATGGGCAAAAAAGATTAAATGCTCAGGTAAATGAGGGATTTGTCACTTTTTTTGGAAACTCTTAGATCCTTTTTTACCACATGGCACTCGACAGAAGATCAGAAGTCAGATTTGGGGAAAACAGCACAAATAAGAGGTCTTTTTATATTAATTTGAATGCATTTTATTGCTTATTCACCTGACTTTTGCTTCTCATTCTGCTGTTGCCTGTTCAAGGCTGTCTGGGCTCTGTCTGCAAAAGCATTAGTTTGCTGAAACCCTGACCTACATTCTCATACGCCATGAAGCAGAACCCTTTGGTATTTGGGTCAGAACCAAAAAGCACATAACTGGAAGCACCATGTTGCCCTTGTTCTCCCAGTGTCTGTCTGTTTCTCTCATTGATCTGATAGAGACAAGGATACTGAATGAGCAGAGGGTAACCTATTTACACACTCTCATTTCCTCAAACCATGAATGAGGCGGTTGGCAATTGATGACATGCAAAGAATTATTAATATATCTGTCAGGGTAAATAAATAAATTGATATACTGTGAGCATGATATATGGTGCTGTACTTAATTTTTACCATATAAACAGCTAATTCTGCTCTGGATAAATGCCCAGAAGTTTTTGATGCTGTCAAGTTTCTGACATTTGCGAGAATGTTGAAAATGTTGATCAGAAACCGTCTTGTGTCTGTGATTATGAACATATCTGGGCCTTCTTTTTAATGCTCTGCTGACATTTCCATTTTGTGCTCTGACACAGAGATAACCTAGTTTGAGAGTTTTGTATTTGCCAAAGTAAACATGTCTATTCTCCAATGGCTTGATAGGATGTAAAATCTTTTCTTATTTTATCATGCCCTTTACACTGTAAGTTATATTCTCTTGGCGAGAGCCGGGGGAAAATTATGCGCACAAAATGATTAAATCTAAAATCACTGACCTGATTCATCTTAATTCTATAATGAACATTTACGCTGGTTGTTATGTTTATTCTAAGTTGTAATAAAGATAAAAAAAGGCATATTTTTGGTTTAATTCAGATGGATTGTAAAACTGTATGCTGTCACTTTTGGTTTTGTGGATAGAGAAACATTAAAAGCAACAGCATTCTTTTGTTATATGTTTTTTAAACAGTGTGTCTGGACCAAAGAGCCATTAGTTGGCACAACTTGTTTTTTTTAATGTTTTTATCCTCAACAGACCCAATGACTAATGCTGTCCAGGCAACAGTCTAAGTGTGTCTTGATCATCTAAAGATAAAAAACATAAGAACTTCAATTCAATCCATAAATGGTTTCTGCATCCTGCGTATACAATCATTTGAGAGGCTGAGGGAAGAAACAAGACTCATTTCTGAGAAATATATAGAAAAAAGACCCCTTTAAAACTGTTCATATAAAAAAATTCTGGCATCACCTCACTATATTTATCTAAAAGTAACATGGCCACATGCCATGCGGCAATATCTTTTGCTAATATTAATACGATTTTTTTTTAAACTTATCTTACTCTTATACTATTTTTACTCTTATTTTCATGTGACATACAAACTGTAAAATTGGAAATAAAAGCACTATTTTGAATAAAACATGAAATTGTGTATGGTTTGAGTTCTAATGTGCACCACTTTCAAAGTACTTTATTACTATAATTTTTATACATACAATATTACCAAATATACAGACCTATAATAATAATAAGCTGTTGCTGTCAGGGAAATTACTATTATTGTTATTTCAACTACAGCTACACCAATCAGGCATAACATTATGACCACAAAATTCCTAATATTGTGTTGGTCGCCCTTTTGCTGCCAAAACAGCCCTGACCTGTCGAGGCATGGACTCCACTAGACCCCTGAAGGTGTGCTGTGGTATCTGGCACCAAGATGTTAGCAGCATATCCTTTAAGTCCTGTAAGTTGCAAGGTGGGGCCTCCATGGATCGGACTTGTTTGTTCAACACATCCCACAGATGCTCGATTGGATTGAGATCTGGGGAATTTGGAGGCCAAGTTGACTCAAACTCCTTTTTGTGCTCCTCAAACCATTCCTGAACCATTTTTGCTTTGTGGCAGGGCGCATTATCCTGCTGAAAGAGGCCACAGCCACCAGGGAATACCGTTTCCATTAAAGGGTGTACATGGTCTGCAACAATGCTTAGGTAGGTGGTACGTGTCAAAGTAACATCCACATGGATACCAGGACCCAAGGTTTCCCAGCAGAACATTGCCCAAAGCATCACACTGCCTCCGCCGGCTTGCCTTCTTTCCATAGTGCATCCTGTGCCATGTGTTCCCCAGGTAAGCCACGCACACGGCCATCCACATGATGTAAAAGAAAATGTGATTCATCAGACCAGGCCACCTTCTTCCATTGCTCAGTGGTCCAGTTCTGATGCTCACATGCTCACTGTTGGCACTTTCAGCGGTGGACAGGGGTCAGCTTGGGCACCCTGACCGGTCTACAGCTATGCAGCCCCATACGCAACAAACTGCGATGCACTGTGTATTCTGACATCTTTCTATCAGCATTAACTTCTTGAGCAATTTGAGCTACAGTAGCTCTTCTTTTTGATCGGACCTCATGGGCCAACCTTCGCTCCCCACTTGCATCAATGAGCCTTGGCCATGACCCTGTCGCCGGTTCACCACTGTTCCTTCCTTGGAGCACTTTTGATAGATACTGACCACTGCAGACCGGGAACATCCCACAAGAGCTGCAGTTTTGGAGATGCTCTGACCCAGTTGTCTAGTCATCACAATTTGGCCCTTGTCAAACTCACTCAAATCCTAACGCTTGCACATTTTTCCTGCTTCTAACACATCAACTTTGAGGACAAAATGTTCACTTGCTGCCTAATATATCCCACCCACTAACAGGTGCCGTGATGAAGAGATCAGTGTTATTCACTTCACCGGTCATAATGTTATCGGTATATATATATATAAAACAAAAAGACAATACATTAATAAGCACATTGCACATATTATATTAGTTTATAACACTAAACTAATTTTCTGTGGAATTCCTGCTCACTTTAATGTCTCTGACTGTTCAGATGCTCATATTTTTAAATATGAAAATAAAGCAAAACTCAATTTTTTCAACTTTTACTTCTGTCCAGTAGATGCCAGTAACACGTGAACAATGCGCTGCATACTACACACGAGAAGAAGCTCTTTTTATTGACTTGACTGTGAACCAGTAACGGAGCGAGAAACGATTGACGTCTTTGTATTTTTTTAACGCTGGAGCTCTCTAGACCTATCACACGAAGAGAAACGAATGACGTTTTTAAAGTTCGTTTGCTCCAGCCAATGACATTCATCGAATTCTGAAGCGCGAAGAGTTTAAGGCAAGAGAAGAGAGCGAATGGCTAACGGAAACTCCAAAGATTAACAAAACAATACTTTCAAAATGCTGTTTTTATATATTTTCCGTTATTTTTAACCGTTTATTTTAGGTAGACGTCGTTCATTTCAAATTGTTTTGGGTTATTTTAGCTCAACAGCGACAGGAATCATGACTCGTTTTGAGAAAAATAACGTACGTGTGCGTTCGTTCGCATCAGCTGCTCGTGAGATGTTGCTTGTTTAGCGTTCAAATGAGTTTATTGACATTGTAAAAGACTGGTTTCGCCTCTGTTTTCTCTGTCTAATCGAACTTATACGTGTAGCACTTGATTGCTTGAGGCGATAATATTGTGCATGACTGCTTTTAAAGTGCAGTGATGGCCTCTCAGAATGTTGTTTTTGCTATCGATGTGGATTATCGACCAGAGGAGACCAACAGCACGACTAGTACCTATCAAAACCACCTCAAACACTGGATACTAAGAGTCCTGCTCAGTTTGGGACACAAATATGGACTGGAAAAAGTGCGATGGGGGTATAAATTCTTCCATTCAAAGACTGTGAAAAGTGCAACACTTATAACCAGAGGCTCTGATTTCAAGGAGCTCCAGGAGAAGGCGTTCAGCGATTTCGAAGAGGAGCTGCTTGTCAAATTCAGCGTAGAAGGAAAGTCACCCAGAAGTCGGGAAAGGTCAAATAAACTGAAACCCAGTCCTGCTAGTTGTGTCCAAAATGCCTTGAAAGAGATCCTTCTAGACTTTCAGTGGGACAGACCTGATCTGACATCTCCCACCAAGGTGACACTGAGACCAAGAAGGTCCAGTCGAAGTGGCAGAAATATCCCTCTACATGACTATGAAATGTTAAGCCTGGACAGAAATGTCCTTTTTGTCGTATCTGAATGTCCACGGTCCAAAGCAGAGTTGGATGAATATCTGTCCATCCGTAGCAATGACCGTAGACATCATAGAGACATACATGAGCAGGTGCTGTCCAAAGGTCTCATAGATATGCTTATGCAACGCAAAGTTGTGCTTCATTGGGCTGATTCGGGTATATTAAAGGTAAGTGCTGCTCTTAGGGAGTTTCTATTGAAAAAAACGTTTATTTCAGTGTTTTTGACTACAGAATGGTTTTTAACCAGGCTCATCATGTGGTGGAGGACTACACTGGCACAGACACATTGGCAGAGCTTATCGGGCAGGTTGGTGGACGGGTGGTGCCCATGCTGTCTCCTGGTTTGCCACCGATGGGCCAGCATCCCAGTGTAAGCCATTCACTGGCTGTGGGACTAGATGCCTTTCCTGTAGATTTCATCAATGGCTACCTTCAGTTGTCTGAAAGAATGCACCAACAAGTGTTTCCTCCTCTGAGTGGATCGCTTTCCTGGATTGCAGGTAAATAATATGATGTCACTGGTGCATTTATATTTATTTTATTATTATTAAATTGTGTTTTTTATTTATTAATTATGTAATATTATTAACATGAATTATTAATTGTGTGTTTACACAGTTCAAAAGTTTGGGGTTAGTCAGAATTTTAAATAAATGAATACTTTTATTCTGCAAGGACACATTAAATTGATCAAATGTGACAGTTTGTTTCCAACAAAATGTTAATAATTACTGATTATGTTGTAGTAAATGTATGATTTTTCCTGTGAGCTTTTTCTATGCATTTTTTGCATAGTAAAATAAAAACTGTAGCTATGGTTTGCCTTTTTTGCCAAATAACAGATAAGTACCTTAACCAAGTTTTGTTCTTTGAACATATGTAAAATATTTACAAAATATAAAATATTTTCCTCGTTTTTATGGTTTAATCAAACTTGGGCCATTAAAAGCAAATTTCCCCTCTTGATGTAACTTTTGGCCACGACTGTGTAACTATATGTATGTATGTATGTATAAAAAAAATAAAATTAAAAAAAGGATCACAGGTTATAAAAAAAAAAATTCTGTGTTTCTGACATTGATAATAAATCAGCATATTAGAAGAATTTCTGAAGGATCATGTGACACTGAAGACTGATGAAAATTCAGCTTTGCATCACAGAAATAAATTATAGTTTAAAGTATATTCAAATCGAAAAACATTATTTTAAATTGAAGTAATATTTCACAAAATAACTGTTTTTTTCTGTATTTTTGATGAGCATAAGAGACTTGTTTCAACAACATTAAAAATAATAATGTTTCCAAAAATTTTACCGGTACTGTATATATAAGAATGAATGAATAACTACTTTTAAACTTGCTTTATTGCCTGATTTTACAAAATGATCAGTGATTCCTAAATCTTTTTGTGCCAGATGGGAACAGGCGTTCCTGTAACGTGACGCTGGAGCCGGTATCATGCAGGCAGAGGTTTCTGCGTGCTCCTGTGGAGGTGATTCTCAGAGGTGTCCTGCAGGACTTCGACACCATCTCCCTCTCACGTCCAGCCTCAGAAAGCTGGATACTGCAGTGCCCAGATGCTGAACTGGGTCAGGAGGTGTTTCAGCACTTAAAGGAGCTGTCCACTGGAGGATCTGCCATGGTAAAATTACCTAATCTGTTTTATAATTGAGTGCAACAGTCGGGTTCCGGAAGTAAAAACTCTCCATAAGGAAATTTTAAGATAACTTATAAACCTTTAGGCACAGCCCTACTTTGAGCTACAATGTTGTTAATCAGCCTGCATTATTTCAGCTTATTTTTAAAATAATTGTTTAATAGCGGAATTCCTGGTGAAAAACTACATTACCCATGATGCTGTACAGAAAATTACACTATTTAGAAAGTCGAAAAAATGGAACATGCTCCAAAATAGCTCTTTAGCTCTGCCTACTTTCATGAAGCATTGTGAATGACGTAATGGAATTGATCTCTCTACACTCTTGAAATACTGAAATGTTTGTGTATATATATGAATTTTTTGCAATAAACTTAAAAAAATATTGTTTTTATACATATAATCAACATTTCTGAATGAGTAGTTTTTTATTTCTCCATAGTTTTTTAATTTGATTATGCTGTGCTTAACTGGATTGTAGTTCTTTCCCTCACTAAAGCCGTTAAGTACATAGTCTTGTACCTTTGTCTTTTTGTAAGATTTTCAAAAACGTTTTTGCTTCAACTTATTGTGATTCACCTCATAGCTGATTGGCTTGGGTCAGGGCTTATAACTGTTTAACAAAAATCTTTGTGGGAAAAATTAATGATAAAAACACTTTCCAGAACCAGCGCCCGTGAAAAGGGGGACAGGCACTAATTATTATTTTAACACTCAATGTAATAGGGGACCCTTAATGTAATGCAAGTTGTGGCTTTTTGCATTATGTTTCAATCGAAGTGTTTACATTGTGCAAAGATAAATGCAAGAGCAGTTTATGGTCCATGACAAGTGATGTTAGCATAAAGTGCAAAAATCTTGAGAATAATATCTTTTGACTTTATTTACGCAGCTAGCAGAAGTGAGTGAAGGAGGTGTGTTGTGTTCTGCGGTGCTGTCGGTGCTCTCCTCCTGCATGGCTCAGCTCACTGTCCTTCAGCCTCTGGTTACTCAGGAAGACCAGCTCCTGCCCGCAGACCTCGTTTCCTTGGACACTACAGACATTTCCAGTGACTTACCGGATGTCGTCAACAGTGTTCTCAATGTCATGTATGACATAATGGAGGATGAGGATTGCTCAGGTGTTTATTTTATCTGAAATAATTGGGTGTATTTGTCCAGTGTGCATAAGGTTTTGATCCTATTTTTAAAATAATGTTCTTGCGGTTTCCAGATCAAGTGAAGATGCCGTTAGTTCCTGACTGGGCCGATCAAGAGCTCAAGCAAGTGTCTTGTTCAAGGAGCAATGCGGTGGTAGAGGGGTGGTTTCCTCTGTCTGACCAATCAGGAATCAGCTGCCACTTAATGGAATCAATGAGGTTGGATACGTTCACTCTTTTACTTGTAAAGATGCATAAAACACATTTTATTTTATGTCAGGGTGGCCGCGGGTCCTTAAAATGTCTTAAAATGTCTTTAAATAAGGTTTTCTTAAAAAAAGGCCTTAAAATGTCTTAAATTGAGATTGAATGGGTCTTAAATATTTTTGGTCACATTACTCAGTGACTTTTATCATTGGACAAACCACAGATTTCCCCCCCGCTGTAACATTAGTTTATATTACTGCGTCGTCATCAGAGAGAATTGCGGTGGCAGAATCCAGTCGAACTACAGCTAGCTGACCAGCCTCCTAACTAGTTTATTTGGGTTCATACAAGTTTACACAAATGGCAGCATCATATCACGAGAATGATTCTTCTGATTCTTCAGCGATAGATAATGGATAGTGTATTTCTGGTATCAGTGTTGCGCTGTTGTTGAGGTTCGCGTTGACTGTGAGAAACTTTCATGGAGAAATAAAATGAGCGTAACAGCAAACGTAAAGAAATTAACAGAAGAATCATACTGAGGTAAAAATTCAACATGTTTAGTTTATTTCTAATATAGGCCTATAGTTAAATAATATACCATGACAAAGGAGTGTTTTCACAAGTGCACCTTACATTGATTTTAGTAGTAAAGTTACTTACATTTTAGACATATTGACTGTTTTGTTCAGTTTCACCAACGAAAATAGTTCCAAACATTAAAGAAGACCGCAGAAGCTATTTCGCGTTCTCCAAGCAACACTCCGCATTTAGTTTTGTTAACAGCGCTTTGAACCAGTCGGTTGAAATGAAATGACTTACTGCCACCTACTGGTGGTTTGGTGTATTTAAAAGGATGTGTTTAAACATTTCTTATTCAAAATTTTATTTAAAACATTAATCTCATAACATTTTTTATTTTTTTGCACTGTAAATTATTTAATTTGATTGGTAACAGCCCTATAGTAAGTTTTTGAATTTTTTGATAAATATTTTTTTAAGCTGACAGAGCACTGATGAAAATATTACTTCAGAATAAATTGTTAATACCACCCTAAAGCTTGGTGATATGATACTTTGTGGGGATAAATTGGGCTTGTATTGTTACATTACACTGTAGTGGACATCAGTGAACATCTCAACTATGTTATGAAAGATACAACAGAATGATTTGATATACTATTTTACTTTATGCAATATGTGTGTAAAATGGCCATAAATAAATGAAAAAAGAAGTGTACTAATGGCAGTAGTAATTGGCAACATTTTCATTAGAATATCTAATATTTCATGGGAATATTGATATATAATTTATTTCCCTGTTCACTCGTTGTGTCTTCCAAAATGCCTGATTTACATGCTTTAAATGTTTTTAAGTTGCTCTGATGTCCACTACAGTGGATGTATGAAATCGAGGTCCTGTTAAGTAACATAAGTCATTTTAGTAAGTCATATTCTGATTTTAAAACCCCATTACAATTTCCTGAGATATTGATTTACAACAAACTATTTGAAAATTAGTCAGATTTAAATGATAATTGCAAAATATAGTCATATTTCCATAAGAATGAAAATTGGATCATTCTGTCAGTGCCAGTTATATTTAGAGGCCAAAGAGGGAGTGTTCATGGTGAAACCTTCAAAATGGTATCTCTGAAAATCCCTGAATGTGCTCTTTACAGGACACCCAGACTTAAAACTGTGACGTGTATGGTGTCAGAAAAAAAATCACTAATATAATAACATAATATCCACTACAGTTAACAAAATGCTATGCTTGGGTCTTAGGGGGTCTATTTTGTTTTCTTTTTGCATTAAATGCATTAAATATTACATATACGTATGTAATATAATGTGTATTTCCATCACAGGTTTGGTCTTAAATTTCACATAAGGTGGTATTAAAAAGGTCTTAAAAAGTCTTAAATTGAACTTGTTCATATCTGTAGACACCCTGTATATATAATATTATTTAGTAAGATCTTTTAAGGTCTTGTTTAATAAGGTCCTTCTAGAAAACGTTTTATTATTTGTATCATATGTAAATTTAAAACATCTTGTGTAATTTTAATCTATTGTAGTTTTCTATTTTATTTTGTTTGGTTTTATTTTATTGTGTATATATACATCTCCTAAGTAACACAACTCTTGCCATGAAAAAAGCCCCAAGTGTTGATATAGCATATGATGCTATTTTAAAAGTTCATTATTTTGTTTATTGGGTGTAGGGATGGCTCGATACCACAATTTTGATTTCGGTACGATACCAAAATCTAATACCGAAGTACCGATATTGAATTGATTAAATCTGATTTTGGCGTGGGTATTGCGCATAGTATTACTCATTCTCGCAGGTTTTGGGTTTATAAAGTGGGAAATTACCACAAATGTTTATTAGTAAATAATCAACAAAGATTATCACATCAAATCAGTCATTTGAAAACTTTCTTGTGAGAAGAAATTTCAGCAATACTGCGCGTCTCCCTTCTCTATCACTCAAAATGAACAAATTGCTTCTGGCTTCAAAAGACATCGCACCTACACTAAAGCAATCTGCATGCTCCAATTCAACATTTTCACGTTCGTTTTGGGACAGCTAACTTGCCCACGTATTTTTAAACCGTGCAAATTTTAACATTCAAGCGATTTTATAGCATTTCGTAATACATGGGATGAGAGCTCTTTGAGAGAGTTTTCTTTGTGCTCATACCAACAACGCACACACAAGGCTGGTAAAGAGCTTGCGCATTCCAAATTAAGTTTCCTTAAACAGTCAAATACACAAAATTATGTAAAAATGTCCGTCTTTAGTGAGTATTCACATAAACACAGTCGGTTATGTTACGCGAATGTAAATAGTGCAATAGTATGCGTGCAAATATTATGAGATCTAAACGTCATTGGTTGAAACGAACGCTGGAGATTTTGTGATATTTAAACGATTCGATCTTATGTATGTATGTGCGTTGATCAGTGTCTAAATTAGATGGTTTGAATGATGCACTCTCCTGTCGATCTCTTAATGTCTTGCTCAAGTCAGGATAGTGACAGATGCTTGGCTAGGTTTGATGGTTCTTCATCAGTTTTATAAGCAAAGTAATTCCAAATTTCACTTCTACTTCTCTCTTTATTAATTAGTTTTGGGCATGTTGAGTGAGATTCAACTGCTTTATCCATTTTGTTCCTCTATGTTGCCACTTGCCACATTTGCCGGTTTCGCGTCAGTTTGGGTAGCGCACTGCCACCTAGCGGTGAACTTCAGAACAGCAGCATATACCGAAATATGCAAAATCATGATATCGTACCGTTTGAAATAAAATATATACCGGTATTTTCCCAGTACCGGTATACTGCGCATCCCTAATTAGGTGTAATAGGTTTATAATGCTGTAATGTTCAAAAACACATTCTTTTTCACATACTGTAGATTATTTCTGTACCTCTATTCAGTCTGTATTAAACGTGCTTATTGTTTAATTTTTTTCTACAAAGCCCCTTCTTCCAAAAAGCCCAGCTGAACCAGTGCATTGTGGTGCACCTCAAGCGTGTCAAATGAAATGCCCCTTACCATGATCTTGAGCTTTAGCTTCCAAGGCTTTTAAAGCAATTGTAAACACAGTTAACAACCTTGTCGGTTTTACCGTATCAGTTCGAGCCCAGAACGTTTCACAGTAGTATGTAGTCATTGTACTCTCCTAGGTTCAGGAAGTTGTCCTCCGTAAAATGTGCTGTGCTCAAGCTAACTTTTGGGTTGTACTGCTCAGGAACTTGGGGTGTATCGTTATATTAAGATATCACAATATAAAAATGCAACGATATGCATCGTTGATATCATTGATTGCTCAGCTTACTGTATTTATAATGTATAATTCACCCAAAAATGTAAATTCTGGCATCATACTCACCCTCATGTTGTTTCAAACCTATAAGATTTTCGTTTAGCTTCCAAACACAAATGAAGATATTTTTTATGAAAGTTTATGAAGTCCATTCCTCTAGTCTAAAACTTAAAAGATCCAAAAAATGTCATAAAGGCATTGTAAAAATAATCAATCGAGTGGTCTAATCCAAATCCAAGTCTTCTGAAGAGACATGATGGCTTTATAGGATGAACAGATTTACAACAACACACATATTGTAGTAAACACGGACATTCAAATGCTTGCGTAATGTGCAAAAACAACATGAGGGTGAGTAAATGCGGCTTGTCTATGTAATTGACAGTTTCAGTGATATTACTACATTAATCTACTATATATATGCATTGGGGAAATATTTGGGGGTCCTGAATATTATAATAATAATAATTTAATAATAAAAAAAAATCTCTTCTTTATTCTGGCTTAAAATATCGTGATAAATATCGTGAGTTCATGACATGAGTGTATCGTTGCACCCCTATCAGGAACTGTTTTAAATAAATTTTAACATTTAGACATCTGCGGAAGTAATACCTGGAACACTGTGTTTTAGGCAGGTTTGGAGCAGTGTTCTCTGTTAGAATAATCCCTTTTGTGGAATTAATTATGCAGATCTATTCATGCACAAACAAATGCATTACACGCTAAAGGAAAAGTAAAACAATAAAAAGCGTCACATGACCCCTTTAAAATTTCTATTAAAAAAAGGTGGCACATATTGTTTTCTGTCATGGTCTATTTTTATTCTAGTACTAAAAGATCTGTTTTACATGTACAGGCTCCTGCATGCAGCTCCCGAGGAAGAGGAGCAGGAAGAGGAGTACTCAGATACTCAGCAGGAGATCACCAGCAGTCTCTCAGAGCTCTATCAGAGCAACACAGCCGGATCCTGTGGCAACCTGAGGTCCAAAAAAAGTAAGTACAAATGGTGCATGATGAGGTGATACATCAAGTATTTGCTAAATATTTGCAGTGATTTTGTTGCAGATGTTGTGAATAAACAGATTCACTCTTTTCAGGAGGTACACAATGCACACCAGTAAGACAAAAGATGAAGACCATGAGTCGCTCTCTACAGATGCTGAATTTTGCTCGCTTGAATGTGAAAGCTCAAAAGACTCAAGCTGATAGCAGCTCTGCGAGATCTGCCGTAGGGCCTGAAAAAGGGGGCAAGAGATGCTCTGGGGATCGGACCAAGCCTGGCCTCATGTGTGAGTGGAGTCATTTTATTGAAAGCCAGGGTTTAGGATCTTCCAGGGTTTTTTTAAAATATGTACTTTTTAAGCTTTATAAAATGTACAAAGTGTGATTAAATGGATATAATAAATGTATAAATGGATATAATCATCAGAACTGAAAACTAAAATGTTAACGATGATATTCATGGACTTTCATACAGACTTCAGCAGTGAGGAAGAGCTGCTCTCCCACCTGGGACTCACTTATCAGAAAGCTTTGGAGAACAGATCTGTGTCTGTTCCCTCTCAGGTCCAGGATTTGCTTTCAGTTGTAAAGGCATTCATCAAAACTAACACAGACGTGGAGGTGAGTCAGAGGAACACTTCAAAACATGGTCTCCATATAGTGTATGCATGTGTATAATGAACTCTGTTGTGCCCTTCTAAAGTATCTTAGTCTAATTAGTTCATTTTGCATGTACTTAATGTCTGAAATGTTAAACTACCTGTGTTGTTAATATGTATGTTGTCAAAATAAATGTTAATTTAACCGTACATTTTAACCATTTCTCAGCCGGTTTCATTCTTGGATTTGGTGCAGAAGCATCTGTTGAAGTCCTGTCAGTCTATTCGTCAGCTTTATGGAAATTCTTCAGATGAAGAAAGTAAAATCAGGGAGTAAGTACTTGGTACAAAAACCAAATCAATGTCCAGATGACAGAACAGTAATCTTGAAACATACCTTCATATAGATAATATCAAGGTAATAGACTTATGACAACAAAACATTAATCTTTATACAGATGCCAGCTGCAAGCAGTTCTCAGACTTGAATTGTGCAGACAACCAGAACAACAAGATGACGAGGAGGTTGTTGAACAAAGAGTGGAGGATGTAAGGAGACAATAAACCTTTAAAATCCTCCAATGTCATAACCTATAGTTTTAACTATGCATCAAAGTCATTATGGACTTGCAGAAATCTTATATGTATACATATTGATTTGATTTTCTTTTCCGTTCATGTTGGATTAAGGTGGCTGATATGTTCCGGATTATCTCCCGTAGTAAAGATGCTGTCTACTTATCCAAGTTTATGCAGGATGAAGTTCTGCCAGTGTAAGTTATCAGCGATTCAGAAATTTTAATGAAAATGCTAATTGAATACAATTTATGAGGTGTTATCTCTGATATGGTATCTCCAGGTACCTGAACAGCATCCCTAAGGTCCTGGCAGACGTGTACCACAGTTTAGGAACTCAGTTGCCCGAGGCCCTCATTGCCGTCCTGCCTTCTGACTTCTTCAGTGATGAGTCTTTGCCTAAGGACAGTGTGTCTGTGAGTTCCTCACCTTTCTCTGCCACACAGAGCAACGTATCCAGTGTTGGAGATCATCTGGAGGAACTCCGCAACCGCTCTGCTAAGAAGAGGAGGTGATTGTTATAGAAAACAATGTGTAATTATATCAAGTGTTTTGTATCTAAGTGGACATATAAACTCTTTTCTCTCGTTCTTGCAGACAGAACATGATTACACGCCACAAAAGCATGACTGAGGCTCCTCAAGCACTTCGACAGATACAAATGCCAAGAAAGTCTACACGCCTGGTGAGATTTATTTTCCCCATTGCTTTTATGGAATTATTTTCTGTTTCTTTCAAATAAAACATACATTATTGAGGCAGTATGAATAAAGGATAATATCATGCCTGACAGGCAAACTAACAAGTAGACGGCAAGCAGGTTAACAAACACACACACATTGCTACAGTACAGAGACACGGAAACATAGACGTGTATAGAATCTTGTTGTCAGTGACTTAATCAATAAAATAGTTTGACATCTGCAAAACTACATGACATTTCTTAGTATGGAGGTACTAACGCCACTATTAGCAGTTAAACTTACAGCTTTGCTATTAGTAGAGACACTGCTGCAGAACACTGTTGAGAGAAAGACTCAATTTATGCACGTTTAAGCCAATCTATCAATTAATCAATCAGTCTCTCTCTCTCTCTCGCTCTCTCTCTCTAATAACTTAATTTGTCTGCATATCAGTGGATCAAGCCTTTTGCCAAAACGTTTTGTTATTAGCAACGGAGGGAGATGCGTAATAAATTAGTTCTACTGTACTCACAAGAGCGTTTTAAGGACAAAACCTGACTAATGTCTTTAAATAAAACAACTGAATAGTGTCTTAAGGTGTGGTTACTGCAGTATAGTAATTGATTGTCGGAATAATTGATTTCGGTTCACCGAATCCACTTTGTGTCAGGGCCACATCACCGCCTTGGGTGTTAATTTTTTTCACATAGATTAATTTCACAATCCTATACTATCCTATTATTTGGAGTAAAAAAGCTTTTCATTCAGATGAGGAAGCTGGTGTTTTGAGTGCCAATTTCACACCCTGTCATGCCAATGGCTGTATGCCACTGCATTAGATGCATCTTGCAGTATTAAGGTTAATGAACAATTGATTAAATGATTATTAATTTAAATGATGGATCGATCACGGGAATTTGTGTAAATTGACATCTCTAGTCAGAAGAACCAAAATACTAAAGTACCCTATTTTGGGAATTTCAGGCAAAGCCAAAAATCTGTGTCCCAGTAGAAAAACCTGCTGTGGAAGAACCATTACCACCACCAAAGCAAGCCGTTCAAGGTAATTGGCTCATCCTATTTTAATCTTCATGCTGTCCTATGGTCGAGCTACTTAAAAAGGTTGTTGTAATCTGTTGTTGTACCCTTTTTTTTTGTACCCGTTTTCAGAGGTAACAAAGGTAAGGAGAAATCTCTTCAACCAAGCGACCGTATCGCCCTCAAAGTCGTCTAAAATGCCACGAAGCCAGTCTGTGTCAGCAGTAGAGGGGCTCAAGAAACGCAAGCGTTCAAATATGGAAGATGATGGTAATTATTTTTTTTTTTTGGTAGTGAGAGATTGTTTCATAAATCACCACTGTAGTGTGTGAACTTGAGTCTTAAAACCTTTGAATTTCAGAACGGCATGCTCTTCTTACAAATAAAGTATCTGAGACACCACTGCATAAGCAGGTGTCCAATCGCTTACTTTACCGGCAAAGGACTGGCAGGTGAGTCTTATGACCTACAAATATTTTTAAATTGTCACTTTATTTGTTCAATGTTACCTGTCATTTTTATGGGAAGCATCCAGTTTGGAATTGAAATCTTCTGTGTTTCTGTTGCCCTCTTCGTCACAGGAGATCTGGAGAATCTGATGTGTGCATTATTGAGGAGTCTCCTGTCAAACCAGCTGCTGGTTGGTGTCTTAAGATTTTGCCACAATGTCAAACATAGAATGACCACTTACTAATAGATAAGGTGCTCTAATAAATAATTTGTTCTTAGATTTGAGGAGGAGCCCAAGAATTAAAAGCCTTACCAGGAGACATTCCAGCGTGTTCTATTCAAGCTCACAGCCACGTTCCCGAAACCTGGACCGTGCCATCTCCTCTTCTCAACTCTGCCACTCTGAGGGCAAAGGTGAGCAGGAAATAGCTATAGTGTTTTAGCGACACAGTAAAAATAGACCACATGTCATTAAGCTACTGGACATAAAATGTTTTCAATGTGTAGTTTTTGAACATGCTTTTAAGGTGTATGCTGTGGCATTCTCAAAGTAGCCTTGTCTTCATTTTTCAGGTGGATTCAATTTTAGTTCTGTTAGGTCGCCAGTTCGGCTTCTTTTTGGTGCTACCCAGTCCCCTGGTCACCTGCGGCACACTACAGCATCCTCTTCAGAAGATCAAGACAGCAAAGGGTTGTCGCTTAGCTCTGCAGTTTTTGAGGTAATATCCCTTTTTTTGCAGTTGATTTAAAATAATATGGAATACCAAAAGAGCAAGTCCTGTCATCTCCTTTTTTTTTAATAAGATATATTTGTTTTTCAGAGTCCAAATAAAACTCCACAGAAGTTAAGATCTGATCCAGTAGGATCTGCAGATGGGTGCAGAACCCCTCGGTCCCCAAGAACTCCAAGCCAGACAGTTGGGGAGAATGGGATGACTCTGCGAGGGAGCCCCTTTCGCTCGCCTGTTGCAAAAAATTTAGTGATAGAGACGCCTAAGAAAAGCCCTCTGAAGGGGATACTAAAGACTCCAATGAAAAGCCTCTTGGATTGTGTTTCACCAAATGGCGCTTGGCTGAGGAGCCCAGGCGGTAGAACACCAAAAAAGAGTGTGACATGGTCTCCATCTCCACGGAAACACCTGTCAGAAAACCCAAACAATGTGCCAGAGTCTCCGACGTTTACAAAAAGATACTCACCAAGGCTGATTACACCGGGGAAGAATAGCAGCCCAGAGGAAAGAACTGTTTTCAAAACACCTGACAAGGTGCCCCAAAGGAAATCCAAGTCTCCTGGAATGATACCTAGGACACTTGAACTTTCTGGAAATTCTGGTCTAGAAGCATCTCAGTCTATTATGAGATCAGGAAAGATGATGAGAACATTGAGTTTACCATACAAGATTACTGAAGAATCTGGTCAATTTTCCTCCGTTGACTCACTACAGTCTGATTCCGGGCCAATTCCTTTCTGCATTTCATCATTGAAACCAAATATACAAATGGCAATAAAAAGCCCCAGCCCAGCTGACAGGATGTGCACTCGCTCTGGTAGGACACCTGTTAAAAAGTCTGTGTCAACTTCTAATAAGGCAAGAGCCATTGCAGGTACTAGCCCTTCACCTCGTAAAGGTCTGTCTTTAGCTGTAGCAAAATCAAGTGCATCACCATCCCATGGACCATCTAGATCAGGTATCAGCCATCAAAGCAGTTCATCCAATCAACAGGAGGATAAAACAATTGCGCAAATTGAGAACAACCATGGAAAAACAGAAGAGGCATCCTCTTCTGACTCCCAGCAGTTTGATTGCTCTGAATTCAGCATTACCACAGATGATGAAAGCATTGATATATCGGAGGCCTCAGTGGTGAAGACCCAGCTCATAGGGGGCATTAAGATGAACATCGCTTTCTCCAGAAAACCCTCTAGATCCTCAGAGGTTTTTGAATTTGAGGGCAAACAAGCCACCCCGTCCGCAGCAACAGCAAGTCGCAGCTATGGCTTTCGTCAAACTCCAGACCGGCGCCAACGAGAAGCGGAAGCACGTCTTGGATATCCCTCGGGAACACCAAAGATTTCCACCCCAAGAACAAGGCGAACTCCTGCATGTGGAAAGAAGTCCACTCCTCAACCACTTACTTATGAAGTGGAGATGGAAATGCAGGCATCAGGTCTGCCTAAACTAAAGTTAAGACGCACTGATTCTTTCAATGCAGGTGATGCACCTAGTAGTGCCACCAAAGGCATGGCCTCACATCTTGTGCACCGTAACATGTCAAATGCGAAGGTGCCACAAGTTGACAGCCCTCTTGCGCAGTGTTCTAGACATCCTGGCTGCATATCTCCATCACTCTGCAGTCGCGGAACCCCTGCCAAAAGTACACCTGGGAAGGGTGTACAGACATACATATGTCAGTCGATCACTCCCACACGGTACCCAGCAAGTAGCCAATCCCCTTTGGCGTCTCCACTGACTCCATCTCCTCAAAGCAGAGGATGGTCAACCCCAGAGAACATCAATAGTTGGCCTCGTAAGAAAAGGGCTCGAATCGAGACTTGCGGGAGCAAAGAGCAGGTCATCAAAGGGGTTCCTCTTCTGGAAAAGCCAGGAGTATTGGAAGACCCAGAACTTGAAGGGGTTTTCCGTATTCAGGGGGTGGAAGAACTCAAGGAGTCGCTGAGCACCCCAGTCAGTCAAAGTAAACTGGGTTTGAGATCAAGTCAGGTGATGTACCATCAGTGTTCACCAGAAGGCATGGACTGGACCGAGACTGTGGTTCAAGAGTGTGATGCTAGAGACCCTACGAAGACTGAACAGTTTGCTTGGAAGGGCATAAAAGGTACAGCAAAACTTGAGTGCAATTTATAGCAAGTTCCTTGTATTTCCGTTACTTGTCTGTAAACATTGTCGTTTGAATGTCTTGCAGTGGACACCCCTAAAGTAAAGAAACCTGTGTCTGCCAGCGGAATCTTTGCTCTCACTCAGTCACCTCTGTTATACAAGAAATCAACTGTAAATAATGAAGCATCACAATTTAATGGTAAGACAATGAAGGTATATTTAGAGCTATGGGCCTGAGTCAGAGTAGATGCCTTACTTAAAGCTGCAGTCTGTAACTTTTTTTGGTTAAAATATATAACCAGCCAGTGTTCTAAACTATCTACTTACCTTAGCCCGATTCACAACGGTAAGCTTGTAATAATGTGTTATAATTTGAGTGGTACTGGTAGCTTTCCGTGGGAAATTTTAGCATGGCGCTGTTTGTCTTTGCGTCATTACATCATGTCTGTATACATAAAGGAGGAGTCCCGGGTAGGAAATATCGTATGTGAGGATGCTGCAGGTGGTGGATCATTTATAGCCTTTTCTCACAGGAATAATTAAACTTATCATTTTGATGGCGGATTGTAATCCAGAAAGATCCAAACGTCAATCATCAGTGACAACTGGAGAGTCACCCGTAGTGTGAAAAGCAAAAGATTAGACTGAACAGAAATTGAAATCTACAGGTAACGCTAATACACACTAAATACACGTAGTTACACAATGCTGATGTTGTTAACATTAACAAATTGAGAACAAAGTATAACAATAATATTAATTTGCATGGTTTGATGTGATATGGGTGATCGTTAGATTTAATCACCATTGGTAGCGCAATTTTACTGTAATGGCTTTTTTTCTCAGTTGATCAGAACAAAAGTGTCAGACATACTTTTTCAGATGATATTTTCCAGGGGACAATTCTTATTTTGGTCGTACTTCCAAGACGTAGAATCTGTGATTCTGAAGTAAAGTATCCACACCGGTGCGGTGATGACTGACAGCCACACAAACTCCTCGAAACATTAGATTCATCCGCGCTGAGGAGATGTGCAGATGCACAACCCACGTAAAGACGATAATTCCGCAAATAACAGCAATTGCAGGTTTCAAACAGAGATGGCGACAGAGAGGCAAAATTTACAGACTGCAGCTTTAATCTGACACCAATGAGAATGAGGCTCGCTGATGTCAATTGGAACTTTGTTTCAGCTTAATTTTTATTTGTCAAATCAGGTATGCTCTTTTACGCTCTTTATTGTTGGAGCTCTGGCCGAGAGCTTATGGCATATGCATCAACACGCAAAGCAAAGCTTTAGTGCTTGTGCAGGTGGCAAAAGTTAAAATCTGGATCAAGATTTTTCTTAATCTTAACCCTCTCTCACCATTGCTTCCTGTTGTGATTTTTTTATAATATTTTGAATAAACAGCGAAATAGCCAAAAATAAATGTCCTGTCATGGTTGAGGAAAATTATTTAAGCATTTCTGTTAATTATAGCATGATAATTTATACTTTCTCCCAACAGCATCAAAGGCTGAGCTGGATATCTCTCCCCTTTGCCAGCCGAAAAGGCGAAGGACTACTAGTAGGACTTACAGCCGAAAGAAACTTCTAGAATGAGTCTGTCATTACAAAAAGTACTTTTGTTTGTCTCATCTTGCACTCTGTTTCTTTTAGAAAATCAATTTTTTAAAATAAGTTTTATTGTCTATAATAATGCATTACCCAATATTGTATATTTTGTACTCTGTGTATTATACAAATGTTACATATGGCATCAGTTAGGTACAGTATAACTCCGAAATTTAAACTGGTCTGATCAGAACATTTATTGTGAAAATAAGGTGGAAAATTTCTTTCTTTTGCATTTTTCAGTGTAATTAAATTAAGCTTTAATTGCTTTTGTTTGTTCAAGTTAGTGCTTTATTTATTTGTGCTCATTGTACTGTGGATTTTTTTTCATGTTGCATAGTGTTTTAACAGTGGCAGCTCATTTGCAACATTTTTGTCATAATGTGAAATAAATGTAAATGTTAAACAGATTATTTTAATAAAGAGACATGTTCTTATACCGATGCATGCTGCTGTTTTTCCTAAACTTGTTTTAGTGAAATATCTGAACATCTAATAAACCGTTTAAGATGCAGGGTGAAATGATTTGAATACAAGGGATGTCAGAATCAGATGTTTTTGTGCTTGATGTCTGACAGCAAAGGATAATTATGCTTCTGATATATATATACACACACTCACCTAAAGGATTATTAGGAACACCTGTTCAATTTCTCATTAATGCAATTATCTAATCAACCAATCACATGGCAGTTGCTTCAATGCATTTAGGGGTGTGGTCCTGGTCAAGACAATCTCCTGAACTCCAAACTGAATGTCAGAATGGGAAAGAAAGGTGATTTAAGCAATTTTGAGCGTGGCATGGTTGTTGGTGCCAGACGGGCCGGTCTGAGTATTTCACAATCTGCTCAGTTACTGGGATTTTCACGCACAACCATTTCTAGAGTTTACAAAGAATGGTGTAAAAAGGGAAAAACATCCAGTATGCGGCAGTCCTGTGGGCGAAAATGCCTTGTTGATGCTAGAGGTCAGAGGAGAATGGGCCGACTGATTCAAGCTGATAGAAGAGCAACTTTGACTGAAATAACCACTCGTTACAACCGAGGTATGCAGCAAAGCATTTGTGAAGCCACAACACGCACAACCTTGAGGCGCATGGGCTACAACAGCAGAAGACCCCACCGGGTACCACTCATTTCCACTACAAATAGGAAAAAGAGGCTACAATTTGCACGAGCTCACCAAAATTGGACAGTTGAAGACTGGAAAAATTTTGCCTGGTCTGATGAGTCTCGATTTCTGTTGAGACATTCAGATGGTAGAGTCAGAATTTGGCATAAACAGAATGAGAACATGGATCCATCATGCCTTGTTACCACTGTGCAGGCTGGTGGTGGTGGTGTAATGGTGTGGGGGATGTTTTCTTGGCACACTTTAGGCCCCTTAGTGCCAATTGGGCATCGTTTAAATGCCACGGCCCACCTGAGCATTGTTTCTGACCATGTCCATCCCTTTATGACCACCATGTACCCATCCTCTGATGGCTACTTCCAGCAGGATAATGCACCATGTCACAAAGCTCGAATCATTTCAAATTGGTTTCTTGAACATGACAATGAGTTCACTGTACTAAAATGGCCCCCACAGTCACCAGATCTCAACCCAATAGAGCATCTTTGGGATGTGGTGGAACGGGAGCTTCGTGCCCTGGATGTGCATCCCACAAATCTCCATCAACTGCAAGATGCTATCCTATCAATATGGGCCAACATTTCTAAAGAATGCTTTCAGCACCTTGTTGAATCAATGCCACGTAGAATTAAGGCAGTTCTGAAGGCGAAAGGGGGTCAAACACAGTATTAGTATGGTGTTCCTAATAATCCTTTAGGTGAGTGTATATATCAGAAGCATATCTATCAGTGCTGTCAAACAATTAATTGTGATTAATTGCATCCAGAATAAAAGTTTGTTTACATAATGTGTACAGTGTATGTATAATTATGTATATATAAATACACACTTGCATGTATGTATTTAAGAAAGATTTGTTATTTATATATAAATATATATACATGCAAATATTTCTTAGGAGTTGGAGGAGTTGATGCTAGTTGCTGAAATTTTGCCCTGTCGGAGTCTGATTTAACAGAAGTAGTGTATGATGGTCACAGACTCTGATATTTTTGGTTTCAGACTGATTCCATCCAGTTGGAGGATATTGAATATGTTAGAATATATACACCAGCGAGGAGTGTGTTTCTGTGTGAGTTTGTGTTCGGGACGTCTAGAAAGTATTGTACACTTTTAGCAGAAAAGGTTCTATATTGAACCATAGGGTTCTTGACTCATTAGATAACGCTTTATGCCGTCAATTTTTTCTTTTAAATGTGTGTTTTTATTTTTCTTAATGGTTTAAACTTTTGTTGTGCTTCAGTTGGAAAATGTTCAATAAATATTTTTTGGGGAAAAAAAGGTATATAAGAGAAATGTGTTCAATGATTGCATAATGGTTTATTTAACATTTTCTAATGATATAAAGTATGTTTACGAGCAGTTTAATTCATAAAATGTTATAAAATTAAAAATGAAGCAATCCATAAAATGATGCCATAGTGGAACCCCCTGAAAAAGGTTTTATATATATGAAGAGCCTGATAGAACAGCTTCAACATTACATATATCTGAGAAGGAGAGATTCTAAACATTTCTAATTTAAATATTTATAATACTGCAACGTACCATAAAAAAAGAATTGCTGACTTTGAAGCTGGTGGCTTTCTTGGAAGAATTTCTCATTTGCCTGTCACTGACAGTAAACTGCACCATCTAGTGTATTACTGGGGGATCTGTTTGTTGCTTCTTTAGTTCCATTTCTATTCAAATGAAAATCTGCTTAATTATGCTTTACCAAAATATTTGATAGTTAAACACGTCAGATAAAAATCTGACTTTCAGCCAAAATGTAAACTTTAAGTGATATACAAGGGAGTGTTATTTGAAATAAGATCATGCTTATTTTTTCTTTAGATGCTTTCAAGAAGATCAGCTGTCACAAATGCTCTCAGAAGACAGACTGACAAGGATTAAGGGAAACAATATTTTGCTAAAACAAACTTTGCTCATCATAGTGCTACAAGAATCATGATTCTCTTATGAATATAACTGCAAGTTCAATGTGGCTGCCACATATAATCAAATAAATTTCATTTTATATATATAAAAAATAAAGTTTAAAAAGAAACCAGATTGATCGTAGGTTTAGTGGGCCTTTTATTTCACGATCCTTCCAAACATACAAAAAAAAAAAAAAAAAAAAAAAAAAAAAAAGGTACAAAAGGAAAAATAATTAATCAAATCCCCCTCCCCTTTTCCATGAGAAAGAAATATGTAGAATTGGTCTCAAAAGTGCATCTCTCCAAGGTACAGTGTAGGGAAAACAATCTCAAAATGACAGATCTGTACCTCTTCCACTTATCTAAAAATCACACACAGTCTGGCCGTCCCGTCACAAGCTTCCAAGTGTTCCCAGAGCAGCAGGCCCAAGAGAGGGCCAACAATGTGACATGGGTCAGAGCACTCGCTTCACTAAAGATTGGAATATAATTTATGTCTCCTGCAAGAATTCCCTCCTTGGTTGTTGGGCTGTGATTGTTTATAACTCGTTCTTCTTCTTCGTCTTCTTGGCATCCTCTTGAACCACCACGGTGTTTGCAGCCTCTCTCTTCAGGTAGGAAATGAAGTCGCTGACTTCACGACCTCCCTGAAAGTCAAACAAAACAGATTAGAAGGATTTTCTCGATGGACGTTTGTAAGTGTGCATTAACCAAAGTCAAATAAACAAACCTCATATTTCTTTGGATTCTGCTTCTGACCAGCAGGGGAGAAATAGATGGTGGGGAATCTGGAAGCAAATAGTCAGATGAGTACATCAAAACATTAGCAACAAACTACAAATGAGACCAAAAATTTGCAGCACAGAAAATGCAAAAAATATTGACCGACGACATACCCTCTAACTTCATATGGAGAGGGGACGTCGTTAGCGGTGGCATCCATCTTTGCGATGACAATGTTTGGATCGTCGGAAAGCTGTGAAAAAGATAATATTTATGTAACTGTGCTGTTCAGGTCAATATTTCATAGTAATCAATATAATAATCGAGGTCTAAAAACTCACCTTCTCTCCCAGTTCTTTGTATTTAGGCTCCAGGCTCTTGCAGTGTCCACACCAGGGGGCGTAAAACTCGATGAGAACATCTTTGCTGTCATCATTTACAATTGAGTCAAAGTTCTCAGCCACAAGAACCTGCAATAATATGGATGGAGTTGCAGGTTATGTAAACTAGTTATTATAAAACAACTTATTATTATTATTATTAATCAATGCTAAAACCCAATCCTCTGATGTACCTTCACAGGGCCATCATTGTTCTCAGGAATAGTCTCAGATTTGAGGTAACGCTTCAGTTTTCCATCAAAATAATCTTGCAGGAACTTCTCCAAAGCCTTTCCATCACGACTGCAGACACAAAAGAAATAGATTTTTTTTACCTGCTTAAAACAAGATAATTTTTTGCAAAAACAAAATAAAAAAACGACGTACGAGAACTCATCCTTCATGACGTATTTGTCTCCCTTGGCAGTACGGATGCCGACGAGAGGAAGCTCTCCACTGCTGCCGTCCAGACCCAACTCAGACACGTCATGACTGAAGCTGTTCTTACTGGCCACAGCGAAGCTGAGTGTCTTCCCCTGATCCAGGAAGCTCTTGGCCACCTTCATTACTCTGGACAGAGAGACCAGTATTATCAGAGCATGACCACGGTCAACAGTCAACACTTCCGCTTCATTAAAATAAAAAACTCATATTTTACAAAAACCCTCATCAGTATACAGACAATATTTAGGGATAATCCGCAGCTAGCTGTGCATTAAAAGATTTTAATGCACGGCGTGGAGGCAAAGAACCGCCTGACACAAAGTGGAGCATTAAAATCGTTTAAATGCATAGCTAGCTGCGGATTATCCCACTTATACTATGGTCATTTGCCAACATTGACAACTTACGACTGTTGTTTACAGCGCAATATGTGACCGAAAGGGTCAAATTGACAGTTACTTTCGTCACTTACGGCTCGTTAGCATCTAGCATTCTGCCCACTTTGAATCAGACACAGAGATGAAGTAGTGCTTAAGAATGAATGAATCATAGCATTTATTTGAATTAGTTAGAGAGAGAGAGAGAGCGCGAGAGAGAGAGCGAGCGAGAGCGAGAGCGAGAGAGAGAGCGAGAGAGAGAGAGAGCGAGAGAGAGAGCGAGAGAGAGAGCGAGAGAGAGAGCGAGAGAGAGAGCGAGAGAGAGAGCGAGAGAGAGAGCGAGAGAGAGAGCGAGAGAGAGAGAGCGATTCGTACCTGCGTATTACCTACTGTTACTATTACTATGTAGTACTGGAATGACCTGTGCATTAAACAGTTTTATTGTACACCTTTCAGCTAATCAGAATCGAGTATTCAGACGGACCATGACAGAGTGTTATTTTAGTATTATTGAGATACTATTATATTTATAATAATTTTTTTGATTGTGTGTAAAAAAAAAAAAAAACCTTACTACTTATAAACATATTGCCAGATTTGTCAAAACGCCATTTCTATATAAAAACATTTCAAATGTCACTGAGAAACCATTGACAAAATGGAGTTCAAGTTCTACCTGTTCCTCCAGTAGTTGGAACCCTTGGGGTTCTTCTCATAGTCCACATCATAGAAGGCCACCAACAAATCCTTGCCTTTCAGCTGGTCTTTGTTGTCATCAGTCATGTGGGGACAGATGCCAAAACTAGCATATGATGAGAAAAGGACTGACATTAAATATTTGACCATTAAATACATCAGAAAGAATTGCAGATTTGAGCAACTCTGTGCCCCATTTTTCTCATTTTCAAGCTGAAACATACATGTTGTCCTGAATGAACTTCTTGATCTTTGCACTTGTGAATTTCTCCTCAGTGAACTTCACACTGCCGTCTTCAAATTTGTTGCTGAGATGAGGCGGCCGGAACAAAATAATTCCCCTGCAATATGCATATATAACGTTTTTTAAATTAGAAACAAGATTTTTCTGCGAAAAACCAAAAGCACTAGGAACAGAAAAATGCCACATACTCTCCATCAAAATCATGTTTCTTCAATAAGTCCTCAACGTTAGTGTGGGCAAAACGGTAGGACTCTCTGAAAGCACTGGCCGCCTTCAGGAACTCTCCCTGAGCACTACTTCCTCCATCAGCAAAGAAGCCTGGAGACACGGAGAACCATTAAGACAAAAGAGTATTGATGCAATACAGTATAATCAGGGCTAATATGAGGCACTAAACGTTACTATATAACATCACCACTTACCCACAACACTGGCATCACGGTCCCCGATGAACTTCTCAAACTCAGCCTGACTCTTGAGCTCCACTGAGGCTGGGCCGGCCTGTTTCTTCAGGTGGCTAACAATTCCATCTGTTGAAGTAATGAAGAAACAAAGACATTAACAATCTGATAAAGAAACTACTTACAGCATCACCATGTATGACAAGATATGAAAATATACCTGCTGTCCTGGGACCATCATAGCCACCAGAATCCTCTCCGTCTCTGAAAATCTTCAGGGTTGGGTACCCGCTCACGCCATATTTGCTGCACACATTGGAACTGGAGGTACAGTCCACCTAGATCATATCGGAGATTAATATTAATTTCAATCCTCCACCAGACCCAAGACAACCATTGTGAAATGAATGTTTTCAGACACTTAAATGCATGTTATTTGCAATTAAATGAAAATGAAGTTTAGTGTCCTTTTTTCAACTCACTTAAATAGGACTTAAGCGCATCTTTATATGCAGCTTCATAATTATTTATATTTTATTTGAAATATGATTAAAGTGTACTGCTGAATGCACTTTATTGTAATGTTTGTCATGTACTTAAGTATTTGTAATAAAACATTTTAAATGATGAAATTGCAATTTAGAACATTAAAAATATATTAACTTTAAATGTGATAAACTACATTTAAAATTATAATCAAATACTACAAATGCTTTAGTATGTTAGTCATACAAACACAACAAATACACAACATACAACACATCAAAAAAGTTGACTATCACAAAGTGCACTTAAGACACTTGAAATTAAAGGTGTACTCTTTATGTACACTTAAGATTCCTTTTATTTCACTAATATTACATTATCTGCAAGTGCAGAGTTTAAATATGTGACCCTGGACCACAAAACCAGTCATAAATTGCACGGGTATATTTGTCGCAATTGCCAACAATACATTGTTTGGGTCAAAATTATTTTATTTATTTTTTTCTTTTATGCCAAAAATCATTAGGATATTAAGTAAAGATCATGTTCCATGAAGATATTTTGTAAATTTCCTACCGTAAATATATCAAAAATATATTACTAGTAATGTGCATTGCTAAGGACTTCATTTGGACAACTTAAAAGGCGATTTTCTCAATATTTAGATTTTTTTTTTGCACCCTCAGATTACAGATTTTCAAATAATTGCATCTCTGCCAAATATTGTCCTATCCTAACAAACCATTTATCAATGGAAAGCTTATTGATTCTCATGAAATCTCAAAATTGACCCTTACAACTGGTTTTGTGGTCCAGGGTCACATATATACTTTTAATATTTGAAGTACACTACAAGAGCACACTTTTACACAAGGCCAAATCATTTCAAATAGGTCTTGGCAACCTGAAAAATATGAAAGTCTATAGAGAGATTGTGTAAATGTATTCCAGTAAATTTGCAGGGTTGAATAACAATACCTTAGCAAGTGGGACGATGCCTTTTAGTCGAGTGGCGGCTGCCTCATACTCAGGGGCAAGACGTTTGCAATGGCCACACCTAAAAGTGAACATGACACATGAGGTTTATTATTTTGTAAAATTAGGCTACCAAGACAGAATCATAGGGGGGGGGGGGGCTGACGTGACTGAGGCTGTTATTCTGACCAAAAATATCATTTTCACAACATCAAAAACAAACCCCCCCAAAAAAGGGGGAAAAAAATGGAGTAAATGCCAATAATCATTTTTAGTTGAACTATCCCTGAGTTTTTCTAGACTGCCTTTGAAATCGTTTAATTCTAGTCAAGGTAACTCATTGAGAAGTTCTGTCCCAGGTTAGTTAGTAACGCTGAACTACGTAATCGACCGTTATCCAATCACACACGGCCAGCGAAACTTCATTGACCAATCAAAACGTTACAACGGAGGGCGACCGAGCCTACAAACATCCTTGTTTCCCGCCCACATCTAAGATTTCTATCTAATAAACTGCTTAAAGCAGCAAACTACCACAAACATTAAATCTGACATACATAATTGAATTATGTAAATCTGCAAATTAGTTTAAAATCCTATTATTTCACATGGAGAACAAACGACCATAGAACGTTCGCTTCTTATGCAGAATACAAGTTCTTAAAGGGACAGTGGACCTAAAAATGAGAAGTCATCATCAGGTACTCAATCTCACGTGGTCCCAACCTGAATGACTTTCTTTCGCCACATGGAATTCAAACTGAGATTTTGTGCAGAACGCGAGGGGCTGGCAGCAAAGTAAACCACTATAATATTAGCAAAGAAGAGGAAACGCTACAAACAGGAAGTGATTGATAGAATTAGTTTCATCCACAACTATGGAGCCGCATGGATTCGTTCTGATCTCAGTGAGCGTCTAAAAGCCATTATCACTCTATATACATTCCCAGATTGCTTATAGTCATCTCACGACCTTGCAGACTTATAAGGTGACTACAAAAACAGCGGTTATGGTTACTTTCGCTTTAGCACAGCCTTGCAGTATTATTAAAAGTCCAGTGTATGCATGCCGTTCCCAAACAATTCTACTGGGTAGGTTTGGTATTCAGAAAAAAGCATAATAAATATATTAATTGTCATTTATAAGCAAATAAGAGTGTGCATTAGCGTATTTTAGTGAGCTCTAGTGCACTACATTTTTAAACCGCATGGAGAAAACATAATTAAAAAGCCAGATTTGTCTTACACTCACCAGGGTGCGAAGAATTCCACCAGAATGAGGTCGTGGTCTCCGATTTTGCTGTCAAAATCGTCATCTGTGAACTCGAGCACATCACTCGCGCGCGCGGCCGCTGCAAAAGCAGCGACAAATAGCACAGCCAGCATCATTTCTAACCCCTTTCAGTGCAAAAGTGAAGGGAATGGTTAATAACCTGGCAGCCCTCAATGATTTGCTTCTTTTTGAGGTGATGCGGTATAGGGAAGGAGTGCCCAAAAGAAAGGCCCACTGGATCTGGCACCCTGCACTCAATGAAAGAGAAAGCGCAGACGGACGGCACGGATGTGCAAACCCGGAGCTCTTCAAAGTAACCAAAGTGTGGCATCTCACTATTGGATTTTCAGCCGCGTCATGCTGTTGCAATCAGCCAATCAGAGCTCGGGAAACACACACTTCCGGGTGGGGAAATCATCCTCTGCATGCTGTAAGGAAAGAGTTGCCTTTGTTTGTTCTTAAAATGTACTGTGGAAATTGTATTTGAGTTTAAATACTAGTTTCTGTGGAAGTTTGGAGAAATGTGTCTTCAGAAAACTCGTTGTCAACTGATTGAACTTCAACTTTGACTCCTGGGCTTCATTGAGGATATTGGTGTCTTTATGTGGCTTAACTGTAATTCCCCTACAATATCAATAGCCTATGCTATAAAATTATTCTATTCAAATGAATGTGATATATAATATTAATTAGGTCAAAAGTAACCAAAATCAGATCTTAATCAGATTGTATTACTTAAAATGTATAATGTAGTAGATTACATTAGGCTACTAACTATATTTTTTTATCATGTAATTTGTATTCAGTAATGTATTGTATCTTTCAGACAAATACAATCGGAGTTATTAAAAAATGTCCTGGCTAATCCAAGCATTATAATGGCAGTGAATGGCAGTCCAAAATTTGAAGCTCAAAAAAGTGCATCCATCCATTATAAAAGTAATCTATACGGCTCCAGGGGGTTAATAAAGACCTTCTGAAGTGAATCGATGGGTTTGTATAAGAAAAATATCCATATTTAAAACGTATAAAATAAAATATCTAAGTAAAATACCAGATCGCATTCTGTATTCAACTTACGAATGAATGCACTTTTTTGAGCTTCAAATTTTGGGCCATTATAATGCTTTGATTAGCCAGGACATTTTTTAATATACCTCCGATTGTATTCATCTGAAAGAAGAAAGTCATATAAACCCTGGATGGCTTGAGGGTGAGTAAATTTTCATTTTTGGGTGAACTATCCCTTTAAGATTTGGCACCATTTCTAGGTCAATAATCAAGCAAATATATGAAATTGACCATGAACTCCTTTGTCAGATTTTGTTGCTTCCATTGAAGCACAATATGTGCTGTGGATAATTCTCAAATCATGCTGGGAATCATAATTTAAAGAGATTTTTTATTAAAAAACTGTATTAAATTAGAAAAATGCAAAATAAAAAATGCTATTTCATTAGTATTTCTTAGCAAACCAGGTCCATAAGATACATTTCCAATCCATTACTAATATGATAATCATTTACTTCATTATATTTCAGCAATTATGCTGTGTGTATTTTTTGCTATTAAGAATCAGAAAATGCCAGTGAATCAGTATTGATCTATAATCGAGACTTTAGATTTTAGAAAGATCTGAAATTGTTCACAATTCAGTTCAATTCATGGGATTAACTGTAGTAACAGGATGCTTTATATGACTATAATGAAAAAAAAATTAACTGTAGGAAATTAAACGAAGTAACTCTTTGTCTTGTGTGCAGCTGACAACACAATATGACTTGAAATCTGAACAGATTTTAAAACACTATCATACACTTGCATGGTTAAAAACAAACTTATGCAAAAACAAACTCATATTATAAAACGTGTTTGATATCCTCTGACTGGATGGATTCACAGTCTGAAGCTTAAAGATGAGGGAAGTCTGTGCCTGTCATACATACATGAATTTCAATTATATCTGTCAACTCTGACTGGCCAAAACCTGTACAAAAGTAGCGTAGTGTATTCCAGCTTTTATGAACGATTCTGCAGGTAAAGAGAATTTTTATCAATATAACCGTAAATAAAAAAAAGAGGGTCAAAATATGGGCACACTTTTTTCTGATGGGGGGCCTGTGTCTTGATGAAAGCCTAAAAACATCCCCGGTGATAGTGGCTTACTGTCCAAATACTCTTTGGGAACATTGTATGTCCAGATGTATCTATTACTGTAACTGAAGTGTACATACACATTATTATTCACTGTATTTTTTATAGACTTGCAGATAAGTAACCAATAATAGTATCAGAAAAGTGACCAATGTTATTCAAATATATTTCTTAAAAGTTTAAAATCAAGCGCTACTCTTTGGGTAAATACCCAAATATAGTTTTACATGTTATATTCACTTTCTTTGAGTTTATTTAAATGGCTAATAGATTATTTTAGGGTACATTTGTAGGTTAAAGTCGCCATCAAACTGAAGTTGCGATGGTCTTTTCTCCCATATTGTGACGTCCCTAAGATAAATTATAATAATATTTCACAATATTAGTTTTTTTAATTGTATTTCTAACCAAATAAATGCAGCCTTGGTGTTCTTTCAAAAGCATTTCAAATCTTATTGACCTCAAACTTTTGAACAGTAGTGTAAATATTCTTTTGAGGATATTCGTAATAGTCTCACCTGGAACAACTGACAATCCTTCACATGGCAGATGATTTTAATTTAATTAATGTAAACAAGAAAGAAAAGAAGAAGCCATCAATACTTTTTATCTGTTGTGACACAGTTCTGGCTTTCCTTAACTTGCACGACTGCTAAGAAAAATGGAAGAAGAATTATCAGAAAACCTGCTCTGTGAGTTCTGTTCTCAGTCACTAACACTAGGGGGCGCTCAGACCATTAAATATGTCTAGATGCTTTCCATTCGACAGGGTCCCTACGCAGTGTTCACTGCTCCCTACTCCCTGAGCACGGTATATCAGCTGAAGTGGACTTGTAATCTGACAATAATCGCTCATTTGTAACGCCCTGCAACGTCATCAAAGAAAGGCAACGACGGGGTCGCGCAGATTATGATACAACATACATTTTTTCTATACATTTACAGAAGGTCATGTGCTGTGTTTGCAAAGATCACGTATGACGCATATGTATTTAAATGAATTATTTACTGATATAATTCAAATTTATTAAAAAAAAAGTAAATTTCACATGATTTTATAAAAGTGGCTGTTTATAATAAACTTCCATAAAATTTAGACACGCATCTTACTCTTACCTGACACTGATATTAAAATCATTGTTGTAGTTTCTGTGATTTGGCTCCATTTATTAATTTTTTAATTAACATTTTTTATTGGATGCCACACATATTGAAAGCACGCTTTATGGTGCATAAGATTGGTGAACAAACAGTAGCTAAGGTAGGTCAAAAACACATGAAGAGAAGTGTTAGGATAATACAACATCAGCATTCGGACAGTATTCTGCGCTCATTTGAAATTGACCTTTGACATCATCTGACATGAAATTCATCTAAATTGAACTGATCTCATAGATGTTGTGGTTCGTGGTCATAGCAGCACAAACTGCTGCAGTTAATGTGGTGAATTTAAATGACTTTGACATCGTCCTTTTGTTAAAACATTATTTTCACTACAAAAATAAATAAACAACTTGCCTAATGTACTTTACGTAATGATGATTGATCTTAAGATATTTTAACGTATAATATGTGTTGTGCGTACCTAAGTTTACACGTTTACAACAATAGAGTTTAGATGCATTGCATATCATAGGCTATCACAAATAACTATCACTTTCGTGTGAAAAAAACAACAACAAAAAAAAAACTATACAAATACCTTGAATTAAATATTGGCCTTCTGGAGCTGCAAAAGATAACTTTGCACATATTTGAAAGTGACCTATTATATCCTATGACATTAAAATGAATCTATATTTAAATGACATCATGGGTGTGGCTTGTGGTCATAGTGGCACCAGCTGCTGCAGTAAATGTAGCATATTCGAGCGATTTTAAAATACTCTCCTGTTTAAATGCATATTGCCTGTCATGCACAGTTGCCCTGAAGCCACCGGGGTGGCGGTGCTACCGGCTTGGGCCCGTCATCGCTGCTTGCAGCTTTAATTTACTTTACTTTCAAATTTAAAACCATATAATAAGCATATACATTTACAAAACACACAGTATGTATCTAAAAATATAATCAATTGTCTATTAGTTTTATTAGTTTACATATACCTGTATATTTAATTGACTATGAACAGATTTGAAGCTGCACCTGTCATTCAATATTAAAATACATTTTGATTTGGTTAACTATGTATCAATGTATTCTTAATCAATGGTCTTTGTAGCGGTCTCATCTCGTGCGCTTTCTTTCCCACGCGCAGCTGCATAGTAAACATTCCTGAGGTAAATAAAGTAAAATGTAAAAAATGACAGCCCTCAGCTGTTTCTCAACACTTTAAATTTATTTACATATTCATAAAATATAATATGCAAATGTAACAGTTATTGCCATAACCATTCATAAATACTCTAGTTTGTATAATAACTATGAATATTCAAATGCATACGTAAACTCCATCGCGCGCAGAGCTGTTTAAAAACTCTTCCAACGGCTCTGCTCCATCGTTACGTTAGTTCAGACTGGTGATGCGACGCACAATGACAGTTGGGTGATTTTCACTCTCCACTTCCTGTGATGTGATGTAGGCCTATGGATGTTCCCTTCTTCCCTACGCCGTTCGCAGTACCCTTCGAACTGAACATATTCGCTCTTTTTGGATTGGAATCTCACTAAAGATGGCGGAATACCCTGTGAAGTCCACTTACAGTCGAGTTTTCTTTTTGTACACTTCTAGCCCATTCGCACTGATAAGTGTAAATAGTATTTACTAAATACTGTGTTATAAAGTGTAAACTATATCTATTAGAACATTAGTAACATTAGTGTTCTTCACGGTACTTTAGACCGCAGTGGAAACGCAGACAGTAGCAGGTCTGGGGGAAAAAAAGTTCCTGGTACAAATTGTTCCGGGTAACGTTAATTTCGGTGGAAACGGGGCTTTAGTTAGACAATAAGCCTTTTAACCCTTTCATGCATGAATTATGATAACCTCCTGTTTTTATTGCTCTTAGGACATGAAAAAAAAAGATTTGAAAACAATAAACATTTTTATACATTTTTAAAGAGATTTTCAGATGTCCACTAGAGTGGACAGCATGCGTTTATGGTTTAAACTGAAGATAGACTGTATTAAACATAATTACACGGCAATGTTGTGTGTATTTAACAAACCAATCAATAATATTGTATAAAATCATGTGAAAACTATAAAATATAGATGTGAAATATTGCAAACGCAATTGAACTTCATGCAAGTTGAACTTCGCGTATCTTTGATATCAGAACACGAGGACGTGATTCCATCAAAGATCTCTACAAACTGTCGAGGTACAACTGTGGAAACCCAACTCAGATGCTCTCTCCAGTGTACCAGAGTATGTTGATTTACCCTTATTAGCTGATAATTCTGATTATGTTCAAGATTTTTCTACCATAGCTCTCCTCTGAGAAAACCTAGTGATCAGGTGTTTTCAATCTCATCTGAAATGAGCAGTGTGTTGAGGGTAACGCATTACAAGTAACATGAATTACGCAATCAGATTACGTTTTGATGTAAGGAGTATGTAATGGATTACAAGTAACGTGCATTATGTAATCAGATTACTTTTTGATGTAAGGAGAAAAGTAAATTACAAGTCACATACATTTTATTACATTTTAATAACACAAATAAATGTATTTACAGTAAAAAAAAAAAAAAAAAAAAAAAAGTTACTGCAGATGAAGTATTTTCAAAAACAGCAGTCACAGTAATAGTATGAATTGTAGCTGAAATATAGCTATTGATGAATGATGTCTACTGTAGTGGACAGATGATTAATCAGAATTTTCTCCCAATCTAAAATCAGTACTTGGAAAATTGAACTGTGATATGACTCATTAGATATTGCTTGATGCTACAGCATTTATTTTTACCTGCAAGATGGATATTTCGGAGCAACTTGGTATTTCTGACTGGCCATTGGCCATCTTGGTTTGGAGGGGGAAAAATAGATATGCAATGGCTTGCCACTTGGTGGCAATGTATAGGATGATGCACGAGGGTCCACTGTAGAGGTTGATGTGCAACTATGCCATCAAAATCCATGCATATGCAAGAAAATGCTTTTTGAATAGCTGTAGTGACCACTATGCATGAAAGGGTTAATCTTTATATCATGTAATGATACCTGCTTGTTGGCAATCAACCATTTTCTATCTATCTATCTATCTATCTAGCTATCTGTCTGTCTGTCTATCTATCTATCTATCTATCTATCTATATCTATCTATCTATCAGTAGCTGCTTTATTTTACATGGAGTGGGTCAATAAGTTCATTGCTGGTTGTGAATAGAGCAATTCTACAATGCTTCATCCACAACACTAGGTGTCAGTGTACACTTGTGACAACTGTCAGCACAATATAAAAACATGACTCAACACCTTTAAAGGAACACACCGACTTTTTGGGACTTTAGCTTATTCACCATATCCCCCAGAGTTAGATAAGTCCATACATACCATTTTTATCTCTGTGCGTGCCATAACTCTGTCTGATGCACCCACCGCTAGCCTAGCTTAGCACAAAGACTAGAGGTAAACTTCTCCATCTAGCCTACTGCTCAATAAATGACAAAATAATGCCATGTGTATGTGTATAGTTACATCGTGTACTAAGGCCGACGGAAAATTAAAAGTTGCAATATTCTAGACCAATATGGCTAGGGACTATACTCTCATTCCTGCGTAATAATCCAGGAACTTTGCTGCCGTACCATGGGTGCAGCGGCGCAATGATATTACACAGCGCCTGAAAATAGTCCCCAGCACGCTCTCTGTGCAAGCAGGTTGTCACGTTTGTTATGTTGACGGAAGTTAGCCTATTTTCAGGCGCTGCGTAATATCATTGCGCCTGCTGCACCAAATGTTGGCGTTATTTTGTCACTTATTGAGCAGTAGGCTAGCTGGAGCCGTTTACCTCCAGTCTTTGTGCTAAGCTAGGCTAGCGGTGGGTGCATCAGACAGAGTTATGGCACGCACGGAGATAAAAATGGTATGTATGGACTAATTCTAATTCTAACTCTGGGGGATACGGTGAATAAGCTAACGTCCCAAAAAGTCGGCGTGTTCTTTTAAACGTGAATTATTTCAATGGTAGTTTTGCTTTCATGTATAAAAACAGTAAAACACACAATAAAACACTCCAATATCCTTCAGCAATTTTTTTATCGTCAATATATTTGACAAAAACTTCTGTTTAATTCTCTTGACACCTGAGGCAATTCTTGACAATGGCTATAGTATTTTTGCAATACAATCAAGTTACAAATGTGACAAATCAATAGCGCCACATTAACACAATCATGATGAAGATTACATTCACTCCTGTTTTATACTGGAGCGTGGTTCGTCTGACGTAACACAGAGGCATGCTTATGGATCAGTATCAGCGGAATATTGAAGGAGGAAATAACACACAAGAGGGAGGAGCCAGGAGAAAGGAGGAGCTAAGAAAGACTGCCATTCTATTTAAACTGGCTGATGGGGGCAGGGATTTTGATGTCTTGTCCTTTTTCCAGTTTCTTCTCGCATTCAATGAGATAGTTCACTCCATCTATCACAGTCTGAACCAGTTGGACCTGAGCACATTTTGATAAAGACAAGTGATCATGGTGAGGTAATTAAATTTTTTCAGTTTTTCAAGGTATAGTGCACTCAAAATGGAAAATGCTGGCGTCATTTACTCACCAAAAATACTGGTACCATATCAGCTGAGATATACATACATAGTAACAGAAATTCTTTCCAGTATTATCGAAAACATATTCAATTTTAATAATTCAGAAAATGCAGAGCTTGCCAACGGGAAAAGAAAAACAGATTTATTTATATTATTGTTTGTCAACTCTGTTACTGTCAATTATGTTACATACTGTTTTCCTTTTGATATTGTGGACAATTTTAACGTTTTAAAAAATAACTTTTTAGATTAAAATATTTTCTCAAGAGAAAGTCCACATACCTTTCAGTGCTTCAGATCTTATCAGTGAGGGAAAATGACATCATTTCCTGCATGTTACATAGTACATAGATACTTCCACCAATTTAAAGGCAAAGTATGGTACGGTAACAGAATTGGCGCAAGATTTATGGACGCACATTTTTACAAGATACAAGTTATTTTCAAGCAATTTAATGTTGTAGAATTAGGCAAATTACTAATTAGGGCTTTTACAATTAAAATAAATGAAATATTGACAAAAGAAAATTAAAATAAAATATTTTGATTACACAATAATACATGAGGGAAGAAATACACTCATCTGGACAACAAGAAATCATGATTTTCAACTATATAAGACACTTTTTACAGAAAATATTATATTGTTATGGCCTGTAACATCTTGGCCATATGAGTTATGGACAATGAGTAACAAATAATTAAAATAATTAAAAATATAATCATTTGAAAAAAGCAGGGAAAAAAATGACTTTGGACACCAAATGTACCTGCAATTATAGAATCGCCCATATATATATATATATATATATAAAATCAGCTGATATGGTACAGATGTATTGTGGTAAGTAAATGTGTATATATATTATTTATATATTTATTTATTTTGGTTGCTATATATCTATTTTACAGTATTTTTACATTTTACATTTAGATGGCCTATGCCTTCATATAACAGTCACTTTAAAACATATATATCATTTGAGTCTCATTTGAGTTCACTGCAACTTTTTTCTTTTCATATTAGAGATAAAAAAAAATCATTTTATACACATTCATGCTCAGTTCTTTTATTTGATTACCTTTGCCGTTATCTTAATCTTTAAATTACATTGTTAAATGTAATCTTTAAAAAATCTCATAATGAATATCCATGTTTTTCATACTGTACAATATAATTTTGTGATGACTAAATTCACTTTGCAGCATTTAAATAAATAAACAAATTATATATAAATAGATTTTAGGTTTTAATGTTATTTTGAATTTAGACAAAACAGTATAGAATTATGATATCATTATCTGAATTTTTATCAGAACTTTTATCAGGCGCTCTGCACTTTGACACCACTGACCTCTGATTGACCCAGCCTGTCCAGATTGGAAATATCAAAAGTGCTTCCAACAGCCGCGGTGTCCACTCCTCCAGTCCCCCTTTTCTGGAGCCGCAGGTTATCCAGAATTTTAGGGAAACGAGTGTCCTGCAATAGAAAAGACATAATAAACATGCATGATATTACACTGGTTTTAATGGATTGTTATACAGTGGATCAACTATTAATTTTAATACACAACAGACATGATATAACATAAATGAGGGTCACCCTAACACCAAAAAATACTGTATTAAAATACATATACATAACATACATAAATAAATACATTAAATACATTAATATTACCATGCATAGGCCCAACAAGGTGCAAAATTATTAACATGGCATGAGCTAAATAGGAAAGAAAGGTAATATATTTCCAGATCAAGGACCTTGCTGAGGCGAGGAAGAGTAACATGGACGCCGGCTCGTAGCCCTGTGCCCAAGTTTGACGGACAGGTGAGAATGTAACCCAGATGCTCGTTCCACATGAATTCCCAACCCTTCTCCTGAATCAGTCTCTCAACCTGAGGGACAAAGATAATACAACAGTAATCTGTTGATCTAAAACAACGAAAAGATGGTCGAAAATAAAACATACAGTGTATATTTATGGTTTCCTTTTAGAACAAGCAACACACAAATGCATGCCTGGCAGGATGACTTGTTTACAACTATATGTCCACAAAAGGGCATTGCTCAGCTGCAATAAACACAGCTGCAGCATGTCTGCTGGATAAATAATGGAGGCTTGTGTGGATTTAACAGTGACTGAGAGTCACATACGTACACATGCATGACCTCACCTCTAGGAGACCATTGCAGAAACGCTCAAAGACCCTCTTCATGTTGCCCCCCTTCTCCATGGAGATCACACGAGTGTGATCTTCCTCGTTGACCCACACCAGGAAGGTTTTCTCGTTGTTGTGCCTGGAATTGAAAGGCATATTCTATAGCAATTGCACAAATATTGACGCCAATGTCTATGGACTGTACATACTGTATATGCATGTGACAACAAAGGTTTTTTAGAATTTTTTTTGCCTAAATGAAACTTTGAAGAGATCTCCAGCCTGCGCATTAACAAAATAGTGGGTGACACTTGATTTGAAAATGACAGATTTAAATATTCAATCCTTATACTACCCAAAAGGACAATTAAGCAGGTTTAACGATTCTGGTTCCTTGACGATTACATTATTGATTCTTAAATTGCATTGCATAAATATAGAAATATAGGAATTGCACTGCCTAAAAAATCAATTATATATATCATTTATAAATGTACAATTCTAGCAAAATATGTGCTTACACAGACTTTTAAAGAGTTAGTTCACCCAAAAATGAAAATTAGCCCATGATTTATTCACCCTCAAGTCATCCTAGGGACAGTTAGGGTCGGAGTTATATTAAAAAAGACCTGGCTAATCCAAGCTTTATAATGGCAGTGATTGTGGCTCTGTTTTTGAAGTCCATAAAAGTGCATCTGTCCATCATATAACTGCTCCACACGGCTCAGGGGGGTTAATAAAGGCGATGAGTTTGTGTAAGAAAAATATCCATATTTAAAACTTTATAAAGTAAATTATCTAGCTTCCGGCCGATCGCCTTCCGTATTCAACTTACGGAAAAAGTGTAACGCCTCCCGCAGTTCAAAATGCTTACACTACGTCTGACGAGCGTAACTGGTGTGCAATGTCGTCAGACGTAGCGTAAGCATTTTGAATAAATAATATTGAAAAAAAGGAAATGGAAACATTTAATTTATTATTATTTATAAAACTACTTATAAAATGCATAATTTCTATCTTTAACTACACATTGTCATATGAAAAAATAGTAACTACACTGCTTTAGGTTTAGCTGTATGTTTTTGATTAAGCAAAAAGGACAAACTGATTAGAGGCATTTGTTTAGGAATCGGACTGCACTAGTTTCTTTACATGTTTTTGATTCAGTAAAAAGTATCAAGGCATTTGATCGGATTCAGACCACGTTGCACTGTATATTTTTTGATTCAGTAAAAAGAACCAGCTCATTAGAGTCATTTGTTTGGAAATTTGACATTTGCTGCACTGTAAGCATCCAGTTCAATAACAAGAATCACCTCATTAGAGTCATTTGTTTGTGAATCGGACTACATTGGCTGTGCTATATATTTTTTATTCAATTAAAAAGGACCAACTATTTAGAGTTATTTATTTGGGAGTCACACTACACTGATTATACTGTATTTATTTTTTTCATTTACAAAAACATCCAACCAGTCATTAGTTCGTACTTCACAGGTTGTGTTTGTTGCGTATTTTAATGCGCCATTATGTCCACATAGGCAAAAGAATGCAGGCATTATTCACTTCTGTTATTTTTAAAGTCACCATGAAATGAAAGTTGACCATTTATTTTAATGGAATATTGCAGTATTTTTTATAAACGATTTATCCGTGCACATCATTATTTTGTTTAAAATTTATGTTCCCACACAATCTTTAATCAAAATAACTTCCCCTCCCTCTTGCAGCTTCATCTCTACTCTTTTCTGATGATGTGTTTACTGGCGGGACAACCTGTCACTCGCATCAGATCAACTAATAGTAAACCACAACCATCCAATCAATTCCCACCTTACATTTTTTCTTGTTCGAGAAGTTTCACTCTATTATACGTCACAATAGGGAAGAAAATTCTATCGCAACTTCCATTTCATGCAGTCTTAAAAATAAGCACCTGTTCTTGGTTCCCAAACCTAGTTACGCATGACCTTATTTCATTTTCATTTTATTTTAATGCCGTCAGAAGTGCTTTGTTAGCTCAAAAACCATCAGGGTATTAAATCTAAGGTAATTTCCAAATTAAGCCTGGCAACGTTGGCACACTTTCCCTTGCAGGCAGGAGGATGAATAATGCAGGAGATGTAAGTGAGCCATGGCTACACTCCGTGATCGATATCAGACCACAGCCTAAGCCCATAGAGGTTGCTTCAGACTATTTCTGGGTGTAATGCAGTCCTGTCCTGTTTGCTATCAAACTACTCAACTCCTCCAGCACCCATTTTGGCCTTCTAGCAAAGTTACACTTACCAAATGCCTCTTGCGTCGGGCCAGTCACGAGCCATGCCAGCACATGTCAGCAGGGGCGACACAGGCTTATCAAATAGGAAGTGATCCTATACAGCAAAACAAAAGGTCAGCGTGAATATTTTTTGTGTTGAGCCAACAGCATCGAATGGCATATCACGTTTGTGAATATACCCACATCGATAAGCTGCTGCTGCTCTTGGTCGGTCATTTGAGTGAGGCTGTAGTATTTTCCTGCCAAATCTCCTTTTAGGCCCGCCAAGGCATCAATCACAACCCTCTCCACCTCTCTGCGCTCAGCACGGGTGCAGGCCGGCGGCAGACTCAGGCCTCGAATACTCCTACCTGTCCTGACTCGAGACGACAGCACGTACTTCTCATCAAAGTGGCCTCCCCGTATCTGATGGGACGAAAGTAGGACACACATAATAGAAGTAACTTGAAACTTTAAGGCTTGTGCTTGTGACCATTTAAAAACATGTAAATGACTGCCAAACAATTGTGTTATATAACTGGGTGTTTCTTCAACTTTTTTTTTAATGACCTCACTCTATAATTTTTTGTATAAATGACATTTTCAGTCACAAGGTTTTCAAGATAAGATCTATAACATGCATTTGGGAAATAGATTGGGTGAATTTTCATTTCATGCTGTCTTTAAATATTTTAGAATAAAATTTGCGACTTCTTTGTCTTGCCAAGGCTAATTTCATAGCTAGTATTTTATGCATACAATTAATATATTCCCATTTATTTGATATACTGAAATATCATCATGAATATATTATATATATAATATATATTATATTATCAGCATGAAAATATATATATATTGGCGACACTATATATACACAGTATATATATATTTCTATTCCATGATGATATTTCTATATCAATATATATTATATTTTATATATTAAACATATTGGCCATACTTTTGGTGACACTATTTGTTGTGCCCTTGATACAATATGTAATTATTAATTATTAATTAACAACATGTACTTATTACTAATAATTACGGTAACTACTAATATAATAGCTAGTGAATACATGTATCATGTGCAAAAAAAAAATATATATATATATATATATATATATATAAAACAATCTAGTAGTGTAATGCTAATACATTTCTAATGAGCTGAAATGCCATTGAAATGTTCTTGCAGGACATTAAAATGACTCTTCAAATATCTAAATATATTCTTACTGTAGTTCAAATGTATAAAAAGTGTATTTTAAATGAGTTGTAAAGACATACACTTAAATTGCACTAAATGTACTTGTACTTGAAGTGGTTCCAATTCAATATATTAAAATATATTTCAAAGCTTAGAATTGATCTTAAGCATATCTTGAAATACAATACATTTTCAAAATAATACATTTGATGCACACTTATTTAAATATATTATGTCCAAAAAAGCACAATTATACATATAAAAGCATATATATATAACATTTGATTATTTTAAGATTAAACATCTGGGTTTATAAATCTATAAATAAAAATAAATAAAAGTATTCTATAAAAGCTATATTTAAAAAATCATTTTAAAAGTATCAAATATATTATAATTTTAAAGGCATAATAAAACATTGTCAATATTTTTATGTGCTCTAATATGTTCATGCCCATGGTTCAAGAATCAAGCTACTACTGTTTAATGTTGCATGTGTAAATAAAACATTCCCACATACCTTACTGGAATCCAGATCAGTGGGGTGTTTCATGTTGCAGGGGTCATAACCATTGTGCCTTTCTTTGATGACTGGGTTAAAGAGATCAGCAAAAACCTGCACAAAACATGTTTGATGTAGTTTATTCCCCCAAAAATGCTGATCTCTTAATATGCCAAATGTGTGATATATAATATCCTCTCACCTCATATGACTCCTCATCTCCTGCCACCATTCCTACTGTCTTTATAAAGGGGTGGCCTGGGTTGTCCACACCAGTTTGGATAGCTTCGTCCAAAGTGTAACCATTTGGAGTGGATTTATCACACAGCTTTGCGTATATGGCAGGACTCAGGTGACTGGCCATACAGTTATTGTGCTTCCGCAAATCTGGATATTCAGCACTGTTGGGGAAAATAAAAGCCGTCATTTGAAAACTAAGGACCATGGCTGTGTCTAAAAAACAAGTGAGCTGCCTTCCTATAAGCACAACTTTGTTGGGTCTGCCTTCCAAAACAGCGTTTTGAGCATCAAAAGTGTGTTCTGAACGCGTTAAAACCTATCGAGCAGTGTTTGTTCAGACGATTTGGCGTTCTAGAACGTCACAGACGCGTTCTAGAGTTGGCAATCTCAATAGGTTTTCAGGCACAGCCAATGCTCAACCAACATGTGCATTTTTTGTGATACAATGGGAATTACGAGACATTAATGTATGCATACAAACTACAACTAAATAAACAAAACCCAGCCGTGGCTGGTCTGTAAGGACAGGTGGGGCAAAATATTCATCCAAACATAGACCTCTATAAACACTGAATTAATAATAAATTGTAAACGTGTTCAGCATTCTGCAACAAATATTTAATTTTCTAGACAAGTGAGCAGGATATATATTCTGTTGTGTTTGTTTTATGTTTGTTCTGAGAATAGACTTGACTAGACTGGGGAGTGTTGTAACATGGGGTTAGATGTGACACTGTACACTGTACTCATACACTCCCATCTTCTTTTTGAGCTCACAGGAGAAATTGCATGTGACTATAAGCAAATTTGTTGATTTTATGACCAAAACAAATTATTTTCAGGTAAGAAAGTAACATTTTTCATCAAGATTATTTTTTGCCTAGCAATCATTGAATTTTAGGTACAATTATTTAACTTACATGACTAGCTATTTCTCTAGTTTAATTTGATGCTTTGTATTTATGCTAACTTCGAACCCACATGCTAAACAGTTAGCTAAGTTATGGCTGTTAGGGGTGGGGATAGTTGTAACAGTTTATTAAAAATGTTACAACCAACCCCCTATGATGATTCCAGAGCCCAGTTATCAGTCACATCCTCTGTTGAGGCAAAATCATGTTTTTTTTGTTTCTTTGTGTATCAAGGGATTTATTCAGTAAATGTGTTTCCATCATAGTTTATGCGCATATCTTTTAACCAGCTATAATGTGATCTGCCTCAATTGAACGCAAGTGAAGTTGAAGTTTTTTGTGCACATTATTAGAATTGATGCGGATCTTGATGTTTCCATCCAGTGTTTTTTATGCAATATCTCAAAATTCACTACTAGTGACTGAACCCTTATGTGACAAAAATAGTACACTTAAACGCACACTCACACAAACACACGCAGCAATTTTGCACTACATTTAATGTTCTAAAAAAATACAATATAATGTTCTTTTGTCAGTTTAAATTGTTCACGTTGTTTAAAACTGTTCTTTCTTTGTTCTTCAATGATGTTTATGCAAAAATTGTATAGTGTGGGTGTTATTTTAGCAAATGACCTCTCGGTGTTACATCTATCCCCAGCTAGTGTTATAAACTGATTATAACAACGGAACTCTTTGTATTTGACATTAACTCACATAATCTGTGATTGTGTAGTACACATCTAAATGGGTTATATTTGTAGCAGACACATGTGGCTACAATGTATCAAAATTTGAGACTTCTAGCACAAACAACTACTGAGTTACTGATCCTCAAAAAAAGCGTTACAACTGTCTCCCTATATACTCAATGGCAATCATCTTTAGAGCGCCCCCCTCAGAATGAATAACGCAAGGACATTCGAATTCTGCCAAAAATGTGTCTGATGTGTTCAGCGATTAGAATATAAAGCTTATCATAAACTAGCGCTATAAAACCCAGAATCTGCCCTATCTAAATGTATGGCCAGGAGCCACTAATGACAAAACCTTTATGTGCATTCATCAGCATCTTACACATGAAAGGTGTGAAAATAAAAACGGTCCATTCGAGAGTTTAATAGTACTGTGTTTAAAAGATGCAGTATTTAGATCTACATTATGGAATACAACATTATAAAGGTTTAAATATAATATATAATAGCCTGTAATATATATAATATAACATTTATCGCCACGCGACCGTGGAACTAGATCATTCCTGGCTCATAATAATGAACATTTTTGACACCCATGCATTTGTGCAAAACAATACATGGCCTGTGTGCCATTGCATCACAATATTTCATTGTCTTCTGTGCGATATTGTCGTTATGAGAGACGGGTATGGCGTATTTACCTAGAAGGATAGATTCTCCGGACATTCGATCCTGCATTGACATGCTGCTCCCTATTCAGGAAGAATCCGACGGTTAGAGATCCCGCGCCGACCAGCGACAAGATGCCCACCTTCCTTTTACTGGACAAAACCCGGGCGAAGCTGCTTGCCATTTTAACCCTACAAAAGCAGACGAGATCTCTCCAGATGAATGTGTTATTGAAGAATGGACAGACAGAAGGATAGACACTGGGATTACTGGAGGATGCAGGGGAATGCTGCGGGTATCTGCCCTTCTCCCAACACTACTGCTGTCCGATCACCCTCCCCTTCAAGACAAGATGATTCAGAATCTCACCGAGACCAGTGCAGCTTCTCCCACCCCTTACAGTAAACCAGTCACCTTGACCTATTTCATTAGGGTCGTGAAATTGTATTAATGATGTCTTAATTAGTGATTAGGGCACCAAAGGTGAACAATAAATGTGTTGTTAACCTTGAAGCACCTGACCACATTATTGAACCATGTACGTGACTTTGAAGCCCATTGGTGCAGCTTCACCTGTTTCGTGAAAGAACACACGCCCGTCTGCAGCATGAGCATGCGCAATAGGGGTTGAGGATGATGAGTGGCACCGTTACATAAATTATATGGCTGTTTAGATATAGGTTGAGATCATTTCGGTGGTTGTGATACTATAACTATCTTAACTTGTGGAAAATTGCACCTAGGAGCCTTACAAGCTCACCTTTGTTTTTTAAGTTAAACTAAGAAAAAGCTCAAATAAAATGGATGGCTCTGGTTCTGTTATGGCAGGGACTATAGCAAAGGATGCCACTTAGCCTAATTAATTTGCTTGAATGATTTTTTATTTATTTATGAAAATGTCCTTAATATTATATTTAGCTATATATAACATAACAAAAACAAGACACTCAGGGCTGTGCTGCATTGTGAATATAACACATTTTAGCCCATGATTATATTAGAGTATAATTGCAAATAAATCCACAAGAAAGCATTTCACATCACATTCTAGAAGTTTTCCCACGTTTCCCACAAATCTAATGAATTTAACCTATTTGTGACCCTGGACCACAAAACCAGTCATACAGGTCAATTTTTTAAAATTGAGATTTATACATAATCTGAAAGCTGAATACATTTCCATTGATGTGATTTGTTAGGATACATGGAAATATTTGGCCGAGATAACAGCCTATAACAACTTTTTGAAAATTTGGAATCTGAGGGAGCAAAAAAATTGACATATTGAGAAAATCTCCTTTTAAGTTGTCCAAATGAAGTCCTTAGCCACGCATATTACTAATAATAAATGCTTGATATATTTACAGTAGGAAATTGACAAAATATTTTCATGGAACGTGATCTTTACTTAATATCCTAATGATTTTTGGCTTAAAAGATGTACAATGTATTGTTGGCTATTGCCACAAATATACCCGTGTGATTTATGACTGGTTTTGTGGTCCAGGGTCACATTTAACTCTAGCAGTAACATTTGTGAATCAAATTACTTTTGACTTTGAAGCATCTAAAAAAAAAAACTTTAAATATAAAAGTGCAGATTTATTTGTTTTAATTGCACGTGAACATTTTAACAAGTCTTCTGTAAGTCACATGACCAGATACTGCATGATATCCATAAAAGGAAACACCTATATCATACAACAACCATATATGGCACAGATAACATTTGAAGGGTCTATTATTAATAGTATTAAGATTTCTCTGCCATGATCACATGTCAGTGGTTGAATTTATGACCGGTCTGGAAACTGGCATGTAGTTTGATTCAATGGACACCAAACAGTGAAATATATGTAGTCGTTTAGGAATAAATGGGTTAACCTACATTCATCATAAGCCTGAATTAGGCCTAACCCTCGAGACAGACTCATAGCATTCACTGGTCTTAGTTGGGATGAAAATCCCTGGTTTAAACTGTTCCACTCGGATACTTTGCAGAAATCATGTGAAATAAACAAGAGAATTACCGTAGGCAAAACTAACTAAAGCCTGTATAATAATCCCTTACTGTTCTGTACAGCAAGCTGGTCATTATTGTGAGATTAAATCAGTGTTTAAATGATGCAAGCCAGAAATACCATTGAGTGAACTGCAGACTTTGGAAAATACAAGGATATTTCTTAGGCAATGCAGTGTAAACGTGGAATGTTTGAACAAACATGTCATTTATCAAATGTCCAAGTGGACACTAGAAAAATGAATGGTACATTATTTCTTTATGAACAGTCCATGCATATTTGAAATGAAATTTGAAAACTTACCAGATACTTTTTCAATCCGCTGAAGTTGGTCTTATCTTCTGAAGTACAGGAACCAGGTACAAGGGCAACACTTTTGCTTTCTTCAATTCAGCGAGCAGAAATAGGTGTGTCCTTCTTTATTACAGTGCCATGGGGTGGCAAGACTTCCGTCTGTTTGACCTGCCAGCGTAACACACAAGTAGCACTGTGCCATTCATTCACTGGCTGGTTAATGCTGCCTAATGTTTTCTGGTAACAAAATCACGACTGGATTTCTTATCTGTATCCAGTGTCATCAGAGCTGGGCCGGAGATAATGAACCCACGAACAGTTCAAAGGTCACTGTGAGGACCGGATAAATGACACGTCCCTTTCCAGCCTACTGTAAAAATGTACACATTCTTTTTAAACAGTTATGTACAGGTTGCACATCAATAAAAACATATAAAATAATCAATAAAAGCAATATCACTCAAAATCAACTAAACATTGTTACAAAGGAAATCTACATATGAAAAAGAGTAACAAGATAATATTCAGCTTACGGTCATTAACGTCTTTATCGTCTGTATTGTTTAATAACTAATAAACTGAACAGTTTAGTCTTAATGGAAAATTTAAAGCGAAAATGGAAACTGTTCATAAATACCAGTTTATGTGAGAACTTAACATATATTATTTCAGGTATGTAATGCCCTAACAAAATACTTATTGTGAAATAAAGCTAAATAAAACTTAATACACTTTACACTGAAACTTCACACTTAATAATATATATCCTCTTTGTGTTCTTTACATATCCTTTTATCTGATCAAATTAGGCATTTGACTTACTATTTATACTGCACTTTATGTAAACCTATATGTAATAAAAACTACTTTAGTAGACATTAAAGTAGTTTTGTTGTATTTGTTTTGTAATCTAAAACAACCATTACAACACAAAAATACAGAAAAATGACAACCTACTGTATATAACATTTCATTGTAATTTCATTCAAATATTATATTAAAACACACATGTTGTAGGAAGTTAAATTCATGATAAGTATTAATAGAAATAATAATAAATATAAAAAAATAAAAATATATAATTGTATTATATAATTAAATTAGTATTATATATGATATGACCAAATTTCAATCACCACAGTTCCAAAACGGCACTGAATGAACTCACCACAAGGCGGCGTTACTTTCCCTACTTCCACTGAGCCCACATTTATTGGATATGCTCTGGATATGATGAACTGGAGAGAACTGTAGCAGCTGTCCATTATCTTTCATTATATAAGAAGCAGATTAAATTGACAGTTTCTTTACTGTACATTTACAGTATCAATAAGCCATTAAAATGTTCAACAAAAAGGGGCAGCCACCGACCATTTTAGGCGACCATGTTAAAATTGAGAGACTTCATCAGTTCATCATCTTAATCAGTCCAGACCACATATTTTATAGATTATTTTAAGTCGTAAAGTGAGAGGATATACTAAAATTTAGCGCATGGCTTCGGCAGGCATGAATCATGATCATTGGCAGTCGTCTCAGAGCCCTCCCCCGTTCTACAGCGCTCCCAGAGTTTTCCCATGTAAATCTGTGGTGAGAAATGGAACTGCAGCGTACTCTCATAGAGAGCTATTGAGGCAGATTTCCTCGCTCCAGACCAAGACGATATGTGTCTGCATCAGGTCAGTGACTAGTTGGCATGTCTGTTCTTCCTATGTGGAGTAGCGTATCAAATTAATGAAAGTATAAATCCTTTATTTTGAACATGCTCATGTGGATAGCCTTTACATACAGTAGTTCTGTTGTGTTTGTTTCATGTTTGTTCTGAGAATAGACTTGACTTTGTTTTCCTCACTGGAATTCCTACACAACTTGCAATATTCTAAAACAACATTTGGAGGCAATAAATAGGCCTACTACATTAACCCTCATCCTTCCCTCATACTTTGTAACAAATCCTTCCCTCGCGGGTCAAAATGACCCGAAGCCCTAAAATTATATATATATATATTTTTTTTTTGTCGAGAAACCTTATTTAATTTCATTTTGATCATATTTTTTTTCTATTTTTTAATGAACATTTTTTTCCTATTTTTTAATTAAAAAAAACACACAAAAAAAGTTTTTTTTAAATTTAATTTACCTTTAAATTACTAGATTTGATCAATAAATAATAAATAAATAAATAGTAATTTAAGCACATTCTTCACATTCTTTCAACTTTAATTCAAAATAACAATTTCATGCATAACCCTTTTAATTCAGCTCAAAATATCTTACATTGGATGTCTTTGACGACCTCTTGTGGAAAAAAAAATATGCCATGATATTTTATGACTCTTTCCACTAGATGGCCTTATACTGTAGCTCTATATGGAGCAAATGAGCTGTTCTGCTGGGTCCTAAAGTCCGTTTCTCTTCATAATGCATTCAGATACACATGTAGACATTATAAAAATTTGAATAACGCAAGTACATTAGAATTCTGCCAAAAGTCTGTCAGTTGAATTAGAATATAAAGCTTACAAAATGTATCATAACTAGTCTAGCGCTAAGACCCAGAATCTGCCCTACCTAAATTTACTGCCAGGAACTGCTACTGGATCAGTCAGTGTTATTTAAAAAAACAAAAAAAAACTGTTTTAATTCTGTTGAAGTTAAAGTTAGCAGTGAACATCTAGCTACACTTGAAAATGAAACTAAAACAGAAGTAAAAACCTGTTAAATGGGGTGACCTTAATCTCAGCAGACAGATGATTTCTGTCACTGTGTTTAGCCAACACAACGGGTGAGTTTCCTGTAAACAGATCTTTCCTCAAACATTATATTACTTTAATGATAGTTTGAAATCTCCTGAAAATAAAAAAGAACACTATTATCACTCTATAATTCATAATGGTGAACACAAGCACTTAAAACTAAATCTGAATCACGAATTGAAAGTGTCCTTGCCGAAGAAAAGTATTCATTTCTTTCAAAACAATAACAACAAAAAACAACTTACTGACTTCAAACTTTTGAATGGTAGTGTAGTTATAAGAGGGTACAACTGATAAAACCCTGAACCCAGCATCAATCAAGTAGTCACCACGGTTTAACAGCATCAAAAAGTAGTAAACCAATCCCAAAGATTCTTGAAAACCCTCCTCTGCCCCTATGCTATTCACAGCCTCTGTTTCCACAGACAGTTTTCAATGTTTATACACCATTAAAACCCACGTCTTTTTAAAAGAGCAACTGTCTGTAACTTCAACACTCAACTAAACACGTAAAAATGGACAGCGGTCTCAACACTGAACCAGAGATTCAGTCTGCAACTCCACCAGTGGAAGACAATGAAAGCATAGAAGAGAGCAGCCGTAATGGCGAAGCTGCAATTTCTTCAGCTCTGGAAAGAGAAGATGGAAATTCCTCACAACCGCCAACAATTAGCTCCAAGTTATTGAGAATGCTGGAGGCAGCAACCAACTGGCGGCCTGCGCTCGTACCAATGCAGAACAGCGAGGAAGTGTTCGATGCAAATGATGGAGCTGTCAGTGAAGCACCAAAAACAAAAAGAGTAAGTGCTACTGGGGCTGAATAAGTGATTTTACAAAGGATGTTAAAGTATTTTTTTTTTATGATGTAACAAAAGACTAAATGTACCATGTGAACTTGTTACTGCGTTCAATTTCCTTTTTCTAACCTGGGCTGGCAACACACACTTTACCACTATTTTGTCCTTCAGCAAGGTGCTTGATCTTGCTTCAATGAGAATTTCCCTAAAGCAACAGAACTATCAATTTCCTGTTGCATACCAGATTTAGAAGGGGTTAAATGTCTGTCCTGGACATTTGAATGCATAGAAGTGCTGAGGTTAATCCTTGGAAAAGTAGAGTCTGAGAGTTGGTGAGGACCTTTACCACCATTTTGTCCATCAACAAGGTGCTTGATCTTGCTTCAACGAGAATTTCCCTAAAGCAACAGAACTATCAGCATACCAGATTTAGAAGGGGTTAAATGTCTGTCCTGGACATTTAAATGCATAGAAGTGCTGAGGTTAATCCTTGGAAAAGGAGAATCTGAGAGTTGGTGAGGACCTTTACCACCATTTCGTCTATCAACAAGATGCTTGATTCCAGGTTGCTTCAACAGGAATGTCCCAAAAGCAACAGAACTCTCAATTTAATATCAGATTCGTAAGGAATTGAATGTTTGTGGAGTGCACATATTTGGAGACCCATGAATCTGAGAGTTGTTGAGTTCCCTTACTTCCATTTTGTCCTTAAACACTTGACCCTATAGGTTGTGCCAAGGTGACTGTCTCTGTGAGAAGCGACCTGCTTGTTTCATATTAAGTGGGGTAGGGGTAAATATCTGGTAACCTAAATGTTCTGGTTTTAAAAACTGGAAAGAGTAAGCCTTGAATCTGAGAGCCATTAAGTTCCCTTACCTCCATTTTATCCTTAAAAACCCCAGTGTGGCTATTGGGGACTGTCTCTGTGAGAAGCGAACTGACTGTTTTATTATACCACATGATGTAGGAGTAAATAGGTTTGGTGACCTAAATCCGGTGGATTTAAACCCTGGAAATCTGAGTTGCTCTACCTCCATTTTGCCCTTGAATGAGACACTTGACCCCAGGTTGCTCCAAGGTGACTGTCCCTTTAGTAAGAGAACAGAAAGTCATTTTAGATCAAGCATGCCTGCTAAATGAAGTGTAACCAAATAACCAGTTCTTGATCATCATTAACAACCCTGAACAGAGGGCTGAACACAGACCAGTGCACTTAACATTGTACGGTAGCAGCTCATTGGCACTGGGCCAGAATTAATAAATGACTTGTAGGAACTTTTGTGACCTCACAGACTTTAATCATTGTCTAAACGCGTGAGCTGACAGAGAGAGAATTTATTGTAAAGGTTTTGTTCTCACAGTGTAGGATTTCATCTGACAGTGGACCCATGCTTCTCTAGCCCGCTTATTAAACATTATGGCACAACAATTACTGTTGTGGTCCAGCCTTTAAATGCTTACGTGGGAGTTTTTCTACGCATTTCTTAAGCGGATCAGACACCATGAGGAAAGTCTACAGCCTGGTTAGTCTCACTAAAAACAGGGAATCAAAAGATGCTGTGTTATCTCTTAACATCAAGGTATTTCTAATCTCTTTAGACAAAATTTGCAATTTGCTTTTTGTTAGACATGGGTCATAAGAAACTGAAGCATATTTGTGGCCAGTTTTTGTGATTTGTAGAAGTTTTTGTATATCGTTTTGTATTGAGTGGTGTTATATTAGTTTATTGAATACAACAACACATTTTCATTTCTAACCCTAGAGTGAAGATTTATTTTACCTGGCGCTCAAGTAAACTTATTTTCATTAACTTGCTAATATAGTTGATCAGTGTCAGCACTTTTTATTTAAATATACAGTAAATGCATTTACAAAGGACAAAGGACCTTAACAAACAAATAAATAAATATGTTTATATTTCATAATGTGTTTAATTTCAAGTTTTCCTTTCTTTGTTTAGTGTGAGTTAGTAAGCAAGTGATAGTTACTGTATAACTGGTCTCTAAGATCTCTTCTCTTGCCTGTACTTGAAATGTTTTTTTGCGCATGTAACATATCCTAATATTGCTACCTTTTGATATGAGTTTACTTTAAGATAAATAGTTTTTGTATGTATATTCTCCAAAACATTTTGATTTCTCAGTATAATTGTCCATTTTTATCTAGTTGAGATTATAAGTTTTGATATTTGAATGCAAATGAAACCAGAGATACAAAATGTTAAAGCGATCTCTAAAAAAAATTATATGATCAATAAGTTACGACAACACATGTTTTTACATTGCTGTATATCCCTTAGCAAATCCAGCATCCTGAGCAGACGCGAGAATTCAACAGTCGGTTAACAAAGACGGGACGCCGCTCTCTGTCCCACTCTATTTCTCAATCCTCTACAGACAGCAACAGCTCAGGTAGAAAAAATTGGAAAATTGGAATGTTTTTAGTAGTTCTTTGTATTTTCATCACAATCTATGATTCCAGTTTCTTTACTTATTTTATTTTTAATTTTTCAGGGGGTTCAGATGCAGAAAATCTAGAGGATGAAGTCTCTCCTCGAGACAGGCTACAGATCAACTCCAAAGGGAACAGGGACTTCTGCGTCAAAAACATCAAGCTGGCAGACTATGGCCGCCGAGAGATAGAGCTTGCTGAGGATGGTAGGCATACAGTTTAATACATATGAGCAAGAAATACACATGCATATGCAACCAGACTACAAAAAAGAAATGTAATGAATGTATGTGCACCTTTATTTGCTGAAGAGATGACTGCCCTGATGGCCTTAAGAAAAGCAGCTCAAGGCGAAAAACCATTGGCAGGGGCTAAAATAGTGGGATGTACCCACGTCACAGCGCAGACAGCTGTAAGTGTCATCTCATCCCTTCACAGCATTTTGATTCTATATCGTGCAGACAGAAAAAAAAGTTAATACAGGAACAAAACCTGTTATATAAGGTCAGCAGCACAATAGAAACATGAAACTATGGATGCATGATATATGTCCATTTTTAATGTCATCATTATCGGGCCGATAAGAAAAGTTGGCCGATATATTAAAGCAGATAAATAATGGATTGTTTCCTTCAGCTGAGACACTTCAGATGTGCACTGTTTACAATGATGGTTTTTAATTGCTTGGAATATGATTGGAATCACTTCAAAAAAGGAAAATACAGTTAAGTACAACATGTGTCATATAGGCTACATACAATTATAATGTTCCCATTAGAACTGTGTGCTTGGGACATGGATTTTAATAGTGAGACTTTTTGAGACTTGTAATCAGGCTCTCAAAAATTATATAAAAATTTGGATTTGGATTTAGATTTATCGGCCAAAATATCGGTGCATCCCTACATGAAACCCCTATCAACTCCCAAATCCCCCTACCTGAGTTGATCATACAATGCATATATATATATACACTACTGTTGTACTGTTTAGGGTAAGAAAGAGTTTTTTAAACAAATGAATACTTTCAGCAAGGACACCTTAAATGGATCACAAGAGAATAAAGGCATTTATAATGTTACAAAAGTTGCCAATTTCAAATAAATGCTGTTCTTTTGAACACAAAAATATTAAGCTATACAGTTTTCACCATTGCTAATAATAATAAATGTTTCTTGAGCAGCAGATCAGCATATCAGAATGATTTCTGAAGAATCACGTGACACTGAAGACTGGATGCTGAAAATTCAACTTTGCCATCCTAAATTACATTTTAAAATATATTAAATTCTTTTACAAAACCTTACCAATCCCAAACCTTTGAATGGTAGTGTGTTTAAATATATATTTCCCTCAACAGGTGCTGTTGGAGACTCTGATGGTGTTAGGGGCTCAGTGCAGGTGGGCAGCCTGTAATATTTACTCCACTCAGGGTGAAGTGGCAGCTGCTTTAGCAGAGCAAGGTAAAAATAAACTTGATAATTAGTTAGACTCCATTGTTCATTTTTGTTGTTGGCATCTGCTAAGTTACTTTTGACCCTTTTTGCCATCTCCCTTGTTGTGTCCTCTGCTCTCCATGGCAGATTTCCCAGTGTTTGCATGGAAAGGAGAATCTGAGGATGACTTCTGGTGGTGTATTGATCACTGTGTAAATGTGGAGGGCTGGGAACCAAACATGGTAGGATTCACTTCAACGAGACGAGACCACTTTCCCTTCAAGAATCAATAGTGTTATCTTATCTTGTCTGTTTTCACCTGCAAATAGAAGTTTGTTAATGGCCTTTTATTTCTTTAGATCCTCGATGATGGAGGAGATATGACACATTGGATATACAAGAAATATCCTCACCTCTTCAAGAAAGTCAAGGGTATTGTTGAAGAAAGTATCACCGGCATTCACAGGTTGAGTCACTTTCTAATCCTCGTCATTTGTCACTTAATAAAAGGGACAATGCTCTTCATAAAACAAGCTTTAATTTAATATTAAAGAGAAAATGGCACCAAATTGACACTAAGGTGTTTGTACAATAAAACGAACAGCTTTGCAAATGTAAAAATAAAAGTTTTTGCATCACATATATCAGGCTTCATCACCTCTCTAAAGCTGGAAAACTATGTGTACCAGCCATAAATGTGAACGACTCTGTCACTAAACAGAAGTTTGACAACCTGTACTGCTGCAGGGAGTCTATTCTGGACAGGTAAGATGATGATAAACATATATATATAAACATATATATATATATATATATATACACACTAAATTACTTAGAAATGTTAAATGAACAGTATTTATATGATTAAACCTACTTTCTGTCTCATTCCTATACCCTCAGTCTTAAAAAGACAGCGGATGTAATGTTTGGGGGAAAGCAGGTGGCTGTATGTGGATACGGGGAGGTACAATTTCTGATTCAAATAAATGATTGTCTCTATTGTCAATATGCCACCTGAGAACAGTGTCCGTCACCTGCATTAGTTTATTTTGGCCTCTGTTTTGTGTGTGTAAATGTAAATACTGATGTCCACAGGTGGGAAAAGGTTGTTCTGCTGCTCTGAAAGCGATGGGATCTGTTGTGTATGTAACTGAAATCGACCCCATCTGCGCTCTACAAGCATGGTGAGACATCAGTTATTTTAAAAAAACAACTATCCAGAGTGTTAGCATGACAGTAATATCACACCTGACAGCCAATTCTATTTTGACTAGCATGGATGGCTTTCGATTGGCCAAACTAGGTGATATTGTAAGACAAGTGGACATGGTCATCACCTGTACAGGCAAGTTGCGCAATATCATAAATAAAACAATTAATTACTGTACTATTACCTTACACTGCTATTTGCTTTGACAACTAACTCTACACAGGAAACAAAAATGTTGTTGTGAGGGAGCACATGGACCTAATGAAGAATGGTTGCATTGTCTGCAACATGGGACGCTCTAATACAGAAATCGATGTTGTAAGTGGCTGTAGGACATGATAAGATGCACGATTAGTGATGACAATTGAATGCTTGTAATTGCATTAACTGTTGAATTTTCAGACCTGTCTGAGAACCCCAGAGTTAGCATGGCAGCATGTGAGAGCGCAAGTGGATCACATTATTTGGCCGGATGGAAAGAGAATAGTTCTTCTAGCTGAGGTGAATGAATACTATGAGAAATACAAAACACCTTATTTTTTAACACGGAAATAAGCCATTTCCTGTGAATGTGCGAGACTTCAGATTCATTATCCGCTATGGGTAAATAACTATAAAGAACAACAAAGTGCAGTAAACGGTAAAACTATTTGTGTTACAAACCAGTGTGTTTAAATATTCCGATATTAAATGAAAATATAACAAATACAAGTTTGCAACACCAAGCAACATAATACACTGTTTTTGCACAGCTAAAATAACTGACACAGAAAGCCTCACACATTCAAGGGAAAACAATTCTGTACCGCTCTTATGTTAAAAATCAGGTGGATAATGCACATAGTCGTGCTCAAAAGTTTACACACCCCTTGCAGAATCTGCAAAATGTTAAATATCTTAACAAAATGCATGTTATTTTTTATTTAGTACTGTCCTGAATAAGATATTTTACATAAAGAGGTTTACATATAGTTCACAGGACAAAAAATTTGCTGAATTTATAAAAATGACCCCATTCAAAAGTTTACATACCCTTGATTCTTAATACTGTGTGTCGTTCCCTGGATGATCCATGACTGTTTATTTGTTTTGTGATGGTTGTTCTTGAGTGCCTTGTTTGTCCGGAGCAGTTAAACTGCCCAATGTTCTTCAGAAAAATCCTCCAGGTCCTGCACATTTTTCAGTTTTCCAGCATCTTTTGCATATTTGAACTCTCTCCAGCAGTAACTGAATGATTTTGAGATCCATCTTTTCACACTGAGGACAATTGAGGGACTCAAACACAACTATTAAAAAAGGTTCAAACATTCATTGATGCTCCAGAAGGAAACACAATGCATTAAGAGCCGGGGGTGAAAACTTTTTGAATTTGAAGATCAAGGTAAATTTGTCAGGAAACAGGAAATAACAGGCAGCAGGCAGAGATGCAGGATCCAAATGCAGGGAGAATTTAATGAAAATAAACAATCAAAAAGAGGACTCAGGACCAACACAAACTGGAAAGAACAGGGAACAGGGAACAGGGAACAGGGAACAGGGAACAGGGAACAGGGAACAGGGAACAGGGAACAGGGAACAGGGAACAGGGAACAGGGAACAGGGAACAGGGAACAGGGAACAGGGAACATCATTCACTTGCAACACCAAACATTAAACAACGACCGACAGAGAACAACTGAAGCACTGGGGTATATATACACAAGTGAAACAAGGTTAACAAGATAACAAGGGGAGTGGTAAATGGAAAACACCTGGGAAGACTAATCGACATGAAAAACTACAAAGAACTACAAAACTCAACAGGAACAGGACACAGAAAAGAACACAGAACCTAGGCACAAATAAACTTCAACATAAAAGTCCCACAAGTGCAAGACACAGAAGCAGATGTGACAAAATTGTACTTAATTTGTCTTCCGGAAAACAAGTATCTTCTCTTATTTGTTAAAACAATTAGCATTTTGCAGATTCTGCAAGGGGTCTGTAAACTTTTGAGCACGACTGGGAGACAAGAAAGGCATGTTCCTGGAACAACAAAGGATCTATGAACATGTCCTACATGTGTAAATCATGTTTAGATATAATCTACACTTCCTGGTTACAACCTTCATGGCATATTGGTCTTTAACGTTAATGGCAAGGTTACTGTTTTACCCCATTTGATTCCAGGGCCGTGTCCTTAATCTAAGCTCCTCCACTGTACCCATATACGTGCTTTCCATCACAGCCACCACACAGGTATGACACAGTTTGCTAATACATGAATTTAAATGAGGTTTTATAGCCTAAAGGCTAAAGTTCTTGCACTCTTACTTAGCCTAAACATTAAAGACTAGCTGGGGGGAACAATAAAACCTTTAAAACTACATTTGTATTTAGTACAACAGAATGTAAATGACATGGGAAGCATGACAGACCTGGGAAATTGTTGGGTTTGAAATTGTTTACATGTTTATTTTTCTGTTTACATTCTAGGCTTTAGCATTGATCGAGCTCTTCAATGCCCCGGAGGGCCGTTACAAGCAAGATGTCTACCTTCTTCCCAAGAAACTGGGTAAAAAAACGCAATGGACCTGCCAGAACTTATTGTTCATCCATATTTAATCAAAATTATGTCTGATTCATTTTGTGTACCAGATGAGTATGTTGCAAGCCTGCACCTTCAGACCTTTGACGCACACCTGACTGAACTCACCGATGATCAAGCCAAATACATGGGCTTGAGCAAACACGGCCCCTTCAAACCGAGTTACTACAGGTGAGAAATGCATTTAAAAATACTTGCAAATTATTGCAAAGAAATGTGAAACATTTAACACCTGCATGCTTGTGTTTCTCTGTTTTTAGGTATTAAGGACTTAGAGATGTCTCAATGTAACTAACTCATCATCAGATTTAAAAGGAAACAGATGGATCTAAAGCTATGGAAACTTAGTAGAAATAGATTTGACTCAGCATGGGTTTCATTCATCCCACTCTTTACCAACACGATATCACAGGTTTTTGAGAGTGTACAAATGTAAAGTGAACTATAACAATTTCCTCCTGCTATTGTACTATGTGTGTATACAACATTATCATCATCATTTTGACAAAATAAATACATTTATTCATTTTAAAAATTAAAGAAAATGCAAAAAGTGAACATAATATGCTACTAGAATGCTATTTACTACCTTGCATAGTTCTCTAATGAAACACTGTATTCTGCCATAATCCGCGTTTCCACCGATATTACCAGGAACAATATGTCCCAGGAACTTCCCCCAACTCCCAAAAGTTCCTGAACTTTGAAAAAGTACTACCTCACAAGCAGGGCCATTTTGAGGGGGAAATATTTACACGGAACTTCATTTAGACCCTGGTCCCTGTGATCAAAACACATCGAGACTAGTACCACCCCAAAGTCCCTAGTTCCTGGGGAAAGTTCCTGCGGTGGAAACGCGGCTATAGGCCATTTATCTTCCCCAAACGGAATTCGCTTACATACCCAATGGCTAATGAATTATGGTGTTAGGTCCAGGATTCTAGCAAGTTTTTCATCAAACACACATCACATCCAGTCACATTACTGCATCTGAGAACATCTTCTGGCCTTCAGTCTTGAAGTAGGAAAAACATTTCCTCAACGTGCCTCTAGATGGAGGTAATGTAGTGCTGTCCAGAGGCAGAAGAAAGTTTAGGCAAACAAGGTAAAGGAGGACAGTGAAGATTGCTTGTCTAGTGACCAGAATCTCGTTGGACCTCAAGTGGTTTGCAAGACAGAAATGACTTTTCCTCCACTGTATCTTTTGTTTCTCCTTGGTGCCCTAGTACTTTTTAAATGCCACATGACCTGTGCTTTCTGAAAGCCGTAGCTTTAAAGAGAAGTAAACCAAGTTGTTCTATTTAGTGGTTTTCATATGCTACCAATGCTTCCTGTTTCTGTTTCAAAATATAAGTCTCTTACAAATATGGGTAACTGAGTTTTAGTTTCCCACTGATAAGCAAACTAGAAAAAGTTTGGTCATAAATAAGTCATAATGTTGTGCAACATTTGATGAGAAAGTGTTTGTATAAATATAGATAAGTATACTTATGAATATGAATATTTATGAATAGCCTTTAAACAGTATGTGCTTCATTTTAGCAATTTAGCATGTGTACATCTGACTAGAATGATTAAAAGGATCACCCAAAAATATCTGTCATCATTTACTCACCCTCATATCTTTTTTAACCTGTATCATCTCCTTAAAGACATTGATATGTTTGCTGTGTCAGTGTATGCATAACAATGTTATGTTGTTTGAAATGTGTCTGTGACATTTTTTCATTGCTCCCCTGAGCTCGGACTGCATAGCTCAAGTTGTTTCTGCCCTAAATATAGAGCTGGCTTTTCCCTACAATGTCAAATGTAACTTGATTCCATAAGTTGTCACAGCACGTCAGTTGCTGGCCGACCGGCTGAGTTCCTCTCACTCTGTCCCATATTGCCTGATGGAGTCTGTGGGAGCGCTGGCCAGCCCCATTGGGGCCAGCTCTAACCTCCTGAGCTTGCCGGTAACCTGCCCCTGGGATGAGGATGAGGAGTCACTGGGTCTGGAGGGAATCAAGCCCAAATCTTCACCCATACCAAGACGACGGAGTTCAGTATCCTCTGATGACTCCCTGCCTCCCCCTTCAAGCAGCCGTAGAGTATCCTTTGCTGACGCCTTTGGTTTGAGTCTTGTCTCAGTGAAACAGTTTGACGCTCGGGGAGCAACTGCACCATCAGGCCCTCTGGAGTGTGACTTGAATGAAGATAAGGAGTATTACATGGTTCCTCTCTTCACTCTTCCACAGACCGCAGAGGAGCTAGCCCTGCGGGTTCACAAGCAGAAGTTGGAACTGGAGAGTTTGGAGCTGCTTTCTGGGACTTCAACCCTAAGAGGAATCGTTCGCGTGCTGAATGTGTGTTTTGATAAGATGGTGTATGTACGTACCTCTTTAGATTCATGGAGGAGTCATTTTGATCTGTTGGCAGAGTACGTACCTGGGTCAAACAATGGTGGGATGGACTGTTTCTCCTTTAAGCTCACACTGGTACCCCCATTCGGAGAAGAGGGTGCGAGGGTTGACTTCTGTTTGCGATATGACACATCTTTAGGCACTTTTTGGGCAAACAACAATGAAGAGAACTACTCTTTGTTTTGTTGTGAAAAAATAAAGGAGAAACCCCAAAATGTATGTGAAAACAGAAGAAAAAGCTGTCTAAAAACAACCAGGTGAGATTTGTCATAGTAAAAAATGTCAACAAAAAAATACAAATATTCATAATTGTACTTTTATAGAAATAATGCATACTAAAAACAAATAAAAACAGAGGGGTAGGCAGGGTAGGCGATTTGTTCCAGAAACATTGCTGGTTATGCTGGTTGAAAGTCTCTTAACATCCTGATACCAACCACTAAGTTAAGTGGTCTACATGTATTTATATGTATATGTCTGTGGAAGGCGTATTGTCGGCCTGATGTAATGATACCGCTGTGCACCCTGCTCGCGCAGACATCACACGCCATCAGCGCGTTTCATGCTATGCAGAGTTAGACAGACGTCAGTTACCAAGCACCGCAACCGAAACAGTGACACCTTTTACAGTTCCTCCTGAATCAAAACAATGAGCTTATGCTGCCTTAACTACTGTAATTTGGATGGAAAATCTGTGACGTTTAGTTTACACTATCAACACTGAAATTAATATGCAGCAGTCAGGTGGTACAGGTCAGTGCTCTTTAAGTTGTTTATGTTCATTATTATTGTAAATGTATGTGCTTTGAGACAAGGTAGTTTAACGCCGTCTCTCGTGTGTTTTGAAGGAGGCGTGGCTTTGGAGACGCTCTGAAGGGAGGGTGGGATCTCATGCTTTCAAAGCTAGCTAGCAGGGGTGGTAATCACAAAGTACCTCACGATACCGATAATATCACAATACAGCAATTCTGCAATAATCAATATATTGCTAGACAATCCTATAATGATACATCACGATATCTGTTTAACTAAGAAAACAACATGCCTGTGAAAAGGTTAAGTGCAGGTTTACCAGACTTTGGACTTAAACGTGGCTGGGGCATCTATTATTTTACTCACACTGCTATCCGCCATCCCATTAAAAATCTCTTTTTCTTAGGCTAGTTAACTTATGTTCACGTTTCCCTCATTCATATGTTGAGCGCCACCTTGAGGAGCCATGAAGTAGCGATGCTGGGAGCAGGGAAATCTATTTAGAGCACCTTATTTTATTCATTTAAATATCGCTATTTGGCGCCAGCGTATTGATTCTCAATACGACAACGATATATTGCCCTATCGATTTTTTGTCACACCCCTAATTGCTAGACTCTCCGAAAATTACCTACCTTACCTTTAATACATAAATAAAACTATAATACTAAAGAGGCACTCAATTAATTATACATGCTGTTTTTCCCCCAGTTCTTAAGCACAAATAATTTTTTTTGTCATTTTCCAGCCCAAATGTCTCTGCTTCAACTGTTCCAGCAACAAATAATGAGGAACTTTCTGGTAATTTACCTCCTGAAAATGACTTGCAACTAGATTTGGAAATACTACAAAATTCTGATAAATAAACGTTTTGTTTTCTCAGATGTAAATCTAAATTCTGGAAAGGCCACTGACCCTGGATCTCTAAAAGAAAACTCTGAAAAACTTGAAAAGGAAGGCATGGAATTAGCGGTGAGTTCTAAATTTTAATATTTTACCAAAGAGTGAGTCATAGTCATGATGAGTAAAATGATATAGTGAAAACGAGGTATTACATTTTATAAAACATGAGCTGTGACACTGGCTACTCTTTCTGAATGTCATGTGGTCACTGATGACATTCACTTGTCAGGCTTTGACAAATGTTAGAGTAACATTATGTACAGTCCCAAACAAGACACTTGATAGGTCAGGCTGTTCAGGGTCACTGAGACCATCATGTTACGTTGTTAAAGGAAAGTCAATGTTTCTTAAAAGTAGAAAATGTACTTCTATAAGATCCTTAGATATTTTATTCCTTAAATGTATTTATTGAAGATAGTTCCATTTAGTATATTTCAAATCTAACCTCTTTGTAAACAGGAGGAAATAAGCAGAATCCGCAGCCGAAGGAGCAAAAGAAGGGCTGTGCGATTAGCAAAAGTCAAGGAGCACTTTGCTAAGAGAGAAGAAGAAAAGAAACAAGGGACCAAGACCAAAGAGAGTGAAGTTACCAGCATGCAGAAACATGCATCAGTGCTGGAGAAGACACCATGCAGCCCACAAACTGCTCGACCAACAACATGCAACCAAATATCACCCTCACCAGATGAGTCTTTGAAATCTGCAGAGTATACTAAATATTCCACTGACATTTACAGCCAAGCTCTTACACAACATAAAGAAGCCGTGATCAACACCAAGACTAATTTATCCACAGCACACACGAATTTACCCCTAGAAGACTGTGGTGAATCGATTGCATGCTCTGCTACTGAGGCCTTGGAAGACATCCAACTTACTGAGGTTTCAATCAATCGGTCTTTTCCTGTTTGCCAAAATCCTGACTTGTCTATTTGCAAAAATGTTGAAAGAGCATGGGAGCACTTTGAGAAGGACACCAAGCGACGAATTAAAAGTTTGGCATTGAGCTCTAAGATGGACGAGGACACGAATATTAGCGATGGAAAACCAGAAGAGAATGTGAGTTTGAAAACTACTAACTCAGAGCCTCAGCCATTTTCTCATGGCTTCACATTTGGGACCATTGTAGCCCCACTTTATCATCAGGTTTTTAAAAACATGGAAACGGAGAGAAAAGACTTCTTTCTGAAAACATTACAAGTAGATAGGTCATTAAGGGAACTGGAGGATGAGAGTTTAACAGCGGTTACGGCCGCTGAGACCACAGACATTTGGCCAGCGTCTTGCATTTCTACAAAACAGACAGTACATGATATTAGTGTTGGCGTCTGCAAAGAATCAACAGAACAGACCTCACAACTTACAGTAAACCCAACCAAAAAACCTCTTTCTGAGCCAAATAAACATGTTAAGATATCAGAAGCTTCTCACTTTCAAAATGATTATACTGGTGTTATAAGAGAGTACCCATTGGACAATACATTCACTGAAACAAACACATCCGAGCAGCCAGATCCTCCTCTAGGAGAAATTTTATCAGTGTCCACATTAGCTTTGACTGAGCTCTCATTCCAGTGTGATCCTGGCCACAGTCCATGTTTTTTCCCCCTACAAGGACCAGAACTTTTAGTCCCTACAAATCAAACAATAGAGTCCGGAATTGACAACCTACCTAAACAGATCCATCCTTCATCACCCACATCAGTTTTAAAAACTTCATTTTCTTTGGATAATCAGGTGTCTGGTATCAAAACTGAAATGGCACAAAACCAGGGGAACCTTACAAATATCCACAACAAAGAGGAGAATATATTAGCGCAAACAAGGTGTTCAAACAGCACCTCTTGCATTCTTGCCCAATCTCCAGAAGACCCCACAAGGCTCCTGGGTTCTTCTGATGATAAATCAGAGCCTGAACGCTGTGAGATGAGACTGAACATTGAAAAACCTGAAGAACTTTCTTACTTAGCAACAGCCATGCTAACCGAACCATATGTACAATTGGAGAACACACAGAATATGAGCAATACTTTGGTGAGCTGCCAAATGGATGAAAAGAAGGAACAAATGCTCATCGGTTTTGCTGCACAGACTTCAGAGACAGAGAGCTCAAGCATTATTGAGTTTGATGGAGAACATAATACATTAATTAAAGAGGTGGAAGAAATTCACAAAATAAAAAATGATGAAAGCCTGGAAGAGGGAAATGGAAATCAAATAAAGCAGGTAGAGAAGCAGAAACAAGACATGGAGGAGAAAGACCAAGATCCAAAAGAACAAGAAGGTGCAGAAGAAAAACATGAAGATAAAGGAGGGATGAATAGCATTGAAGATGGGTTGAAATACATAGATGATGAAGAGGACTTGGATGCAATGGAATCTGAGAGAGAAAATAAACAACAAGAAGGTGCAGATGATCTGTTGTCTATTGAAAGAGATTCTGAGGATGATAAATCATTGCCACAACATAATATTGAATTAGAAAACCTAGGTGGAGTTGAGGACTCAGAAAAACAGAATAGGCACTTCAACAGTGGAGTAGAGATTTGTGAGGAAACTTCTACATCTTGGCAAGAATCATCTCAAAAGAGTGATACTGAACTCAGTGGAAGTATGCAGGCTATGGAGAATGATTGGGACCTTGTTGAATTTATTGATAAAGAAGAGAATATGTGCCGTGGAAGTGAGAACAGTGACCGGGACACTACTGATGATGTGAAGAATATGCTAGAAAAGGCAAAAGACTCGCTAAACAGAGATCTTGAACATGTTGAAGACAATACCTCAACAGAATCGCAGACTGATGACGAGATGGAGCTGTACTTGAACAGTCTGAGGAATTCACAACAGTCAGTATTCAGAGAAGGAACAATGAGTGGATGCTATGGCAAAAGACCCTCAATGAGTAAAGGAAGACCATCAGCTCTGCCTTCAATCTCGGAGTCTATGGATGAGGACCAGCCGAATATTTCCCTAGAAGATTTAACAAATATCGAGTACATCATGGAGCTGGAAAGCTCATTCCTTGTGGACAGGAATGAGCATGTCATTGGACGCAATGTACTGTGGTGGAAAGAGTTTCTGTCCTATGATAATATGTCAAGGGTGATTGGATACACATTTTTGTTGATGGTGTTTTTGGGTGCAGCATATTATTATGACTTCATTGCATGTTTTGCCCTATATCTTCTTACAGTGTATTGGCTTTTTCGACAAAGGGAGGAAGTGCCACTAAAAAACTCTGGGAAAGGTGAAAGAGGAATGCAGTAAAGATGACATTTTTGGAGCGTTTAGCAGAAATGTGGAAGTGGATTTGAATACATGTTGTACGAATTCAATTGTTGTATCAAAGCAGTTGATTACGGGGAGGTATTTATTGCACATATTTTCTCAAGGGCAAAAACATGATTTTATATGATGGCAGACTTTTGTTATTTTGCCATTTGCCATTATATGAGTCAGTATATTTCCCGGCTATATGGACAACATTGTTTGCATACAATATCACAATGCTCTTTACACAGAGCTGATTATATGGGGTCAATATATGATTGGATTATGTGCTGGTGCCTGGGACAGTGACGTTTAAAGGACCACTGGACGAGTGAAAAGATATGACATATTATAGAAGATTAGTCTTGACAAGGAATTACAGTGCAATTGACTTTTATTTGTAGCTTTAATTTCATAGTAAGTATGTAATTAGATAATAATTTATACATACAAATAACACACAAGGCAGTAAAAAAATATTTTTTTCTTCAGGCACAAGAACAACCGATAAAATCTATCGCAGTTAATGCATTTTTCAACAAATGCAAAAAAAAATCCCATACATGGCCGTACAAGTTTATTAGAGTTCTGTTTGTTTACAGTCATAAACTATTTGACACTACCTATTTCCTGAAAAGACATCAATGGTTGCTATCCTCCTTTATGTTTCAATATACCAAACATTATGGTCTTATCATGTCCAATGACCAGCGTTTGTTTCATAAGGTACAGGTACTCTATGTAGACACAGGTGTCTACTAACAATGAATAAACCATGTAAAATAAACAATAACATCCATTGTTTCATTATTGTGTACTCAAAATAGATAACACATTGTTTTTGCCATTGTCTATATTTTGTCCTAGTATTTTTATTGTAATTCAATATTGTGCACCTGTTTTTATTTCAAGTTGTCTTTATCTTGTCCATTTATTGCTGGACATCATTCATGGAAATGGCTTTCAATGAACAAACAGATGAACTATGATCTCATCTCCAGGTTATATGCAATTCACAGAAATACATCTGACCACAGATCTCTCCCCAAATAGACTCCTTTTTATAGCTGGACATATTTTGGATAATGTTTCAATTGTTTTTGAGCATACAGTGAAAGTCACTGGGGTCCAGAAGATCATCGAACCCAACCCTAACAATAATTGTACATTTTTCATATCGTCTTTTGTGTTCCACAGAGTAAAGAATGCATACATGAGTAAATGATGTCATTTTAATTTCTGGGTGAACTATACATAATGTCATCTTTAGAACACTATCATTTCAATCATGGTTAGATGAGTGACTGCATATTTATAAGCTGATAGCATAAGAAACATTTTAGTCCCAAAATCATTGGGGAGGAGTCTGCACAGCTGAGCAGGGAGACGATTACGGGATTATCACTCCCTCAAAATGGGATGGAAGCACATGATGACATTTTCAAGAGGACACACAATGGCGTTGCAGCTCCATCTCAGGTTTGCTAACATATGGTTGATGCATCATGATATATGACAAGATTATATAACATACTCTCTGCTGCTGATTTCTGCTGAACATGTCCTGTGAGACACAACTGTGAGAAAAAATGCTGAAAAACAACTTCTGTGTCAGACTCTGATATCCATTAGGTTTGGTGAGATTTATAATACTCACAGTAAGCCAGAGCTCTATGAGGTTAAACATGACACAACTCATGTTCTCTCCACACAGGATTTAGTGTCAGAGCAAATGTGACCCACAGATGTGATTCTTACAACCAAGCAAAGACCTTACTTGGATTATTATTAGCAGTAAATTTGTAGAAAAAGTCTACTAGAGAGCGACGGAAAGATGTTTTTTCCCCCAAAACCATCATTTTTTCTCACACCAGACTAAGGATATATTTACATGACAATGCCATTTTTTCTCTGTGTTTTTCATGTACAGACGACATTGTCAAAAAGATTCCTGTTCACACAGATCCGTGAAAACGACTAAAAATGCTGCATTATGCATGCCAGGCCAGTAGGTGGCGATGTCACTTTGTAAAGAAACACTACGCGCCTATAGAACACGCCTATGCGCATGACGTCACAGTTTTCACAAATTCACACTTTTGCACTTTGAAACCCGTTTTTAAAAGTTTGCTGTACCAAATTTTTCCAAAAACAGCCGAACTCGTGGAGGAGTGCAGTGGGCGGAGCTAAAAAGAAGCACGCACACATACATGCACAATACATCATGGCATTATCCCTGGATAGCTTTCTATTCAATATACGTTCATGTTGCTGACATTATATGCATTTACGCGGCAATTGCCAACAAAACACAGACATTTGATGCAGTTTCACTCACCGCCTGCAATTTCGACTCATGACCGGGAACAAACAAACACACTTGCAGAACTCTGTTGCTGCTCCGGGAAAACAAACTGCATCCACTGTTTCCGTTACGCTGGGCTATTTGGGAAGCTGAACAAGGTTATCTTTCCCTCACAACCAGAAACACAGTTCTTTAGTGACATTGTTGATTTCAAACGAAGCTCGTTGATGTGCACGCTCCACACGCGCTCATCCGGGAGAAGTACCCATACAAGCAATTCTGCCTATTGTGACCTCACACAGGCCCATACTAAAAAAAAAAAAAACTTTCCGAAACATATTAGAATCCGGAAGGAGTGTATTTAGCACAGAAATACTCTGTCATACATCCAACTAATTATTTGACATTTTTGCCACTTTAACAGTGTAAATAAGCCAGAATGCATGAAATAGCATTGTTTTCAATTAATGAAAACAATTTTATTAATGTTAATTTTGTTAGACCCTTTCTGACCTGAAGTATGCTATTCTTTTAAATTCAACTCCAGGAGGGAGGAGGAGCAGAGGTGGATCAGGGATGGAGGGCCAGGCCAGTGTGATGAAACTGAAGACTGAGGAGGAACAAACTTTATATTACTGTAATTGTCTAGACTGGAAATAGGTGGGTAAAATATTATTTTCAACACAAAGTTAACTCTACATTTGTGCTTTAAAGAAGATATCATTTTCATTCATGGAGATAACATGGAAAATGTGCTATGCTTTAGTGGAGGATTTCTGTCACTTGGTGGAAAACAAATATACTTTATCATGAAAATTATGTGAAATTACCCCCAACAACCAATAGACGGTTGCAGCTCCATCTCAGGTTTGCTAACATATGGTTGATGCATCATGATATATGACAAGATTATATAACATACTCTCTGCTGCTGATTTCTGCTGAACATGTCCTGTGAGACACAACTTGAAAAAATGCTGAAAAACAACTTCTGTGTCAGACTCTGATATCCATTAGGTTTGGTGAGATTTATAATACTCACAGTAAGCCAGAGCTCTATGAGGTTAAACATGACACAACTCATGTTCTCTCCACACAGGATTTAGTGTCAGAGCAAATGTGACCCACAGATGTGATTCTGGTCCAACTCCAGGAGGGAGGAGGAGCAGAGGTGGATCAGGGATGGAGGGCCAGGCCAGTGTGATGAAACTGAAGACTGAGGAGGAACAAACTTTATATTACTGTAATTGTCTAGACTGGAAATAGGTGGGTAAAATATTATTTTCAACACAAAGTTAACTCTACATTTGTGCTTTAAAGAAGATATCATTTTCATTCATGGAGATAACATGGAAAATGTGCTATGCTTTAGTGGAGGATTTCTGTCACTTGGTGGAAAACAAATATACTTTATCATGAAAATTATGTGAAATTACCCCCAACAACCAATAGACGGCAGCAGAGAACCACATTAGCTCATTTGCCATTTCCACTCCCGTTTATAGTTTGCGTTGCTTGTGGATTTATTATAAAATAAATATTATATACAATTTTATTGATTTTATTGCACTGAAGTATAGCAAGATTAGAAAAAATGACGAAGTATCATGCCATTTAAATGAAAGTAATTTCATAAACCCAGATTTTTACAGTGGATGAGAAACCGTCTTAAATTGCTCCCTCATCAATTATGTACACTGCATTTATGACAAAGAACTACACAGATACAGACATCATAATTTAGCAATAAATGCACGTAAGTTACGTCCCTTGCGTTTGACGCTGGTACGGATTGAAGAACGCGCTGAATAACGCAGACTAAAATATGCATTTTAAAAGGGACTGAGGCGATAACGAATTAGCGTACATATTACGGAGTTAATGGGAAACTTTAAGTATGGCTGGTTGGAAATTTAGGTATACATTTTAAAACCCTCATAAAATGGGCCTAGTGAAGCCCCTGATGATATATGATGCACGCAGCAACCGCCATTTCAACAAATGTATTATAGTATATTATGTCTTGTCAAAATTCAACACTTACCCCTTTCTTTCCACATCTTTCCTTTTTTCAATTTACGCTAACAGACATGATTGACAGCCAGGAGACACACGACGACGAGCAAGCAAACTTTATCTGAACGCACGGCATGGGGCCCCCTAGTGGCCATGGAGCCCTATGCAACCGCTTATATCGCTTAATAGGCATGACACCGGCACTGTTACAAGGTCATAAAAAACATAACGGTTCATTATGTAAGCTCTTTATACACCACTGAAAACATAGTTATGTAAATGATATTGCATTTCTGTCAGTAGATCCTCATAAATATTACACACTGCACATTTAAACGCAAGACATACACGAGACATTACGTGCAAGATTTTATATAGTTTATATTTTTATTAATAATAATAATATTTATTAAAAAATCTTTATAAAAGTGATAATAATTATATATTGTTATTAATAATAATAACAATAATAATAATTGTTATGATTATGAGGATAATTATAATTATATGTAACGCATTATATTATATGTAAGGCGTTTCATGTTTCGCGTTCACAGATTGGCCGTGCACTTCCGCTACGTTCGCTGGAGAGGCGCAATCAGGCGGCGCGTTGTTGCGGCGTGTGCGTGCGTGCTGACGGAGCCGGTGCGCCGGTAGTCTCAGTACTGTACTATGGACCTGCGAAGCTGCGCTGAGACAGACCCGGATCTCTCCGAATACCACCCCGGCTCTGTCCCGGCGGAGCTGCAGTCCAGGAAGCAGGAGCAGGAAAAGCTGTCGGGGGTGGTGAAGAGCGTGCACCGAAAGCTCCGCAGGAAATACATTGAAGGTATTTGACTGAGATACGTTGCTGCGTAGCCTAGCCTAGATCAGTGTCTGTAGTCTGGCCTGAGCAGAGATGCCAAAATATTAAAACGCCTGGATTACAACCGTGACGCTACGAGAGCAAAAACGTTTTTTATTTTTATTTTTAAAATTTTATTTTAAACTTGTGTTACATCACTTTTGACATGAACTGATTTCATACTTGGCTTGTTTTTGGCTGTGGCTCAAAACCTAGTGAGCTGCATACACGGACAGCGTTTTGAATAACATTCGAATAGAACGTTCTGAACGCCCGTAAATAACACCGTTTAGGTGTCTGCAGCACGACGTCAGACTAGTCAGCAAACTTGTGCAGGGTCGTTTATCTGATCCTGTTTTGCCCTTCATTGATATGATGACTGTGTTTGAAAAAAGCATAAACAACTTTTAATTCTTCTTCAGGGAGAAAAAGGCAATAAAACAAGAATTAAATTCTTCTGAATTGTTTCTTGACCATGTACAGGTGACAAGTTTGCATCTCTAAAAGCTTTAATCTCTTCACTGTCAATTATTTATGAATTACATTTTTTTTTATTGCACCTATGATACATAATGGACACTATTTTTAGTGCTGAGAATGTATAAACAAGCTTTTTAAGAAAGCCTTAAACTTCTAACACTTGATTGAATGATGAAACTATTACATGTACAATAGCTAAACAAAAACTGTAATGGACCAGGTAGATGAATTGCAGTTAGTTAGAGAGAGTTCTGTTGTACCTGTTGTTAATTATATTACTTTCAGTGTGACAATGTCACTTGTCATGAGTACTCATGGTGTAAATCTGGAATTTTTGTTGTTGTTGCAAAATCTAGCTTTCCCCTCAGTCGAAATATATAAATTTGCAACCCCTTGTTATTAGCTAATGTTTATTGCAAGAAAATGTCAAAATGACACTCGTATTAAATCACATTTTAAACATTTTTGATGTGTGACTGGTTTCTGTAACCGGTTTGTAAAAATTGCAAATCCTTTAGAAAATGAATATAAAATTTAATTATTTTATTATTGATTTCTGAAGATTAAAGGGATGGTTCACTTGTTGTTTAAAACCTGAATGACTTTCTTTATTCTGTGGAACAAAAGATATTCTGAATGTTTGTTACCATTGACTTCCATTTGTGTGGTCACAAAAAAAAAAAATCTTAAAATATATTCTTTTATGTTCCACAGAAGAAAGTAAGTCAAATGATGACAGACAGTTTTGGATGAACTATCCGTTTAAGCACCTCCTATCACTGACGATGATTAAAAATTCCATCCAAAAACGTAAAAAAAGCCATCTTTCAGGCCATATTTTGTACCCAATTCGTGGAAAGTGCCTTCTACTATGTTTTCTAGTCAAGGCTCACTCCATAATGCACATTTTTGTGAAAAATACTACCTTGAAAAATGTATTGTAAGTCAAATAGTCTGTCTTTGTATTGATAGACCAGAAGTAATTGATTGTGAGGATGTTGTTAAATTTCCTGTTACAATCTTGCGCTGCAATGAGCATCATCGAAGAAGGTTATCATGCCCATCATGTTATGACGTCAGGTTATGACGGGGTAGAGTGTAGGAGGAGATTATGAAATGTTATATTTTTGCCTGCAATCAGTTACACATGAAGCAGAACCTAATATAACGTACCACCACCTTTATACTCTGTAAATTTAAATGTGTTGTTGAGTTTCTCCTGGTTCTTTATCGAATCTTCCTCGGTTTCCCCTGAGAGGGATGAGCAGCGCTATAAATCCCACACACAGTAGTCTATTCATTAGACCCCGTGATGGGTTAATAAGGAAGGCGTGATCTGGTCTTCTTGGCATTGTACGGCAGTATTCATATGTAACGACGCTGCAGTCTCTTCCCTTCTTGTTGTATTCTCTGTAAATCTGATAAGGCCTGTATTTTCCACTCTGTCATGGGATAGCTCACTTTTTGTCAGTTCTTTCCCTCCAAAGCAGGCTTTTAGGGTAGTGGTTGTTGCCTTTTGGTGTCATCGACATTATCAGCAAGTTTTGGAACTGTGTATGAATCAGCACAAACACTTTGATGATGCAGTACTTTTGAGCATGGCGATGGAGTTTCACTGAGTTGTTGAAGAAACCGGACGGTGTTTTGCGAGCCGTTTGAAAATCAGAGATTAGAGAAACCACGTACAGCAGCTGACTTCAGAAAGTAGGCTTTGTAAGAATGTTCACTAGTTATGCTGTGCAGAACGATCAGTCATGTGGCGTGACCGTACACTCTTCATCTCTTTGTCTCTTCGAATGCAGTGGGAGACTTCGAGAAAATATGGCGTGAGCATTGTGAAGACGAGCAGACTCTCAGCGAGTATGCCATGGCCATGAAGAACCTGGCCGACAACCACTGGGTGAATAAATGCGAGGGCGAGGGACGCATCGAGTGGTGCCGCAGGTACGACCATTGATGGTCAATGTTTTATGTTGAGAAACCGATTTGGTACTTTTTGGAGCTTTTTACATTTGAAATGGTTAACCCTGGGTCATTCTTAACCCTGGTTTAACGGAATCATGGGTTATCTTACTTCACATTTCACATTGCTCATAATTTACCTGGGGTTAACAATTGTTCATAAACTGATGTTTCACACTGTACATTCCTAAACCCTGAGTTAACATCCTTATTTGCATATTTGCAGTGTCAGTGTCTCTGATTGGATGAACGCAGTATGCGATTGGTTTACATTAAGACTCTAGCATTACGCATCCTCATATTATAAATTGACGACTTAACTTTTCATACTATAAAGGAAATAATGAAACTGTCTCCACTACATTTTACTATCGAAAGCTGAAACGACTGTTTATACAACAAGCTGTTTTCGTGACTGTCCAAAGCATGCGAATATGAGGCATGCGATTGGTTGACGGTTGCTAAGCATCTAGCTATTACATTCTATTACATTACATTCATAATAAGCTATTACGTTCACGTCGCGTCTTTTGCGCGACAGTTATTTTAAAAGTAGACGCGCAGCAAGTACGCTCACAACAGAGCGTCGCAACACATTCTTTTTTCTTTTTTTTTTCCGGGCACATCTACGCTGCAGCGAGATAAGAGAATCTCAACTTTTAAGAATGCCACAAGTGCACTGCAGGTCATGTGACAAGAACCAACCAATCAGCTTCACCCTTTCTGTAACAACATTGAAAGCTCAGCCAAGATGGAGCAACACCCAAACACAATGTTTTTTTTAATTTTCTCTTCTTCATAAATAAATCTAGTAGCAGAGCTACTGCAAGTGATTTTCTGTCCTGGAAATCCATTTATTTGCTGGAAGTTCCTCGTCGTCATGAAGAGCGCAGTTCATGGTTGCTGAGCAACGGCAGACAGCCCGTGCGCTTTGGAGAAAAGGAGAGAGCGGCGCAGCCGCCACTTACCACCCGTTTTTAGCTGCGACATGTTAACGGCCTCTAACACTACATCACTTCACACTGTACACATTTGACACCACAATGCGGGGTTAACACAAGCAAAAGTGGCGCTAACCCGCTTCTAAATTAGAGTGTGAAACTTTCCTTTACCTGGGGTTAAATACAGTGTGAAAAGCCCAATTGTTGTTAAATCTCTTGCCACAGTGTTTGTCAGGAGTACTTCCAGGATGGAGGGATGAGGCGAGTGCTGGAGAAGGATGAGAAGAGCACTAAGCATGCCGCAGCTGGAAATAACACCTCTGCAAACTCTCTACCACAATCGTCCTCTCCAAGGTGCACTAGAATGACACTGTTATCACTGCAAATCCACATACACCAAGATTTTCCACATTGCAACAAATGAATAGACTAACTTACCTTTTTATTTATGCTCAGTAACAACTCAACGTTCCAGCTTGGGAGGATACGACTGTTGGATGTGGGCAGCTGTTTCAATCCCTTCCTGAAGTTTGATGAGTTTCTGACTGTCGGTATCGATATTGTGCCAGCAGTAGAGGTTTGTGTTCCTTTACCCTTAGTTATCCTTTTTTTTATGGAACTATTGAATAGATGTTACGTCTAACACAGCTGTTTTCTCATCAAATTAAATATGGCATCTACCCTGAGTAAAGTTTTTTTTTTTTTTTTTTTTTAGTTAATAAATTATTGGTTAAATTACGTTGTCATGCCGCAGCAACTAGAAACTGTCCACACTGGACGTGACAGAGTTGCAAATCCATTTTTTCTTCATATCAGAAGTAGCGAGAGTGCTTGAAGTCAGAAATAGAACAGGGCTTTAGTTTACTGTTGGGAATTTATCTGTTTTTTTGTTGTTTTTTTTATCCAACATGTATACAAAGAGTACATTTTTAAGAACTTACTGTTCACTAGATTTGTAAAAAAAAAAAAATTCTTTATCTTGGACACTCTTTAATTGTCAATGACCCTTTTACTAATTTTGCCAGTCCTGAAGCTAAATGTTCTGATTCTCCTTTCCCATTTTTCCTTTTTTATGGCTACAGAGTGTCTACAAATGCGACTTTCTTAACCTGCAGCTGCAGCAGCCTCTGCAGCTGGCCAGCGACGCCTTGGATGCCTTCCTGCGGCAGCTGCGTGGCCCCATCGACGCTTTACCTGCCCAGCTGTTTCACGTGGTAGTCTTCTCCTTGCTTCTCTCCTACTTCCCTTCACCCTATCAGCGCTGGCTCTGCTGCAAGAAAGCACATGAACTTCTGACCTTGAATGGCCTCCTCCTCATCATCACCCCTGACTCCTCCCACCAGGGCCGGCATGCGCTTATGATGCGCAGCTGGCGAGTTGCAGTGGAGTCTCTGGGCTTCAAGCGTTACAAGTACATAAAGTTCTCGCACATGCACCTGATCGCTTTCCGTAAGGTGTCGCCCACCACCAGCAGCGACCTGGTCAGCCGGAACTACCCGGAGATGCTTTACATCCCACAGGACTTTAACACGATCGATGAGGAGGGATTCACAGATTGCTACGAACATCCACGCTCTGATTTCGAGGACGACCAATTGGCGTGTAGCTTTGCGGAATTGCCGGACACGCCATACGATTCGGACTCAGGCGAGAGCCAGAGCAGCTCGGCGCCCTTCCACGAGCTGGAAGACCCCATTTTGCTGCAGAGCTGAACTTGTTTACTGCCCCTCTTGATATTTAGTACCCTACTGTCGTGCTGCCAAAATTGCTCTGCTGCGTTTGTTTACTCGACCCCTTTTTAAGCAGCAAAAAGTTTGCACAGAGTGAATGAGGACGTTTAAGTGGGCGTTGATTTTTAAGAGCGTGCAAGACATTCCTTTGAACACAAATATACACACTAAACAATCTTAACTTAGACATAGAAGTGATGTGGTTTTGTAACAGAAGCAGCTGTGTGATATCACGTTGAGGAAGATTTAGCTCACCCACTTTGGCTGTTTTCTCATTCAGAATGACTGTCAACTGGACAAACCTTTTCGAACTAGCATAAGTTAGGCGTAGTTATTATTACTATACTGTATTGGTCTTTTTCAGTTGTATTTCTTGAAGGGATAGTTCCGCCAAAAATGAACATACTGTTATAATTTAATCATCCTCATGTTGTTCCAAACCCCTGACTTTTCTAAAAAGATATTTCTAAGATATTTAGAAAAATGCCTCAATGTTATTTTGTCCACACAATGAATGTCAATGGGGTCCAAAACAAGCGTTGACTTTTATTGTAAAAATTAAAAACATTAAAGTATTGAAAGTTATACAGGTTTGGAACAACATAATGGTGATTTAAATAATGACTAAATTTCCCATTTTTTGTGAACTAACTCTTTAATGGTTTGATTCTCAGCAAGTTTCCACTGGACATTTTAGATGGAGATTTCAACCGACTTTTTGGAATAGCCTTTATCAATGATATTTGTAGCATTTTAAGTGTCTGCAGAACTTGTGCGTGTTTGGTTACGTGACATTGTAACTGTGAATGTGGATTTCTCGCTTCAACAAGGTACAAATCATGCGAAGTAGTCGTAGATTTTCCGAACAAACAATCTTACAGGTGACCGGATTGGATGCATGTATTGTGGTAACATGTTTCTAATCTTGCGATCAAACCGCTATTATAACCAGTACTATCCAATTACTTGTCAGTAGTATGTAGTGTGGAGCAGGTTAGATTTCTGTGCATTTTACCATAATGTGACTTTGTAGGATGATTGTTTACTCTTGACTGTTTACTCTCGAAACCTTCAGTTGCTCTAAATCTACTTCCTGTATTGTTATCTGGTGTATATCTAATTGAGTTCTTCAGTATATTATTTCAGCGTCCCACTTTCAGTTATAAAATATAACTTTTAAGGTACAAAGGTTTGGAAAGTACTTTGCCAAATGTTTAACAAACAGTCGATTTGAAGATTGTTGCGTATGTTTTTAGCTCCCGTGTTTGTAATTGAAGAATTTGCAGCTTTTTTATTCACTCCAGGTTCTTAAACACTATATTAAATGTCCAAGCACATATTTGCACGTTTTCAATTACACCCTCCGTAGGGTTGGCAAAATATCGAGATTGGCATCAGCACTTCATTAGAATAGCAATACGTTCATAATCATAAAAGGTCAAAAATGCCCCATATCACTGTAACCTGGTAGTATTGAGTAACTGATATTAGGCACTGTTTTCTATTGTAATAATGTGGTTACCTATTGGTAAACCACATGATAAGAGAATATGCTGTGATGGGTGTGAGGTGTACATTGGGGTTCTGTTGAAGTATCTATGTGAGGTTTTGGTGTTAGGCACTATAAATGTGTTGTAGGGGTGCCAAATATAAGTGGAAAGATTTGAAATGGTGAAAGAATTCAGTATGTGATCTTTCAGGGTATCAGGAAAAAAAAAATCCTCCTCAAGGTGCCTTCAAACCCAAATTCTATTTTTGCATTTGTGATTATATAGAATGGATGCAAGAACAGGCTACTGATTGTCATTTGTAAGTAAGCTAATTTCTGTCCCACAATAAAGAGTTACAGTACATACTTTCAGCGACTTAACCAGCTCTTGGCTAAATTACTAAAAATACTGCCCTATTAGCAATAGCATTTAAAGGCATTCTTTAGTCTGTACTCAATTTATAAATAGAAAAAAAAGTTTTAAAACCATTTAAAAAAAGCTTTGTATTATAATGTTTACTTGGTGGTGTGTTCAAACATTCACATATCAAACATATTTGTCTTCCCCAGGCTTTAATCCACTGTTTGCATGATTGATTTTCTTTATCAGTGTTAAGATGGTTGACTCCCACAGGAACGGGCTGTTTGTTAGAACTACTGTTATTCATCTTTTATAAATAAAGGTTTTTGTTGCCTTCTCTCTGGTCTTTCATTTGCCTATAGCAGGTTGCTTTAAATACTTTACAGCTGTTAATGTAGGAGAGATTTATATGCATTTAATTTCTGACAGAATACATTTTAAATATGAATCTAATTTAATTGCAGTTTTTAAATGTTTACTGTTAGTAAGATTTTTTAAAAATAAATTAATACTTTTACTCAAAAGTGGCAGTAAAGGCATTATTACAAGAGATTGTTTATTTCAAATAAATGGTGTTCTGTTGTTTATTTCAAATAAATGGTGTTCTTTCTATTTATCAAATAATCCTGAAAAGTATCACATTTTCCACAGAAATATTAAGAAGCAAAACTGATATTTTTCTTACTGAAATACTGAAATATTTCTTGAGCAGCAAATCAGAACGATTTCTGAAGGATCATGTGACACTTCATTCACACCCGTTTCACTGAGAGGATGATGAACGCTTTTGTCCTTTCAGGGATTCCGTAGCGGCTTAATAACGATGTGCAAATATGGCGGACACTGAGTGAAGTTTAGACGATGGTTCGAGGATATTTTGCTACAAATTACCGGTTTCAATAGTTTTTCTGTAAACGACAATAACCAATGACTTGCATATCTGTTGGCGTATTTCTTTAGCTTTGATTTAATCGATGTTACTCTCCTCGTGAAGAGAAACAACACATTCAGGGAACTTTCTGATGCCGGTAAACAGACTGGATTCTGCTCGCCTAAATCAGACTGATAGCACATTAACACTCCTCAGCTCTTATATTTATTTTATGTTATAACTTTCGACGAGTTTAACAATTTCACATCTATTTCACGTAGTGAACTTAGTTTTAGTCATTATAACATGACCTTGAGTTAAATAGCTCGGTTCATTCAGCAGTAACAGGTGGATGGTGACAATCACTGTTTCAGTGTAGATGCTACCCTGACGTTTGCACTAAAATGTCTCAAGAAACGATTTAGTACCTCAGATCCACACCACAACATGTTCTTACATGCTTTTTGCTGAATGATAATGCCGCAAATATTTTTTTCCTGTTGGGACGTATAAGTTACGTCACTCGCGAGGCTAATTTTTCTGCTGTTGTGCGAGTTTTAACTCTGCAGCGATGTGCAAGCTGTTCAAGTATTGCTTGAGCCACTTCCTTTACGCTGCGATGACCCAGCTGGACGAAGCTAACAAAGGGGTAAGCACATGGTCATCCATCCGTTACCTCGGTTACCTGTCCAGCCTGAGTTCCCTGGTCGCCATTTGCCTGGGGATTTACGTACAATGGGAGAAAACTGCCGACACTATCATCTTGGTAATTTTTATTTTGGGCCTCTTTGTTCTTGGGATTGCCTGCATTCTCCACTATTATTTCGCCATGGAGAGCGTCAGCCTATTTCTGTTACATCTGTGGTTTGGTTTCCTTCTTGGTTTGCTGTGCTTCATCAGTGTCCCGTCCAAAGAGCTCGATATCAAGGAACAGGTGGCCAACTGTATGTTAATAGCGAGCATGGTTATACGAATCCTTTGGGCTTTGGTTGAAAGAATGTGCGGTTATACTCGACATCAACCCGCTTTTCTCACATCAAGGGAAGCTCTGGAGCTCACAGGCTTCGCTGTGGCCAGCACAACCCTGGTCGGCCACAAATCCATAAGCCTTGTAGTCCTGACCCTCGCTTTGGCCGCTGTAATCGTGGACTTGCGCATGAAGTCCTTCTTGGCCTTCCTAAGCCTGAGCTGCTTCTCTGGGTTTGCGGCATTCTTCTTCCAGGAGACTTTAGGAATGTTCACCAACCCCTTCGCCTTGTCTTGCTTCTTCAGCCGCCTCGTCTGTGACCCATTCCTGGATGTCTACTTCAGCGGACTTTCGGTCACCGAACGCTGGTCACCACTCCTGTCGAGAAGAGGCCTGTGGAGACGCTTAACGCTTCTTCCTTTGGTTGTTGTGGAGATGACATTTCTGGTCGTGGCCGCTCTGAAGATGAGAGATCTGGATCGGTGGTACCTGCTCATCCCGGGTCTCTCAGCATCCACTATTTTCTGGATCATCTGCCACCTGGTTTTCCTCGTCACGCTGTGGGGTTTTCACAGTAAGCTGAGTGACTGTCAGAGGATGTGCATGGCACACACGTCAGAGGCTGGAGAACTGGACAGGGTCATGGCGTCTAAGGGGATGCGACACTTCTGCCTCATCTCAAAACGCCTGGTGCTCTTCAGCCTGATGTCCACCATCATAATCGGGGCTCTGGGTTGGCAGGTAATATTTGCTGTGAAAATCTTTCAAAAATTGTGTGTGCCAAGGTCTTAGAAATGTAGTTCTTGTATTCATGTTGGCTTCATATGGTTTTCTTTAGAAAATTATATTAACAAAATGTATTTAATGACTCTAGAAACAAATCTCCCTTGAATGCATGTGAGTGAAGCTCATTACTTTCAAAAAAGTTAAAAAATATTTTAAGGTACATAGTATTATTATTATTATTTTATGCATTCTTTTTGGAAGTCACACCACATGATGTTTAAACCACCCATAAAAGGACTACAACTACAAGAGTCCTCTCTATGATATCATATCCTGTTTTAAGTTGGGGGGGGGGGGGGGGGGGGAGGTCAAGTGTTCAACACTTGACTTTCATTTTTGCAGACAAAAATAGTTTATTTCTAAGAAATAGAAGATTTAGCAAAACTACTTTTAAGAATATCATTCTTTTCTTCAGATTTTTTTTCCATTATGAAAACATGGAATCAAAGTCATTTTGACTCCAAAACAATTATATATATATTAAAAAAAATAATTTTAATTCAGAAACTAAAAACAAGCTCATCTTAAAAGAGGTGTATTCAAGCTATCATTCTATTATGCTGATTTGCTGCTCAAAAACATTTCCTATTGACTTTTAACCAATTTAATGCATCCTTGCTGAATAAAAGTGATTTCTTTAAAAAAAACAAATCTTCCTGACCTGAAACTTTTGATCTGTATTTTAATAAATTAATAGATCTAGACAAAAAAAGGGCATTGTGTCTCTGACCCATTTCAGTTATATTCAGTGACTCTTAGTGCATGCATAACATTTGCTTGGTCAAAATGTTCTGCCCTAAAATAAGAAGTTGATTTTCTTTGGTAGTCTAGTCTTAAATGTGCTTTTTTTTCCCCCCTCCTACAGCAGTCCAACAGTCTGTTTATCGCCTTGTTTCTGCTGGTCCTGCCTCTTGAATCACTAGCCCACGGCCTCTTCCATGAGCTGGGAAACAGTCTTGGTGGAACCTGTGTCGGTTATGCTGTGGTGATTCCTACCAACTACTGCAGGTACTGGATACATATACACTGACATGTCAGTAACTCAAATACTTCTGCTACTTGATTACTCAGCATTGCATCCTCTCTTTCTCTCTCAGCCCAGATGGTCAGCCCACCCTCCTGCCCCCAGCGCATGTGCAGGAGCTCAACTTGCGATCCACAGGGATGCTTAACAACGTGCAACGCTTCTTCTCTCATCACATGATTGAGACCTACGGTTGTGATTACTCCACGAGCGGCTTGAGTCTGGAAGCCTTGCAAGCCAAGCTCCGCATGTTCATGGAGGCGCACACGGCTGACGGCCCACGACACGACACCTACGTGCTCTATTATAGTGGCCACACCCACCGCAGTGGAGAGTGGGCTCTAGCAGGTGGGAGAATCGGTTACATAACTTTTCCCTTGTAGAGACAGACATCTGGGTGAATCTCACAAGTTCTGACTCAAGAACATTCACCTGTAATCCAAAAAAGAAATGAGAATTTTATTTTGTTTATAGAAAATTAAATCTAATTTTGAATTTAAAAATAATTCAATGAATTTTCCTTTAATTCTCATTACCGTAATGCAATTTTTAAAATTAATTTTAGTTTATTTGAAAATGATGAAAAAATATTCCAATTGAAAAAAAAAAGAAAGAAAAAAAAAAAAAAATATATATATATATATATATATATATATATATATATATATATATATATATATATATATATATATATATACACTCACCTAAAGGATTATTAGGAACACCTGTTCAATTTCTCATTAATGCAATTATCTAATCAACCAATCACATGGCAGTTGCTTCAATGCATTTAGGGGTGTGGTCCTGGTCAAGACAATCTCCTGAACTCCAAACTGAATGTCAGAATGAGAAAGAAAGGTGATTTAGGCTATTTTGAGCGTGGCATGGTTGTTGGTGCCAGACGGGCCGGTCTGAGTATTTCACAATCTGCTCAGTTAATGGGATTTTCAGGCACAACCATTTCTAGAGTTTACAAAGAATGGTGTGAAAAGGGAAAAACATCCAGTATGCGGCAGTCCTGTGGGCGAAAATGCCTTGTTGATGCTAGAGGTCAGAGGAGAATGGGCCGACTGATTCAAGCTGATAGAAGAGCAACTTTGACTGAAATAACCACTCGTTACAACCGAGGTATGCAGCAAAGCATTTGTGAAGCCACAACACGCACAACCTTGAGGCGGATGGGCTACAACAGCAGAAGACCCCACCGGGTACCACTCATCTCCACTACAAATAGGAAAAAGAGGCTACAATTTGCACGAGCTCACCAAAATTGGACAGTTGAAGACTGGAAAAATGTTGCCTGGTCTGATGAGTCTCGATTTCTGTTGAGACATTCAGATGGTAGAGTCAGAATTTGGCATAAACAGAATGAGAACATGGATCCATCATGCCTTGTTACCACTGTGCAGGCTGGTGGTGGTGGTGTAATGGTGTGGGGGATGTTTTCTTGGCACACTTTAGGCCCCTTAGTGCCAATTGGGCATCGTTTAAATGCCACGGCCTACCTGAGCATTGTTTCTGACCATGTCCATCCCTTTATGACCACCATGTACCCATCCTCTGATGGCTACTTCCAGCAGGATAATGCACCATGTCACAAAGCTCGAATCATTTCAAATTGGTTTCTTGAACATGACAATGAGTTCACTGTACTAATATGGCCCCCACAGTCACCAGATCTCAACCCAATAGAGCATCTTTGGGATGTGGTGGAACGGGAGCTTCGTGCCCTGATTGTGCATCCCACAAATCTCCATCAACTGCAAGATGCTATCCTATCAATATGGGCCAACATTTCTAAAGAATGCTTTCAGCACCTTGTTGAATCAATGCCACGTAGAATTAAGGCAGTTCTGAAGGCGAAAGGGGGTCAAACACAGTATTAGTATGGTGTTCCTAAGAATCCTTTAGGTGAGTATGTATATATATATATATATTTTTTTTTTTAATTACAGGAAAGAATGCAAATTTTTGTGTTATGGCAATGAAAAATTAAAGAAAAAAAATAATAAGTTAAATAATAGTGTATATAATTTATTTGTTTTTGTTCGTCTGGCCATGTATATCATAGGCGTCGGAACCATTGTATGTGGGTGGGACAAGACTTTTACCGTCTCTAATTCAGCGCATGTCTATTCACCTACCCCAAACCGATAAACACTTTATTATTAAACACACGTTAGACGCATTATTTCCACTTTTTGAAATTTTTTATTGAAAATAAATGCCTTTCTGATCTGATATGTGATTGGAAAAGGTGCTTGATTGATTGTGTGTGTGTGTGTGTATATATATATATATATATTATAATATATTTGCATAATATACATTAAAAAAAGATATGCATATGGAGTTCAGCCAATCTTTGATAACATTGTAAAGATTTTTCTTTCTTTTATCTAATCAGGTGGCGACGTTTTACGTCTAGATGAGATTGTGCAGCTTTGGAGGGAGAAGAACGCCGGATCTTGTTCCCGCCTCATCATTATTCTCGACACTGACAACTCACTCCCCTGGGTGAAGGAGGTGCAGAAAATCGAGGGACTTTATGTTGCGGTTCAAGGGGCAGTGCTCTCTACAGACCTCAGAGACCTGGAAGTCCAGGACACGCCTCAGCTCGGGGACTTCACCTGTCAATGGGTCGATTTTAACTGCAACCCTGACAGCATTGTTCGGTGGTCCGATCGTGGGCGGTCCGTCCGAGCTGCCTACGGCATCTCCAGACTCTGGAGTGACTACAAGCTTCACCTGCCCACTGAAAGCGACGTCACCAGGCACTGGAGACTCAACTTCCCACGCTTGACTTACCCTGTGGTTCAGCTCGCACACTGGTGCGGCGGGTTGAACCTCTTTTGGGTTTGCGGGTACTGTGTTCGGCTGCTCCTAAGGATCAAACTCACGTGGTTCCCGCCTGCGGTGCTAGATACAGGCCAAGGTTTCAAGCTGGTTAAATCATAGAACGGAACTGAGAGTGACGGAACTGTAAGCACTAAGCAGCTGCTGGTCACAGCGTCTGAGCTGTATCTGGATACGGTTAGGTGACGCTCGCCTACAGCAGCTTTAAGTTGTATGGACCAGCGCAGCAATATATAAAGTCTCAGGTGTGAAAAGACTCTGTGTGTTTGTGATGGTAAGAATAGCTAAAAATTGGCCAACTTAACTTGCAATGTCATTTTGGTTTCTGAACAAATTCATCAGTCTTCAAGGGTAACTGGTCATGAAACCAGTCATGTCTGGGTCATAGATCATCTCATAATCAAAAGGTAGACTGTCATAAGATATTATATTTTGCATAAAGAAATACTTTTTTTTTTTTTTTAATTAAAAGTATTATTTTAATATGAATATGAAAAATCATTAAATTTTTTGTTATTAACTTAAAATCTTACTATAAAAATTCCTATCATTACTATAATGTGAAAAATGTAATTTGATTGAAATGTAAAAATATTTTTATTATATAAAATATTCCATCTATAAAAAATGGTTTATTACAGTGAAAAATCCTATGATTACATGATGAAAGAAATGTCACTGCCATTTTTCTATTTAAAATAATATTATATTATATACAATTATTCAACATGTACTCCAATTATTACAGGATAAAATGTAATGAGAATTGTTACAAAGTAAAACATTACATAAATGAGAATTTCTATCCTTAATTTTCTTGAAAATAATTTTAAAATTAATGATCCTAAAATAGGCTTTATTTTCTTTATGCAAAATTATAATTTCCTTTTGTTAATGGGGTTAAGTTTGACCTGGAGATGTTTTTCATGAGATCCATATGCATATATGCATGCAATATGTTACTGATTGGCTTAACAGCATTGCACCCACTAACCATTTCAGCTGTTACAGCTTTAAGCTTTTTGTATTTTTTAACTCCCATTTTATCACTTCTCATTGTAACTTGTTTTCATGACTATTAGCTTTCTAAATTCTAAATGTAGCAGCACAGAACAGTTGAATGCAGCGTCTGTAAAGCGTCAGTACGCAGATCCAGCAGCACAGTGTGAAACCTATTGAAGAGTGCCTCCTCTTAACTGCACTAGACAAAGCACAGCCTTATATTTGGCATCTATACAAGGGACGTAGTGTGCATTTAACACTATAACCCACACATTCAGATCTGTCTATTGAAGAAGTGTATTTGTATTGGTGCATTTGTTTTATTTGTTTACACAAAACAAGATTTTCTACTGTCCTTTATAAATTGATAAATATATATTTTGTGTACTTTGGTTGGTCTTGTTTAGTTCATTATATTTTAGTCATTTGACTAATATTGCGTGTTGCTAGCACTTACAGCAGTTCTAATCATGGAAGTTTGGTTGTGTTTAGAAAGACAAGTAACATGTTCTGAAGTGCCTTGTGTAAGATTAGTCCTCACCAAAAGAGTGAAATATGCAATATTTATTGATTGATTTAAGACTTGTGCAAAGGTCTAAAGCATTTTGTTTTTTTAATTAAAGAAACCTGCGAATGACTGCCACAAAGAATGAACGAGAAGCTGGGATGATTTCAATGATTGTTTGCGTGTATGAAATCAGACATGAGAATGAGTTTGATATGAATAAAAGAGTTGCTCTTTTACTGCAACCTCATGTACGGAATTGTTTTTATTCTGTCGACAGATATGTAAATGTAATCTACATTTACAAATGAATCTACTATTAAATGTAGATTCAATGAATTGCACAATTATTAGGTAAATAAACTAAAGGTGCTGTCACATTTACCATTGTTTGGCGAATATAAGCAATCGTGAATTTAACGTGAGGGCGAAAGATTTCCTCTGACAGATTTAACATTTTCTGCTGGCTATTGTTAATAATATACCATCATTAGTGTTAAATGGACCTGTGCATGGATATTACAGTTTGCTTAAAGTGGGAAGATGTGTGTAGGCTATCCTGAGAATATATTTATTAAAACAATTGTTAATATTTATAGTACCAAATACTACTAAACTGCACTATCCAGCCATGAACCAAAATTTCCCAACAAAAAGGCAATGCTAAATGTTTTTTCAATCAAGATATTTTCAAATCCTTTCGGGTTTTTTCAATGATCCACTGATGACATATGTAAATAAATAAAGTTTATTTGACTTAATTTTCATGATGTGAGTATTGCCATCATAAACCCATATGAATAGAACTAAATAGTCACACAATTAAACTTTTTACATTGAAAGCAATCAGAACATTTGGATTCTCTCATCTTCAGCTGGAGCCACCCCTGTCTTTGAGAAGTTTACCAAGCACACTATTCTGTTTTAAGACCTTCAGGTTTGAAATGTCTTCAGCAATAACAGGAACTTCAGAGGTGTGATTTGGACCCTCAGATTCGCTCTCGCTGTCTGACAGAGCTGTAAGAAGTGCGTCGTTCTCATACGTAGGAAAGTAGTATCTGGAAAAACAGAACATGATATTTTAAAGAGACCATATTATGCCCTTTTACAAAAGCTTGATTTTGTTTTTGGGGTTTACTAGAATAGGTTTTCATGCTTGAATGTATAGGACTTTTATTAATGATGTCACAGTAGTAATAACTTCTGCTATATTAATCTATTCAAGCTTTGAGATGCTGCTATAACAAACATGGCACCTAATGACTACTTCACTGTTTTTGTTCCATGTCATTTTGCTTTATTTGATGTTTCATTCATCGTGGGTTCCCTGATACGTTACACTCTAGAGATCCCTTGCGCATTTTACACACGTGCACTCTTCAAAAATGCTGCTGATTGTTGGTACACTAAAATATATAGATTAAACTGTGTGTGTGTCTGTGTCTGTGTCTGTGTCTATATATATACACATACACACTCACCTAAAGGATTATTAGGAACACCTGTTCAATTTCTCAATAATGCAATTATCTAATCAACCAATCACATGGCAGTTGCTTCAATGCATTTAGGGGTGTGGTCCTGGTCAAGACAATCTCCTGAACTCCAAACTGAATGTCAGAATGGGAAAGAAAGGTGATTTAAGCAATTTTGAGCGTGGCATGGCTGTTGGTGCCAGACGGGCCGGTCTGAGTATTTCACAATCTGCTCAGTTACTGGGATTTTCACGCACAACCATTTCTAGAGTTTACAAAGAATGGTGTGAAAAGGGAAAAACATCCAGTATGCGACAGTCCTGTGGTTGAAAATGCCTTGTTGATGCTAGAGGTCAGAGGAGAATGGGCCGACTGATTCAAGCTGATAGAAGAGCAACTTTGACTGAAATAACCACTCGTTACAACCGAGGTATGCAGCAAAGCATTTGTGAAGCCACAACACGCACAACCTTGAGGCGGATGGGCTACAACAGCAGAAGACCCCACCGGGTACCACTCATCTCCACTACAAATAGGAAAAAGAGGCTACAATTTGCACGAGCTCACCAAAATTGGACAGTTGAAGACTGGAAAAATGTTGCCTGGTCTGATGAGTCTCGATTTCTGTTGAGACATTCAGATGGTAGAGTCAGAATTTGGCGTAAACAGAATGAGAACATGGATCCATCATGCCTTGTTACCACTGTGCAGGCTGGTGGTGGTGGTGTAATGGTGTGGGGGATGTTTTCTTGGCACACTTTAGGCCCCTTAGTGCCAATTGGGCATTGTTTAAATGCCACGGCCTACCTGAGCATTGTTTCTGACCATGTCCATCCCTTTATGACCTTATGTACTAAAATGGCCCCCACAGTCACCAGATCTCAACCCAATAGAGCATCTTTGGGATGTGGTGGAACGGGAGCTTCGTGCCCTGTATGTGCATCCCACAAATCTCCATCAACTGCAAGATGCTATCCTATCAATATGGGCCAACATTTCTAAAGAATGCTTTCAGCACCTTGTTGAATCAATGCCACGTAGAATTAAGGCAGTTCTGAAGACGAAAGGGGGTCAAACACAGTATTAGTATGGTGTTCCTAATAATCCTTTAGGTGAGTGTGTATATATATATATTATTTTGACCCGAAATGAATTTCAAACATTTTAAAAAATTGAGTGTTCATTGGAGTGGTCCAAGACCTATGGAACTTTTTCGCACTTGAACTTGAAATACACAAACAAAAAATGGACTGGATTCGAGGAGTGTATGTGATTGAAATTTTAAAAAGTAACAAATCCTTCCCTCATGTGGACCCCCATAGGAATGAATGGAATGTGAGGATTTTTTTTTAAATTTGTCAAAATATATATATAAAAAATTTGGACGTTGACTGCTGCTCTTTTATATAAATTTTTCTGAAACCATTCAGCTGTGCACAATTTCAAGATCATTTGCAATTTATAAATTTCACTTCTGGATGTTAGACTTTTTTGTGTGTACGTTCATTCTCTGAATCACACGTATGCACATTTGAGAAATGATTGTAAGATCAAACGTAGGGCGGTTTCTACGCAAAATTTTATAAATGAGTCTCCTGGTCTCTATGAAGCCCCTCCTTCTGAAAAGCACAAAGTGCTCTGATTGGTTGGCAGGAACATTGTGTTGTGATTGGTCAACCACTTTGAGCGTGTTTCAGAAATGTCACACTCCTTACCATTACTGCGAGTTTCAACACACTACTAACACAACTCAACCTCGTCCCTTTTTGTTTATGACTTGGGCGGGAATTATTTAAATGACGAATATTGTGACGTGTTCGTTCCCGGAAGAAAACTCAAGACTACAATCGAGGCGTTTCAGGGAGTTCAGAAATAGTGCACACTGATATAGAGCTTTGTGCTTTGTTTCTTTGCAGACCTATTTCAAGCTCAAACAGCAACATTAAACAGTAAAGAAAGCTGAACATGTAAAAAATATAGAGACACAATTATGAACACATTTTTTTTACTTTTAAAATATAAGAATCAGTGCTCATTCTGATGTTCTAAGCCAATTTAAAATACAGATATGACTCATTGCAATTCCAGTCTTTATTGACTCTAATATTTAATATAATATAAAATAAATTAGATAAAGATTTTTTGTATTTTATATGATTTATTAATAAAAACAAATAATATAAAATACTAAAGAAATGGTCATGTGAAGATGTAATACTTACTGTGGTTGGTCCCAGTGCGAGACCTCAGGCAGCTGCATCACGTGACCTTTGTTTACAAGGTGTTGCACTAGTTCCTCTTTGCTTTCAAACTTCTCCTGACAGCAGTAGCAGCGGCACTGGTGAAGCTCACGGCGGATGTAATTCACTAGTTTGACTTGTTGATAAAACTTTAGGTCTGGACAAATGACACAAATGACATTAAAGACCTTCTGTGTGGTCATGGGTTCATGTTTATGCAATTATACTCACCTAAGTCTGTTTTTAATTTGTGCAGGTCAAATTCATGAGTTTCCTGGAGAAGAAAAAAATGAATAAAGCTGATGTTAAAATGCATAGAATTTACATACTTTTTAGAAGCCCTCAAATATAGAAATGGTGTAATTTACCTCCATGTGTGTGTAAATTTTCTCCATCGTCTCCGCTTGCTGCTCACAAAACAGACACACGGCACACACAGGATGGGCCTGCCAGTCCGACCAATCGCTGCAGAGATTGCAGAATATCAGGAATGAGAAATGAGAAAAAAACTGGATAAAATTTTTTATTCAGCCTCTGAAGATCAAGTAAAAAGATGAAGGCCTTACTCATCCTCATCTTCAAACAGCTCCCTGTCATCTTCAGACTGCACCTCCTCCCATGTCTTCCCCAACTCCTGCAACATTAAAACAGCACAATAGTGTAAACAGGGCGAAATAGATTTCATGCTGAGAATTTATTTGTTCAGGTGAGAAACCAAAGCATGGACATACCAGGTAATTGATGACGTAGAAGCGATCGTAGTCATGGTTTCTGGCGTTAATTCGTCGATGCTGCTTTTTCCTCATGTGATCTTTCAAAGTGGTTTTGTCTCTGAATGTCTTTTCACAGTACAGACACTGCATGCTATGTAAAATAATGTTAATATGAATGTCTAGTTTCACAAGCCAATTTTCTAATCCAATTTAAAATATACAACTATATAGTTTGTAAATTACAATGATAAAATATTTAAGTAAATAGTTTTAGTTATCGAAAACATTATGCTTAAAAGTGCCTAAGTATTATATGGGACAATAGACCAAAAAAACTAAGAATAAATAAATTAACAACAGGAGATTTTCAGTCAATGGATTCAATAATTCATAGGAAAACTAAAAAACTTTAAATATATAATATATACAAATATATATTTAAAAAGATCTAAAAAAAAAAAAAATACACCGTGTAAATTAACTTATGCCTTTACATTTAATTTTTTGCATCTTCCCTCTATTTATATGTCACTGACCCAAAAACTAACCCTTGGTGACTTTGGATAAATGCAATGACAACGACCATCAAAAGAGGGCGTTCATACCTTCTTCATCTCCATTTTAATTTGTAAATTTGTGATAATAATAGTATGATATATATATATATATATAAAAATCTTAAAACACTCACTTCTCCAGTTTCCACTCCAGAGTGTCGAGGAACTCTGTGCAGTAGACGATGTTGTCAGGCAGGCCGATGCTGAATGAGTGTTCTTTAGCCATGTGGTTCAGCAGGGAAGACCTGCAGTGACAGCACAGGGTACAAATACAGCACTTTAAACCTGAATATGTAGTGTTGTTTAGTACAAACACATCATAAAATAATAAAGCAATAATAGCATTTTACATCTAGATGAACTGACTGGGCAGCAGCTATGCAGCCCCATATGCAACAAAATGCAATGCATTGTGTATTCTGACACCTTTCTATCAGAACAGCATTAACTTCTTGAGCATTTTAAGCTACAGTAGCTCATCTGTTTGATCGGACCACATGGGCCAGCCTTCGCTCCCCACGTGCATCAATGAGCCTTGGCCGCCCATGACCCTGTCACCGGTTCACCACTGTTCCTTCCTTGGAGCACTTTTGATAGATACTGACCACTGCAGACCAGGAACACCCCACAAGAGCTGCAGTTTTGGAGATGCTCTGACCCAGTCGTCTAGCCATCACAATTTGACCCTTGTCAAACTCGCTCAAATCCTTAAGCTTGCCCATTTTTCCTGCTTCTAACACATCAACTTTGAGGACAAAATGTTCACTTGCTGCCTAATATATCCCACCCACTAACAGGTGCCGTGATGAAGAGATAATCAGTGTTATTCACTTCACCTGTTAGTGGTGTTATGCCTGATCAGTGTATATAACAAGCATAAACAACAACTAAATATAACAACTACTATTTATTACTAAATAAAACATTATACATATTTAATATTAAATATAAATAATACATATTACTATAGTCAAGTCAAGTCAAGTCAACTTTATTTATATAGCGCTTTTTACAATGCAGATTGTTTCAAAGCAGCTTCACAGTGTTAAACAGGAAAATAATTAACAGAATTTGATTCGGCTGTACAGCCGCTCTGGAGAAAACGGTGATGTCATCAGCTCATTTCAATTATCATATATATTCAAGTAATGTAGTTGATATAATTTAGTTTAGTAATTAAATTTATTTGAATATTTATTTGAAAATTTTGTGTCCCCAACTGAGCAAGCCAGAGGCGACAGTGGCAAGGAACCAAAACACCATCAGGTGTCCTAATGGAGAAAAATAAACCTTGGGAGAAACCAGGCTCAGTCGGGGTGCCAGTTCTCCTCTGGCCAATTAACAAACATATATAACAATATATAATAAATAATCGCTATTTATAAACATTAATTATTAAATAATACAGAGATTGAATCAGTGGTAGAGGTCATGTCGAAGAGGACAAAACTCAAATGTCAACAATTTCACTTCAAGATATGATTATAAATTAAATCTATAGATCCTAGAATTAGGAATGAATCTGAAATAAGTTGTAAATGCAACTGACAGTAGTAGATTACATCATTTAATATCAGCAGACAGGGATGTATGCGTGTCTGACCTATAGACCTTGCTCACAGAAAGTGGCATCTTTGATTTTTAACGGGAATAAAAGCGAGGCCATGAGGGATAGACATTCATCTCTTTAGTGGGTTGTTACTGTTATTTAATCAGTTTTTGGACGAAACACTGCAAAAATGTCTTTCCAAGAAATTTCATTAGACAAAAAGCCCAGACAACATGAGCTGTGGGAAATAAGTGATCTAGGAGCTTTATATAGCTTTTTACAGCGGATGCCATTGAAAACACAGTAAGTCTATCCCTCACAGCCTCGCTTTCATGGCCTATTCAAAGTCTATTCAGAAGCAATAGTCACCTGTTTCCAGTAAACTCCTCACTGCAGAACATACATGTGCGATGAAACGTTGTATCGTCCCTCTCTTTTTGCTGCTGCTCCAGAACTTTCTCCTATCAAAACATATCAAACTTTCATCACATTATAAGACATCACTATAGTAAAAATTATAAATTTGGTTACATAATTGTGAGCCTATAAACAATATTCATAATTGGTATGAATCTCAGTGCAGTGTGATTTTTATCATTCTGCGTTTCTGAAAACCCGCTGTTCGATTGCCATAATCATTGATAATTATCACAGACGCAATCTGCAAATGATTGGTGTTTAATAAACAGTGCTAATCCTCTCGGCTCGAGTTTCATCGATGTGCAGCGTGTCACAGAGTGATTGAGAAAGGTCACAGCTGCACTGTTAAACAGCTGGTCTCCACACTGCAGCGCGACTGCAGAGGTGCTGTGGTTGCCTAGCAACCACAATCGCAGATTTTGCCAGAGATGAAATGTGTGTAAGATGACTATGTTGACTCATATTATCTCTGCAAAAACAATCTGTACGGGGGGAGTGGGGATTTTCACTGAACACTGCGTTAATTGTTTTGTCAGTACTTTCAGGTACAGTACGTAAACCACTGTGGGATTTCTGGCTACCCATAATGCTTTCATTACACAGCCATTACTTTTGTCATACAATAAGATTGTAGTTTTGAATTGTTGTGTTGTTATACAACAAGAAATCAAAATTGATGCTTAATACTTAATAATCTTTCCAAGTGATATATCAGTTTACATTATTCATAAGTTCTTAAAACAAAAATACGTTTGTTTCAATAATCTTTTAAAATGACATTTCCTGTCTGACGTAATAGGATTTGTGGGTAGGAAAAATGAACCAAAATATATTTTCAATAACATTTTTGTTACATGATACATATCATTATATACTACTGTCTTTACATCAGCATTTTTTACAATAGCATTTTCACCATAACATTTTTTCACAATAAAATAGAAAATAATCTAAATATTCTTTTTTTTTTTTTTAAATGTAAAAACAAAAGAAAATACACAAAGTCTTCTCGTATGATGATGTCACTCATACACTGTAAACCCTAATGCTCAAAATAATGAACTGGTTTGAGTAGGGTAAATTTAAATTAAACAAATTAGTTAAATCAAATTTAGTATTTAGAACTTTCTTTTTTTTTTAGCTCATCTCAGAGCAGCACTCCTGAGCTGAAAGACAGTCGCAGGATCTTGTCTTCTTACAGACACTCACCAGTCTTCTCTGTTGTAGCTGCTCTCTAAGAATTCTGTCCTCTGGCAGCGCATCACATAATAGGAAGTAGAGCTCTTGTTGTTCTAAAATGACACAAAGCAGCGTTCTGGTTATTAGAGTGCAGTGTAAAAAGGACACAAGACTTTAGACTTCACATTTAAATCATAAAATTGAAAGGGCTATTTCTCAGGTGTTATTTTACAATTATTTATATACTATTATTGTATTTGTTAATATTTTGAATTAGCTTTTTTTATATTCTCTGTTTTAATTTGAGTAATTTTAGTATTTAACTTAAACTTATTTTATTTCATTTAGATGCCAAAAGGAACATTTCTCATTTTCGTTTTTTTAAGTTTATGTTTTTCATTTAATGTTTTTTTTTTAGCTTCATTTCAATTAATGAAATTTTTTTATTTTTTATTTATTTAATAATAACAACAACAACACTGCCCAAGACCTTGAATCAAGACTATGAACAACTATAACGGTAGATTTGTCCACAAATATTAAATTTTTCCCCAACATCACAGAAGGCACTTTGTTTTTTATTTTCAATTCATTTTTGTATGATGTTTGCCATTTCATCACTTTTTGTGATTTTGCAGATTAACTAAATTTTTTTAACTAAAGGGACAAAAAATATGAAATGGGAGGGGAAAAAATTCACTGCTTTTGCATTCTCTCACAGTGTTCCCCTGAAAAACTTTTGTGTTTGCTCACAACCTTTTTTCTAATGCAAGTTTCTTATTTTTTTCCTTCCTATCATCATAGGGCTTTTCACACTTAAAATAGTTAACCCTGGGTCATTCTAAACCCCGGGTAAACTGAATCCTGTGTTATCTTGCTTCACGTTTCACACTGCTCATAATTTACCCGGGGTTAACAATTAATCCTGGGTATTCATAAGAAGATGTTTCACACTGTACATTACTAAACCCTAAGTTAACGTTCTTATTTGCATATTTGCAAATGTGTCATTGATTGGATGAACGCAGCACGTGACCTGTTTACATAAAAGCTCTAGCATTGCGAGTTTATACTGAATAGATATACACTCAAATTGTTGCGTTTTCTGTCAGCATTTGACATTTTTCCTCTCAAACACTGAATTTGCTCAACTGAATTCATTTATAAAGCACTTTCAATACCATTAGAATGGACCAAAGTGCTGTCCATAAATAGTAAAAACTCTAAAATTCATACAAACATAAAATAACAGCAAAACATAACACCAAGTAAACCATGCAACCAGTTACTAAATGTACTGTTTATATACAATGTGCAGTGTTTCCGAGACTGTCCAAAGCATTCAAATATGTACACGATCAGTTGTCTGTTGCCAAACGTTTAGCTTTGACATTCTAACATTGCATCGTTTCACACTGTACATGTTTGACACCACAATGTGGAATTAACACCGCAAAAGCGGTGCTAACCCTGCTCCGGAGCAGGGTTTCATAACCCTGGGTAAAAAGCTGTGCTAACCCTACTTTACCTGGGGTTAAAAGCAGTGTTTAGAACGATGATAACCCAGGGTTAAGCACAGTGTGAAAAACCCAGGGTTAAGCACAGTGTGAAAAACCCTCATGTCCCTTTAGTGGCTCTGTAAAAATTAGTTAATCTGCAAAATCGCAAAAAGTGAGGAAATGGCAAAAGAAAACGCAAAGAAAACAAAAAGTGGAACGCAAAGTTTCTCAGGGGAACGCAAAACATTTGCAAGCGAATGCATATTTTTTTCCCCATCACCATGTCCCTTTAGGGGCTCCATAGAATTCGTTTTATACCAGGTTTGCATTTTTTGCAACCCTATTACTAAAATTTTAAACTCTTGCATGATTTTGTAATTCCAGCAATAAACATTAAAAAACATAAAAATTACATTAATTTTAAAATAAAAAAATAAAAAACAAGCAATTTTCTAAGGTTTGTAAATAGCAGGGTTGCATTTTTGCCAGAGATTTGACGTGTTATATGTTAGATAATAGCTTACAACAACAAAAAACATGTGATTTACTTTTAAATTCTTTTAAATTAGTTTATTATAAATTCCATAGCACCTAACTAACTATTACAAAATGCAAATACAAAATTGTTCAGCTCAAATGTTTCTTACCTTCAGGACCTTCAGAATTAGTCTTGATAACACTGCAGAAGTCTGTGATGGGTTGTTCTGTAAACCGTTTCTTCCAGTACAACATATATCTGCAAAAGGTTTTATTTCGTGTTATTTGTATTGTTCCGTTCTAATATCTCTTTAGAGTAATACTGAGACATGTAGGTTACAAATCATTTGAAGTCTCACCGTGGAAAGTCTGCAATGAGTTTGACATCAGCAATAACCAGTTTGTGATCCAACACCATGTGCTTAAGAATCTGGTCTTTTTCGGAAGAGGGAAAAGAGTCGGAACAGAGCACACAGGTCACCGGATGGCCATCGCTGGAGGAGGCCAGACAAGCGCTACCACACAGCTGCTCAGGGAAACAAAGCGGCTCTAGTATACAATCCTGTTCACCTAGCAATGAGAGAAAACACGTAACACATCTTAACACATTCAATAAAATATGATACACAAATATCTATCCTCGTCTCGTACATCCCACAACCTTGCATGATATCATTACACAAAAAAGCAGCTGATTCACACAAAATGAAGGTGTGACTCATGTAAACAGCAGGTTATCCTCTAAAACCTGATACATTTGTGCTCCTAAGTGCACTTTAAGAGTCGTTTTGCCACTTCGAAGTGAGCTTTTTCAGTGACATATTAAAGGGTCACTGATCATCTATTAGAAGATAGTTCATCCATAACAACTCTAACCACCCACTCCCTGCTGGGGAAAACAGCTTAAAATGGTCTACTGGTTTGAGCTGGACTGCCTAACCAGTCAGACTGGTCTGTTGCTGATTATTAAGGGTTTTTGGCTGCTTTCCAATTTCCATCTAGAAGACCAGATTTGCAAGGCTGGGAGACAAATATAAACTTGACAATACAGATCAGTATTACAAAAGGACAAGTTATTATCCGGTGTCCTTGTCAAAAAAAAAAATGCACATGCACATGTGCCATGAAAAGCAGATAACAAAATTGCATTACGGTAATAATTTATATGCAGACTTGTTGTTATAACTAGCATTTGAAATAGATAGTTGGCGGGGATGTTTAGGAGAATTAAAATAGAACTTTAAAATGAATAAACATTAAAATAAACGCAAAACAACGCAATATAATGGCAAAAACATATCTGCCAATATGTTTAATTTGGTTAACCAACCTGTCAAATTTGTGCTGTGCATCTGAGCTGCCATGTTCTTTTTTTAAGTCACGTGACCTGAAGATGACTCATCGACCAATCAGAGTTAAACCACCGCTTTGTGTGCGGTTTATGGGTATTGTAGTTTTCTATCTAAGCTTTCTCATTCATTTCCTACATCTCCCATGAGGCAATGGTGTTTTTCTTCAGGGCTGAGAAGTGTGGTGTATGTGGGATGCTGCTGTGGCTCTGCCCTCAGAACAATACAGTGCAACCCTGTGTAACAACAATATGGATAGTATCCGCCGTAATTGCCCTTTTTTATAGCACATTTTATTTTACTTGACGCGGGAAAAAATGTGGATACCGACTGAACATGAAAAATATGGCGTTGGTAAGTAATATATTTACATTATATTGCCGCATCGTTAATAAAAACACAAGTTAAATCGCTGCAGGTGCGATAATGAGCCGTGACATCCACAATCTGATGGCAGATGAAATGTCACATCATTTTCCGCTGATTTAAAATGTTGAAGGCAGGTGACAGAATAATGCATATCGAGTGTTTTTATTATTTATTTATTTATTTTATTATTTTTCATTTTCTGCAGGAATTATTTATTTTGTTTTTCTTCATTAATTTGAATGGTCATCTTGAATATCTCTTATATGCAGCAATAAGAAGAAATAGCCGCAGTAAAGACTGATCTTTTGTCTTTCTTCATACAGACGCTCTTATTCATTTACTAAGAATATGATTTTACCATAGACTGTAAGGATTTTACATCTAAAATCGAAACAATACTGTTTTATTTGACAAATAGTATATTCATCATTATCAGTCCTATCTGTTATTACATCAACAGCAACCAATAACGTATTCGATTTACGTTCTGTTAATATTTATTTAAATATTCACATTTATACATTATACATTATTGTATACATATTTATCTATCTATCTATCTATCTATGTATATGTATGGTCACACACACACACACACACACACACACCCTGTTTACATACTGATAAATGAATTATGGACTAAATTACATGAAATCATGCTTGTATTAAGTGCAACCAAGTCTTCAGGGCAAATTAAATGATAACCTCAGTGATCTTATTTTGATTTGTTATTTTTTGTAAGTTTGTTGTGATAGCAGCTGACAGTTTGAAGGATGATTTTTGGCAGATGAGCAGCAGAGCAGTCTGGAATCTGCTCATCTCTCATTGGCTGATAGCTAAAGTCAGTTGAGCGGCATGAGGAGTCCAGTTTTACAGAGGAGTTCACATGGACCTCAGGTCTTCTATGATCTCATTTACTACAGCTTTACTCAAATAAACAACAGGGTGACATGTGGAGCAAAGAAGAGTGGTGGTTTGAAGGGGCAGGGAGGGTTGGACAATAAACAAAGCCTCTGTTTCTCTGTGCTTAAATTGTAGAATGATATTATGGCAAATCGGGAAATGATTTTCTTTATTCACATTAGTGACAAGCCACATCTGGAGCATATTGCACTGGAAAATGGCTGCATATTACAGTGCTGCTTTTGGAAAGTGTACACAGCTACCGAAACCTTTATCAGTCATGAAATATGGATGGAGTCCAGCTGGGATGGCACACACACACACACACACACACACACAGACACACACAGAAATGCATGCATACACATTTATACACAGGCGTGCACTGTAATCTTGGCCTCTCAGCCCTTTTGGTTGCAAAATCAGCTTAATGAACCATCTGCTATTTACAGTAAATGTATCATTAAATGCAATGGCATTTCAAACAAGAACGTGTCTGTTGATCATCTTCACACCTGGCTTTTCCTCCAAAACCAAAGCTGATGAAAGGAAAAGAGTCTATTATGTGAAGAGAATTTTGCCAATAAATGAACATTTTGTCATTATTTTCTCACTTTTCTCTGTTGTGGAGCCCAAAAGCAGAAGTTTTTTGTCCCGACAATTACATTAAATGGGGATTTGAGTGCTCAAACTTCAAAAAGGACCCAAACACACCTTAAATGTAGTCTATATTTGTTCTGTGCAATATCCCAAGTCTTCTCAATTAATTCAAGTAGTGTTGTGTGAGTAACAAATGAAAACTTAAAGATATAATTAACCCAAAAATGAAAATTCTGTAATCATTTTCTCACCCTCATGTTGTTTCAAACCTGTATGACTTTCTTTCTTTCTGTGGAACTTGAAAGAAGCTGCTTTAAAAAATGTCTGTGGCATTTTGGATCCCATTAACTTTAAAAAGACTTTAAAAAAACAAAAAACAAAAACAGTACAAACATTCTACCAAGTGCCATGAGAATTTTTTTATTTGGTTGAACGTTCCTTTTAAACATCATCCTGAATGTCATTTATGCATCCCTGCTGAATTGAGATGCTGATCGGCTAGTGATGAAAACCACCATGTGGAATCTGCAGACAACAGCTGTGAACAGACAGTTTGACAAGACCATATTGGTTTATAATTACGCCATAATGTTCAGAACATTTAATCAGTAAAGTGAAAGCTAATGTCACCAGCACATAACACTTTTCTTGTTACTTTTTGTTCCAGACTCCCACATGTGCATCAGCGCTGTGTGACATCTCTTCTGATTGTTAAAGAATTTAGCGTAATTGAAGCATCAACCGCTTTACTTTCCATCAGACCAAAAGCTGATCTCAGTCAAACTCTTTAGCGATAAAAGCTGGGATCGCCGCGTCCCGTTCCCGTGCTTCTCGGCTCGGATTTATGATGGGAGCGCATTCGGCATACAAATGAGTCTCTTGCTTTTGTCACATGCTGACTGGGCGCCTACTGTGCCCTGGTCAACAGGCACGCTGCCACTCCGAGAAAGAGATAAGATTGACAGATAAAGCTAGAAGAGGCCTAGTCAGCTGCTAGATCTGTGAGACGTTGGTGGGAATTAAATGAGACTTCCAGTGCACACATAAGCTCTGTTCCTAAATCTAGTGAGCATTTTAAGGCATCATGGGATGCAAAAGCTGTTCCAAAAGGTTGGCAGCAACATTATGCAGCCCTCTAATTTGGCCAAATCATGAGGCAGCACTCCATGTATCCTTCACAGCCATCTTTAGAATTTTGTGTTTGAACTTCCGTTTTTGCGGTAGCTCTATAGCATCGCTGTCGAAGAGTAATTAGCTGGTGAAGTGGATTTACTTATTGTAGAGTTAATGAAAGTAGGGCAAAAAATACAAAAGATCAAAAATACTACTAAAGTTAAATAAACAGTACTTTAGGTTTTTCAGGAAAATGTACTAACAGTGGTATTCAGATAAATAATAGCCAACAAGAGAAATTTAATAAAGTAATCAAATGACACTGCTGTATACATTAAATATAGACTAATCCTTATTTAATCCTGCTGTTACTTTAAGAGCTGCACGGACCCAATATACTGTTACACACGCTCTCTTTCTCAGCGTTTACATTCACTTAAGACATAACCGGCTGTGTTTACGAGGATACTTACCAAAACGGCATTTCGACATATTTGTGTGTAGGCTATTTGACCGTTTACGCGCATCTCTGGTCGCATAGGGAGCAGCATCTCTTTCGCGGCTTAATGCGCTTTTAATAACACTGTTTAATATCAAGTACTTCCTGTAGTTTAGCAACAGTAGACTGCATTTTACATCACTCACTTATTCGGCTGATTTGGATGTTAAGTTAGGGAGGAACAAAAGGAAATGAAAGTGAATGCGGTAGCGGCACAATAATCGTTTTACCTCGATTATCTTGTTTTCATAATCGTTGGAAGCCAGAATCGAAATCGAATTTGAAATACGATTAATTGCACAGACCTAAACAAAAGTTATCATGAGCATTTTAATATTTTGAAGCAGATGTCATGGCAAATGTCATTAGACCAGGAAGATTTTTCAAAACGAGTGGTTCATTCATAAATCCGTAAGATTCAATGTTCAATGCCTTTGCATTCTCTCAAAAATTGAGTCTCTTATACGCTTAACATGATTAACGCTGTTATTGTTAGAATAGTCAGATTTTAAAGTTACTTTCACCCAATGTTATGTGTGTTATTTAGATACAATATTGAAGTAACAGGCTGATATCTTAGCAACATGCTAATGTGAAACAGTATTTCAGTTACGAGTTGCTACCAATGTAGAGCATTGCCCTATACATTAGACACTAAAGAATAAGATGTTGCTCAATATATGTGCAATCATAAATAAGCCTGTTTAAGTTTTAAGACAAGTTTTAAAAGTGTGAAGACTGTCGATGTTACGAATGTTCAGGATAAGGGAGTTCCACAAATTTGGGGCAGCATAACTAAAAGCCCTAGACCCCATACTGTTCAGACGAATGCAATGTAAGACTAAAAAGATTGATGTAGAATATCTGAGGGTACGGGCAGGAATGTCATAAAGATATGGCGGAGCTAGATTATTAAGGAGCAAGATTTTGCAATCAATTCGATATACAAATAATTTGCACAGATGAATTCCCGACCATCAGCAGTTTATGTTTAAGGAAGACCAAAGAGAAGAGAATTGCAATAATCTATATGTGATGTGCATGTACAAGGATATCAGTGCTGTTTGTTATTTTTTGTAAATGACAATATGCAGAACTAATAATATTATGTGAGCTTCAAATGAAATGGTGCTATCAAGGACGATAGGCTGCTATAATTTCAATAGGATGCTGTCTGTATAGGCAGTAGATAGCAAGACAGCTTTGGAACACATCTATACTTTGTACATACTGACATATACTTAAAGATTTGTGAAAGCTTAAAGATTTATGGCCCGTATTGAGCTTTCACAGTTCAAATAGCTTTATGTCGCAAGAGTCGCAACAAGGTATAAAAGTGTCACTAGTGAGTTCTTTGATACCGGTGATCTAGGAGTGTTTTTTTTTTTTTTTTTTAAATATCCTGTCACTGCAAAGACACAGTTTAGAGAGAGAGCAGGATAGAGATGTGAATCATTCATGCTTCTAACAATCTCAGCAGCTCTTTCTGCATAATTCATTGCATGTTGCCACTTCAATAACATACTAGGTGCTACGTTCTCAGTCACTGCCAAAACAATCATTAGGGTTTTATTCTTTCTTTGTTACAATCAGCCTATCCAGCATCCTTTTACCAGTATCCACTTATATTTTACTCCCATAATTCCATCCCTCCAGGAGATGGCAAAAAGAAGCCAATATTGGATTAATTAGATTAGATTTTCTACGGCCTTGCCAGGAACAGGAATCTCTACAGATTTCAGACTTTGAGCTTTTGATACTTCAGAGCTTCTTTCTATTTTATCTCATGGGTTTAAAGTAGGGATGCTAACAATTAAACGATAATCGATTAATTGTCGATAGTAATTTAATCGATAAAACTGGTCGATTTAGCACGGTCATCATTACAGTGCGTAGTTTTGAGGCTAGTTGTTTATTTTGAAACATAATTAACCAAGGGTCCAAAAAACCCTCCAAACAAGTGATTTTACTGAACATAAGAACTACTTACTTGTGTAAACGCCACAATAAAAGTACATAGAATAAACAAGAAGTAATAAGATCCTGGGCTGCGTTTACCAAAAGCAACGTAAGCCAAAGTAGAACGTAGAGACCATTGGTGGCAATGGTTCTATGATCTACTTAGGCTTATGCTGCTCAACTTAGCTCATGAGGCTTTTGAGAACCGCTGTCCTGGTTGATGAGTGATGATCTTCCAGCGCTGTTTCAGCTGTGCGCTCCTATTTACCAGTGGCGCATGGTAAATCAAGACCTGTTAATCTGAGTGATCAAACTAATCCACCGCGCTCCAGCTGTGAAACAGTAGCCACGTTTACACACTTTTTTGTCATTCCAATTAAAATCATTCCGATTGAAAGATTCGGTGGACTTGTTTACATGAGATGTTATCTAAACCGATCTGGTGTTTACATGTGCTGATGCTTTCAATCGGAATCATTTTGTGACATGCGTAAACAGTTTGTCTGCAGCATCAGATTCGTTGCCACAACGTAACTTTGTGGCATTGCCTGCGACGTTCGTGGATCAATAGTTCTGTGTTGGTAATTTTTATATTTATTTATTTTTCTGTGGGCGGACATGCAGTAGTTTAACCTAATTTATGTCCTAACTAATACAATGGCTATTTTTTTATTTTGAAAAACACAAAATTAACAATAAAATGCACCCAAATTATTAATAAAAACATAGGCTATACAGTGAAACATGAATGAAAGCATTCAAGACATGCTCAGCAACATTACTAGTAGATAAATACTAAACGCATAGATATTTCAGATGATTATGTGATTATTATAGTCACAGAGGTATAGATATTAAAAAGTAATTAAAGTAGACTGTGGGTAATGTTACTTAACCAATTTGAACCATTTTTTGTTATATATATATATATATATATATATATATATATATATATATATATATATATATATATATATATATATAACTTACGAGAAACAGAGAGAAATGTCGACACTGTCCTCTCCAGCAGATTTAATGTGTTCCCGGTTGCCATGGCAACTCCCAATGGCCACCAGGACTTATACAGTTTTATAAAAGCTATTTATTTGTTGTAAAGTTTAAGAATCACCTCAGAAAAATAAATTCTTCTGTCAGTTAAAGTAAAAAGTGCCTGGGACAAACGCTGTCAAGATGAGATGGTGTGGCCAGGCTATGTCTGTGTCATTATTCCAACATTATCTTCATAACAAAATAAAAAGTTTAACAAATTAACTTTCCTCTCTTGTCAACATTATAGCCTACTGTGAGCATGGCGCACACTCTTTTGTTGTGGAGTTGTGGAGGCGCGCGCTGTATGTCACAGAAGGACGTACACTCAAAGTAATTGGATCAGCTCGTTTACATGGTGGAATTTTTCTGTTCATAAAAAGGTTTATCCCACCCCTCTCAAACCGATTACAATTTCATTCGGTTTGGGCATTTTTATTACAATTGAGGTGTTTATATGGAGGATTTTTATTCAAATTTGACTTTTAAACCGATTACAGTGCTCCAAGTAAACGCACCTAGTGTCCGATTGGTCTCTACACATCATCCCCACCCTCTATACCCACCCACTACACCAAAGATCCAGTTTCCATCGGTCGAACTTTCCAATTACATTGGAAAACACTGCTTCATGATCGTGGTGCGATTGGATCCAGGAAGTCCTATAGCTTTAGCCAAGCAGCATGTCATGTCACTCTGTGATCTACATTGGCTATGTTTACATGCACAACTTTTGTTTCAGTCAGACTGAATTTATTCCGACTGATGAATCTGAATGTAGTGTTTACATGAACAGTAAACAAATGATCGGGTTGATGTGCGTTTATATGTCACAAGCTTCAAATCGGAATAGATTTTTTTGACATGCGCACACTGAACAAATATACAGCGGAGTTTTTGCATGTAATTCTCCTACATTGGTTCTGTATTTGTTTTAAACAGCAGACATAATATTTATCCATTTCTGGTCATAATTTGGAGACAATCAGCATATAAACCATTGAAACTAGTGAACTTCTAATATGTCAACGAAATTAAAAACACTTGTTAAGTCATAAGGTCATATTTTCTATATTCACTGTAAGCCAATCTTCCAAGCTTTAAACAGGGTTGACAACTCTCACGCATTTGGCAAACCTGCTTTTGATATGAAACACAGTCTAAGCTTTTAAATTTTTTTTTTTTGTTTTAATACAAAATTCAAACAATAAATACCGAAACAAGAAATTTAAAATAAACTTAATGTGGCATAACTACAGTTAAAGCCAGAGCCGTTGAAAAAAAGAGTTGCGACATGCTTTCATCCAGCGCTGTCAATACATTTGAATAGACAACAGCTTCACTATACAGGTATTTACAGCAATTTTTAAACAGTACTGCATAGTTTGCATTGATTTTTGCGTCAACCACATTTACAGTATCATTTTATTATGGAGAGTGATGGAGATGCAACATTGTTAATGTTAATGTTTTTCTTATATTTAGCCCTCGGGTATTCCTTACTAATTGGTCACACTCACTCATTCAGGGCCGGCCCAAGCCTTTATGGGGCCCTAAGCAGAATTTTATTTGGGGGCCCCTCAGTGTCACCAATACGATTGACTATTGTCAATTATTGATAATCCATCCATTCATAATAAGGTTACCGGGCAGCTGACGATTAGCACCGTTTCAGTGCAGATTTTTTGCGCACTTTGCACTTTAAACCCTGCCAAACAAGCAGCCGATGGCGCTGCGAGCTCATGCAGCGCTGTCAGAATCAATCCGTGCATATATTAGAAAACGTAACATTTTGCAGTTTATTTAGTAATTGTTTAAGACCATTTCGTGATTTCAATCATCATAAAGTATGTCATTTCATGTGCTCTTGGGGGCCCCCTGGTGGCCAAAGGGGGCCCTAAGCAGCCGCTTAGTTCGCTTTGGTGGTCATTGGTGGTCCAATATGACCATACACCTTATTTTTCAATTAAATAGCCTAAATGTTCTATATTTTAGTTCAATAATATTTATTGAATATTTTGAGGAGATCTTTTGGTACTAAATACTATTTGTGCAATACTTGTCCATTAATGACCACTTAAAATATTTTTCTTCTAATATTTTTATTATTTATAATTCGTGTAGTTAGGGTTAAAATAGAGAATTCCAATGCAAAGAGGCAAATTAGAGTAGGTTTTGCATTTTAATAAATATTTAGATCAAACACTAGATTTCTTTAAATGTGAAATTTTAAAACGTTATAAGCACACACAAGTGAATATTAATGAATGCGAGCAAATATAATTTAACCCAAGAAATGTTTAAAATAGTGCTAAAAAGGCAAATGTATTTTTCCTTATATGTACAGTAGGCTATATACATATGAATTGATACTGAATCAAGATCGAAATCGATATGTGCCAATCAACCCCCAACCCATAAAAAAAATAAAATAAATCCTCACTCCAACCTGAACTTAAAAATTGCTTTAAAACAAAGCCTATTTTGTGTTGGTTAAGCAAGTGATTATTAAGTATAGCTGCGTTTCCACCGAAATTACCCAGAACTATTTGTCCCAGGAACTTTTTCCCCCCCAGACCTGTTGCTGGCAAATTAGTAGGCAAAAGTAGGACTGCACGCGACATTCCAATTCCCGCTGGATTTCGTGCTCCGCATATAAGCTTAATAAAGCCTGAACCTTGCTGTCAGTCCATCGATCGTATTTTTTAAACTCCATTGTTGATTCGAATAGCGAACAACTCTTACTGCACGCACCGCAACAGACTTTTGAAATGGTGGTTGAAATAAAATGCTGCGTGTCAACCAATCAGCATGTTCAGCGCCCAAGTCCCACTCCCAAAAGTTCCTGAACTTTGAAAAAATACTACCTCACGAGCAGGAACTTTCTGAGGGGGAAGGGGGAAAATTTCCTACCCGGAACTTCACTTAGACCTTGTCCCTGCGGTCATAACGCACCGAATACCACCCCAAAGTCCCTAGTTCCTGGGTAAAGTTCCTGCGGTGGAAACACGGCTTATGTGATAACTTAGTAGTGCCCTCCGCTTCGGATTTAAGAGGTTAAGGTTAGCGATTTAATCGATTCATTTAAACAACGATCGATTATGGGAATTTATGTAACTTGACATCTCTAGTTTAAAGGGATAGTTCACCAAAAATTACAATACTGTAATAATTTACTCACCCTCATGTTGTTCCAAACCCACAAAATGATTCTCCAATCCTTTCATCCACATAAACCCGCCCTTTTCTTACAATCTTGCATTCTGTCTTCATTTAATCAACAACCGATAGATAGAACCAAGTCCTGTACTACTTTTTTTTTTTTTTTTTGATAATCATAATACAGAAGAAAAGACCTTTCATTTCTTCTGTTAAATCATAACTTTAAGTGAGCATTAGATGTCATCTAAATGTAATACATTTAATAATAGGTGAAATTAACATGTAAATATCCAATACTGACCAATACCAATAAAAAAAAAAAAATGATATTCTTTATATTTCTTTTTATGGAAAAAGCTCTGTAAATATTTTTCTTGTGACTGATGGAGTGACATGAGAGTGAGTAAATAATGACTGAACTTAAATTTTTGGGTGTACTGTCCCTTTAAATGCATTTTTGCTTACAGTAGTTGAGCTCTAGGTTGAGCTCTTTTTGGCCCTCAACAACAATTATTTACAACTATTTTATGTTTTATGTGATTTCTGAAATATCTAAGGATGATAACTGACCGTATACGCTGGAGCCTGTCTGTCAGGTAGTTTACACTGTGACTTAAACAGTTGTGCTCGTTGGTTGCTGTCAAAACGCATGTAGAGCATGGCTGTCTGTGTGGGAAGGGTTTGAAAAGGGCACTCGCTCGCCAAACTGCTGTCTTTGTGCTTGTTAGAGCTCGTCAGAGCTCGTCGACTGTTTTTCATAGCAACCACGTTGATAGTCAGGTGAATTTACTCTCACCTACTAGTTGGAGAAGTTGCATATGGTTTGTTATTCTCTGAAAAACCTGTGAGGCCGTACTTGACATGTCAGTTTTATTTATGCTATGCTATTGGATAGACCCAGTCGACAGCCTGGAAATACTGATGGGAAGATTATTTTCCGGTCAACTGGTTCTTTCGGACTGTTTGTTTCAATGAACTGCTTCAAAAAATGGATTCACTAGTTTGTTTATGTAATCACGCAACAATGTCACGCAACTCTATTATTAAAGGGTTAGTTCACTCAAAAATTTTTATTTTGTCATTAATTATTCACCCTCTTGTCGTTCTAAACCCGTAAGACTTTCGTTCATCTTCGAAACACAAATGAAGATATTTTACGCAGCATGTTACACAGCACGTTTAGCTTCCACAAGAACCAATGAGGTTCATTCTCATGTGTTACGCAGCACGTTTGAGCTTCAGCACGAACTAATGAGGTTAATTCTCGTGTTACGCAGCACGTTTGAGCTTCAGCAAGAACCAATGAGGTTTATTCTCATGTTACGCAGCACGTTTGAGTTTCCGCATGAACCAATGAGGTTCATTCTCATGTTACGCAGCACGTTTGAGCTTCCGCAAGAACCAGTGAGGTTCATTCTCATGTTACGCAGCACATTTGAGCTTCCGCAAGAACCAATGAGGTTCATTCTCGTGTTACGCAGCATGTTTGAGCTTCAGCAAGAACCAACGAGGTTCATTCTCATGTAGTGCAGCGCGATTGAATCTTCAGGAAGAACCAATGAGGTTCATTCTCGTGTAGTGCAGCATGTTTAGCTTCCACAAGAACCAATGAGGTTTGTTTTTATGCATCAAGTACAGCTGAGCTTATTTATTGGTCTTATTTACCCGCCTATAGGCGCACATTACTAACACGCCCTTTAAATAACAAAAAAATACTGTGCTATTGACTTTAGACCAGGTTTTTGTTGGCCAATGGCACAGTCGTTTTCATTTGCCTCAAAACAGCAATGCGCCTGAACACACCTCGTTTTCAGACCAGCAAGCCCATGGGCGAACAGATGGGCGCGAGTGCATTTGCTATTTAAACAACGTGGCACTGGACGTAAAAATGATAACTGCGCCTGGGCTGAAACTAGCAAAAAACACTTGTTGTGCCTGGCGCCGCATTGCACTGGGTGTATGATTGGGCCCTTTAACTTTCACTTCGTCCCCTCATTGAATTTAACTGCTTGGTTCACGCATACTCGTATCAGCAGCTCATTGGTTCTTTGTGGACATGTCTGAGTCCGAACTGTTTCCTCAGTTCAGTGTACTGGTGACTCGAGAACTGTTGTAACCATTAACCGACTCTTGACTTAAGAGAGAACCAGTGTACTACTATTGTATCGAGAACTCCTGCCATTGGATCACTTATATTTCCAATACGTCTTATTTGTTATACTTTTTTTTTTTAGCAAAAGACATCAGAAACATACATTTTCCCCCCTTTATGAAACCCTCGCCAGGCAGTTCTCAGCATGTCGGATATGTCTGAAAGACTATTCATAGTTCAGTGTACTGTTGGACTAACTGGAGTGCTGAATGAGTTGGCACTCCTGAAAATTGGCTCATTTCGAGTCGGAGCAACTGTCAGGCACATCCAAAAGTACGTTTGATCAAGTAACTTGTAGATCTGTGCTGACTCGAGCCGTGAACTGTTTTAGTCTGATTTTACTGAAGTTAAAAAAACAATACATTCACGAACCAGACATCACTAGCTGAAAATATATGTGAGAGAGAGGAGGATTTGAACCTACATCGCCTGCATGAACGCATGACTCAATGTGTCTGTGTCAGTTTTTTTTCTAAAATAAAGGCATTAACAGATAATTCACTCTTCCAAATGTGGATCAAATTGACGGAGCTAAGTGATAATGCGCATCTGAAATGTGTTACGTGCTCTTGGCTTTCTCAGACTGTCAAGTACAGTTTCTCTGTCTTCTGTAACATTAGAGAAAGTGACAGCCGAAGACAAACAATTCCCAAAAGTGAGTTAACAGTGTGTTTTCCACCACTCTCATCCAGTTCTTTCTCTCCGTCTCGGTTGTTCTCTCTCTGGGCATTTTGGTAATAACGGCCGTCCTGTGCTCCATGGAGAATAGCTACAAGACATTCTCATCTGAGAGCCACGCTTCACTAATGAACACAGACTACAAACACATTTAGACTCCATTTAGTTGTCAGAAAATCATCAGAGGTTTAATTATGAAGCTGTGAAATAATGTTTGATATTTCTTAATAGATTCAACAAAGTAAAAAGATTTATTCACTAGCCCATCTTCACTTAAATAATGACTCTTTGCAAACGGGTTTCCAGAATACTCACCAGTCTGTCATTGGTCAGATGACCAGACAGCCACACCCCCGAACTCACGCTATTGGTTGAGCCACTGTTGCTATGTCAGGGTGGCTGGGGTTCTTAAACAAACAGAGCAATGTACCTCAGAGCCACAGTGTTTACACTTTTGGGGCTTATTAATAAGCAGGGATAGGAAAGGCTGATGTGTTAGAAACATCTTTTGACAAAGGTCAGTTACTTTTATCAAAGAATCATTTGTCAAAAAGCTCATACAGTATAGAGGTTACTGGGGTGTTTTTCTCTGGAGACAAATCTGGAAACTCGCAGAAGTCTTCATTTGAAATTGTTGATGTCCAGGAGAAACAATTGACATGTTAAAGACCTTTTTTTGTGATTTCCTTTTCTGCTAATCCTGTAGATTGCTGACAGAATTGATTTGTTAATCTAAACATACTTTGTGCATAATAGTGGCTGGTTTATTTTAAGTGAGATGTTTTTACAGTGATGGCATTTTATTTTTGTAGAACTACAATAGGACCTATAACTGTTTTATATGCAAATAAAGTGTTAATATAGAAAGATGTTGCGCTCTGGGAGCGAACAGAACAAAGCATAATATGTGTGAGATGTAATATCAAAACTAATATTCTCATTACTGCACACAAGGGCTGAGTCTGGGAATCATTACACATCAAATGAGAAAACTGCTCTGCTGGTGTACCTCTGATGCTTGATTTTTATTAAAGTTTGTTTTTAGAGACTGGCTGAGCCATTTTCGGCCAATAAATTAAACTTGTGTTGTGTCTCTCCTAATGCTCGGTGTGATTAAATGAACCAAAAGCTTTATCACCATCCTGTAGATATTCTAGGCTTCCAGCTTAACCCTATAAAGCCTAATGTATCATATTTGATACAATAATGTCTAAAGGTTCAATAAACTCTTCCATTTCCAAAAATTTGATTTTTCAGAGTATTATTTCATCAGGCTTTATAGTTTAAAAAATGGCTTGATGGGTATAGTTTTGATGTATTTCTTATTGAAACATGAACCAGGATTTGCTGTTTCCTTTGGCAAGTGCTATTGGGGGAAGGGTATTGCCATTGTAGAGTGCATTTGATTGAACAAAAATATGGACATGCCCCAAAGTGCAGAATGAGTCATCAATATTTTTAAAACATTCTCCTACAAGAGAAAGACTGTAGACTTATTATATATGTATATACACTGCCCAGCCAAAGTAAATAAATAAATAAAGTTGCAGTTTGGATTTAAATAGGCAAATGCTTAAGAGTCAATGATTGGATCATTCATTATTGCAGTGATTATTATGTTTCTAGCATGTTATTTACACAGTTCTTCTAACCCTAATGATGGAGTGTGTAGATTTTTATTTCTTAAACAACCAAACACCATCAGGCTCAAACTGTGAAAGAATGGTTGGGAGGGAGCAAGAAGAATAATTTTCACACATGAATTGGCACCTCTGTTGTCATTGAAAGTCTTTGGGTTGTGCTGGAGGAGACTTTACAGAGTGTTCGACTCTTGCATTGTCAATACAAGATCTTGACCAAAAACTGATGCACCTCTTGATGGAAATAAGATCACAAAATTTATTTTCAAAATTTATATATTGACAATGCAAGAGTCAAGCACTCTGTAAAGTCTACTCCAGCAAACAGTGACTTGATTTTTAAATTCAAATGTATTCATTCAATCAAATGATCAAAAATTGGATTTAAAAACACCTGAAATATTTGTGATTTTATATGTTGCCACCACAAATCTTACAGCTACTTCTGAATGGCTCTCAATGGAGAAACATTCTTAATTGGAGCAAACGGTGAAGTAACGTTATCTACCAATGCTTTCCAGCCAAAACCTTGTTCAACCTCTCCAATAGTAGCCCAATCCCATGTAATCTTTAGTTTTGCAATCCCAGCCTCACTCACTACAAGAAAAACGGCAGGACTGATCCCAAATGTACTCATAGAAACATCTTCCATTAGCATTCTAAGAGTTGTGTTGGTATTTCTGTGTATCAAGAGTATCGCGCTCTGCCTTCGGCTGGCAGTGTCCTCTCTCGAGGCTGACTCAATACAACGTTACAGCTAGCGTCAAAAAGCAATATGAAGAGAGTTTAGTGTGCACATCCATCCATCACCATGGCATGCAGACAGATATCTGTCTACAGGGGATTCTGCTGCTGGATTAACACTCTGACATCAGCCATTTACTGTCTCTGGTAATGGGGATAAATGGCATTTGCATTGAATACGTTAGTACATGTAAAATATAGTAAGTAATGATGGAACTACAGAATATGCTGCATAAGTGTTTTGTGGTACTTGTGTATTTTCAGTTGTGCTTTTCATGAAGCCTGCAGTGTGAGAATGTTTCAGGCCGAATCGGATCAGTGCTGTGTTTTGCTTGGTAACATAGATGAGATTTGGTCAAAATTGCAATATAAGTAAAAACAGTAATATTGTTTTTTATTTTATTATATTTTAAAATGTAATTTATTTCTGTGATGTAAATAGTATGTATATAGTCAGTATTACAATTCAAATGATTTAGTTCAAATAAATTAAAAATAAGACAAAATAAAACTAAATCAATTGTTTTAAATGATACAAGTGAATTAAGGCACCACAACATTATAATACACAGTTAAAAAAATAAATAAATGTAGAAATAGGGGAAATGAACAATTATATACAATACTGGCTGATAAAAAAAAATCTGTAATATCAGCCGATTTGTGCATCAGTAATGTTTCAAATTATGAATGCACAGGCTTATGCATACCTGAATTTTAATTGTTACAGTTCTTACAGTTCATAACAGTCTAACTTATGGGAAAATTATTTATAAACACAGCAGAGAAAAACGTGTCAGCATAGCAACCGGAGTGATGCAAGGGACAATCGCTCAGTCCATTGTGACCTTTTTTTCCAAACATACCCAGCTCAGAAATGTGCAGTGTGTGTGATATTCTTCATATCCACAAAGATTTAAAAGCTGTAAGTGCATAATATTATTCAGTCTCTAAATGTGACCACATTAATTAATGCCACCTTAACCTTTCTAAAAATGCTTAGATGTCTCATAGCAGCCGTATTGTCGAAAACTGAACCTTCCTGCATTATTCCTGTAGGTCCCAGCCACACGATTGAGTCACAGGGACGGTGTTATTATAGGGGTCCGGAGGGCTCTTTGCACCTGGTAAGGGTTATGCGAGACGGGCCTCTGGCTGCCCTGTCTCTCTGCCAAGCAGCAGTGTGTGTCCACAGCGCTGACAGCAGGACCGTGGGAAAGCGTTTAGCACAGGCGCACAGCTCAAACGGGTTTGCCTGTTCTATTACAACAGAGCTTTTGTCACTCCCATTGGCAATGGCTGAGGTTGAAATAGAGGTTTACATTGTATGCAATTTAATATTTCACTCTGTGAACTAGATTTGTGCATTTCCTGAAGACAACGTGACTGTTTGCCCATGCAAAACTCACCACTATGATTGCTATGTGTGTCAGGACTTGTTTGTAAGCCAAGTGAAGTTCCATTTGTGAGCAGTTGTTCTTTTTATTCTGTTCTTTTCAGTTGATCACTCAAAGCTGGTTCGTGAAATGAGTCATTTGATTAGATTCATCTGAATCAAAATGATTATGAAAAGTCCTTAATCCAGTAATCTCTGATTGGTCATGGAAAAGATTGTGAAAATGCATTGGTTAAATAAGATATTTGGGCTAATGACGTCACGGTGACACTCATTTAACTGATGTCATTCATAACTGAATGTGATGAGACAAAGGTTTTTTTATTTTTGACGTATTAGACATTAGACAATTAGACACGAGTGAATGTGTGCATTTTTTTTTTGATAAAATATTATTTGCAAAGTTTAAATGGCTTACTTCCCAACTATAATTAGATCTAGAACTTCATTTACCATTCTTGTTTTTTCTTTATTCCCTTAAATCCATTTTAATCCTTTAAATATGTAATTTCTTTAAATAATTAACCCACCCCCCTCCAAAAAAAAGAAGAAGAAAACTTTGGTTTCCCCCAATGTTCAGGACATGGTTACGGCATTGCTTGCAACACCTCTAGTGGATTCAGGACGAATGCTGTGTGTCTGCTTCACATTTTTGACAGGCGTTGAGCACAGCAACACATCTCGTCTTTAAAAGCTGACATTGCTGTTTTGGCAGCCTGCTTAACCTCTGAGCAGTGTCAGAACTCTATCGGTTTTGTTTATGCATATGATTATTTATTTATTTCATGCCAGATAGTTTCCTAACCCACTTGGTTATGCAAATGAGCACTCAAAATTAACATTTTTGTGCATAAAGAGCGTACGCATATGGATGCAGAAAGTGGTTGATAGGTTGAGCCTATGTTCTTCTGTGTGGAGAGATCTTGTACTTATGTAACTTGTGCTTTGGGAGGTGACTCAGGGTTTATTTAAGAGAAGTGAGATAATGTTAGAAGTGCAGATCTAAGCATAGTATGGTTTATTTTTCATAAAGAAATATGTGCTGGGTTGGGTCGGGTGTTATTCACAAGTGAATTGAGAATTACTTTAAAATCCATGTTTTTTTCAGTGAATATTGAATGTAATGTTTATATCACTTCGTCCACTGGTTTTGTCACCTTGTGGACTTTCAGAATTGTAACTTTGCTCATGTCGCACGTTGATTTACTTATTGTTTGCTTGTTTTTCCCTCAGTGCTGGCAAATTTTCGAGGAATGGTTCAGCATGGACTCCCGCTGGAGATCGGCGACACAGTGCAGATTCTGGAGAAATGTGAAGGTAGTCAATGTTGCCGCTGTGTTGCTGACCATCAACTTATTTATAACTGTATATCCTCAGCTATGGAGATGGATTCTGTTGAATATATTTGTTGATATGCAGTCAGTCGGTTGTATATTTTAGTATATTTTCTATATACTGTAAGTCCACAGGGTCAAAAGTTGAAGAAACACACTTAGTGAATGCAGAATACTTTTGCATCACATACTTGCCCTCGATATCACAGACAAGGCTTAAGCTAGTCCCAGACTAAAATGCATGTTTAAGCTGTTTTAACTGAAAGCAACTTGCACTGACATATCTTAAAATATGTCAGTAACATTCTTTTGTCTCAAGATGTACACCAGTAATGTTTTTTCTAAGGAACATTTATAAAAGCTACTTAAATGTCCTTAATCCTGGCTTAAGGAACGACAAAGTTCTTTTTTGTTCTTAGTTTAGGGGTAAAATGAAGTTCGAAATACGTGACCAGTGATATACTGTTAGCGAACATCTGATGCCGCCCACACTGCTGAGAGCTTAGATGAATATGCAAATATGTGCTGCGCGCTTTCCTCTTAATAACAAAATAAACACAGAACAAATTTGAGAAAACAGCAAGCATTTTAAAGGCACTGTATGTAAGTTTAGCCGCTAGAGGTTGCTTATTCAAAACAAAGGTGTAGCTTGATGACGCCATGAATGAGCGTGGAATCATGGGAGTTGTAGTCTTGACACTTCACCTCCACAGCCGATGGAAAGGAATCCAAGGGACTCGTATAGAAATCATGTTCATGAATAAGCGAATGTATTAAAGTTTTAATAATGTTATGATGGTATGAAGCAGGACGTGCCGAGAGCTGTGGGATCGAATGCCAATGAATGCTAAAAGAGTTTCAGGGCTTTTATTATGCTAATGCTGCAGTCGGCTGCTTCCGCTCTTTTCGTTGCGTATGTGGGGTAACGCAGCGCTGTTTTACATGTTTAAACCATTATACTAAATACATTTGAGTGTGTTGAAAGCTGTTATAACGTTACTCTGCGTTCGCTCGGTGGCTGGTATGAGAGATTTGTTGCACTTTGCAGTAATCTAGATCGATATTAGACTATCGTATTAATAAAAACAGGATGACTAAATGGCTGTTGCTAAATGACATGCAATTCATTTTAAAATATATTGTATGATGGAGAAAGCTCTCTCTGATTATGCTATGTTTGACAAAATAGTGTCTCTGAGGCATGGTAAAAACGTTACTTGCGGTGAATCAACAAAACAAGCGATTCAAACAATAAGACTAACCGTGTTGCGCTGTAAAACAATGATTTGTTTTCTGTTGATAAATGTATATCCAAACAGTTGCTGCCTGTCTAATAAAATGTATACTATATTAAAGTACATTTGGTGTTTCCATGGTTTCTACAGAAATCAAGGGTAGCGCTGATATGACGTCATTTACAGGCGATGCAAGGACACGGTCTGTAACATAAAATTGTTTAAATCCAGAGAAATAAGCTTTGTTGGAAATGTTTGGGATAATGTACAGGTCAACAAATATATATAACATTGTTCTAGTGGTTTTTGGATATTTTAATCTAAAAATCTTACATATTGTGCCTTTTAATAAAGCATAAGAAAAGTATCTGATCATAGCGATGTGGATATATTTGTTTGCACACGCTCTGCAATTCGGTACTCTAGTGAAGTCACGTCAAGCAGCTTTACTGTATTAAACATGAAAAACAGTGTCAGTGTCTTGTTTCATCAGAAGTACAAACTTAATTTTCTGCTATAAAGCAGTTCTCCAGTGTTCATGTTTTCACTCGCGGACGTCTGACCTCGACAGACTCAACAGGAGAAATTAAGGCAGAGAAGATTTCCACGTGAAAGAAGGCAGAGCCTCCGCGCACACCCACCTATTACATAATCGCCACAGACCAATGATAGTACAATGTTGTTTACCAGCCGAAGCGAACTTTTCCGGAACTCCCAAATAGACCTCCAAACGAACTTCGTTCCGGCCTGATTTTGTTCGAAATGACGTCACACCAGTTCGTTCTTCGATTTCGCTTGAAGTCGGGGCCTGTAGTCTAAGCCCTGTATGTGAAACCAGGCCTTAAAGTTTAAATGATTGGAAATGTTTAATACATAATCCATTATGCTGTTGTGAAATGTGAAAGTTTGAAACAATTATAAATGGCATTTTGTAGGATGGTACAGAGGATTCATCACGAAGAATCCAAATGTGAAGGTGAGCGCAATCTTACGTCGCTGTTGACACAGTAACAGTGTGCAAAATTTAAATGATTTCTTTAATTCTGTTTGTTCTTTTCAATTTATGTGTATATTTTTCCTCTGCTTTGAATCTCAGCACATTTATATACAGATGGTAGTGCATGTTTGTTTACTCGTGTGTGTTTTACATGCAGTAATTGGCTCATTAAATATCTTTCTGTGTTTTTTTTCCACAGGGAATATTTCCAAGCTCCTATATTCACCTCAAGAATGCCCATGTTAAGAACAAAGGGTATGAGATAAAAAACATACATACTGTAAATAATGGCAATTCCTACATAAACTTGTATTTGGACAATTAAGCCACACTTAAAAATGTAAATGATAATTGTTATTGCATTTATTTGAAAGAAAGACAGTTTAGAATCTGTTAAAGTAAGGGATAATGGGTTCGATCCCAGAAATTGGTGACCCAAGAACTGGACGGCTAATGAAATCTCACCTTTGACCTGCCACCAGTGTCATTTAGAAAAACACTGCTACCAGGGACCATCTTTGTGCTTTAGATAAAATGTATTTGCAAAAAGACACGTCCGCTGTATTTAAGTGACAGGAGCCTTCACTATCCCACAAGCCATTGCAAATGTATTTGCGGACATGTCCTCATGAGTCAGTGTTAGTCCTCAGGGTCATGTGAGGTCACTGCTCTCTATGGACTTGTGCAGATGAGTATGTGTGTTTGTGTGTCTTGCGCTGCAGGCAGTTTGAGACCGTCATACCCACTGAGGACTCGGTCATTACAGAGATAACTATGACCTTGAGAGACTGGGGCACCATGTGGAAGCAGCTCTACATGGTAAATATCACTCTTTATGTTACACTGAACAAATTGAGTTGATTTAACTGTCAATCATGAGTGAATTTATTAAGAATATATATTTTCACGTGATTCACAAGGTCATGGGAAACCTGGAAATATGATGGAATTTTTAAATTGTGGGTTCCAGACCTGGAAGAATATTATAGTAATGTATGAAATAAGAGGGTTCCCTGTATAGTTTACAACATTAGTTGGAAGAGATTTTTATTGGTATCAGCAGATATTCTGAATAATCGGCTATCGGTATTGGTTGAGAAATTTAGTATTGGTGCATCTCTAATATACACCAATCAGGCATAACATTATGACCAGGTTTAGTGAATAACACTGATTATCTCTTCATCACGGCACCTGTTAGTGGGTGGGATATATTAGACAGCAAGTGAACATTTAGTCCTCAAAGTTGATGTGTTAGAAGCAGAAGAAATGGGCAAGCGTAAGAATTTGAGCAAGTTTGACAAGGCCAAATTGTGATGACTAGATGACTGAGTCAGAGCATCTCCAAAACTGCAGCTCTTGTGGGGTGTTCCCGGTCTGCAGTGGTCAGTATCTATCAAACGTAGTCCAAGGAAGGAACAGTGGTGAACCGGCGACAGGGTCATGGACGGCCAAGGCTCATTGATGCAAGTGGGGAGCGAAGGCTGGCCCATGTGGTCCGATCAAACAGATGAGCTACTGTAGCTTAAAATGCTCAAGAAGTTATTGCTGGTTCTGATCGCAGTTTGTTGCGTATGGGGCTACATAGCCGCAGACCAGTCAGGGTGCCCATGCTGACCCCTGTCCACCGCTTAAAGCTCCAACAGTGGGCACGTGAGTATCAGAACTGGACCACGGAGCAGTGAAAGAAGGTGGCCTGGTCTGATGAATCACGTTTTCTTTTACATCACGTGGATGGCCGGGTGCGTGTGCGTGGCTTACCTGGGGAACACATGGCACAGGATGCACTATGGGAAGAAGGCAAGCCGGCGGAGGCAGTGTGATGCTTTGGGCAATGTTCTGCTGGGAAACCTTGGGTCCTGCCATCCATGTGGATCTTACTTTGACACGTACCACCTACCTAAGCATTGTTGCAGACCATGTACACCCTTTCATGGAAACGGTATTCCCTGGTGGCTGTGGCCTCTTTCAGTAGGATAATGCGCCCTGCCACTAAACAAAAATGGTTCAGGAATGGTTTGTGGAGCACAACGAGTTTGAGGTGTTGACTTGGCCTCCAAATTCCCCAGATCTCAATCCAATCGAGCATCTGTGGGATGTGCTGAAGAAACAATTCCGATCAATGGAGGCCCCACCTCACAACTTACAGGACTTAAAGGATGTGCTGCTAACATCTTGGTGCCAGATACCACAGCACACCTTCAGGGGTCTAGTGGAGTCCATGCCACGACGGGTCAGGGCTGTTTCGGCAGCAAAAGGGGGATCACAATGTTAGGTCATAATGTTATGTCTGATTGGTATATATTTCTAGATAATTTTCTTTAAGAGCTAATTTGAAAGAAAAAATAAAAAGGTAAACTGTTTCTCTGTCACCCACTCAAGTTCTTTCTGTCTTTCTCAGAGAAATGAAGGGGATCTCTTTCACAGACTGTGGCATGTGATGAACGAGATATTGGAGCTACGGCAGCAGGTTCTAGTGGGTCACCTCACACATGACCGCTTGAGTGACATCAAACAGCACATCACGGCACGGCTGGACTGGGGCAATGAGTGAGTTATACCCTTAGATACACCTAAAGAGCTAAAATACAAATACAAATTCTGTTATTATCATGATGATATTCATATCGACTACTGAAATGTTGGGTATTGTGACAAGTTTAATGCATAATCATTCAGTTTGATTCATTTATGCCATTAGAGTTTTGCTTTCCTGTTGTTGCCACATTGTGTTGTTTTTTTCAGTGATTGCAAATATATTGCGCATTACACATAAAAACAGTGGGTGGGACGCAGTGGCGGGGACGGCCATGATGAACTGCCGGCAAATGCTGGGCAATCTGTCAGCCATGTGCCCGAATGCTTATATGCTTTTTTTCTCAAAAAAACAAGTCGCAGATGGTAGTAATGAGTGGGACGTGTTACGTATGTTTTTTTTTGTCTCAGTATATTTCATTTCAATGAAACAGTTTATTCTCACATTTGATTCATGCTTTGGGAAAGTTACTGCAGATTGTTTACTTGGAAAAACTGCAGAAATTACTTGATTATTGTCATAAATAGGGCCCTATGAAAACGCAGACAGTCCCATCCGAAATGGTACATGAAATCACAGACAGCGAGTGATAAGAATTGCAAATGTTGTTTAGAAAACTTGTCCTATCCAATAGGGCTATATACACATTCAAAGATCTTAATGAAAACCTGTCAAAATAAAAGGAATTTTTCAGATTTTATTACACTTTAAAAGATTCATTACATGATGGTGTCATTAACACAATTTTTGATAATAAAATTGTATTAAATCATAAAGCACACAATCCAGAAAATTGCAGTTATTAAATTGTTAATTTTATGAATTCAATTGATTAGAATAAAGTATTGATTTACTAGCAGTTTCATGAATTGCCTGCGGTTATGGCACATTTGACTGCTTTCTCAGCCAATAGTAATTAATTGCAATTAGTTATTAGTTACATTTAATATAATGTAATTTTAATTAATAATTAAATTAATTTATTTAAAAAAAAATACAAATCTAGCAATATTATGTATGTATTTATACAGTATAATATAAAATATGTAATATAAAAATGTGTCCATGAAATAAAAATTAAAGTGTAACTAACAAATCTATTGATAAACTAAACTAAAATTGAAATTAAATCTGAAAATAGTATTGAAATAAACAAAATGGCAAATGCAAATCTTGATAGAATTTGGTAGAATAAAAATATGTATTTTTGTGTGTGACAGGCAGCTGGGTTTGGATCTGGTCCCCAGGAGGGACTTCGGCATGGTGGACCCTGATGAGATCAGCATCACAGAGCTGTATCGGCTGGTGGGTAGTCATACATTCAAGCTCACATACATGCATATACACACACACACATTCCCATTACCCATGAGTCACCTCACCTCCCTCCTCTGCCGCCCATAATCTTTGCTGTGTTACTATGGCAACTGCAGCTCGACCTGACGCCAAGGCTCTCTCTCGAGTGCTTCGTCCTCTGTTTTAACAAAGAGACACACACACACAAACATACACACACACACATACACACCTCCAGTTGTCTGTGCATAGGGAAATGATAGTAATTAAGAACAAGAGAGAAATGCTAAATGGCACATTAACAGGCTGTTTGCAAACTGCAGAGACACTTCACGCATGCAGTTTCCTGCCCTTATAATTTGGCATACATGTAGCATCATTGGCACAATTGGTTTGAATCTCTCAAAGCCACAACAGTGTCTGTGTACAGATTGGAATATAATATCTATTCCAAAACCTACTGAGCTGCCCACTGCCTACATAAGTTGCCTTCAAAGGGAGCATCCTGACTGACATGGAATGACATCATTTTTATTTTATTTATATTATTTTTATTTTTTTATTTTTTTATTTTTTTCATTTTATTATTTTATTTTTATTTCATTTAATGTATAATATAAATATTATTTTATCATTTTTTTAACTATGCTTCTCGGTATTAAATATACATAGCGCATGGCAAGTTTTTATTTGATTAAGTTATTGATAACTTTATTTTATTATACATTTTAGCGCTGTCAAACGATTAATCACTATTAATCGCATCCAAAATAAAATGTTGTGTTTATATAATGTACTGTATGTGTGTGTACTGTATAATTATGAATATATAAGTACACACACGGGTGTATATATTTAAGAAAAAAATTGTTGTTAATATTTATATATAAAATATTTACATTTATATATAATATAAATTGTATAAAAATATATACAGTATATACATGCAAATATTTCTTAAATATATACATGTATGTATGTATGTGTATTCAAATATACATAATAATTATACACAGTACACACACATACATAATGTAAACACAAACTTTTATTTTGGATGTGATTAATCGTTTGTCAGCCCTAATTAATTTTAATATATTTGTTATTAAATATTTTAATTTCAATATTAATTATTTTAAAATACCATAAATACTGTTGTTTTATTATAATTCTAATATTTACTTTTCAGTATTAAATATACATGGCACACACCATTTTTATTTAATTTTTGTTTTATTTTATTATTTTGATTTATGTTTTAATTATATATATCACAAATTTGCGGTAAAATATTTTATTTTATTATTATTTTAAAAAAAAAAGATTAATCTATACTTCACAGTATTAAATTAATAATCTTATGATGAAATAAAATATTTTTCTCACAGATTATTGCATTATGGAATTTAATTATCCACAAAGGAATCATATAGTTCTGCATTTGAATTCCATTAGAAGAAAGTATCTTAGTAGGCTGCATTATTAAGTTAAGCCTTTGTATCGGGAGGATTCTATAATGCCTTAAAAATGCTGCCTAGCTTACAAGGTTTTTAAAAGGGAGCAACTTCAGTGTAGTCAGAATTCACAAAATTCTCTTTCTTTTTCTCTCAACTGCAGCCCTACACACACACGTGTCCCAGTTTCACTGGTCCATGGGTGGGCAGAGGTGTGGGGGTAGGGGTTAAAGGAAGAAGGAAAGAAACAAAAGAGAACAAGATGTGGGTGTGGATGTACTAGACTAAGAGAGAGCGTTTACAGAGTGGATAGTAGGAAGTGAGGGCGCAAGCAAAAAAGACACCAATGTGGCGTCCCCAGGGTTAAGTGCCTTTTTGAAGGATCTTACAGCAACATGTTCTTCAGAAGAGCAAAGGAAAGATCCAAAGCTTAAATATGTGCTGGTGGTCTAATGGTGTGTTTTTATGTTATATAACATAATAACGTTAATGAAAGTGATTATATTTGATATCTATGGTTGACAACAGACAAATTTAGTGTCGTACACAAAGATACAGTATGTGCAGACATGGTAGGGATGGGGTACTGTTAGATAATTAATGGAAATTTTGAGTGATCTTGTTGTTGTAAATGTCTTTGTAAATGATATTTTCTTTTAAATAGATGGAGAGACGTCATCGTAGACGCGAGGCTCCCCCGCAGGCCAGTATGCACCACCTGTTCCTTCAGATGAAGAGCATGATGAGCTCAAACCTGGGGGAGGAGTTGGAAGTCTTCTTCTCTGTCTATGACAGCAGGGAAATGCGACCAATCAGGTGCCAATTCTGACCCTAGACACCCAAGTCTTTAATTGATTTAAAGTATGATTAATTCACCCAAAAATAAAAATTGTGTCATTTAATCATGCTTGCATGGTTTAAACCTGTTTAAAAAACGCTGATAAACATTTTGCTTACAATGAAAGTGAATGGGGTCCAATGTTGCCTTGTTTGGGACCCATTCACGCTCATTGTATGAACAAAATCAGCTGAAATATTTATTCTAGTTATAGTTGTTAAACATTTGAGTTAGTAATCATAAAGGTTGTGAGTTTGAGTGCAACAAAAGTCTGTCACTGTTGACAGATCTAGCAGAAAAACAAAAAAACAGGAAAAATTCAGTCTGACCTTGATTTCATTAATTATGAATCACTGTATCCCTTCCAGCTGTCTGAAAGACATCTCCAACCTCAACCAATCGTCCATCAGTGTGTTTACCTTGAGTATATTTTTATGACGCTCTCAGACTATTGCGTTGATCATGCCACTATTGGCAACTAGTATCTGGAATTCATTTTGACTGCGACATCAATGCATCTGTTTACCACTCTACATCAGCCTGAGGGATGTTTTAGTTTCACATCCATGATGGAACTAAGGCCTTGATGTGTTTGTTGAATTTTTCATTGGTTTCTGTCTCTTTTTTTTCTCTCCCTCCTTCTCTCTCGCCACTCATGTTAGGGAGTGTACTGTTCAGGCACCCCTCCTCGTTGTAAATTATTCAGAACGAGTATCGCCCCAGGGCACTTAGTGAAAGTAAAGGAGAATCGAGGAGATATTGAGCCTCAATGGGCCTCTCCTTGTAATTACCTAGCACAAGTGTCAGAGGAAACCCACTAACACATGCAGTTGTGGATGCACATGTACACACTCACGCTCACACCAGTCTTGCTGTGATTCCTTATGTTTCATGGCATGTCTGTGGTGAACCTGACCGTCTCTCTCTTTCTCTCTGTGCAGTGAGAGGTTCTTTGTGCGCCTCAATAAGCAAGGGCTACCTAAGTCTCCAGAGAAGACTGAGAGGCAGTGCACACTCTTTGTTGTAAGTATGGACTTTTTTCGAGGTGCACCAAGGGCGTGTCCTTGATCCATTTTGCTTGCTTTTTTTGTTGCATTTAATGGATCTGGTGCTGTTGTCGATAAATAGTTTCCTGAGTGGAACGCATATCCTTGACTGAACATTATTTTTGAAAATGTGTGAGGTTTTTAATTTAATTGTGAACAAAAATGTCTTTCTTTTGTGTGAATCTGAGCAGGAATTTTTGAAGAAAATAGCCATGTGTTTTCTCAACAGTTTACATTTGCTGCCAAATTTATATAATTTAAGAAATTCTATTTTTGTGGCAAGACATTAAATCATCTTTAAAATATTGTTTTGTTAGTTGTTTTATTAGTTGTTTTGTTTTGTTTTTTGTCAGTTCTTTTTTGTTTTGTTAGCTCTTTTGTTTTATTTTGTCAGTTCTTTTGTTTTGTTTTTTTGTCAGTTCTTTAGTTGGTTCTTTTTTGTTTTGTTAGCTCTTTTGTTTTGTTTTATCAGTTTTTTTGTTTTGTTTGGTCAGTTCTTTTGTTCTGTTAGTTCTTTTTTGTTTTGTTTTGTTAGTTATTTTCTTTTTATTTTATCATTATTGTTTTGTTGCATTGAATTGTGTTGTTTTTGTTTAAACTGCCCTAATCTAGATTTTTTTTAAATTCTTTTTTTGTGTGAATCTGAGCAAGAATTTTTGAAGAAAATAACAATTTTAGATGTGTTTTCTTAACAGTTTACATTTGCTGCCAAATGTATATAATTTAAGAAATTATATTTTTGTGGCAAGACATTAAATCATCTTTAAAATATTGTTTTGTTTTGCTGTTTATCAGGATATCATGTCATGAACAAACAAAAATTTAAACTGTTGTGCTCTTGGGGTTGTTTTGTTTTGTTAGTTCATTTATTTCTTTTTTTTGTTCTTTTATTTTATCACCATTGTTTTGTTGCATTGCATTGTTTTTGTGTATTTAATAGCAGTAAATTACATTTAACTGACAGCCCTAATGTTTTTTTTTTTTTCAGATTTATATTTGATCGATTAAATAGTAACTTTTAAACAGAGAAGTTTTGGAGAAATGTTTGGTACATGGAATCTAGTAAATGCTGCTCAATGAATCATTTGTCTTTTTTTAAGGATTTGGGAAGTAGCGATCTTCGCAAAGATGTGTATGTTGTAGCTCATATTTTTAGAATAGGTAAGAGCTGTTGGATGCATATCACTTTTCTCGCCGTGTGACCTGTCATAATGCCTTAGATTACCCTGTCGTAGGAGTCATATGGGTCTCACAACTTGATTGTGCATTTTTCTGATGCTTGAGTGAGAGATTACATCAAATTACATCAATAGTTGTACCAGTATTATAACGGCTAAATGACAGGCCACAAGTCAAATGTGACCAAGATGGTGTCTTTGTCTGTAAACGTCACCTTTGTGTCTGTGTAGCAGTCGTCGCTACATGCATGGCCTGCATCGGTACAGAAACTGTGATGTTACAGTATAGATTAATGCTCATTTGCATGTATGTAAGTCATGTCACTGTGGATTGGGAAGTGTTTGTTGTGTAACGGTTGTTAGTATGTCTTATGTAATGACAAGCGTCATTATAAGTGTTAATCATTCTGCCATAAGAGCAACATAAAACTGACACGTCAGCTAGAGTTTCTGGGTAAGACACGACTGTAATGCTTAAGTGTCACATTACGCATTATATCTTCTGACAATGCGCTATGTGTTCTTTGAGGCAGAATAAGAAATCGTCTCTTTTTATGTTGCAAAATGACAAGTCTATTTGTGTTCGCATATGTATTTATTCACATACAAGCAGTGTGTGATCCACAATGTGTGTGTTTGCAGGGCGAATGGTCGCAGGAGAGAAGAAGAGTGTGAGTAACACACAGTATAAACGTCCATACGGATGTGCCGTGATTAGTGTGGCCGACCTGTTAACAGCTGACTTCAAGGACGATCACTTGCTGAAGATATACTCGTGAGTATCACATCCTAACTTTTTGAAGGGACTTTATGAAGCTAATTAATGTACAATAAATGTTTTAGGACTGGGTGATAAAAATAAAAATGTATAAAAATAAATATTAAAATAAATACAAATAATATAAGTTATAATTTATATATATATACACACACACACACACACACACACACACATATATATATATATATATATATATATATACACACACATATATACATACATTTCCAGCCGATTTACAACTAGAACCGATTCCGATTTTGTTCATACTGTAAATTATAACTTATATTATTTGTATTTATTTTAATATTTATTTTTATACATTTTTATTTATATGTTTTATTTTTGCTTTGTTTTATTTTTAATTATTTTTATGTAATTTTTGTTATTTGAATTGAAAGTTTGAATTGATTTACTAATTTTCCTTAATTTCATATTGCCAGGAAAATCATATTCAAATATATCACACAGCCCTCATTGTAAGTGGTTGAAATACATAGTAAACTTGTGGTGCGTTATATTCACAGATGTAACACAGAGAGTGAGTGGTACCAAATCCATGACAGTATTATCAGGAAGGTCAGCTCACGATACAGCCATATTGGCTCAAATACAGGTAAGAGCCTCACAATCCCAATTTAATTCCGCTTGTCTTCTTAAAGGGATAGTTCAACCAAAAATAAAAATACTTTACAGTGTAACTTCGCAGATTTTCAACCCTCTTTGTATTGTCAATAGCATATATGTGATCCTGGACCACAAAACCAGTCATAAGTCACACGGGTATATTTGTGGCAATAGCCAAGAATACATTGTATGGGTCAAAATTATCGATTTTTCTTTTATGCCAAAAATCATTAGGATATTAAGTACATTAAGATATTTTGTAAATATATCAAAAATGTATTATTAGTAGTAATATGCCTTGCTAAGGACTTCATTTGGACAATTTAAAGGCGATTTCTCAATATTTAGATTCTTTTGCTCCCTCAGATTCCAGATTTTCAAATAGTTGTATCTCGGCCAAATATTGCCCTATCCTAACAAATCATACATCAATCTTATTTATTCAGCTTATGACTGGTTTATTGGTCCAGGGTCACATATATAAATGAACAATGTTTACTCTTTGTCCATGTTATTTGGGACATTTATTTGGCAGACTTTTGACAAGTCCAGGGTTTTCTACAGATTATACTTCAGCATTTTTGTATCCCCGCCCACAGACAGTCGGATCGACAGAGGGTTATTGACAGAACATTTATTGTAAAAAAAATTGTATCTACTTCAGTTTTCCCCTCTATTTGGCCTAAACCACTGTGTCCTTGGTCATCCAGTTTGAAATGTTGACTACAAATATGGAGGTTTTTCCGTCGCTGTGTTTTTTCCATATTTACGTTCACTGGAAACCGAAACTAACTAATTTCCACTTTACTCTTTGAATTCTTGCACCCGGGAGCAATACAAGTCAACATCATTTCGACTAAAAGTTTGCTTAGAAGTATTTCCTACTAAAGCAAGGCGGTATTTCACTCTGGTCAAGCGTATCCATAGCAAACTGGTGGGAGTGGCCTTGGACAGCAACATGCCCAGTGCATTATGCATATTTGGCAAAAGGGAAGATAACAGTTGTTTTCTCTAGTCAAAAAAGTTTTATTGAAAGCTCGATTTGCCACACTTTTATTTGTCATTCCAAATCTGTATGACATTCTTTCAAAAAAAGGAGAATTTCAAAATGATAGTCTGTTCCTCACACATTTTTTCATACAATTTCATAAGACTTGGACTATAACTCTCAGAATTTCCTTTTTTTTAGGTAAACTACCCCTTTAAAGAACATTTTGTCTGTCATAGCAACAGTGTTTTTCTGAACGAAGTGATCCATTTAATTGAAGTATTCAAATCGTACCAAATCATGCTGCAGAATTTCTTTTCTTCTTGCTCTTAAGATATAAATAGCAGAACTCTTTACAGAGAAATGCTGGGTTCTCTCCTAGCAACAGGTTCTGAGCAGCAGAAGAAGCCTGCAGTCAAAGTATACGCCAATATGTATTCAACAGAGAGACCGAGCAGAGCTGTTATTCAGGCGCTTTTGTTTTTATGATGTCTGTATGACTCAAGAGCTGCAGTTTTAAAGCATGTTGCTACAGTATGTGTTAGCTACGATGTTTGTTTGGAAATTGTTTAATGGCCCAAGTCAAAAGAGCGCACCTGAGTCTCTATAATATTCTGATCTCTAGATATGGCTCAAGCCTCTACTTCAGTGAAAATATATTGGATTTTTTCTGTAGTTTTACCGTTCATCAGGTAAAAAAAATCATTAAGGTCAGCCTGTGTGAAATCAGAGAGAATTAAAGAGGACCTATTGTTTTAAATGTTTTACGCTTTCTTTAGTGTGTAATGTTACTGGTTGAGCATCTGCAAAGTTACAAAGCACAAAGTCACTCCAAAGGGAGTATCACTAGCACTGTTTCTGAACTCCCTGAAACGTAGTCTTGAGTTTTCTTCCGGGAAGGAACACGTCGCAATATTCCTCATTAAAAAAATTCCTGCCCAAGTCATATGCAAAATAGGCAAGGCCTGGTTGAGTTGCATTAGTAGTGTGTTGAAGCTTGCAGTTATGGTGGGCACTACATTTACGAAACACGTTTGAAGCGGTTGACCAATCACAACACACTGGTCTAACCGACCAATCTGTGCACATTGCACTTTTCAGAAGGAGGGGCTTCATAGTGGTAACTAAAGGTGTTACTGACAGACTGGGAAGAGAGGTGCTGCAACAATGTAATATGTGAAAAATAATGTTGTTTTTTATATATTCAAGCATAAAGTACTATTCTAGTAGACCCCAAAAACAAAATCAAGAAAGAAGCAAGTTCTTTAAAGAAGCAGGTTGCACTGATCATACTGTTCATATGTTCATATTGTTCATACTGTATATTATGTGACTTAAGCTGAGGTCTGTAAAATATTTCATGTAAATTATAGCTTATAAATTATAACTTGTATATTGTGTAAATTATATTCTTGTAAATGATAACTAATTTTATTAAGTTAAATTGAATTTATTTTGTATACTATATTCATAATAACTATAATTAGTTTTGTTTTGTTTTGTTTTTTGTTCTCTTTTTGACAATGATGACTACCTAAGACAATCTTGTGGCTGTATTTATCTGAAAATCTGGTCTAGCTTTAGGTCTACAGACACTAAATTAAGCCTAATTTAGATTAGTTTAACATGGAGAGGTGGGGTAAAGTAATTATTACCAGAGCTTCTCAGTGATTTTAGTCCCGTCCGAATGTGCCATCTCAGTAATAATTACGGAAAATGTCAGTAAAGATTATGGCGACTTTTACCTTCTGTAAAAAGGTCCATAAAAATTACCTCAGGTAATACTAATCCGGTGCGAATAGACCCGCTGTAAATATGTACGTAAATATTCTGTCATTTCCTGTTTAAAAGTAGTTTTCCGCAGTTTTTCAAGTATGAAGGCGCATGAAAAAGCATTCAGTTGCGTTCTAGGCGGTGTGACAATTCTGTGGTAAACCTCAAGTGCTTTCTGCTTACCATTCAGATAAAAAAAAAAGTCGAAAGCACTTGTCAGAGGCAAATCTTCTTTTAGCTTTAGGTAAGTGTCTATTACCATCAGAATTTAATTAAATAGTTTGACCGGACCTAACTGTTATATATAGATTATATGTGTTTGCGCACATGATATCAGGAAGCAACTTAATACGCACATGGCGACAGGGAGGTGACGGCGGCGCGTAAATCGAGTTACCCCTAAAAGTAACCCCTAAAGGTAAGTAAGTGAGTTACCCCTCCCACTTCTGCTAGTTTTACTGAGATTTCTTATCCTGTTTGAATTGGCAATTAATATTACAGACGTCCTGTGGTAAAATGACATTACTCCATCTACCCTTGTAAAAAAATCCCGTCCGAATAGGGCTTTATAGATGTCTCAGCACATTATATAGCAACATGATAAGGTGGGAATTCCACACTTCAGCTTTAAACATAGAATCCAAAAACACAGACCTGTAATTCATTTAGCTAGATCAGAACCTGATCTCAATCAGCTGGTAAATGCGATCCAGTCATCTGCAGTAATTAATTTACACTAAATGAGTGTCTTTTTAACTGATGACCATTAGTAGCTATTAATGAGTCACACACATCGGTTATCAGTGTGAACTAGAACATCATATCGATCGCGTGCACAGAGAGCAGTTGACCCTTTTCATGTCATTGTTGTCACTTGAGATGATTTGATGAGCAAATCACCAGTGCTTCTAGCTAATCGCTTGGATAAAAGCCAAATTACTGTTATTGATTTTATTGCTGGGTTAAAATACTAACAGGAAAAAAAGGAACAACAATGTTCGTTTTAGGTTTAAAAAGGCAAACAGATGAAAGACTAAGTGGGGGTCTCTGAGTGCATTGTGTTGTGTTGTTGATGCCATGTTTTGTGGAGGTGGTGGAGTAGTAGTTATGCAATCTTGGTGTGCATCATCTCGCAAGTGGTTTCAAAATGAATGGACTGCTGGTGATTTCACTCGTGTGGGCAGCTTACTCTGAATACATTACGAAACCATAATGAAGCCATGATGCTTCCAGAGCTTATAAACCCATCAAACATCCTCTATGCAACCCAAAACTGAAAAATGACCCAGAATGCACTTGTAATGTCTGTTGTTTGTGAAGTATGAGACAGTTTTCCTGCAGAAGAACCCGAGGAAGACCTCAGAGACTTAAGCAGAAAGAAGAGGGCCAGATAAAAAAATTTGATGGTCAAAAAAGCCGATCAAGCAGGAAGGAGATTATGCAGTTTCTCTCATTCCAATCTAAACCACAGGCCGTGTCCCTCAGCAAATGAACAGCAGGGTTACACTTGAGATGAAAGTCATTCAGACAAATGAAGGAATGGGAATGGGCGAAATTTCCATCTGTAAGAACTCAACTTCTAGCTCGGCTTTGTGATTAAATTACTCAAAAAAAAAAAAAAAAAAAGGGTTTCTTCAAAGAGAGTTGTGACTTTAAAGTGTAAATCTAGTGCACGGATGTCAGAATCATTGGCTTTCATCAGTAGTATAAATGAGGCAGACAGAGAAATGCTTGTCATTAAGTGTGGTGGAACACTATAAGATCTTACTGATTCGATGGAGCCGTTATGGTAACAAGCAAAAATGTTACAAATGGGAATTAAGACCGGATTACCCCATAATTCATTTACTCAAGAGGCAGTTGGGTCAATCCTGTTATGCAGGACCTTTTGAACTCTGTAACTTAAAAAAAAAAAAAAAAAAAGTAATTGTGTTTTTTTTAAATAACTTTGTAATTGTAACTTAAGATGAAAATGTAACAGTGGATCATAATAGTGGAAATAAAACAAAATGTAGCTGTTGTTTAGAAGGATTGAGAGTTTGATAATAATTTAATATGATATTAATAATTATTACACGGCTCTGTGGAATACTTGCTTAAAGTGTCACTCCGCTGTCGTTGACTGATGGAAGACTTCAAGGGTTAGTTCACCCAAAAATTTAAATTAGCCCATGATTTACTCACCTTCAAGTCATCCTAGGTGTATATGACATTCTTCTTTCAGACGAATACAATCCGAGTTATATTAAAAAAGTCCTGGATAATCCAAGCTTTATAATAGCAGTAAGTTAGTTGTAACTCTGTTTTTGAAGTCCATAAAAAATGCATCTGTCCATCAAATAACGTGCTCCACATGGCTCTGGGGAGTTAATAAAGGCTTTCTGAAGTGAATCGATGTGTTTGTGTAAGAAAAATATCCATATTTAAAACTTTATAAAGTAAAGTTTCGGCTGATCGCCTTCCGTATTCAATTTATGGGAAAAGTGTTGAAAGTGCCTCTGCAGTTCAAATGCTTATGCTACCAGTTACAGTCGTCAGACTTAGCGCACGCATTTTTAATTGTGAGAGGCACTTTCAACACTTTTTTTCCACGGAAGGCGATCGGCCGGAACTTTACTTTATAAAGTTTTAAATATGGATATTTTTCTTGCACAAATGCATCGCTTCGCTTCAGAAGGCCTTTATTAACCCCCCAGAGCCGTGTGGAGCACGTTATTTGATGGAAAGGTTTTTTATGGACTTAAAAAACAGAGCTACCTGATCACCTGATAACAACCGGCTGGATGTACATTATCCCTTACTTAATAATTTATCAAATTCATTGCTGATACTTGCAGAGCAAAACCCCCAGTGTTAAATTAACACTCCTCAGGGTTTATTTGAGTCCACACTCAAGAGTATTAAAATTAACACTGAAGCGCTGTTAAAGTTAATGAGATAATTAAGTGATTACTTGAGTGACGATTGACCATTAGTGATGACACCTGATGATGATAATAAGCAGATTCACTGAAGGATATTCACCATTTTAGGTCACCATTATGGTGATCAGTGTTTGCTTTAGTTTGGCTCTTGACACTTGACTGTTTAACATTACTTTTTCACTGAAGGACTCTTGAGTCCTTCAGTGATTATGATTGTTAACAGTAGGTGTTCATCACTAATGGTCGATCATCATTCAATTAATCACTAATCTCATTACCTTTAACACTGCTTCAGTGTGTCCACACTCTTGAGTGTGGACTCTCATAAACTCTGAGGAGTGTTAATTTAACACTGGGGTTTTTGCTGTGTACCGATGTGTGTGCTGTTGTTTCCCCAAGAACAATGATGTCACTTCCTGGTGGATGATGTTAAAGGTATAGTTCACCCAAAAATTTTAATTCTGTCATCATTTACTCACCCTCATGTTGTTCCAAATCTGAGTTTATTTCTACAGTTGAACACAAAAGAAGATATTTTGAAGAATGTTGGTAACCAGACAGTTGACGACAGCCATTGACTTCAATTGTATTTTTTTTTTCCTACTATGGAAGTCAATGGCTGCCGTCAACTGTCTGGTTACCAACATTCTGAAAGAACAGATGAAAGAAATTCATACAAGTTGGGAACAACTAAAAACGTAAATGACAACAATTTTTTATTTTTGGGTAAACTATCCCCAAATTGTCCCGGAAGGATTTGTTACTTTTTTAAATTTCAACCACATAAACTCACTGAATCCAGAATTTTTTGTGCATTCGTGATTCAAGTGCGACAAAAGTCCTGAGGTCTTGGACCACTTCGAGGAACACTCAATTTTGAATATTTTTTTTTTAAAATGACCCGAGGGAAGGATGAAAAACAGTATTCATAGGAAAATGTTTTGTTGTGAGATTTGCGTTTATATTTTATAATAAAATGCTGGTTTATAAGTAGTAAAACTATTTAAACTGGACCCAATAAAGTGTGATTGAATAATACACATTCTGTTAGGATTATGTTCGTATGTTCCAGACATGTTTACTAACCAGCTGTTTTTGTCCTGTCATGGACTCTCATGTTACAGTACTGTCAGATGTTACCACAAAGGTTCATTAAAATGCGCTTGTGTTTGTTTTGTAGGCCTTAATGTCTCTCTTCAGCTCCTACACGGGGATATGGAGCAGATTCGTAAGGATTACATGCGTCTTTTCACCCGCAACGTCTCCATTACCAAGAGGCTGGGTTTCTCCGATATCATCATTCCAGGTGGGATAATCACGTTTTGTTGTCATTATGCTGCCTTTTTACATCACATTACCATTGAATTTATGTTTTGCATTGTTATGCAAATTAAAGCTCTAGCTTTTGTCTTTTGTCATTTAACAACATCATCATAAGGTAATGTGGCCCCTCTGTGGCATCTGTAGTAATGGTTTAATCGTGTCATTATGCCGTAAATTAATTGCTTTGCAGTGTGAATACAGGCTTTACATGAGCAAAATAATATTTTTATTGAATTGCCATGAACTTTGAGATATAACTGTCATTTAATTTTATACCATAATATAACACAGGCACTCCTACTAAATATAGCACAGTCTGAAAAAAGTCAATGTTGTACAAAGTCAGATGGATTTTACAGGATGTTCTTGTTTTGCTCATTGTCATATAATGTACGTACATACGCAACTAAAGAGCAAAAGCAGTGGGAGTTATTAATGAAAAAATGTTCTCTTATTACACAATGCATTGGTTTGGCCACATTTTATTTGATATTTGCTTTCACACCCTCAGTCGGCAATGAAGCACCTTTGAGCCCCATGTGTTGACAAAAGTGTGGATTGCCAAAAGAAAAATGTTTGTTGTCCGTCCTAGATTGTACAGTATATACTGTGTGTATAATGGAATATGCCTTACACAAATACATACAACAGTATTATATTGAAATACATTGTAAACAAACATGGTTTATGTTCATGTTCACTTATCAATGTATCAGCACACAATAGAAAAAAAACAACTCCATTTTCAGTAAGCTCTCCTGACAGGTTGATTTCAACACCTGATAACCGCCTGAAAGTGCTGTGCTGGTAGAAAACGATTTATGAGATACGGTTATCTTCTTTCTGCAGGTGAAATAAGAAATGATCTGTATGTGACCCTTGAGAAGGGTGAATTTGAGAAAGGTGGGAAAAGTGTGGCACGTAATGTGGAAGTCACCGTCTATCTGTTGGGAGGTGATGGGCAGCTGCTGAAGGTGAGAACCATCACTGGATGTCATTTGTTTCCTGCATATAAATTAATAAATATGTCTGTCACTTTTCAGTTTTCAGATGTATTATTATAATCTTTTCATCCACTTTATTAACTTAGTATGTGTTCAACTTTGTGTCACGTTTGTACATTTCTTTTTTTTATTACTCGTCTTGAAGTAGAAGTGTATTTTATCAAAGACTTGTATGCATTGTACTCGTGAACCATCATTCAAACTTCAGTAATGAGACATTTTTCTGAGTAAAAGAGAGTATTCAGCAGTAATTCATACATTATTTAAAAAATAATAATGATATATATTATAAATCTATTTAATATAATTTTAGCAATTATTTTCCCTGCCCATAAGTTCTTGATTACATCAGCAGAAAAGTGATTTAGTTTATTTTATATGTAATGGTTTGTTTTTTTGTTTTTGTTTTTTTACTTTGTTCTAAAATAGATTTTAAAGTCAATATTATAATGATCAACAATGACACATAATCATTTTTTCTGTTTATACAGTTGTCAGTGTGTTTTCCAAATATTTTTGTTGTTGTAAAATTAAATGAATAAATAATATAAATATTTATATATTTATTTATAGTTTTTTTTTCCAATTTTTTTTTATTATTGTAAAAATAACTTCATAAATCATAAATCATATTTATTTTATTATAATTTATTACTTACTTAATTACTTAAAAGAGCATTTTTGGTTTTCAACTTTTGACACAAAATGTACAAAATGATTGTATTTTCGGTTCATGATTACTTCAAAATATTATGCACAGTTAAATGATTCACAATTATGACTAGAAATATTTATGAAATGTTGTTAGGGTCAGTTTCATGTTCTCAATTTCTCTGTCTCAGGGTCTGGTTTGTTGTGGCTCCGGGGAGCCTGGAGTAGATGAGCACCGCTCTTTTGTCCTGTATCACAGTAACAGCCCTCGCTGGACCGAACAGATCAAACTGCCCATCCCTCTGGAGATGTTTCACGGCACACACTTGCGCTTCGAGCTCAGGCACTGCTCCAGTAAGATTCCGCTATGCTTCACATGCACTTTTTTCTTGAAAATTGATTTTACATCTACTTGTTATTCCACCTTCTGAGATTTTAGACTTTCCCATTATTGACTCATTTCACATAACCACTGTTCTCTTTGTTCATGCAGCAAAGGAAAAAGGTGAGAAGAAGCTTTTTGGCTTCTCTTTTGTCCCTCTGATGCAGGACAATGGGAGACCGCTGCCTGATGGGACGCATGAGCTCATTGTCCACAAGGTACTTTGTGTCTTTATGAATCTTATTATTATATATAAAATATATAAATTATTATTATTACTATTATTATTATTATTATTATCATTATTTTTATTATTAGTGAATGGTTGTGAGGTCAAAATCCCAGCCACACAACAAAAAAATGAATTGTTCTGGCACCTTTTTTAAACATCTGGTGCTGCTCTCATGACGTTAAAAATGACAGAATTTTTTATATTTGTTTATTTTAATTAAATTAATTTGTAATGAAAAATAATTAATAATTAATAAGTTTTTTTAATTTAATATTTTGTATTTTTTGGTAGTAAATTATATTATTATGATCCATTTATTACCTGTTAACCACTTTTTGAGCATAGACCTGAAAATGAAATTTCCAACTTAAGGCGAGACACGGCAGGTGAAAACATCGTTTTTTCATGCAGTGGTCAATTTTGAGATTTTGGGCCAGTTTGCTCCCTTAACATCTAAGCTTTCATGTCAAAATAATAAATATGTCAACATTACACATTAAGGTGGTTATTTCATTATGTTTTGTCAACTTGCGCCTTTAGATTTCTACCTGAAATCACCAAAAGTTAGCCTTCTAACGCGAGCTCCCGTGCCGTCTCCATTCACAGAAACATGTCATGCCTGGTATCATTGTAACGCCGAAATCAGCTCATAAACGTTTACAGAAAAGACAGCAACCGCTGTCACTTGCAAGAGCTAGATTAGACGATGAAACCCCGTCAGCGAATTAGATTCAATAAGTTATAGATGGACGCACAACAAACAGGGACAGTTCGTTTGCAGTTTTTGTGACTGTTGTTATGTGTGTTTGTTAAGGTAGTTCTCTTCAGCTTAAGGCTATTGCTATTAATAATTTATTCATTTATTAATTTCCATGTGTTTTAAATATTATACACTACTGATATTAATGAATTGAACATATATTTTGTTTTTAGGTTGGGGGTTTCAATAGAAATGTATGAAATTATACAATATAAAACTTTAAAGGCCGTTTTCTCAAAATGAGTTTTTTCTCACACTCAGAGTCAGATATATCCACTTCAGTAGCACTTACAGGCACCAACCTTTCCAGTCTTACACTTAACTATATTCTGAAGGCTTTTACAGAGGGATTTGTTGATATATCATTCCTATCCTGAGTTATAGGTCATTTTACTCCAAAAAACATTAAATTTTTAAGGCTATTGTCAGTATACTCTAATTTACTAAAGCACAAAATAAGATATCCAGAATCCCCTCTGTAAAAGCCCTTTCATCTAATATGCCAACAAATAGAACCAAGAATTTTAAACCTGCTCCTTTCCAATTTCCAGATTTTGTTTTTGGAAATGTATGCAAATGAGCGTATATTTAAGTATATAAGGCCTCATCTGCATATTAAAACATTAATTTACACACAACTTGTAATAATTTTTTTCTTATGTTTATGCCAGTAATAAAAGTTTCACAGTGATATCTTCTAATTTATAAAAATCCCCTATTCACCTGTAGTGTCTCGCCTTAAACTATCGTAAATATTGAATGCTTTGCAGCACAGACTTAAGTTTGGTCTGAAAAAAAAAACATTAAAAAGCTTATTATTATGAAAAATGCTTTAAATGCTATTTTTAAATTTAATGTGAAAATATATTTTTTTGCAAAACATGTTTTACTCTAAAACTGCCATAAATCTAAACAAGTTGTGTTCCGAATTTGAGGCTGATATCTCAAAAAATGAGCTTTCCGTAAGATTTTATTTGGACGTAGTACCAAACGTTTCCACTAGATAAAAATGAATTTCCAATTTCTTTCAATATAGTCATGTATGAATGCAAATAGTGACTACACACGAAAACTGTGACTGTTTTTTTCAGGACCATTGATTTTTTTTTGTGTGTTCACATAGCAAGTGCCAAAACCTTTACCAAGTTATATAACATTCAGATGAAGTAAAAAATTCTAAAAAAAAACTAAACGTAAAATTTTTCGCTCAACAATGACTGAACAGCACCAGAGGGTTAATACAAAATCACCCCAATGGTCTCACTGTATGTGTATGTTATTAAAGTCTATTGTCTTTGAACTTCTCTCTCATAACAGTGTGAAGAGACAGCTGATCTTCAGGATCCTGCTCGGTACCTCAAACTGCCATTTTCCAAAGCCAGCCTCCAGCCAGCCAACAACCAGACAGTAAAGAACAGCAAAGAGTCCTTCTGGATCCAGTCGTCTCTCTGCTCCACTAAACTTACTCAGAATGGTGAGACCAAGTTCCTCCTTACAATATGCCATAAAACCTCATTTTTTTAAATGATATATGAAAGTGGTGATTTCAGAAATACCTTTTGTCTTTGTGCCATATGGCCCCGTCTCTGCATCATGACCTTGATATTGTGATATATTGATCTGAGCACTTCAGCAGGTGAATGTCATGGTAACTGGCAGAAAACAGAGAGGTCTGCGTTTGGACCGAAGATCACAGCGGGCTGAGCCCACACCTGCCTCTGTTGACCTTGGAAGTTCGCCCAGTGTCTCTGCGGCTCTGCCGCGCCTTCGCCCAACTGCACACATAGCAACGGCCATCTGGCTGTTATTTAACCGAAGGCATTGAACCCAAGTTAGATTCAGTTTATACTGCATCTATACTCAGCTAAACTTTAAAAAGCCTGAAGCTTGAGACTGATTATATTCATCTCTAGACCTTTGAGCTTTATTAAACTATAGACAGAACCACATGTGTAAGAATGGAGTTGAATGTTATTATTCCCTTGTTATTCTTGCATTGTCCCATCACATATAAATGTTTGAAAGGCATCTTTAAAGGTTCATAGACCATTTGACCAGTTGATTCGCCAGCAGTTAATTTACCAATGGTTCATATGATGCTGGTTAATTCACCTACAGTTGATTTGCCAATGGTTAATTTTTTTACTGGTTGATTCGCCTGCTGTTGACACCAACGATGAAGGTTGATTCACCTTAGGTTGATTTGCCAGTGATTTGATTTACTACTGGTTAATTCGCCAGTGATTGATTCACCAATGGTTGATTTGACAACAGTTGATTCACCTACAGTTGATTCGCGATTGGTTGATTTTGTACTAGTTGATTTGCCAGTGGTGGACACCAATGATGGCAATTGATTCACCTTAGGTTGATTTGTCATTGATTGATTTACTATCGGTTGATTCACCAGTGGTTGATTCACCAATGATGAAGGTTGATTCACCTTAGGTTAATTTGCCAGTGATTTGATTTACTACTTGTTGATTCGCCAGGTTGATTTGCCAGTGATTGATTTACTACTGGTTGATTCGCCAGTGATTGATTCACTAGTGGTTGATTTGACAACAGTTGATTCACCTACAGTTGATTCGTGATTGGTTGATTTTGTACCAGTTGATTCGCCAGTGGTTGACACCAATGATGGCAATTGATTCACCTTAGGTTGATTTGTCATTGATTGATTTACTACCAGTTGATTCACCAGTGGTTGATTCACCAAGGATGATGGTTGATTCACCTTTGGTTTATTTGCCAGTGATTGATTTACTACCGGTTGATTCACCAATGGTTGATATGACAACGGTTGATTCACCTACAGTTGATTCGCGAATGGTTGATTTTGTACCAGTTAATTTGCCAGCTGTTGACACAAATGATGATGGTTGATTCACTGTCGGTTGATTCGCCAGTGATTGATTTACTATCAGATCTTTCACTACTAGTGCTTGAGTCACCAATGATTGATTATGACAACTGTTGATTCACCTACAGTTGATTCGCCAATGGTTGATTCACCAACAGTTGATTCGCCAGCGGTTGATTCACCAATGATGACGGTTGACTCTCCTGCATTTGATTCACCAGTGATTGATTCATCAATGATTTATTTGGATTCGTCAATTATTCAATTGGCAAATCAACTTTCTGCAACTCAACTGTCAACATATTAACCAGTGATTGATTCATTAACGATTGATTTGGAATTGGTTTAAACACCCAACACTTGATTGGTTAGCAGGTGATCAATGATTCACCACTGGATATGTTGACAGTTGATTTGCAAATGGTTAATTCTTTAGTGGTTGATTCGCCAACTGCTGATATGAAAACTGGTTATTCTCCAGTGTTTGATTCAGTAGTTGCTAATACACTAGTGGTTGATTTGGCAAAATTTGATCTGCAAATGGATTTCATGGACCCATTAATGGTTGATTCACTAAAGGTTGATACACTTAACAGGTGATTCAGCAATTGTTGACTCAGCCACTTTATTAATGAAACCCAATTTAAATAGTTCATCTTAAAAAAGTGCATGTTTCTTTTGTTGTTTTCAGGTGACATGTTGGACCTGCTGAAATGGAGAGTCAATCTGGACAGAATCATTGACTGCCTCTCCAAACTCAAGGACATTGATGGCACTGAAATTGTTAAGGTATAAACCACATACAGCAACTTGCTTTTACCACTGAAACTGCAGAAATTGTATTGAATATTCTTTCCCAAAAAATAGTTTTGTCTCTGTAACATTTGATTTTCTCTGTACAGTTTTTACAGGACACTTTGGACACCTTGTTTGGGATTTTAGACGAGAGTCCTCAGCGGTATGGACTAAAGGTGTTTGACTGCCTGGTGAGTGATGTTTTATTCAAACCTTGTGAATGGGAATGTATAAAATGTAGACACTGCATTGCTCTCAAGTTTCTAGTTTCTAGAGATACTCTACATATTTTGACTGCAAACTCATACAAACTTATCCATCTCCACCGCAAGGAGACAGTTTCTTGCTGTTAATGAGAACAAGATGCTTTCCTCATCTCTCCTAGACTGTGTTACCATGGTTACATGCCAAATACAGCAACTCATAAAATACATCTTAGACTTCTCTTGCTATAATCCAACTCCTGTCCTCATATTCTCTTTATATCAGGCAGAACAAAGTACTTCTAGATCAGAAAGCACATTTTAAATAAACTCTGCATGATTGAGCGTTTTCTTAGGCTGCATGGGAAGTGTTTTATACAATAACTTTACTTTTTACATGGCACTCTGGAATACTTGATTCTGGTCAATTGCTGCACTCTGCGGTCCATTATAAAAAAAAATTATCATTGTCTTGGGCAATTATTTCCTACAGTTATTTATTTGCCAGCAGCCATATCACCCTGTAACCCAAGACTAATTTCCCACTGAAGCTAAGCAGGACTGAGCCTGGTCAGTACCTGGATGGGAGACCTCCTGGGAAAACCAGGTTGCTGCTGGAAGAGGTGTTAGTGAGGTGTTAGTCCTCTCCACCAATCAGCTGGTGTGTGGTGGGCGTTCTGGCGCAATATAGCTGCCGTCGCATCATCCAAGTGGATGCTGCACATTGGTGGTGGTTGAGGAGATTCCCCCCTTCTATATGTAAAGCGCTTTGAGTACCCAGAAAAGCGCTATATAAATGTAACAAATTATTATTATTATTATTATTACAATGCTGTGCTAGTTTCAAGCCTCATATCATTCCACAACAGCCTCTTTATCTCGTAATAAAATAATTTAAACTATAATTGATTCACCAGTGGTTGATTCATCAATGATTGATTCACCAGTGGTTGATTCATCAATGATTGATTCACCAGTGGTTGATTCATCAATGATTGACTCGCCAGTGGTTGATTCATCAATGATTGACTCACCAGTGGTTGATTCATCAATGATTGACTCACCGGTGGTTAATATGTTGATGTTTGATACACAGACAGTTGATTGAGTAATTTTTAATTCCTTAGTGGTTGATTTGCTAGTGGTTGATACATCAGTGTTTGATCTGCCAGTGGATTGAATGGATCTGCCAAACAATTTATTCACCAATGGGTGATTCACCAAAGATTGGTACACTAGCAGGTGATTCGTAAACTGATTTGGCAATTGATTCTGCTGATCAGTATTGGAAAGTAAACTATTTATGGTCATATTTTTGCTAAAATTAGATTACAACCTTACTGAGGTGTCGATTTTTCTTTTCTCCTCAGGTGCACGTTATAAATCTGCTGCAGGACAGCAAATTTCAGCTCTTCAAGCCTGTAATGGACAACTACATCGAGAACCACTTCGCTGGTGCCCTTTCCTACAGGTAAACATATAAACAAATCCTACAGGTTTTTTCATATTTGAAAAAACAAATTCTGTTACAAAATGCGATTTTAAATCGTAACTGATGAAAAAACGTTGCCCTATCGCACAATGTTTCATTGCGCTTCTTTTGCATTGTTTTTCTATGTAAACAGGCGCTTGACGAATGTCTTTGACCGCTGTGTTCACTTCTCTTGCGCCATCTCACACAGAAAATGCAGCGCACGTTTTTAAGATGCCAGATTATTTATATATTACAGATTATTTTTTAATAATTAAATATTTTAAGTATTTAAACAGAAATCAATACCCAGGACACCAAGAGCCAAAATTCATAAAATGCTAAATGCATAAAAAATACTTAAACATACAAGAAATCGCAATATATATCAAAATGGCAGCTAAATATTATGTTATATCGAATCAATTAATTAAAGTCTATGGCAATTCCCAGCCCTAGTAAACAGGCTACACAAGTAAAAATTATGCATTCGAGAATTGTATGAGTTTCAAAACAAATACTGGAGCTCTTGTGGTATTCAGTTGAAATAGCGTGTCATGCTTTTGAGAGAGTTGCGTTTGGTAATGTAGAAAGATGAAAGGTGTTTTATGTTGAGCTCCAGGCCTTGTATACTGTAACCCGTGGAGTTTCTCTGAGTTTGCAGGTCCTCTCAGCACAGAGGGAGATGTATGTCAAGCCCAAAGCCCAGCATAGTCTTGCTTTCATCTGTCATAACCTGTTTCATTTTACTGACAATGCAGTTTTTGGTCAGGAAGGTAATGTGTGTTTGTGCTGATGGCAAATATTAAGGGGTTTTCAGATTGAATGTATAATATGTAATAGATTGATGCTCCTCAAAGCTTCTCATTCTTTCCTCCTAATATTTTTGTTTTTCCCACCTTTTTCTTCTTTAACACACACACACACCTTCTGCTCTCTCTCTCTGTCTCTCTCTCTCTCTCTCTCTCTCTCTCTCTGTGTTCTGACCGTGCTGTCAGTCAGTAATGAGGCGCTGTGTTGTTGTGTGTGGGCAGTGATGTGGTCTCTCTTCTGTAACGCACTGAGGTGTGGAGCATCATGTCAAAGCTGAGGTGGATGTGGGCGGCTTGCAAAATACTCACTTTCACACTGTTCCCGTCACCCAGTTCCCATATTGCTGTGCCATGTTTCTGTCCCGTGTCCCGTGTAATGCTGTTTCTTCATTATAAGTGTTCCATTTTATTTTATTGTTTTATTTTATTTTGCGTTCCAGCAAAGTGTAACTTCTGATTTTCAACCTGCTTTGTATTGTTACAATGTCGGTAGTATATGTAAATGAACAGTTTACTTAACACAGGGAGTGTTACCTGGACTGAGAATTCACATTTATTGTCAGCAAAACGCGTCATCCAGCAGACTTTTGACAGCTCGGATTGACAGAGGGTGATTAGGTTTATCAATGAAAATTGTATTGTGCTATGTCTACTTTTTAAACAGCATTATGGTAAAAATGGAACACTATGGCAACAGCTTTCTTAGCTGTACATGACAGTGTTTTGCTTCGAGCGGAACTGACAGAACAGCAGTTTCTTTCAGTCCCCCCATCCGCATTTGGCCTAAAACAATGTGTTCGTGGTCATCCAGTTTGAAATGTTGACTACAAAGTGTCGCAGTGTTCTCTCTGTATTTACAGTTCTTTGCAGAGTTTAGCCACTGCCTACAAGGCGCTGGATCCTTCACTGGAAACCAAAACTCACTTCCACTTTAATCTTTGAATTCTTGCACCCGGAAATATATCAAGTGGGATTTTCCTGGCTCTTTTGAAATACTATGAAAACATACGCCTAACGCACACAATGTAAAATGACATATTGTGGCTTTAAGTGCATATTTACATTTCTTATAATATTGATGCCTACATTCATACTGTTTTATTTTGTGTTGTGTACATGTTTGTTTACATTTCTTATAAAGTTTTGATGCCTATTTTATTTTTAATTTTTTTCGCAGTGCATGTTAAGTGTCTGTTTAATTTTTTATTATTATTATTTTACATTGTGTGCGTTAGGCAGATGTTTTCATAGTATTTCAAAAGAGCTGGAAAAATCCCACTTGATATGTTCCTTATAGATTTCAGACATTGTTTTTTTTTTCATAGTCTATTTGCAGTTTAATGTTATGTGCTTTGTTACCACACTCACATACATTTTCACACTGCACTGTGTCTCCCAGCATGCTCAAAGACACACTAAGGTTAATCTGCTGTCAGGATGGATGCTGTGGCGATGAGGGTCTGTTTGTCTCAGGGTAGTGAAAAACAGCCGCTGGGTTCAAACTGTGTGTCAGTAATCCTGAAGTACCTTAAGTAAATGTAGCTGATGCTGCCAAGGCGATTACTGCTGTTATCGCTAGTGAATAAACAGTCGGTCACTTAATAATATTCACATTTGCAAAGCTAAGAAGCATGAAATAAGAGGTCCATATTACATTAGTCATTTATGGCACAATCTAAGTGTAGAAATTTGCTCATGAATTGAATCGGATCTAACAGAACAGATTTGAATCGATGGAACAGAACAGACTGAACTGAACCGAGCTGAACTTAATCAATCAAAACTAAATCAAACAGAACACAACTGAATCAAATCTAATTGAACAGATTTAAATTCATAATTGAACTAAACAGAAACAAGTTGAACTGAACTGAACCAAACTGAAATAAATCAAGCAAAACTAAACTGAATCGAATCAATCTTAACATGGCTGAATTGAACTGAATCAAACAGAACAGAACAGAAAGCTGAACTGGACCATTTCGAAACAAATTGAATCTGAACACAAGTGAATTTAACTGAACAGAACAGAACTGAATCCAATCAAACTGAACTGAACTGAAGGCTATGTAGTTCAGCTAATAGATTTATATTAACAGTCAGATCTTGGCAAATATAAATCGAATAAATAATATATAAAAAGATTACTCTTGATATGGTTGGTTTATTTTCAAGGCAGTTGATTTTTATCACAATCACAACATGAGGTGTTACAGTGTGTTTAATTAAGATCTAATTAGATTTTAAGTGAAATCTTTAGGGGGGATGAGAGCTGGTATTACACTGCCTGACATTAATTGCAATCCCATGCTGGGAATGTTAACATTTTTCTCCTTATGGCCAAATTACTCTCATGGGCTTCCAAAACTAACAAGAAGCTCATAAAAGACCCAGTTTTCCTCCAATTATTTTTTCCCCATTTGTAATTAATCACAACATCTTACTTTAAAATGAATGTTGCATTAGGCAATGTAGCCAAATATAAGAGATTAACCAAAAGTAAGCTATCCTCACTATTATTTCTTCAAGTACTTTTCCAGATTTTGACCCACTGTAGACACCGTCCACAGACAGTGAATATATGTACACCTTTACACACACTGTCCTTCTCTCACAGATATTGATGGATTGGACCCTAAGGACGTTTTAAACGATATTAATGGATTTTGACTGGCAACAGAGACCATTAAACCGGAGTCTATTTACAAAGTTTCCTGGCGGCTGCATTAATTATTCATGAAGACCTGTGCTCTCTAACTCCACTGATTCATTGTCACCATCACTTGAAACATCTTAGAATTTTCATTGCCTGAGTGTTTAAGACTTCTCATGGGACCGTCTTCTACACTGGACCGTTAAGGACCTTTATTGATCTTGGAACAGCATCCAATGGGTCAGAACCCTCTGATTCTAGGGGTCGGTTATGTGTGTGTGTGTATGTGTATATATATATATATGTGTGTGTGTGTGTGTGTGTGTATATGTATGTGTGTGTGTATATATATATATATACACACACACACACACACACACACACATACAGGGAGTGCAGAATTATTAGGCAAGTTGTATTTTTGAGGATTAATTTTATTATTGAACAACAACCATGTTCTCAATGAACACAAACTCATTAATATCAAAGCTGAATATTTTTGTATCAATATTTTAAGTAGTTTTAGCTATTTTAGGGGGATATCTGTGTGTGCAGGTGACTATTACTGTGCATAATTATTAGGCAACTTAACAAAAAACAAATTTATACCCATTTCAATTATTTATTTTTACCAGTGAAACCAATATAACATCTCAACATTCACAAATATACATTTCTGACATTCAAAAACCAAACAAAAACAAATCAGTGACCAATATAGCCACCTTTCTTTGCAAGGACACTCAAAAGCCTGCCATCCATGGATTCTGTCAGTGTTTTGATCTGTTCACCATCAACATTGCGTGCAGCAGCAACCACAGCCTCCCAGACACTGTTCAGAGAGGTGTACGGTTTTCCCTCCTTGTAAATCGCACATTTGATGATGGACCACAGGTTCTCAATGGGGTTCAGATCAGGTGAACAAGGAGGCCATATCATTAGATTTTCTTCTTTTATACCCTTTCTTGCCAGCCACGCTGTGGAGTACTTGTACGCGTGTGATGGAGCATTGTCCTGCATGAAAATCATGTTTTTCTTGAAGGATGCAGACTTCTTCCTGTACCACTGCCTGAAGAAGGTGTCTTCCAGAAACTGGCAGTAGGACTGGGAGTTGAGCTTGACTCCATCCTCAACCCGAAAAGGCCCCACAAGCTCATCTTTGATGATACCAGCCCAAACCAGTACTCCACCTCCACCTTGCTGGCGTCTGAGTCGGACTGGAGCTCTCTGCCCTTTACCAATCCAGCCACGGGCCCATCCATCTGGCCCATCAAGACTCACTCTCATTTCATCAGTCCATAAAACCTTAGAAAAATCAGTCTTGAGATATTTCTTGGCCCAGTCTTGACGTTTCAGCTTGTGTGTCTTGTTCAGTGGTGGTCGACTTTCTGCCTTTCTTACCTTGGCCATGTCTCTGAGTATTGCACACCTTGTGCTTTTGGGCACTCCAGTGATGTTGCAGCTCTGAAATATGGCCAAACTGGTGGCAAGTGGCATCTTGGCAGCTGCACGCTTGACTTTTCTCAGTTCACGGGCAGTTATTTTGCGCCTTGGTTTTTCCACACGCTTCTTGCGACCCTGTTGACTATTTTGAATGAAACGCTTGATTGTTCGATGATCACGCTTCAGAAGCTTGGCTATTTTAAGACTGCTGCATCCCTCTGCAATATATCTCACTATTTTTGACTTTTCTGAGCCTGTCAAGTCCTTCTTTTGACCCATTTTGCCAAAGGAAAGGAAGTTGCCTAATAATTATGCACACCTGATATAGGGTGTTGATGTCATTAGACCACACCCCTTCTCATTACAGAGATGCACATCACCTAATATGCTTAATTGGTAGTAGGCTTTCCAGCCTATACAGCTTGGAGTAAGACAACATGCATAACGAGGATGATGTGGTCAAAATACTAATTTGCCTAATAATTCTGCACTCCCTGTACACACACACATATACATTATATACATATATATATATATATATATATATATATAATGTATATGTGTGTGTGTGTGTATGTATGTATGTATGTATGTATATGTGTGTGTATATATGATTAGGAATCTTGGAATAACATCTACCAGTCAGATTTTAGGAATACTTTAACAACTTACTTATCAAGTTTATTATTGTTGATGAAAATACACTAATAATATTATGAAGACAAAAACTAAAAACTGCATATGAAATAGCAAAGTATTACATGTGGGACTCACTCGAAAACTTTTACCACGTTTTTATTACAGCTCTCAAAGTTAACTAAAGGTGAAAATTGTTGATTATAGCATTATATTTATATCTATGGCATTATATTCAGATCGTGGCATGAAAGGTTGCAGTGATGAGCATTGTAGCCGATCACAGACATGTTGAGCGCATGAATGCAGTGATCTCGTCATTGCAACTCGATTTCTGCACTCACAAATGCTTTCATCATAACTAACAGTGCAAACACAATGTAAATAAGAGATTTGTTGATTATAACAGGAATTTTGGCACCAGAACTCAGTCACTGATAAACTCGCACTGTTTGATTGACAGCTCCAGTGATTAAAAAGGGAGCATTCTTTGATCGCTTTCTATATATAATTTAATCACAGTTTAAATAACAGATTATTTTCATCCTACTAAGATAAACAATGTTAAGTTGACCATTTAGGCACTGGTTTGATTTACTGACACATAGACAAAGAACATCTGACTGTACATGTATCATTACATATCAGAAATCACTGGTCACAGATCAGGCATTAGAATTAACACGGTTACTTACATGTTGTGTCAAGTCCATAATCGTAAAAGTCTGTTTGCAAAGCCTGCACCCCGAAATTGTGACTGATATACCAAAGAATCCACAGTGAAATGTACCATATACAAATAAATAATGCTCAACTTAAGACATTCACATTGTTGAAAATAAATAAGCACATTCCTAGCATTAGGATCCTTTGGAAGGTAATGTTATTTGTAGTCCATCCTGTTTCGCTCTTCTCTCCTCGTCATCTCACTAACACGCCAGTGTGCGGGGCCAAAGTTGCAATGATGATGAAGGCGTTGAGTTCTTTAACCTCTCTATCACTAAAAACTAGTGAATTAAAAAAAAATCAAGAATGTAAAGGTAACGAACAGTGTATTGTGAGCATAAAAACATTCTTCCTTTCCCTGCAGATGTTATTTTAGAAGCTCCATAAAGTCTTGAGCACTGCCTATGAATAATTTGTGATATTATGCGTGTTCCCTGCAGGACAAACAGAAATGTACAACATACAGACATAAACGGCAAACTTTAACAAACATCTTTTTCTTGTTCCTGATGTCTAATATTCACGGCTTGTGTCTGCAGGGATCTGATCCGTGTGTTGAAGTGGTATGTGGATCGTATCATTGATGCTGAGCACCAGGAACAGATCCAGCAGGTTTTGAAGGTGAGAACACTAATATGTGCTTCATTCAGGATGTATTTCACAGTATGTATGCAAATCTATGAGGAAACATATGCACCCTATCTTTATCATTTTGGAATAAACCCCTCACCCCCTGCTGGTTCTCTGTCCTGAACTTCTAAGCTTCCTAGCCAGCAGCTATGAATACCCTTGATGCATCTGTTCTGTTCCTCTCCAGCCTCTCTCACCCACAGGAACGTCTTTTCTTACCCATCATGCAATTGAGCTACAAACATTCAGTCTTTTCTTTCTTCATTCGCCCTTTCTGCTTTTATGACCCGCCGTGGGACCACCAGGCACATTCTCCAAATGCATCCACACTCGTTTACACCCTTCAAAGGTGTTATTTGAAAGCAATTCCCACTTTTTTTACCTTGAACACTTCAACCCCCTTTGGATATAATGCGTTCCATTCATCTTTTGGTACTTTTGCTCTTTCTGATTGAAATGTTTAAAAACAGAAAATGCACTTCACACAATCTACAGATCTACGGATTTTTTTTTTTTTTTTTTTATTTATTTATTTTAAAAAAGTAATAAAGAAACAGGTTATGCATCCCAATATATTCAGTATATTAAATTAAATATATATATATATTTTAAATTAACCCTGCAAAGCCTTCTCTACCATATTTGATACATATATTTCTAAGGCCTATAAATTATCAACATGATAAAAAAAAATTCTAAAAAAGCTGTTGTACACAATCTACAACATGCCTTCTGTCGTCTGATTGATAGTTTATATTTTTTTAGCGAGTAAAAGGCCTTTTAGTATAATTGTCAAAACGTCCACCTTCAGGTTGAGGTTCACGTGTCTTTTTGCAGTGAAATCTTTCCAGATTTTTTAATTTTTATTTTTTTGCATAAGAATTACTTTCATATTGTTAGTATTATTTCAAGATGAACACTTACTTGGACGGAAGCAAAAATCATGTTAAAATGTGAGTATCAAATATGATCCATTAGGCTTTTGAGGATTTATATGTTCATCTCTCAATCATAATCATTATATTGCATTGCATTATATGTTTTACTCCCACAATAAAAAAAACTACAGAGCTTTGATCTTAAAGCATTTAAATATCATCTTAATAAGACATTAATATTGGAAGATATAGTGACAACTGATATTTATATGCATTTTATGTGAGTAGTCTGTTATTCTGCTATAAAATCTTACTGATTTACATTACAAGCTTTTTTTATATCAGTTTAAGCCTCAGAATAAAATTGATGTTTTTTCTTCATCGAATGTGAGCTTTATATTTTTATATTATGAGACCATATGAGCTATATGTATTACATTTGATACTCAACATAAAACACATATGTGAAGTCTTTTCCTGATATTTTGTTTATATTTTGTCTAAAGGTTCAATAAACTGTTCCATATAAACAAAAAAATAGATTTTTCTGACTATTATTTCATTTGTCAGGCTTTACAGGGTTAAATATTTTTAGTTAGGATTTTTTAAAATGTGATTTAAAAATTAATTTCATTAACAATTGTTTGATATCATATGGCCCACAGGCGTCAGAGTACTTGTTTAAGTACATTGTGCAATCACGGCGTCTGTACGCGGCGGCCACCGGAGGCCAGAATGAGGAGGAATTCCGCTGCTCTGTTCATGAGCTCTTCAAATCCATCCACCTGTTCCTGTCTCATGAGAGTAAGGGCATCAGCCCCATCACACACACACAGGTGAGACACACACACATCTGTATGCCTACACTGGGTACAAGTTCACACACTTCTTATACAAAAAGTATGTACTGCACTGAGTGATGAAAAAGTATGTAATTACTATGTAGTAAGCTGGTATTCCAGCATGTGAGCATACTATACCATCATAAAATTGTATCTTTACAACCTAAAGTGGCTCCGTTTCAAGAAATTCAGTTTCCTTTTTTTCTCAGCAAAGATCTGAACAACCATATTTTAGCAATTAGACCAACAGAAATAATTGTTTCCGCCACTTGTTATTCCTGTTATATGTATATGCTGCATTAAAAATCGTTTGCACAAAAACAACTTATGGATTATGGTCTATTAATTGGTGACCTCTGACCTAGAGAAAGTGGTTGTGGACAATGTTAGCAGAAACACCATCCAGACACCTTTGATCCAGACATATTTTCAGGTTATTTATGATTTGGAATGCACTAATTGTTGCTTACCTGTAAACTAGACTTCATATGTCAGTGAATGGATGTATGTATATACACCGATCAGGCATAACATTATGACCACTGACAGGTGATTATCTCTTCATCACTGCACCTGTTAGTGGGTGGGATATATTAGGCAGCAAGTGAACATTTTGTCCTCAAAGTTGATGTGTTAAAGGCAGCATAAATGGGCAAGCTTAAGGATTTGGGTAAGTTTGACAAATTGTGATGGCTAGACGACTGAGCTTAAAATGCTCAAAAAGTTAATGCTGTTCTGATAGAAAGGTGTCAGAATACACAGTGCATCGCAGTTTGTTGTGTATGGGGCTGCATAGCTGCAGACCAGTCAGGGTGCCCAAGCTGACCCCTGTCCACCGCAGAAAGCGCCATCAGTGGGCATGTGAGCATCAGAACTGGACCACGGAGCAAAAAGGCAAAGTCGATGGAGGCAGTGTGATGCTTTGGGCAATGCTCTGCTGGGAAACCTTGGGTCCTGCCATCCATGTGGATGTTAATTTGACACGTACCACCTACCTAAGCATTGTTGCAGACCATGTACATCCTTTCATGGAAATGGTATTCCCTGGTGGCTGTGGCCTCTTTTAGCAGGATAATGCGCCCTGCCACAAAGCAAAAATGGTTCAGGAATGGTTTGAGGAGCACAACAACGAGTTTGAGGTGTTGACTTGGCCTCCAAATTCCCCAGATCTCAATCCAATCGAGTATCTGTGGGATGTGCTGAACAAACACGTCCAATCCATGGTGGCCCCACCTCACAACTTATAGGACTTAAAGGATCTGCTGCTAACATCTTGGTGCCAGATACCACAGCACACACACACACACACACATATATATATATATATATATATACTGAGCAAAATTATAAACGCAACACTTTTATTTTTGCCCCCATTTTTCATGAGCTGAACTCAAAGATCTTTGACTTTTTCTATGTACACAAAAGGCCTATTTCTCTCAAATATTGTTCACAAATCTGTCTAAATCTGTGTTAGTGAGCACTTCTCCTTTGCTGAGATAATCCATCCACCTCACAGGTGAGGCATATCAAGATGCTGATGCAACACATCTCCTTTGCATAGAATTGATCAGGTTGTTGATTGTGGCTTGTGGAATGTTGGTCCACTCCTCTTCAATGGCTGTGCGAAGTTTCTGGATATTTGCAGGAACTGGAACGCGCTGTTGTATACGCTGATCCAGAGCATCCCAAACATGCTCAATGGGTGACATGTCCGGTGAGTATGCTTGCCATGCAAGAACTGGGATGTTTTCAGCTTCCAGGAATTGTGTACAAATTTCTTCACAAACTGTCAGAAACCGTCTCAGGGAAGCTCATCTGCATGCTCGTCGTCCTCATCGGGGTCTCGACCTGACTGCAATTCGTCATCGTAACCGACTTGAGTGGGCAAATGTGTTGTGTTGATGTGTTGCACTGCGTGAGGCAAATGGTGGTTGCACCAGATATTGACTTTTTTTTTGAAAAAAAACCCCCTCAGAAACCCCCAATTAGGGCTGCAACTAACGATTATTGTGATAATCGATTAGTTGGCCGATTATTTTTTCGATTAATCGGATAAAAGGCCCATTTGTTTATTTTATTGACAAAACACACTATTCCTCATCCTGCCCAATGCTGTCCTTCAAACAAATGTGTCAGCTGAGTGCTATGAAAACATATATAGTGAATATATTAACCATGGTTTTACATCGAATAAAACAAAAATAATATTAATAAATAAATAACAGGGTTATTGTAGTTATTCAATGGTAACCACAAATTAACCATAGTTTTGCTTCAAATCCATAGTTTAACTATGTGGTATTTGTGTGGTTATACAAATGGTAATCAATACAGCAAAAACATGGTTTTACTATCTAATAGAACCATGGTTAATTTTTCGTACGGGTATGTTTATGTACAAAAAAAAGTTAATAAGCAAAATAAATGTAAAGACCTACATTAAAATGATATTAAAGAAAAACAAAAACAAACGCCAGATTCTCTCTCTCTCTCTCTCTCTCTCTCTCACTCTCTCTCTCTCTCTCTCTCTCTCTCTCTCTCTCTCTCTCTCTCTCTCTCTCTCTCTCTCTGGACACTGTAACTGTTACTGTAATTTCTTTATCCTGTAGAAACGTCTTACATTTATATTCAAATTACACGTTGTTGTCCCATTACACACAGTTACTACTCTCATAAAATACTTGAATTACATGTTGATTTTTAAAACTTAATTTAGCGTCCAACAGCAGATATTTCAGCTAAATTAATGTTTTTGCGCTGAATGTCTCCCTCAGTCTCGACTGCGTTCTGTCTGTTTGACGCGCATGCGCGCTCCCGTCGCACCGGTGCTCGTTCAGTGAAGTTTGAAGTTTAACACAGACTGTCAGGATGCGCTTTCATGCAAAATGGAAATGCTCGCTTTAGTAGCGTTTAGTAGCATTTACAGATGAGGATATAACTACTGTTCTCTATATAGATCAGTGGATATAACCTGTAAAATGAACGTTTTGCGCTGAGGACGCAGATGCACATACATTTGTCAAAGCACATGACAGGGTATGTTAAACGCTAATGCATTCGCTTGAAGCTTAAAATAAACAGTTCTCATGTTTTGGGCACTTGGATCATGTACCTTTCCTGCATCAGCTCACTCGGTTTCCACTCCACTATTTCTAGATGCACATTTTGTCCATAAAATGCGTTATTCAGTGCTGTAATTTGGCGCGACTGGTGGAAGCTTTGCGTACAGAGATCAGATCCGAGTAATCGATAATGAGAATCGTTATTGATGATTTTCAATATCGATTATTATCGATTAGTTGTTGCAGCCCTACCCCCAATACAGTAAAACTGCACATTTTAGAGTGGCCTTTTATTGTGGCCAGCCTAAGGCACACCTGTGCAATAATCATGCTGTCTAATCAGCATCTTGATATGCCACACCTGATGGATTATCTCGGCAAAGGAGAAGTGCTCACTAACACAGATTTAGACAGATTTGTGAACAATATTTGAGAGAAATAGGTCTTTTGTGTATATAGAAAAAGTCTTAGATCTTTGAGTTCAGCTCATGAAAAATGGGGGCAAAAACAAAAGTGTTGCATTTATAATTTTGTTCAGTGTATAATAAGTTAGCAGTGTTATTGAGTACAGTCTTTTTTTTTCAGCCCCACCCACATTTGTTCTGCTAGCATAGCAGCGTTCAAAGCTCAGTCAGCCCATGGAGAGTTAAGCCAGTCTTGATATACACAAACAGAGACGCATGCTGTGCGTGCTGAAAGCCTGCCACACACTTGTCATGGCCTGTGAGCTAGGAGTCAGCTGAGCCGCGTGTGTCCGTCGGGCAGAGAGACCCGCTCCCGTTCTTTTCAAGATTCGTTTCGTTCCGATGAGCGTTAACGGTGGCACAGTGGGGATGCGCGCACACATTCGCACATTCACTCACACTGAACTCGCACACAGGTCTGTTCTTGTTATGGCGGCTCAGCAAGAGAGCAGATTTCAATTAACACAGCCAAGAAAACAAAGCGTCTTTGGACACCGCAGCATAATCCAAAGCACATGCAGGCGACTGGATCTGTGCCAGATTCGTGTCAACACAATATTTGTGTGTGTGCCTTTGCTTACATCTGTTGTTTGACGTCCCCTACCGTACCAGATGAACATTTTCCCACTAAATCAATGTGCAAATGTGTTTGGAGGAAGATGATAGCGTATTACAGTGACACAAATGCACAAAATACACACATTCCGCAGCACATTACACATATTATGCAAGTCGACATGAAACGGAAGTTGCAATGGTCTTTTCTTCCCTATTGTGACGTATTTTCAAGTAAAACGGCTTCTTGAAAAATAAAACATTTAGTGTGGGACTTGATTTTGTCCATGGGATTGGATGGTTGGATGGTTGTGGTTTGCTATTGGTCGATCTGATGTGAGTGACAGGTGTTCCCGCCCTCGCGCCAGTAAACACATCATCAGAGAAGAGAAGAGATGACGCTGCAAGAGGAAGGGGAAGTTATTTTGATTCAAGATTATGAGGGAACATGGATTTTTAAATATAATGATGTGCACGGATAAATCATTTATAATAAATACTGCAATATTCCATTAAAAACCAAGAATTGTCCATTTTGATTTCATGTTGACTTTAATCTTTATCTCTTGGGTACCACCTAATTAGTTTGACTGGGTTTTTTTCATTTTAAGCAAACACTCGACTCAGCGACTTGTTTATTGGCATTTTCTCAGGCCGTGTTCCTGAGATCGTTCCCGACTGTGTGCTGTGAGCTGCTAAAGATCTTCAGCATGAGAGAGGTGGCAAATCTGGCCCGTGACACGCTGAGCAGCCTGCCTGCCCTCACGCACAATGACTGCCCCCTACAGGCTGTCAAACTGCAGTGCATGGCCAAGACCGTGGAGAGTCCTCTTTACGTCAACCCAGGTAAAGGATCACATGCAGTTTTTTGTTTGAAAACGCATTCAAAAAAATGAAAAATTATTGCTGAAAACACCATGAAATCATGTTTAGGTCTATTAGGGATCATCTAAATTCTAGTGTACACTGTGTCTATGCTAACCCTGTAAAGCCTAAAATATAAAATACATTTTTTTGTGGAACGGTTAATTGAACCTTTTGACAAAACATAAAAAAAACAAGATAAGTTTGCATATGTGTTTTATGTTTTGTATAATTTTTTGATGCATCAGGCATTTATGGCTCATATAGCATGATATAGTGAAAATATGGAGCTCATATTCGAGGAGTAATTTTATGACCCAAAGTGAGCAAAAATGTGCATTTTGGTGTAGATGTTGTTATATATATATGGCCAAAAAGTAAGATGAAAATCTGATAGCTTGTCATTTAAATCAATAATCTTTATAGTATAGCAGACTACATGCATAAAATGCATATAAATATCTTTGTCACTCCATATCTCCCAATAATAATGTCTTATTAAGATGATATCTAAATGCTTATTGTTATGATCAAAGCTCTGTAGTTTTTATTGTGGGGGACGAAACATAATGCAATGCAATACAATGATGATGATTCAGAGATGAACACATTTTGCTCAGAAATACTCACATTTTAACATAATTTTTTTTTTTTTTTAAATGAAATGTATGGATAATCATGTTAACCTGCTTCAGTCCAGAAACTGTTCATCATGAAATATTACTAACAATATAAAAGTTATTCTTTATTTACCTTATAAAAATCAGGAAAGATTTCACAGTAAAGACACGTGAACCACTGTTACTGTATGTTAAAAGGCCTTTTACTTGCTAAAAAGTATAAATATTCAATCAGGCGACAGAAAGCATATTGTGTACAACAGTTTATTTCAGCAAAGTTTTGATCATGATGATCATATTTAGAGTCCTTAGAAATTTGATACAATAGTTTTTCTAGGGTTAAGATGCTTGAATCTTGTGTATGTGTGTTTGTGTGTTGTCAGAGTCGAGGTGTGTGTTGTTACCTGTAGTTCTGCGTCTGCTGCACACACACCTGCAGGAGCAGAGGGAGCTGGTTCTGTGTGCCAACATCCTCACCAGCATGCTGACGCTCAACACACCCGCCACGGTCAGACTCACACTAAAACTGCTGCTACAGTCATTTCCTTACTGTTTAATTCACTCTCGTCTCTATTTATTAGTTAGTTTCTAGCTCTTGTCTTGTTTTAATTTCTGTTTTTCACCTATAGAATTGCTGGTGAGATTTGGTACTTATTTTAGTTGCTGATTTTGTATGGAGAAAATGTAAAAAAAAAATATCCTTAATATGTCCAAATTAGGGTTTATTATAATTTATCTGAAATTTTTAATTAATGTATGTAATTAATATATGTGAATTTGTAAATGTAAATTTCACAATATAGTAACCATTTTTAATCTAAAGCAGGTGTTTATTCAGTGATCTACCACAATAATATAATGTGACTTTTCTGACTAAATATTGTATTTAATTAATTGTAATTTAATTTGATTATTGGTGTATTATAAAATGAATTTAATAAAAAATATATAAATAAATATATAAAAATGTAATATCATATAATTAATTTTATAATATATAATTTGAGTTTTTAATTCAATTGAGTTCCACATTAGAATGACTGGTGAGATTTAGTACATATTTTAGTTACTGAAAAAAAATTAAAATGACCTTGAATTTGTTCTAAGTAATTCTTATTCCTTCATATAAAAATTATAATAAATTATCTAACCAAATAAGTTTTAGAAATTTAATTTAATTGTTACCTCCTGACCTGTAGGCCTATGTAAATTTCACAATAAGCGAATTTGATTCCTCAAACAATTTTTTTAACCTGAAACTGATGTTTATTCAGGGATTTACTCTTCTATCACTGTAATATAATGGAACTTTTGTTAATAAATATTGATATATGTGATACATTTTCATTTAATTTGATTCATTCAATCATCATATTACAAAACTAATTCAAAATGTAAACATTTAAATCAATTGACAGCCCTAAAAATATTATTTAAAAGATTAATTGTTGTATTAATTTTTTTTTAAATAAAAATGTATATTTAGTATATATAGTGATATATTAATTTGTATATATCAAAATAAAATAAAAGTGTTTTGTCTTATCTCTCTGTAGGAGTGTGGAGTGTCTGAGGAGGTGAATCAGGTCATGGAGAGTCTGTCTGGTGTCTTACTCAGAACTATACTGGAAGTGACCAACCGGCCCCAGCCTGCTGCCTCCTCCCTGCGCCTGCAGTACCAGGATGTCACTGTGCGTCTGACCTTTTCTAATGACCTTTTATGTTTACTTTGGGGGAAGTATTTCAGTATATGAATAACGCTCAGATGTGTTCGTGTTTCAGGGTGAATTTGTTGCCTGTTTGCTCGCGTTGCTACGGCAGCTAAAAGATAAAGAATACCAACAGCTTCTCAGCAGATTTCCCACTAAAGATGAACTAACGGTAAAATCATTTTAAAAACATTACCAGAGCAGCTGTTTATCTAGCTTACTCTGCTGTGGTAATAGTGATTGCTGTAGTCTAACTGTAAGATCTCTTACACTGGTTTCCCAGAGTTTCCTCCTGCAGTTATTCACCGTCTTCAGAATACTTATCCGACAGGATATGTTCCCAAAAGACTGGACTGTCATGCGGCTGGTCGCTAATAAGTAAGGGCTTGGAAATCCAGGCTTGAACTGATTGATATGTAATCTCATTCAGCCATAGAAATGTTTTATTGCTTGACGTTTCTGTTTGTTTGTGTTTAGCGTCATTATTACCACCATCTTGTATCTCTCTGATACCCTGCGCAACAACTTCCTTAATGAGAAATTTGACTTCAAGGTAAGGATATTTTCCATTTATGGGTTCAAGATTTTTTTTAAAGAAATTCATATTTAAAGACAAAGACATTTATAATTCAAAAGCTTTGAAATAAATGCTTTTCTTTTGATTTTTCTATTCATCAAAAAAAATTCATTCCACAAAAATATGAAGCAGCACAACAGTTTTTAACATTGATAATAATAAGAAATGTTAAAGCAGCAAATCAGCATATTAGAATGATTTCTGAAGGATCATGTGACACTGAAGACTGGAGTAATGGAATAAATTACATTTTAAAACACATTGACATAAAACATTTATTTTAAATTGTAATAATATTTCACAGTATTACTGTGTCTATTGAGCTCTGATAAAAAATGCAGCATTGGTGAACATAAGAGACTTCTTTCAAAAACATAAACACCTGACACTTTTCCCTGGAAATCAAACCCATGACCTGGATGTTGCTAACAGCAAAAGTTCTCAAATTTAATATTATTACAGTAAATATAATGAAATCTGTAAAACATCTGCACATAATCTTCATTCTCACCTTTTAAGTAAAAAAAAATAATACATGCAGGTGTTTAAATACTACAGATTATTAATTAATGTTCTGCTCTCCAGAGTACTGGAATACCAGAGAAAAATTTGCATACATTATATAGAATTTACTAATGATTGCCTTTAACTATGTCATTAAATATGTTAATATATTCAGACGTCTGTGGTTCACTGTGTACGTGTGAAAGCAGTATCTACACTATAAAAATGTTTGATCCAGTAACCTAAAAATGTGCTTCTGACATTTAAATTAAATTAAATATTTAATATGACAATCAACCTGAGTTCAGTAGGTCACACCAGGAAAAGTCATTTTTAAAGGACAGATAGAAATATTTCCTTAGGCTAACAACTGCACATTGCCATTCTTTACAGTGTGCTGTATGACATCAAAAATTACTGCATAGGAGAATTCTCTCCTGGTGCATCATGGGAACATGATAAACGTGTGCCTGCAATGCAGATAATCATAGTCAGCATTTTAATTAGCTGTCTTTTTATCTGTAGGTATGGGAGTCCTATTTTTATCTCTGTATAATATTCATCAACCAGCCTTGCCTCCAACTGGAAATGTTCCCGCCTTCCAAGAGGAAAAAAGTCCTGGAGAAGTGAGACCCCTTCCTGTTCTTTTCCTTTATGTGATCAGAATCCTACCGAGAATGAGACTGAAAGATTTTATGGTGTAAAATAACACATTCTGCGTAATGAGACGCTATTATTAGCAGCTGGTTTAGGGATTTATTGTATATTGGCTAATTAGTTTTATACAGTACGCATTTTGCAAGTTGCATCATGGGAAAAGTGTTGTAATATTACCACATTGGCCATGTCTGAAATCGCATACTCTCTAGAGTAGGTACTTATTTTGAATAAGTACTTACTTTGTATGAGTTTGTGTAATATGAATGTAATCCGGACGTACTACATTTAGCATGTTGCCAAATTCTTTCCCGTGGCCTCATGGGATAGTAAAGTGTCCATTGCATGCACACTTCAGAATCTCGCCAGAAGTAGTAGGTAATCCAGGTGCTTTTTGCCTACTCTTTTATGAGTACTGTGAATTCGGACATACTACTTTTGTCACACACTGTATATAGTAGGGAAGTATGCAATTTAGGACGCAGCTAATATCCTTTCTATTACCACAGAATTTATATGATTATGTTTGTGTTTTTAAAGGTATGGTGACATGAGAGTGATGATCGGTTGTGAGATTTTCAGCATGTGGCAGCATTTGGGTACGTCTTTTGGTACAAATTAACATTTAGCATTAATGGATTCACATGACCGTTGCATTTAAAGGGTTAGTTCAACAAAAAATAAAAATTGTGTCATTAATTACTCACCCTCATGTCGTTCCAAACCCGTAAGACCTTCGTTCATCTTCGGAACACAAATGAAGACAAACCCCCCCCCAAAATAATGACTTTATTCAACAATCTCTTCTCGTCTGTGTCAGTCTCCTACGCTGCTGACGTATTAAATACAGTGCAGCGCTTTCAAAGTGCTACGTCAGAATGCCGGCTTACCATTGGTCAACGTTGTTCACATGAGCACCACGACAAATGCGCGTGATGCTGATGCAGGAGCTAGCCAATGGTGAGCTGCTGTTCTGCCGTAGAACTCGGAAGCGCTGCACTGTATTTACTACGTCAACAGCGTAGGAGTCTGACACAGGCAAAAATAAATTGTTGAATAAAGTCGTTATTTTTGTTTGTTTTTGGTGCACAAAAAGTATTCTCGTCGCTTCATTAAATTTAAGGTTGAACCACTGGAATCACATGGACTATTTTAACGATGTCTTTACTGCCTTACGGGTTTGGAACGACTTTGACCAATGAATTAATGACCAAATTTTCATTTTTGGGTGAACTATCCCTTTAAGAGCGATTTATATGGTGTTGTCTTCCAGGTGACTATAAGTTAAATCTCATTCCTACCCTAATTGGCCCGTTCATGGAGGTGACTCTGGTACCACAGATGGATCTGCGGAACGTCCTCATCCCCATTTTTCACGATATGATGGACTGCGAACAGCAACGGAGCGGCAACTTCAAACAGGTGCTGAAATTGCAGTGACATAAACATGTTTCAGTGTGCGAGAGCAGCGTAATGTTCATGTTACAGTAAATGATGTGCGGGCACCAGAGTAAAACGCTGCTCGTGACGCTTTTGAATGGAATCATAATTTGAAAAGGATTGTCAGAGTTTGAGCTACTCATGTAGATGTAAAGGTGAACTACATTTGGTATATCATTTATTTTCTAAATCATTTTAAAGGGGCCATGTCTGGGTTTTTAAATTGTTATTTCAATTATCTTATAGCAAGCCCTTCAAAATAATGAGGAAAATATTGCAGATATAGCCTGGATTGGACAATCGATTATTTATGATACATGATTGTTTTCGGTGCAGGAAACCTTGACTAACATTATAAGTGGACTTAAAAACATGCCTGAAGAAGGAAAAATAACATTTTTAAATTTGTCTGTAAAGGTGGAGGCCAAACTAATAGACAAACTAGATGGTCTGATGTCAGAGGGCAAAGGAGATGAGACTTACAGAGAGCTCTTTAACAACATGTGAGTCCTAATTCTTTATCTTTTTTTAACCCTCATCCCTCCCTCACACCGGATTAAAATGACCCGAAGCCCTGAAATGATACTTTTTTGTGTGTGTGCAGAAAGCATATTTCATTTCATTTTGATAATATTTTTTCTATTTTTAATGCATTTTTTTGGAGGTTTTTTTATATTTTTTTTATTTACCTTTAAATTACTAGATTTTATCAGTAAACTACATTAAATAATAAACTACATTTAAAAAATATATATTCAAATAGAAAACACTTATTTTAAATATATATTAAATAAATGTATGTTAAATATTTATAATATTCCACAATACTCCAGTTTTTACCTTATTTTTGATCAAATAAATGCAGCTTTAGTGAGCATAACAGATTTCTTTCAAAAACATAAACTACTGATGGAAGTGTATAAATACCAAACAATTACGTATTATATAAATATAAAATATATATATATTTATAAGTGCTGTCAAATCGATTAATCACATCCAAAAGAAAAGTTTTGTGTTTACATAATATATGTGTGTGTACTTTGTATAATTGCTATGATATTATATATAAATACACACACATGCATGTGTATATATTTAAGAATTGTTTGAATATTTATATATAAAATATTTATTATATATTTATTTTTTAATATAATTTATATATATATATATATGTTATATATATATATATATATATAATATACATTATATATTTATATATATATATATATATACACAGTATATACATGCAAATATTCCTTAAATATATACATGAATGAGTGTATATTTATATATACATAATAATTATACACAGTACACACACATATATGATTTGATGAATATATTCTATTAAAATATACAAAAATATTGTCAAATGTTTTTCTATTTTTCTGCATTAGAATTCCGTTGTTTGGTCCATATCCGAGGTAAGACCATCATTAAATACTATGTACTACAGTCATTGTTTTAAATGAGTTAATTTCCTAGAATATATCTGAATACTGTATGTCTGTGATTTAGTCTGCTGAAGAAGATCGAGAGAGAGACCTGGAGAGAAAGTGGCGTTTCCCACATCGCTACTGTCACACGGCTAATGGAAAGATTACTAGATTACAGGTAAAGCAGACACACGCACAAACACATCCACACACAGAATGCATACAGCATACAGTACAAACACACTCGTGTTTCATGCATGAGGGTCAGTGATGTTCTTCATCTCTTCACAGGGACTGCATGAAGATCGGAGAGGTTGATGGGAAAACGATGGGATGTACAGTCAACCTTCTGGTTAGCTTAGATATTACTGATATTTATTTATTTATTTTCATTTGTGTCATGTTCTTCACTTGAGATCAGAGAACATATTTTAACATTGAAAAATATGACAGATTTTACCTGTTATTTATTGTAGTTGTTTGGTATTTATTGAGATGACCTTCAGAAAAAAAGGATGTTCTGCTCACTTTGTCCTGTTCTTTTCAGAACTTCTACAAAACTGAGTTGAATAAAGAAGAAATGTACATCCGTTATATTCACAAGCTCTATGAGCTGCACCTGAAGGCACAAAATTACACCGGTAATAATCGCTCAATATATTTGGGTTGATCTGTATCATTTTCATTTGACCGTATATACTTGATTTATGTTAATTTTGTACTGTAGCCTACCTCTGATCAAAATATGTGGCAAGTAATTTCTGCACCAACTAATTTTTAATTATTTAAATGTATGCTATGTATTTTTAATAATTAATGATTAATTTTTAAAATATCATTTTCTAATAGTAATAATAATATTTTCTAATATAAATTATTATTTTTATTTTCATTTTTTATGATCTGCGTAACTGTTGCATAATAATAATAATAATAATAATAATAATAATAATAATTTAGATTAAAAAATATTATTATTATCATTATTTTATTCTTTTTTTTACTTTTTTTGTTGATTCTTTATTGATCCTTTACAGGAAATTACATACAATTGATATAAAATGTGTTGAATAATAATAATAATAATCATTATTCATAATACAAATAACTTTTTTAAATTTTAAATTTGTTAAGATAATAACTGTTACACAGATAATTTATAATAATTTGTTTATTTTATTTTTTATGATGTGGCAGTTTTGCATAATAATAATATTTTGTATAATTACAATTTTTTTAATTATAATTTTTATATGATCAGTAACTGTTTGTTGCAGAATTGTAGTAATAATTTGTATATATATATATTTTAATTTTAAATTTTTTATTATCTGTGTAACTGTTGCAGAATAATAATAATATTTTGTATTTTAATTATTTTTTACATTTACATTTTTATGATCCGTGTAATTGTGGTGCATGATAATAACAAAAACAATAATAATAATAATCTATTATAAATGATTGTGTTGCATAATAATAATCATAATACTCACAATTTGTATTATAAATCCTTTTAAAATATTTTTTATGATCTGTGTAACTGTGTGTTGCATAATAATAATATATTACTATTACTAATAATAATTTGTATAATACATTTTTTTAAACTATTTAGTTAAAGTATTTTTACATTTAAATTGTTTATGATCAGTGTATCTGTGTTGCATAATAATAATAATAATGTATGTATATAATTTTATATATACATATAATTATTATTATTATTTTTTTTTTCAGTTTTTAATGATATGTGTAACTGTGTTGCAGAGGCATCGTACACCCTCCTGCTGTACGACGAGCTGTTGGAGTGGACTGAAAGGCCTCTCAGAGAGTTTCTCACGTACCCAATGCAGAGCGAGTGGCAGAGGAAGGAATGCCTCCATCTCACCATCATACACAATTTTGACAGAGGGAAAGTGAGTCCATTTTTCATTTTAGTCATTCATGTGGCTAATAATGCTTAATGTTGAAGGACCTGGGCAGATAGTTAAAAAAGCCGTTCACACTGACAGATATTTGCAGTGACAGTGTGACTAGAAATCCTCTATTTTCAATCACAATTGGCTGATGATCAGCTACTGTAACTTAAGTATTGTTCTTTTCTTCCTACATACTGCCATCTTGTGGCTGAAACTTACAGCTGCAATTACCCACCACTTTGATAAGAGCACGGGTCCTTGTTTATAACTAAAAATATACTTTAATGTATGAAGTATTATTGTTATTTAAAAAACAGAACTCTTCCTTCCAGTGCTGGGAAAACTGCATCATTCTGTGTCGAGAACTGGCCAATCAGTACGAAACGTATTATGATTACAGAAACCTCAGCAAAATGAGGGTGAGTATTTCCTGTTTGCAGACCATTTGTGTATGTATGTATGTAGTTTTTTATTTGTATTTATTTATAGTTTTATTTATTTATGTTTATTTTTGCACAGCCTAGTCTGCAACTCAAACATCCGCTTTTTGTTTGCAGCGGCTTTAAATACAGCATTTATTTGAAATAGATTGAGTTGTTATTACAGTATGTTCATTATACTTATGGCCAATTGTTATCCTAATGAGGCGTTTGGCTTTAACTGTTAAACAGAATAAACAAAAAACAAATGGGGAAGTTCAGTTACACAGTCGATTGCTTCACAGATTGTGGCAGTAATTTGTCATATTAACAGCTGTTTGTGTTGCATTGTGCTCAATGGTCTGTTTTATTTGCGTTCTTGATAGATGATGGAAGCCTCTTTTTATGACAAAATAATGAACCAGCAGCGTCTCGAGCCGGAGTTCTTCAGAGTCGGATTCTACGGCAAGAAGTTCCCCTTCTTTTTAAGGGTACAGCTCTTCAAGCATATTTATATTATATTTATATATACATATGTATTATTTATAGTATAATAAAAGGTTTATTATATTAGGTAAATATTTTACAGATATTGTTGTCATAATATAATATAATATAATATAATAAAGACTTATTATGGTTGTTAAATATTTTACAGGTAGTGTTGTCTTATTCATAAATTGTTTTTGCAGTTTTTTTAAGCAATAGTTCACCCAAAAATTAAGTACCTGGTCACAGTGTTGTATGATTACAATTATTCAAAAATCTCTAGCATTTATATTATATTTATATATATTATCAAATATAATATAATATATTGGTTTATGATCTTAGGTAAATTTTTTACTGATATCATTATAAATAGTTTTGGCTTTATTTAAAGCAATAGTTCACCCAAAAATAAATTCTTGACAGCCTTTGCTCACAATGTTGTATAATTACATTTATTCAAAAATGTGTACTTTTATATTTATGGAACAAGTACAGTAATGCAGGTTTTGAATGATATGAGGGTAAGCAAATAATGACAGCTCTTTCATTTTGGGGTGAACCATCTCTTTAATATTAAAATGTTGTAATCTTTATCCTGTAATTCAACATCATGTCCTCTAGGGGGCACTTTTCTCCCAGATCTCACTGTAACTCATCTGTAATTTGCAACATTTTCCTTTTACTGAGCTATTCTGTTTACCAAATGCTGTTCTTTGTATTTTCACACCAGATGTCTTTAATGACAATGGAGGGGAAAATTAGAATAAATTAGAATTGATTTATGAAAGATTTTATTCTATCCACATTCAGTCCCTCAAAGTCTGTATTGTCTCTAGTTTCTTCCATTTTCCTCATTATTTCTGTCTGTGTGTTGCCGCCGAACAGAATAAAGAGTTTGTGTGTCGAGGGAACGATTACGAGCGCCTGGAGGCCTTTCAGCAGCGGATGCTCAGCGAGTTTCCTCACGCCATTGCAATGCAGCACGCCAACCTGCCCGACCAGACCATCCACCAAGCAGACGCGCAGTGTATCCTTAAACACATTTTTGTTGATTTTAATGAAGTATAGCTGTTTATGAATGTAAAAGGTCTGCAAAGATCAAAGTTTAGGATAAATGGGAGTTATTATTTTCTAAAGGAAAGAAGCGATTCTGAACTGCCTGAAACATGTCATCATTAAATCCAGTCGTACTTCCTGCACGAACCTACGTAGGTTTGTAACAAATTTGCATAATGTGGCCTATGGTCTACATTGGCTGCTCACAAGCAACATGCACTTTGCCCGCCCTCAAACACTGTAGTTGTAGCTGAGGCCTGGAAGAGTTTGGTTTATGTTGTTGACACGCTGTTTTCTGCCCTGTGAAAGCAAATCCACTTTGCTTGCACTTCCAAAAGGTGAGAGCATTGGCTTGAATTGATAGGGTAAAAACCGACTCCATCGTTACTGTTAGAATACACACGCCTGTGTATCAAGTGTTAAGGAAGATCCGGAGCTGAAATTTAGATATGGTAATGTATATTATGAGACCTTTGATGCATATAAACCTGTTGTAGGAGACCTCCAATACTAAATTAGGAACCTTTAAAATAGCATAATGGGGCACTTTAAAACTTATATATTTTCATTTAAAAAAATTATTTATGAAAGTCACATTAAAACACATTAAAGTCACATTTTTTTCCCTTTTGTTTAAATATTCTAAACAATATACTATATATCCAATATATAGATTGTTTTAACTTTGTCCTAGATTTTCAATCTTAAAATATAAAAAACTGTGCTGTAAATTCTTTGCACACTACTGTCTCTGTATTTCTGAAAATGTTTGTCCTGTAATTAATTGAATTTGCTTATTCAGAACGGAAAAGTACAAATTCACATTTCATTTCTTGAGATTGCCAAATTGCTCCTCACGGATTCATAGATGAGGGCTGGTGTGAGGATAAGGGCAATTAAAGAGTGGAGAAGTGCTAATAGGGCAGCTGTTGATGTGTGAGCTGTTGGTCTGCAGCCAGCAGAATGGTTTCTAATCAGATGTGTGTCTGAACTGAGTTCATGCTGCTCCATGACCATCTTACAGCTGCTAATGATCTGATAGTTGATTGTATCTGTGGCATAAGTTCATGAGTAGCTCAAACTTCTTTCAGAGGAAAGTAGTATTGCTCGATTACATTTTAGGAGACTTAAGTCTCAGTTTATGTATGAACCTTTGTCTCGGACGTTTCTCCTTAATCCTATAAAAATAAGATGATATTAACTGGAAATAAATGAGAGAATGAGATTACTGCAGTCTCTGCATGTGAGTGTGTTTTTGCAGTTGTGAACTGACCATCATGTGTAGACTGAATGTGCTTTTTAAGTCCCTTAACTGGTCGTGATTCAGATCTGCAGATCTATGCTGTTAGTCCTGTCCCTGAAAACCAGGACGTCCTGCAGAGAGATGGAGTGCCCAACAACATCAAGAGCTTCTACAAAGTCAACCATATTTGGAGGTTTCGCTATGACAGGCCTTTTCACAAGGGCACTAAAGACAAAGAGAACGAGTTTAAGGTGTTGTAGACTGTCTGTCTGTCTATATCTATCTATCTATCTATCTATCTGTCTTTCCGTCTGTCTGTCCATCTGTCTATCTATCTGTCTGTCTTTTCATCCGTCTGTCTATGTGTCTATCCATCTGTCTACCCGTCTATCTATCTGTCTGTCTGTCTTTTCATCTATCTGTCTATATTTATCTGTCTATCCGTCTTTCCGTCTGTCTGTCTGTCCGTCTATATATATCTGTCTATCCGTCTGTCTGTCTTTTCATCTGTCTGTCTATATTTATCTGTCTATCCGTCTTTCCATCTGTCTGTCTATATCTGTCTGTCTGTCTTTCTGTCTATCTATCTGTCTATCTATCCGTCCGTCCATCTTGTCTGTCTATACATCTGTCCGTCTCGTCTGTCTATACGTCTGTCTATCCTGACCTGTCATTTTTTTGATGTTGCTAAAGTCTTGGACACCAAGATGATGCTGATGTTATTTGTGTTGTGCTGTAGAGCCTGTGGGTTGAACGGACGACACTGACCCTCGCTCAGAGTTTACCTGGGATTTCACGCTGGTTTGAGGTTGAGAAAAGAGAATTGGTGAGTCATAACTTTAAAAAAAGCAAACATTTTACAAGACACTTGTAGACCTCAGCCCTTGATAAATCATGAACATGGCCAATCACGTACAAGGCAAGGTTTTTCCAAGCACTTCGACACTGTCATGAATTTAAAGTAACTAAAGATGGCACGTCCATCATCAAAACAATAACAATAACAATAATTACCTACCAACATCATAACCTAAGTGTGCTTTCAATATAGGTGGAGATGAGTCCTTTGGAGAACGCCAGCGAGGTGATTGAAAATAAGACGCTGCAGTTGAGAACGCTGATCGCCCAGTGTCAGATGAGGCAGATGCTGAACATCAACCCTCTCACCATGTGCCTGAACGGAGTCATCGATGCCGCGGTCAATGGAGGGTTAGCTCGATACCAGGAGGTACAGGACGGGATGGAGAGCAGGGTCAATCTGGTTCTAGTCGATTAGAGGTGGACTTTGGGTTGGCGTTTTATTTCACAGATTTAAAACTTGGATAAAAAATGTAGAAAAGAATGGGGGAAAATAAAGTGGCCCATTGTGTAAAGCTGATAAGACCTAAAGTATCCACACAGGCTCAAAGCTTGTCGCTTACAAGCTAGAGTTTCAACGACTACAGCAATGCTACCCTTAGGAATAAAAAGTTAGCGACATTATAATCTCTAATAAAAAGTAGCCACATTGCAGCTTATTTTAATTTTTTATTTATTTATTTATTAGTGCTGTCAAATCGATTAATCACATCCAAAATAAAAATGTGTGTGTACTGTGTATAATTATTATGTATATATAAATACAAACACATGCATGTGTGTGTGTATATATGTATATGTATATATATATATATATATATATATATATATATATAAAATATTTATTATATTATTATATTTGTATATAAAATATTTATATTTATTTATACTTTAAATTATATAAATATATATACAGTATATACAAGCAAATATTTCTTAAATATATACATGTATGTGTGTGTATTTATATATACTTAATAATTATACACAGTACACACATTATGTAAACGCATACTTTTATTTTGGATGCAATTAATCGATATGACAGCACTATTATTTATTTTATTTCATTTAGAACAGAACCATATTTACAATATGTAATAATTTATATTCTAAAATATACTGATGAACATTTAACTGAATATTTTATAGTTTTATTTTATAAAATGATTGTATAATAGTATGACTATAACTAGCTTAACAAGCTAGAGTTTCTGCAATGCTACCCTTTGGGGAAAAAAATTGTTGTCATTATAAGCTGCTAATAAAAACATAATAAAACATATAAGAAAAATAACAACATTGAACCTTTATTTTATGTTTTTTTTTGTATCTAATAATTTATAGTTAAAAACAAACTGATGAACATTTAACTAAATATTAAGTATTATTTTCAGAATTTTTTGTATAATACTATAACTAACGTAAAAAAAAATGTCCCTACTAAAATAAGTATTTTTAATCAAAGTCAATAGGCGACTGAATAATTCAAGTTAGTATCAAATGGCACTGTTGTTTGCTACCCAATACTGATTGAATACATACGCAAATGATTATTTTGTGTTCAATTTCCTATTACAGAAAAAAGTAACACATTTCAGAAAATTGGTTTTACATTGACAAAATAAATCCTCTCAGTTCCAATGTCATGTAGAATTTTTTGATGGCATTTTATGACATGAGGCAGTCAGAATATGGAAATATTTGAACTGTTGTAGTCGAAAATGTCTCGTGGTCTTGACAATATGAATTGTCTGTGAAGTGATTTAACGGTGTAATGACTCCAGTTTCACCTTGTTCCTTTTAGCAAGATAAAAAAGCGCAGTTTCTAGCTGTTGTTTTCAGTGAAACCCTCAAAAAGAGCATTCGCTGGATGTTTAATGACTACCCCACATCCTCACACTTCATAGGACTGTTTGCTGCATGTATCTCTGACAGTTGCCAAGCAACAGCATGTTGAGCACTGGCCTTTTGTGAGCGTGAGCTTCAACTAACTCTATTAAAAGGGAAGAGCTAACTGCAGGGGTCCTCCTGAATCCCAGCATGCACCTCACTGCACAGATGATGAGTTTACCACAGAGCACAGGGCTGCAGTTCTATGAAAGCTGGATCAAAATGTCACTTACACATGACAATTAGCATGATGGATTAAGCGAGAGTCGTGGAAACGTTCACAGCGTTATTGTAATGTTGCGCAATGGTTTCTGAGGAATGAGTAGGAGTGCAGGTTAGTTTACAGCAGAGAAACGGCTGTGAGACATGCAGTGAATTTCAATGTCTGGGTTTATTTATTAACTCGACTTTTCTTAAAAAAGAGCCTAAATACAAATGATGGACGCATCTCTTTATCTACTTTCTCTCGCAGGCATTCTTTGCGAAAGATTACATCGCAAATCATCCAGAGGACGGAGAGAAAATTACTCGTCTTAGGGAACTGATGTTTGAACAGGTACAAAACCAATAGTTATTCGGGTCAATGGTGTGACACTTTGCTTGTCTGCTAATTTATTCAAAAATATATAAAAAATTGAATTCATACATACAGTGACTTGAATACATTTGAAGAAGCAACATAAATATAATTATCAAAAATATAATATTTATTCATTAACAATTCATTATATTTAGCTATATATATTCATATATAGCATGCTAAAAAAAAACTTTATTTAAAAAAACTAAAAGTAATAAATAATATTTTACTTGATGGTTATGACACATTTTTAAACTCAATAAATGTAAAAACTTTTGGAAAATTATATATATATATATATATTAGTTTTAATAGTTAATAATAGTTTAATAGTTTTTTTTTTTTTTCAAACCATATGAAACCAACATTCATACAAAGAGTAAATGTCTTTATATAGTGCATGAAAATGTTAGTTTGTTCTAAGAATAATTCAACTTTCTCTCTGATTTGTTTACAGGCCCATATTCTAGAATTTGGTTTAGCCGTGCACGAGAAGTTCGTCCCGCAGGATATGAGGCCGTTACATAAAAAGCTTGTTGACCAATTTCATGTAATGCGCTCCAGTTTGGGAATTCAGGTATGTTTACTTTTTGTACATATACAAGTATATATTCACAGGTCTTTAAAGCCGAAATGTAATTTTTTTTATGTTAAAATACACATTTTGTGTTAAAAAAAAAAAAAATTATGTTTGTTTGAAAATCCCGACCAGCAACAATGGCTCAACCAATGGCATGAATTTTGGACGGGGCTATTGAGTTAATCTGACCAAAAGCAGACGGAAGGAGTTTTTTTATTATATGTTTGAAAAGTTACCGTATTGTTCCGAATATAAGACGACCCTCCTTTTTCAAGATGTACCTTTTGGAAAAATATTTTTTTGAAGATCACATCTTGAATTTTATAAAGAAAATGCTTTTATTTGAAAATAATTTTATTTTTATTTATTTTTAGTATTGAAAGGGTGGTAAATACTGGTAAAATGTACCAACGATCACATTTAAAAATAAACACTTTTTGGCATACCATAAAAATAACCTGTAGCCCATCTGTTATCATTTTCATGTCCAGCGCCACGTTGTTTAAATAGCAAATGCACTCGCGCCCATCTGTTCGCCCATGGACATGCTGGTCTGAAAACGAGGTGTGTTCAGGCGCATTGTTGGCGCGTTGCTATTTTGAGGCAACTGAAATCGACTGCACCATTGACCAACAAAAACCTGGTCTAAAGTCAATAGTGCAGTATTTTTTTGTGTTATTTAAAGGCACGTTAGTAATGTGCGCCTAAACATTTTTAAATATAAAAAATAAAAGGACTCCTCTCTAGAGAAGCGTTCAGTCTTTCAGCTTGCAAATTCTGCCATGTCAATAGCGAATCCGCCATTGTGCAAGCGCAACTGGCTTTTAAAGTGAATGAGAGATGAGACTCTGATTGGTATATTGCACGTTACGGCCAAAACACATCCATGACTCATTAAGAGACTAGGTACGACCCTTTTGGACTATGCGACTGGTGCTCCGACTGTTTTTTCTGTCGTTAAACTAGCACAAGTGGAAGTGCACCTGCGCCATGCGCTTCAGACCATGCGCTCAGATCGTTAAAATAGGGCCCATCGTCTTATATTTGGTACAATATGGGAATTTGCAGCTGTAATTAAATGCTTCACCTTTAAGAAATGGTGGTATTCATTTCAACCAATGAACCAAGTTCTAATATTTTGTCATCCAGCCACAAGAGTTTCCTGCTTATGTGCGAGTTAGTCCGCTGCATTTTGCCAATGGCAGTCCGCGCACATGTAGGACCCCCGTACCTAATGCCATCAGTCCAGAGGGAGGCCGAATTGTGGCGAGACGCAGGTATTTGTCATCTTAACCGCAAGGGTTTTTCTGTGGATTTTTGTGATACAAGATAAAATGCTTTAAGACCAGAGATAAAAAGTTTTGTAAAGTTTTGAAAAGTTGAACTCAATTCAAATCACAGCCAAGGAGATGCTATTTAGGAAATCTTATGTTTTGCATCAGGTTTGACAGATTGGCAACGAGAACACACCCACACGCTTGCTAAATTTATCCTGAAATGTATTCCCTTTCAGTCCTCTCAGCTATCCAGCCGTCAACCGATACTCCTCATCCTCACTGTCATCACAGGCCTCAAACGAAGTGAGCAACATCACTGGCCAATCAGAGAGCTCGGATGAGGTCTTCAACATGCAAGTGAGTTATATTATTGATATTACAATTTTAAAATTACATATATACAGTTTGAGTAATATCACTCTATTAGGAGTGCGATATGGATCTATATTAGCATGACTGTGATTTATCCGAGTGCAGTATGTATAGAGCCATGTTACACGACTACGAGTGTGATATTGCGTTTATATAACAGTTTGCCGGCACAAGTGTGTAAATAAATAAGAAACAAAAAACGAGTGTCTTAAAAAACCCTCTGGTGTGCGTAACTACTTCCTTCTGCCACGGATTCAGCTCTCAAGTTGACAGTTTAACAGTTGAGCCCAAGCCTCACTTTAGAACTAGTAACGAAGGAACGCTCTAGGAGTTGCTTCATTGAAGTTAAAGGCTATTATATGTAAAAGTATAAGGGGTGAATTCAGGTTGATTGGGACAATTTTTCCAAGTCATCTCAATAGCAAAACGTGTCCCAATCACCCTAAATTCACCCCTATATAAAAGCTATATGCTATAAGCTATATACTAAAATTATTATGTGGAGTAGATTATTATGAGATGGAGATCGAATAAGAGAGATCTCATATTCATAATACGCTGTCATAGTATCCTTTCAATGGTTATGGGGATTTCCCTTGACAACACTGGTCAATTTGGTTGTGTCTTACAATGTGTTGTTGAAAGTAAAAATACTGTCCTTGTTTCAGTCTCTTTCAATATAAAAGTCTTTGCTACTGACAAGACAGTCTCTTGTTGCTACCCTTACGAAAAATAACCATGGTTTTACTATAGTAAAAGTGTAGTAACCATGGTTTTTTGGCTAATTGATTACCATTTGTATAACCACAGTTTTACCACATATACCATGGTTAAACTATGGCTAGAGTAGCAAAACCATGGTTAATTTGTGGTTACCATGGTTTAACTACAATAACCATGTTTTTTTGGTTTTATTTGTAGTAAAACCATAGTTAATTTTCGTAAGGGTATCTAAAGGCGTAAATGTAACCTGCACTGCAGTCAAAATCATCACTAACACACAGACCATTTCTCAATACCAAATGCTGTTATTATTTATATAAAATATTATTTATTGAACAATAATCAGGGGTGCACATAAGTTTTTCAGTCTGGAGATTCGGTTTGGTGCTCACGCTGCACATACAGTAGTGTGACCCATTAAATATAACCTATTAAAAAAAAAATAATAATAATAGCATTATTGCAAATGTTTTTTTTTCATTAAATAAAATAATAAACAAAATAATAAATAAAGCTTAGATAGATTTAATACTATTATATTTTAAAATAAAAAATGAGTATTAAATAAAAATACAATTCTTTTATATTACACTTAAAAATCAGCCTAAAACCTAAAATCAGCAAGCTTTTATTTTGGCAGGTTGCCAGTAAGTAAGTACAGTATATGCACTGCCTGTTTTAGCACTGCCGAGTGAAGGAGATAACTGTCTATTTAAGCAGATATATTCGTCTATATTCGTCATTCAGAAAGCGAAAGCAAAACTAAAACTGCAGGTATACAAACACTAAATAAAGCAGCGCTTGCTTACCGCTTTAAATATCAATCACGCTGATCATGTTCTTTATTCCACTCTGCTCGTTATTATGGAAATATTTGTGCAGCCTTCTGTCTGTTCAGTTTTGATTTACTTGCTCGCTTTCATCACTTTTGCTCTTATTCTCGTGCACTGAACAGCCAATCAGAGTTCTCTTTCTCATCGACGGCCCGACAGCGATTCTACATGTTGAATCGGCAAAAAAAAAACAGACGGCGTCCGACTAGAAGTCGGTCGACGCTCAAAAACGGCCTGACGTTGCCTGGCGGCCTATCGGCGGCTTGGTGTGTCCCTGGCTTTAAAGTTATATAAAAAATATAAAGTTAGGAAACTTTGCCCTCAGCCAAAACTATTTGCTTTGGAACAAATAATAGATTCATGCGACTAAATATTGCCAGTTAGATATACCCCAAAAAACAAATCATATCTCATATCTCAACGATTATAGAGACATCTGAGCCAGTAGCAATTTCTAGAAGAACTGGCTGAGGTAACGCTGTTCTCAGCGGGTACACATTTTTAAATAGGCACTATCTTTATAAATAAACCGCATATTTGATGTTTAAACTACTAACACTACATTCCGACACAACAACAGTAGTATTTGTAAAATTATAGTGGGTTCAATCCTCCGCCATTGACACTTGCTGTGAGAAATGCTGCAAGCCGAGTGATTCAAATTATGAAACGGTTCCTGTGGTGATACTGGTAGAATACCGCATGGCTGGAAAGACCTCTTAGCCAGTCAGATTTGAGGACCAAAAGTACCTGTTGTATAAATATACTTATTCAAATTAATAATTATTAATACTAATATGAATGTGTACAACTAATAGATAATACGGTTAACTAAATCGCATTACTTATCACTTTTCTTTTTTCTAGCCCAGTCCATCTACCTCAAGTCTCAGCTCAAATCACTCTGGCTCACACAATGTGAACAGCTCTGCACCCTCCAGCAACAGAGGTGAGTGAATTCGATAGACTATAAGCAATACGGCACTCGAAAGCAAGCAGTACTTACCATGCCTCGCAACATAATTGCCATCATTTTGCAGCATTGCCTCATTTCCTCTGTTATTTTGTATCCGTTCAATGCCGCACTACGTGTCTTTATTCCTCTTCATTAGCTTCTCCACTGCCGTCTGACAAGCACAAGCACTCCAGAGAGAACGCCTGCCTCTCTCCGCGGGACAGACTCTGCAGCGGCATTTTCCCAAGCCCGCTGGACCACACACAGGTCAGTGCAGTTGTACCCGCACTGTTTAAAGACACGTTTAACAATTACAAGCCAAACACAATATTCAGTGGGAAATCATGTAGTGCGGGCCTTCATTTTTTGATTGTTGTGATTTTATTATTTTAAATTCTCAAAAACTTGACCCAAGCCATATCTAGAGATGTAGACGTAAAACGTAAAGGTGGACTCTTTATTTAAGTCTTTAAGTAACCAGCATCTTAGCATCCACATAGCAACATCCCAGCAGCCACACATGATATGTAAGTATTATAGTGGACATTTGCCCGACTCTTGTATATAATATATATATATATATACCCCCCTTTAAAATTTCAGGGTTAAGGTTTTTTTTTTTTTTATGCTTTCGAAAGAATGATGAATATAAAGTTCAAAACAACTGCACTTATTTGAAATAAAAACATTATAAATGTCTTCACTGTCACTTTAGATCAATTTAATACATCCTTGCTGAATAACAGTATTAAAAAAAAAAAAAATTATTAACTTTTGAACGGTAGTACTGTATATATTATGTATTACTTTTATATATATTTTTACTATTACTTATATTTTATATTACTTTTATATATACTTTATTATTACACATTACTTTTTCTGTTCACATTACATCAGTAGAAAAGAAAATGAAATGAAATTTAATTAAATATTGAAAATATTAATGAATAATTACTATATGCATTATATAATGTAAAAATAATATAAATTTATATTATATTATGTCATATTATTATATATAATTTAAAATATATAATTTTTGGTATGTAAATAATATTTATAGTTTAAATTATTATTTATACTAAGTTAAAAAAAATTATGTATTGAAAATATTATGCATTATATACTGTAAAAATAATATAGATGTATATTATATTATGTCATATATTATTAAAGTATTTTATGTAAGTATTAAAAAAGAATAAGAATAAATTCTTAAATGTATTAAATTGTACAAATTCTTTAAAGTACTGTGCACTGACGAATCTGTTACATTTATTATTAAAGTCTATTTTTCTTTCATGTTGTCTTTAAAAGTCCAGCTCACAGCGTTCAGTAAACGTCCAGAGAGAAAGTCAGTATAAAAGGTGTAACGGATTCACTGAGATTTATATCTTTTATATCTTTTGCAGAGGATGATTCCGTTCCAAATACCAGTGGATTCATCATTACCGCGGTGTGAAGCCAATCTCCCCACACCTGAGACAGGTATTGAAGCTTTCTGCTGTGAGAGATAATACACCCGTTACACTTGAATCGGTTATGTACAGCTCAATGACACGTCCTTTTGTTCCTGTGTGTGTGTTGAATAGGATCTCTGTGCAAGAACGTAAGGTCACTGTCTCCCATGCCAACTGCCCGCTCCCCTCAGAAGGTGATTCCTTTATGCTTAATTCACTCTATGATGGGGAGGCATGATATTGTAAAAAAAATGACATTGTGATATTTACTTTTTCTGCGATATACTGTATATTGCAATATAAAGGAACATTCACTAGATGACTTGAATATCTATATTTAGAATAGTGCTGTCAAATTGATTCATCACGATTAGTCGCATCCAAAATAAAAATTCATGTTTACATAATAATTATACACAGTACACACATATATATTAAGTATATATAAATACACACTCATTCATGTATATATTTAAGAGATATTTGAATGACTGTATATATATAAATATTTTATATATAAATATACATTTTGTTTCTTAAATATATACATGCATGTGTTTGTATTTTTATATATATATATATATATATATATATATATATATATATATATATATATATATATATATATATATATATATACATAATAATTATACACAGTACACACATATATTATGTAAACATAAACTTTTATTTTGGGTGCGATTAATCGATTTGACTGCATTAATTTGAGAAGAATTAATCATTCTAGAATGAGTGGGGTGATTTTGAAAAATAATTAAAAAAGCTAGAAAAATATTTTTTACTTTTTTGGGGAATCATACTTTTAGGGCTGGACTATTTATTTTTAATTTGGGTGTTCACACTTGTTTACTCTTTACAAGAACTAACTCAGTTTACAAAAAGATCTCTCCACTTGAGTTTTCAAAGGCACATTCCCACTGTTTTTGACTAATTTTGTATAAAACAATAATAATATTGATTATTAAGTAATATATTAAACAAAATAAGAAATATATTGCAATATTGTAACTGTTGTACTGTAAAATAAGAAATTGAGTTTCATAAAAAAAATTAAAAATATATTTTATAGTACAACTGTAAAATTCTCATACTAAAATTATATTTGAATAAATAAATATAAATATTTTGAATTTAAAAAATGGAATAAACCGATACATCAGTCATACAGTGCTTTAGAGTGCATTAGTGCCAGTTCCCTTTTTTATTTTTATTTGATTAATTCATTTTTCCCATAGGGATTTTTAAAAAGTCTTCATTAAAGAGTTAAAAGCCAACGACATAATCGAATTTCATGGGGAATGGCAGACCTAAAGAGCTATTTTGTCACGTGTTGCTGACTGTGATTGGTGTAACTTTCTGTACGCCAGGAATTCTGCTGTTAAACTCAATTATTTAAAAAAATAAGCTAAAATAATGCAGGTTGACGGCTTCAGAAGAAGCAAAAACCATGGATTAACAACATCGTAGCTCATAGTAGGTCTATGTTTAAAGGTTTATAGGTTATCATTCAAATGAATGGAGCTTTTACTTCCGAAACCCAACTGTTGCACTCTATTGTGGCTGCGGTGTGTCACATGACAAGCTTGACATAGAAATAATACATTCTAAAATAACGGTCGCTTTAAAAAACTCAGGCCAGGGGCTCAGCTAGAATATTTTAAACTTCCGTGTGAAAGAGTTAATGTATTTTGTGCTTGATTTTGCTCTGCAGTCAATGGTGCCGCCCCTCACGCCCTCCCCGACCGATGGCTTGCCAATGGGGAGCCTGGCATCTCACTCCCCTGCCCGCTCTGGCAGCTACAGCAGCGGTATCTCGTCCCTCAGCCGCTGCAGCGTCTCTGAAACGTGTGGGATCGACCTCCCGCCACCCGACCCTCCTTTGCCCCCCGCCGTTCCCATGGACATGCCCATTCGCCGGGGCAGCAAGACTCCTCCGCCCTACAGCGTCTACGAACGGAACAATCCCCGGCGAGCGACACCACTGCCTCACAGTCTATCAGTGCCGCCCAGTAATGACAACCCCAGCCTGAACACAAAACCCCAACTGAACCGCACACAGCGAATTAATTCAGAACCCCGCCACCGGCCCACCCCCAGGAAGGTCTCTCAGCTGTAGTCTGTCTGCGGTAACCGGAAACTAGGACTAAGTGGCTTTTTTTGCAGTTGTTTGCTGTAAAATTACTGTAGGTTATGTATCATAATTGGGAATGTTTTCAAATGCAAGGAGGTGCATTTATGTGAAGGATTGGGAGTGGCATATTCATAAATAAATCTTTCAAATCTATTAAATAAGAGTGTCAATCAATAAAAAAGACATAAATCAAGAAATGCCAAATAAAAAAAAGTTAATAAATGTATCAAAGTCCAATGCAAAAATTTTATTTAAAAGTTATTTATTTATTTATTGACACACATTTCATGCTTTATTTATACTATTTATATTATATACTATCTTTTAAATAAGTGTCAATAAATAAATAAATGTTAAAACATCAATGCAAAACGTAATTTAAAATGAAATTGTATAACTATATAATATTGTTTTACCTAAATAAATCCATTGGACTATGTATTCAATGACATATACACATTTGATAATTTATTGACATTTTTACTAAAGATTTATTTATTATATGTCACTCTTAGTCCTCCATACATTCTTTTTTAATTTTAGCGATTTGTATTCTATAATCGAAAAGAAAGTAAATCGGAATGCGCCCATGATGAATGTTTTCCTTTTTTTTGTTCATTGATATTAAGTAGATCATCTTAATTTCATTTTACAGCTGCATATTTGGTGATTTAGTGACTATTTTGTGGAAGTCTGAAGTGCAGCTCAGAAACGCTCTTCACCGATGAACTGAACTGGACACAGTCCGTCTGATATGCAGTTACAGCTGGAAATGATGGAAAAGCCATGAAGAGATTATGTACGCTTTGAAATGGCATGTAATTTACAGCAAAATCTGAAGATCTGGCAGGTCCATATCCCATTTAGAGTGCTCTGAAACATATTGCTAGCAAGGTATTTTTGATAGAAGTACAAAATCAGTGTTGTACAGCTTTTCTTTCCACAGTACGGCAGTCTTTTTTTTGGTCTTACATAAACCGAGGCGTGCAGCTAGAACTGCATCCCATTTGAACCGCTTTGTACTTTCCGGAATGGCTAAAAGGTGCTACATATTTCTTAGTGTTTGGTTTTTTTCTAATGTAGCCTCGTATCTACCGAAACTGCCTGACCGTTTAAATGTGCCATGTGATGAAATTGTGTGGTCTCCGAGTTTTGTGCCAAAGATGCAAACAGTATTAACTTCTTTGTCAGTGAGAGTAGTTAGGAAAGCTTAACTGAAGTTAGCGTGACTGCTAGTGCTCAACAATGTGCTTCTTAAACCGTGTGCAGAGGCGTAGATCAAGACTGCATGGGGCATGAGCAGTACAAAGCAATATAACCATTGTAGTTTGCAGAGAGTGATAGAAACAAACATCATCTAGTTCTGAGATTACTTTTCCCAGCAACCTGATCCTAAATCAGGTTGTGCTGCCGCAGTCACTTCCGAACAATATTGGCTAGATCAAATCTGTTCTCCTTTAAATGTTAAATCCGACACTTTTAACTTTTCATGTTAACGTCAGAAATTCAATTTGGACTCTTATTTGGACTTTAGGTCATAGATGATAAACACAAAGTTTTAGGAAATTCTGTGTGGAATTGATTTTCTTTTCTATTGGTTTTCCTTTTCTATTGTTTAAATAAATTCACATATTTTCATTCAAAAAATTCTTTAAATCATTAAAAGAAATAATTTTATGTGTAATTTTTATCATGGAAAATGGATTCAAAACATCAAAACTTTCATCTTGCTAACAAAGCCAGCAAATGTTAAATGAAACTGCTGGTTTTTAGATATTTAATAAGTTGCATTTCAAAGAAAAGAGAAAAGTTGCCACATTTTGATGTAAAATTGATAGCAACAAACAGCTTTTTCACTGCCAGCTTGAAATCCCACAATTCTTTGAAATGGATAATTTGATGTATTTAGTTGTTGAAATGCAACTTTAAAAAGCAAAAATGTCCCCTGTTATTTTATTGCATTTTTGTAGATAAATACAAAGTGCTGTATTTTTTGGCAACCTAAAACGTTTGAATTGTGAAGAATCAAACTAACGTTGATGACAAAATTCTTACAGATGGGCACCGATTCATTTGCTCCCTATTTTATTAACGGCTTTGCAGCAATGTTCTCATATTCCCATGTTACGGGAGTTGCTCATTTCAGGCAATCATGTTTTGTAATTTCGATGGATTGCCAATGGTCAAGTCATAGGACTTCAACTCTAGTTGCGCTCGTATTTCTCCTCTCCTTTCACTCTCCTTTTTATGGATTATACTCTTTCTGTTCAATTTTTTGAACTTGTAAAGTTGTACTTTATATCATACAATGGGATGAAAGTATTCCATATAGCCTGTGTTACAGATTTTGTACAAAAGGTGTTTATATGAAAATGTAACCAGTTCATAGCTTTGAATGTTGCAACTAAAGTTTTTATTTGTAAATGTTGAATATTAACCATCAAACAAATAAAGGTTGATTGATGTAAAGTGTGAATTTTTATATATTATTGCTTCTCTTGAGATAGATCCAATACAAGGACTGCAAGCAACCTTACAAACATTAACAATGGCTTCTTTAACTCACTGAAAAAAAAAGTGGTTGCCTTAAATTTTAAGTACAATAAACTTGTATGTTTAAGTCATTTCAACTTAAATTATATTGTGAGTTGAATCTTGTACAAACCTGATTCCAAAAAAGTTGGGACACTGTACAAATTGTGAATAAAAAAGGAATGCAATAATTTACAAAATCTCATAAACTTATATTTTATTCACAATAGAATATAGATAACATATCAAATGTTGAAAGTGAGACATTTTGAAATGTCATGCCAAATATTGGCTCAATTTGAATTTCATGAGAGCTACACATTCCAAAAAAGTTGGGACAGGTAGCAATAAGAGGCCGGAAAAGTTAAATGTACATATAAGGAACAGTTGGAGGACCAATTTGCAACTTATCAGGTCAATTGGCAACATGATTGGGTATAAAAAGAGCCTCTCAGAGTGGCAGTGTCTCTCAGAAGTTAAGATGGGCAGAGGATCACCAAATCCCCCAATGCTGCGGCGAAAAATAGTGGAGCAATATCAGAAAGGAGTTTCTCAGAGAAAAATTGCAAAGAGTTTGAAGTTATCATCATCTACAGTGCATAATATCATCCAAAGATTCAGAGAATCTGGAACAATCTCTGTGCGTAAGGGTCAAGGCCGGAAAACCATACTGGATGCCCGTGATCTTTGGGCCCTTAGACGGCACTGCATCACATACAGGAATGCTACTGTAATGGAAATCACAACATGGGCTCAGGAATACTTCCAGAAAACATTGTCGGTGAACATAATCCACCGTGCCATTCGCCATTGCCGGATAAAACTCTATAGGTAAAAAAAAGAAGCCATATCTAAACATGATCCAGAAGCGCAGGCGTTTTCTCTGGGCCAAAGCTCATTTAAAATGGACTGTGGCAAAATGGAAAACTGTTCTGTGGTCAGACGAAAATTTGAAGTTCTTTTTGGAAAACTGGGATGCCATGTCATCCGGACTAAAGAGGACAAGGACAACCCAAGTTGTTATCAGCGCTCAGTTCAGAAGCCTGCATCTCGGATGGTATGGGGTTGCATGAGTGCGTGTGGCATGGGCAGCTTACACATCTGGAAAGGCACCATCAATGCTGAAAGGTATATCCAAGTTCTAGAAAAACATATGCTCCCATCCAGACGTCGTCTCTTTCAGGGAAGACCTTGCATTTTCCAACATGACAATGCCAGACCACATACTGCGTCAATTACAACATCATGGCTGCGTAGAAGGAGGATCCGGGTACTGAAATGGCCAGCCTGCAGTCCAGATCTTTCACCCATAGAAAACATTTGGCGCATCATGAAGAGGAAGATGTGACAAAGAAGACCTAAGACAGTTGAGCAACTAGAAGCCTGTATTAGACAAGAATGGGACAACATTCCTATTCCTAAACTTGAGCAACTTGTCTCCTCAGTCCCCAGACGTTTGCAGACTGTTATAAAAAGAAGAGGGGATGCCACACAGTGGTAAACATGGCCTTGTCCCAACTTTTTTGAGATGTGTTGATGCCATGAAATTTAAAATCAACTTATTTTTCCCTTAAAATGATACATTTTCTCAGTTTAAACATTTGATATGTCATCTATGTTGTATTCTGAATAAAATATTGAAATTTGAAACTTCCACATCATTCTGTTTTTATTCACAATTTGTACAGTGTCCCAACTTTTTTGGAATCGGGTTTGTATAATATAATTGACATAAAAACTTGAAAATGTTTTATTTTGATGAGTTAAAGCCACAATATGTAATTTTTCGCCGCTAGAGGTAGCGAATTCAAACCGAAGGCGTAGCTTGATGATGCCTTGATTTCACAGAGCTTTTATTATGCCGCAGACGAGCGCTTCTGCTTCTTCCGGTTATGTGTGGTAACGCAGCGCTGTTTTATCATATTAGATACATTATTTGAGTGTTTTGAAAGTTATGTTATAATGCTACTCTGTGCGTTCACTCGGCTGCTACTATGAGACACTTGTAGCACACTGCAGTAAGCTAGATCATGGTAAAACATGGTACTCGCGGTAAATCAAGAAAACCAGATTTAAACAATAAGACTAACTGTGTTGAGTTATATAACAATGATTCGTTTTCTGTCCATGTAAAACATGTATCCAAACTGTTGTTCACCTGTCTAATAAAATACAAAGCTTCTTTGGTGTTTCCATGGTTTCTACAAAATAAAACCAGAAATTGAGGGTAACGCGGGTATGATGTCATTGATAGGCGACACACGGACATGGTCCGTGCCCTGGTTAAAATTGCTTATTTCTCTGGATTTAAACATTCTTGGAAACATTTGGGATAATGTATACAAGTCAACAAAATGTATAACATTGTTCTAGTGGTTTTTGGATATTTTAATCCAAAAATCTCACATATTGTGCCTTTAATACAATATAAAAACATATGTTGTCATAACTTATTGTTCATATAATTCTTTTACAGTTTGACATTTTAATTTATTATGGTTAACTAGTAATTTACATCTGCACATACAGCTACATTAAAAATAGTATTATTGTTTTTTCTGAAATATTACCATAAAACTATGTTTTGTGGACATGTACAGTAGGCGTAGTATGGTGTATCTTGTAAATGTTATAATAAAGACGCCATATTTACGACTGAAAACGAGGCTGTGAAGAGATTTACAATCTGTACAATGGATTGTAATGTTTTTCACTTTACTGATATAGCCTAAGTGTTGTATAACTTTTCAAATAAATCTCTAGTAACAAAAATCTTTAAAATACATTGTGTAAATTACACGTGACGTAACCTTTTGATCATATGTCTACCTCATATCCTCGTTTTCTTATGCTAAAATGAAATATGAACGTAATAATGTATACTTTTTACTTTAAAATACTTAGTACTTTTTATGAGGGCTTTTCCTCATTATATATATGTTATATATATTTATAATTTTCTTGTCAGCGCACGCTAATAATATGTGAATAAGACTTGGTGGGCTTTAGGACCCGGGAAGCAGCGAGCATGCAGCGTGGTGTCGTACTGAACGGAGCGACGTACAGCACATACATAAAGACATTAGGTGAGTGTGTTGACACACTTCTGAAACCATTGATACTCGGCATTCAGATCTTACCAGTGCTGAAGGGTTTATGCTTCACTTTAGCTTATGTTTTTAATTGTATCCGTCCATTATAAAGTTCCTCACACGCCGGTTGTTTGCTCTTGTTTATAGCAACGTTAGTAGCGGCGTGTCCTGTCAATCCAGCGTGGTCGCCATACACGCTAAACTACAAGTGGATTTACTCATATAGTGTGTGTTAGTGCCGCAGTTTTTAACTTAGTAGTACACAACAAAATGAAACAAGAGGGATGTAAGATAAAACGACGACATTTGCTAATGTTGCAATGTTGTTTGAAATCTGTCAGAGCTCACAGGCTGTGTCTCAAAACCTGTAATTCTTTTGTAAACTTGGAATAACTGAACTACTACAAATGTGCAGTAGCCTATACTAACTACACAGAATACTAAATCCCACAATGCAGTGCACTTGAATCGACTTGACCTTCCATTTTCCTGAATCACAAAATAACCTTTTATCAAACACAGTTTTAAACATGTAATCAAAAGAGACAGATCTAAGTTAATACATTTTAATGCAAAATTAGATTGTGAAATAGTTTTTATATCCGGAATTATGACTGGAAGCCACTTGCTAAATAAACAAATTCTTTGTAAAAAGGTCATGTGAAGGTGATGTAGTATAATAACATTTAAATGGTTTGTTGTATATTGTGTATGGTTTCATATATATATATATATATATATATATATATATATATACATTTTTATTTATTTATTTTTAAAGTAGTAGACAGTATGCAGTGTATACTGTGCAGTAAGCAGTGTGTTGGTAATCCATCCTAATTGAGTTATTGTTAAACGTTTAAAGCATGAAATTAAGTTGTGATAGTCTGTTTTGACTTATATCCGTGTTTGATTTCTCGAATAAGAAAAGATGTAGGGCAGGACTTTTGCCGCTGGTTACTCTGAGATTTTCCTATGGGTTTTTTTAATTATAAAGTGAAATAAAGCCTGTGGTAAACATTACTTGACTTTACTTTGACGTTTTGTTCTACAACGTAAATTACACACACCCATTGCGAAAACATGAATTTTAAAGCAGTTATGTTAATTTTTGAAAACGTACATTTTAGTAAGTAAATAGATAAGAACGTTTGGGGTGTAAGTGTGTGTAATTAACAAAAAATATCGTCAAGTTATGTTTAGCAAAGACTTCATTATACTCATAAATTGAAAAAACCCATTCTAAAACCTCATAGGAAAATCTCGAAGGAATGCACCACTCTATTGGGAATTGATTGGATGGTTGTGGTTTGCTATTGGTCGATCTCATGTGAGTGACGTGGATTCCGCAGTCACACCAGTAAACACGTCATCAGAGAAGAGATGACGCTGCAAGATTAAAGATTACAAAGGCACATGCATTTTAAAGGAACACGCCGACTTTTTGGGACTTTCGCTTATTCACCGTATCCCCCAGAGTTAGATAAGTCCATACATAACATTTTTATCTCCGTGCGTGCCATAACTCCCAAAAAGTCGGCATGTTCCTTTAACAAATAATGATGTGCACAGATAAATCGTTTATAATACATTCTGCAATATTCCATAAAAAAAATAAAATTTTGATTTCATGGTGACTTTAACACAGGCCTATGATGCCCAAATATTAATTGTCCTAATAATGTTTATTCTTTAGGTAGGCAGTTTATGATGTTTTGAGACATAGCCGCTTGTTTTCTGCTCATCACAGTCACAGTTCAAGAGTAAAAATCGTTTTTTTTTTTTTAGACATATATATCTCAATATATCGCCAACACGTGAATATACTGATATAAAAAGAGGTCATTCTCCCATATGAATGCCTGATTTAGTTTCTAGGTTAATTAATTAACAAAGTTGCCCTGTGTAGCTGCCCTAATGAATAAGATTATTTTGAATTTCTAATCAGTAACTTGTGAAAACCTCACTTCATATAGGCTTTTCAGTATAAAATGGTTAAATATATAAGCTGCATATTTAAATTTATAAACTATTCAAAGGTAAAGAACACAAAAAGAAGATATTTTGAAGAATATGGGTAACCAAACAGTTGATGTTTGGTTCTTTTGTGTTCAGCAGAAGAAAGAAATTCATATGTGTTTAGAACAACTTGAGTGTGAGTAAATGATGACAGGTGAACTATCTCTTTAACTAGACTGCATATAAATTTCTTTACTAAATAGAAATATTTTAATTATGTATGTTTTTAAATTATTAACTAAATGTTATAAATGTATTAACATATTTTTAAAATAATATAATAAAATATAGTTATTATTATTTCAGCATAATGCAAAACCAGTCAACTTCTAGTACATTTATTTATATACACAAGATTTTTTTTTTTCCTTTATTATGATAGGATAGTATAGAGTGGACAGGAAGTGAGATGGGAGCGAGAGAGGGGGACGGGATTGGGAAGGGTGACATCACTTTGTAGGCCAACCGGCAGTTAGCATCACACTGGTTCCCTCGAGAAAAACCCAATAGGATTTTCCCATAGGCTTTTGGATTATCGCAAAAAACAAGCTCTGTGATCAACAAAAGTTTATGATACTTACACGTTTTGTCCATCAAGATAATTATCACAGATGAACACAACTTTATTCATTTTGAAGCCTAAATGCAGTCGCCAGAAGTAAAAAGCTAAAGGTAGCTATAAACGAACTACACCACTGTCCCGCGATTTCAACTTCACCATCACTAAGCTTCCGACAACTCTTTCAGTTTTTATCTCAAAACATTTTCCCAGAAAGGTTGAGTTAGACTAGTGTATAAGAGCACAATTATGAGCATATGAGGCTGTAAAAGCGTACTGAGGTTACCTGTTAAATGTGATGACGTTTAAAGGTGCGGTATGTAGAATTGACAATAGTGGTTGAAATAGGTACTGCAGTCCAAATTCAAAATATTGGAGAGAGTTGTTTCCCCGCCCCTCCTCCTCAAACTCAATGCTGGAAATGTCGGCACGCTGCCCACGAGGCTATCGGCGCAGACTCTAGTACATATTATTAACTGTTTTTAAAAGTTTTACCATAGGATATTGTGAGTCAGTCTCTTTTTTGTTTTGTTTTTTTGTCTGCTTGTCTACAGCACAACATTAATCTCCCCGCTGCTGTGATGCAGACTAATGGTCAAGCAATCCAGCTGAAATCATACAGGTGCAGACATTGAGATAATTTAATCAGATTCGGCCTGTCAGCACCGTGTTGTGAAATGCACTGTTTAAGAGGCCCATGCATCAAGGAAACCGAAAATTGCCTTGTCAAGAGTGGAAATCTGTCATTGCAGTTTCAAATTACCCTAAAGCAGCGAGTTCGCTAAGCATTCTCCGACATATTTGATGACTGGTGCAATTAAAATGGTTACGCTCAGGTATGCATAAACAAAGGTACCAGGCTACAGTTTTACATTATGCAGGTGGCATATTTGACAGTATTACTTGCAGGATAAATGGGTTAGAAGTTATAAACTGGAAGCATATGATAAATTGATTCTGCTAGCATGAGACCACCATGCACCGTTTCGCAGCTGTGTGGAACGGTCATCTAATATTACAGAGGCATTTGCTTTCAACTCTAGAAACACATTTTTAATTGGGCTCGGCTACAAAAAATCCATCTATGTTGCGCACCTGCTGTGCCAACCTTGGTTTTTATCACTCACGGTTTTATTTCTGTCCGTAGCACATGGAAAATGGTGGGAAATGTTCTCGACTCTGAATCTGAAAGGAGCCTTTGATGAAAAATGAACTTGACGCTTTCTTTTGATCACCGTACACCAGTCCTAGACTGTTTTTAAGAATAAACTATTAGATGCTCCACTTTACGCACCTTTGAGATCCATGTGCCAACCATCTACTGTATAGAGCCTCGGCCTGGGTATTGCACCATTGCAACGCTCTCTGTTTGTAGCTTGAAGTAAAAATAAAGGATTGTGGCTCATTGGAGGGACAAGCAAAAATAGAATTTTTTTTTATGCTGTCATGTGTTGTGTGTCTTCAGGGTGATTGGCAATCTCTCACTGTATGTGCTGGTGAAGGATTATTGTTAGAGCAAACCTGACAGCTGGCACTTGGCAGGTTTGCCCAGAACACCATGGATAATTTAGCTGCTCGTTGTCATAATAGTTCATTAGTTGCACTCTTGTGCTAGATGCATCTCTTCACGAACCAAGCGAATGAATACTTAACACTACAAGAAGTTCCAGCGCAGGGTAAGACACATCAGAGAATCTGGTACACGAAGATGTGAAATCAAAATTTAACCTGTTTACTTTCGTATAGGGATAGTTCACCCAAAAAAGAAAATTCTGTCATCATTTATTGACCCTCAGGTTGTTCCAAACCTGTATGAAACACAAAAGAAGATATTTTGAATAATGTCGGTAATTAAACAGTTGATGGGCCCCATTTTATTTATCAGTATTTAGTTTTTTTTCAATGGGGCCCATCAACTGTTTGGTTACCCATATTCTTGTTTGATTCAGCACTTGCGAGGTCTTCCGGAGAAAAATAATGATTAATATAGTAATGTTAATATTTCTATTTTCAAAGAATCCTGAAACAAATGTTTCATGGTTTCCACGAAAATATTAAGCAGCAAAAACTGTTTTCAACATTGATAATAATAATAAATGTTTCTTGAGCAGCAAATCAGCATATTAGAATGATTTCAGAAGATATTTTCAGAAATTTCAGAGTAATTTCAGAATTTTCAGAGTAATGATGCTGAAAATTCAGCTTTGAATCACAGGGATAAATTATATTTTAAAATATATTCAAAGTGTAGGGGAATATGCAGTTAAAGACCCAGATCAGGGGCCATATGTATAAAACCACTCAGAGTAAAATTTTAGTCTTAAGTGTGTCAAAATTCTAAGAATGATGTAATTTTATTTCTAGACTTAAGAATAAGTATGATTCATAAAGGTTCCTAAGTGTTAAGACTAGGTCTCAGCTTCTAAATTATTTAAGAGAGCTGGAGAGGTATCACACAAGGAAAAACAAGATGGCAGCAGAGAGGAGGAGACCACACACTTTCCAATGAAAATATAATGTATTGGAGTTAAATGATGACAGGGAGTTTATAAAATTATAAAAGCTTAATCGTCAAGATATTCTTTTTGTAACTGACCTAGTAAGAAATGTAATAACTTCTCCCACTCTACAAATCAAAGCTCTAACTGCAGAAATTAAAGTAATAATTACATATTTTGGTGACAGAAAAAATGCAGCAGTGCACCGGTGATGACTTGGACCCAGCAGTGGGTAAGCACACAGTATACAGGGTCTTAAATAGCACTGTTGTGGCACTGACCACCCCAAACATACAGTAGTGGCCAAAAGTGATTAAAAAAAAATTGCTTAAACCATCAAAATATGAGGACAATATTTTTACACATATATTTTAAAATATGAGGGAAGAACAAAACACTAAACTTAGTGAAGGTATTTATCTGACAAAATAATGTGCCAAAAAAGGTGAACTACAGCTACAGGTTTTAGAAAAACAAAAAACCTCACAGGAAAAAAAGCATACATTGATTTCAATATAATCAGTTATTAATATTTCATTGTTTTTGCATAATTTGACAGCCTGAAAATCATGTCTGTACAACATTCTTACAAAATCTTTAACACATTTTTAATAATATTGGGATAAAGGGTGAAGATCACTTTTGGCCACTACTGTACGGCAGTTCATTGACTTCCCAACAAACATTCAAACCATGCAGCAAAGGCAAGACTCTTTTATAAGTAATTTGACACACTTAAGACTAAAATTTTACTCTGGTTACTTTATACATACGGCCCCTGACCAGAAACTTTCCCAAAACATACTGATAGCCTGTTCTTTCTCTCAGTAAGAGGTACAGACTTCCTTGGAACTGAACAATATTATTCTCTAATGTTAAAATATAGAAAAGACAAATAAAGTAAATGCATGGAGAGAGCAAATTACATTAAACAGACATAAATTATATAACTGCATAAATATCATAAGCATGAAGAAGTCATTAAAATCATTTAATATGTAAAAGGATAAATACCGATTAATAACTTGATTATAAATCACTCATTAGATATACATTGAAGTGGATTCCAGAATTCACCCCCTTCAAAAGGAAAACCTGTTATTTAAAATTATATTAATATTTCACAATATTACTGTAATTTCATCAAACCCTGTCCTCTAACATTTCAATTGTTTAATTTAATTTATATGTCAAAAGTTATATTAATAATACATGTATTTTAGTAATTTATAATATTTAAGAATTTTCTGGGCAGTTTTTATAATGTTATAAAGTACTCTTACTTTAGAAAGAAACTGTGTCAAAACTGTGTTCAAAAAATGAGTTACTACAGTACTAAATGATTTAAATTCAGAGCTTTCTGGTTTATGCCATTTGTCCTTATCAGAAAAAAAGAAGGGTCAGATTACTATGATGGCTTGCTCAGAAGACATTTCTCGGATATACTGTACAGTTGGTCTTGTAGGACTTTTTACTATCAGCGATCTTTGTGTAAGTCATAAACAGCCTCCACAAATAGCCTGCGATTTTATGTTTCAACCACAGGTGTCGATAGAGAACGTAGTAATTTCACAATTTTGAATTAATTTCTCACGGTTGTGACGTTATTTCTCATAATTGCGAAGTTTAGAAGTTACAGAAGTTTACGTTTTTATCCAAAGCAACTTCCATTGCTTCCAAGGTGTGCATTCATATTTGATCAGTTCTTCCTTTCCCAGGGAATTGAACCCATGACCTTGGTGTTGCTAGCACCACAATCCACTGTTTGAGCTAAAGGAAAGCCTACAAAGAAGTGAAATGTTTTTCGAATGCTGTTTCAAGCTCATTTTAAATAGTCAGTGTTTGTATTATATTGATAGAGTTGCTGCCTCGGCTAGCCTACATATGCAGCAGAGAGTTAGGAATGTGTCTTTTTTGCCACCACAAAAGAGTTTTTTGTAATTTTCCCTGTTTGAGCCGGATCTAGCTCACAGCAGTGCAACCCTGACAATTCCTGCACTGCGTTGTGATTCGCTCAGCATTTTTTTTCACCCTCACATCTGCTAGATTCTTTGCTAAGTTGTTGTAGTCTCTGTTTTTTGAGCCTCTTGAATGCCCTCCTGCGAGCAAAAGACTTTCTTCAAGTGCTTACCAGTAAGTCTGCAAAGTTGCTGCGGGAGACCTTGAGGGCTTTTTTGGGAAAATAGTACAAGCCGCTCTTCATCTTTTTGTTGGTGAAATGAACAAGAGGCATAATTGCATGCCGTGTACCTTCAAAGCAAGCATTACACTATCATTTAATGGTATTAGAGCAAGCGTGCTCTTGTCAGATTCAATTTCAATGCCTCAGTAGGTTTTCTGCCCTAATGCATTGGGTCTACAGAGTTTTGTCATTGCGAATACGGGCTACAGATGGCCACAGATAGTTGCAATTACAAAATTCATTATTTAAATGTTTGCTTTATGAGTGTTTTCTTCTTTTTGACCTCACTAGTCCCTTGCAATTTGATTCAAAACAAGATGGTTCACACTTAAGCGTTGTTATCTGTTCTACTTTTGGTACTTTTGTTCTCTTTGTGAGTTTAGTCATTCAACATATCCTTGAAACATGCCTGTGGAGAGACCTCTTCACAATGGTGAACATCCGTATTTTGTTGAGTTTTTGTTATTTCTTCATAAGATGTTGCCAGACTCTTTGAACAAGCCAAGGTCATTTTCTCTTTTCATTCTCTATTTCTTCAGGCAATGGCGCAGACGGGCTTTGGGCGAAGATACTTCAGAGCGTTTGTTAGTGGCTTCTTTGTAGCCGTCCCTGTGACAGTGACTGCTTTAGATCGTCTTGCCTACGTGGCACGCGTAGAAGGTGCTTCGATGCAGGTGAGATGTCCTTTATCCACTTTATCAAACTATTCTTGGTAACATTGTTGTTTTGATGAATCTGGTTTAGTCTAGTTTTGATGAAAGTTAGCAAAGATGTGCATTTTTCTTATAAAACAACAACAAGGTAATTAAAGTCGGAGCTGTGGTGCAGTAGTTTGCACACATTTTTTGATGTTGCTCTTTTGGACGATGCAGGTTTGAGTCCAGAAATTTTTTTGATCAATTTACTGTATTTGTCACCATAGTCATTTTCTTTCCCCGTCTTCACTATTTCTATGTAATAATTTATATATGATAAAAATCTTACTTCTTACTTAGGACTTACCCCACCCCCCATTTTGGCAAGTGGGGCATAAATGACATACCCAAAATAAAAAGGTTGCTGCTCATAAGTCATTCTGAATAGACACATAACCAACACAGTTCAAGTCTCAGAATTACTCAGACTGTTATTAATATGGAAAGATATAAGCTCAAACATAAAAACTAAAATGAAGAAGGTAAGAATATATATGGTTTGTAAATATATAAAAATATAATGTGTCTGTGTTGTAGAAACTTAGAAACACAATGAAGCTGAAGCCACAAGTCTGCCCTTTCACACCCGCTCTGAACGCTCTTTCAGCTCTTCAAGTTGCATAATTCAGTGGGAAATGAATAGAAATTATATTATGTATGACGAAATATTTTGCAAACGTAAGAATAAATCAATTAAGAATAAATCAATCAATATGAAAAATTACAGATTGATTATTTTGCACTCCTTACATAAATTATGAAAAAAATGTCAATGTAACCTAATTTTATCATAAACAGTGGTAAAATATTGAAGCTGGAGTTTTAAATATTTCTAATAATATGCAGTTTGTCCAGATCAAGTAAGAATGTGCTGTTTTAACAGTGAATGTTGCACAACAATAATCTGGGGCCATCGGCGATCTTTGTACGTAAAAGGGGTTAATCTATCTTGATATATTTTCGAACATTTAGGACACATTGGCAAATCTTGTTATTTAATATATATCTTAATATACAGTATGTCTTGACTTTGTTTTCAATTTACTTTTTAAGTACAGTTATACAACAGAATTATATTGAATCATTTACATGCATCAGTGTAACAATACTTAAATATTTATGTATTTTAAAAAAATGTATTTGAAAAATGTTATACTTGGAAAACATGCAAATTTTAAGTTGCTTAAAGAAAAAAACTGAGAATCGTTTCTTTGAGACAAACAGCTTTAACTAAATCACAGAAATGTGTCAAACTTACCAAGTCTAGCACCATTTTTTTTCCAAGTTTAAATTAAAGGCACTATTAAAACATATTGGCGTACTTACAAGAAATTTTTTTGAAAGTGACAGTTTAGGAAGCTTAATAGCCAATAAAAAGCACATTAAAATCATGATGACCATATTCACAGTTGCTTGATTTATATAATACTGTCAAAATAATTGGAAATATATTATAGTATAGACTATTCAATATATTGCCCAGCTCTAAGAAATACTAAGAGAACTTTACTTTAACAAGCTCCTCTATTCAAACATCAATAACCTTTTTCTTATATTAGGACTTTACAATATGGCTCAATCAAGCCAAATGTCCTAAACAATAGCACTAAGACCACAATGAAAGACACCTCTAATAATGAGAGAAAACTGTCTGAATACACCATGCTCATTTCCTCACCAAACAGAAGTAATGGTTCATTATGTACCTAATGAACACCAACTAACCAAAACGGTGTTGTTGTTGTTGATGTTTTCCTTTTGGAGTCTGGTTTTCTATCTCGGTTCATAGTGTTATAAATTTGCTAATGGCTTTTCCCGGTCCATCCACGGCCTTTGAATCCAAATAAGTCACTCCATGGACAATGCTGAAAGCTGACACCAATACAGAATGAGAAAATGTGTCTGAATAAAAAAGATAGAGCGCCCAGCTGTGACAGATAAATTCTCTAGGCGGGAACGCTCGTCGGGATATTTATTTTAGAAGGACAGATAAGAGATATTTCTGTCAATTATCCCAGCAAGCGTGAAATGGCTCATCGAGATCTCCCTTAATGATTCATCGGAGGCCCGTGTATCAAGTCAGTCGTTGACTTGCATGCTTGAGAAGGTTCGTCACACACAAGTTATTTGATATACCACCACAAAAGAGTTAAGAGAAAAACAAATTCTGTTTTGAAGTTAACTCGTAGACGTTATTTTCGTCCTTTAGTCGAAAGGCTGAATAAAGAACAGAGCGATTCTTTTCCAGAACAAAATTGCAGCAAAGTTGCAGAGAAAAAAGAGTTTATTCTTAGAGTTACAGTAGCTTAGTAGTTTTGGAAGTTTGTGTGGAATGGAGGATTAAAGCAATAAATCACAGAGTACAGACCAAAAAGAAAAAAAAATGATAGAACTTAAAAGTTTCTTATGTCACAACTCTTCTAGAGACGAGAGTTTACGAACAATGTAGACTCTTAAATATCATATGGTTTGGATCTTTCCCAGCCGTCCTTAAACCCAGATGGAGAGTCGTCACCTGATGTTGTGCTGCTCAACCGCTGGAGTGTGAGGAACTACCAAGTCCAGCGAGGGGACATTGTGTCAGTTCTGTGAGTAGCCGCATTTAAGTCGTATTTTGTCCTAAACGTGTGAGCCATTATGTGACTTTTAAAAAAAATGTAATTTAAGATTTTTATTTTTATTTGCTGTGTCTTTTTACACTAACTCCACCAACCAATGTCTAACCAGACAAAATTACGAGAAAAATCCCGCTGATAAAAAGAGCAGGGTGTGGAGAGTAATGCGGGTGGCGTTAGCTTTTGACGCGACCAACGAGTTCGAATCTGCCTTTTTCCAAGCTTCTTCTTCTCCCTTTTCCCTTATCAGCTTGGAGAGGCATTTCTTTTAAACTAACTCTTTCCTCGCCATTGACAGAAATTTCCAGTTTTACGTGTTTTCACTGTTATACGCTAGGGGGCGCTATTACACATCTCATCTTCTGAAAGAGTACTGAATCTCCTGATCAAAACACAGATGAGGAAGATGCAGAAACAAGCGATAGCAATCATATGCATATGTAAAATAACGCAATCACCAACATCAAACAGCATGTAAATCAAAACTGCCTCATCGACCCAGGACAAGCTTTAGGACTGTGCAAGCGTTTAGGGGTGTTGATGGGCTCGATCTACTCCATCTGTGTTTGATCATCGTTCTGAATCCCATCTGGATGTAGTCTTTGACAAAAACTAGATTTTTCTCAGCTTTTTGCTTAAAATGTTGCTTTTCTATGAAACTTAAAAAATGCATTAAGCTAGAATAAAACAGTCTAAAATAGTCTTGTTTCTTTTGATTTCTTTCTTTTGACATATTGCATATTTAGATATTCATACAACATCAAAAACGCTGGCGGTGACTGGCAACTTTTTTTAAATACTCTGGTGGGGAAAGAAAAAAAAAAGTTTAGTTATTGAAATATTGGGAATAAAGCAGGGCAGGGTAATTAATGTCCCAATAAGGCTGAATCTATTTATGATATTAATAAATATAATCATATACACTGAATATGTTGTTATTATTGGATACTGTTTTATATCCATCATCTTCCGCTTATCCGGCGCCGGGTCGCAGGGGCAACAGTAGAGACGCCCATACTTCCCTCTCCCTAGACACTTACTCCAGCTCTTCCGGGGGAATACCGAGGCGTTCCCAGGCCAGCCAGGAGACATAATCCCTCCAGCGTGTCCTAGGTCTTCCCCGGGGTCTCGTCCCGGTGGGACGTGCCCAGAACACCTCCCTGAGAAGGCGTCCAGGAGGCATCCGAAACAGATCACCCTGCGGAGGAAGCTCATTTCGGCCGCCTGTATCCGGGATCTTGTCCTTTCGGTCATGACTTACAACTCATGACCATAGGTGAGAGTAGGAACATAGATCGACTGGTAAATCGAGAGCTTCCCCTTACAGCTCAGCTCCTTCTTCACCACGACAGACCGGAACGTCAACCGCATTACTGCAGAAGCTGCACCGATCCGTCTGTCAATCTCCCGTTCCATCCTTCCCTCACTCATAAACAAGAACCCAAGATACTTGAACTCCTCCACTTGAGGCAGGAAATCTCCACCAACCTGAAGCGGGGAAGTGTATTCCCCATATAGTTGGAACACACCCTCCGGTCACCCTTCTTGAAAAAAGGGACCACCACCCTGGTCTGCCAGTCCAAAGGTACTGTCCCCAACCGCCACGCGATGGTGCAGAGGTGTGTCAGCCAAGACAGCCCCACAACATCCAGAGACTTGAGGTACTCAGGACGGATCTCATCCACCCCCGGTGCCTTGCCACCGAGGATCTGTTTAACTACCTCGGTGACCTCAGCTTGGGTGATGGACGAGTCCACCTTTAGAGCCCTCGGCCTCTGCTTCCTCAATGGAAGACGTGTCGGTGGGATTGAGGAGATCCTCGAAGTATTCCTTCCACCGTCCGATGATATCCCCATTTGAGGTCAACAGCTGCCCACCTCCACTGTAAACAGTGTTGGTAGGGCACTGCTTCCCCCTCCTGAGGCGTCGAACGGTTTGCCAGAATCTCTCTTTCTCGATGGCCTCACCGAACTCCTCCGAGACCCAATTCTTTTTTTTTTTTTGCTTCCACAACTACCCGGGCTGCAGTCCGCTTGGCCTGCCAGCTAGGTGACGTTCCACGTCCCTAAGGCTAGTTTTTCGTCACCAGAGATCGGGTCTTTGGGGCCCTCGCCCTCGTCTGCCGTCCAATCCACTATGCACCGGCCCCTTATGATCCCTCCTGCAGGTGGTGAGCCCACGGGAGGACGGCCCCACATCGCTCATTCGGGCTGAGCCCGGCCGGGGCAACGTCTCGGTCCTTGATTTTGTTTTCTTCATAATGGGTTTTTGAACTGCTCTTAGTCTGGCCTATCACCAAGGACCTGTTTGCCTTGGGAGACCCTACCAGGGGCATATAGCCCCGGACAACATAGCTCCTAGGATCATTCGGGTACTCAAACCCCTCCACCACGATAAGGTGACAGTTCAAGGAAGTTTTACTGTTTTATAATATACTACAATACACTGAGCTGCTAATAGTATCTGCCACTATTTGCATAATAGTTATTGTATAAATAGCATCTATCCTTATAGCATCTGACTTGTATTTATTGGTATGATATTGAACATCATCTAATAATCATTTTAAGCCTTTAAAGTTATCTTAAACACTAATAATTTAATAACACTGATAAATGTTTGATCTTTAGCAAATCTCAAAATCGTTTAAAACTATTTTAGTTTTTAGGTCTTTTTTTATTTTTTATTTTATTTTTAGACATTTTAGTATTGGTCATTTATCTGTTTTTGGCCATTGCAATAATTATCGGCTTATCTTATCTGCTTATCAGCCTGAATTTTAATATTGGTGCATGTCTAAATACAGTGTTGGTTATTGGCTGATATCAGGGATTTTTGTAAATGTGATTCTAATTGAGTCTTTAATGATGCTTATAATTAAAAAAACTAAATCTTTACCAAATCTCAAAATAAATGTATCTGTTATACATATTTATTTTACATTATAATATTGCACATTATATATAACTTTATTAATAATTTAATAAAAATGTTTAATATAATCTTCAGCCTCAAAATGAAACTAAATTAACTTAACATATAAAATTACTGATTTAAAAAAAATACATTTGTTTTAAAAAGATATTTTAATATTGGCCCTTCAGTTATTGGCTGTAATATATATAAAAAAATGATTGGCTTATTATATCAACAAAATTCAGTGCATTTCGAGTGTTTAGCTTAGTTTATGTCTCTCAGCTCTGGTGAAATCCTTGAAAATGGCCTAAAATGTCCAAGAAGTCCATCTATTACCTGAAATTTGTCAGATGTGATTTTTTTTTGACGGAACATCATGTTGATGTCAGTCGGTTGAGCCTGCAGACTTCTGCTGTTCCACGGGTGTCATGTTGAGTCCTCACATCCAAATCCTTGACGAAAATGTGTAGCGCTCAAAATTGCTAATTGGACCATTTTGGTCTCTCTCTAATCTGTCACAGATCTCCTTGACCTTAACCCAGCTGCTCTGAGTACACTAACTCAAGGGGAATCCTCCTCTGGATAATGAGCCCACTGTGTCAAAAGGCCTTTTAAGGGTTACTGTCATCGCAAGTAATTGGCATAGACGCAATCGTCTGATATACTTTAATGCGGTGCTCAACACCAAGAGCCTTTTGACACAGACCCTGCAGAGACTATCATCTAGACTCTAGTTAGGTAACTTCTCTTCACTTTTATGGTCTGTATTTTTGAAGCACCGGGGAGGAAAGAAAGTATTTATTTTGTCCAACTTCTCGATCAGACACTCACCCTGCTGTGTTCTTTGGCTTTTATACATAGGCCAGTAGATGTTTCAATGCCTTTTGCTTTTCAAATGAGGATTTGATGCTGTGAAACTGAGTGATTTGTGTATGATTATAATGCCACCACATGATGTTTATTACATTTAAAGTATTACTCTATTGGCCAGAATTGGCAGAAACTTTCATATAATTCCTTAATTATTACATTTGAAAAAGTCTTACCTTTTTGTGCCTCTAGCAGTACCAAATTTAGCAAAAATAATGACTGTTTTCTAAAGGTTTTTAGAACACTCCCTCCATTTGTTATTGGTCAAACAAGCAAATAGCTCCGCCCCCAAACTCGCATCATTGGCATGAGCCACTGTTGCTATGTCAGGCTGGCTGGAATTTTCAAACGAACCTAATTTTTCCTAAACGCCACAGAGTTTTTCAGGGAAATCTATCTTTTTATTATAGTTGTCTTTGCATTAAGCTGGAACAGGATAAAGAGTTTTGTTTTTTGTTTTTTTACATAAAAAGGACACATTTCAGCTTTAAATTGATATACTGTTTATTTCGTTTTTTTGTAAATCCCTGTATTGGGAACAATGTTGAGAGTATGGTAAGGCAGATTCATTCTGTCATTACCCAAAGATGGCACTCTTCCCCTGCTGGGAATTCACTGAGTTGGGAACATGATGTTCATCCTTTGCTAAACTATTCTAAGGGGGGAAACTAGCATTGCATACTAATACTCCTGACTTTGATTGCTTTAGAATTTATTCAAGGCCCATATAACATCAGGTGTATATATATATATACATATACATATACATATACATATACATATACATATACATACATACACACACAAACAGTACCAAAGTTTGGAAACATGACTATTGAAATAAGTCTCTTATGCTCATCAAGCCTGCATTTATTTGATCAAAAATACAGAAAAAACAATAATATTGTGAAATATTTTCTATTTTAATATACTTTAAAATATTATTTATTTTTGTGATGCAAAGCTGAAGCTGAATTTTCATCAGCCATTACTCCAGTCTTCAACGTCACATGATCCTTTAGAAATCATTCTAATATGCTGATTTATTATGAATGTTGGAAATAACCTATGATACTTTTTTCTGGATTCTTTGATGAATAAAAAGCTAAAAAAAAGAGAACATAATTACATAATTTATTTAAAGTAGAAATCTTTATACAGTATACACTACCGTTCAACAGTGTAGGGTCAGTAATTTTTTCCTTTCTGAAGGATCATGTGACCCTGAAGACTGGAGTAATGGCTGATGAAAATTCCGCTTTGCATCACAGAAATATATTATATTTTAAAGTGTATATATAAACAAAAAAAACATTATTTTAAATTGTAATAATATTTCACAATACTACAGCTTTTTTTCTGTATTTTTGATCAAATAAATGCAGGCTTCTTTCAAAAACATTAAAAATAGTAATGTTTCCAAACTTTTGACCGGTACTGTATATATTTTGTGTGTGTTTGTGTATATGTGTGTATATATGGGGCTGAGTAAATAATGACAGAAGTGTCATTTTTGGTTCAACCATTCCTTTAAAATATAAGAATATTCAATAATTCTTATATTTTAAAGGAATGGTTGAACCAAAAATGACAATTCTGTCATTATTTACTCAGCCCCATAATATATAATTGTATGTTTTCTGAAGTCACAGAACCAAAATGTAGTACAATATTCAGTGTAAATGTTGAACTTTGTTGCAAGAAATTAGATTTCAGCCTTCAGAATTTATATAGACTATAGAGTTTTGTGGCGCTTTTGTCATTTTGTTTTTGTATAGAAAAGGGCTGCATAAAGACTGCAAAATGTCTCCTTTTGTGTTTCACAAGAGTAATGAGTAATAGTAAGAGTAAGAGTGATGGCCGACTGTTTATTTTTGAGTCAACTATCCTTTTTAAGTTTTTATATTTCTTAACCATATTTATCATATTTTAACATGTTTAGATCACATGACCATCTAAATTGGGACAAATCCGTCTAAATTTTGCAAGTCTCCAGGTTTCGAATCTGACATTTCTGAGTTCTGAATGTGTTTATGCAATTGCAAGAGTTTTGTTTTCCTCAGCCTGTTTGGATCAAATGCAGATGTAATTGGGACTCATTTCAAACGTTGTCTACGGAGATCTCTCAGCCCACAGAGTAATCGCTTATTTAGAGAACATTCCTCATCTTCAGACAGCAGTCGATGGGGAAATGGTTCTGTCAGGGTGTTTTATGCACACAGAAAACGTTTTGTCATGCTTTCAGTGTAAACAGGGACAAAGTTGATGATTTTATGAATTGCCATTTGTACATTTAACACTTTCTGAAAAGTTCTTGCACAGCATTATTTGGTCAAAAGTGAAGGTTATGCATCGGTTATTAAGAGAAAACAGTGGCACAAAATTGAGAGTGTGAAAACATTTTGTCCTTTTGAAAATGTCCAAGCATAAATAACCACATGTCGCAAAGGAAGCTTGGGAAATAAAAGTAGTTGTTCTGACTATTGATTAAAAGTGGACAAATAGAACAGATAAATGTCCATTGATTCACATCATGCCATGTCAATTTTCCCACTCTTTTCCGAGCCACTTTGAAGTGTGCTGGGCAGAAAATGGGATCTCTTCATGGCTGGACTGGGTTGAGTGTAATTAGCCATCTACATGGAAACCAGTTTAATTCATGCGTCCTCAGAGAGGTTTCATGGGACTGAACCTGTATTCTGAGAATTTTGCATTCAGCTCAGTGTATGAGGTGAAATGAGGCTTCTGAGGTGTTTTTGGGACCAGCGTGCTTCTGCTTTCATAGACAACCTGCTTGTTTGGTAATGTGGTGGCAGGAAGCCATGATGGTGGCAGCCTCATTGTTCTATAAGAGTGCTGGAGGCGGGTCATGTTTGGGGGTCTCTTGAGTAACTAGAATCCTGGTGTTTTTGTTTTTTCAAGTTCAGAGAAATATGTGAAACATCTGAAACCTATAAAAAAGGACAATGAGGATGGTCCAGGGCCAGTGTAAGGGAGGTTTGGACAGTTGATGGAACTGCCAAGCACGCTGTTTTATCATATTAGATACATGTTTTGAGTGTGTTCAAAGTTATGTTATAATGCTACTCTGTGCGTTCGCTCTGCGGCTACTATGAGACACTTGTTGCACACTGCAGTAAGCTAGATTGATATTAGGCATGGTAAAACATGGTACTCGCGGTAAATCAAGCAAACGAGATTTAAACAACAAGACTAACTGTGTTGAGCTATATAACAATGATTAGTTTTCTATCTAAGAATCTGTCCAAACAGTTGCTCACCTGTCTAATAAAACACATAATATATTAAAGCGTGTTTCCATGGTTTCTACAAAATAAAACCAGATATTTATGGTAACACGAGTATGATGTCATTGACAGGCGACACACGGACACGGTCTGCGTCCTGGTTAAAATTGCTTATTTCTTTGGATTTAAACATTCTTGGAAACATTTGGGATAATGTAAGTACACAAGTCAACAAAATATAGAACATTGTTCTAGTGGTTCTAGTGGTTTTCAGTCCAAAAATCTTATATATTGTGTGCCTTTTAATCCTTGTGTAAATACATTTATGCTACCTCTGTGACGTTTTAAAATTATTATTATTATTATAAACCAATTGTATCAAATTAAACCTTAATAAAAGTATATACCTTTGTGTTAATTAATAACATTTTTAATAATAACAATAATAATCTGTAATAATCCAGTGTTGTATTATTATTGTTATTATATTAATATTATTAATTGTGTTAATGGTGAAATAATAATAATAGTAACCTATTTTAGATAATAACATTCTGATGATGATGATAATCTGAAACAACTTTTTTGTCCAGTTAAAACAAGAATATCAAAAATATTACCAGATGAATTTCCAGATGTTACCTGTTATTCCTGAACTGTAGCAGAAATGTGGCGTATTGAGCTATAAGCTATATTACATTTTTATAGATAGCATCATTTTGTCCTGCTTTGCGTCCTGGATGGCCACTTCACAAGCCCGCAGTATTGTCCTCAGCATGAGGTTTAATATCTTTCTTGTGCTGTATTTCCTGGCCCAGAGAAACTTGATTTTGTCACATAAAGATTGGTATCATTTATTGCCCTCAGGTTTTTTGATGCTTTAACTCCTCATTGCTTCAGTGCCATAATCTGTTTCTGCTATTTGTGCTATATGTGCTCGTGAATCAGACTTCAAATGGAGGCTGTCACAGTAGAGAGCGGTAAGAAATGACCTTTCAGGGAAATTTAAACAGTTAGAAATTCCTTTAAATAACACAAAACTACTTTCTTATGCAACGAAATCTTATAAATTTTTAGAAAGTTGATCACCGTTATTGTAATTTTTCTTCTTTTAGTCTGAACTGCAAGATGAACCTTCCAATTTTGGACAGAAAATGAAATTATCAGTGGAGGAATTGCTCACAGATGTTTCATTTGCAGAAGCTCGAGGCAATTGCCCGTTATTCATCCAGGGAACTATGAAACTCATTTTCTCCACCTAACAGCTTCACCAATTAAATCCGAGGTCAACTGTCCATCATCCTTAGCAGTAAAAGCTTTGGGCTCACTTGTAAAAGATGAGTTATTCCATTTGTGTTTTGCATTAGATTTGGTAGTTATCTTTGCTGAATATACAATGCATGCAGTCTATTATTGTTATCAGTATTAATTATAATAATGGAGAGAATATGAAAAAAGTCAAGGAATGTCTACTAGCAACCAACAGCCTAGCAAATCAACCTCCAGAGATTTAGAAACAAACAATGTTGCTTTTGTGTTTATGTACTTGCCTAGAGCAATTTCCAGGCCTTAATCTTTGTCAGTGTGGAAGAAATAGCTTTTATCACTTGTCACTTTATTGCATGACACCTGGTTAGGTGTTATAATAACATTTATACATTCACTTGTAGTATTTTATAAATTTTATTAGTGTGTTATATTGTATTATATTATTATATTATATTGATTAAATTAAGGCCAATATTAAAATTTTATACTATTTTGTATACATAAAAACAAAACACTGAAAACATATATATTATATGTAGCATTTTTGAAATATATATTTAAAATGTATATATTATATTTTATTATTGTTGTAGTTTTTACTGTTTTATTCATATAGAGAAAATAGCACAGAATTATATTATATTACATGTAGTATATTCTAAATATATATTACATGTAAAACTTAAATAAAAACTTTAAAAAATATATTATTATATATATAATTTTTTAGTGTGTTATTTTTTAATGTAGACAAAATAACAGAATTTTAGTATAAGCCATTTATTTTATTTTATATTATATTAAGTACTTTTTAATGTTTTATTTTTTATTTATGTAGACAAAATAATAAAGAATTTTAATAGCAGCCATTTATGTTTTATTAAATGTTTATTAATATTATTATATTATATTATATTTATTACATATTTTTTTAATTTTGTCTAAATCAACCAAATGCTAGGTTTTAATTTCACTGACTTATACATTTACAGAATAATTATCTAAAACCTTGTGTTGCTGTGGAGACAGTCGACTCTGCAGCTGTTTTTATATCTAAGAGCTGCAGTTAACAATACAGAGACTTCTGCAGTGCCCTATTTAATGTGATTTATTACGTAATTTTTAATCTCAACAGAAAACTACATTAGCCACACTCATGTAAATATATCTATAGTTGCAAACTGTTAGTAGTCTGTCATCATGCCTGTTGATTATTTTGCCTGTGATTGGAGCAGATATCTCTTCCCCCTTCTCGAGTTGTTGGACTGACATCAAAGAGGCTTCCCTGGCACTCACCGCCAATAGGATCCGTCCTATGAAATGAATTACCACTGGCATTGTACGTTCCCCTCATCTCCTACATGAACTGTGCTCTGCCCACATCAGTGGGAGATGTTAGTCCCTTGACATATTCAGGACATTATAAGGCTGGAAGATCTGGATGAAGCAGATGGGAAATTTGTCTTACAGCCGTCAAGGTGTATCGAACTAGCTTACTATTCTTATTTATTTTCTCTGCTTTGATGCGTATATTTTACATGTAATCAATTTTAATAATATTTTTTAAATATATATTAATTATAGTATATTATATTAATTATATTATTGTTGTAGTTTTTAGTGTTATTCTAGTTATTTTTTTATGTAGACAAAATAATATAGAATTTTAATATCAGCCTATTACAGTGGGGCAAAAAAGTATTTACTCAGCCACCAATTGTGCAAGTTCTCCCACTTAAAAAGATGAGAGAGGCCTGTAATTTTCATCATAGGTACACTTCAACTATGAGAGACAGAATGAGAAAAAAAAATCCAGAAAATCACATTGTCTGATTTTTAAAGAATTTATTTGCAAATTATGGTGGAAAATAAGTATTTGGTCACCTACAAAAAAGCAAGATTTCTGGCTCTCACAGACCTGTAACAACTTCTTTAAGAGGCTCCTCTGTCCTCCACTCGTTACCTGTATTAATGGCACCTGTTTGAACTCGTTATCGGTATAAAAGACACCTGTCCACAACCTCAAACAGTCAGACTCCAAACTCCACTATGGCCAAGACCAAAGAGCTGTCAAAGGACACCAGAAATAAAATTGTAGACCTGCACCAGGCTGGGAAGACTGAATCTGCAATAGGTAAGCAGCTTGGTGTGAAGAAATCAACTGTGGGAGCAATTATTAGAAAATGGAAGACATACAAGACCACTGATAATCTCCCTCGATCTGGGGCTCCACGCAAGATCTCACCCCGTGGGGTCAAAATGATCACAAGAACAGTGAGCAAAAATCCCAGAACCACACGGGGGGACCTAGTGAATGACCTGCAGAGAGCTGGGACCAAAATAACAAAGGCTACCATCAGTAACACACTACGCAGCCAGGGACTCAAATCCTGCAGTGCCAGACGCGTCCCCCTGCTTAAGCCAGTACATGTCCGGGCCCGTCTAAAGTTTGCTAGAGAGCATTTGGATGATCCAGAAGAGGATTGGGAGAATGTCATATGGTCAGATGAAACCAAAATAGAACTTTTTGGTTAACTCAACTTGTCGTGTTTGGAGGAAAAAGAATGCTGAGTTGCATCCAAAGAACACCATACCTACTGTGAAGCATGGGGGTGGAAACATCATGCTTTGGGGCTGTTTTTCTGCAAAGGGACCAGGACGACTGATCCGTGTAAAGGAAAGAATGAATGGGGCCATGTATCGTGAGATTTTGAGTAAAAACCTCCTTCCATCAGCAAGGGCATTGAAGATGAAACGTGGCTGGGTCTTTCAGCATGACAATGATCCCAAACACACCGCCCGGGCAACGAAGGAGTGGCTTCGTAAGAAGCATTTCAAGGTCCTGGAGTGGCCTAGCCAGTCTCCAGATCTCAACCCCATAGAAAATCTTTGGAGGGAGTTGAAAATCCGTGTTGCCCAGCGACAGCCCCAAAACATCACTGCTCTAGAGGAGATCTGCATGGAGGAATGGGCCAAACTACCAGCAACAGTGTGTAAAAACCTTAAGACTTCCAGAAAACGTTTGACCTGTCATTGCCAACAAAGGGTATATAACAAAGTATTGAGATTAACTTTTGTTATTGACCAAATACTTATTTTCCACCATAATTTGCAAATAAATTCTTTAAAAATCAGACAATGTGATTTTCTGGATTTTTTTTCTCATTCTGTCTCTCATAGTTGGTGTACCTATGATGAAAATTACAGGCCTCTCTCATCTTTTTAAGTGGGAGAACTTGCACAATTGGTGGCTGACTAAATACTTTTTTGCCCCACTGTATATTATATTATATTATATTAGTTTTTAGTGTTTTATTTTTTATTTACGTAGACAGAATAATATAGAAGTTTAATAGCAGCCATACATTTTTTATTATATTAATTATATTATTGTAATTTTTTGTGTTTTATTTTTTATTTACATAGACCAAATAAAATAATTGTAATAAATAAATCTATATAAATCTCAATAAAATAACAAAATAATTTTTAGCATTTTTTTCATGATTTTGATTGTTTTATTTAATATTTATTAGTTTTTAATAATTAGAGTTAGATTAAAATGAGATTGAATGTAGTTAATTCATAAACGTTTTTATATAGATTGAAAAATGTAAATTTTTTAAGTTGCAGAAAATGTCCCTAGGATATTTCAAGACTTGTTCGTCTTTTTAAGATTATCAGCTTTTTATTATTCTATAGTTTGCATATCAAAGCTCAGGTGAAAAAAAGCAACACAAACATGCCTGGGTTGTCATCCTTGCCAAGTCATCGCTATTCGTGAAACTATTTCTCGAATCGCACGAGTCACATTTTCTTCGGAACACAAACAGCTGTGTCATCACAATGCACGGTGCAGCCGTCGCCATGGCAGCAACATATTTCTGTCCCTCAGCAGTTAGAGAACACTCATTACAGTCAGGTCACACTGATTCACTCCGGTCCAGGCATTTGCGCTCCTGTGCTCACCCACTGTTCACTTTATTATCAGTATCAGAAGTGTTACAATTCATTTCCCCAATGGCGGCTGGTATTAAATTCCCTGTCACACTTGGGAGGTCAGCGCTTTAGAGGAGTCATGGTAATGAGTACGAGGGAGATGGGGGAGCTGGCCATGGCAGATTAAGACAACGTGTCAACATGCTAAGCTTCTAATAAGAAAGATATTCTTTAGGGGAATTATTGCCTGGTCTTAGACATTCACAATAGAGGTTAAGGCCAACAGATAGTGGGGATTTTAATGAATTCCGAAATTCATTTCCGTGCTTTTCAGACCTTTTGATTTGGAAAATTTGAGACGTTTAGAGACGATTCATATTTTCATAAGCCCTGAGAATAATGCAAAGAAAGAAGAACAGGGCTCAATAGTAAATGTGTTCAGATGGTCCAGGGCCAGTGTGGGAGAATATGAGACCTGCTCTGACTCACATTCAGTCCTCACATACATGCTTTTTGATGCCTTACAAATATAACCATTTATGTGTTTTTATTTATTTATTTGTGGTGTAGACCTGTTGCACATTTTTGCTGTGAATTATGCCAATTTAAATATGTCACTAATGTAATCTCACTGGCTAACATTTTGTTGAAAATCCTCTTGGAAGAATAAAACAAATCAGTATTGATTTGTAATGTTTGCCCTCGTTCACAGCTAAATTGGGAATGGAATTATTTTACAGTTAATTATGAAGTATAATTAATTATAATTAAGTGTAATTTCAAAATATAATTTTTATTATTATTATTGTAAATTATTTGAATTATTTCTTTATTTTTTCACTTTCTTTTATTATTGTTTTTATATAGAAACCTTTATTAATGTACTTGTTGCACATTAGAGTATATATAGTATAAATTACATTTTAGTCTATTTTTTATGATCTATTTAAAATTAATATCAAATAAAATATGTACAAAACATTTGACATAGAATTATTTTTTTTTAAATATTTTACATGTATTATACTAATTATATTATATTTATTATACTAATTATATTATATTATATTATATTATATGTATTGTATTGATTAAAAAATACACCAAATATTAAAAGTTTATACTATTTTGTCTACATACATAAAAAAATACTAAAAAGTTAGAACAATATAATACAGTTTGATACAATATAATGAATTAAATTCTATTCATTTATTTATTTTTGTAATGCATATAAAATATTAAAATAATAATAATTAAAATTAATAAATCATATTTTTTGTAGTGGGGACAGTGAAAAATTTGGCAGGCTGAGCAAAAATCTGAACTATTGGCCTTGTTAAGCCCTGAAGAAAAAACCCTGCACACTGGTGTAGCTTGTGATTAATGAAACATTTGTGACATTTTGGTCATGTGACCTTCATCAGACATATAGCATCTGAGAAAAAAGGTTTTAATCTCAGAGGTACAGCCATCGAGTCATGATTGTTATTGAGTCTTTCTTGTGCATTAACAGACTTTCTATCTGTGTGAGCTTGCACCCTCTTCTTCTGTCATTACCTCACAGCTATCTCAGAAAAAAACACTCCCTACCCAGAGACTCGGATAAAGATTGATGTTTCTTTTACTTCCAAAGACATTTTTCTCTGCACTCAAATATAGCTTAAAGCCTTTTTTTTTTTTCGATCCTGCCCTGACTGAAAAGACCTTGTGTACGAGAGAGAGAGAGTGTGTGAGAGAGAGAAAGATGAACTATACAACGCTCAAGTCATCTTGGGAATGCAGAATGCTTTCCTCCCATCTAGACCCTAGATATTTATAAATCATTATTAGCCGAGACAAACCTGTGGGCGTCTGGGTTTCATTATGCCTATAGGTGGTCTGTGCTTATGGCTAATGTGACAGGTGTCGTTTCTTGGCACCAGTGATTCACACTTTGCCTCGTGAGGCTCCATACTAAAGACACGTTGTGTCAGTGGCTCATCACACTCATGGTGTTGTTTGCAGTGGTGATCCCCATGGAAACAAATGAACCCGCAGTGGATGAGGGAATCAGAATCCACCTGCTCCGTTATGCAATCATGACCGTAATCAAATCCACAAGTGGTGCTGAATGTTTAAGCCAACTTGCAATCCTAATTTGGATGCCTGAAGCGGTTATAATGCCCCCCCTCCCAGGTAGAGTTAACCCACTTCCAAATTTAACACAGGCCTGAGAGGGGAGTCAAAATTTGGAAAGCTATTTTAGCAGAGATGATGGTTCGCATCCTGATTTTATATCGTTCGCTGTTGGGCAGAAACCTTGTATCTCCAAAAACACTACATTACTATATTGTATAATATTGTATTATAAGTAAGTTTTATTGTAAGTTTTTTATATATACAGTCAAACCAAAATTTATTCAGACACCTTCAACATTTTTTATCACAGTTTATTCGCTATAGTTTAGAAAATGGTAATACAATATGACAAGAGTTAAACTGTGTCAGAACAAATTCATCTGGATAATGTCAGATAACTTTGATAGAAAGGTGTGTAATGGATTAAAATCAACCAATCAGCTGTCAGCTATTAAATTTAAGTACACAATTAGATGATACCAATTTAGGTCAAACAATGACCAAGCAATGCTTAATTTTGTTCAGTCTGTGGTGTAAAAGGTTGCATTACCAATGAAATAAAAAACACGCAAGCAAAACATGTTCAGGTCAAAGTGTCTGAATAATTCTGGTCCCAAATTGTTATTTTAATTAAGAATTTTTGGGTATAATATGTCACAGTTTACTTTATTTTGCTATCCTCACTTACATAAATGAACTATAGTGTCCTGCACCCACTAGTAAAAAATTGCATAATATATGTGTGTGTGTGTACTGTGTATAATTATTGTGTGTATATATAAATACACTCATTTATGTATATATTTAAGAAAAATGTGTTATTTATATATAAAATATTTATATTTATAATATAAATTATATAAACACATATACAGTATATACAGGCAAATATTTCTTAAATATATACATGAATGAGTGTACAAATGTTATTCAGTAAAGAGCAGTGAGCGATTTTTCACTTTTTCTTTTGTTCTTTGATTATCATTAAAGGTGCACTGTGTAAATTTTAGCGGCATCTAGCAGAGGTTGTGAATTGCAACCTTCTACCGCTCACCCCTCCCTTTCAAAGGACATAGAGAAGCTACGGTGGCCAACACATGACAAAGATGTCGTTGTCTGAGAC